>OX335791.1:1289375-2573750 GCA_946896805.1 Scutellaria galericulata | reverse complement strand
TGCAAAAGATATTGATTTATTAGCAGATTCCTTTGTGTGTATTGGACACTACTTTAGCCACCCACCAACAAGTAGAAAAGAGTAAAGGCAATTTCAGGCTTCATTTGCCCTCAAAATTGTATCATATTCATCAACTTGAGAGTTGCCACCATGATATGGGGCATTAAGATAATACATCACTTAATTTTTCTAATCCAAATTAAATTATGCAATGATTGTTTTAGCACCAAGAGTGGCCAAAAATTGGTTAAACATGAAGTCTCTTGGTGTGATATATTTTACACTTAATTGATGAAATTTATGACGCTTAACATTTACTATTTACTTCCTAATTAACTGATATGTAACTTATTTATGACAACTTAATTCAACTAATCTTTTGTGCCTTGAGTTGCAGCACCTATATCTTGAGATAGACAAAATTTATTTGGAATAACATTTACATGTCTTGCTTAAAATTTGTATGTTGATCCATATTTTATTGGCCGTTTAGTTTTCATTCATTACAACTTAGTACCGTTAAATTATACTGTAATTACATTAGTAAAAACGTTTTTTTATTATATTATTTTATACATAGATATATAAAAGAATATTGTTTAGTCAATTTCTACTATTTGGACAAAAATGCCCTTTCAATTGATATAAAAAATAAGAAAACATAGTTTAGTCATTTTTAGGGGTATATTAGCCTTTTAAATGAAAAGTGATATTTAAAAAATTGATTGTTTTATATTAGTAACTAGAAAAAAGAACCTTTATACGAAAGGGGTAAAAAGAAATATCAATTGGAGATAGAGCTTCTCACCTAACAAAACTCATAAAATATGCTAAGATTTCCTCTTAAAATTAATCTACAGTCGTAGTTGGTCGATTTTTTATCAAATTTATATACAAGTCCCTATATTTAGCAAGTATGTCAATAAACGATAAATTTAGCAATTTAATTTTTCCAGGAACCTATATTTGTTGGACTAATTTTATGAAATATTGTTTTGTCAAACTCACTATTTAGACCACAAATTAATTCTCACGGCAAGAACAACGTTGATTGATTTGTTTTATGTGTATAACTAAAAGTAATATTCATTATCTTATTTAGATTTCATTGACAAGTCTTTCATGTTATACTCCAGATGATCATTCGGATAAACTTTCTTCTCTCATACTTTTAATTTGTTGATATGCGACTTATATGAAAATTTGACCTAGTGATTGGAATTTTTTTGAACAAAAGTGAGTCTTGATCTTGAAGATGTTGTAAACTAGAAGTGATGTTGAATTGAAGTACAACAAATAATTGGTACAATTGTCTGGTCTAAATTGAAATGAAACACCACACTTTTACGTGTAGAATTGATAGGTTGAGGAATCAACGACAATGTTCCTCAATCCGCTGATGCTCGACGCGAACATGATAAACGTTCCTAAAATTATGCATCCCTGTATCCATTTCCAAGAAACTTATCAATACGAACTATATACACTATTAAAATAAAATATGAATGAAATATATTAAAAATAAATCTCTAATTGATTGTACAAGAATGATGAGTTACCCAATTGATTGTCCATGATAAGCTAAATCTCTGCGGTTTCTTAAGTTTCAGCCAAATAATGCTGGGAAGCTGCATGAAGCTCAAGAAGTTAAAATGTTTTAATCAAAGGGTAAAATTGTAAAAATAATAATAAGGGGTCTCACAATGTAAGTAGTTGAGGCAAACCCAAATCCACCAAAGAAACCCAAAAGGTCTCCAAAGAAAGGGAATGTCACTCCCATGAACAGACTCAGAGCTGCACAAAATGTTTTCATTTTTCAGGAATGACCAAATTGACCTCACTGTTAATCATGGTTCACTCGGTTGATTTCTTGCATGATAAATGGAAGTAAATAGAATAATCTACCAAGAGAAAATAATTACCAACATAAGTTGTACGAACAATGAGTCTGAGACCTAGTCCACGTGGCACATTCATTTTCTTAGCCACCTTACTCTCCACCATCTCAAACATCGGCATCGCATAAACCTACATATGATTAATAAAGATTGAAACATCTTCAACAGCGTGCTGGCTTTTTAATATTTTAAAGATTTTTTTACTCCAATAATAAATAATCATTCTAAACTATCTCAATTGTCAACCTTTTGGTGGATATAATACAAGTTAATGTGTCTATTAAATCCTTTTCTTTTTCTTTTTCTTTTTCTTATAATAATAATAAATAATATCATGAATTTTTTTTTAATACAAAAAAAAAAGGCCAACTCCTAGAGATAAGTGACAGTTATTATATTTAAATAGTGTAAAAACTGTAGTATTTTTCTTTATCTTTTCCAAATTTTGAGATTTTATTTTTGATATTTTTCAATTACTTTCATGATTAAAACAAATAATATTTATTTTTACAAAAAAACACTAAAATGTAACCACTTCTGTAATATTTCACTATGATCATTTATACCTGATAGCTTCCAATGACATGAACGACAACCATCAAATTAGCAGCGGCAATGAGCCAGGGAGGCTTGTCGAGGGCGACGAGGACGTTGTCGGAGACGTCTTGTCCGAAGGCCCAGTAGCCGATGAATGCCACCGGAAAATAACAGATGGCGTTGACGACGTAAGCCCAGATGGCGCCTCTCCACATCGGAATTTTGGAGGGCTTCTCCGGCGTGGACGGAATGGTGGCCTGAATTTCTAAGATGATGGCATGGCCGGCGTAAGCCGTCGTTATTTGGCCCAAAGCGTTGAAGACTCGAAACATGAGATCAGTTCCACTGGTTTTCTTGTAGGCGTAGCTCACGTCTGGGACCCTGCCTCGGCTCAGGCTCCCCACCCACGCTATGGTTGAGTAGCTGCACTAACCACACCAATGTTCTAAAATTCTAGCTTCGCTTAAATATGACTTCCTATTTTCTAAAGAAAATCTCAATTGTTATCCTGTAATTTGGACTATTATTCAATTTTTTACCATATATTTTGGTATTTTAATTTTGATCCTCTAACTATCATTTTTTTTTTTTTTAAATTATGGTCCATTTTTATTTGTAATATAAATTTATGTCTATGTGTTATGTAGATACTAGAATTGAATAATCCATGTTAGTAATTTTGACGTTGAAGTAGGCAAAAATCGAAATTTCGAGAAAAATCAGATGAAAATCGAAAAAATATTATAGTTATAAAACAAAAATTGGAATACGTAAAATTTGTAAGAGTGGACAGTGACTAAGTTACAGAATGAAAATTGCAATTTCCCCTTACTTTTTGCTATTTTTCTTTATTTTCTAATCTCTAAAAAAATATTTTTGAACTCATTTACTTTTTATATTTATTTTATGTTGGACGAAAAGTAAAAATATAATATATAATTTGAAATATATTTATATAATACATGTTCAATGATTTATAAAATAATAATTTTATTCGTCTTTCCCAATTTGTTGATTTTTTGTCTGTATCTAACCTATAATACAATAAGGGTGTGTTTGGTAGAGTGGTTTAGGGTGTGTTTAACAAACCCAAACACATGTTTGGTAGAGTGGTTAGTGGCCCGAAAATTTGGATGTGGCCCGATGCAAAAATAGGGCCAGAAGCTGATAAACTGTGGGTTTATAAACCCACCAAAATTAGTGGGTTTATTTGAAGCCCAACAGTACCCTTTTTTTATGCCCAATCTACCCCTATTTTACCATGCTAAATGACTTTCTCACCCCTGATTTTTCAACAAACCACAAAATTGCCATCATATATATTATCAAATCCCCTTTTCCTAAACTAGCAATCTGAAACCCTAGATTCTCGTCGCTGTCGGGATTCCTGGAGAACACTATTCGAACCCTACCTGGCAGAATTCCCATTTTGTGTAATTTTGAGTGTCATTTTCTTTTAATTAATATGAGATTATTGCATACAACATTTTATTAAGGGTAATTCGGTAATTTCAGGTTTTTTTTATCCAACTTAACCATTAAACCAAACACAATTTCTACTTTAAACCCATATTTGCAAAGTATTAAACATTCATTCCAAACACAAAATTTAACTCAAACTCATCTCAAAACCCACCTACCAAACACTCAAAAAGTGTTATTTTGTCTTCAATGAACAATAAAAGCCCGAAAAGCCCAACCACCCTAAACAATCCCAACCCGCTTACCAAACGGGGCCTAAGGGCACGTTTGGTTTGTCAACCCTCAACAACACCCAATTTCTTACACGGGCCGAAATAAACCTGGGCCCTTAATCCATAATCCAAACATTGGTTAAATCTGGTTAAGGGTGCTTAACCCTCCTAACCCTCAATCCAAACTAGCCCTAAGAATAATGACAAAAACTTTTGTGCACAAGGTGCACGAATCCAAATCTGTGCACAACAATACTGTTATATTATATGAAGTAATACTGTTATATTATATGAGTGATACTGTTAATATGAAGTAATACTGTTATATTATATGAGTGATATTGTTATATTATATGAAGTGATATTGTTATATTAATATAACAGTATCACTTCATATAATATAACAGTATTGTTGCACCTTGTGCACAGGAGTGTCACTCCCATTATCGTTTAGCTAAAAAGTCGAAAAAAGAGAATAATTATGCTTAGAACTAAATAGCTCTTTGCCTGACATCTAAAGTGGCCGATAGACCAAAATTAGTGCAACTAGCGTTTAGACGACTGTATAACCTAATTTTAGAACAGTACACGATGAGACAATCCAAGATGAAACAGAACAATCCAAGGAAACACCGGAGATAGAATGGTACATAACTAAATTTTTTTACCTTAAAGACATGACTGCTGCTGCCAAGGAAACACCGGAGATAGAATTGAAATCTGGAAATTGAGAGAGGAAGAAATGAATGCTTCCAAACATAACAATCCAATAGGATTGCTTGATTGGAGTGCAACTAGTGCAAACAATTTCCATGAATTTCTTGAGGCACTTTCCTCCAGTTACTATGTACACAATGTTACAACCACCCTGGACTATGATTTGTTGAGGAAGCACTATCCAGGGCCCAAGTTTTTGTCCCAAGGCATGTCGTCCCAGATCGTAGTAGCGATCGAAACGAACACCCGGGACACATTCATGCAGCTCGATCATCTGTCGCATTGTGTTCAGACTGATACACCAAAATAGCACCATCACCAGTGTTCCAGGACCCCTAAGTTGATCATAAGAGAATATGTATCTATGTTATTATCAACAGTGCTAGAAGACAACGGTTAAAAGACAACACTTTTATAAGATGGAGGCCAAGTGTACCAGCCCAAGTAAGCCATGGCGTAAGGCAAGCTGAGAACTCCAGCCCCAATCATGGCAGTGACTGTGTGGAAAGTTGAGTACCACCATTTGGCCACACGAGGTTGACCATTTTCACCTGTTTTCTCATCCAATGGAACTTCCTGTAATAACATGAGTTAAGAATTACTTTTTCATTAATATTTTCCAGATTAAAACAACATTTTAGGATCAGAAAATCACCTTGGGCTGTGGGGGAGAAGCTGAAACCATTTCTACAACCAAAGCAGCCCACTTGTAGACAATGTATTATGATACTCACCAGTGATCAGCACATACTTATAGTGGCTGGTTATTGCACACCAATTTGCTTAATTATTTCGAATAATATTTCAGCCTTATATATTTTTATCTATATTTATTATTAAAAGAGAAACCATCTAAAAACGTATGTTAAAATACACCTTTAGGGCCGTATACTTATGAAATATTATTTTAAATAAACTAACATAAGTAAATTTAAGCCAAAAAAAGACAATGATTGTATATCTTAAAATAATTTTAAGAGCTAGCTTGCTAATAATACATGAAGTGTACTGCTAATAAAAAGTATGACGTTAATTAATTTATGTTAATATTACATATTTAGACAAAAAATTAAGATATTATATTTTATGTCTTGTTAACACATATTTTAATTGTAACTCTTGTTTTAATATATCGTATTATTAATGAATAAATCTTACAAATTTCGCTAAACATATCTTCAAAACATTTTAAATCTTAACAAAGTGTTACAAATTTCCTTTTTAAAACGCATAATTTATTTGCTTTAGGAAAATTTGATTCCTAATGTCGTTTTATAATATTATTGGTGGAATAAAGGTGACAAATAACCCTTATCATTTTACATATATTCGCCGACTTTAACTTTATATTACATATATTATTTAAAGCTAATAATATTTCATTAATGGCTTGAAGTTGTTAGAATGGTATAAAAGATGAAGGGTTAATAGTGGGTATTAGATACGTACAAAGCACTAGTGAGATGCAGGCGTTGACCGATATGCATGATTCTAATCTATATATATCTAGATCGAGAATTTGGCCCCTAAACAACTAGCTAGGAACCACTAATTAACATAGTATTATATAGTATTTAATTAACATCGTATTAATCATAACGTTAATCGCTAAATGCTTTTCCCTACTTCATTTGTCCCCAAACCCTTGATAAAAAATTATATAATGCCATCTTTTAATCGACATCGTATTAAGTGTGAGTTGTGTAACACATGATGATAATGATTTTACTTAAATGTCACACCACAAATAGAAATGTCATGATTCAAATTACGCACTAATTGATAGTACTTAGAATTGACTGGTTAATTTTGTACAACTTGCCTCGTGATGTCATAACTTGGGTTGAGCAAATAAGAAGAGAAATATTTTTAACTAAGGCATATGGAGTTCTTCACAAATTATGAATAATCTTTTATCATGAGTTAGTAAATTCATCGTAAGGGTTAATAGTTAATACAAACATTTAAAATGAACAGAAGTGAAAATTTGAAAACCATTAAAAAATGGATCAGTCCAAACAACCATCAATATATTTATAACTTTTTTCTAGTTAACCAAAGTTCTGAGGAAGGAAAATGCATCTTGACTGGCTCTATACTTTTGCCCATGCACTTTCAATTTTTTACTCTTACTCACTATATTTTAATTTCTATACATATTCTACTATATCATTCAAAAATTAAAAAAGAAAGAACTTTTGACCCTTCAATTTTAGGAGAAAATATGAAAGTTGATGGGGGCAAAAGCAACAATCATGAAAGTATAGGCGGCAAGATGGGAACAAAAGTCAAAAAAATAAAAAAGATTGTAAGTACAATAAGCAAATAAATAAATTTTTTTTTTTTTTTAAAAGAAGAAGAAGAAGAAAGGCAAAACATGAATAATAATGCCGTGGAAAAGAAATGGGGTTATACCTGTAGATATCAAAAAATCTCATGGCCGAAAGATTGAGGTAAAATAAATACAAATTGACTTAAAATATTTTATTTATACGTTTTGATGCTATTTTTATTTAACTCAACAATAATTTATAATTTGATAGATAGGTGGTAAATTTGTAATTAGCGGGGATTGAAAAGAAAAGGGATTGGAGAAAAAGAGGCTAAAAGATAACAATAAAATAATTAATGACACGAATACGCCACATAAATGGTGGACATATTAAATTTTAGTCAATGTTAAATAGGATATGAAAATCGAAATTACAATATAGTCTAATAAAATGTAGAGAAAAGATTTTAGGTAGTAGAGGGTTATATGCATAGACTTGAGGAGTCAACTTTAAAGGAAGAGCAGAAGACTAAGTGGGTTGATCATAGAATTTTTTAGTCCTTCCATTTAGTTATTGCTGAATAGTTCATCTCACTTATAATTGTACTAGCATAGCAATATGGTATCTTACTGTTAAATATTCTTTTCCCTTGGCAGTTTTGCAAGTGATTCAATATTATAAACCAGCAAAATGATTGAAATCCTAGAATGAATGAGAGAAAATCAAAGATTCAACACCAATTTATTACAAAATGAAAAGGTACTAAACTGAAATGACTTGAGAAGAAGAGAACATATATGTAACTTATGCATTGTCGTTATATCGAGTGTATTATGATATTGTGAAAAAAGGGGTAAAAAATAAAAATGAAGTTAATTCATGATTTTGATATCACTTGTCGGTCATGATGAAATTTAACATGTAATATATCATATTGATCTTTTTCTAGAGGTGTTTGTATATACGTGTAAAAGAATGCAATTTTGGTAAATTATGAAGGCAAGCAAACTTCATCTGATGATCCAAAATAACTACCACACTTTGAGTATAAAGATAACATCACTAATTTGCACATGTCGTAAATTAAAAACAATAGAACACAATAGTGAACATAATTGGCACAAAAGAGTAGATGGTAAAGTTAAATTTTGCTATCTTTCAAGAGTATCATCAAATTCAAATGTTGCGTTGCTATCGGGATCAACGCTACTATATTCAGTGATGAATGCTGAATTAGCAACACCAGTATAATCAGTGATGAATGGTGAATCTTGAATCAGAGCTGGAGGCTTTGGCTGCATTACTACCTCTTTTCCTTCTAACATTTGAATCACACAGGACATGGATGGACGGTCACGATCCTCTTGAATGCATAACAGAGCCACTTGGATGCATCTGAGAGCTTCATGAAATGCACTTCCTACTGAACCATCTGCTAAATATAGTGATCCCATTTCATTCCACACTTTCCACGCCTGACCAAGAATATTAATGTCAATTCATGAATATCATGTTTATTTCCAAAGGACAATGCTAGAATCTCATACACACTTACATGTTCGATCAGGAATGTGGACACGTTACGTGCAAACATCTTACAGCCACTCACGATTTCAAGGAGTATAATCCCAAAGCTATACACATCCGTTTTAACTGAAAATTTCCCATGCATCATGTATTCTGGAGACAAATAGCTACTGCACGCACGAAATAGTTAGACAAAGGTGTAAAAAAAAAAAAAGGAGGGAGAGAGTAAAGGGCAATGGATGTACTTACTATGTCCCAACTATTCGTGACGTATTCATTTCAGATTTACATCCTACAAGACACCTAGCATTGGCAAAGTCAGAGATTTTAGGATTCATCTTGATGTCCAGTAAAATGTTGCTTGGTTTGAGATCTCTGTGAACCATCATCAGTCTAGAATCTTGATGAAGATAAACAAGTCCTCGAGCAATCCCCATTACAATTTTGAAGCGTACTGCCCATTCAAGCTGTTCCCCTTTATCTATGAGAAAGAGTTAGTTTATTCAGTTCCTAATCACTTGCACCTTATGATTAATGTGATGAAGCAAGCAAAGATTCCCAAGGCACCAACCTAAAAAATTATCTAGACTTAAGTTTTCCATGAACTCATACACAAGTGACATTTCTTCCTTATAGATGCAATAGCCAACAAGTTTGATGATGTTTTGATGCTGAAGATTTGGAAGCAGAACAATCTCATTTTTTAACTCCTGCAGGCCTTGTACAGAATATGGCGAATGTCTTTTAACTGCAACTATGTCTCCTGAAGGTAGCACAGCCTATGCAAGTACATGATTGAATTAGAGGAACCATGGAGAAAATAGTACAGCTAAACTAGTAAGTTTAAAATAAATCACCTTATAAACACTACCAAATCCGCCTTGTCCAACTTTGTTCGATGAGGAGAAGTGATTGGTGGCAGCTGCGATTATATCCCAATCAAATTTGAGCAATTTTATATCTGCTTCCCCAAAGTCTTTCTCTGCAATTCTCAAAACAGTTTGTGCATTTCAGAGAATAATTTTAACCATAAACTAGTATTATTACGAGCTTTTGCTTTTGCCATACCTGACAATGACAAGTAATTTTTCTTTGATGGTTTAACTCTGTTCCAAAACACGACCCATGGCCAAATTCTTGATGGCTTATTCCTTGTGGATTTTCTCCCATGTTTTCCTGCAGATATAAGATCTGCATTATTGTTGTCAGTTTGATTTCTTGTAGGAAGTATGAGATGCTGCTGCATATCTGTAGAGTCCACTGTTTGCCGTACTGCAGTTGATTGGACGATTCCATCATTAGAATTTAAAGGATGAATTTCATCTGAAACACTTGCTGAATTCTGGTTGTTGTCCTGTTGCTCAAGTGCAGACTCGAGTTGGAGAACAACTTGGGACATTGTTGGTCGATTCTTTGGTTCTTCATCCAAGCATTTTTCTGCCAGCCCCAAAAATGTCCTGAGACTATTTGCTGAAATTTCCTCTTTCAGAATGGAAGCTGTAATCTGATCAACTTCTCCCTTACTAATCTTATCTCGAGCCCACATTGCTAGAATCCGCTCATCCTCTGAAACCCCCCAATCTACTGCTGCTCTCCCACATAATACTTCCAACAACACCACACCAAAGGCATATGTGTCACTATTCCTGGTTAGTTTACGTGTGCAGAAATAATATGGATCGAGATATCCATGTGTGCCCTTAACCTTTGTGCTAACATGGCTTTGTAACTTGCTTCTGTCTTCAAGTTTGGCCAATCCAAAATCCGAGACTTTAGCTGTGAAGTCTTCATCTAACAGGATGTTTGAAGCCTTTACATCACGGTGTATGAGTCCATGGTCCGTGTGAAGATAGTCTAGGCCTCGAGCAGCCCCAATGCTGATAGATAGGCGTTGCTTCCATGTGAGATGAGAACTGCTACTCTCGTCCCTAGCACGTTTGTAGAGGTGGTCACCCAGTGTTCCACAAGCCATGTACTCATAAACTAGAATCATTTCCCCACGCTCACTGCAATAGCCTATTAGAGAAACGAGATTAATATGTCGGAGTTCAGAAAGTGTTTCAATCTCAGTCAAAAATTCATGTGCTCCTTGCTTGGAATTTGATTTTAACCTCTTTATAGCAACTGTCTTTTGCCCTTTATCAATGAGGCCTTTGTATACTATACCAAATCCACCCATCCCAATAATAAGTCCATCATTGAAATTCCTAGTGGCTAATTGGATCTCAGATAGCGAGAAACGGCGACAGAGTCGTTCAGCCTTGGCAGATGGCCTATTGTCCTCTTCACTACCTGTATCTTCCCAATATTCTCTCAGCTGATGAACAATCATACTTAATAGAGAAATTATAGCTACAAAAATAGTTCCAATTGCATTTCTATAACCAAGAACCACAAGTAAAGTTTGGATAGTTTTGTATCTTGAATCCTGAGATGGAGGCAGGGGATTCGGGCTTGCAAGACTATGGTCAGTGTTGCTCAACTTCAATACTTCAAATCCTTTAAGGGGTTCATGTCTATATCCATCCTCAAATTCTTCGGCAGATTGAAAACGAATCAAGAGATCATGTTTACCATCTTCTTGCTTGTTTCCATTCATCATCACCATGTAGTCCCCATACCTTTCTTTGACTACAATGTCAGTGTTAGTATTAGCAATCATTTCATTAATGAAGACTTTAAAATCTAGCCCACCACTTTCTGCCATCTTGAGTCCTAACTTGGAGAAATGAAGCCTGACTAAGTACCTAAATCCCACATCAACACATATCCTCCAGCTAATACTCTTACCATTACTCACTTCCTGCTCAGAGACAAAGTCCTGTTTAGTATTTAGTCTGTAAACCATCTCAAGTGCAATGCTGTTATCAACATAAACCGGGGAATTTTGACCAACAACTTGTAGTCCAAAATCTCTGCCTTGGAAGTAAGAAAGAGCAGCAGGCACCGAAATAATCTCGATGCCATTTATAAAAGCACAAGTATCTAGTGATTGACTAGTTTCAGGAGAGAAAGTGATGTTGAGTTGCTGATTTTCTAGTATGTTTAAACAAAATTCCTTGGCAAAAGTATTCACACCAAGAGCTTGAGCAGTGAGTGAAGTGCTAAAGTTAGCAAGCAAGGTAAAAGAGGCAGCTTCAACAGTGAACAAGTCCTTCAACCCTTTAAAACCTTTGTATGGAGAAGGATTAAAATGAAGGCGGATAATTTTCTGACCTGGGCTCACTTGAAAGGCATAGGAGAATCGAGAACGAGAGATTCTTGCCGTCTTGTGGGGAAGTGGATCAGCAGAGCTCAACATACGAATGGCAGTTGAGGCGGTTGATAGGCCGTTGATTTGTAGCAAGGAGGATGATCTTGACTGTATATCTCCGAGCCATGTTTGTCCACTAGGTGCCATAACAGTTTTAGTTGAGCCACAATTGATAGAAACATCGGGTGTGAAGTGAGTTGGATTACTACAACTCAATCTAATGGTTGAAGTGATGAGAAAGCAGAGAAGTAGCAAGGTGAAAGAAGCTCCAAACACCTTCATTTTTCAATTTGTTGGAACGAATTACCAACAACGACTTTCATGGTTTTATGCTTTTAAATGCAAATTGAGACATATGTGGGGTAGGGAGTAATTCATGAGACTTTCTGGGAAGGGAAGGATCTACTAAATTGTTTCGGAAAATCATTGAATATTCTCGGTATTTTTCCTAAAATCTACCTATATTTGGTAGTAAAGGGATTTCAACAATTTGCAGATTCCTGGAAAGTGTTGCTTAGAAAATTCTATTATCAACATCCATCGAATTCGATCCGAAAATTTCTGATTTTGGAACGAATATTTTTAATCCGAAATTCCGATTTTCGATTTTTCCGAAAAATTTTGGATCGGAATTGGAATTAGTTTTAAAATTTTCGGAAATTCCGAAATCCGAAATTTAATTTTCGGAAATTCCAATCCGATTTCCGATCCGATTCTGTCAAGTGCACAACAATTCTTGGAATAGGCATTTAGAGAATCGAACTCAGAACCTCTCACACTCAAAGTAACAAACTTACCACTAGACCAATAATTCATGTTGCAAATGATTCAAACATTTTCATAAAAGATAAAAGATAATAGGCAGCATTTCCCATTTTTAAGTAGCAAAATATAATAAGTAAATATATCATATATTTTTTATATAAAATAAAAGGTGAATATCTAATTTACATAAGTAAATATATCATAAATTTCATTAAAAATGATAACATTTTATATAAATGTATTATTTTAATGATAAAATATAAAGATAAATGAGCCTAAATAGTTTGAGAAGTTATACAAGTTGAACTATAATAAGCTTGAGTTCGGCTTCTTTATTTTATGAGTTTTATAATTGAGCTCGAGTTTAGTTCGTTAATGTTAGTAATAAGTAGTAGTGTAGTACAGTTAACGAAATAATATGAATAATGACAAAGAAAATTATACAAATTATAAAACAAGTATTTTAAATATTGAAGGATCTCGAACAAAACATTATCATAAATCATAATACATATCAAAAAATAACTATCAATAATTACAATATGATAGATTCAAATATTCATTTGATTTGAGCTTCCTTGGAGAAAAATAACTCAATAAGTATGAATTAATAAACATGATTACTTACAAAATGATAAATAGTTTATAATATAGTTTTATAGTTTTGAAGAGCTACGAAGATTAACTATTTGAGTGGCCCAAATGATTATGAGTCATCTCTAAAACAATATGAACTATGAGAATTAGAATCTGTTTTATTGTTGTTTGGCCTTTGTATTGGTTTGCTCGGAGCACCATGTTTTGGGCTCTCTTTGTTCTTGGCCATAATTGGTACTTTCTCCCTTCTCTCTCTCTCAATTCACGTTTTTGTTGGGCTTTTGGTTCTTGATTTGTGCAGCGGACATGGAAGTTTTTCTAATGATCCCAAGTTGAATAGTTTTGTGGGTCATTTGCTTCACTCTGCAATTCTGGTTTCCTATCATGGATGATATAAATTATTTTTCGAAATCGGAATTTTTTCGTAATACCCTATTCCCGATCTGATCCGTCCAATTTCCACCCCTAGCCATGATCGCATACTTCCTCTTTATTCATTCTCATTTTCTAGGATACGAATACTAATCAGCAGCAATAGCAGAAATTACGACTACAACAAATGCAATAGCACTTCACTGATTTGAATATCTGTTCAATCTAAACAACACAAATCCTAAATCTTAACTTCACTTCATACACGGATTTTATAAACGTTAAAACCCACCGAACTTAATACTTCTTCACAAATTTTCCATGGTTGGGCAAATCCTCTTTTCCTCCATTGTCATGTCCCATTTACAAATTAATTACAAACGTGCAGTTAAAATTCCGAAAATGCAAGAAATAAGAAAACTCACTGAGATCTTCTTACTTCACCGGAAATTTACGATCTCTTATTAATCTCCTCAATGGCGGTGGTCACTGTTGTGTACGGCAACTGACAGCAGAATGGCGATGGGGTCTTTGGTGAAGAAGGAACTGAAAAAAAAAAAAAAATTATTTTAAAGATTTTGTTGCGAAAAGGGCAATTTTGTCAAATCAAAAGGTAGGGAGTGTATTAGATAGATATGGAGACTGGAGAGTGAATACAATTATCAAGAAAGAACCCAATTAAGGACGCGCGGGTCAACTCAGAGGTCAACGCGCCAACCCCTAAAAACTTAGTTGAGAAGTAAAATGGATTAACTGCATAGACTGTATATTGAATAAGCGAGTAAGAGAACGACAGTAAACAATATAATACGATACGTATTATTCATAAAGTCTTTCTTCAATAATTATCATTGATTTCTAGCCACTTCCAAATCAGTTTTCCGCTCTATTCCACCATTGAGCAGTGAAACCCATGTTGGTGATGGTGATGATACATATTATATAGCAAAATCACGATAAAAGGTCTTGTGTTTCAGATGGGTTTTTGAAATCACGGGCTTTCCCTCTCTTTTTGGGTAGTGAGTAGTGGGTTTTCTTTGTATTTGTTGAAGAAATTATTTTTGTGGACTTTGTGAATTTCGATTATTTTGTGAAGATGATGATTAGCTATCCAAATCTTTCCAAGTTGAAAACCAAACCGGTAAGTTTTCTTGTTTTTATGTGTTGTTTCTTGTTAATTTCTAGTCTTTTCATTCTTATTAATGTTGTGTTTTTTCAATTTAAGCATGATCGCATTATCTGATTAAGTACATTATTCTTGATTTTACATTTGAAGTTGTGTTTTTGAAGTAGAGGATGATTCTTGTTGCATATTTTGAAGTTCTCATTAGCCAATTTCTTGTATTAGGGAATATCTCTGTAATATTCATTAGTTGCTGTATCAATAGGTTGTTGAGATTGGTGCTTCAAACTTCAAGATCAATTGTGTTAAATGACAATTGTCTATGGAATTTTGCGGCTTTCTTGTGTACGCGGATATGATAACTGACTGGTTTTTACATTGCATTTTGTAGATTGTGTATCAAGATGTGGTTTTGGCTAGTGATTCAGGCACGCTTGAACAACTCAAGGAGTTGAGCTCCAAGCGGAAAGCAATCGAGGACTCCATTAATGAGACCACCTTCATTACTGAGGCTATTGCAAGGGAAATGTCTGGAGGTCTAACTTCTCGTTGTGAGCAGGTAACAATTCATTACTTTTTGGCCATTAAACTGCATTGTTAGAGCTACATAAAAATGGCTTGGAATTTGGCCAGTTTTTGTGATTCAATTACTTGTTGAAACTCTCTCAGGACATTCAGAAGTTGGAAAGCTATTTACCTTTATTGGAGAACCTCATTCATCACATCAATTCAAATGATAAAAATCGCCAAGTAGTTCATTGGGTTTCGGAGTTTAAAATTAGATGGAGCAGTGTGCTTTCTCCATCACCTGTTTTCCAGTTCCAAAGTCCAAAGTTCTATCAGGTTAATGATATGTATTTTGAGCTTGGAATGACCCTTTTTCTCTTTGGTGCATTACTTCGTATGCAGGCTGTGGAAGCTATATCATCAGGTTAGAATAATTCTTGCACGATTTACTGATTCCACACGTACATGTAGTGAAAGTGAAACCTCCATTTATGTCCTGTTCATCAATGTAGATCTTGTTCAATCCGCGACCCTCTTTAGGAAAGCTGCTGGAATATATAACTACATAGCCCAGAAAGTTCTTGTCAATTTACGATGGACCCAAGAAAGACCACCTGAAGCTACACCTAGTGTGTGTTCTATCATGAGCCTTGTTTGCTTGGCAGATGCCCAGGTGTGTCTGAATTATGTATAATATTTGCAATTCAATCATGAATGCTTTTCCATGTTAAATATTAGTGCTTTTTGTTGCTGTTTTTTGTAATCGGTGGGTTCATTTTGAATTTTACAGGCTGTAACTGCAAGAAAGGCTGGTAAAAATGGTAACACAGGTAGCCTTTTAGCAAAATTACACTGTGGAGTAAAAGACTTTCTAGTTGAAGCAATGAATATCTTGCAAGCTTCAAACAACGAATGCAAGGATACTTCACCTCGTCTTCTGGTATATCTTAGCTTTTGATTTTCAAGATTATTTCATTTCCCTTAACATATGAGCTTAGCTTCAATACCCTTTAAGCAATGACAAATTCAAAATATACAGATATTGCTTAATGCTGTTAGATAATGAAGTATATAATAACCTAGTTGCTTTGGATCTAAGCAGGAATTTATATCGAGTTGCAAAACATTGCATGAGTTGATGAGTTACAAATATTTTGTACAAGGGCTAAAAAGTGAAGGTAAGATTGGGATTGCAATTGGAATTCTTCGTTGGGGTATAGCAAATGCAAAGAAAAGCATGCCAAAAGAGGAATCATGGAGGTTAGTTTGTGAGGGAGTGATTGATGAGTTAAGTGCATTGCTCGTAAAATACGAGCATGAGAACGAGTTTGTATGGCATGAGAAAGTCCCTACTGATGATGAGTTTCCTTTGCCTCAGGCTGTGAGAATTGTTAGTCTCATTCATTATCAACCCATAAAATGGGAAAGAACCCTCATTTTCAAATTGTAAAGAGTTTTTGGTGAAGTACAGTGTGATTCGGTCTCGTGGATCGTAAATCGGGCCTAAATGTGTGTATAGTTTCATGTTTAATGGGCTTTATTACCAATTAATGTATAGCTTAGTGACACCTATTGGGCCCTCAAAGAGCTGATTTCGCCTTCATTTGTGCTTTTTTGAGTCCAGCCCATAAATTTTAGTCTGAAACAGAATGTTCGTAATTTCCAAAATAAAAATAAGGGGAAGACCAAAATACTCCCGTCAACTTCTAAGCCCATCCCAATTGGAACATTTTTCAATTGAAAAAATTAAAATATTAAAAAATACCTATTTTATTCTTTATCTTTTCTTAAAGTCCTATTCTCTCTTTTGCTATTTTATTATTTTTTTTTTTTCTTTCATATTGTTTTATTCTTTGATATTGTTTCTCTAATTTGTTTGAGGAATTGAATACTAAATTTTTTAGGAATTGAATACTAAATTGACGACGGATATCTCACGAATTAGTTAAATATATGAAAATTGAAGTTCGGCAGGAGAGCGTTTGGCCAACCAGGGTCAAATGGAGATGGTCGGGTTTGATTGATTTTTTTGTGCTTTTTCATTCAATTTTCATATATTTGACTAATTCATAAGATGCCCATCATCAATTTAGCATTCAATTCCTCAAAAAAATTAGAAAAACATCAAAAAATAAAAATGAAAAATAAAAGGAGAGAAAAATGAAGTAGCAAAAGAGAAGTTAGGGTTTCAAATTTCATTTTTTATTTTAATTTTATTTTTTAAAGAGTAAAATAGATATTTTTTTAATATTTTGATTTTTTTAATTGAAAAATATCAAAACTGGGGTGGGCTTAGAAGTTAATGGGTGCCTTTAGTCCCTTCCTACAAATAATTTCCTTGAACCATCATTTTCTTTATCTCTTTCCTTTCCGTAAAGAAAAGGAAATATTTACTAATTTTTTGATTACTTACAACTTACATCTTTTTTTAATATTTATACGTACTATTCACAATATCTATACTATACTAATAGCAAGTAAGTTGGAAAAATTTCCTATATTGCCATTTTTCCGCTCAAAAATGTCCATCATAATGTTGACTGTGTAAATAATTTTTTTAAATTTCATTTTGATTTTTTAAATAATTTTGAATCAGGCTTCCTCTCCAAGCCATTGTACTATATAAGTTACAAATGGTTGATTAGAATACACATTGAACAATTGAGCAAGAAAATAAATAATGAAGATGAGCAATGTATACATATTTAATGGTTAGTGAAAAAATTTATTGGGCCAATTATAATAAAGGGGCCTTATAATAGCTATTAAAAAATTAATTCTTAAAAAATATAAATATCAACAAATAAGATCTTTAAAAATATTTAATAATAATAATGATAGTACTAATGGGTTTTTTTTTTTCTAATTTTGTCGAAATCAATAAAAAAAATTTAATAATCTTATAATTTTTTTTTATTTGGATGCAATAAAAAATTGTTAAGAAATTCAAAGTTTGTTTAATACTATTTTAAAATTTATTTAAAAATATAAAAATAAATTGAATTAGCTATAAATATTTAAATAGTAATTCAAATTTGGAATAACTACAGTTATTATATCTTCAAAACACTTATAATTAGTTACATTGTATTATCAAATATATGATATAAACCATATATTATATGGCAAGACGTGCAACGTGTGGGTACAATGCTAGTTTCGTATAATTACATGAGATGGTCTCATGTAGGAATGTAATGAATCAAACTATTTGTGAATTATTTAATTCACAATCTTAAACCTATTTTATGAACAAATATCTAATTTATAAATTTAGATTGTGAATTAACTCGTATGACAAAATTATTACAATCTCGCCTGTTACATATTAAAACTTAGGCAAAAACTTTTGTGCACAAGGTGCACGGATCCAAATCTGTGCACAATAATACTATTATATTATATGAAGTAATAATGTTATATTATATAAGTGATACTGTTATATTATATATAGTTTTAACAGTATTACTCATATAATATAACAGTATTACTTCATATAATATAACAGTATTGTTGTGCATAAATTTGGATTTGTGCACCTTGTGCACAAGAGTGTCACTCTAAAACTTATCACTGGTGCTAGGTAAAAAAAGGCAAGAAATTGTGGACTTTAATAATTAGTGCCCTAATCACGTGGAAACGTGTGATTGAACAACTGCTTTAAGTCATATTAGCTTCGGCCAGACAATTAGGATATGTGATTTACCTAATTAATAATTAATCCAAATATTATAATTTAATTAGCTTGCTCCAGCATGTAAATCGAAGGTATTATTTAAGTATAAGTTTGAGGGATTGATTAGATCTGAACTTATATACAGAAAGTAATTAAAAGTTCATCTAAGTAAACAATCATTTGCACTTCTCATTTTTGCTAATATATTATGCACTTCTCGTATAGTTTCAACTTAAATGATATTTTGTGGACTTCACCACTAATTAGCCCTTGTTTAGCTACAATTGATTTTTGTATACGTCCTTTCAAATTTGCATCTAAGAATGTATATAGTTTGTATCATCTCAATGTAAAACAAGGATATAAGAACTAAGAGGGTACTATGCGAGAACGATATGGTCAATAGTTACTCCATTAAATGTTGTTGGATGTCTGTTGTTGATCAGAAAATAAATATTTGACTTTGGTGTATATGTATAATATAGAATGAGTCAGTCTCTTTAAAATATTACACGATCGAACTGTCACGTAATAATATAAAAACATCGGTGATTCAGTAATCGCAAAAATATGGTGTACTGCACACGAAAAGAAAAGTAAAATGATTGTACTATACAGACCCATTATTTGAGAATATTCCAGAGTATCTTTACAATACTCCTCACTATTTAATCTTATCCCTAGTTCCTACATGTTCCAAAAATGAAGAAGTTGAGCTAAGAATTAATTGGATTAAATTAGATCCTTTGTAAGAGGGACTCGGAGGCATATAAAATGTTGACCCCGATAGAAAGGCGCCAATACATGTGATGCTTAGTCAATTTAAATTAGTATGATAAATGTCCAAATGAATTTATTGACTTTGTTTAATTAGACATGCCTTCTAAAAAATTGGTATTTAATTATATTTGTCACTTGGGTGACACCAAGAGACGTTTGTCCCAACTTGCACTCGAAAGGCCAGTTTTATTACCACCCCCCCCCCCCCCCAACCCCCACCCCATCACGTTTTAATGTCGAATTTCAAATTTAGGTATATTGATAATAATAATAATACTGTAATAGATTATTTAATATGGTGGTTGTAATCGTGGACTATCTACTGTCTAGTGCATTGAGCTGGAAATTTAGTGCCAATCTGATTTAGAATTCTCAAAACTTGGGATGTGTTTTCAAAATTTGCTTTCCAATTTGGGAAACTGTGGATTTTATCTGATTCTTTCTAATGTGAGAAGGGTCCTAGAAAATTGGCTACATAATGAATATTACACTAGCCAGAAAAATATAAATGAAAAAAAAAAAAAAAAAAAAGATGTTCGTATGTTTGGGATTCATGGAAAAATTCATCTTAGTTATACATATGAAAATTTAAATTAACACCTATCTAATGGATATGATTTCGCGAGACGAAATTCTACTACTAAAAATTAAAAGTCAAGCCCATTTTCTCAAGTCTACTCTAATATAAAATTGCATTTCTTTTTCAGTTTTCTTTATTTAAACAAGAGTAACATTTAGTCAAAACAAAAAAATATTGCTACATTTGTACGAAAACTATCTTCTTTTTTTATCTTCATTTTGATTTAATTTAAGTAGTAACTATACAAAATCATCGTTCCCATTGAATTTATATAATGATTAATATTTCATCTTAAATGTTATTTTATTAATAAATGGTGTGCTATGGAATATGTTATGACATATGACATATATTGATAAAATCAAATTTCAAATATAGCGTAGTTTTTGAAGTTTTTTAGCAAGAAAATAAGGATTTAAAGGTTGTACCTAGAAAGTTTAGTTCCTCCTCACTCATATTATCTCAATTTATGATCAAGGTGCATTAATATTATTATTATTAATTATTATTATATTATTATTTCAAATTGATTTAAAGGTTGTAAAAATTTATGTTCTACTGTTGGAGTTGGGAAATAATTCAGTAGACTATAAATATCAAGATAGTTACATTGTTCTTGTTATTTATTTATTAATTTGGTCAAATATAAATTAAATGTTATATTTACAACTTGGATTTTTATAAGAGTATATATAGGTCTGATATTAATATAGTTGTTGACACCAGCATGTGAAGAGTCAAGAACAATAAATTAAGATGGTATCTTAGGCAAGATTCTTGATGGATCAGAATATCTTTTTCTCCTACCAAATACCAACAAGATAATATAAAGAAACACAGAATATACTTGTCCAATCAAATCATTGTTCACTAATTTCACATTAACAATGGTTAAATAATTATTTATATATGCCATTAAACATTGAATAAACTTAATATGCTTTTAATGCAACGAGAATATTCCTTAGTGGGGCCATACCAATAACAACAAAGTTCGTCTTTTTACGTTTGTTAGTATCAAATAATGGCATTATTTGTCCTCGCTGGATTGTAGCAGCCATGTCTTTATTTACAGTACAATATTCGAGATTTTTTCTAGATATGAAAAAGATTGTCGAGATTTTTCCTCAAGATAGGTTGATTTTTATTACATTAATTCCTCTCTAATTATTAACAGATTATGTTTTTTATACATTCATATAGTTATGGGTGTACAGTGTACTAGGAATTATTTTATCGGATTAATTGTGTGAAATCTCATTATGGTTTGGAAAATCGACATGAACCCCCACTTTAAAAATTGCACGAAACTTTCTTGTGGTCTTGTAAATATAGCTCGAAATTCTCAATTCTATTAATGCTAACAGAAGTATTGTACACACTCTTCATGCATTTTTTGATTTTTGTTTTTCACTTTTTTACTATTAAATGTCATACCCTTTTTTACTATATTAAAAGACTAATTATCTAGTGAGGTTTCTTACAATTACAAACATTTTCTTCAAGTTTATTTTCTACATTAACACTTATTTCTTTATTTGCTTTTATTTATTTATTTATTTTCAATTAACTTTTAATTTAGTTATTTAATTTATTGTTATTAATACTAATGGTTGGTACATAGGTTTTTTTTTTTTTACTTTTGTTTATTTCAATTCATTTTTTTCATCAATATTAATTTTGATTTAGTTATTTATATTATTATTATTATTAATGATATTTTTTTTCTTTAATTTTGTTTTTGTAAATTCATTTTTTACAATGTTAATTTTTTATTTAGTTATTAATTTCATTTTTATTAATACTAACAGTTGATAGCTATATTTCTTTCTTTACTTTTTTTTTTTCAGTTCATTTTTTACAATGTTAATTTTTTATTTAGTTATTTTTTTATTTTTATTAATTAATCTATTGATGAAGATTAGATTAAAAAAATAAGACTCGATATTAAGGAAAATATAAAATAAATAAAAATTAAAAAGACTCAATACTTAAGAATTGCTAGGTATAACAAACAAAATTAATTAACCATACCAATAAAAAATTTAACATACCAATTTGTTAGAACAAACAAAAAATAATAAAAATTATTCAAGAAAACTTGGAACATATCAATTTCACAATTTGTAAGAGACAAACAAATAATAAAAAGATTATATCGAAAAACTTGGAACATACCTTGTACTCACTTCAAGTTCTCATTCTAAAACAAAATGTATCTCAATAGAAAAATATATCATTGTTCATGCCTTTAATCATCTAGATTTCACCAAGAAATTCGATGGATTTTTAACTTTTTCGTACGGACATCAATTTTTTTTTTGAAGAAAATAGTAAACTAATTATATTTAGGGTCTCGTTAATTACACTTTGGGGTTGATTTGAGATGAAAATAATATACTATCAAGTATTTCCACATCCTCCTCATCAATAGTCGACATTAATATCGAGCCTTGTCTTTTGAAATATAGTCTTCATCAATAGGTTAATTAATAACAATAAAAAAAATAATTGAAAAAATAAAAGTAAAAAGAAAACCTACGTACTAACCGTTAATATTAATAACAATAAAATAAATAACTAAATAAAAATTAGCATTGTAAAAAAATTAATTGAAAATAAATAAATAAAAGCAAATAAAGAAATATGTGTTTAGTGTCAAACTAAGTTTGAAGGAAGTGTTGCAATTGCATGAATCCCCACCACAAGAGATTTAGTCTTTTAATATAATAAAAAAAAGGTATATATGTCTTTTTCTTTTAACAAAAATGTGAAAAAAAAAAAAACATAAAAAAACGCATGAAGAGCGCGTGCACAACACTTTTGTTAGCATTAACAGAATTGGGGATTTCGGGCTATATTTAAAAAACCACAAGATAGTTTCGCGCAATTTTTAAAATATAGGGGGATTTCACGCCGATTTTCCAAATCATAAGAGGATTTCGCGCAATTAACCCTTATTTTATCTATATAACTTTTTTTTTCTTTCATTTCACATACAACAATTTATTTTATAGGATATATGTTTGATACCTTCAATACTAATTCGAGTTCCACTAAATATAATAGAAACTTGAATACATAATTTTTCCATAAATTTGCAAATTGAAGTCTACATATTTCAAAAAATATTAATATATGTATAAAGACAAAACTATTCAAGTTTTTAATATATGTATGACTTGATCAAAGTTGATTCAATTATAGTTTGATGATTGAACTAAGCTCCACAACAAGTCTAATAAAAATCTCGAATATCCAAATAAATTTGATTTTTTTTTTCTATTCGCGATTTCAAAACACATTTATTTATAAACATTTACTCTATATAGTTCAACCAGAAGAAGACTTTTTTTTTTCTTTTATTTAATGGCAAAGTGGCTATGATATTTCAAAGGGCACTCCCCAGTGTCATATATGTGAATTCCAAAAAATTAATTTAAAATAGGGGTCGAATCTCTTTTCGTATTCAAAATGTATCTAGACAATAAGATGGCATATGTTCTTGGTTAATGAAGACACTTTGGTGAAATAAGATTATAGAAAGTGGGAATAGCATCATCAGAGCACTGACCTAAGAACAATTAATTCTGATATTTGTCAATTTTTCTGGATTTGTTTAGCTCATTGATGTTGAACTACTCCCTCCGTTCCGGCTCAACTTGCCTACGTTGATCGGGCACAGAGGTTAAGAAAATGCAGTTGACTCAAGTGGATATGCATTTTTGGATGACATTTTTGTAATAATATGCACATCAAATCAAATCTTATGCACTTTTGGATGACATTTTTATAATAATGTTGAAATATAGAGATACTAATGTAAAAAAAATTTTGTCATTTATTGTTTGGCAAGTTTAGTTGGGACAAACTGAAATGACAAGTATACAAGTTAAGCTGGGACGGAGGGAGTATTATTTTGTTATATCTCTACAATTAAAATGTGAGTATTTTTATTTTAATTTATCGATGGTCTGTGGTTCAATGATTAAATAAAGATAAGTAAATGCCTTGTTTAACAAACAACAATGTGAAATACACTCTTTCATTTGCAGGAAATTAGGTATTTATTTTTATTTTTTATTAAGGTATTTAAATTTGACCAAACTCAACCCATTTCTTTAGATCTACCCTCTTTTTCTATTAAAAAGCTTTTATTTGATAGATGGAAAATAAGAATAGAGGATTGATTTGAACTTTCTATTTAAATTATTTGTTATTCTATATGTCTAAATAGCAAACTTAGGACAATAACTTTACCTCATTCACCATATAGGGACAATATCTTTTCGGGCTTTGAAATTGAGATTGTATGTTTCAATTTTGGGAGTGACTTTCACGTGCAATTCAGCCCGAAATTCATCGATTCGGGCTGATTGTCCTAAATTCGCCCAAAATTGAAACATACAGTCTCAATTTCAAAGCCCGAAAAGATATTGTCCCTATATGGTGAATGGGGTAAAGTTACTGTCCTAAATTTGCAATTTCCCCGTCTAGAATGCTAAGAGCTCAATCCGTACTGAAATTTTTTTCTCACTTTGAGCTGTTCAAGAATTATATATTTTATTTTATTTTACTTTTCTGAGCTTGATGTCTCATTTAGCTAGATGTTACCTTTTATGTTAGTTTATTATTACTATTTTTTAATGTTAGTTTATTATTTGAGATAAGTTTGTTAATAATCTTCTAACATGGTTTAAATTCAATGTTAAGCCGTCCCTATTTGGCCTCTAAAAAAAGGGCAGCACTTATGTGTCCGGGGCAAAAACTTTTGTGCACAAGGTGCACGGATCTAGATCTGTGCACAACAATACTGTTATATTATATGAAGTATACTGTTATGTTATATGAGTGATACTGTTATGTTATATGAAGTATACCGTTATGTTATATAACAGTATCACTCATATAACATAACAGTATACTTCATATAATATAACAGTATTGTGTATCTTGTGCACAGGAGTGTCACTCTGTGCCCGGGGCACCGTGACCCAAACATTATTCATACCCTTTTTTTTTTCTTTTTCTTTTTACTCATTGTGACCTTTTTTTTTTCTTTTTTTTGCGTTGTTTTTCTTCTTCTTCTTTTCCTCTCTTCCTTCTCAATTTCTTCTTGTAATTGCTACAAAGTGATACTTAAATAATATACAAGTGATATTTTTCATTAAATGAACAACTAATACATTAAGAGTAAATATGTAATACCTTAAATGTG
Source organism: Scutellaria galericulata (assembly GCA_946896805.1). Lineage (NCBI taxonomy): Eukaryota > Viridiplantae > Streptophyta > Magnoliopsida > Lamiales > Lamiaceae > Scutellaria > Scutellaria galericulata. Next base: position 2,548,233 of record OX335791.1, on the reverse strand, counting down.
CATATCTAATACTTATACTATAAGTATTAATACCTTAAAGGTAAGCATGTAATACCTTAAAAGGTGCATATTTAATATCTTATACTATAAGTATTAATACCTTAAAGGTAATGTAATACCTAAGAGTATACAATTGATACATTAAGAGTATGCAATTGATATCTTAAAAACGTACGTACAATTGATACCTTAAGAGTTGTCTTATACTATAAGCACTAATACCTTAAAAGTAAATATGTAAATAAGAATAATAAGAACAAGAAAATAGAGAAGAAGAAGAAGAAGAAGAAGAAGAAGAAGAAGAAGAAGAATGTACAAATTAAATAAGAAAAATAACAAATCAATAAGAAAATAGATTAAGAAGAATGAGAGAAAAAAGAAGAAGAATGTACAAATTAAATAAGAAAAATAACAAATCAATAAGAAAATAGATTAAGAAGAATGAGAGAAAAAAAAAAGGAAAGGAAGAAAACCTAAAGAGTAAATGTGTGATACCTTAAAAGTAAACAACTCATAATTTAAGAGCATACAACTAATATCTTCACTGAAAATTTTAAAATTTCAAATGTTTCATCATCTTCTTCCTCAATATTTTTGCAAATCACGATTTCATCATATTTTTTGTCAAAATTTCTACAAATCATGATTTCATATTGTTTGAAATAATTTATTTTCAATGTTTTAAAATTACTCATAAATAGAAGGGAAAAAAATCTCATAAATGATTTCATGGCAATTTGAACAAGAATAAGAAGAAGAATGTACTAAACAAATAAGAAAAATAACAAATCAATAAGAAAAGAGATTAAGAAGAAGGAGAAAGAAGAAAAAAAAAAAGGAAAAAGAATAAAACAACATTGTTTCTGCATAATACCTGAAAGGTAGATATGTGAAACTTGAAGAGTAATGTGTGATATCTGAAGAATAAATGTGTGATACCTTCACTATATATAATCAGGTGTGCGTGCGGCGCACACCAACTATGGTGTGGTAGCGCGTGGGCACATTTGGGAACGGCCCACACGCCTGATCGGGTTGGGGGCATATAATTTTTTCCCCCAAAAAAAGGCGTACATAATTTAATTTAAGGTTTTTTCTCTAAATACCTATTAACTCTTACTAGTAGTACTCCGCGCGATGCGCTGTTTATTATGTATTATGACAATATGTATACGATTTGTAATAATATAATAAAGTTGTTATATTAAAAGGTTATTCATGACATCTTATTATTTCAAAATTTATAAGAATCCATATTTTTTTTATTGATAACATCAATATTCAACAATTAAATATGAGAATAAAATTGATCATAATATAATAATAGCTTTGTGTTTGTGAGTTTTAATTTCTGAATAATTAAGAAGTGATTATTATACTAACTAATATGTTTTGTTCATATTTTTGTTCATTTATATCTTATAATTATTTTTAGAATTTATAAATAATTTTCTGCATTGTTTTTAGATGGATTTTTTCAAAAAGCATTATATTTATTCCAAAAAAATTTAGTTTATATTTATAAATTTAGGTTTCAAATTAATTTTAAAATTTAAAACAATATTTCTTAGATTTCTTAAAACCATTTTTCAGATTTTTTTTGGAACATATTATAGTTTTAAAAAAAATTATTAATTATATCTATTTATTTGAAATAATTTTGAACAAAATTTATCAAATATTTTTATTATTTTTATTTTAAAAAATTATTCAATTTATTGATTTTTATATCTTACACAATTAATATTACATATATATTTGAATTATTTTTTTAATTTTATTTATTGATTTAAGATTGTTAGACTTAATCTCACAACCTTCTTCTTCTTCTTCTTCTTCTTCTTCTTCTTCTTCTTATTATTATTATTATTATTATTATTATTATTATTATTATTATTATTATTATTATTATTATTATTATTATTATTATTATTATTATTATTATTATTAATTTCACATTTTATTATTATTTTAATATTTTTATAATAGTTTCAAACTTTTAAACATTTTACCTTCACAAAATGAAATTTAGATTTTAAAACTATTTTCTGCATTTATATATTAAAATTATAAACTAATTTTCAAAATTTTTAATTTTTGACAATTTTTAAATTTCATTATTTTCAAAATTTAATTATATCATTAATATATAATCATATCATTTAAGATAGTTTCTTTTGTTTCATCTCTACTTCTATATATAAATTATAAGATAGCTTATTATTTAAGATATATGTGAAACTTATTCTATAAGATACTTAAAAGTTATTTAGTTTTTTTTTTCTTTTTTTTTTATTGGTTGATAGTTTGGGAGGGAAAATGACAAATTTGTAAAATATGCCAACTTTTTTCATTTTATATATAGTATAGATTTTTGTATGAGATCATTAGTATACCTATTAATGTTTTTAGTAATTTGGGTTCTTGAATATCAGTTTCTTTGCTTATTTCGTACACATGATATCCTTTATTTCAATATTATATTATCTTATATTTTTAAATAATTATAGCATATTATGTATATAAATAATATCGTGTATTGTGAATTAAAGATAATGAAATATTAAATGAATTACTAAAATGCATGTACCTGAATATCAAGATAATCTAATGCCTTTCTCTTCCCTTCTTTTCGGATCGTAAATCTGATTGGCCAGAAATTAGGTTTAAATTAGAGAAATGTGGAAATCTCAGCAAGTGGACATAGCTGTAATTAAATACTTAACTACTAGTTATTAAAATAACACTAAGCCTTATTCAGTCCAGAATAATGGGAAACTCCAATATCCATAATTAATCAATTCCACTGTCACTATCCAATGCATGTCTCGAACCACAAGAAAGAAATACAAATCACCTTGTATCAAAACGCAAAAAAAATGGTCGAAAACGATTAATAATCGACTCAATTTAATTCCCTCTACAATTTCACTCTCTACAATTTCACTGCTGTAAATATTTCTACAAATTAGGTAAAACAAAATCAGCAAGGTTGTGAAGCAGTGGTTGTGTGCGTGGAGGAGGAGGTGGTTGGTGAATATGATTGAGCTCTGCCTTTATCACAATGGCTACCTCTATCATCTGAGTGACGTGGCTTTTCTTGTCTCTCTTTAGGGGAGGCCAAGGCGGACCCGTCTTGGTATGCCGTCGCCAGCGTGGCCACCGGAGCATAGATCCCGGTCGAATTCGCTTCCCCCGATGTGGGGGTTGTCGCCATCGCGGCGTACTCCGGTGGCACCCATATCCCGCCCACCACCACAAACTGAGGCGTTTGTGTGTTGTTATTGTTGTTGTCGTTATGAATTGATGGGCTAGGTCTTCTCGTGTGCAAACGGTATTTCTGCACAAAGTTTGGATACTTGAGTTAATTTAAAACACTTAAATTCTTGATCATGTTATCATGACCGAAGATGGAGAAAATAATATTTTCTACGACTTTCACACCGTGATCAGACTTTTTAATTAATAACATAAGAAAACTATAGAATTTGAGATGTGTGAATTGCACTTCATTCCCAAGGGACTCTAGCCCTATTTGTACACCGTAAAGAATAAAAAAAACATATGATTACAACAAATCTGTATCTAAAATAAGCTAACTAAATCCCACAAAATCAGTTAGGATAAATCTTCCTTAATAAAAACATCTGTCTTAGCTATTTTAGATGAAAAACGACTAAAAAGACAAATTCATATATTTTTAGTCAAGATTATTTTGTTCGAAAAGTAGAACGTGATTAATCAAGAAGGAAGAATTCAAGAATCTTGAAAGGTAGAGTAAAGCTAAGATCAATCTTCTTTGTGAAGCCTAGTTCTCAAGAATTAAAAGCCATTGATTTTTCTTGATTATTAGATTCCCATTACACAACTCAACTAGTGATTCTTAATTCTTGGTTAGAATAATTTGACATAAAAACTATTCACAATTTGATGCTATTCCCATTGAGGATTTTAATGAAGGGTGCGGTCCACTATTTACTAAACACACCCCACTTCAAGTGTTACTGTTCACATATAATGTGAACAGTAACATTTGAAGTAGGGTGTGTTTAGTACTTGACGTGTTTAGTACTTCTTGGGGTGCGGATAGCTGCACCCATCCTTTAATGAAATGCAGCCATATCTATCAAGCTAGGACCCTCGATGAAAAAGACCAAATCAAAGAGAATCTTAGCATGGAAAATCCTACAACATCCAAGATTTCTACTTTTTCTCTTTAGCAATCAACTTTTATTAGGAAAAACATCAAAAGTAGCTTGAACAGTACTTGAACACAAACCTGCAAATGGCTTTTAACCTCGTCATTAGAGAGCCCATCAACCTTCATTAACTCCCTAATCTGTTTAGGTGTTGCAACTGCACAATCCAATCCAAAAACAACAACATAATTCAAACAAAAAATTCAGACATAAAAATAATCACAAACATAAAATTAATCTGAATTTTACATACGATGTGAGCCACCAAGTTGTTGAAGGGCTTGCAAGAATCTCTTATGCAACTCAGGAGACCAACACCTCCTTGACTTTCTATGAGACTGGCCCTCCTTATCTTCCTTCTTATTTCCACCGCCGCCGCCGCTGCCGCCGGTCCCCGCCGTGGAGCTGGTGGAAACCGGCGGAGCAATTGTAGTCTCACAAGTACGAACAATTATCTCTTTCTTGAATGGATGAAATGCACCACCACTCCCATTTTTATTCACCGGAGAATCCTGAATGGACCCCACCAATCAAGATTAGGTTTTCGCCCTAATTTGAAATTATGGAAAATTGAAATAATTAACTAATTACCTCCTTTGAGGGTGGATCTGGGGTTTGGTTCCATAGCTGAACAGATCTAAGCCAATCCGATTTCTTGGAATTCTTGTCGTTACCATTTAACAATTTCCCATCTTTATTAACATTAATATCAGTATCGTTTTTGGGTTTCTTCGATTCTTGTTCTTCGCCATCAGAATTGTGAGACGAAGCTCTCTTAATAGGCATAAACTCTTCAAGAAGTGGGGCTTCGCTACATGTTTGCTCTGAACATTCCGATTGCACATTTAAATTATACTCAATTGCTGTACCTGATAACTGCTGCTTGCATGTCTCAATTGCTGAAAATGAATTAAAAAAAAAAAAAATTAAAACATGAAACCTCAAAAACAGACAAAAGGGCTTTTAACTTTCTTACATGGTATTAAATATATATACCTTGTGTGACAAGTTCAAGGCAGAGAGGGAGTTCACGTTGGAAAACTTGAATCTTGGAACGTTCTTCTTCCAAGGCCTGGATATAATCTTGGCATCGCTGCATTTTCTGGGTGTGATTATGGGTGTTGATTGTCATCTGTGATTACTGTAATTTAGAGGTATTTGTGGAGGAAAATGGGAATTTAAGAGAAATGGGGGGTGGGGGTCAGAGAAGGGGGAGATTTATATGGGGGAAGAAGAAAGCATATGTTTTGTCTGAGCATAGAGAGATCCGAATGAAAATACGAGAATAAAGGTATCTAAGTAGAATCACCCCAAGGGAATAAACTTGGTTCACAATCACAACAACAAATTATATATATAGTATGCAATACATATTTGTTGCTATTTTTATCCTTTTTCTTTTGTTGATATTATAAAACTCGAGTGTGAGAGACGAGAAAGGGAAAACAAATGAATTTCCTTTTTCTGGTTTTGGGTTCTTAGGAGAAAACGAGGGAGCGTGAGATTGTCGAGGTCGGGACGTCGCGTCTCAACGAATCTTTGAATTTAGAGAGAGAAACCGTTCACTGCTGAAGAGAGAGAGTGAGGTTGAATATTCGAGGGGTGATTCTTTTGTGGGGCTGCCATTGACGTTACGCATTGTAATTTAGATAAGATCAAGGACTCTCTCAGTTTCTTTCTCTCTCTGGATCCATTTGGGTAATTTATATTTTAGCCCTTGAACTTTTTGGTTCATCCAATTCGGCCCACTAATTATCATAATATTTCATTGCAATAACACATTACCTTGTTCTATTTATCTCGTGCATATATTTACATTTTACTGACATGAAGTTGCATGCATATGAGATTTCACACTTCATAATATATATGTTTGAACTATATACATTTCAAAATCAAATAATTTTATTTTTTATTTTAACACTCAGCTGAGCATCAAAGATTTATTTAAAATATGAATTTTTAAAATCATATCTTCAATAATGTTGTGACAACGATAAACAATGAATATTTACCTACTTTTTTTTGTTATAACTAACTATTATAATAACAAATCCACTATTCAGAGTAGATTTTATATTTATCCATTCTAAATGTTTATACACATCAAGAGTATTTTCAACACTATTAAACCTGGAATTCTCATATCTCGTGTATATATATATGACACGACTGCAATTATAGTGAAGTTGATGGGGCAAGACTGCAATTTCAGCTACCTAACATACCACCAATTAATTGTCTCTCACCTTCTCTCTTTCTCTCTCTCACTTTTTTTTTGGTATGGGAATATTCCTGGGTACAAGAATCGGGAGATACAAAGAATAGTGATATTGCGCGTGATTTCACACGCCATTCCGTACAGTTAGGTCTGTGCCTCTATCATGTAACTTGTAAGTAATGCGACCGTTTCGGAAACTTGTTTGGCTTTTCGCCTTCTCTAATGGCCACTCACCCTCACTAACTATTTCTCACTCTCCTCATTCTCTCGTGTCATCCACGCTCCAATCATAGGTAAACATATGTCCCAGTTATCCCAATGTTGGATACTGGGATATTCTTTTGGAGTGTGTTAAAGGAATCACACGCATTTCTAATACACAAAAACTCATGTGAGATCGTCGTATGTGTAATGGGTATATCTTTTTCGCCATAAGTATGTCTTTTTGGACCATAAATATGCATTTTGACAAGTATGTCTTTTTCGACCATAAGTATGTCTTGAAATCACATACTTATACTTGAAAATCACATACTTATGCCCGAAAATCACATACTTTTGACCGTCGCACATGCGACGGTTGCACAAGAGACTTACTCTTTCTAATAGAGTGTGGTGCCTTAGAAATGTGTGTGGTGTCTTTAGTCCCACCCATTCTTTTTTTGGTACCGTAGTAGGTTGGATCAGCTGCAACTCTTTTGTCACACTTCTCATATATCAATTGTTCAACACAATCCTAATCTATACTTACTATATATAAATGGAGACCAATTAGACAAATTTTATTGATATGCCACTCTTCCTCTTAAAATTATCACATCAAATTAATGATTGTATAAATATTTTTTTTTTTATAGATTCTAAAAAATAATATTTTATATGTAATCAAATATTTGTTTTTTTGTCATTTACAAGAAAATGTTATGATAATAATATTTAAAAGTTCAATTGTGAGTCATATTCCAATAGAATTCACTTCCTTGCATCATAATTTTGAATTTACTCAATACATTTTTTAAGAAATAAAAAAGAATAAGAAAACTATTAAACAAGATTTGTCCACATTTATAAATTGCGGAGAAGCATGGCACCATACACCAGCATAATTTTATACATATTCACTTTGGTAATCATATACTTTAAGGATATGATTATATTTTCATGATGTGATTAAAATTTGAAAATAATGAAATTTAAACATTATGTCAAAAATTAAAAATTTGGAAAATTAGTTTAAATTTTTAATATATAAATGTGGAAAATAATTTTAAAATCGAAAATTAATTTTATGAGGTGTTATAAAATGTTTAAAAGTTTGAAAACTATTATAAAAATATAAAAATAATAATAAATTTTAAAATTAATAATAATAATAACAAGGTTTAACAATTTAAAATTAACAAATAAAATTTAAAAATTAATTCAAATATATATGTAATATTAATTTTAAAATATATAAATATCAATAAATTGAATAAAAAATAGCTTAACAAAAAATAATAAAAATATTTCGTAATTTATTCGAAATTATTTCAAATAAAGAGATACAATTAATCTAAAAGTTGTTTTAGAAATCTAGAATTTGTTCTAAAATAATCTAAATCATGGTTTCAAAAATCTAAAAATTATTATTTTAAAATGTAAAAAAAATTTGGAAGGTAAATATTTTAAATATAAACTAAATTTTGGAATAAATTTAAATTTCTTTGAACAAAACCATCTAAAAAAACAATGCAAAAAATTATTTACATATTCAAAAAATAATTATAAAATATAAAGAATAAAAATATGAACAAAACATATTAGTAAATATAATAAATCACTACTTAATTATTCAAAAATTATAACTAACAAACATAGAACTATTATTATTTTTTTTATATTGTGTTCAATTTTATTTTCAAATTTAATTGTTGAATATTGATGTTATATTTATTATTTTATTAATTTTTGAATATTGATGTTCGATTTATTATTTTATTATTTAGATTTTACTATTTTATATTATATTGTGTATATATTTATAAATTAATTATATTCGTAATTTCATTTAAATTTCATTTTTAATGCATGTTATATCAAATTCATATCTATTTTAAAATTCATAATCTATTATTTACATTGCATATATAATTATATCGAATTTAAAATGTTGAGTTTCAAAATTGTTGGCATTCAAAATTTCTAATTTTATCGAAAACAATTATTTAAAATAACATAATTTTAAAGTTGAAATATTAATATTTTTATTAATATAGATAATTAAAGCAATATATATTTTACATTTAAAGGATATATCATTATATTATGTTATCAACAGTAAAGATTATTAGATTTTATATAACAAATCGTGCATCGTGCGGGTGTACTGCTAGTTATACATTATTTAACACACATTTTTATAAATAAATTTTGAATGCTTACATTTAATCACATATATCTTAATTTAATGAATTTAATGGTATATGACAAATTCCAATTGTTGAATTCTGATACAAGTATGATAATTATAATTCGTTTTATACAATAAATATATCAAATTTAAAGTCTATATATTAAAATGAAATTATTCAAATTTTATTTTAAAAAAAGTCAAATAACGTTTCTTTTGAATCGGAAAAATGTTTAATACTTAATAATTGTAGGCTTGTAGCTATATTTAAACTGCTTTTCTACATTTAAAGTACCTTTGAAGCCCTTATCAAGACTATTTGTATTTGGTACAATAAGCCCAAATCTGTTTAACGCAAGTTACACAATACAGCCCAATTTGAATGCTCAAAGCCTAAAGGCCGTGTCTGCTTTAGGTCAAAAGCAAGTCCAAATTCTGAGGCCCATAAACACCTTAGGTCGGCCCACATGCTAAAAAACTTGCAAATATCTTTCTTTTCTTTTTTTTTTTAGGAAGAACAAATATCACTGTTAATTGCACAAGTTTTACACATCAATTACAATATAAAAAGTTCTTTTTTTTGGGGATGGGGAGATAAGTAAAACAATAAAACTAATTATTTTTCCACAAAAAATAAAATAATAATAAAACTATATCTTTTACAAAATGAAATCTGTTTGTGGTGCTGAGATTTGTTTATTCATCCAAAACGAGTGATGGATTATAAGATGGGCAGGGGCTGGTATTGGTGGAAGTGTAAAATGAAGTAATAGCCAATTAGTACAGTTTAAAATGATGAAATAATTTATATAGAACATGTCTCCTATTTGGATCCAAGTGAAATATATAAATAATATAAAATTTGTTTGCTCGTCTCAAACTGTTTGTGGTGGGTAGTATGGTGGTCTAAGTGGTTGTTTATTGTCATAACATTATTGATAAGGGCAAAGGCATTGCAGTGTTACCTCAGTTCATGACAACATGCATCTTTTGATAAGGATGAATCAAACCGTTATGATTTGGATGATTTTGCTTGTGAATCACCAATTGATGAGGATAAATCAAATAGTTTCTTTTTTACGATTTAAATGAACAACCTGCATTCGTTAATCATATGGATTTTTTTTCTCAAGAAGATAACATGTGTCCTCAAGATATTTAACAATTATGATAATATTTATTCGAACACTTATCTGTGGAGTTTTGATTTTCATTTCAAACTCAATCTCACCGTTGTTTATATAAAAAATAATATTTTTAGTAGACTTATGTCAGTCCAAACTAAAAGACAAATTTAAGTACGACTCAAAAGAGTCTGCAATGGAGGCCATAGAATGGCCGGCACAAAGAAGGGTAATATGGGATTTTCAAAAAATCAATAAGGGCAATACAAAAAAAAAAAAAATCAAAAAAATCAAACATGGGTATTTTTACATATTTTCCCATAAAAGTTACATATTCACGTTCAATTTAGTTGGTGGTAGTGGTAGTGGTAAGTGGTAGCAAAGCTTTGGTCCTAAAATGATGTAAAATTGCACTTATAACATAAATTGAGTGCAAAAATTTGAATTTATTAAAAATCAGAAAAGCATGAAAAATGAAGAATAATAGTAAGTAAATATGAAAGCCATGATACATCCAGACTAAACTGTGGATTGGCTCAATCATTACACCTTCACTTGGTGAAGTTAGCAATCGCGGCCTGCGGCTCAGCCGCCTTAGCAGCCGGCGACGGCTCAACAGTCGGCGCCGGCGCCGCCGGCTTCACCACCAGCTCAGCCGGCAAGTCCTTGATCCCCTTCAAATAAAACGTGTAAAACAGCTTAAAAGGGAAAACAATCTGCTGCAACTTCACCGTACCGTAGGCCCCCTCAAACACGCCGGATCCGCCAGTGATGGCCAAGTACGTGTCCTCGTACGTCAGGTACGCCCCCTGTACGGAAATGTGGCCATAATCGCCGAAGTAGAAGCTGTACATGGCCTCGTACCTGTCCCCCTTCTTCTCCGGCGAGTGCTGAATCAGCACGCACAGGCCGGCGGTGATCCCCAGCCGCTTCTGCAAGTCGCCGGAGTAAAGCTTGTTGGAGAAGGGGACGAGGTCGCCGAGGGAGTTCACCTCCTTCTTGCTCAGGGGCAGGTACGCCGGACTTCCACGATCACGCTCGTTCATCTCGTACACGTACAGTTCTTGAACCTTGACTGCAAAAATCAGATTCAAATTAAAGACCAAATCCTCGTTTCGATGTAATTAAGGTAAAGTTTGATTGAGTGACTTACTTGGTTGGGGTTTTGGTTTTCTGAAGAAGAATGCTTGTGTGTTGAGAGATTTTGATTTTGGGGTGCAGATTTTGTGAGGAGGGGAAATCTTGAAATGCTTTGTTGAAAGAGAACGTGAGAAGTGAAGATCATTTGCAGATGATGGGAAAGAAGATGGGGTTTGGGCCTTCAAGCTGGTTGGTTTCAGAGTACAAGCCATTGATGCGGGGGTGAAGGAGGAAGACGAAGATGTGTGCTTGTGGGGGTTGTACCTTGCGCAGATGTGTGGTTAATGAAACATGGGAGAGAGTGTAATAAGGGATCTGAAATAGATGAGAAAAGTCAGTGGAAAGCCAGCTAGGAATATTCTGCGTCGTCGGTCAGTATGTGACCAATTATTAATCAATCTTACTTTCCACATGCTTCAATTTTTTTCTATTTTTTTTTTACCAAATCAACTTTCAATTTTGTGTATGATCAATTTGGGTATACTATCTCGACTTCTCTTTAAAAAAAAATAAAATTAAAGTTATGCTTCGAACCACAATTTCATTTTGTTCAACTTAGAATGGAATGTATAGTATGTGTAATGCCATTTACTCTCTTTAATTTTACAAATAAGAAACCAAATTCCCATGTTCCAAAGGATGTTTGTTTATTGCTGAAATAAAATGTGTATATATAGGGAGAAGAGATAATAATATTTCCTGGCACGTCGTGCAACGGGAATATAGACAGGGGAAGAGAGAAGATGAAAATAAAATAAATAAGCAAATAAATAAATAGATAAATCAAAGATCAAATGGAAATATTATTCCTCACAATGTATTAACAATTTAAAATAGAAGCACGATATGTACAAATTCATCCACTCTGATATATATTATGTGACAGCGAAGACCAAACCATAAACATTAAGTTCTAACAAACCTTTATATATTAAAAAATATATATATCATCCAATATATTTTATCTTATCTTATGACATTAAAGACTTCGACGTAACCCTCGAGATCCCAACCAAAACTTTCTCCTTTTCCATTATAAATCTTAACTGAGTTTGTTTATAGAGAAATGGACAACCTTATATTAGGTAGAGCGCATCATGTCAACTTTTATAATAAGACTTTGAAAAAAAAAAAAAAAAAATCATATGAGAACATTTTATAATATAATTTTGAGACACAAAACTCCACTACATACAACTCAAGCTTATTTCAACAGATCGATTTCGATTTGTGAGTTAAGAGTTCCTGATCAATGGCCTATCTCATGAAATTAGATTCATAAAATGAGTTCCTACTACATATTTAGAATTGGAATTGATATAACCTGGTTATATGTTATAACTGATAGCCTCCATTTTAGACAGATATAAAGTAGAACAGGGATAGATGCTGGATATAATCTAAAATTTGATACACATGTTCTAAAAGGCCTAGGGCACAGGCATTAGACCCAATCAATAGCCCAATAGGCCCTAATTTGCTGCCACCTGGCATCCAGAACATCGTTCAAAACTAGGAAAATATTGTTTTTCTATAATCTAGAGTTTTATAGAAGTAACTAACATTTCATTGTAGAAGACTATTTTTATATAGACAAATCTTCCAAAGCTGTAAATGTTACCAGGAAATGTGCTCACATTGAGAAGCAAAAGCTTGTGATTTCTGACACTCTTTCTGAAGACAAATAGTCTGTTTCATGGGACAACAATCAAGAATCTTTGCTATTCAGTACAGTGCATTAGTACTGTAATATGTCGAAAGAGTAACTGTTCAAGAAGAAGTCGATAACACCATTCCTAAATGGCTTTCAATCACCCCTGCAAGAATCAGAAGAACAAAGATTAAAGCAACCATAATGAAATTATACGATAGACAAGCTCAGAAAATTTAACGTCTTAACCTTTTAACATTTGGTCAAAATCTCGGCCCCAGTTTTTGTGATGAGAATCGTATGCTCGAACTGGGCAGCAGGGCTGCCATCGGCAGTTAGAGTTGTCCAGTTGTCTTCCCAGGTTATGCAATCCGTTGTTCCTAATGTAAGAATTGGTTCTGCAAGAATCGAGAATCTCTTCTTAAATGAGAACAAGTTCAGTTTAAATTACTTTCGATCTCATTAATTAGAGAAACCGGATTGCATTTAAATGTACATCACTCACCAATGGTGAATGTTTGCCCTTCAACCATGCGCCCAGCCTTATCATTACCTATCAAAGAAATTGAATTTAACTCACCAAATAATGCAACCTATTAGGATAAATAAATACATAAAAGGAATCAAGCAATTGCAATCTTCATTCCTAATACTAAAAAATAGAACCTATATAAAGTAAAATACGTAGAAGTTTTAAAGAGAGCAATTACAATAAGCAGTTGAGAACTAAGAGATAAAAAATCAATCAAGTTGGTTTGGCATAAGAGCTCTTCTGTTAAGAAACTAATAAATGAATACATCATAAAGGACTAGTTACTCACGGTGGTGATAAATGAGAGGTTCAGAGTGGAAAATAGTCCCAACACCATGTCCAACAAAACGGTCCACCACTCCGAAGCCATATTTTTCAGCGTGATCACTGGGAAAATAAACAAGAAATATTGCAAACTTAGGGACCATAGAAAGTGGATTTTCAATTAGAATAATATATATTTCCTCTCCAAATTCAAACTTCAGTGCAGTTTTAGCCATCAACGACATTTTCCTTTAACTGGACAAATACACTCATCTGTAGAATACACACTTCATCATACTGAATGAACTTTAGCCTCAAATTTTGATTATCAAAGGAATTTGGAGTACAATGTCTGTAGAAGCTGGTCAAAGTCAGCATTTATCATGCATCCACTGGCCCACATAATTCCCCTGATTTGACTTTCTTGGTTAATTGCAATTAAATTTCCCAGAATTAACATTCAGTGAATAAGTACCTGATCCTCTTCCCTATTTTCCTGAACAGAGCACCATCTTTGCAAACATCAATGCCCTTGTACATGCATTCTTCTGTCACCTGTTGTTGAACAAAAATGCGTAAATCCTTAAATCACATAAAATTAATCAAATGAAACACCTCAAGGTAAAAAAAAAAAAAAGCAAAAATGAAAGATTGGAAGTGGAAGGTACCTTTATTAGCCGTTGCAATGCAGGATTTACATTGCCACATAGAAAGGTCTTGGATGTATCTCCATGATAACCCTGGAAAAAAAAAAGAGAAAAAAAGGGGTAATGATAAACAAATGTAAAAGAAGAAAGCTATGTCTTAAACAATACCGCCCTCCATAAAATATTACAACTGTGAATATTATAACTAAAGTTTTTGGAAGTTTTGGCTAAAGAGCACATATAATTATAGAGAAATGGTAAAAGTTCATATTTTCACTTCAATTAACATGGTTAAGAAGGTAAATGGGAAGTAAAGTATATATATGAAAATTGAACAATAAAGTAGTATCAACATCTCACATTTAAGTAGACTGTCACGTCAATGTTTATTATATCTCCATCCTGCATCCAAATGAATATTTCAAATGCAAGAAAACTTTAGGTTGACAGATGTTTCTAATCAGACAACGTGTAGAACCTGTAATTGGCGTGAATCAGGTATTCCATGGCACATGCACTCATTAACTGATGTGCATACACTCTTTGGAAAGCCACCATACCCTAATGGAGAAGGGTAAGCACCAGCATCGATGATCATTTGATGTACAGCTTTATCGATTTCATTTGTCGTCACTGATGGCTGAAATAAAGTTAGTTAAAACAAAAAAGAAATTGCATTAGGGACTAATAAATATCCATTCAAGTCATACATTAATAATTACATGATAAAAGCAGAGCTATACTTTAGAGGGACAGGAAAGTTGCATTTCTCCTAATAAAGCAAGAATTTTTGAAACGGGCATGCTTTTATGACTAAACATCAACGATCAATCTATTTATATGCTGACCTGGATTATAGGTAGTATTTTACAAAGGGTTTTCATGCTTCTTTGTTTTCTAATATTCTAATATGAATACAACACTTCACAAGGTATAGTAACAAGATACCACTCTTTAAAAAGGAGTTAAGCTCATGATAAACCGAACTTCATACAGAAATCACTGTTTTTTTCTATTAGAAGCAACTCATATGGTATATTAGTCAATCTTGAACCTGATTAATTGACACTGAAATTCTTACCCTAATTAATGTTCCTGCATAGTCTAGAACACGAGCAGCAAGCTCACATGCAGCCCTCATGCGAACAAGGCCTTCAGGATCATGAAATTGATGCTCCTCTGCAATTTCTGGTATCAACTTTGAACCAAAATAAGGAGGCTTTGGAATATCATCAGGTACAGGAAGTCGTGGTGATACCCTTCCACGCCTCAAAGGAGGCAGTCTTTTCGATGTAGGAGAAGTCCGAAGCTCACGCTCCCTGTGTCAATAAACAATACATCACAAGTTCTTGATATGCCTGCAGAAATAAATCAAGCAACGAACCAGATGGAAATGATTTCACTTTGTTTACTACTTGTGTTTAACAACAATAGAGCAGTCGTACTTACAAACACTATAATGTTCCTTGAAGTTTAACAGCCAAAATTAAAGGAACCGAAAAAATCAAAATTATAGCACTTCAATGCTCCAGTGTAGCATTTCCATTATTTAACATGCAACCATTGTAGGCAAAACATGTTCTGATTCTTCTGTACAGCAGTTAAATTACTATGAACATTATGAGTATGGAGAGTAGGAACCGAAGAATTGTGTACAAGCAACAGGCTACCAAAAAAAATCTTATAGAAACATATATTACCTACTTATTCTGATGAACTCCTCCACGCCCGATATTCGCTTTGAATGTACTACAAGCTGCCTTGTTACTTCTGGGCCTTTATGTTTTAGAAAATGCAGAAAGAAAAAAGTAGAGCCAAAGTCAAATAAGGAAGCATATAGCATACACATAACTTGTTAAGTTAATCAAGCAAAAAGTTAAAGATTTAAAGACTCCACATTTATAAACATCGCCAACAATTATTAGAAGAATATCCTATCAGCCATGTTATTCAGCCCAACTTCCAGTATAATATATCTAGCTCCAAGCTTCACGGCAAAATATTTTGCAAGCTAAAACCATCTTCAATGATTTACATTGAAATTAAACCAAAATATTTATTAACTTGTCTTTATACAATATCTACTTATAATTAACAAATACTCCATATTTTATACATTTGATTTTTATATGTAATTTATATAAGTACCTATGATATCATGAACCTGATGAAATAAATAGTAAAATCAATAATATATTCATAACACAATTTAAGCAAGAAAATAAAATAACATTCTAACAGACATTTAAATCTCCTAACCGATAAATTTTCCCACAAATGATCCCTTATTAGTGAATTCCAAAGTGCATTAGTGTTGTGTTCTATTTGTGTCTATAACTAGTGTTGGTTATGTAATTCTTGATTACTAAAATATAATGTAATTAAAAATATCTTCTTTTAAAATCTTTGACGATAAATCACAAAGAATTACGAAATCATACTTAAAAAAGCAGGTTAAAAAAAAAAAAAAGAGCTTAAAATTAGACAAAACAAACCCCAAAATTTTGAAAAAAAATGTACGAAGGAGCTACAACGCAATTGCAGTGATAATGGTTAAGACTCTAATTCAATAAAGAAATGCAGAACGTCAATGAAAACTCAAATTCCAGCCATTTCTTACAAACTCTGACACCAAACACCGACAGAGGCAAATAAACAAACACATGGTGGACAAGTTACACATACTGTAGAGAGGATAAGAGTTGCGGGAAGCGAGCGGGGCACCCATAAGAAGAGTGGAGGATGCAGACAGTTTAGCTTCGCCATGGAAAAGGGAAGACGAGAGTTGCAGAGATGCTGCTACCTGCGACTGTGAAATATCTCCGACAATCATTGTCGCGGTGAGAGACATACTTGAATTCGCGTTTGAAGAGGAACGGTTGAGAGATTTTTTTCTGGGATGGTCTGCGAAGTTCTAAATCCTTATGCTTAATGTTTTGTCATCCATTGTTGAGATTTTTTATTTGTTATCTTTAATATCTTAATTGTTTTTTTTTTTAATCCACGTTGCTTTCGCATTTTTTGTACCTTGGTAGAAGTTTGTATATTAGAACATGCCTTGCATATCTTATGAATGGGCCTACAGTATGCTGAGGTCCAGGTCTAAGGCCCAATAATTTTGGGTCCATAAGTGAAAATTACTTTTGATCCGGCCCATTCATCTTCCTGTTTATGTATTGATGGAACACTAGTTGTCTCAGTAAATTCTCATACTCGCCTTTCGCAAATAAATAAATAAATTGTCATAACTAACTTGAATTGTTTCAATAGAAAACAGAAAAAAAAAAAATTGTTGCTTTATACATACTTGATTGACATAATTTACACTAATACTAAATTTAGCCAACAAATGTGAGACACACATAGTACATATACAGTTTACTTGAATCTAGTTGGGCTGGTAATCTTGGGCTTATTTAAAACTTGACCCAACCTCTACTGCAAACCCACTATTTTTCCTTAAAGTTTTGAAGTTGGCCCATGTGTAAATTATACAATTCTCCACCAAAAAATGTGGGCCTATATCACTAATTCGGCCTATTTGAAGTCCTAATATAAACAGACTATTTTAAGACTATATTTATCTCAAATCATATATAAATATAGTCGTTAATTTAGGGGTTAATTACAACGGAAATTTTTAATTGTAATTATATTATTCACGAATTATTAAAAAAAATTCAATTACAATATCGATCTCATTTTTTTCAATTATAGCATCAACACGACCACCAACACTGAACGTGCCATGATGAATCCATCCAAATCTATTTACAATTCAATGCAGAGGTCGTCATGAATCAAGGGTGGAAGTTAGGTTTGTTAAACCTTCCACCATCAATAGATGATGATATATGGCCGTGACAAATGATAAAACTGGTAATAGATTAGAGGCGGTCTTGTCAATACATCCACGATGATAATATCATTGTAATTGATCAAATGAGGTTGATATTCATGCAATTGAAAATTAGACCAAAAGTTCTTGTATTTATATATAATTATATACTTTAATATTATTCATCTCATATTTTATTGATAGGATGTTAAGTCAAAATTCTACAACACAATCGATCTGCTAGAATATAAGATGAAGTACAATTTTGGAGTTAAAGATTCGTTAAGTAACCCAAAATGTTAGATGACTATGACTTGTTAAAAGAGGATTCAACTTGCTGCATCAAACTACTAGGTTTGGTAAAGATTTATGAGATGGAGGAAAATTAAGATGAAAAAGATAAGGTTCGTAGGAAATAATAATATGCATGATTAAACAACAAAAGCAAGCCACTATAGTACAATTGGGTCACTTAAATAGAAACGTGTTATAATTGTCACATTGTGTGAACATTAAAAATTTAAAAAAAGGCAATTGATCAAGTTGCAAGAATAATTATGGTCCTCAATTTCTTATCTGGTACAAAACCATGACTATTGCATGTGGGAATGCCTCTCTTCCTATGTGCACCTCAAAAGGAGGTTGTTTTGAAAGTGGATTTATGGTATTATTAGACTCCTCACACCACTTATTATTATTATGTACTATAGTATCTATACATATTTGAAATATATATTACAATTTTGGTGTTCTAGCATACACACACTACATGTATGTTACAATAATGGTGGGTATATTAAATAATTATTGTATCAACGGACCACAATATGTTCAAAACATTTTTTGCATTTTACACATATTTTAGAATTTCACATTGAAAAATAAATTTATAATTTTAATACTCACATGATAAACACGATATCTAGGTAAAACTTCCGACTAATATAAATTTATCCAAAATATATTCTATAATGATAATTACAAGAGTTAATTTGTAAGTTAAAATTTAAATGTAACTATTTTAGTGTCACCCTTCTATTTACATGATCAATTGAGCAATTTACCAAATTTTCTTAGGTCAAGTCCTTGAAGATTTAAAGCAATATGTGTGTGTGTACCTTAATTAACTCGAAAACAGAACTTATTCCTACTGTAATCAACTGAGATTATATATGAAAGACAAATCATCTCACATGCAGTAAACTTGGCCATTTATTTTACTAGGCATATAGTCAATCCAAGATATACCACCTACTAGTCAATAAATTAGAGAAGTCCACCTAGATGCCCAGCTAATTAACACTATATATGCATATATAAATAAATGAATAAATAATAAATTTATATCTACATTTTGTGTGTGTCAGATTTAAGATATATATTCTAGAATCAATTAAGCGTAGGAAGAACGTGAGTAAAGCAAGCGATTTTGACTGAAGGAAGTTGCTAAGAAAATGCAAGAGCATAGACAAACATAATTTCACTCATATTTATTTCTTCCATATCACGAAGTTTATCAATATATATGTTGACATTTTCACTTCTCTATTTAATAACTATTAATTTTGAACATTAGTATAACAGTCTATTTTTATTTTTACTTACTCTTTTCTTTGCCTTTTGGAGGATTTATCCAACCAATCACAAAAAAAGAATTGTTTTCTCTTCATTCAAGTTCCTCCTCTCGATAAATTTTGATATTAATAACATCTTATCATTTTGAATCTAAAAACAAAATAATCATACAATACAATGTATCGTGAATTCAAAATAATTAATGTTGTACGTCTCATATAGTAGTCTGTTCTGCAATACATAAATAATTGTCATGTATACACATTAAGAAATTATTACAATTTGGTGTTATTATTGATAATTTGACTAAAGTTGTTTGTTACGTAATTGCATGATTAATTATAAGTATATAACTACGATAAACAAGTTGACAAGATTTATAAATATTATTTTGGCAAAGACTAGAATATAGTCAAACGCATTTAATAGACACGTATCCTCAATGTTGTGATAACAAAACTTCAAATCCCATTTAATTTAAAAATATACAAATTGGGATTCGATTGTGTGCTAAGAAATTCAAGATATTAACGTACGTCGTCTCGACAATATAAATAACACACGTACTCTGCAACCTCATTAGTATAAACCATGATGTTTGTCGATGAGAAATCATTAACATTAATTTGTAATAAAAAAAAGGAAAAGGATTTTACAGCTTTTCAAGATCGCTTTCATGATTCGATCAGTGGATGAATCTGAAAAACCAGATTAATTCATGCACCATATAATTTTGGTATCTCATTGAATCTACCCAGATCAGATAAATAATTAGTACAAATCATGTGAAAGATACAGTACACAAGTGGTATAATTATATCTTGCATGTTGCATACCTAGTTGCTAATTTATCAAGAAACAGTATTTTATGATTTAGATTTTAGAATATCTATTTGCAACTTGGCAACATTTATTTTTAAATAAATTTCAATTTTTTTTTTAAATAAATTCAACTCCTAGATGTCTTGGTATAATAGGGCAAAGATAGATTGATATATCTGTAGGCTTTATAAATCATACATGAAATTAGTTCTAATTGTTAATTTAAGCACTACAAGAAAACTGTCAAATACCAACGGCAGAAAATCCGTTGGAATATGGTGTTTTTCCGTTGGAAAAGTGAGCGTTGGAATTTCAAAATTCCAACGGAATTTCCAACAGTAATAACATTTCAAAATTCCAACGGTATTATTGGAATTTCAAAATTCCAACGCTTTTTTAATATTTTTTTAATTAAATATTAAATAGGACGATGACTAATTACAATGCTTTTTAAATATTTTTTAATTAAATATTAAATAGGACGATGACATCATCATAACAG
Organism: Scutellaria galericulata; assembly: GCA_946896805.1. NCBI lineage: Eukaryota > Viridiplantae > Streptophyta > Magnoliopsida > Lamiales > Lamiaceae > Scutellaria > Scutellaria galericulata. The sequence goes on along the minus strand of OX335791.1, from coordinate 2,527,326 downwards.
TGACACGTCATCAAATTGAAAAGTGGGCGTTGGAATTTCAAAATTCCAACGGTATTTTAATATTTTTTATTTAAATATTAAATAGGACGATGACTAATTCCAACACTTTTTTAATATTTTTTAATTAAATATTAAATAGGACGATGACTAATTCCAACACTTTTTAATATTTTTTAATTAAATATTAAATATGACGATAAGTGCTGACATCATCATGTCAAATATTGCGCATTGTCTGGAATTCGAACCCGACACGTCATCAAAGTGCTAACATCGTCATTGTCTGGAATTCGAACCCGACACGTCATCAAAGTGCTAACATCGTCAGCATTGTCATCGTCATCATTGTCTGGGATTCGAACTCGAGTGACAAGGTGGTACTCCAACCACTAGACCACTAGTGTTTTATGTAATAATATTCTACATGCATTTTTTTTATTTCAATTTGACAAAATTCCAACCGTTTTGACTTGTCGTTGGAATTTCCGTTGAAAAATTCCGACGGCCACAAATGCCATTGGAAATACTGTTGGAATTTGACAAAATTCCAATGGTTTTTCAGTCCGTTGGAAATAGTAATTCCAATGACAAAATTCCAACGGTTTTGACTTGTCGTTGGAATTTATGTTGGAAAATTCCAACGGCCACAAATGTCATTGGAAATGCCGTTGGAATTTGACAAAATTCCAACGGTTTTTTAGTCCGTTGGAAATAGTAATTTGTCAAATTCCAACGGTTTTTTAATCCGTTGGAAATAGTAATTCCAACGACTTTTCCAACAGTTTTTACTTGTCGTTGGAATTTTCGGAAATTCCAACGGACACAAATGCCGTTGGAATTTGACAAAATTCCAACGGTTTTTCAGTCCGTTGGAATTTGGGTGTTTTCTTGTAGTGAAGGTAATAAACTCAAATTCTTCTAACAGTGGGCAAAAACATTAATGTTGAAGACTTTAGTTAAGAATATAGGATTTTATGCTAAATTGTATGCATAGTTATTGGAGTTTAGATATTGTGACATAAATTAAACAAATTATACAATAAAATATTAAATTACAAAAGAAAATCTGTTTACATGCCACATTTCCCTATTAAAAAACAAATCTCAACATTTTACATTCTTAATCAACTTTTTTTCTAGAATCCATATATGTATATATGCATAAATAGGATAAGTACAACACAAAATCACATTAAGAGATATTTGATGAATAGTAAGTCAATAATAATATTCCAAACACATTGCAGGAAAAATGAAATTGCTCAGAATAATTCAAAACGTTTGAAAAATATTAAAATTGACAGTTCATTAAATTGTATTCCCATATTCTCAACCTAAAAGTAGAGCTCTCTTTTCTTTCTATTTACTGTACAATTAGAGCTTTTGCAACTTGCAACATCGCCATCCCACTCCACCTTCTTCCCACCCTTTTTTCCCCAGCGACATTAAAAGTCGAAAACTAAAAACAAAATCCAAAATTACATCCAAAAAAGAGAAAAAAAAAAAAAAAAGGAACAAATTAGAAAAATCAAATAAACTAAATTAACTAACTAAAAGTTACAAAGCATTAACATGAAATCTTTGTTTCTTGCTGCAAATATCCAATCCCAAAATCTCCATTTCCCTCATCCTTTTACCACCGCAGCTTTCCATATTACTATCCACCGTGGCAACGGCGTTGCTCGGCACCTCGAATATATTAACTCCGAATAACCTAACCATCTGAACCGGCTGGGCCCGGCCCGATACAACCACACCGTTGGATCCAACGGCGCTCCTCGCTTTCCAATCAATGTAGAGCTGCTTATCGGGCCCTGTGGAACGCTGGAAGGTGACAATGTCACCGGCCCGCAACTCCTTCTCCTTCACGAATCTGCTCCAACCCTTGGTCAACACGTAGCTTTGACTGCTGTTCCAATATGAGTATCGAAACCTCCACACTTTACCTCCCATGTCTTCGAAGTTGAGCAAAACCCCTTTCGAGCTGCTTCCACTCTGCAAAGGGAAGTGTTTCTCCGCGTGCTGTTTGGGAATTACCAGCCTATTGAGCTTTCCGACGTCGCTAGGCGTCACCGCCTTTTCAAAGAGGTGTTCGCGGGCCTTCGCCGCCCTGTCGCCGCCGCAGGAGAAGCTGAAGCGGCCGTCTCCGGCGGATCTCTTTCCGCCGTAGTTTCGCCGGCTCTGCTCCAGCTCGTCATTGTACGTGTGTTTTCTGAGCATGTCGACGATCTCGGCTTTCGAATGGGAGTTTAAAAAGGCGGCCTCCACCTCGTCCTCCTGATTCTCCGACAATGGCTTGAAGTTGGTGACGGCGTCGCGGCCGCGGAAGCGCTGCGCGGCGGTGTCGTAAGCTCTGGCGGCTTCTTCCTCCTCGTTGAAGGTGCCCAGCCAAACCCTCTGATGCTTCTCGTAGATTTGGGCGCCCCATCTGCCATTAGGCTGAGGAACCACTCCTTTGAATCGCGACGATGGCAGCTTCCTCGACTCGGCTTCGACGCCGTTTTCGGCGTCGATTACAACGCTGGAGCCGCTGCCGACGCGGCAGAGGCTCTCCGGGGACTTCGCCGCCGGCGAGGCGGAGGAGGCGAGGGTGATGGATAGGGAGTCGCTGGTTGTGCTTTCTTCCATGGAACTTAAGCTTCCATCCATTTTGTTGTAGAAAGGAGATTGAGATTAATGTTTTCTTATAGAGAGAGAGAGAGAGAGATGTGAATTATGAAGTGAGTTGTTGAATGAGGAGGTGGAGAGGTATATATATAGAGTAGGGGAAATGAAAATGTTGTGTGGAAATAAAAAAATGTTAAAAAAGTAGTTGCATATATTTAGAAAGAAAAAAAAAAAATAATAATAATAATAATAATAAAGGAGATATGGAGATGTGGGTGAGGTGGGTCAACCCTACTACTCTATGGGGGGTAAGGAAGTAGGAAGATTCATGGGGAGGGGGGTTGGGGGGTTTAAGATAATGAGAGCCACATGAGTGTGGACCATTTAAGTAAGTTCATCCCCCCTGAATTTTGCTGCACAAATATATTTCCTACGATTCCATCTATATATATCTTTCTTTTTTTTATATCTTAAAGTATATACTTCCTTTTATATATAAAGTAATATCTATTTAGTTCATTTACTGATACACTCATATTAATTTAATTAATTTTTTAATCTGATATGTATTAAAAAATATGGTTAATTTCATTTTTCAACCTGTACTATGCACATTTTTTACTTTTGCATCCTAAGCTATTTTTTTCTCTGATCACAACCTATACTATATGTTTTGTATACTTTTACAACTTTCGGTCATTATTTTCCGGTGAGAAAGTGACCACATGATTTTTAGGTGCTAATTGAGGGTTATTTTCATCATTTTCTAGATCATTAACTAATTCCCCCTTCAAAATCAATTTTAGCCCTAATTTTTCTCATATTTCTTCTGCAAATTATTTGGCAAATGAAGATTAATGATGAGGTTCAAAGAAAAAAAAAGATCTTTTTACCATTGAAAATAGTTGATGTACCAAATTTACTCATTTCTTAGAAGTGTGGCGCTTTGTCGTCGGAAAATATTGACCGGAGGTTGCAAAAGTAAACAAAACGTGTAATATAAATTGTGATCGGAGAAAAAAAATAGTTTATGATGCAAAATTAAAAAAAAGTGTATAGTATAGGTTGAAAAATGAAATTAACCCTAAAAAATTGATTAATGTAATTGATTTTTTCAATAACTTTTCTATTTATGTAAAAAATGCAATACGTCCATGTGTATGAGAAAGATGGAGTATATTTCGTTATCTTTCAAATGCATGCCTTACAAAAGATATACGGTGGCAAAGTCTAAATAGTAATTAAATAATTAATTTTATTTGGGTATTGTAAAATAACTATCTACGTGTTCTATGTCATTTGATTCAAGAACAGGGTCGTATTTTGAATTCTTGAATTTTGATTATCTTCGGGTTTGATCAAAGAAGTCGGGTTCAGTTTATATGATTGTGAATATTGAGAAGATTATTATCCATCAAATTCAATCTTCTTTCTCATACATTCCTTATTTTATATGGGTAAGATTTGTAGGATAAAAAAGGTGCAATAGAAGAGAATTTAAGAATCATGAAAATGTGAAAAAGAAAAAAAAAAAAAAAAAAAAGGAAGAGGAGACTGGAGAGTGATAATGTGGTCTTCCACCAGGATGGGAAGTGTATGGGCCAATGCTAATGAGGGATGGATAGACTTGAAGACAAATGGGCTTATCCAACACCTATTAATTTCTCCCCATAATATCTTACCTGGCATGATTTGATTCGTCCTCTCCATATTTCTTTTGTCTTATTCCCAGCATTCACCTTTCAATCTCCAGTTAACTCTCTCTCTCTCCCCAAACATTATTCATAATTTCCATTAAATAATATAAAGTCCACTCTTTCAAGATTATTTGGATTCAATAATCAAATTATAAAAGAAAAAAATCTAAATATTAATTTAATGTCAAATGAAAATAAATAAATATTAATTTATCGATAATTAATTAATAAAGATTGTGTTTTTGTTAACCTTTTTAATTCTTCCTCTATGTGCCAATGATTTTGAGGACCATTGGAAAAGGATATAAATATGGGATTCCGTACGGAGAGGTCCTCGGCCTCTACGGTGCGCGTTGGGATAAACCCAACCACGGTTTGGAATTCCGCCCATTTGATTGCTGATTTTTTTTTGGATTATTTGTTCATATATTTATTTTGGCAAAAACTTCTGTGCACCAGTTGCACCATGCAATCCGCACATTTATATTATAAATATAGTATTTTTATGTTATAAATGTAATACCTTTATGCATGTTCATTTTAAAAGGTACAGATATTTGTACATAAATGTACTACATTTATAACATAAAGGTCTTCCGTGCAACTCTGTGCACCAATTGCACAAAAGTGTTACTCATTTATTTTAGTCTTGGGTCCCACTTGGAGGTTCCAATCCTGCACAAACTATTTCATCAAATAATTCATGAAACCAGGCTAGCTACCTATTTAATTGAAAATTTGTTACTCGAAATCAATTATATCATTGACACATATCATCAATGATGAATAATTAATTTTTTTGTCGCTATCCTTTTTAAGCTAATAAAATTCTACTCCCCCAAGAATGGTCCATGCACTGTAGTAAGTCTTCAATTTCGTTTTCTGCTCCTTCAAGAAAATTGATTAAAAATTATCTTACTCAAAAATTAGATTACTTTTATTTTCCTAATATAAATATATTTACAATTAATTCAACTTTTTAAAAAATTATGCCTCAAAATTACACTGATCTTTAATCAATGAATTGATCGATTGAGATCAAAATCACTAATATTAGCGATTTCTTCATCTCGAGCTGGTTTCTTCCATCCCACACCCGATGTATTGTATACAGTGTGTTTCTACATTACATATGTCTATTTTTTCAACTATTTGGAGAGAGTAAGTCATCTTGAATTATGGAAATTTAAATGCATGTCACACCTCTCATAAATAAAATATCAACTCAATTTATTTTTAAAAATGTGGGTCACGATCGTGGATATAGTCTTATATTAAAGAGTTCTTTTATCTCAAGTGTTATGTCAATGTGATATATTAAAAATCCATTTGTAGTTTATATCAGTAAGTACTGATGATTACTGATAAAATAGCGTAAATATATTAATAAAAAAATGTAATGCATGATGAGATGAGTTAATTAATTTGGGAATTTGATTTTGATGGTTGTATTAGTTGGTATACAAAAATATGATACAATTTCACATGTGAATATATTTGTAAGTATAAAAAAAGAGTACGGATTTTGTGTATGATGGTATTGCCAGTTGGCACCCATAATTATGTGAGCGCGTCAATACGTTGGGATGTCGAGTGACTCATTTGACAACTTAATTATACACATCATTTTTCTTTTGAAAAAATAAAATAAATTGTGTTATATTTTTTTAATGAGTTGGTTTCTTGTGAGATTGTCACGCATACGATAGAATTCAAGTATATCTTTTACAGGTATAAATATTTATTTTTCAGCTATAAATATGTGTTTTATAAGTATGTTTTTTACAGTATAAGTATGAGTTATTCAACTATATCTTTTAGAGTTATAAATATATTTTTTTGTGTTATAAGGGCATCTCCAACCCACTACTCAAATTAGGACTCAAACCCAAATTTAGAGTTTGTGGGTCTCCAACCCAGCGCAAATCACAACTCAAATTTGCTACTTTGAACAGTAAGTGACAAATTTGCCACTTATTGTTCACAACTCAATTTTTTTTTCTTTTACAATAATTTCCACTTATTTGATATTAATACACACATAGACTATATTATATTTTACTATGTAGATGCGTATTACGAACTTTGAGATATCTTGATCGAATACTTTTGAAAAATAGTGTAATTATTAAATATAAGCACGAATTATAACTAATAGAAATATAATTGGAATATCATACAATATTTAATGCAAATTACAATGAAAGTTACTAAAACAAATAAGAATCACAACATGTTAAATTTAAACTAATATTACATGTCATGCTAAATTTACTAGAACAAAAACATAAACGAAATGCATTTAAACTCCATATATAACATGGATTTTAGTAGTCCGGTAGACCATTTTCAGACCCTCCAATATCATTAAAATATTCTCTATAAGTATTGGAGGAATTTTCAGATTGAGATTGATTCATAATTTTATAGTTTATAAATATTTATTTATAATTGAAATCAATTAAGTTAATTTTTTTATGAACTTAAATACACAAATATTTGATATTAAAGAAAATTCAAAAAAAAATTGTAAGAGAATATTCCAATTTGAGTTTGAAGGATTGGAGATGGTGGCAAATTTGGTGGCAAAAACAAGATTTGAGTCCAAATTTGAATTTGTGGGTTAGAAATGGTTTAAGTGCAACCGTCGCACGGTGCGACGGTTGTACATGAGTTTTTGTCTTTTTTAATTCTTTGAAATGTATTTCATAACATTTAATACAATAATATCTAAATATGCCAATATTTCGTAATGATTTTTAAAATTAAGTAATACGAAATATTATAACAAACATGGAATTTTAAAAAAATGAGTCATAAATCAAATACTTGTAAACTTATTTCATTTTAATCTTGGATGAAAAGCTATCCACGTAGACTGATATATAGTGGCTGCACAGTATAGAGAGCAAATCAAATGTCACCAATAAACCATCACATGTACTACAATGAAAAAATAATCCAAAATCCTGTCATTTTCAAACAACTATCTTATGGACTACAATCCATTTGGATATATTATATATATTAATTAGATTACACGTCACACTCAGAAACCATTTTTCTTTTCATTTTTTAAATTACTCCAACACCACAAATATGTTCGTTTTAACTACTCCTTTAATTTATAAATAGTTATTTTATAATTTTCAAATATATCTATGACCATCAATTTGGATTCAATCACCAATCAAGAAGAAAAATACACAAACCATTATCGATTCTAGGACCACACATTCCATTATTATTTGATACCATGCTTCACTAATTTTAAAATAATTAACAAAACGTAATAAAATGTTTGTATCTAAATTGGAATACTGATGAAACACATATTGAAATAGAAACATGTAAATGTTGGCTCTAAATGTAAATAAGATCGAATTAAAAATATTGAAAATTTAAATTTTCTTTACTAATTAAATTGTATATTTTATTATTCATTATTGGACATTATAATATACAATAAATTAACAAAATCTTTACAAATAAGAGATTATTATAAATTTTACTGTACAATAATTACATTGAAAAAATTATAGGTGGGATATCATTTCAAAGAAGTAGATATGTGATGATGTTACTTCATTTAACTCATTAATGCTGTGCCATTTTTGGCGTGGTCGACAATATTACATGTATTGCCTAATTTTGTTAATGAAAATGAAATGTCATTTCATCCATTGGTCCCCACTAATTCCACGTGGCAGTAGATTACCCTAAAAGTTTAATATTTCACAAAACCTCATTGGAGACGATTTTATGGATAGTAAACGTGAGACGGAGCCCACCACCAACAAACAACATATAAATTATAGGGTTTGATTGGTAGATTAACATGTCTCATTCAATACATTAAAATTTTGTGAGATGGTTTCACAAGAGACTTTTAATATTTTCAGTGTTGTTCTTGATTTGAAGAAGCAAAATAGTATCTCAAATAAAAAAATGTTGCAATCTTTTACACACAAACTTATGTGAGAGTGAGACAGTCTCACGGATAGTTTCCGTAAGACGAATCCTTATTACCCACAATCCAAACTCATTTTAACAAATTTATATATAAATTGTGAAATATGGATTATGAGTTAACCCGTCTTCTATCAGAAGATGCGTGAGACGGTTTTATATAAGACTGACTCAATCTTTCTTTTATGGGATGCTTTTAGGTGTAGGGTCTTGTTTGTGATTAGCATACATATATCACTTATTTCCTGTACTAAAATAAACATCAGATAGAAGTGGGACAATTCAAATCTTTTTCCAACTTTAATAATAAGCAAAGGATAATCAAACCCCATTATTTTAAATTATCACTAACTAATTGGTCATCTCAAACTGAAGTTCGACTGATCTAATTAGTTGGTGAAACAGTCATTAATTTAACACGAGGATAATTGTCTAGTGCTTTTCCCTTTTTTCTATTACTGCCAATGAAACACCAGATTTACTTTGATTGGACTCATAACTTTTAATTTATCCTTTTTTTTTAAATATTTAAATACTATACATCATCATATATATCACTATAAGAAAATATCAAATTAGAGATGGAATTTTTTTTATCTCTAATCATAAAGTATTCATTTCTCAAGTATGTGAGACCAAATTGTTAGTCACTAGATGTTGATTACTAAAATTTAGAGATAAGAGAAATTATTTAGTGATATAATATATATGTCTTTAATATAAGATTGGAGACACGAATTACTTATAATTTGTAGATTATCTTCAATACTATAACTAAACATAAGTTAATATTTTAACAAAATTTTAAGTCACGTCGTGTCATTATTATATTTTTATCCTTGTCATTAAAGTCCGTTTTCCAATCCATATATATTTGTAGTGTATGATGATATCATGTAGTAGCTAGCTAGCAAAACAAAATATATCGATTGCTTTGATTGAATCCTATATATGTTATTAAATTGTGCTCTTCTTAGTCATCAATCATCATTATATCATCACCATATCTAGTCCAAATTGTTGTGGAATTTCAGAGCTTAGTCATGGCTATCTCATGTGAGTGCCTCGAATATCATGTTTTAATTCGTCCTTTTTGCATGCACAAATACTCGATTTAAGATTTCATCTTATCTGATGGGGTTGGTGAATCAAGTGATTATGTCTTGGGAAATATATCACTTATCTTAGTGGCCTAATTGCTTTGAGTGATTCTCAATTGCTCTATATCTTACCTAAATTATTCATTTATCTATTCAAATATCTTATCAAACAACTATTATTGGCAACATTAATCTACATATAAATAAATTCATACACACATTCAAATTTTACACAATTCAACATTTTTTTTTATAAACTTTGAATCATTCTACTTGTCGTTTGAATTTTAAATTGGATTTTACCATAACAACCATAAACATATCAAAATGAACCACTTGCATCTGTTCAGTACGATAAAATGTATCAAATTTACAGTTCATAAATCAAAATGAAACGATTTAAAATTTATAAACAAAAAAGTATCAAATCTGAGAAAATGTGATTAGCCCGGATAAATATTCCTAAATCCATGTATTAATAAATAAATAAAAAATCACACTAGGTACATATGTTTCGTGTACCCTTATGATATCACCAAATCAGGATGTGATAATGGAATCCCAAGTTAGCCTCAAAGCAAAAAGTAAGAAATCGTTCATGCATATCTCCTTAATTATCTTTAATCAAAACACACGTAATGAGAGATTAATTAAATAATGTACACAACAAAAGCCCACTTTCCAACTCCAAATATATATTTTCAAAGTTGGAGATGACTAATATATGACCAAAGATGAGAATGCCACCTCAGCCTAATATGCATTACCTCACCACTTTGAAATTAATACTAATTTTGGCACGTTGCTGATGGAATAAAGCATCACCAAATCTTAGATTTTAGCATTTCTCAATAGATATTTTATTTGGCTCTTTAATTGGGTTATTTATTTATAATATCATCTCATGATAATTAATATGTGGAATAAAGCATTGCGCCTGCCTAAAAGAAAAAGGTAGAGTCATTTAGGCACATGACTCATTAGATATATTATGGCTTTTCATCATATATTGATTATTGATGATTAATTCCTGTGTCTTTTCTAAATAATATAGGCGGCTGCTTGTAATATTATAGTAATTATTATTTTCCTACTCTGTAATCACTAATATACTGTTTCTTTTTTCCTTTTTATGAAAATAATACAAGTTACATAGTGAAACGTAAATATATAAATATTGTCTATTTTTAGGATGATATATACATATAGATCCAAAGTTTACGGAAATTACAATTAAATCCAATATTTTAGCTGAATTATATGAAATTTTAATTTGAACTCACCCCATTTTTGAACTCATTGTAAGGGTGCCTACAAAACCTATTTCTTTTGAAAATGGATCCCCTGCTGGGGCCAAAAACCCAGCACGAGATGTTGGGGCAAATCAGATCCTTTGTACCATATATCCATGTACCATGCGTGTACCACATCCTAAAACACGTTATATTAATTTTCAAATTAAAAACGGTTATAAAAAAAGGAAAAATTTACAAAAACGACGGCGTATGTACCCCAGCATGAAGTGCTGGGTTTTTGGCCCCAGCAGAGGATCCATATCCATTTCTTTTTGGTATTTGAAGATTTTAATGAACATGTAAAAAGTAGAATTATGAGCCTTAAAAGTTGGGGGTAATTCAATTTTTGATCATGTATGTAAGATATTTTTCATTTTTTGAAAATCAAATGTCTGTTTTTTTTTTGGTCATCTATGTTCTAAAATTTTCCACTTTTTAGTTTAATTTTGGATGGAATTTTCAAAATTATTAACGTGGCTACTAAAAATTCTGACGTGGCTGTCAAATTCCGACAACCACATCAATAATTTTAAAAATTCCAACCAAAATTGAAAAAAAAATTTAAAACATAAAGAACCTAAATTGAAAAATAAATAATTGATTATCAAAAAATGAAATATATCTCACATATATGATAAAAATTGAAATTAACTCTATTATTAAATCATAGATAGATCTAAGGAAATTCAAATTGATGCAAATGTAAGCATTATGACGTGTCTCAAAAACAAAAAGAAATAGTCTCTTTAATCTTGTCAACTATTCAAATTACCTTTTTAACGGGCCTAATTCTAGACTAGGTATCTTCTTAGCTATAATTCTAACATTTTTTTCAAATGTATATATCCCTCTTAATTATTCCAAAACGTTATCTTATTTCCCAAGTTATTAGATAGCTTAATGACATATTTATTCAAAAATAAAATAGAATCGGAGCAAGCAGTATTAATTATGCTCTCCTGTCCACGTAGTTTTCATCGTTTATCTTCTTCTTCCAACTTGTGTTCTTCATCACTGTCACGCGTAATCAACACATTTTCCTTCATTTATTTATTGCTAGTAATCAATCCTATTTATTCTTTATCACTGTCACATGACTTGTAAATTGTCATTTAGGTAAGTGAAAAATTAAAATAAAATGAGAAATATAGAAATTAATAATATTTGCAACAAGCATATCTTTGACTGCTGCTTGATATATTCTTTTACCGACATGGACGAAGACCCACCTTTTCGGGTCAACCCATGTGAACGAATCGGGTCCGGAGTTTTGCATGAATTTAATCAATCATTTAGTCAAAAGATATTTCAAGGAATTAATCAACTTTTGCTTTAATGATACAATTACATGCTCTTCATCGATATCTCTAGAACCTATATCTCATTTCAAATCGGTAACTTGTAAATATAAAATATTTAGATTTATAAATACAAAGATTAATTTAGACATTCCAAAATATAATCTCCCATATTCATTCATCACAGAAGCATATGTGAATTGTGAAGTGTAATTGTAGGTTGATCCGTCTAATGTAAAATAATCTGTGAGACCGGTCTAACTCTTCATTCATTGATTTTTCTTCGCAGAAAGACATCTCCAACGGTACACAAAAAGATATTGTAATTTTTTAAGTACTAATTGTCACTCATCTCTAGTAATTTGCACTATTTTTTTTTAATTAAAAATGAATATTAAACAATATTTCTTATTATTATTATAAGAAAATGAATAAAGTAAATTGAAAAAGAACAGAAAAAGATTTAATACATGATGTGTTCACCTGCGTTAAATTTAACATAATGATAACAATTAAGATAGTTTTGCATGATTATTTATCGCACTTTTTGAATGAAAAATCTTCATATATTAAGAATTCAACGAATTAGAGATACTCAATTTTTTTTTCCCGTGATGATGATAAGTCGAGATGAGGGTTTAATATCAATAACAAATAATGTTGGAAACAAATTGTACTGTATTTTATAAATATATTTTATCCTATTTACAATGATTTCGATCGAGTCTCAAACTATTTAAATAATAATAGTCAAAAGTAAACACCGACGATCGATGTGGCTGTCTCGAAGAATTTTTGGGCATGATTTCTTGTCACGGATAGAAGACTTAGGAAAAATAGAAAGCAAATTAAATATCTAAGTCCAGCATGCAAGAAAATAGCGTCCCATTTCTCATGTTACTTAATTGAAACATAAATTTATATTTGAACAGGTCAAGCATATATAATAGAGTGGACATGGTAATAGAGACACAAAAACCAACAAATTTAAAAAAAAAAAAAAAAAAACTGTATATGTCAAAGAAAGAAACAAATAGTGCCTAAAAAACAAAAACAAGAAATTAAAAAATGTTGCAAGTTGGGCAAGATGTGTATTATGCAGCCCAAGTTGCTTTTGTTGACGAGAGAGAGTGTCAATTTATTATTTTGTTAAAGGGACCACCTTACCCCTGGTTTGCCACATAATTCTTCCTATTGGTCGACAAATCACCTACCCTTATTTGTAATTCTTTTGATGCAATAACAAACCCACAAAATCTGTGTGCCTAATTCAATTGTTAAAGTATTAAGTATACGCATGAGTTTTTGCCATTAAAAAGGGAAATAAATAATTTATTGTTATGTCTATATATCATGGAGAGATAATTGATCTGTTCATAGGTTGATAATACATATTTAATGCATGAGTTTATTTATTTTAATTTATAAAGCACGAATTAATAATGTAATTAATATCGCATAGTTATTTTGTGCAAAATATCCTCTTAAATTCTTTTTACCTACTTTCCCTAATAAGACAGCCTCTTTTACTTTTTTTTTTATTTTTTTTTATTCTCTTGTTCAATTTCCACAATTGATTGCGCACGAAAGGAAAAATGAGCACATTTCATTTCTATCCAAAATGAATATTTATATTTCATCTTTGGGTATACGTAACAATGAATGATGGTATTATTCTTATCTACAACAACATTAGGATACAATTACCAATTTTGTTCAACACACAGAGTTGTAATGTTATCTTTTAAATATGATATATAAAAGATTAATCTAATTATCATAGATTCAAATTGATAGGATAGGGTAGTAATAATAATAGGTGGAAATTACATGTTGCCGACATGGCACGCAGAAACAAATATAGTTATAGAAAGTCAACATCGAATAGGGCAAGTTGGGTTATGTTGTAGTTGGATACTAATGTGTTTCTTTACCTTTTTGTTCTCTTCTCTTTCGGATAAGCATTCCATATGTCAATCCCCACCTGCCACATTGTTACACCACTACCACTACTTACTATATGCTTCCATATCATCATTACATTTAACACAGATATATATTGTTATATTTCAAGGGTTAAAATCACTACTTTGCCCTCACTGCATCAAGTGTATTATATGTTTAAAATTAACAAGAATACTATGTCATGACTATACCATTCATATGAATCTGAAGTTAATGAGTTTTGAAATTCTTTTATGGATCTCACGATATGAAGAGTCTAAGCTTTGAGAACCTAATTGATTAACCTATCATGTGTTGGAGTTTTGTTGGTCTAATAAAACCAAATCTATATAAACTCTAGCTAATTATATTTTAGGCAAGATCAATAATTTCAAGTTAGATATTACATCTAAGTTAGACCTAGTATATAATAGGTACGAAGGCAAAACAATTCAATTACAAGTGAACTTGGGGATTTTAATGTTATAATAAATAAATAAATAAAGAAGAAGTATTGTCAACTTTTGAGGGGGAAAGGGACAAAATTGTAGGAATAAAATTCAATGGCTCCCCATGGTTCCATCTTTGACACCATTAATGGAATTGCACTCAAATAGCAACTTCATTCTATCATACATATATGATAAATTATGTAAATTTGATAGTTAATGTGGGTATTACTGATCACTTCGTTTCTTTAGATATATGTAATTTAAGTTTGTTTCACAAAAATTTAAAAACTATTTAGTAGGCACAATTATATATATAAAAATACCACTTTATCCTAATGTTTTTATTACTTTCAAGAAAAAGAAAAAAAAAACCTTAATTTAAGATGAGTGTAAAAAAAAACTTCACAAAAATGTATAAAGAGAGAGAGAGAGAGAGAGAGAGAGAGAGAGAGAGAGAGAGAGAGAGAGAGAGAGAGAGAGAGAGAGAGAGAGAGAAGAAATTAGACAAATTGTAATTTGTTAAATGAGAAATATAAAGTTGAGTTGTACTTTGAAGTTAGAATTACTTCTCAGCAAATGCCAACATGGACTTTGGTGGGATTAACCCCATGGAAAGAGGTATATAGAAAGGGAGGAAGATATATCATTTAATTTTATTACATATTACGAGGTCCACTACATAATTAAGTCAATTAGAATGAAGTTATATATTTATAGGCCTCCACTATAAAACCATCACGGGCTTAGATGTTAGAATTATAAGCAGTTGAAATTCATCAAAATTATTCATTTACTATTTGTCAACTTGGTACAATTTTGTCACCTCACGTGTTGATCAATTTGCAAATATAGTTACTAACTTACAGGTCAACCGTTGATTAATAGCGTTTCAAATTTGCAAATTGAATGAATCCAAATATTACCAATGTATTCTAAACATTATTTAGTTAATAAATAAATGAATTTGAAAATTATTTAATTAAAATGTTAATAAATATTTTATAAATCCGAAAATCATCAACGAAGTCCAAATTTTTGTGAAAAGTTATCAAACAAATTTGTCAAGAAGAAAATAAGTTAGAACCACTCATTAAATAAAGGTAAAAGGTAATTATAGTATACTCATGAGTGCTATTTGCTTAGCTTATGTTGCACCACGTGAATCTGCTTGCTAAAATAAATATTTAATGTATACAATACAATATTTATACAGTTGATTATTTCAACGCGTATAAAGGATGGGATTACATATCTGTCCTAATAAATAAGCACATCATATGACAATGAAGAATAATATATATATACAATAAAATCTCTCTAAATTAATAATATTTTGGACCAGTCAGTATGATGCCCCTTGAAGAATGGATTATTTTTCCTATAAATCTCACCTAACAGAAGAGCTAATTAAAAGAGATTCTAATTAATCGAGAAATATCTAATTTATTATTTATTGAGCCAATATATAGATATTTATAGTTAACTAAATTCATTAAGTTTATTATTATAATGACTTGAATATAAATTCAAATGTAAATTTGTTAAAAATATTCCAATGAATAATATTCATAGAAAGGCAAAGATGTATACAAGTTAATTAATGACAATGTACTACATATGGATCTTATTACAACAAAGGATTGATGTTGTCAAAGTATCAATACTGATTAACTTGTTATTACAATTTGAGAAATCACCATCATTACTTCTAAAAAAAGAAGAAGCAAGAGTATTAGAGATGAGTTCAAATTAGATATAAATTGTTTTAAGAAAAATAGAAAGCAAATCTGGTCTCACATTCAACTCATGATTAGGCATCTATTCTTGGCTCTTAGATAAATGACAGCTAGTAGTTGTAATCTGAATGTCGACGTGGCTGTGATGCCTACTTGATCATGCATGTGTAACAATCAAGAAAGTAATTAAATTAATTGCATGCTTAACCAACATAACCCTACATGTATGCCTAAAAAAAAAAGTTTAATCAAAAGGGATTTGAATTCTGATTTTATTCAGTCAAAAAAGCATATTTATTTAATAATTAGGTGAGAGCTGCAGCTGGAAGTGGAAATTTTACTCAAGAGGGTACAGACATATAATGTTTTGTATGTAAGACCTTAGAAAAAGTCTTTGTTTTTTTATATAATTAATTAAGATCATACACATCTGAATGTCATCATATAGAATTGTCAACTTGGGCATTTTTGCTGCCTAATTTCTGGAGTCAAAAGTCAGAACCCAACATATAATATACTGAAATTAACTATTTATATATTTATTCTAATAATTGACATTAGGGTTTAGTTTGATCAGTCTCATATTCTACCTCCCTTTAGACATTTGATTTATTGCATGTAACAGTTATTTGTATTTTTTGGTTAACAATGTCTTTTTTTTTTTTTTTTTTTTTTTATGAGAAAGGGAAAAAAATCATTTTATTACACAATGAAGGAAAAAAATCGTTTTATTATGCAACTTGTAGAAAAGCAGGTTGACTTGTATATTTACATACCTGGACGAAATTAGACAATTAATATAAATAAATATAAAAACTATATTTATATAATAAAAATCAATATTTTACAATACAAAATACAAGGGTAAAGAGATTAAAAAAAATAAAAATTGGGGGTTAAAATCCACATAATACAAAGGGAGGATACGGCACTGATCAGTATAACATACCATAGAGGCATATGTTAGGATTAAGACTTCTATAAAACTGTCTCACATATAAAATTAATTTTGTAAACGAGTCAACCCAAAATTTAATTATGCAAAAATTCGTAAACATTGATTTAATTTATAGGTAGTGAACAACCTACTTATGAGTTATGACCCCAATAATAAAATAAAGATTAATTTATAATAAAGTTTAACACACATATATACACACGCACTGTAATAAAGGAAACAAATATTTATAAATTTAATATTGAGAAAAAATAAATTAAATGTACATATAAAAAAAATAGTAACAAAAAAAAAAAAAAATCGGTGACTTGCTTGTGCCCCACAAACGATACAAACTTTTATATTTTTATTTATTGACATCGAACAATATGATGCATCATGTATCCACACTTACTTTTCGGTATGATTTCAGCATTTATATATATCTCCATACTGTTTCGAGAAAAAAATTATAAATAAAAGCCACGTCATGTATAAATGTTACATGTTGTATAAATAACTTTATATATATATATATATATATATATATATATATATATATTCTCATATACGACATGTTTTGTATGAATTAAAAAAAGTATATTAAGCATTCATCAATGACCCACACCCACCCCATAACAATTATATTTTTATTTTTTCTTTTTTGGGGTATCATCTCATTCAATATTACAAAGACTAGTCAAATTAAATTGAAAAATGGGGGTAATAACAGAACTAATTCTATGTTGTTTGTTAGTACATAGAAATCATTTACAAAATTATGATGCTTTTCTGTTAGCCGCATGTTTTTGACAATTCAGCCAATGTCAATGTGAAACCATTAAGATTCTCCATATTTTTCTGCTTCATTAGCAGACTTTCATGTTTGTATCTGTTTTAACATAATCTTATGCTTTGTATTGATGTCTCTCAGCTGTCTTTATGATGCTTTCATATTAATTTCAAGCTTCTGACTTTTCTTAATTAGGTTGCTTTAATTTTTAGATTGATTTACTAATTTAGAAATGTGATCATTGTCCTTTAGTAATTGATACTAAGACTTTTTGAGTTTTGACAATTTATGTCAAATTATAGCCTTTGAAAAAACTTAAGCTAATCGATCGAGATGAATAGCATTTAATACTCCCTGTTTCAATTTAACTGTTGTTTTAAGTTATTTTACATAATTAAGCTAGCATACAAAAGGAAAATGAATCTGTACAAATATGTAGAGATATACAATGAAATATACAATATGACTAAGTCAACCATTTTCCTTATTATTTCATTAATTCTTTATACATGCATAAGCATTGAAGGGTTTTCCAGATAACAACTATCATATATATGCAATGCAAATTGAGTCATATATGACCACTTCGAAATTCTTGATAATGTTAATCCAATATACATTGAATGAGCTCAAAACGAAACAATGAAAAAGAATTAAAAGGGATAGAGATAAGGATAAATAAAACTCATGAAATAGACCATTCATTGATAGATAAAGTGATTATGGGACCACGAGAGGGTAAAGAGGGATTGCATGAATCATGAATGGGAATTAGGTTTGCAGTAAACATTCATGAAAGTCGAAAACCGGGTTCGAATACAATGGGATTGGATCAGTTGAGGATGGTGGGACTTTGCCTAGGTTAAAACCATGAATAGACCTACTCAAAGAGGTACATTGCATTATAGGAAGAATTTGGTTATGGAAGACCCCATTGTAATACAAATTGATAGCAAAAATCCAAACTCAGTTTCAAACAAATTAAATTAATGTACTTATAATATACGATGTACGTTTGCTGGTACATAGCTATCACGAGTTATGTTCTTGTCAACTAGTTTAGATGCAATTCATCAGGATTTTCTCTCTTCATCTATGTACGTGCACAGTTTTTTTTCTGTCTTCTCTTAACACCTAGGTAAATAGAATAAGACTAATCTAACTTAATTAAATATGTGGAAGTTGATACACCAAGACTAAGTCTCATCAATGTTAGGCTTGTTAGCTAGATAAGATTATTCAGGAAGAATTTTAGACA
Organism: Scutellaria galericulata; assembly: GCA_946896805.1. Lineage (NCBI taxonomy): Eukaryota > Viridiplantae > Streptophyta > Magnoliopsida > Lamiales > Lamiaceae > Scutellaria > Scutellaria galericulata. The sequence continues at coordinate 2,508,240 of OX335791.1, read as the reverse complement.
TGATCAAGAGTATGAAATTGCAAATTAATTTGATACGATTTTTAATTTCAAGAGTTGTCAACGGATTTCAGCAACTATATATCTGGGCTTGCTAATCAAATGAGCCGTTGTTGGGCCTACAATATTCATCATATCATAAAAAATAAAAAATAAAAGTCAAATGGGCCAGTCCTTTTAAGATTAGCGTCGCCGCAATTCTTCGGCAAGGCCCAGCCCAATAAATTAAATTACAAAACTGATCATATGAAATGAGCTACATAGTACGTAGCCTGGATATAAAACAAGAAGTTAAATACACACACACACACACACATATTTCTTTATACATTAATTCTATCATGTTTATCAACTAATTTTCTTCATAATCTTATGAAGTAGTCAAGTTGCAATCTTTTGAAGTTTATTTATTTATTATTATTATTATTTTTTTTTTTATCAATTGAAATAGAGGATCTTGTTTGTTTACAACCAGGGACGGTCCTACATTCAACTAGGGGGGGAGATTTAAAAAAAAATATTTTTTAGGTATTTTTATATTTTTATTCAAAAAATATGTATACTAATTAATTTTACTTGTATATTATCAAATTCTTACTAAAAATATCAACTTTTAAGATTTTTAAGGTAAATTGTTCATATATCTAAACTCATTATTTATATTTCTTTGTTGAGTAATGATATTATTTTAATTTATTTGATTATCAATTGTTATAGAATATATAATATATTCATTATTTTGGCTTAATAAAATATGAAGTGATTATAAAGAATTATTATCATTGATTATTATTTTATGAATTGTTAGCTTTGAGTTAGCATTGTTGATAAGTTAGATGTTGATTTATAGTTTGTATAATAGTAATGTTAATTTAATGATATTTAATAATTCTAATTTTATCTTATCTTTCATAAATAATGAAAAAGTATTATAGAAAAATATCAATACTAATATTAAAAGGTGTTTCAAAATGAACAACATTCAAAGTTCACTTTTGAATCCAATGAGCGATATACTATTGAATAATTATTTAATAATACATCAGAAAATGATGTATTTGGAAATGTTAGCAACGAAGATATCTTGCAATGATTTCAAAATAGGAATAAATACAACATAAATATTGTAATCGTTTTTATTTTATTTTAAATATTATTTTATAATTTTATGATTTTATTCTTAAAACTATTGTTATTCTTTTGTTAGTTGGGCCCCCTCGATAAAAATCCTGGGTCCGTCACTGAATTACAACCAATCAACATTTGCGAATTTGCTTCATGATTCCACCAACATTACAGCTGTAGCTACTTCTCATTACAACCAAAAAATAAAATTTAAATTTAGATCAATATACAATGTTAAAAGGGCTAAAGACAACATGGTATTATTGATGATGGCAATCTGTATTGAATAAAACAAGAAACTCAAATATTGTATGTTCCAAATAATCGACCAGGATACACTTTTCCTCTAGAGCTGATCAAGAAAGGCATAAGCCATCACCTGCATTTCTTCGAAGCGAAAGGCCTCGCTGTCTAATTCAGCTTCGTATTCTTTACACTTTGTCTCGACGCGATGGCCACCCTTATCTACAATCATTTTGGTGAGTTGAAACCTATCAAAATTTCTCTTCTCGTCTTACAAAAGAATCAATTCGCATCGTAGCTTGGTAGAAATCCTTTCGCGTGTTGGCTTTCCATTTCAAGAGTCATCAATGATTTCTGCCTTTGATATCTGTTTCTCTTTGATGAAAGTGCTGTCCAAACGAAAACAGTTCAAACGCAACCAATTCACTTAGCGGGTTTGTTTTGACGAAAAGAATGTCTGAATCGTTGTTTTAGGAATAAACTTACATGTCAATTCATGAGGGAGACCAAAGTCGTAGTCACTATGTCGCCTCTTGATGCAGAAATAGTATATTGCGAAAACAAGTGATGAGAAAATAACTAGAGACGATACACCTATTGCGATCTTGCTGCCAGTTGATAATACCTTTTTGCCCCAGAATAGCGGACAATCCGGCAAAGAAGGTACACCACACAACCCTTTATTACCAGAAAGGCTGTGAAAACAAATGTTGTCTCTTTTAGAAAGTACTTTAATTTCTGTAAGTTCAAGATTCTGGTAAAAACTAGTGTGTGTGTGTGTGTTTTGGGGGGAATGATTTACTCTATGGCTCCACCATGAACTCCAATTGAATAAAGTTCCTCCGGTACTTCCCCTTCCAATAAGTTATCATTCAATAACCTGAGAAAAACAACACAGCTCAAGGGGGAAAATGATCGATGAAACAATTCTTTCATGCATAATACGAATGATTTAGCCGTTTCTTCAGTAATAAATGGAAGATATGAACAAGACTCGACTTACACAAGCTGCAAACTAGACGAAGTTAGGCTATCTGGTATGAACCCTGTAAACTTGTTATTTGACAAGTCCCTGCATTCACAGAGAAGAACAGATTATGAAAAGCTAAATGCTGGCTGAACATTGCACCAAGAGAATCTGATTCATTACAAACTTGAACCATGCACAGATTTTTCACTGCGTTGAGCTTATTATTTGTATTGGAAAACCATTTAAATCAGAGAACATTCAGTATGTAATGAGTTAGAATTTGGTGATATTTGAGAGGTGATTCAAAACTACTACAATGAAGGCAAAAAAATGCAGTAGGAGTATGTTATCTTACAGCTTCACGAGCGACTTTTGAGCCAATCCTGCGGGTATATCACCTCCTAAAGAATTGGAACTCAGGTTCCTGCACATAAAACATGCCTCAACGTTACAAACATCGTCTAGCTAATTAGTTGTACAACCTGTATTATTATTTTCTTCTAATTACGATTTTTTTATCTGAGCATAACTTATTTATGAATAACAATGTATAAAGAAAAAAACTGAGGATACTTACAGGCTTACCAAGTTCGTCAAGAGGCCAATTTGATCACTAATATAACCTTTTAATCCTTGGCTCCCAACATCTCTGACAAAAAAGACAAGTATATGCGAATTAAATCAGCTGGTAAAAGAACTTTGAATTTCCACCAGAACATATGCCAGAGTTAGACTTGAACACTCAATATTACAGTGGAAACAGAACTCAAAATAATCAAATCCTAAGGAAATGACAGAAATTTCAATGTAAAGTAAGTGGCACTAAGAAAACCACATCAAATGCTTTAAGCACATGTGTAAGAAGCCAAAAGTTCTTAAATCTTACATTCACACATAGTATAACTATAACTCAGTCTTTTAAGGTAGGTATTGGATGAAGAAATACTACATGATCAACAATTCTACGATCTTGTAACAAAGAACATACTTTGCCATGCAAGCAGATAGGCCGAACATGTTGCACAGAATTTACTGGAATTATGATCTAAAGAATTATGAACTTACGAACTCCATTGTTAGCATAGAAAGCCAGGGGCAAGGTTTTGTACATATTCGATTGTGTTCAAAATATTTATAAACACCGAGAGAGAGAGAAAAAAACGTACATTTGGGAAACGACAAGGTAAGATTCATCCTTGGTAGGATGACACGTAACACCTTCCCATGCATCCCATACGGTGGGGGCACAAGGATCGCCATTCCATCCCATCCTGTCTGGCACATTAAGTGACGCCTTCAGCGCTCTCATTCCAACAACTGCAAAATTTTCGTCGTCTCAAACTATCAAAATGTTATTTTGCATTGTGTTCTAACTACAACGACAAGCTTCAATTTTCTTTGATATTTTCCACTTAAGTATCTCAAACTATGCTATTGCTAGCTAGTTATCACATACAAATTTCACTCATACCCCCTAAATTTTATTCTGAATAAGAAGGTAGTTACTTTTTTAATATATTATATATAAATAGCTTTCATTCTTTTAATTTGCAATTTCAGATTCCTGTTTCATACATTTTTTGAACAATATCTATGCAGTACATAAATTATAGACAGAATGAGTAAAGAACAAAATTATAAATTAAAGTTAACTAAATGGGAAACTATTATTCTTTTATAAAGAGGATAGCTTAAATCTTCAATAATTATTGAAATTTCAGTCATTAATTTAAAGTTACATACATTACTAAATATATATCAATATATACTGACAAATACCTACATACAACAAAACTAATCAGAAACTTAGAACTTAGAAGTCTTCATTGTAATCATATGAAGTTTTTCTTTTTATTAAGTTGGAATTCCTAATTGACAATTGTTTTTTAAAGTTATATAATCACCACAGGATAAATATTTAAATTTTAAATATAATAACTTAAAATGTGTACAAACTTAACTTTATTTAAAAAAAAAAAAAAAAAAAAAAACAGTATCGCCATTAATATATATAGGTACCTTGCTGGGGGGTAGTCTTGAGATCAAGAGGCACAATTGCATAATTCTCAACACCACAGATCAGTGGAGCTCCGACCACCGGCTCTATCCTCACCGTCAGAATAGTGGTGTTCAGATTCTTTACAACGAAGCTGAAATCATAGGCAGTAAATCCCCCAACCTCCTTATACACATCCACTCTCTTTACTCTCTCCTCATTCACCACCACATCGAACACCCTGTGCCCCGCCTTCCTCACGCTCACGTCTATCTCCGCGAAGTGGAACCACAGCAGGTAATCCAGCTTCGCGTCCACCGGCAACTCGTATTCCAGCGCCGCGCCGCCGCTCCCGGCACCGAAGGCGGTGATCGCCGTTTCGTATAGTTTTTTGGGGAAATAATTAGGGCTTTTTTCGGCGTTAATTATGTCTTTGATTGCGGAAATTGCTTTGATTGTGGCTCCATTTGTGGTGGACACTGATTTTAACCGGAATTCGGCATCGGAGAGCCACGACCGGCCAAAGAAATCGGTGTCGTTGGTGAATCCGGGGCCCCATTGATCGGAGCCGGAGGAGAATCTCCCGTAATTAATCAGAATGTAATTGCTCTTGGTTTTCGGAGCTTCGAATGTGTAGGCATTAGTGTCGATTTCGGTCAATTCCAGTGACGATATAAGCGGAGAATCCGTGGCGATGCTGTAAAAGCAGACGTCAACGATTGGCTCGCTGTGGTAGAAGAAGAGATCGGAGTAGGCGCCGGAGCGAGAAACAGATTCCGGCCATGGGGATCGCCAGGAGAAGACCAAAGTGCCCCCGACGGAGACGTCGAATGAGGGGGAGTGCGACTTGCCGTCGAAGTTGTCGTAGACGGTGAAGGTGCGGAGGAGGTAGCGGCCTACGGCGGCGGGAGTGGGGAGGGAGTAGCAGTTCTTCTTGCCGGAGGAGATGGGGAAGTAGCGGAGCGTCTTCTCTTGCTGGTGGAGGAAGCGGAGGGGCTCCGAGACGACGGAGGTGGCGCCGCCGGAGTAGAAGCGGTCGGAAAGCCAGGCGGTGCGGTAGGCATCGGTGGAATCGACTTGGCCACCGCAGTCGATGTGTATACTATAGTCTGTGAAAAGAAAAAAATAAAAAATTAAGCGAGTAATGTGAGTGAGTGAAGAAGTGGAGGAATATAGATACAGATAGTGTATGTATAGATGGTGGTGGACTTACTGAAAGGGTTAGAGAGAGATAGGGAAGAAGGGAGGAGAGAGAAGAGAACCAGGAGAGGGAGTGTGAACATTCTGTGTGGGTGCTCAACTCAGTGTGTGACTGTGTGTGAAATTGAAGCACATTCAACGACGAGGACACGTTTGGAATTTCACCATTTTTGGACGATACAAATTAAATTATTTTCGCATTATTCATTCAAAAAATAATACATACCATATCATGTCGTCTAGCATTGTAAATATAAAGAATCTATATTTCATTATCTAGGTATCAATTCTGCATTAATTTGGGTCATAAATGGGTTTTTATTTTTTCTCTGTTTTTTCTTCTTAGGAAAGCATTCTATGTATAGTATTGTGCAGAGGTGTCGTTGGACGGAGTTGTGTAATAAATTTTCTTGATAGGGCATTTATATCTTATATAAATATCCAACGTAGAAAAGATTCAAGAATTTAATTTCTTCACATTCGACCCTAGGAATGATGCAATACTTCTTAGGTATACATTTCAATGAAAATAAAATAAGGATTATTGAAAATGGTGTTGTGTTTACTCCTCTCCGTCCCGGCTAATTTTGCACATCCTTTCCGGCACGTGAAATAAGAAAATATTGTTATTTTGACTTTTGAGTTGAAAAGTCAACAAAATCATGACAAAAGAAAAAAATTACTTTTCTTTTTTTGGGTGTGTAAATTTACCCGGAACATCCAAAAAAAAAAAAGTATGCAAATTTATCCGGGACATCAAAAAAAAAAATGCAAAATTAGCCGGGACGGAGGGCGTATATTTTAATTTATAATAGGAAAATATAAAATAAAATAATATTGAAAGAGAGTAAAAAGCATACCTAATCACAGTTTTAGACCTCGTGAATTGGGACCCCGGATTCCCATGCATGGAAGCCGCAAGACAACTTTAAGTTGAAGCAAGCAGACAAAAAAATAATACTTTTGTTGAACAGTTTATGTAGCTCGATTTTAAATATTACTTAATTGATAAAATATATTACTAATATAATTGTATGAACAGAAAAATGTGCATGGAATAATTGCATATTTGTCTGGTGGTGGCATTTTAGATCTGAGGTAGATGGGGTTCAATCCAGATCCGTGATTTTCATTTGTCAGAATTTGTGTCTTTTCTTCTTCTTCTCTTCCTTCGATTTAAAAAGAAAATATATTTTAAAAATAGCAATATTGTTTTGGTTGAGTTGGTTACATGATTACATCAAACCATTAATCAATTTGTGATGTGATTTTATATACATCTGAAGTTCCATAATTCGATTAATTTTTTTTTTCATTTTGTGTTATGAAAATCAGGGGATTTGAAGAAAGTGAAAATGAATGTTAACAAATGTATGATCAGAAAAGCTACTGTCCAATTATTTTTTTCTTACTCTTTTACACTTTAAAAAAAAAAAAAAAAACCGTCAATCTAATTTAAAGAAGAGAAGGGGTTGGATAAAGAAGCTAAAGATTGGAATCCTCAATCTTATCTTTAATGGAGAAGATTATATAGTATTTTATTTAGCTTGAGTTGTTATATGTTCTTCTTTTCTTTTTTCTTTTTCCTACTAATTTTTAATATAATTCCGATTACTTTAATAAGTTGTATTACAGACAAAACACGACGACATGAAAGTAATGTTGGTTCGAATAAATATGTTGATGAAAAATGAGATGGAGAGACGAATTAAAGAGCAAAACAAGACATTCTTTAAGTTAAATTTTATTTGTCTTCAGTTTTAACAACAATTGTATCCAAACTACAACAAATTTTTTAACACATTGTCCACCTATAATAATCAAGTTCTTGCACTTAATTATTTACTAACTTTTTTGTTTATATAATTTACTTAATCTTTTGTGATCCTAAGTTGGGTAATTAGGCTAAACAACTTTTCAATAAAATAGTGATATAATACTTAGAAAAAAAATATTTATACGATTGTGTCGTACATTCATATAATAAAATCAATAGTTTATTAAATTTTTTATTTATAAAAAAAAATGCTCTGATTTGTTGAAAATATTCAACAAGTTAATGCGATAACAATGATTTACTTTTTTAACTTAATAAAGGTTTAGTAGATTACACAAATTAATAAAATTGATAAGGTGCAATAATTTTCTAATATCGTTTTCATCGGATGTTTGGATAGGGGACAAGCACGATCAAATAATTATTAAAAGCCAAATAATCAATTCATAATTAAATAGTCTCTCATGTGACCATTTGATATCATACTTTATTAAGTTAATAATTATTATACAATTATTAGTTTACTTCTAAACTTTTTTTATTAGTTTATTATATAATATATTAGTTTATTATTATAGGCAAAAACTTTTGTGCACCAATTGCACCGTGCAATCCATACATTTATGTTATAATTGTAGTACATTTATGTTATAAATGTAATACCTTTATGCATGTTCATTTTAAAAGGTACAGATATTTGTACATAAATGTACTACATTTATAACATAAAGATATCTGTGCAACTCTGTGCACTAGTTGCACAGAAGTGTTACTCATTATTATATGATATTTTGATAAAACTATATATATATACACACATATATATGAATATAACATAATAATATTATTTTAAAATATTTATTATATCATAAGACATTAAAGCTATTATTGCTATGAAACAAAATTAAGTTAAAAACCACAAAAACCACATCAAACCGCAGAAAACCGCACATTTAATTTTTGTATGAAAACTGCAGTTTTAATTTTACTTGTAAACCAAACCGCACATAACAATGTGATTTGAACATTTGAAATTAAAGGACAAACTGCTAAAACCATACCTAGATCACTCATAAGAAGCATGCTTCTAAATACGCCTGGATTAACTCGAATCCAATTGATTATATTAATACTTTCAAACGTGTGTATTTATTGAATTATAAAAACATTCCATAAGTTAACAATTTGTTAATTAGTATATTTTATAGGCATCAACTGTGGATAACAAACTCAAGCAAGTGATGATTTATAAGGATCATGAAACTGGGTTTCGGAGCTCAAGAACTAGGCATCAATTTGTCAGAGTTTCAAGGGCTTTCAGTTACATTTCTTCAACCAATTGACCTCGATTCAATTAATAATATATATAATAGTGTTAGGGCTTTTAATCCTCATGTAATTACGAGTAAATTAGTTCAGTTTTCCCTGTGATTAGATTAGAGATTTGAGAGTAATTAAAATTAGGATAGTAAATTGTATAGAGAACCCTAATTCTTGAATACTGCTTGTAATATGTATTCTTGCATTTTTCTTAGTGAAGTTGATCGATCTCTCCTCCCTTCCATACATGTAGGCCGATATTGAAATACGTAAATTAGTGGGTTAAATTTTCATTTACAGTTGTGATTTCTTGCTTGTTTGTGATCAATTTTTTTCATGCAATCTTGATGAGTGAATTGGTTGATTGATCCAAATATCAACATTATAGTTAGGAGAAAATATAAAATATATAACTACATTAATGAATTCAAAATCAAAGATATATTCATGTCTTTCTAAATAATAAGAAAAAAAAAAAAAGGATAATATATTATGTAAGAAATTGTGGCCCAACAAGCTATTCAATGTGGCACTTGTGGTCTATATAATGTGGCACTTGTGGTCTATATTACCTCCCATCCATGAAACCCCTTCTCTCCACATAAAATACCTAATTTAACTGTCACTTAAAAATCAAAATATCAAAGAGAACCAAGAATGCACACAAGAACACAAGACAGAATTTGCAACAAAACCCAGAAAACCTTTATCACCCAAAAGTAAATTAAAGGCAAAATTGTTTATGTTGCAAGTTCTCAATGGCTACAGTTGGCAATGGAAGTGGGTTTGGATTAGGTGGAGTGAAGCTCCACTCCTTCAACTCCAACCCCCTCTCTTCATTTCTCGGCAAAAAGCTCTATCTCAAACCCCTTTTTGAAACCAATTCTTACAAGAAATTCTCCAAATCGAAGCCCAAGAACGTCGTCGTTTTGGCATCGGGCGGCGAGATATTCAATTTTGTCAATGATTTATTCGTGGGAGTGGGAGTTGGGCTCCCTTGCACAGTTATGGAGTGTGGAGATATAATTTACAGAAGCACACTGCCCAAATCTAATGCGATTACTCTCACTATTCCTGGTTTGATTTTGGCTGTGGGCACTCTTTCGTACCTGTGGGCCACCCCTGGTGTTGCCCCTGGCTTCTTCGATATGTTTGTTCTTGCCTTTGTTGAGAGATTCTTTAGCCCTAATTACAAGAAGGTCTCTCTCTCTCTCTCTCTCTCTCTCTCTCTCTCTCTCTCTCTCTCTCTTGATTGTATTGTGGGGGTTCTGATTTGTGATTTGGTGGCAGGACGACATCGTTTTGGGGAAGAAGTTGGGTGAGGGTGCTTTTGGAGTGGTTTATAGGGCTTCCTTGAAGTCCTCCCCTAGAGTATGTGTTTTCTCTTAAAGAATTTAATATGATGCTTAGATTGGTTTCTGTTTCTGAATTGGGACCAATTCATTGCAATTTATTATAGTATTGTCATGAAATATGGGATTAAGGCTTCTTGTGTTGTAACAATAGGATGGAGATATAGTGTTGAAAAAAGCGACTGAATATGGGGCGGTGGAGATATGGATGAACGAGCGTGTGAGGAGGGCTTGTTCGAATAGCTGTGCTGATTTTCTATACGGCTTTCTTGAGGTTTTATCTGCCATTTTGATATTGATAACTGTATGGATGGTTTTCCCTGTGAGTTTCAAGCTTGTTTGATTTAAACGTTTCTAAAATCTATGGCAGAACTCTGCAAAGAAAGGACCTGAGTATTGGCTTATATGGAAATACGAAGGGGAGGCTACACTTGCTGATTTAATGCAGAGTAAAGAATTTCCTTACAATGTTGGTACTTTCTTGAATCAAGAGTTCTTGAAATGATGCATATATAATCATCTCTATGTGCCCTTTGGATATTGTTTTATGTGATCTGAAAGTTTTCAAGATAAGATTTTTATCTCCTACTTTTCCCTTGATCTGATATTAACCTTGAAAGAACATGGAAGTGATGTATATTTCTTGAATAATTATATGAGAAGGGAGTTTTTTTAGACTAGTTTTGCTCCCATTTTCAAATATATGATTCTCACATTGATCGATACATGTTGACTATAGCTAATCCAGCTTCTGGTTACTGAAAAACAAATGACATGCAAAAATGATTTTACAAATCATCTCCAACCTTCCAATTGGAGATTCTTTGGTTGCATAAACATAGCTATATTTCTTTTCTGCGTTGCCCACATTCAATTTCAACCTAACATATTGTATTAACTAGTATTCTCATTCTCAGAATTCTCCATGAAGTTTTCTAACAGAAGTAATACAACTTTCTGATTGTGACGAATTTCAGGTGGAAGCAAAGATTCTTGGACAGGTTCAAGACTTGCCAAAGGGGCTGGAGAGAGAGAACAAAATCATACAGACAGTCATGAGACAGCTTTTATTTGCTCTGGATAGTCTGCACTCAACAGGGATTGTTCACCGAGATATTAAGCCCCAAAACGTTATTTTCTCAGAAGGTGAAACCACCAATTCAACATCATCTGGTGACCTATTTTATGCTAATATTTTCTGCGTTTTTGTCGAGTAGTAGTTTTACATTCTACTGAAAAACCAAAACAGGTTCTCGTACGTTCAAAATCATTGATCTTGGAGCAGCTGCAGATTTGAGAGTTGGCATCAATTATATTCCCAAAGAGTTTCTATTGGATCCCAGGTACTTATCCTTTCACCACGAAAAGTAAATGAACATTATATCTTCTAATTGTAGTTTATATGAGTAAAACCAAAGCATTTTATTCAATTTTTTTATTTTTCATTCCCTTCAGATATGCTGCACCTGAACAATACATTATGAGCACTCAAACTCCCTCGGCTCCATCTGCTCCTGTTGCAACGATGCTTTCCCCTGTTCTGTGGCAGGTCTTCTACGAATTCTCTCTTGTCTGTTTTACGAATCTTGAATCCAAGTATTAACATCTAGTTTCTTCAACCAGTTGAATCTTCCAGACAGATTTGACATCTACAGTGCTGGTTTGATATTCTTACAAATGGTAAGTAATTTCATGAACTCTAAACTCTCATGATGATATATTAAGTCACATATTTCATTGCATGGTCTAATACTGTATATATTATCATGAAGGCATTTCCAGGACTACGCAACGACAGTGCACTAATCCAATTCAACCGGCAGCTGAAAAGATGCGATTACGACCTAACCGCATGGAGGAACACGGTGGAGCCTCGTGCTAGCCCTGATCTACGACGTGGATTCGAGCTGTTGGATTTGGATGATGGAATAGGTTGGGAACTTCTAACATCCATGGTTCGCTACAAAGCCCGTCAAAGAATCAGCGCGAAACAAGCTCTTGCTTATCCATACTTCAACAAAGAAGGCCTGTTGGCTTTGTCCTTCATGCAGAACCTAAGGCTCCAATTCTTCCGAGCCACACAGCAAGATTACAGCGAAGCTGCTAACTGGATCGTTCAGCTCATGGCTCGGTCTGGAACCAAGAAAGATGGGGGCTTTACAGAAGCCCAACTGCAAGAACTCAAGGTCCGCCCCGACACCCTTGCCCACATGATTTCAATTGTTTTTGTGTAACATTGTTGATGTTGAATGTGCAGGAAATCGAGCCTAAGAAGAAGTCGAACATACAGAGGAATGCGCTGGCATCGGCCCTTCGAGTGCAGAGGAAAATAATTCGGACAGTGAACGAGAGTGTCGATGAACTGAACCGGCAAAGGAAGAGCTTGTGGTGGAGCAGATGGATCCCCAGAGAGGAGTAAATTGATCTGTAAATGTATACACTACTTTGGTATTTACTGTAAATTTTGTGCAGTCATTATATGTAATAACGAGTCTGTTGGAGTCAACTAATATTTGTTAGAGAGCAAAGGATCAGTGAAAATATAGTTTTCTCATTTCTATACTTGATTAATCTTTATGGTTATTGAAATATTGCAGAGACTGTCCTCTACATGTTTTATTTATTTTTTTTCTTTTGTAAGTGGTTTTTAATTAGTTATACTTGTTTATTGTTGGATAAATGATAGTATATATTTAGTCATAATTAAATCATTTCTATCATTTTTAGGAGGTAAAATTTGTTCCAAATCTGCATAAAATAAAATAATGACGTTATGAAATGAAGTACGGATGATTTTTATTACCAGTCTCCTGGATTGTGGGTGGATGAGATGAAGTAATTTTATTGAAGGGTTAAATGCAAAAAACAACCCAAACTAATGGTTTTTTTCATTTTGCAACCTAAACTTTTATTTTTATCAGATTGCAATCCGAACTATTATAATTTATCAAATTGCAACTTTTGAACAATTTTTCGGCAAAAACGTGAACACTTGACACACATGCTAACTTCATATAAGTGTCACATTTAATTAAAATATTACAAAAATACTCTTATATTTTCGGTGTGCCGGTTACGTGTTCTCGTTTTCATCGAAAAATGGTTCAAAAGTTGCAATTTGATAAATTATAATAGTTCGGGTTGCAATCTGATAAAAAAAAAAATTAGGTTGCAAAATGAAAAAAACCAATAGTTTGGGTTGTTTTTTGCATTTAACCCTTTAATAAATATAAATATTAAATTGTTTTTTTTTCTTTTCAATATCATCATTATGAATTGAGTTCAATGAAATCGATAATGTAGATCAAATGAATGTACTCGTTGTGGGGTATTTCATCCCAAATCACACTTAAAAAAGATTTGCTTTAAATTTAATCAGATATCATGTGAATATAATTGAGCTCTCAGTTCGATTAAAAAAAAAAAAAATTCAAAGAAAGTAGCACCACAATTAATATATAATTTTATTTTATTTATATTAGAAAACAAGGTTGATACTTGATTTTTAATGAATTTTGGACCATCAAAGCGTCATATTAATGGGGATTAACTCCAAATTAAGGTTGAAATTTATTATTAGAACGAGTTCAGCTAAAGAACAATTACTAAAAATCTATTTACATAACAAATAAATTTTAATATATATATATAACATTAATGAGACACTTGAAGCTCGATTTCTGATTAGAAAAAAATGTATAAAAATCAAACATCTCAAATATTATCACCCGAGATTGAAACAATTTAAACGCATCTCCTAACTTAGTTTAAGTTATGTCAAAAAAACTCAAACATGATTATTAAAATTCAATAAAACTCAGATGTAATCACAAAATCTATGTCGACTCTATCCATCTAAATATTTACCAAAATATCTCACAAAATCATTGTAATCACTTGCAATAATCCTATTCAGCAACCAATAAATTCCTCTTGGTAATAATGAATTCAAACGCCTGAAACGTGCGAGGCAAATGAGCCATTAACATATCCTCTCATCCAAATGCTTGACTATAGTCATTGACCAACTAAGTAGTGCATTAAAACACGATTAAATAAGAATAATAAAAATAGAAATAAATAAGAAGATGTCGAGATTGGGAGAGGCAAGAAGGGTGTCAAGCACGAGAGGTTCACGTGTGGCATGAGCAAAACAACCCACATGAACTTCTTTTTAAATGTACAAATAATTTAGTACAACAATATGGGACACTTCCAAGTACGCCTGGAATTCTTTGGTCATGCCTATTTTCTCACTTTCTCTTCCATCATATATTTCAATTTCCAGCTTCTTTGGGCCCCCTCCACTATTCTATTATTGTTTTTTTTTCAACATATCTACTTCATTATAAAATTATATATATACATGGTTGATTCTAGACTATTTAAAATTAAATTACAATAATTATTGGACTACTTTGGATAAATAATCAAGTCACGATGAGTCGAATTCAAACATTTCGAGTTTTTATGTTGATGAGTCCAAACTTTGAGGTTTCAAGTTGAATTCAAGTAAACTTGATTCGATTGGTTACATTTTCGATTTAACAAAGAACTTTTCGAGTTTAGAATTAATAAATTTCACTGATATATAACTAAAATTTTATGTTTTAATTTTAAATTCTTATATAGAAATGGAAAGAAAACTATGGTAGAATTTGAATCCCCAATTTTAATAAGCTATATTTTTTTTTTTAAATCTAATTATATAATAGACTAAAATATAATTATATATAAATGACAAAGCGAGACAAATTCCAATTATATGGTAGAATTTCGAAGACAACTCGGTCCGGTTAAGCTCGAGTAAATCAAGTTTTTGAGGACAATTAAATTAAAATAATTACACAATAATGAGTTTGCACCAACGTTACACTACTCGAAAAGTTCAAAAGATACTTAGCTAATATAATTAATTGAAATTAAAAATGAGTGCACGTCCGTTCTAGTGAGTTGGGAGAAACACGAGACAAAGCAAGTGGATTTAGTGTTTGTATTTTCTTAATTATTGTCAGATTAATTATTAAATAACTCTATCACTTACTTGGGTTTTGAGCTATTTGTACTAACAACAACTGTAATCAATAATTAAATTAATCCTGCTAAATTTTGGTCCTCAAGCTCACAGCCTTAAACTGACCGTTTCTTGGTTTCTTAACAAAAAATAAATGGTTTTAAAGAAGAATATGGCACGATAATTTGTAATTCACGTGGGGCTTTGACTGTGATTTTCATCCATTTGATTAAAGTTTCATAGGGATTCTAAATATTCGTGTGTCTGTAGAACATGATCAAGGGACTCTTAACATTTTTATTTAGGTCATGTCTAGTAATCATCACAATAATCCTTTCTTTCTGGTATTTTTGCCTATCAATGCATATGGAATATAGATTCAGGAGTAAAGAATTTACAATTGTGATAAAATATTGTGTTAGTATAGTTTTTCTTTAAAATTTTGAGAGAGATATATTATTGTAATCAAGACGGATTCTTGTATGAGCTAGGGGACACTAACAGCATTGAAATTTTGAAATACAATTATGGGTAATTTAGTCATTTCACAATTTTTTATATACAAAAAAAATATGTATATGAATTCAAAGGAATATACATTCGATCGAGATTTTACACTCACACAATTTAGTTAACCATATTTTTATACTTGAAGTCATTTGTTGGGCCATATACATATAATTTTTTTAATAACCATAACTTAATTCAATAATGGCTTAAAAGTTATTGACTAATGCATGCATAATAACCATGTTGTACATGTAGTTCAAATTATCTTTTAAAAAAAATTAATTAAAATTATATGCCATTTAATTAGGATGTAAGATTTTGTAAACCATGTAGCTTCAATTTTCTATCGTGTATATTTGGATCTCATAAAGACATAAAACACTTATACTAAAATATCAGTTATGACATCAATCTTGTTCTCCGTGAATTAACATTTGAGTGATATAATACTGTTTAAATTTACATAAAACTCCATTATTTATAGTGTAATATTCCACAACAGATTGCTTAGTCAAAAGTTATTTAAGATGACATAATTGCTGTTATCAAAGTTAATAAATGTATTTTTAACATGTGCTTTGTTAAGTAGGATTCAACTAATAATTTCTCCTATTATCTTATTGCCTGTAATTAGAGAATAATCCTAATTTTGATTCTAATTGATCGGTGTTCAACTTTTGTTATTTCTTTGAATTAGAAAAAATCAAGTTGCGATTAATAGAAATCAAATAATCTTAACAGAAAACACCTACAGTGCATACATACATTTATATGTGTAGATGATCGTTGAATACTGTAGTTGATGCAATTCATCTAATGCAGTATGTACATATCTCTATTTAATTGGATGCAAAAAGAAACTAATAAATAATACCAAAAAAATCAATAAATTAATTGGTATAGATAAATGGGTCAAAAATAAAAAATAAAATCATTAGTTAACTATCATCCTATCAGCAACAAATTGAAAGGCAGAACATAAACTACGGAAATATGTTACCTGAATGAAGCAATCTGCGATGCATTATGTTGGTAGATAGGTAAAGCCTATAACGCTATAATATACATTTTAATGATTTATAGCCGTTTTTATTTATTTATTAAATTAGTTGTTGAATATTTTTATTTTATTATTATTATTTTTTATCGACGGTAATACGGTTGGTTGGATGATTCTATCAATTTAAAAATCAGATCATGAATTTTGATTTATAAATATAATTTTGAAATATTAGTTTATAACTTAATAAAAGGTATGTATAAAATAGAGATACCCATAATGGCTTGTCAAGTTTACCACTATGCATACACCGACAAGATCTAAATAACATCAATTTCAAGTTTCGTAAATATCAATTTGTTAAAACCAATTTTTTTAATCATTTCAGACACAGTCACTGAAAAAGTGAGAAGTTCTAAATTAATTAATTAAAACTATTTCGACTTTGCTCCAAGTTTCACAGACCCTTGGTGTTTTTTTCTCTCTCTAAAATGATTAACTCGTGGTGTTGAATTTGTTGGATTTATTGAAATTATCGAACAAATAGCGATTATTTTAGGAAAAAATATCACGTTTCAAACTCTCAATATATATTGCATATGATGAAAACGAAGAAAATCTGATCCAATAACATGAAATAGACCAGAAGTAGACAATTAATTAAATTATAGCTCTTATTTTATAAAAAATTATAGCTCTTATTTTATAAAAAAATATGACTCTGGTGAGATTGTCTTATAAATCTAATTTTGTGAGAAAAATCAATTTACAATCTATAATCCACAATTCACAAATTAATTTATGAAAATAATTTAAATTGTGAGCAATTGAGTTCTATTTTATGAATTATATCCATCATACAATTAAATATGGTTTTTATGTTTTGCAAAATGTATAATTTCTACAAAGTATTTATTTCACTTTAACCTTTTTCTGTTGGACATTGTCTATCACAACATAAAGTGATATATATATATATATATATATATATATATATATATATATATAATTTGTGAATTATTGTCCAAATACCTGTATTGTTTTTAACTTTTACCAAAAAGTATAAAAATCTTCATAAAAGTGTAAAGCAAGAAAAGGGAAGTACGTGTATTGTGTGGAGTAGCATATTTTGCTATCCAATATATCAAATCCCCATATTTAATGGTGAATAAACTTATGGTATAATAGTATTTTAATACAAATCATGCTGCATTTATATTAAAGAAAATATAAGATTGTTCAAGGACAAAATCGAGTTGGTAATATCTATATTGATATGGATTGAAATACTTCAATAATGTAAATTCAAATTTAAGGTGAAACAAATTTTCATTGAAATATTTTCTGTTGGCTCTTTATGATGACGTGGAGAGAAATTCTCCGATAACATATGTTGCATGAGATAAATTTCAATTAAAATTTATATCATGCTGACTCATGATTCAAACATATCCGTCGATTTGCATTACATTCGACTAATCAAAAGATTTGACTCCTAATGAAATGAAAAGATTAAGGGTGGGACTAAAGACATCACACATATTGATGTGGGGTCCACACACTAATAGATCGGGGTAATGAAAGGAAAAAGCAATTCCCAAGAAGAGGTGGGACCCAGAGGGGGAAACAGTGTGGCAAGCTAGGGGGGCAGTGCACGCACTTTGATGCCCCATAGTTGTCTCTTACTCGACCAATCCTTATTAGGACCAAACTAGTCTATAAAAACAACCCCCCACCTCAACACTTCTCATCAAACTCATTTCTCTCAACCTTAACCAACACAAACACAAACACAAAAAAGATTTTCTCTCTCTTCCAAACGATGAAGATGAGCAGCAACAGCAGCAGCAAGAGAAGGTTTTCAAGCAGAGGGCTTGGAGGTGTCCTTAGAGAACAAAGGGCTAAACTCTACATCATTAGACGATGCGTTGTTATGCTTCTTTGCTACCATGATTGAAGTCTTCTTCTTTTGTGGCTTTCTGATTTGGCTGATGTATATAGATAAGAGAGTTGTAGTTAGCCTAAATTTTGACAATTTTGTACTGATTGGCCTAATGGCCTTCTTGTATACAGTAGCTATCAATTCAATCTAATTTCTTCATTTTTAATTATCATCTCTCTCTCTCTCTCTCCAACAAACTGATCAAGATGGGTTTTGGATTTTCCTTTATTTTTGAGGAAAAATTCGAATTGGATAAGAGAAATTGGGTAATTCAGTTAAGGCTATGTTTATTGTCTTTCCTTGAAAATATCCAATTCTGCTTTGAGATTCATGCTAGAGTTTCTACTTTGCAGAAAAACCAGAAAAAAGACAAGGTCAAATATTGGGTCTCTCTATTTTACTTTATTTTTTATATATTTTGTAATCTTATTCTCTGATAGTTAAAGTCTCTCTCTCACAGATATTACATCAGTTTAGCTTTTTCTGTGGTCTATGACTGATTATTAAAATCAATGGCTTTGTCTGTTATTTAACTTATGGTAACTAGCTAGGGGAGAAAAGCCTCTTTCTTTTCAGAAGCCTAGTGAATCATCTTTCCTTCAACAATTAATTATACTGAAAACTCCCATTCTTAGCAATTCTTTTTTTCTTTTGTCTTCTTAATTAGCCTTTTCTCTTTCTTTCTTTTTTTAAACATTTTGACCGGTTATATCTTGAAATCAAATATGATGATGGTACAATCTAAGTTTAGATCATAGTGAATTTTGAAAATATAACGACATGGTTTTGTTGGTCTAGAAAAATATAATATGACTTGGGTTTGGATATATGAGTTATTTTATTTGTAAAAGATAATTTTATGGGTTCGGGAGAAAGTAATACGACATCAATTCATATGGTACAGATGAGAAGGTAAAAATCTGCAAATTTAATTTGATAAAAAAAAAAAGTTATGACTAAAAAAGCTTAAAAGAAAAGCTAATATTACCATGCCATGACTCCTATAATTTTTTTTTTTTTTAAATCTAAAGTGAAGCAATATATCGGCAAAAATAAAATAAAATCAGTATGATCAAAATATTTTATTAGTAAATATATAAGTATATAATATTATATCAGCACTTATAACAAAACAAAATTTAATTAATTAATAAAATATAGTATAAGATTGAATTATGATAAGATAACTTCTCTTTATTCAAATCAATGATTGCAATTGAAACACTAATTTTCAATTGGTCAAACTCTTTCTCTCCCATTACCTTTTCAATACTGCTCATAGGCATATCTATCAAGCGTGATAATCAAATCTTTTCAATAGGAAATTAATCACGCTTATTATCATTAATGGCCGCTTAAAGCAAAAGGACGTGCTAAAAAACGACTTAAAGATAAGATAATTATTGTTAGGTTTGTTGTTTCTTTCATTTGTTTTCTGGTGATTATGATGTAGGTTAGTAGGCTTAAAACTGTCTTAACTTTAAACATATATATTAATCCCCAATATAATACTCCCTCAATTCCTAATTAAGTGACGTCCTACAGCTCAACACACAAATTAAGAATAATTTTATTTTCTTAATATACCCCTCATTAATTAAGCTTTTCTTTGACAATAATTATTATTGGTGCATGCATCTATTGAAAACATAGGTATTGTACAATGTATTTAATTTAGATATTAATTAATCATAGGGGTATATATGGAAATAATGCACAAAACGTCAATTAAATAGGAAAAATTTTAAAGTTTCAAAACGTCACTTAAAAAGGAATTGAGGGAGTATTGTTTAGCATTTTCTTACAAAGATAATCTTGTTAAATTTGCTTGTCGTTACCAAATTAACAACATTCAATATGTTGAAATATATACATTGATAATATAACTCTTATAAGATACTTCAATTCATATTTCATAACTTATAAAATAATATTTAACTTATGATAATGAATTTAAATTATGAATAATAATTGTTATATGGAATTAAATTATAAAATGACTTCATATATATTTTTATGATATATTTGTGTGAATGTTTTCCAATTAAATAAACATATATATACATCCTCATAAAATTTGCACTACTGTTGGACTCATAATAATATCTTTGGTCAAACTGCAAGAAATCATTCTGTGGGCCAATTTAATCCATGTCATGCTCTGTGTGTGTGTGTAGAATTGAAAGAGACTTTTAATTGCAAAACCAAAAAGTCCTTGTCTTGTTTTGGCAAGTTAGATGTAGTTATCTTAATAATTTGGCTTATTAGTCTATATGTTTTGATTATCATCACCAACAATAATAGTTTTTTTTTTTCCAATTTCTTATCAAAATATAATCAAATTCTTCATACTTATCAATCTAAACTTTTTTTCAGTCATTTTCTCTCTATACAGCAATACAAGTGTATCAATTGAAACCATTTAAAAATATTCCGATGATAAAAAGTCGTGAGACACTGAAACTATTATTCATGGGTAAATAATAAATACATTAGTAAAAGGGTAAATAATGATTTACAACTTAGATATGTTAACTATTGTAATAAAAAAAAAAAAAGAATAATGAAGGATGAAATAGTGGGTGTAGGTGTCGGCCAATAAGAAGAAATTGGGTTCCATCTAAGCAAAAGATATTAGGAAGTGTGAAAAGACGAAAAAGGGCTCAGACCCACCCGACATAATGTGATGAGTCAATATAGCAGCCTTATCCTCCCCACGTGCACTTTCTCTTCCGACCAACCCCACCTTTCTCGCCCCTTCATATCTTTTCATTACATAAATCTACATCACTATGTGTCCATTACCATATCATCACTATTATGTTGTTTTTTGTACTCCATATACGATGTTGAATGTACAATACAATAGAATCATGGTTTCTATTATCTTTGTTGTGTATTTTGATACATATATCATCTTCATTTGCATACCTTTTATCGAGGTTTACATATTTTGAGTAATAGAGGAAATCTACTACGAATCCATGATGAGAAGAATTTCACAAATTTTTTGAAGCTTCAATGATAAATGGGGGTGTATTGAAGTATTGTGAGGTAAACATTGATAAATATCAGTATTGATATCAATAATGCTGATTTCACCATCCAAAATGTTGGAAAATAGGGAAAATATCAGTTACAAAAATTCGATCTTTGGTATTTTAGTCACACAACGCATCAGTCATGTATTAGTTGATTATGAACAATTACTGTACCACTATAAATTGTTTGTATTATTTATCATCTTAACATTTATAGTGAAAATATCGATTTGCCTGTATTTTAAGTTACATTTATATAAAATATTTGTTATAATAATTCAGAAAATCTCATGTTAAAATTCCAGGTGTTTTGATATATGTTTCGTCATTTTTTCCACAATTTCAGCGAAATCAATATTGATATATTCATTGATATTCCACGCATGTAAAATTAAAATATTGATTTTTATGATACCTATATTTTAAACGTTTGTACAAAATCTTACCAAAATTGGTAAAATCTCACTAATTTTGGAACCATGTGTGTTTCCATTTTTACTAGGTCACCTTTTTTCTGAATTATATCTTACAATGGGGCCAGCAACACAATCCAATTTTGATTCATGCTTGACTAAAAGCCTGAATTGAACTAAGTGTTGCCATATATTTAGGCTTTATATTTCTGAATTATTGGCCAGGCTTCTTAATAATTCACTGGCTCATCATTAGATATTGTTTTTGTACGCATGTGAACCAAAGTATGCAATCACACATCATTTATCTCTTTAATTTTGTATCTTATATATAGTTAGCTTGTGAATTTAGTAATATAATTAATCACCCACATATATAGTATTATATATAATAGGATAATAAGAATTGATTTAGTCAATAATTGTATCTTTATAAATGAGGTAATATCTTTGTAGATCTTGTTATTATTTTCCCTTTGATTAGATGTTCTTTATATAATAATACACACCCTAATTACCAAAATCATTGATGATCAAATTTCTTTCTCATATGGTATCAACCTTTCTCACAATATATATTTGCACATTTTCTATTGAAACTCAAATCTTAATCCCATGCTACCGGTGAAGAATAAGTAATTTTTAATATGTTGTATCAAAATTTTCTCCCTCATTAAAATAGATAAAAGGGGTGTGACAAAGTTAATCAACTCTGTTATCCTACCCATCATAAACAAATATTAATATATTCACCGTTGATATGTCACAATTATATTTAAAAGAATGAGATCTTTACATATCATGAATGGTGTACATATTAAGATATGTATCGATAGGTACATGATCATTATTTCAAAGAAGTTAATTCTTATAATTCATTTAAAATTTTGCAACTTAGTCTTGCATCCCCTTCCTTTTTTTTTTTTTTGTAAAGTTAGTCCTAAATCTTCTATTTTCTTTGGAACCACCACAATTTTAGAAGTTTTGTGACTTTCAATCAATTTTTAAATACATGTCTGGTGTTTATGTGAGTTTTATCTTTTTAGCCAAGACTCCCTAGGTGATTATCAGGTTCACTACGTTGTATATTGTTGATATTCACAAAAATTGGTGAATCTCAAATTAAATTCTTAAGATGAGGTAAATTAATTTAACGAATGTAAATTAAATGACCAATTTTTTTGCTTCTTCTTCTGGAGTTCATGATGAAGAATTGTTAATTTCCTTTTGATCATTTCAAACCTCTACCTAGAATCGTAGATAATCAAATATAAAAAACATCAACATATATAAAATAAAAATCAATGTAGACCAACATTATAGAGAAAGATGATTGACACACACACACACATTTATGGATTCATCTGAACTTAATATCCATGCACTAATTAACCAGGTTGTCCAAGGCCCTGTTTGTCTGTTTTTACTTGGGCATCAATATAATCATACCTACAAACTGGAGATGACAAGAGAGAAGAAAATAAAGCAACCCTCGTGATCTAATTCAAACCCCTTTCAAACCAAACATGGCCCATTTTTCGTCCTCTTTAACTTACCCTTTCATTCTCTAACCTTTTCATACATGAAGTGCACATTTTTCCTTGTCCACAACGAAATAGACCCAATGAGGTGTCATAACTATTGGGATGTAACAAAACTAATTAACTTTCTTTTAAAAATGGCCAAGTCGTAGTCTTCTTCATTTCAGATTATAGCATTTTTGTCCCAAAATCCTTAACTAATCCGATAATCTTGGATTATTAGGGTTTTGGAGACCAGAAATACGATGATCTTGAATGATTAGAAGTAGTTTTGGATGATGAGTTTCCTTAAAGCATGGGGGCATAAGTAGGTGACATGGAAATTGATTGGTTTACTGAATAGGTTTCCTATAATGCAATCATGCTTCCCAAGAATTAAGCAAAGTGTTGAAAAATGATTGTGTTGATAGGACCAGGAAGCTACCACTCTCTCTTTATAATTAATTGCATGTTTGAAGACAACTGGGTTCATGAATCTTAATTTCTTCTCTCTCCAGTTGTGCAATTTGTCCTTGCTCCAGACAACCTTTATTCAAACACCTTTCCCACTTCTCACTTTCACTACCATTGCACTTGTTCTAAAACCCACACAACACAATAAAACCACCCCAAGTTATTCACACAAACATTGACATGCTACAAACACCACTAACTTGAATCTATTTTCATTTTCTCAATTTCTCTTCAAATCTTGTTATCTTACTACATAGGACGGGGTAAATCAACAGTATGATCATTTTAACATTGCAACCAAGCCTTGTTTTTCGTCTGATTGCACTTCGAAGTTCAAAAAATTTTCAAAATTCAATTTCAACCAAATTTCCAATCATTTTTCCGGCAATATAAAAAATAAACTTATTTTTTAAGTTGTCAATATAAAAAAAAAAAACAACTTGAAGTTTGACCATTTTTCAATCACAAAAACTTATATGAGATGATATCACAAATGATTACCGTGAGATGGATTCTTATCATCACAAACAAAACTCATTTTCACATATTCATATATAAATTATGAAATGTGGGTTGACTCGTCTTATATAACAGTCTCACATGAGACTCACTTCTTTTCAATTTGCATTATACAAAGAAATGAAAATACATATTTATCCTTATGATTAGTACTTATCGCATGTTTTGCTGTAGATAGGAAACATGACCTCGAAAATAAGTTTAAATTGCATTTAAAAAACTATTGAACTTCGAAATATATCTTGAAATCAATCACATTTCAGTTTTTTTTTTTTGTATATATTAACCCTACATTTTAACTATATCTAGGCCAAACACGAAACAGTAACCCGTATTGACATTTGACAGCCCCTACAATATTCCCAAGTAATAGAAATTTGATAAATATATGATTTCTGAAAACAAGAAGATTTTCGTAAATTTACAGAAACACTGACATGATTTTCAAATATCAAGGTTTTAAAAATTCGATCTCTCTGATTCTGTTTAATCCCATAACAAACGTAACAAACTTAGACATTGTAGCTCAAGATGCTTCAAACAATGGATTCAAAAATACATACAGGGGATTCAAAATGTCAACTGCTTCCATTGATAAGAGAATACGAATATCACATAATGTACAAGCAGAGCAGCTGGACAGAAAATACCACTGAAGTGATTGAAGAATCATTCAGTTGATGCTCCTAAATCAAAAGGAACCACACAATACCTTAAATCTGTTCACAAAAAAACGAAAAGAAAAGCAGTAGCTGCGTCTAAGTGCATTTCGCTTTGACTTAGAAACATCTTTAGCAGATCGACGCTTCACAAAAAATGCTTAATTGACTCGTTGGCTACCATTTCTCCAATAAAGATGTTAAACTCGGGATCTAATCAACCACCCTACCTCCTTCATAGCTTCCACCCCAAGCGATGTAACTATCTTGAGACTCAAATTCCTGCGCGTTTTTAACAAAGGCTAAATGTATAAATACTTGGTTTAATTCAAACAAAAGAATGTTGATGATATTCAGAAAAAACTTACGAGCTGGCTCAAGCGGAATTCAGGAACGGAGTCGAGGACAATATCGGCCAAATTTGTGTCAGCTGGATCAGAAGCCGATTTTTTGTCTGATGGATCAGAAGCGAGATTTTGGCACTCTTCCAAGTCCCTTTTCAAATCCTCTGGTCCCAAGTGGGCGTAATCAGCTAGACGAGGTTTGCTATTAAGTCCAAGGATATTTCCACTTTCGTCCCTGCTCGGGGATTGGCTTTGCAGAAGCTCGTCACAGAGGGAGAGTCCTTCAACAAGCTGCTGCGAACTCAGCAAGAACTGCGACTCATTTTCCCACCATTTATCGCCTTCAGAAGCTTCCTCGTCGTCATTCTTATCTTCCACTATGTCAGCGTTATTCTCATCGTCGTTCTTATCTTCCACTATGTCGGCATTATGCTCGTCGTTATTCTGGTCTTGATCGTTGGGTTGCGCAGAGGGTGATTCAATCTCAACTTCCATAATGGTCTCATCGTGTTGCTAGATCACAAGCATTGGAATGGAGAGAAAACCATGTGAGAGAGCCTATTCAATAGTTCGTTAATATAAAAGGATACAAGAATTTGAGAAAGAAAAGTGAACGTACCTCAAGCAATGGAAACGTAGGATCTTCTAACAATTCGTAGTTAGTGAATCTCCTCTCGGCATGAGGTTCTGGAGTCACGGATTTTGGAGTGACGGGGTCCACCTTAACAGTCGAGGTAACAATGCCTTCAGAAACATCAGGCTCACTCCTCTCGGCCTGCTTAAGCTGTAGCTTCTGATAAAACACTTTGGATATCACATACTGCCCTTCTTTTTCATCTTCCTCGGTTCCCAAGTGATATTGGTGCATAACCCAATTGGTCTTCTCAGCCTTCCCACCTCTCACCGAGCTTATGTACAGAACCATTATCTTCTTGCAACCCTTTTGCGCACCGTCCAATAATACAGGCTTTGTGCGGCCAGTCTTATGCCAACGAACGTCCCCAAAATCATCGCCATGTATCTTTCGGCGCTTTCTTGTCCCAGTATTGTATGCTTTGATTGCCCTGTGGAAGAAGTGCGATACAGTTCCGTCTGGCTTCACACCTGCGTATTTGTAACGAAAAATTATAACACCAATATTGTGGACCAACAAAATTGGAGTGAGATAAAGTGAACAATCAACATATACCAGGCAAATTCTGTGGATGGGTGTAACAGATGCCATCATCTTCATTGATGGTCGGAATGAATTCATCAATGAAAGGGTGAGGCTTAAAATTCTCAACACCAACTTTGGCAAGTAAATGGGAAATAATCTCTTCATCAGAGGGATCAAATTTTACGCCTTGTGGTAACCCTGGCCATGCATGAGCAACCTGAAAAGTGATAAAAGTTGGTTAACCATTATTCCTACGTTCTTGTGCATCAAATAGCATGTTATCAGAACAACATACATCGCTATTATCTATAACAAATAGGCAGTTTGGGCAACTTTTGGAGGGGTTGCTTTTCCACTGGACTTTCCCCTGATCATATGAAGCAGATGCACTCTTGATTTTGCTAGCAATTCTGATTTTGTCAACCAGCCATGGTCTGCATGTTTCAAAAGGACAAAGAAATCGTCAACTGTCCAAGCACTGGCAAAAGCAATGCAATGCTGTTTGGTGAACAACAATCTAAAGTAAAACTATAGGAATTGATCAAACAACCTGTGAGATGTACTAACAGCACAAGAAAGACAATGGAATCAAAAACACAGGATTGAGAAGTCAAAACAGTAATTAAACAAAAGAGGCTCTGTACATTGTTATAGTTATAGTGGGAAATGCTTATAAAATAGGCAGAATCAAGTATGGTGAACTTCTTGATAATCAAAAACAAGTTGACTCAGCAGATGAAGTTGCAGAACCAAGAAAGAGGCTTTCAGAAAGCCACCTAAGTGAGTTTCATCAACTGATATATTGGTAAACAAAGACTCATGGGTTATTATTATTTTTTTAAACAACTAACAACTGATAGTTTAAAAGGGTAAGACAAGAAAAATGTTTGAAACTAGCGCAAATCACACATCAAGTGGAAATACACAATTGACTCTCATTGGGAATCTATCTGGAAAGCAGAACCTCTATACTTGTATAACTAGCCAACATGGTTGTCGCAGATCATCAGAAAATATTCTGAGGCACTATAAGCATTCATTGCTTCATTGTCCAAAAATGAGTTAAATTTATGTTTAGATTGAAGAATTTAAGATGGCTGTTTGGATTGATACGAATGTCAAATCCAACACTCTCATTTTGAACTAATCTTTGAGAAATTTGGGTGGACACACTCTAAGATAATACTAGGTTTCTCAAAATAAAGATTCTTATTCCACTACACCAACCACAAACAACATGTCTTTCTTTCACTGCCAACAACTGCATACTCAGGAATTGAAAATATGCATCATACTTCATAAATACCCAGCATTAAGATTGAGATGATTGTTGTTTCAATCAAACCGAAAGAATAAATAAAAAAATCAAGAAAGCCCAGATCCTAGGTGGTTCAGATAAACCCATATATTATTAATATTAAACAAAATTGAAAACAGAGATCAACTAAATACACCCATTACCTAATATTACTCCCCAATACAAAGACACAAAAATATGCTACATTTAAAGCAAAATACTTAAAACTAGAGTTTTAAATGCAATACTACTCTCTAATTTTACCAAAATCAACAAAACCCGAGTCAATCTTATAAATTCAAGATTCATGTAAACTTAAAAAAAAAAAAAATCGATGATAAAGCCAATAAAAATTGGAACTTTTTTAGTGACAGAATCTCAGTGTGAAAATCCCATGCCACTTCAAGGCTCAGTAACTGAGAAAGGGTAACTATCAATTCCTTTTCAATTTATAGCATAATGATGTCATATATAAAACCTAAAATAGAATCTACAAATCATAATGATGTCATAATGAATCTACAAAGCAAGAAAATAGAGGAGTTGAGGGGATACCCAGACATGTTGAAATGCTGCGAGGATCAAAACACCAAAGTTCTGTTCAAATTTCGCAGTTCTTCAGACCCTTTCTCTCACTCGAGTATTACGAAGTAACTGTGGAGGTTTTTCAAAAGTCAAGTCCTTTTTTATTTTTTTTGAACAATCAAAAGTCGAGTCTTTGATTCTTGTGAAGTGGTTTTCTCAATATTTACAATCTTTTTACTGTATTTTCCGTTTTGGTCCTTATTTCCTTTTTCTCACCCAAAATCGTGTTGTATAAGTAAAAAACGCGTCAGCGAGTATGTTTCCCCAAATAAGTTGAACTGAAACCCGACTAACATATAAAATTACATATTTGCCCACCCAGAAAAAGCCGATTAATAAGATACCAATCTGAAACCTATTCTAAATCAGCCACCATTCCGCCACCGCCTCCGCCACCGCATCCACCCCCACCCCCACCATGAGCAGCGCCAAATCTCGCAACTTCCGCCGCCGGCCCGGTGACGACGAAGACGAAGATGACAATAACGTCGCCACCCCCTCCGTCTCCAAAATCAACGGGACTCCTTCCACCCCCAACAACAAACCCTCCACCACTAGTAAACCCAAAAAGCCAACGTCTCAGCCCCCTACGAAAAGCCTCCTTTCCTTCGCCGACGACGAAGAGGATTCGCCCTTTTCTCGCCCCCCTCCCAAACCCTCATCTTCCTCTTCTTCACGCCTCTCGAAATCATCAGCTCACAAGCTGACCGCCTCAAAAGACCGAATTGGCCCGCACACACCGTCCTCTTCCCTCCCCTCCAATGTCCAGCCACAAGCCGGAACTTACACTAAAGAAGCGCTATTAGAGCTTCAGAAAAATACTAAAACCCTCGCCGCGCCCGCTCGTAATAAGCCCAAGCCCGACCCGGAACCTGTAGTAGTATTGAAGGGTTTGATAAAACCCGTGATTTCAGATAATTTAGATTCTGGAACCGCCGATAATAGTCAAGATATGGAGGAGGATGATATGGGTTTTGATATGAAGCGCAAAGATTTGAGTGCCGAGAGAGATAACTCATTATCCCAGTTCAAGGATATCCGC
This sequence comes from Scutellaria galericulata, assembly GCA_946896805.1. Lineage (NCBI taxonomy): Eukaryota > Viridiplantae > Streptophyta > Magnoliopsida > Lamiales > Lamiaceae > Scutellaria > Scutellaria galericulata. The sequence continues at coordinate 2,478,741 of OX335791.1, read as the reverse complement.
ATTGGGTCAGGATATAGGGAGGATAAGGAAGTGATACCAGACAAGGCGACTATAGAGGCAATTAGAGCAAAGAGGGAGAGGCTAAGGCAGGCCAAGGCTGCGGCTCCGGATTTCATAGCATTGGATGAAGGGGGTAATCACGGAGAAGCAGAAGGTTTGAGCGATGAGGAGCCAGAGTTTCAAGGTAGGATAGGATTCTTTGGGGAGAAAATTGGTGGGCCTGATAAGAAGGGTGTGTTTGAGGATTTTGAGGAGAGGGCAATGCCAAAAGAGAGGGGAATTGAAATGGTTAGTGATGAAGAGGATGAGGAGGATAAGATGTGGGAAGAAGAGCAGGTGAGGAAAGGATTGGGAAAGAGGCTTGATGATAGTGTTGGCAATCAAGGAGTGGGTGCTAGTGTCAATGGTGTGGGTAGTGTTCTTCAGGGTGGTAGTTTGCAGTCAAGTTTTGGGTATCCAACTACAGTTGCTGGTTCGATGCATCATCCAGTGCAAAACGTGGATGCTAGTGGTCTATATAGTAGCATTGGAGGGGCTGGTATCGACATGTTTGGTGCTGGTGAGATGCCTATATCTCAGCAGGGTGAGCTTGCCAGGAAAGCCCTGAATGAAAACATGAGAAGGGTTCAGGTATATGTGATTCCTTGCTGTCATTTCTGTGATGTTCTGTTTTAAATTTCAATGTTATATGTTGTCTGAGTATTCTTGTTATGTATACCTTTAATGGCTTTTGGAATTTGTGGCTGTATGAACTTGTTGGTCTGTAATGTGTTCTGTTTTCTTATTTTAGGAATCTCACACCCGAACAATGGGGTCGTTGGCTAGGACTGAAGAGAATCTATCTTCTTCATTGCTGAATATTGCTAGCTTGGAGAATTCTTTGTCTGCTGCCGGTGAGAAATTCCTCTTTATGCAGAAGCTTCGTGAGTTTGTTTCTGTTATATGTGAGTTTTTGCAGGTATGGATTATCCAATTTATGAGTTTTAGTCTTACAATGTTGGTTAATTTCTTGACTTACGAATTCGCTGAACCTGCTTTTGTTTCATTTGCATGGAAATATGACTTTGCCAGCATTTTCATCATAAATTGTCTATTATAATTTTGTTGGCTGAAACTCAAGCAAAAAGTTAGTTAGCTATGTGGGTTTATATCTCCTTGGATTGGAAGTTCATATTGTATCTCTAAGAACTAGAATTCTTCTTCCAAGACATTGAGCTGTGAATGAAATGGCATCTAATAAAATGTCTGGCGAAAGATGGTGCATTATTGCATAGAATGATGGTAGCATCAATAAAAATGAGAAAATATTGTGAAATGCATGCAATGCTTTTAATATTTATCTAAAAAACCAGCTTATACATGAAAAGTTAGGTTACTCTTTATAGCTTTTGAGTGTTCATTTTTTAACCAGCAATGTCTACTATAAGAATTCTAACCAACTGGAATTTCTAGTATAAATATTGTCTCAAATAAAAGCTCAGATGTAACCATTTGTATTTTTGAAACTGGCCATGCAAATTTTGATTATGATCCCCTTCAATGCTTAGAAACATGTCACTATCCGAAATTACGGTAAAATAGAGCATCCATGTGTTTCTTATGATATGCTATATACACTTGCTTAATGTGTTAGATTCTGGTTTATCTGTTATAATCTCGGGGTTTCTTCTTCTAAGTTGTCCCACTGCACATTAAAAGAGCTTGCTTTAATAATGCCGACATTTTCCCTTTCTTGCAGCATAAAGCTCCTTTTATTGAGGAACTTGAAGAACAGCTGCAGAAGCTTCATGAAGAACGTGCTAGAGCCATCACAGAAAGAAGAACAGCGGATAATGATGATGAAATAACTGAAATGGAACAAGCTATTATGGCAGCACGGGCAGAATTCCGTAAAGGAGGAAGCAGTGCAGAAAAACTAGCAGCGGCTATTGCTGCTTCTCAAGCTGCATTTGCTAATGCAAGAGCAGTTAAAAGTGCACCAGTAGAGCTGGATGAATTTGGTAGAGATGTAAATCTACAGAAGAGAATGGATATGAAAAGAAGAGCAGACGCTCGAGAAAGACGGCGAGCCAAAGCTGATTCTAAAAGGAAATTGGCCATCGAAAATGATAATTCCATTCAACATATGGAAGGAGAATTCAGCACTGATGAAAGTGATAGCGAGACTACTGCTTATGAGTCAAGCCATAATCAATTACTTCTGGTTGCTGATAAAATTTTCAGTGATGCAGCTGATGAATATTCTCAATTTTCAATAGTGGTGGAAAGATTTGAGAAATGGAAGAAAGATTATGCACTAAGCTATCGTGATGCTTATATGTCATTAAGTATACCTGCTATTTTTTCACCCTATGTGAGACTGGAGCTTCTAAAGTGGGATCCATTACATGAAGATTCAGATTTTTTTAAAATGAAATGGTAAGTACTTGTAGGTTATTTCCACTGACATGGTATAGTTCCTGGTTCCTTGCTCGCCTATGATTTTAGTAGAATTTTGTATTGGAAAAACAGAGGATGATCGCCAATGCACTAAACAGGAAAATTAGTAATGTCATGAGGATATACTGTAACAAATACTGAAGTTGTATTTGTTTCCTATATTTTGTAGGCATTCCTTGCTTTTGAATTATGGCCATCCAGAAGATGAAAATGAAATGAGTGGAGGGGATGCAGATGCTGATGGAAATCTCATTCCTGAGTTGGTTGAAAAACTTGCAATTCCTATTTTACACCACCAGTTAGCTTCTTGTTGGGACATTCTTAGTACCCATGAAACGAAGTATGCAGTTTCTGCTATGAACATGGTCATCGATTATGTAGATCTCTCCAGTTCAGCTCTTGGGGAACTGGTGTCCGTGCTTCGTGATCGTCTCACTAAGGCTGTTTCCGATTTAGTGGTAATGTTTCTTTCTCAACTTTGTTACAGTATGCATTCCTGTTTGAGGTCATCTCTATATTCTTGTTCTCTGTCATGTGAATATTATGTCTTAATGGGAAGTTTTGTCTCATGATCTTAAACAATAGGTCCCATCATGGAGCCCCCTCGAAATGAAGGCCGTACCAAATGCAGCACGAGTTGCAGCATATAGGTTTGGGACAGCTGTTCGGTTGATGAGGAACATATGCTTGTGGAATAAAATTCTTGCAATGCCTGTCCTCGAGAAGATTGCTATTGATCAACTTTTATGTGGCAAGATTCTTCCTCATCTTCACAGCATACAGTCAAACGTTCATGAAGCAATTTTACGCACAGATAGGGTCATCGCGTCATTGAACGATGTCTGGACAGGTCCTAGTGTTACAGGCCATCAGAGGTACCATATCTTCACTTTTCATAATTCACTCGTGTGTTTCCCCTGCTTTGGTGTTTCCAATTAGGTTTATCGGTTCTGAATGTTATTAGAACATCGTATTTTGAAGTTCTCAATTATTTACTTGTATTTTTTTTTAAATGGTAGCAGAAAATTGCAGCCTTTGGTAGACTACTTGCTGTTGATTGGGAAGACACTGGAGAAAAAACACGTTTCGAGTTCCATGGAAACCGAATTGGTTAGACAATTGAGAAAAATGCTGGTGCAGTTGAATGAGTATGACCATGCAAGATCATTGTCCAGAACTTTTAATCTCAAGGAGGCCCTCTGATATTCTCTATTTGCTCTTTGCCCCCATACTGAGTTCAAGACACCTCAAGTTCAGTGGAAGCAATCTACATATCAGAAACCTTGACCACCATTACATGGTTTTCTATTTGTAATTCGAGTAACCCTAATTGCAGGTACGGACGCTCTCTTCTTGGGTACTACTTCAATGATATGTAAAGATGAGCTTTGCGCGTATACTCTTCTCGTCTCATCTTCTTCACACCGTATGTACGCACTGATCTTGGGCGCGTTTTGTTGGCCACCTTTATTGTCCAAGTGTTTTGTATCATGTTGGTTCTTGCTATAAAAATATAGATCTTGTAATTAGTTTTGACCTCGCTTTATTCTTGAGGTGTTTTCTTGTATTAATTAATTACGGAAATTAGCCATTAATACGTCGATTAATCAGATTTAACAGGGCTTACGTGAAAAGCAATATGATTAGAATTAGTCACACACTGCACGTTATATTTACCACTGAAAATATTAAATGGAATAAGATGTCAACTGGAGAGATTTTTATCATTTATAAGATAATAATAATTCATAAAACCATTAATATTACAATTTACAAGTTTCAATATATTCTTACGGAGGATACTAATTCATAAAACCACCAATAATATAATAATTTATAAGTTTCAATATATCTTACGGATAAAATTACACATGCATATCTAGTTTCTGTTTTTTTTTTTTTAGCCAACACAAACATATCTAGCTATGTTTACTTAATTAATGGTCTTTTTTTTATCTGAAGTAACATCAATAAGAACATGCCACCATGGATAAAGAGAATTTGTGCAATGGATGCAGTAAATGCTACCCATACTTTGGAACTCTATTCAATTAAAATCTATTTAGGTATCTAGTTAGATTCAATCTTGAGCAGTCTCAATCTGATCTTCATCGTATTCCAGTTATTAGTATAATAGCATCATGGTTAATAACGTAATACAACTTTCCTACTTATATAATCATAAGAGCACAATAGATTAAAACTTAGGGACGAAATTAACATTCAAAGTCTTGTTTATCCACAGAAAAAGTGCAACTCAAAAAATTCTTGCACTTTGATAGAGAAAAATTCAAGCAGGGTCAATAACATATATGTATATTTATATATGATGACCACTTAAACCTCACATAAATGTACATAATTCCCACTACTAATCACTCCTTAAAAAACACACAATATTCCATCATCCACCGTTCACAATGGATGCCATATATATAAAGGACACTAGACCTGCAAGCCAGAAACGTCACAACATCGGAGGTGGTGGCGGCAGCATCGTCATGGTGGCGGAGGCAGCGGTGGTGGTGGTTCCAGAAAAATCAGTAAAAACTGCATGTAATTAATGTTGTGTCCTAGTGGATCGAGAAACCTGCTTTGAAAATCTAAGGTTTCTCTCTACTCACCATTGTGTGTGTGACTTTCTCTCTCCAGAAATTCTCCATTTCACACTATTCTAACACCCATTATAGTACTTACTTAGCAAAGAAAAAACTCATAACCCAAATCCACGCCATGAAAAAGATAAAAACCCTAAAAAAGAAAGTAAAATGAGATTTAAATGGAAAAGGGATGTTCAATTAAAGGGACCTGTAATCAATAATATTGGTATTAGTTCTTTGCCTCTTAACACTCCCAGAACCAGATTCATCCCCGTTTGATTTCTCCATAACAGCTTTAAGAGCTTCTTGTATCGAGCTTATAGAGTAGTGTTGCTGCTCTTCTTCCTCCTCTTCCTCCTCGTCCTCGTCTCCGGCGATGAAAAGAACGTTCTTTACTCTTCCTCCAAGAGTCGTGATTTCGGCTTTCAATGTTCTCAATCTCATTGCTTTCAGGGTCTTGATCAGGTCCGGCAAGAGATCAGACCTGTCTTCACAGCAGATTGAAGCTTTGATCAGCCATTTACCATCTTCATCTGATGCATTATCCACCGTTAGTTCGTCGGTTTCTGTTGGAACTGGGCTTGTTTCTGCTATTACAGATGTTTGCCTTTTTAGCTCCTTCACATGTTGGATCACTTCTGCTAGCAATGAAGCTTTGTCTGTCTGTAAATGATAAAGAGATAAATAAAGCACATTGTGAATATACACATTTTCAAATTTATTTTTATGTAATAATATTATCCATGAAAATCTGGTGTAAATGTGTAATTTGATTGATGAAAACCAGAAAAGCTTAGGTTAAGATATAGTGAATAGGCGTGGGTATGGTAGTGTCTGGAAATGAAAGCATTATTCTGACAAGAATGCTTCTTTGTCTGTCTTTTTTGTTTCTTCGTAGGCTTCTACTTAATTATTTCACTGCAAATTAGGCAAGAATTTTCCATGGAACCTTTTCAACTGCTCTTTGGTTTCACTTTATCTTATCAGATTCGCGATATCAACGCTTCTCTTTTGCGCCCCATTTTTCCTTTCCTCGAAATTACCACTCAAAATTGAATCTTCAGAATGAAACAGAAATAAAAATTGAATCTTTAAAATGATGATTATGGGGGCTTACTTTGGTGGTGTTAGGGAGTAAGCTTCTGAGCTTAGCAAGATGGTTATTGATTCTCTCTCTACGTCTTCTCTCAGCTTCACTGTGGCTTTTGGAAGCTGCAAGAGCCTTGGCATCCATGAATTCTTGGGCTGTCATTTTCTGGAGCTCTGCATGAAGCCCCATGGCGGCTGAGCTGGGGTGCACCACCTGCCCTAGTGATTCTGATATCAGCCTTAGCTGGTGGTCCGACGAGGCCCCGTCGTAGCCGAATTGCAGTCCGGATGTTCTTCTGTAGGAGGGAGGAGAGAGGAGAAACGGGTCCGGGTCTCGGGCCGAGAAATGGGTCGGGTTGAATGTGTGCACTGGTGGGAGTGTCCATGGTAGCATTTGTGATACTTCAGGGAAGGTTAAAGTTGATCCACCTCCTACCATTCCAATGTATGCATCACCATTGCTTTGTTGATGCATCTGTTGAACAAGTGAATTAATCATTGTAATAATGAAAGATTATATATATATAGTTTTGATGGAAAGCTTGAAGTGAAACTGATATTAGGGTTGTATAGTTAGTTTCAGAAAAAGATGGAAGAAAACAGAAAAAGTAAGTAGAGAGAGAGAGAGAGAGAGACCTTTGTTAATGTTGTTGTTGTTCTTTGTGTGGGATGAGAAGGTTTAAAGTTGAAAGTGAGGTGAATTGAGTGGATGGTGAAGAGTGAATTAGAAGGGGTTTTATCCTTGTATCAAATGGCAACTTTTGTTACATGCTTTATTAATTTGTTGGTATCTATCTTTTTGGTTTAATTTGTTTTTTTGTGTATAGAGTATATGGCAGTGGTTAGTATACATTCTTGTTAGCAGGCAGTCGGTTTTGATATACATTTGAGTAGGTATGATAGCACAACTTTTTGGATATATACACAGAGATACAACCATATTAAAATACATGTTGCTTAGTGATTGGATCAAAAGCCTAGAGAGAGATAAGCACAAACAAAGTGAACAGAAAACACACATATTGTCGAGAGAGAGAGAGAGAGAGGTAGGTTTGCTCTCCCACCCACGTTATTCCATAATAATCCCTTTTCTCTACGCCTATTTTCCACGCCAAACCTTTCTGCATCTCCAAGGCCCATGTAATCATTGTGTCTTGGAACCCACTCTTCACCTCTCTCTCTCTCTCTCTCCTTCACAATAATTAATCATACTTATTCATTACACGAAACTGCAATCAGAAAAACAAACTAAAAAAAACTAAATGTATTGAGGCCAGGGAAATACATATATGTATAATGTTTTTTTGCTTCTCTTGATTTAAGGGTTTTGATTTTTAATATGTTTAATTAATGGGAGTAGGAAATTATATAGATGCAAGTGGAGAGCTCATGTAATGCCTTTTCTTAGCCACCTGTATTCTTGCATCTACTTATTTTTCTATATATGTCCACTTCTTAGATATAAAGATCCATCATCATTAATTAATGACGATTTATTTGATTTTGCTGCATTATACTAATAACTTATAGAGTTCGATTCCAATTAAAAATAAGTTTGTAAAAATTAACTCCAGCGAACTAGGAAGATGCTGGAACTGGACTGGACTTTTAAATGTAGAAAATCTTTTGCAGAATATTATGCATGTAGATTTTCAGGTGGTTTTCAACAAAAGAAATGGTATTCAAAACAAGATTTATTAATTTATAATTACAAATATTTATAGATACTACTTTGATATTCAAAACAAGATCTTTTAATTCATTGTATTTTAATAAAATTTAAGGTAAACAGTTGGGTCTTAAACTACAGTATATATCAAGGTCTCATAATTTGATTTGAGAAAAGATTTTGCAGGGACACAAAATAAGAATGACTGTACAGAAAGAAAAACAAACCATCTTTAAATATTGAAAAATATAAATACAGATTATTAGACTTTAAAAGAATGATTTGGGATGAGAAATAGTATCCATATGCTTGAAATTAAATGTAACTTGCATATTTGGAAAATAAAGAATAATGAAGAAATGGAATATAAATGTGAGGATGCTACTTTCTAAACCTAAAAGGTGATTTTCATGGAAAAGTGTTATTCTTCACACTTCACACACCTGACTAAAGCTGATTCTATTTTCATTTAACCCAATTAAGCTTTTTTATTCCCTTTTTTCAGCACCATAATTAGATTGACTATCTTTGTCTCTCTTCAGAGACAATAATTCTGATAAATACGGTGATTATTCATTAATTTTATCATTGCACAAATAGCTTAATTTTACTCTAAAAAGTATATAGTGAATTCAATGAAAATAACATATATTATCAATTCTTTCTTTTTCGACGAGGGTTTTCGTTTTTCCCTTAATTTGTTCGTCTTCTAATCAAATTTGGATGCAACAACAACTCATTAAATGTAAACATATTTATTTTTGATCTTTCATTTAGTCATCATGTTATGTTGACAAGGACAAGTTTTATAAATTCTTAAGTCCCATGATGGTGCTCCTCTCCACCTCCTGCAATAATTTTCTACAGTCGAGTAAATTCTTTTATTTTATTTTACAAGTATGAGAGTTATAAAGGGAGAAATTTGACTGTGTACCATGTTTTCACTTTGGACAATGACACACACGCATGGCAATTTTGGTCCCATTTCTTAACCTTTTCGCTGCCTATTCATATTTCACCACTATAGACTCTCTGTTTTTATTTTTTTAATTATTTTAAGGTCTAGTTTTAATGATCGATCTCATTCAAATATTTGATTATGATGGCTCATGGGCTGGTTTGCACCCTCCACTATCCATTATGTGGGGGCTTATGATGACGTCACTCCCATGCTGTCATGACGTACTCTTACTTCTAACCACGCACATGGCTTAATCATAATTAACTACCTTAATTTACTCATCACCTTTACGTCACATAAGATTGAATTTCCTTATTCAGGGATTTGAGGGAAATTTTTCAAATTAATTCATTTAAAGTAGATCTCAAATTCACGGACAATACTACTTTACAATTATTTCAAACTAAGGTGATACATGCAATAAATCTGTTATAATAAATTTCAAAACAATTTATAATTTCTAGAATACAGATACAACCTAGGTTGATTTTTATCTTCTTCTATTTCTTTTTATGTATGGGTCTATGAAACTTTAAGGCCTACTGTGGAAGACTTATTATCATCTAATTCAAACAGTCATCTTATACTCTTCCTCTCTCTCTCTCTCTCTCTCTTTTTTTTCTACTGAATTTTAAATCCAATCATATTACGTGCTCATAATAATTTAAAATTCATTATTAAATAAATTCATTCACAGAATTTGCTATATGTATATAATTTAAGTTTATCTTTCAATTCTTAGATCTAAGTGAAATGAACATAAATATTATTCTAGAGTTCTAAAGAGTAAAGACTAGAATAATTCGATTTTTGGTAGAATCTGGTTTGAAACAAATTTGTAGAATATATTCTTCTTAATTTAATACTTCCTCCGTCTCTTAACACTTTGTACACTTTTCTTTTTAGTTTGTCCCAAACACTTTGCACACCAAAAAATGATAAATTTTATCACAATTCTTACCATCACAATACACATTTATTTACACACTGTGCCATTACTTTTTCACAAACATTCAAACTAATCCCTCCATTAGAAAAGGTAGAATTAACCCTTATCATTATAGAAAGAAAAAAAAAATATTTGTGGGTTTTCAAGTATATGATTCAATTCTTTTTACCATTCACGCATTTTTCTTCTTGGAATGTTATCTTTTTATAGCATAATCTTTATTTTAATTAAAGTGTGGAAGAATTTTGGGAGATTTGACTTTTTTTTTTTTAATTTGGGGCATTACTGATTTAATTATACATTATAATTATTCAAAATTCGAAATTGGACGATTAATTAATGTGAAAAGTAGGAACGTTTATAAAGTACAAGTGCTCGTGTCTGAAACATAGAATTACTTGTCTTAATCAAGTGTTGTTAATCACTTTCATTTTCCCTAAAGTCAGAGGATGTTCCACCATACAAAAATAGCTTTTGAATTCTTCCAAAGAAATGATGGTGTGTCAACGTGAAAAGTGAAATACTACTTGACTAAATGTAAAAACTGTCTAATTTGCTTTTAATGATTTCCCAGCATGCTTTAACTGTGTCTCACTTCACGCAAAGCCGAAAGTAATGTCTTTTAATATATGCATAGTGAAATATATACATATAAGTTTTATTTGAAACTGTCTCATGAATTTAGTTACATGAAACATGTCAATTTATAATCTACAATTTACAATTCACATATGAATTTGTGAAAATAAATTTTGTTTGTGAATGATAAAGATGCGTTTTACATCACTCTTTGCAATAAAAATAATTCCAGTTTCTTTTTTTACACAGATTAAAAATAATATTTATGTATTTGGAAAAACTTACAAATTTCATTTTATACTCTTGTTCATATACTCGGAAAAAAAAAGTTAATGATTAAATAAAAAGTGGTAATCTCCAAAGCACTTGCACAAATTCATGGATATATATCAGTGTTGTAATAATAAGAAGAGGTGAGTATAATTTGAGAAAAAGAAAAAGAATTAATATTGGATTAGATTTGTTGAACAGAGATAATATTTTAAATCTATTACTCATCATTAATTTCACACATATTCATATGTGACCTGTATCATAACTTCATAAGATAGATTCACTGATCTCCTTTTATATTTGTCCCAAAAATATAGCTCATTAATTCGCTAACAATATAGTGCATTTAGTTTTTTCATTTCCTATAACCACCTAGTAAATTTAATGCGAAAGAATCTCTCATTAATGTTAGTATTAAGGAGAACAAATTTAAGATGTTAAGTGAATGTTATTCAATATAATTAACTAAAGTTTCTTAATCCTTGTGATCAAAAAAGAAATGAGCCTATCTTATGGAATGGAGTGAATAATAGATATCATACATTCTACAATATTTGAATAGGTGTAATAGCTTCAAGAGACTTTAATGGAGTAATAGAGATCTCAATATTTAAAAGAGGTTTTCGGTGAAGGCACCAAAAGGTGAGACTGTTAAATTTATATTTATACTTCCTTCATTTTAAAATAAATTTTGTTTTAGAAAAAAAAAATTATCCCAAAATAAATATTATTTTAAAATTTCAAAATATATTTATCAATAATCTATCTACAATATCCTCTATTACTCCCACCAAACTAAAGAAAAAAGAGATGAATTTTTTTTTTCTCACAGTAACTAAAATTGAATAAGGGTAGATCAGTTTTTATATTATATTTCTTAATTTATGTAAAAATACCTGAAATGACATTTATTTTAAGATGGTGATTAATAATTTTTTTCACAAAATCAGATTTATTTTTTAAAGAAAAACAAAGACACCGTTTAGTTCCTATCGACAATAAAAAGTTTTGCAAACATTAATGTGTAATCTATATAAATTGAAATTCTTTTAAAATAAGGTCAAATTATGCAAACTATATTGTTTTTTTTATCTTCTTAAAAGTTTATGTTTTATTTTATCGATAAAACAGTATGCAATTATTTTCATGTTATTTTGTATAATACATGTTGTACATACTGAGAAAGAATTTTTTGTGATGTTTGGAACCTAATTAAATATTGATGACCTTATTGCAAATTCATATAATCATATTAACGTAGTACATGTCGAATAATATGAGAAAACCTACTTGGGCTGATATGCAGGCAAGCCCAGTCTAATTGGGCTACTTGTTACAATCATAAGATTTTAGACTTGTGCATATATATGAGGCCTAATTGAAAAACGAATCTTAGCCCAAATCTAAATTAAATGGCTCAATCAAGTTGGGGACCAAGATTCCAGAATTGCACGTCGAAGAGATAAAATAATTCAGAATTAAATATAAGAAAATTCATAAATTAAAACAAATACTATAACATTCTAGTAACTTGTTTACTAGCTGCATGTTTTATTATTATAAATATAACAACACAACCCTTACTTTGTATTTATTGAAATTTACATCATAAAAAATCATAAATCAAATTCTATAAAATCACATATACTCCAATATATATGTGTGGGGACAAGTCTTTTTTGGGCTGTTCAAATTCTAGAATGTTGTTTCCCAAAGGTTGTATTACAGTTTTTTCACATATATTTCACAAATAGTTGGATTTGAGATTTCTTGTTAATAATGATGGTATTCCATTTGTGTTTTAATACTTAATAATACATATAAAATGCACGACACTATTTTAATCAGTGCTCAATAAAAAGTAAATCAAAAAAAGAAAAATCAGTGGAATACGTGTGATTTGAGAAAGGATCAAAATGACCAAAGGGGTATTCTTTGTCCTCAAAGTTGTAAATAAGGGAAAGGATGGGGACAAAAGCAAATTAATAATGGGCTCTGCCTCTTTTTACAGCCTTTTGCTGCATTGTTCATTTCTTTTGTTTTCTAGTCCCTGCCCTTTTATTTGAGGACTAGGGGCCCTTTTGTAAATATCCTTGTAACCAAAAACATCATGTGATCAGCAATGTTCAATAGTTAGAATTCTTTTATTATATTACTAGTCCAATCCCTGTGTATTATTACTTCTTCTCTTTTATTTGAGGACTAGGGGCCCTTTTTTCATTTTTCAATTTTTGTAATTTAACCATATTACAATCTAATGTATGATTTTTTTTTAAAAATTTTTGCACAATTCGTTGCATAAAGTATTTTCAAATGAAAATTTGATGGTGTGGCTCTCAAAATCTGAAATCCAAGATCACATCGGACACCACATAATTTATTTAAGAGAAATTTTGACTTATGTCTACAAGCATAATAACGATTTATAGTTAAAATTTAAATTTAATATATTATATAATTACAAGTGTTTTCAATAAATTGTACAAAATATGGAATCATATGACATCCACCATTACAATTGGTGTCAAGCTTTGTGACATCAAAGTCTTATTGAAAAGTCCGCATTATGTATCAAAGTACAAAACTTAAAAAAGTTCCATCTTAGTTTGTAAAGAGTGACAAGTCATACATTTTTTAACAACTAATTCAAAAATCAAATCTTCTTTACTTTTTTATTTTTTATTTTGTAAACACTACATTAGTTTTCTATGAGACAAAAGTATACAATGAGTGGTATAGTACCAAAGAAAAGAATAAGGTAAAAAAAAAAAAAGGTGAACATCAAACAATGTATGTACACACCAAACAAAGCATAGAGCATGTGGAAACACACTAGCATGCATATAAATATTTGATGAGCATGATATATAATACAAGATGATTTAATGAACTTGCAATTTGCATGGTTACTTGTCCAGACCATGGACAAAAATATCCGGAAATTTCCCTGATATTTCCTTAAAATTCAAGTACCGATATTTCGATATTTTTGATATTTTCATCGATATTTCGATATTTCCATCGATATTTCCGTAAAATTAAGATACCAATACCGATATTTTTGTCCTTGGTCCGGACAGATTATTATATAAGTTTAAAATACAACATATTCAACTGCACTCTTGATATAAAAAATATCCAATTTCCAACACTAGATTTTGTGGAGTTTTTATTAATAAAAACTAGGAATGAGGTTCGATAAATCCAAAAACGCACCTATAATTAATAATCACATCTCAAAAGAAAAGTATCCAACAAAATAAATAGAAATACAAAAAAGACAGCTTTTCTCTGCACATTGGCTGTTTTCCGTGTCACACAAAAAGACACCAACAAATCGAAATACACCACTTTTCTTTCTTCTTTTTATAAACGTAAATAAATAGGGAAAAAAAAAAAGAACCAACAAAATAATCTTTGTAACGTGTGAATCCTGACTCAGTGAGTCACTGCTCGGCGCAACCATGGCGAGTGAACCCTATTAGTGATCGATCCCTATCGAATTCGAATGTGTAACCTTGTTGCATTAAGTTTCCAATCACCGAAAAACCCGCGTCCGATGTAACGGGCTGCAACGCCAAGCATTTGACACCCTCCGCCACGTCGATGAAGTAGTTGGGAGGTGGCGGCGAGAACACCGTGCCACCACCGAGTTTGAAACTGAGTTGGGGCAGACTCGTTGGGGGTATTTCCGACACGTTCAAACATAGGTCAAACCCTGAAATCGGCTTTGCTGACTTGGGCAGCTTCATTAGCCGCTCAAAAACAGCTAGGATACTTAAATAAGCTGGCTCAGGTAAAAAAGTTATGGTTGTCCCTGAGTCTAGCACGGTCCCACCATTACCAAATTCATCTAGAGCCCATACCGAGGGGCTAATGCGTAATTTTACATCGTTAATACGTACACTTTCGATGCCAATGTAGTAAAATGTTGGAGAAAGAGGGTTGATAAGTAAAGGAGTGTAGCTCAATCTAGCCTTCCCGGCGGCGGCGCCGCCGCCGCCGATTAATAGATAGCTCGTTGGTGGTGGAGAGAGAGTGTAATCCATTAAGCAATACGAGAACTTGTGCCCAAAAACCCGGCCCAATTGTGATGAAAATGAAATCGGGCCACGGCCCAGGCCCAAAACTCCGTCGCCTCCGTTGAAACTTGGGCCGGAGACGCTCGGGCCCGAATTCCAAAACCCGCAGCCGAAAGAGAAATGCGGAAACTGCAATAGTTTACCGGTGGAGTTAAACGTCGTCGTTTCCCGGGAGAAGAATCCGTTGGTGGTGGACCCATCGGAGTAAGAGTACTCGTAGCGGCAAGTGCTGTGGAGGCGCGTGCTGTTGCAATGCGCCGCCGTTTTGGATTTGGGGACGAGCGTACAAGCGGAATCGAAGCAATGGTAGGGTGAAAACGTGGCGGAATGGCGAGGGAAGAAGGCGGCGCGTGGGGAGCAACGGTGGCGGCATGCGGAGCAGGAAACCCAGGTGAGATCGCTTCCGGTGTCTGCGACGAGGAGGAGGCGCTGGGGAGGGGTGCCGATGTGAAGAGAGACGAGGTACTGGCCGGAGCCGAAGGAGGCGGCGGAGTTCACCGGAAGTTGGGGGTGGAGATGGTTGCGGAGGGCGGAGTAGAGGGTTGAGAGGCGGCGATTGTCGGCGGAGAGAGCCTCGGACGGCGATGGAGGGTAAGGGTTCTTATGGAGCAGTGGTAGTTTCAAGTGGTTGGCGGCGGAGGAGGAGAAGAAGAAGAGGAGAAAAGGGAAGATGGAGAAAAGGGATGAAGAAGAAATGAATGCCATTAAAAATGTTGAATGCAGATCCGAATTTGGCTGTTGGGTTTTTGCATCAATAATGAAGCTGCATTTAATAGGGACACATGACATGAGAGAAGATAAATCTAATAAACTAACTCCTCCTATTTTTTCTTATATTTTATTTCATACAATTCATATATAAATACATAATAACTCATATGAAATGATTTTATGATATAAATGAGGTCTATATCATATAATTAGATCCCTTAAGTAGTTTTATAAAAATTCTACTAATAATTATGTTTTTTTCTATACACATTTTAGGGTGACATACTTGGTTATGAGATTTAAATTTTAAGGTATAGTTTTTATGTGGAGAAACGAGAAATGCTGTTTTAAGTGCATAGAAATATGCGAGGCTGATGTGGTAAGGATCCAATGATGTTCAGCGACCACATGCATTAAAAGCTGATAGTTTTGGATTCCTTATTTTTATTTCGACATTATTAATATATAATAATCTCGTTTTATATATGGTTGATATATATCATAGTTATTGAATTAAAAATAAAAGATTAATCATTAAAGAATTTCATGTGCATCTAGCATTATAGTATGTTTTCCCTTGACATACGTGCATCATTAATATTGAAAACTAGTGATTAATAGTTAAATACTTGGATTGCATCTAGCATTAATTGTCTGCTTTTATAGTTGTCATTTGACTCCTCTCTCATATACCCCTTCCTTGACCATTTGTAGTGGATATGGATAGTTAAAAAAAGTGATTTCAAATTATACTACGGGGCTTAGTAAGTTCCAATCAACCAAATATGGGTATGATTAGGGTGGATTTTAAACCCATCATATTCATGATATATTAACGTGTGTCCACGATGTTGACGTCGATTTACGGCTGGTTCGTAATCTCAGTCAAACACTCGAATTAATCGTTCTTTTAGCCCAACCTAATTAGCCGAGTTAAAAGAGCTAGGTCAAATGAGAGAGGAAGTTCAAGAAAATGTAGAACACTTGTCTTTTTTCCTTCAAAAAATCCCCTCTTTCCAAATGTTTGAAGGGTCTTATTTATAGACCTTTCACCTGGACAGCATTCCCCGAGTCAGGGGATCTTGTCCCTATAGGGCCAGGGCTAGATGCTCCCTGTCCCATACTATTACAAACCGAGCCGAGCTCTTTTTATATTCTAATTTTTAGACATATTCCTAGGTATGGAGATTCTATCAACCGCTATTCGAGCTGAAAATCAGGTCGGTTAGGTCAGGTCGGCTTTGCCTCTGATGGGATGCGGAAGGTCGGTCGTTCTGGCCGAGCCGGTCAAAGAAGGTCGGCTTTTGCTCACGTCGGCGTTTAGGAAGACTTGATTCGAGCTCTCCCTCCATTTTGAGTTCTAGGAAGCTGGTTTCATTGAAGTATCAACAGGCCGGTTAAGGGGTTCCTGGACGGCCATTTTCTGCTCGGCTCGGCCATGTCATCCCTCTAATTCGTCCGAAACATAGGTCGGCGAAATAACCGAGCCGGGCTGGGGGACCGGTCACGGCTGCGGAACGGTCATATCAGTTCGAGCGGGGTCAGGCCGGGCCTAACAGGGTGACGGACTGGGCTATCAGGTGATGGGGCCGGTCCTCCTCGGTGCATTGGGTCAGATGGTCTTTAGTTCGGGTCCGAACTCGATCCATGCGTGGGCGGCCTAATATTGAGGGCCCAACACACGATAATCCACATTTTATCATTTTGAGTATATATTCAAATTAATTTATTTAAATTGTTTTCTAGCTTCAAACATTATGTATTAAATGAGTTGTGATTGATTACCTTGAACATTTTATACTGGTTTGATTATATCAGAGTAATTTTCATCTAATTATAATTAAAATCTAATAAGGATGTTAATATAACTCTTTATCATAGATTGAAGGTTGGATATTTGTCTCCCTCTCTTTTCTTTCCATTAACTGTGGATAAATGTGGTTATTTATCGTTGATTTAACTTTCAAATTGATTGCTTAAAGTTATATTAAATTTGATATATTATTTATTTTCAATCAATTTAGACACGTGTGATATAACTATATTTCAAATACCTTTAATTTAACTTTCAAATCGAAAGTTTAATTGACTTGTATTGAATCTTTGCAATCAACTTTTAACACATATCATATCACCATATTTCATGATATCACAATAAGAATTAATCTATAAGGCTCCAACGACCAAATAAATTATTTTCTTAAATAAAATGAAACAAATTCACCTACAAATCTTAGCAAAATTATTAATATTGTATTTTTCCCATCAGTGAGAATTTTAATACATCAATAAATTATATAATTTAATTCTAATTTTTGAAATTAATAGTATTTCTTTTTTCAGAAATGTATTATTTATAGTCAAGATATAATAAATTTTAGTCAATATATGATTATATATAATTATAGAATATGTCAATATATAAATATCATATAATTTTATAATATTAGTTGTAGTTAGTATATGAATACATCATATAATTTACCCAATATGTCAATATCACATGCTTGTGGAATATTATTGACTTGTAATTACATGTTGATATATCCTCAATAATGTTTGAAAAATATTGAATGTCATATACTTACTTGAGGAATATAATTGATTTGTAATTACATATTGATATATCCTCAATAATGTTTGAAATTTATTGATATATTCTTGATATTATTAATTGATATAATGTTTGAAATATATTGAATATCATTTACTTGTGGATTATAATTGATACATCCTTGAATATCAATAACATAACTATGCACAATTTGATTCTATTTTTCACAAATCAAATTATACTTAATTTAATAAAATATATACTATGAATTACTCTTTCTCATAGAAAAAGATTTGTAAAATTAATTTTACAAATGTCGAATAATATAAAAGTCTAATAATACAATATTTAATAAAAATACTTTTCTAAAACTTAAGAGATCCAAAATCATCCCTACATATATTTAATTAAAAATATGTTTATGAGTAAATAAGTAAAATTTAAGTGATACATTTAATTAAAAATAATGTGATCAGTCCTCATTTATCCCATCTCACAAATGTCCAATAATATAAAAGTTCAATAATACAATATTTAATAGAAATACTTTTCTAAAACTTAAGAGATCCAAAATCATCACTAAATATATTTAATTAAAAATATGTTTATACTGTTTGGTAGGATGGTTTAGGGTGTGCTGGGTTTATTAACAAACCCAAACACACGTTTGGTAGAGGGGTTAGTTGGGCTGGCCCGGTGCAAAAAGTCAGATAATGAAGGATAAGTAGTGGGTTTATAAACCCACCAAAATTGGCGGGTTTATATTAAGACTAACAATGCCATTTTTTTGTTCCGAAACTACCCTGTTTTATCATGGTAAATGACTTCTTCACCCTTGATTTTGCAACAAACCACGAAATTATTTTTTAATCTTTTAAATTATTAAATTTTGGGATATTAAATTATACATATATTAAATTATTTTTTAATCTTTTAAATTATAAAATTTTGGGATATTAAATTATTTTTTAATCTTTTAAATTATTAAATTTTAGGATATTAAATTTTGTTTATATTATGTCTTTTAATTAAAACATTATTTTATATTATTTTTTTATATTAAGATATTTTAGGGATCCAAACATTATTTTATATTATGTCTTTTAATTAAAACATTATTTTAAATCATAATATATTATTTTATGTTATGTATTTTAATTAAAATATTATTTTATATTATGTCTTTTAATTAAAATATTATTTTATATTATATCTTTTAATTAAAACATTATCTTATATTATTTTTTTATATTAAGATATTTTAGGGATCCAAACATTATTTTATATTATGTCTTTTAATTAAAATATTATTTTATATCATAATATATGATTTTATATTATGTATTTTAATTAAAATATTATTTTATGTTATTTATATTAAGAATTCTCATTTACAATTATTGCATACAATTTTATGTTATGGGTAATTCAGTAATTTCAAGTTTTTTATCAAACTTAACCCACAGACCAAACACAATTTTTACTTTAAACCCATATTTGCAAAGTATTAAACATTCATTCCAGACACAAAATTTAACTCAAACCCACCTACCAAATACTCAAAAAGTGCTAATTTGTCTTCAATGTCCGGAAAGCCCAACCAAGCTAAACAATCCCAACCCGCGTACCAAACGGCCCCTTATTAATTTGTAATTACATGTTGATATATCCTCATTAATGTTTGAAATATATTAATATATCTTCGATAGTATTTATTGTTATTAAATTATGACTATCATATAATTTAATCAACGTATATATAATTGTAAAATATATTAACTTGTAATCAACATTGAAGTACATTTATATATTCTCGATTTTATTTACTGTCAATGTATAAATATATCATGTAATTTAATCAAATAAAATATCATATAATTTAAATATTAGTTGTGATAATGTATGAATATCACATAATTATAGAATATTATTTGTACTTAAATATATCATAAAATTTAGTCTATATATTTTAATATCATATAATTGCAGAATATTATTACCTTGTAATCAATATATGAACTATATTGTAAACAATACTTAGTCAAATTGAAGGACATTGAAACATTTTTTTAATCAAATTGAAAGGACAAAAATAACCTTAGAGGCTTATACATGTGAGAATAGTTTAATATTCTGGATCAAAATAAGCTTTAAAATATACAAAATCATGTCTAAAAAACACACCTAAAAAATGACTGATTTTTTTTTTCTTATATTTTTAAGTCAAGTTAAAGGACTCAGATAATTTAAGGATTACATGCATACAATTAATTACTTTAAATCAATTGACAAACTAACTATTTTTCGTATGAGATTGAGTATATATTGAAGTCGTTTGCAAAATCACGTGAGAATAGTTTAAGATTCTGAATCAAAAAAGATTTAAAATTTGCAAAATCATTTAAAAAATACACCTAAAAATGACTAAAAAATATTTTCTTATATTTTTAAGTCAAGTTAAAGGACTAAAATAATTTAAGGATCACCTATGTACGGTTGATTACTTTGAATCAACTGAAAAACTAACTATTTTCATATGAGATTGAGTACATTAAAGTCTAATCTGTTTTCCGATTGTTGTTTGGAGCAATATTAGATTGATTACCCACATGGGATTGAGTATGAATTTATGCTGCCAAACTTTTTTTGCTATTGTGGAAATGTGGTAGACATAATATTATTGTGAAGTTGTTCACCTTCACTGTTAGGTCATACGCCCTGCTCCAATAGAGACTGAACAAGCTATGTTAGTATATGTTTCTATTTTTTTTTATTTAAAAAGTGTTGTTTCAAACCATTAGTAAAATGTTTGGATATAAAGTATAGATATGTTAGTGGACACTAAAAAATTGTTGTTTTAAATTAATGGTCAACTATTTATGGATTGTAAGAATTACATTTATAATATTACATTTGATCATTTTCTTATAATATTGATAGCCATCTGAATCCATATTTTTCAATGTTCTATTATATTTAAAAAAAACACATTTATATACCCGTAGTCATGAATATTGAATATATAAATTGTAATTAATATAATAACGCAAAAACTCACGTGAGAACGGTTGCACTTATAGTAGAAAAAACCATACTTATAATACACATACTTATATTTGTAAAAAACATATTTGAATTCCGTTTCACGTGAGACGGTCTCACAAAAAATCAACTCATATAATAATACAATTATATCCTCCTTCTATATAGCATAAGAACAAAAATGCATCCATTTTTTCAGACATATTTGACATGACTATAGTAAATTTCAAGTCCTATAATTGTTCATAAAATACAAAGTCTTCCTATAAACAAAATTTCCAATTTCCAGCCAGTAAAGTTTTCTTCAAATATAAAATAAAAAAGGGCTGGAGGTTTTTTCTTTGTTTGTTTTTATTTTTTTGTTTTATCGTGTAGTTTTTGCATTTCAGTATTTTCACTGGCATGCAATTATTAATATGAAATGGGCTTGTATGAAAGCTTTTTTGCAAAGCCCATAACATGAAAAGCCCATCTGCCCATCTATTTATATTTGACAGGTAATATTCAAAAACTAGGGCCCTTTGAAGACCTTCTCTATTGGGACACCGAATTCAAATCTATTCATTTAAGTGAATTAAATGTTTGAAAGTTGATACCTAGGTTGCACGGACACGGACACGGAACGGGTGCGGGTACAGTTCGGGTATGGGATACGGTGGAAAAAAAAAAGGGATACGGGTACGGCAATATATATATATATATATATATATATATATATATATATATATATATTTATTTATTTATTTATTTATTTATATATATATAATTATATATATATTCCAATAAAATACATAAAAAATTGTATATATCCAAATAAACTAAAAGACTCCAATCGTAACCCAATAAACATCAATATATAAATTAAAAGACCATACTAAACTAAATAAAAGTGTTACAAACTAAGTTCCCAAGTTCACCATTTTAAACAGTAAACACCAAGTTCATCAATCATACAAACAAGAAATTAAAGCAAAATATGTCTCAATGTCTTACAAACATAAGTCAAAAGTTAAGTAATTAACCGTCTCGGACACCTCTACACCCGTACCCGTACCCGATTTGTGATTTTTTACCATATTGAAGTACCCATGCAACCTGGCGTCTCGGACACCTCTACACCCGTTTGCACCCATACCCGTACCCGATCCACGATTCTTTGCAATTTTGAAGTACCCATGCAACCTAGGTTGATACAATAAGAAAGAGATTTTTCATTTCAATCCAAAATCCAAATAAACATCCAAATCCAAAACAATAATTGAATTCATAGACTTTAAGTATTGCATGGCAACCTGAGTGCTCCTTCTCTAGCAGTTGGGTGGCATGCACACGCAAAAGCTCATGTTGTACTTTCTGTCAAATTAAAATAAAAAATAAATCAACATGAGAACTAAATTGAATTAAATAGAAATTTGAATGAGCTATATGAACAAATGCCAATATTTGGATGGTAATAAGATGTTTAGAACTGATACAAACCTCAACCAACTTTGACTCACAACCCTGTCCTTTTCTCGTTTCAAACACTCCTTGGCCTGGATTTCAATAAAGATAGTCAGAAACAAAAGTCGAAACAAGTATGGGAAGGGGCACTATAGCCAAATGTTCTGCTTATAGTATTGCTTATAGCATTGCTGCTTCAAAGTCATTCTCATAATAATCCATCTTTCCCATTCCAATTTCAACAAAGATAACTAATACATTCTTTAATAATGCTCCATCTATTTGCTCTCTCTTTGTCAATCTATCAAAAATAAATGTATTAATACCCCTCAAAAGGACAATATAGACGGTATATATAAACGCAAATAATAATATTACACACCAGAGATATAACAGCATCCCTGAGTTTTCCATTTAACTCATGATATTCCTGAAATCAGAATCAAGGGACAAGGTTTTAGCTTGTCAAGTTTGTGTATGAAATATGTGATTAATTACTTTGACAGCTTGTTTGGTATGGGTAGGATTAGTAATTTTGTCCCGCGTTCGGTTTGCAAGATTATTTATATCAATACCCGGTATTAAAGTTGGCCCGACTCTATTTTACCATTCCTCTTCACAAAAGGCAGTGATTGTATGTGCCAATGTATGTTTTCAGAGTTTAATTGATTAATTGCTGTATGTAATCTAACCAAATATTTGTGGTTAATTATTTTGAATCAACTTACATACAAACCATGTTTTTTTTACTATTAGGGAAATCATGAGGAGGAGGTATTATTACATATATATACACAAATTCAATGGTGTCTTTGTTTTACTTGGTCTATGATTAACTCACTAACAATTCAACTCTACTCATTTGCAGGGTTTTGTCTATAACAACTTTGTAGGAAGCTCTACATGGTGGCAAACATTTGATCTAGTAGATGTAAATTGAATCGATTAAAAAGAAATTAGCATGTAAGTAAACTCATAGTATAATCAATCCATGAAATTGTCAAACTAGTTTGGTGTTCGTGTAAATATATTAAATCTGCTAATTAATTAGACCCAACATGGATATACCACAACTACATTAAAGAAGAGCTTTGCTAAAATATCATTTGCTCAAGTAATGACGTTTATTGATGATATTTTCCTTGCTAGCATGCTACATGTAGATGCTTATTAGGTGTATATTCTTTGAAAAGATATAAATTAAAACTCTGAAACAATAACAAAAGTGACTAATTATCTTTGTTACCTTTAAGTAGTGTTGATAACCTAATTTAGATAAGTGATCGCTTTGTTCGTTATTCACAAAATTAATAAGACTTGAGCGAATGAATATTTAAACCATTGGTCAGTCTTACAAAGCTTGTTAATATTGGACTGTTGTAGATTAAGCCACCCATATATTGATAAAGTTTGTTAATCTCTCTTTGAATTTCTGATAGAGGTTCGTCTTTGGACCTAGCTAAGACTAAATGTAGACTATTCATTCAATAAATTTTTATTGTAAATCTAATTATTGATACTCACATTCATTATTGTTGAATGCTTCAGATTATTATTTAAAAGAAAACATATAAGATAATTTTCTGAAAACATAGACATTCATAAATCGGACAAATCTTTGTAATATGCATGTATGAGCGAAACAGTTTTGATGAAATAATTACGAGATTTAATTCTTAGAAAAAAAACATTAATCGTAGTCGCTATTAATGTACAACTAGTATAAGATCTAATTAACTAAATAAATTAAATAACAATCTGATAACTAAAATTGATATGAGATATAATAATCTTAATTAGCTACAATAAGATTTTGACTGTATCACTAAATTCTTGATTAACTTGAGGCACAACCTAAATAATGAGCCATTAAGCATAAAGCCAAAAATATTAGTTGTCAATAAACTATGTAGTTGAAGTTTAAACCGTCAATAGATTAATGTTAAAGGTAAAACAATGGAGAGAGAGAGAGAGAGAGAGAGAGAGAGAGAGAGAGAGAGAGAGAGAGATTTGAGTCAAAGAAACATGGTCTTGAATGAAAGTAAAGAAAGTTAAATAAGGATTCAAATAATTGTCCTACCCTTAGGACATAGGCCTTTAATTAGGGCTGGGGGGACGCCTATCAACTTCATTTTCTTAGGAGCTTTCACTATCTTACCCTCAAGCCCTCCACACCCACCATGTATCACTACTACTTAATGCTCTAACATATAGTAAATAAAATAAAAACTATATATATATATATATATATATATATATATATATATATATATATACACACACATATTAATGTATAAATGCCCCACAGATCTATCTATCAATACATATGTGTGTATTTATGTTAAAAAATTATTACCATTAATCTTGGAAAGGTAACTTAAACTTTGTCATTCAAACAAGTTTTTGCACTTTATGAAAAAAATTCATTTTTCATGTATTATGAACTATATTATTTATTACATTTTGTCAGCAATTTAGAGTAACTAGCGGATATGTCTGTAATGTGTTGAATACGTGTTAGTTTTGAGATTAATGTCCAAAATGCCAAGGTCATGTCATGTAGTTCAGGAGTAAATTCTAAAAGAAGAAAATTATTGATGATCATAAAATGTAATAATGTCACATAGTTTGAATGACAAAGCCATCTTGAAGTTGAAACAATTAATATATATTTATAATTATAATTATTAAAAAACTCTATATATGAAAATAATATTAATTTTCTGCACTATTACAACTTAACTACTGAATTCTTTCTAAAATGAGTAAAAGTCAAATTTCAAACTTCTTGACTCATACTTATGACATGATAAATGATTTCAATTATTACATAAAATCTTTAAATCTTGGTATATTTACAAAACTTATAGTGATTTTACTCATTCTCATGTATAATACATATATATATATATATATATATATATATATATATATATATATATATATATATAGGCATCCCCACAGTACCCTGTCCCCCATCAACATCAATACACAATTCTTACACACATATTGTATACGTATTTTGGAACAAGTACGTAATAAGCCACGATAATGCCCTATCTATCTATCTTTCACTTTCTCTTTCATCTCTCTACTCTACCCCCCTCTTTAATTTTCTTTTACCTTAGCACTTTTCTTCATCATGTTTGAATTTCCATTGTAGACAAAATTGTTCGAGAGTTAGATCCCAACCTTAAAACCTCTCCACCAAATCCGAAAAAGACAATAATTGGTGCATTTACAAGCTTGAGAAACCATGTTTCCTTCATTCAACTGCAATATTGATCATAACTCTTTCGATGAGTCCTTGCTCAAAAAGTCACCAATATCAGATCTTCAAAACCCTAGCGACCCTCCTTTTCTCTTCAACTTCCCTTCCCCTTTCCTCGACGAACACGAATCCCCTTTGAATCAGATTTTCTTCCAAAACTACCTCATGGCTTCATCGGATCAGATTCAGAGCAATAGCTCTACCGATCCCACAACGAAAGATGGCTCAAAGACGGCTCAGAAAGAAGGTGTTCATGGAGAGATCAACCCTAACGGCGGTATAACTCCGTTAAGGAGATCATCTCGGAATCTCGGAGTGGTGCCGAGGAGGAGAACGGGGAAGAAGGACAGGCACAGCAAGATTTGCACGGCTCAGGGTATTAGAGACAGGAGAATGAGATTATCTCTTCAAGTTGCAAGAAAATTCTTCGATCTTCAAGACATGTTGGGCTATGACAAAGCAAGCAAAACCATAGAGTGGCTGTTTACTAAGTCGAAGAAGGCGATCAAGGAGCTGGTGAATGATCATCCACAAGGTGGGAATAACAACATTTCCATCAGTGATGCAAAGAGTGAATCTTTCCTTTCCGAATGTGAAGTGGTCTCAGGAGTACTAATTGAGGATCCTTCAAACAAAGATGCCACGATGCCAATGTTATGCATTGATCCTTGCGAAAACGATGAGAAGAAGAAATCGTCGAGGGAAAAGGCGAGAGAACGAGCAAGGTGTAGAACGAGAGAGAAGATGGTGAAACGATTCGAGGGTTCAACCCAATGGTACAAACCAAACCCTAATGATCATGTCCAGAAATTAGGGCCTTCTAATTGCCCATTCGAGGGTGTAGATCAAGAATCGAATTCGAATAATCTAGAAGCTGATCATCACTATACCTCATTTCAACAGCACCTAGCTGATGTTGGAACAATCGAGAAGTTTCTGGGGAATTCTTCAAGCTCTTCTTCACCATCGTGGCCAATCTCTGAGAACTGCTCTGCTGCAGTTTCAGGGTACATAGATCCCAGCAGTAATTTCATGGGGTTTTTTGGGAACTGGGATTTGTTGAACAGTGACAAAACAAGCTCCATATATTCAGTGACAAATCAGGTTTCATTGGCAGGTAACCCTAACTCAGTTTACTCTGGGGAATTTCAGTGATAAAGTCATAAATAAGCAAGCTAGTGATGATCAATATGATCTCTTGGTCATTGTATCAGTATGAATTTATTGTGTGAACTTTGAATCCCTGTTGTTTGAATGTGTATCAGTATTAGAGGGTAAATATTTTATGATTCAGCTGCATTCTTGTTTATGATCATAACCAATAATTTAGCCATCATGATGACTACTTAATTTCGAGCTATAAATGACATCTATGGCTTATACTCGTAAAACCAAGTATCTTGTTTAATTTCTTCCTTCTCATTCATTTCTTTTCCATATATGTAGTTTAATTTTATTATGAGGAAAATTTTCGATAAACATCGTAGAGGGTTTTTATGTAGTTGAGCTACCTCTTATTTACATATTTTTGGGACCTTTGAATCGATAAGACAAATGTAGTTGATATATATATTTCTAAGGGATGATTGATGAACTGATTAAAATTTTAAGATTCTTGGGTATTGTGTGTGTGTGTGTATGTATATATATCAAAATAACAGTCATATAACATAGATCATTAATTTGTACAAATTATTGACTATATTAATGTGTCATGTGTTATTGTAAGAAATTAATAAAAGGGTTTTTTGATTGAATATTAAAGCCATATGAATGTTTGCAGTTTTGAGATAATGCTCATTTAATCCTGAAACTACTCGATCTGCTTGAACTAATGCGCAGCAGCTAGCTGAATTTAGGTTTCGCCAAATTTTGTTCCCTTTATATTTGTGCAAAAAATTAAATTTGGAGTACCATATTACATAAATACACTAAATCAATTGAAGAAGTCATTAAAAATAGATCGGTACGTTGTGTGATACATTTAGTCCTTATATGTGTGTGTATATACTCCTTATTTAAGTGAAAATTCACGTCTAAATCAAGCTTTGTCATTTTTACGTAGTAATTCAATGTTAACTGTCTTGTCAAATTATTGTGAGGTGATTTGGATTTGATCAATTATAAACCAAATCGTGGATAAAGAAGTATACGAATCACATGGTCGGTTTGTCATTGATTACTTAAAAAAAGTGATTGGAGGGTTTATGTGATTACTATTTTCATAATTGACATGTTGATTTTTTCAAGGCGATGTACATTTATCTTTCATTTAAGTACGATGTTATGTTGATTTTCACGTAATATAGGTATATTCAAATAATCAACACAATCTATACCGATCAAATAATATCACTAATTAATTAATACGTAATGAAACATTAAAATACGAGATAAAATATTCAATTTAATGGAAGATCTGAATTGTTTTATCTGTAATGTTGATCTCATATTGATAGTATTACCATGTCATGATTGAAATCGAGTTCTTCACACCCACCTCTTATCCCCCTTCATATATATTTCATCAAGAGTAGTAGCTAGGGTTTTCTTGGTTTTTTTCTTTTAAAAAAAATTATATTTGTTCATGATGTTCAATGAATTGCATTTTCTGAGAAATTTGAAAAGGAAAAAAGTTAGCTCACAAATTGATGATGCTATATTTACACTATTATAAATTTATATAGAGCTGCTACAGTTGCTAATATTTATCACAGCAAACATATATATTAAAAAGCAGAAGCTCTAGCTGTAACATTAAAGTGGTTTTTATTAATGGTAGATTTTTCTCATTATGTTTAGATATAAATGAGAAAGAGTTCAAAATACTGGGCAGCTTCTTGATGTTAATTCTTGTGAACCAGTCCTTGAGAATTTAATCTACTACTTATTATGAATGACACTCGAGAATTTATTCCACAGGATCAATAACCCTCAATGCTGCTTCACTTAAAATTTTCAGCTGCAATTATATAGTGAATGAGAATCCCCACAGCTTTCAATCAAAGACTCTACGTATTTTTTAACTCATCAAATCAAATTCAATAGTGTAAGATTTAATTTTAGAATTTGTACTACTTGTAGATCAACATTTATTTCTATCATATTTCAATTTTGTATTTTATTTCGTCGATATATGATTTCATGAGTATAATATGATATTCGCACAGCCCATTAATTGAAGTATATATGTACCTATATTTATGTTTGAGCTTATAATTAAGAGTATTAGTTCTAGTTTATTGAGCCCATATTACACTATTTGATCATATTTTTGTTAAACAACATTTACTGTAATTACTCAAGAAAAATGTATCCTTTCCCTCAAAAAGAGAAAAATGTATCCTCCAATGTTCTCATAATAATCACATAGTGAATTGTCATTTTATGATACTCTAAAATAATCATCACATAATACTTATATAAATGATATCATTAATTAATTAACATGTAACTGTATTAAGAACAATGAAATTATATGAGATATCAAAAAACACAAAAAATGTAACTGGTGATCTGATCCAAACTATTCTTTGAAGTGATATCATGAGAGATTGAAGATTCCATATATATATTCTAAGAATATTAAGTGATTTCTTGATTGCAAAAAATAAATGCAGTCAACAAAAGACAAAATAATGTTTAATTAACCCAAAAACACAACAGTAGAGACACATAACACTTGATTGCAAGAGTACTAATAATCGGGTGAGATGCAATGATTTGCATATATTCACCTGAAATGCATATCATTACATTTACTCGTAAATAAACGTAGTAAGGTAGTTAATGCAAAGGCGGCAATTTTAGATAATTGTGCTAATTAAGTCTGTCTTTGAACAAATAATGTTAAATATTAGTAATAATGACCCTAAACTATATCTATGGGACGACAGTCAAAATTGTCCAAGAACCTTTTTTTATTTATTATACATAACTAATTGATTAACTAAACCAGATTGTAACATTAATCCTTTAATTTAATGGGGTGTGACAAAAACAGTTATGTAAACACAAATTATGTTCATGTAGGAATGTTTTCAAGAAGAAAAAACTCATAAATTTAAAATATCATAAGAAGTATATGGCCTCGTTGGAGTTTCTCATATGTTATAATGTGAGTATTTAAAATTTGATATTTTTCTTTTTACGGTAGATTTGTCCATGTAGACAATAGAGTATATTAAAAGTTAAACCACAAATACTTCAGGTCACACAGATAGTTATCAACGAATCTTTTTTACACATAAATAAAACACATTTTCATAAATTTATATATGAATTGTGTATATTGTGGGTTGACCCGTCCTACGTAGCTAGATTTGTGATACGATCTCATATAAAATTCACTCATATTAAAATGAGTGGTATGAGTAGTACGTGGGTGGTAAAATTATTGGAAATGACAAAATTTCTAAATTATAATTAAGTGTCACAAGAAAGATAAGTGATCTCGATCCCAAAAAATTATCTATCTATTTTTTATGAAACTTGTCCTTAGCTTATAAGTGTTTTGATATTTACAGTATTCTATCTCGATTAAACTTAATAATAGATCTAGATAAATAAAATAAAATAAAAAAGTATTCACACCTGCATTAATTTTTAAAGTTAGATTAAGACAAAAAAATTATTAGGATCCACCACATATCTACATAATTAATTCAATGATCGTATAATATATTTTATTAACTCATGAGATCTTTTCATCAATGTATATATGACACCAAAAATTGACCCATATAATGCCATCAATTGCCATTAATTTCACGCATTTATTAGGCAATTAAAAATCTATATGGTGCGTGGACCAACCAAACTTTTTTGCAAATGCGAGCCAATTTTATACTCCCCCTATATATAAAAGTGAAAAAAGAAAAAAAAAACATAAATTGCAATAAATATTGAATGTGAGACAATTAAATTGCAGTGGCGACTAGGAACCTTACGGTGGAATATCAAGTGGCATAATATGGTCTCTGAGTCATTTTAAGTATTTCTGGATATCCAATTGCAATTTGAAGAACTTGGGTAAATAAGCAACTCAATGACAAAACAGTACAAGGAATTGGTCCCCTGCGAGCTGGTCCATGATAATTTGAGTTGTTGAGAAATTGTAATGATTGAGTGATTGTGTTAGACTCGACATAACGATCCTTTTCGATACTACTTATGAAGATTGATCCCTACAATTTAATTTCTTAATTTTGTTATGCACAACTCCATCTTTTTGTAATACATTATAAGGGTTAAAAGATACATTTGAAAATTCTAGAAGAAAAAATGAAACGAAGAATATCAACAACTGAATGTTCTATGTCTAGTTGAAGAGTATTAATGAAAAATTAAATGAAATGAATTAGCAAATATTTCTGCTTAAGATTAATATTGATTCTGAAGGTGTTGAAAATAAAGAAATTTTATTTTTTAGACCAGGTCATTTGACTACAACTAATTTTTAGAGTGATCATCATCACTTATATAATATTTAGGGACACACTTAAGACTTAAATAAAAAGATTCAAATGTACTAGTAATCTACACAATATTTATTAACATAAACTAGCTGGAACTAGTTGCATCAATTTCTGGTGACAATATATTAAATAATCTGAAACGATATCAGCTCTCCTGCACTTCTTTTAGTTCCCATTAATTAACATAAAAGCAATAAATATGGGGAAAATAAAACATGGATATGTTGCTATGGTGTAAAGCTATTTCAATTATCACAACCACCTTGAAGGTCTTCCATGTAGAGTACTCTAAATAGGACATAGAAAATAAAAGGTATAGAAATTATTAGTTTGTATTTTGCTTTGAGTGATTCCAAATGCAAGATTTGAAATAAATGTATTTCAAATCCACTTAAATTAGAGTACAATCAAAATTCATGCAGATTGTTTAATAAATAATTAAAAATGAAAGTGACGGATTACAAATCAACATTAATCCAAACATCAAAAATAAAATTGATGCTATGAATTTCAAATCATTCTGCAATTCGTAATAGTAAATCATGCTATGGTGTTTGGATAGATGTATATTCAAAATTCATCAATTTCATTTTATTTTAGCAATATGTGTGTGTTTCAAATCATTTCAAATACCAAATTTCAAATCACTCTATCCAAACATAAACTTAGAGTTTTGTAAATATTATACCTTGATGAGGATCGATCAATTTTGTCTTACAGAAAGTAAAAGTATTTACAAATATCACCCCAAGTAAAAATGTTATACCTTAGTTTATAATTGTAACAATATATTGACATAATTTTGTTAACCTACCCATCATGAAATACATTAATATATATACACCATTAATGTTTAAAATATCTAATATATCTATTAATTTCACATTATATAATTTAAGGAATATAATTTAAGGGTATAAGATCATCATACATCATTATTGTACATATTAAAATTTGCTCACACGGATATTTTAACATTTTGGACATTTCAATTCTAAACTGGAGTTTTAAGCCCAATGCTTATAGAAAAGGTGTGAAAAAGGCCTCAAGAGATCAATATTTAAAGAAAATGTGTAAACAAAAGCTCATAGTTATCAATGTTTAAGAGTACGTGTGAAAAAAGCCCATAGTTATCAAATCTAAACAAGTAGCCCAATATATATAAAAACAGATACACTAACAAAAATATACAGATTTTTCCATAAATAATTCTTTTAGCTATGACAAATTTTAAAAAATTTACATTCCAAGATATAAATTTGAAGTGACACAATCTTTGAAAGAGTATAATCACATATTTAATTGATAAGACCAAAACTATAAAATCATAAGAGTTGAAACATTTTGAATATTTTACGTTTATGTTCATATTTTGAATGTTTTCAAATAGTATCCCACTATAGTAGTACATAAAATGGTAAAGTTTGTACTATATGAAAATACTCATAATAATAATAATAATAATATTCATTAACTTTTCTATTTTCCAAACACTTTAAAAAATAAGTGAAAATTTGTTTAAATATGGAAAAAAAATCTGAAAATAATTAATAATAAGATCACAACATTAAATTTAAAATCACTAGATCAACAAATTACAAAATTAATAGTATAATTATCTTTAAATAAAAAATTAGATTATTTAAGAATCACATTATAAACAAAAATATGATATTGATACAATAATTAAAATATAACTTTTAAGATGACTTAAAAAATGGGCAACTAGGAAACTAAAGATCCACTTGAGTGGGTGGATTTGAGAACGGATTTAAAATTAATGGTAGCAAATCTATCGATGGTGTTTGTATAGACGTGGATTTCAAATCAAACACTTTCATTTTGAATTAATTTTGGAATCATTTTGATATCCATTCATTTCAATTCCAGGATTTCAAATCACTCCATTCAAACACTAAATCAAACACCTTTACAAGACTTACAAGATGGAATACTATGAAACTAAGATTTGAAAGTCAAACACTGTTAAAATTTCTCTATTTAATGTTATCTCATTCTCTACAAATTTTACGATTGTCCGTATAATGTTTTCGTGTTTTATTACCACTGCTAAAATGTATCTAATTTATTTATACTTAAAATAGAGTTTATATACACAAATAATAACGATGAATTTAGAATTCAATTAAATATTTATTAAACATCATAGCCACCCACCACACCATACACTATGTTGATAATCAAATTCCAATATAAAATTTTTAAACTCTAATTTTAACGTTTTATTTTTATTTTTTTAATTATCATAATTTTATAAAAACCAAGGAAAATATTATCAACAATCAAGCAAGAACCTAAATTCCAGTGAAATCCCACGCAAATTAGATTGAAATTGGATACACATTCATGAAAAGATTTTAACTGATGGAATCACAGACTTATTGCTAAATCTTCTGTTCATTAATCAGATATGAATTTTCAATATTTATCAGTGAAAGCATCTAAGATAAAGTGAAGAATGCAAACCTGACAAAGCAGAGCAAACTCCCAAAATATTGAAATTAGATATCACAGCGAAGCTCAATGAACAATAATGAAGCTCTTTAGATTAATAAACTACGAAGGAGAACAAAAACTAACAGGTAAGGATTCTCTTCATTAGTCTTCAGATGAATTTTAAATATTTATTAGCCAAAGTATCGCATGTGAAGAGAAGAAGACTAACCTGACAAACCAGCAAACACTCTCTATCTGAAAATTAGATTATCATCAACGATGAAAATTTCGGTTTCGAAGGAAATATCGATATCTTAGTTTTACGAAAATATCGTGGAAATATCGATATTTGTGGAAAGATCGGTAGATAAATTTATCGATATTTAAAAATATTTAACTATATTTCCCCCAACATTCTACCAATATTTACTAATATTTCCATCATGAATTTTCATATAATTTGTACCATGAAACCACCAATATCGAAATTGATACCGATATTTATTGAAATTTCGTTGATATTTCCCCGATATTTCACCTATTTTCCTACAACTCACCGATATTGAAATCGATATTTTGTCGATATTTCACCTATTTTTCTACAAATTGTATTCACCTATTTTTATATTTCGTCGATATTTCCCCAATATTTCACCTATTTTCCTACGAATTGTATTCACCTATTTTCCAATTGTGAGATGAAGTCACCGATATTAACCGATATTGAAATCGATATTTTATCGATATTTCACCTATTTTTCTACAAATTGTATTCACCTATTTTTATATTTTGTCGATATTTCCCCAATATTTCACCTATTTTCCTACGAATTGTATTCACCTATTTTCCAATTGTATTGTATTCACCTATTTTCCAATTGTAAGATGAAGTCACCGATATTAACCGATATTGAAATCGATATTTTGTCGACATTTCACCTATTTTTCTACAAATTGTATTCACCTATTTTTATATTTCGTCGATATTTCCCCAATATTTCACCTATTTTCCTACGAATTTTATTCACCTATTTTCCAATTGTAAGATGAAGTCACCGATATTAAAATCGATATTTCGTCGATATTTCCACAATATTTCACCTATTTACCTACAAATTATACCATGAAGTCACCGATATTTAAATCGATATTTTAACAAAATTTCTCTTTTTAAATCGATTTTAAAACTGGAAATATCGACAAAATATCGATTTTAATTATAATTGTCTCATCATGGACCTTAGTTAAATTCTGACTAATCAGGGACTTTAATGAAGTCACCGATATTTAAATCGATATTTTAACAAAATTTCTCTTTTTAAATCGATTTTAAAACTGGAAATATCGACAAAATATCGATTTTAATTATAATTGTCTCATCATGGACCTTAGTTAAATTCTGACTAATCAGGGACTTTAAAGAACTGTTGTGAAAGCTATGAGATTAAATATTATTAAAGCTCAAATTCAAGTAAAAAAGATTAATAAATAGAATCTGTTGGATTTTCGATCAATAAACACAATATGCAAGAACTCCACTCACATAAAATCATAAACAATCAAAAATGAAAACTTCAAATTGATGAATGAATCAAAGAAGAAAAGAACAACACACGATTTAAAGTGGTTCGGGTTAAAAATCCCTACATCCACTATAGAATCAATCCACTAAAGAATCAAGAATTCGAATTACAAAGCAAAGACAACAAATCAAAAAACCTGAAACTCTCTTATACTACTTTGCAGAGTTCTCTCTAGTGCTCTGATGAATTCGATGTCTTCTAATGAAACGAACTACTCCTTTTATAAAATACACCGAAGAAAACCGCATCGAATTTCGTTGAATATCAAGAAAACACACCGAAGAAAACCGCATCGAATTTCGTTGAGTATCAAGAAAGATATGGGCCCCGCAAGATCACCTGCCAAAACAAACAAACGAAAATGAGCTGATGAGATTTAGAGGAATAACCGTTTTAACTCCTGAAATCGTTTTTTCCAAACGCGTTTTTATTAGTGACGTAACAACTTTTCCTATACTTAGCAAAATAAAAGCTGGGTCGATTTTCTTCCTTTTTTTTCTTTATTTCCTCTTCTTCTCAACTGATTGCATGCTATATTTTCTCTTCTTCGTAGTTTACTGATATAGAGAACTTTGTCTTCTCTGAGTTGGGTTGTGATACCTAATTCGGATTTTACTAGTTTGTCAGGTTTGTTTTCTTCTCTTCACCTGAGATGTTTTGGTTGATAAGTATTGAAAATCCATAGGAATATTAAGATCCACTCGCTAGTTTTTGTTTCATAGTTTCTAATATGAAGAGCTTCAATTAACTTCTCTTCTCTTTGTTTCATAGTTTCTAATATGAAGAGCTTCAATTAACTTCTCTGAGCTGCGGTTATGATAATCATGGATGAAAATATCCGGAAATATCTGCGATATTTCCCCGATATTTCCATTTTTTCCGTAACCGAAAAATGGGGTACAATCGATATATCTGCAATATTTTCATTTTTCCACTTTGTCAAAATATATAAAATATCGATGCTTGAAAATCACAAGCTCGGTTATAATAATCATGGATGAAAATATCCGTAAATATCTGCGATATTTCCCCGATATTTCCATTTTTTTCGTGACCGAAAAATGGGGTACAATCGATATATCTCCGATATTTTCATTTTTCCACTTTGTCAAAATATCGGTAAAATATCGATGCTTGAAAATCACAAGCTTAATGTCTCCCAAAGTCCCAACTTACTCTATAATGTAGAGAATAAATTAAATGTAGAGAAAATGAACCCTCTGACTTCTTGGCTAAGATCTTCAGCGTGGGGTATTAAGAGTCATGCTGTCAGAAATCTTTAGACAGTCTTTACAGATATTAAAAGCACTTTATCCCAAAAACTATGGCTTCCCACATCATAACCTAAACTACTATAAATCAGATGAAATCTTTAGACAGTCTTTACATATACTAAAAACACTTTATCCCCAAAACTATGGCTTCCCACATCATAACCTAAACTACTATAAATCAGCCCAAAAAACACTTTATCCCCAAAAACTATGGCTTCCCACATCATAACCTAAACTACTATAAATCAGCCCAATTGCACAAAGTACTTAGAACCTAGAAAACATAACTGCTTGATAGAACATCCACAGCATCACTTCGTCTTTACCTGTTTTAGGTGACTAACTATTCCACAACAGATCAGTTAACAATGATGATGCTTAGTTCTACACCAGTAGATAAAATTTAGATTCGCAGGAAGTACATTTTCTATTTAAGTGAATGGAACTATGTCAACATACAATCTCAAAGTTGATTATCAAACATATTATTATGAAATTCAGACTATAGATAAAATTCAGATTCACAACTATGTATGCATACAATCTATAAGTTCATTATGAAGCATAGCATTAGCATTAGCAAGTTCATTATGAAACATAACATTAGCAAGTTCATTATGAAACATAGCATTAGCATTAGCAAGTTTATTATGAAACATATCATTAGCCTTAGCGTTAGCATGAGCATGAGCATTAGCACAACATTAGCATTATGAAACCTAGCATTAGCATTAGCATTAGAATATGATTGAAGTTAGATTATCTCAAACACAGAAGATTGAAGTTAGATTATCTCAATCACAGAAGGATCAAAGCCTTTGACAATGATAAGTGTCAGAATCTAGCAGGCAAGATAAAAAATTTCAACACTTCACTTAAAATTTTTCCAACCACAGTATGTTTATGTTAGATTATCTCAACATTAGATGATTGAAGTTAGATAATCCCAACCGCAGAAGATTGAAGTTTTTCATATTGATAAGGGTCATACACTAGCAAACAAATGTCAAAATATTCAGCCATTCACTTTCTCTATAATTCCAACAGCAGATGATTGAAGTTAGATTATCTCAAACACAGAACATTGAAGTTAGATAATCTCAATCACAAAAGGATCAAAGCCTATCATAATGATAAGTGTCAGAATATAGCAGGCTAGATCAAAAATTTCAGCCCTTCACTTAAGATTTTTCCAACCATAGAAAGTTTGAGTTAGATTATCCAAATTGCAGAAGATTGAGGTAAGATAATCCCAACCGCAGAAGATTGAAGTTTTTCATATTGATAAGGGTCATACACTAGCAAACAAATGTCAAAATATTCAGCCATTCACTTTCTCTATAATTCCAACAGCAGATGATTGAAGTTAGATTATCTCAAACACAGAACATTGAAGTTAGATAATCTCAATCACAAAAGGATCAAAGCCTATCATAATGATAAGTGTCAGAATATAGCAGGCTAGATCAAAAATTTCAGCCCTTCACTTAAGATTTTTCCAACCATAGAAAGTTTGAGTTAGATTATCCAAATTGCAGAAGATTGAGGTAAGATAATCCCAACCGCAGAAGATAGAAGTTTTTCATATTGATAAGGGTCATAATATAGCAGACATTATTCAACCATTCACTTTCTCTATTATTCCAACAGCAGATGATTGAAGTTAGATTATTTCAACCGCAGAAGATTGAAGTTAGATAATCTCAATTACTAAAGGATCAAAGCTTAGAATAATGATAATTGTCAAAATCTGGCAGACAATATCATATTCTTAGCCCTTCCACTTAAAATTTTTAAAACCACATAAAGTTTATGCCAGATTATCTCAACTACAGATGATTGAAGTTAGATAAACAAAACTGCAGAAGATTGAAGTTGTTCATATTGATAAGGATCATAATATAGCAAACAAGGGTCAAATTATTCAGCCATTCACTTTCGATTACTCCAACAGCAGGTGATAGAAGTTAGATTATCTCAAACGCAGAAGATTGAAGTTAGATTATCTCAATCACAAAAGGATCAAAGCTTTAATTTCATAATGATAAGTGTCAAAATCTAGCAAGCAAAATCAAAATTTTCATCCCTTCCACTTAAAATTTTTCCAACCACAAAATGTTTATGTTAGATTATCTCTATAACATATGAATGAAGTTAGATAATCCCAGAAGATTGAAGTTTTTCACATTTTTTAGGGTCATAATATAGCAAACAAGGGTCACATTATTCAGCCTTCACTTTTGATTATTCCAACAGCATATGATTTTTTTTTTGATTGGTCAAATAGAATTTTTTTTATTAGAGCCACATGAATGGTATAAGAAATACCCAAATACAAAACATCACAAAACAAGCTAACATCCTATGATTAGTCTCGGATTATTAGACCAATTTCTAAATGAAATTCTAGTACAACCTACCTCTTTTACATAAATCCAACTCCAAAGTCTAGCTTTCATCTCATTAACAATTTTTTCTATTGAAAATTCTTCTCCCCAAAAAATCAAAGCATTCCTACCTTTCCATAAAACCCAAACCACACAGAGCCAAAAAGATGCAGCCATTTTCTTCCAACTCTTATCCCTTAAAATATGGCAGTGAGCGATCAAGTTGATTAGGGGATTAGAGTGAATAACAGTTGAGACATCAAGCCACTTATAGCATTCCATCCATACCTTTTGAGAAGCGTCGCACTCGAAGAAGAAATGTCTCTCGGATTCATCATGTATCCCACAAACAAGGCATCACAAGTCATTGGCTTGAGTGAGATCCATACCTTTTGAGAAAGCATCGCACTCCAACAACAGATGATTGAAGTTAGATTAAATCAAATGCAGAAGATTGAAGTTACATAATCTCAATCATAGAAGGATCGAAGTTTATCATAACAATAAGTGTCAAAATCTAGTAGACAACATCAAAATTTTCAACCCTCCACTTAAGATTTTACCAACCATATAAAGTTTAAATATAAATATTAAAGTATTACATATTTGATGTTAAAATAATGAACCGTTACATTCTGTTGTAAGAATCTAAAATTATTAAGTGTCATATACTAGGGCGTGCAACACATGGGTGCACTACTAATATAAAATAATAAACTTCAAATCAATAACTTCAATAGTTCAAAAATAAATAATTTATTTAGTATCAAAAATAACATAATAATTTATTTCTTTTTGAATTTGAACGTGCATTGCATGAGAATTTCTCCTCATATCATCATAGGATATATCAATTAAATATGTTCTCGGAACACTGATTTTATCACCTTGATGATATTAAAAGAGGTTATCATTATGAACCTCCCTTCCCACGAGAAGGTAAGGAAAAAAATTGCATTATATGATTTTGCTAATGTTATAAACTTGAATAGGTTCAATCACCATTCCCAATTCCAATTATAAAAATAAATACTCATAGTAATATAATTTGATGGTATTTATTATTCCTTCTAGAAAGGGGGAAAAAGAAGCATTTTCATCTTAAAGAAACAAAAGTCATATTTTCATAAGTATAACAATTTTAGTCATACAAATACGACTCATTTTGAGATGAATGGAGTAGAAACTTTAACCCATCATTTCCCACTTTCAAGAAATCAATAGCTACGTCTAAATACTAACTATAATAATAAAATAAAAATATAATTCATGGGTTGACAATCCACATAATGACCTTTCTTTGTTTCCTTGATTTTTAAGGAACATTTATTGGAAATTGAACCCATCTCCCACCCCTTTTCTTCTCCTTCTCTCAACATTAAATTAGATTTTAAACTAGCTCCCAAGTCTCTCATATGGAAGCAAGAACGTAACATCCAATTCAACCCTCCTAATTTTAATCTTGAATATATATATATATATATATATATATATATATATATATATATATATATATATATAGGTCTATTTAGGTTCAAGCTGTCAAAGTACCCTTGTAATATTTCTCAATCCACTAAAAAAGCTTAATTGCCTTAATCTCTCCTTATTTCATTGCTCCATGCTTACCCTTCAAACCCTTTTCCTTCATCACTATTCTTCATTTCATGATCATGAAA
Source organism: Scutellaria galericulata (assembly GCA_946896805.1). Classification (NCBI taxonomy): domain Eukaryota; kingdom Viridiplantae; phylum Streptophyta; class Magnoliopsida; order Lamiales; family Lamiaceae; genus Scutellaria; species Scutellaria galericulata. The sequence continues at coordinate 2,438,225 of OX335791.1, read as the reverse complement.
ATCCCTCATCTTTTCTATGCATTCCTTTGGCTCTTTCTTCTCTTACTACTCTTTCATGAATTCAACAACTTTAAATTCCTAGAAAACACCTCAGCCAATATTCCTACCCCATTGTTAGGACATCAACCTTTGATCACTCATAGAAAAGCATTGGCCGGAAAGTTCGACTTCACGCCGTTCCTCCACCACCACCACCACGGTGGGCTTCCACCGGACGTCCACACAGAGCCGGAGCCAAGTGAGATCGACCCTCTTTATGGTGTTGAAAAGCGGCTCGTGCCCACTGGTCCAAACCCTTTGCACCACTAGATAAGCCTTTGAGAGACATGCATGAACAAGTACTATTGATCAAGAAGTTAATGGTTAGTGAGATGTGATTTCTTTGTTTTGATTTAGTACTCAAATCAATTGTCTTTTTTGGAGATCATTATGTAAATTGTATGATGAGAAGAATAGAATTAATTTGTTATAGATATATCACATTCAATTATCATTCTTTTTCATTCCTTTTTACTATGATGATAATTATATGCACTATTTTTGGACAAATATTTGCTAAGTTAGAATCACTGAAAATGGAAGAAACATGAGTAACTGCAACGGCACGGCAAATCGGACACTTAGCTAACGCCATAATGATAATGATATTAATTAATTAATGTGGTTGTTGAAATTAGGAGACTTGGTTACTTAGAACAGAAATTATAGAGAGCGTGCAATGCACGTGATGAGATGTGTACTAAATCCATGTTTCCTGCTGCCCCATATGGGAATCGCCCTTAATTCTTGCTAAAATCTTGTATGGATTTATTTGTCTCTTTCTAACCAGTCTTGATAGTTTATTCCTTGATTAATTTCTGGGATTTCTCGTTTTCTTTCTATTGGCCTCTATCTTACACAAAAATTTGTATGAGACAGTCTCACGAATGGTTTCGTAAGACAGATTTTTTTTATCCATAAATTAAACTCATCTTCAATAATTTACATGTGAATTGTGAAAGGTGGGTTGTAGATTGACCCGCCTCATGTAACATAATCCGTGAGAGGGTGTCACTTAAGATTCACTCCTTCTTTATCACTTCTTATTTTATTTTTATTTATAAGAGTTTTATGTGGTGAAAATACAACATACTTAATGTATAAGTTTTCAGTAGTGCTTTTTCAACTCTCTCAAAATGAAATCTGTTCTCCCCGGACGGAATAGGTAGATTAACACTAAAATTCATGTAAGATGGTTTCACGAATAGTTACGTAAGACGAAGCTCTATCACATATAAACAACATGTGAATTTTAAGATTTTGGTGGTAGGTGATTGGATTATGGGTCGACCCGACTCACACAATGCAATAAAAATTTGTGAGACAATCTCATAAGAGAATTAATCCCTTTTCTTAGAACCCTAACCGAATTTGATGGTCAAGAATCAACAGTTCACTTGGCCAACATGAGTCAAGTTGTTCATTTTAAATACTTTGCTAAGTAAAATCGATAAATATATGACTATAAATATGGTTAGTCGTAATTATGTACTCCCTCCGTCCCGTGATAAGTGTCACACTTTTCATTTTTGGACGTCCCAAAATAAATGTCACATTGTACACTTACTAAAAATGAATATTATAATAATAATATATCACACTACCTCTCTCCCCCCACTTACATTATAATAATATATCTCACTACCTCTCTCTCCTCCCACTCATAATAATATATCTCACTACCTCTTTCTCCTCCCACTCACATTATAATAATATATCTCACTACCTCTCTCCCCCCACTCACATTTAAATACAATAATTCTTAAAAATAAGACCGAACAGTAAATGTGACATTTAGCACGGGATGGAGGGAGTATCATTTATACGATGTGGTAATATATTGTAAGTAGGTGTAATATGAATGCAACTTTTTACCTTGCATATTTTGGGAGCTTATTTACAAAGCTGATTACTTGGAGACGTGAAGCAAAAGAACCATTCATCTTTGCCCTAAAATAATTATTTATCAATAAAGTAAATTACCATAAATATTAAGGTTAAGTATTACACATCATTATATTTGAGATTTAACTCAAATTCGATTCATTTCATCATCATCAGTATGATAATTTGATAAAGCCAATCATGATAACTAATTTTTCTGCTAGAAATGTCAAAATGCATTAGATTTGTTGGGCCAGTGCGCCCTATCCCATAGAAACGGTGGATTGGGTAGAATAATTAGAGGCCCAGTCTTTTGAGTTTGGCCTGCACTAAATTGGGTTTTTGGTGGGTTAACAGGTTTGTAGATTAGTGGATTGGTCAACCTCTTTTTTTTTTCTTTTTTTTTTTAAATGTGATAATCTTTTTTTTTTGAAAAAAAAAAAAAGAGAAATGAATAATAACAATAGAAATTCTTACATAATACTAGTAATAATTTATAAAGTTGAACACATATATATCTTAATAAAATGTGTATATATATATATATAACATATGTTATTTTTACTTTTAAAAAAAAGGAAAAAAAAACTCTGCTGGATTTTTGGAGCCCGCCACATAAAAAGCCCACATCATTAGTCCGTCCCAAAAAATGGTGGGTTATGGCCCATATTGACAGATCTGGATACTATTACCTTATAAAAATATTTAGCTCCCTTAGAATAAGATAAATAAATGAGAAAACATTATGAGAAAATTATAGCAAATATCGTCCAATCATAGTTATATATATATATATATATTTATTTATTTATTTATTTATTTATTTATTTATTTATTTATGATAAAAGGTCATGTGTCAGGGCCCATAAAAATCAACAAAGTTTTTTCATTTAGTTTTTAATATAGCTTTTATTCGTATATTAAGATTTTTTTTTAACATCATATATTCATATTTGCAAGTATCGAGAAAGAAAGTGTTAAGAACGTCTATGCAATTACTATTGCAGTATAGCTACAACGACTACAAAAGTGCAAATTATAAGGAATCCATGGCAATGCACTTTTTTTTCTTTTTCCTTTTTTTGCAAGAAGATAGTTTCAGCAACTTGCAGCGGGTATATAACTATATAAAATTAGAGTCAAGAAAATAAGAGTTTTATTGATAACATCAATTAATTTGAATTATGTCAAGAAATCATAGATGATGAGGAGTTCAGGATGAACTAAGAGGTAGTCAAATTGGTTAAAGAATTGTCCTTTCAATATCATTCATCGAGACTTTAAGAGATATGCATTAAAGATATCTTAATTAATTCATTAGTAGTAGTATAAAGATGGAAAACCGAATCTCTTTATAATTATACTATGTAGTGGAAGAAATGCAATAAAATTTTTATAAGGGAAAAAGAACTCAAGATCGATCAAATTTGATTTACAGAGTGTCAGACAAAAATACAAGAACGAAAATGTTGTTTATTTAAAAATTAAAGAATTTTTGAAATGTAATTGTTCATATTCATTTAACTTGAGTTCAAAAAAGAGCATGGATTGTATTCATATGTTGAATGTTTTTTAAGTTTGAATATAAAATCTATACCCAAATCAGTTTGATTAGTTTGTTAGTACTAAATTTCACGAACGAGAAAAAAAAATTGCAACCTCATAATTAGTAAAAAAAACAAATGTTTCATGATCATTTAAAATCAAAATCCAAACAATTCTCGTATTCAAGACCATACTGTGAAACTATAATACATAGTAAAGATGAATATTCAATCGATAGATTGAAGAATTATTGAATAATTTGCACAAATTCGGAATGCAAATTCGACAATTAGTACCTTCCTTAAAAAGCAGATCTCTTATGTTGATACAATTGTTGTGGGGGTAAATTGGTAGGAATACAAAGAATTCGGGGGCGAAAGTGAATAAAGAGAGTAAATTATTCCCAAAATGGGGCGGTTCTTAACGCATTTCCTAAAATTCATGGCCTAATTTGCAAATATCCCATTCCCACCCACCTCCCAACTCCCCCTTTCTTCCAAAATTAAGCCTCAAAATCTTCATCCACGATCTCTTCACCCATTACATATTGCAGAAGATTATTCCAATTTCTATTCCATTCATCAATGGCGTTGTCCCCTTCACCCCTTCTTTCTCGATCACTGATTTCCCCTCCGATTATCACAGATTTTCACTGTTTTTCTCCGGTGGATATGGCTCAGCGAAGAAGAAGCAAAACAAAGAAAAATGGAGATTCAATTTTGACCGTGGTCTCTGCCAATGCCACCAAAAACGATGCTGCTGATATTAAGCCGACAAAGCTGGTTACTTTCTTGGGTAAAGGCGGCTCCGGAAAAACAACTGCCGCCATTTTTGCAGCTCAGGTATAATATAAACACACACACTCTGTGTGTGCTCGCGCGTTTATACTGTTTCTACTGCCATTGTAGTTTCCTTAGTTAACTTATCTGTATATTTGTCTATTTGCTTGAATTATATGAGCTTTTTTTCAGTGTTGTATTAATTTATCGATTTTTATTGACATTCAACTGATTTAAGTTAGTTTGCTATTTGTTTTGCCCTACATTAGCTCTGCATTGACCTTTGATTATCCTCCGTTTCTTCACGTAAGAAAAATGTAAAAATTTTATGATGTGATCTCTGTGTGAATCCAGCATTACGCAATGTCGGGGCTGAAAACATGTCTAGTAATACATTCTCAAGATCCAACAGCTGAATATCTTCTCAACTGTAAAATTGGACCATCTCCTATCAAATGCAATGACAATCTCTCAGCTGTTAGACTTGAAACTACGAAGGTAAGTTCTTCGTTTTTCTTTAATGGACTCGTCACTTCCTGCTATTGCATATTCAGTTGAGCTGTATTTTGCCTTTATGATGAGCAGTGTTGTTAACTGCAGATGATACTTGAACCTCTTAAGCGGCTTAAGCAGGCTGATGCGCAGCTTAATTTGACTCAAGGTGTTCTTGAAGGGGTAGGTATGTAACAACTTTTCTATTATTGATCTTTTGTATAGAACATTATATAAATCATTATCATCCCAAGAGTATTTGAGCAACTTGTTTTAATGCATCTCTGTTGTTGTAGGTGGTGAGTGAAGAGCTTGGTGTACTTCCTGGTATGGATTCTATATTTTCTTCTTTGGAACTTGAACGACGTGTGGGGTTCTTTGGCGACGTGTTTCAGAAGAGCAGTGGGCAAGCAAAGTTTGACATAGTTGTCTATGATGGTATAAGTACTGAAGAAACTATACGTATGATTGGTGCAACCAGCAAAGCAAGGTTAGCCAAGTGATGGTCGTCATCTCTCTCATCATTGATTTCCTTCGTGTCCATATAACATGTATAATTGTTCATTGTGAAGATTATACTTGAAATATCTGAGGAGTCTCGCTGAAAAGACTGACCTAGGGAGGGTAGCTGGTCCGTCTCTCTTGAGACTTGTGGACGATGCCCTAAGTCCAAGTAGCAGGGGTACCAATCTGAGTGGGAAAACGAGTTCAGAAACATGGGATTATTTAGAACGAACACTAGAGGTCAATATGGTTTCTAGTTATAATTTTCTGTTATTTTAGGCATTAGGCAATTTTCTGATATCAGTTCCATATCGTTTTTTCTGCAGAAAGGGTCTTCTGTCTTTGCAGAACCTCATAAATTTGGCTGCTATCTCGTGATGAATCCAGATAATCCTATGTCGTTAAATTCTGCATTACGATACTGGGGTTGTGCAATTCAAGCTGGCACACAAATATCCGGTGTATTTGGTATATCGACAACAAATTCTCCTATGGCATTAGCTGAAACTGTCAAGACCAACTTTTCACCCTTACCTTCTGCTTTCATTCCTCATCTCAAATTGGATAGCCATCTACATTGGAGTGAGATATTGATGAGCAATCATAGTAAGGATGCCCGAAATATACTTTCAGGAAATACCGACAAGAGCTCCCTATCTTCTGTGAAATTCGATCCATCTAATAAATCAGTGAAGCTATTCATGCCTGGTTTTGACAAGTCAGAGATCAAGCTATACCAAGTACGTTTGTCGAGATCTTTTAGCTCTGTTTCTGTTTTGAGTAATGGCTATGCTTTCATATGATCTGGTTCTAACATAGCATTCAAACGTTCAGTTTAGAGGTGGATCGGAGTTGCTGGTAGAAGCAGGCGATCAAAGGCGTGTAATTCGTCTTCCTTCTCAAATTCAGGGAAAGGTGGGAGGTGCCAAATTTATAGATAGAAGTCTTGTGATTACAATGAGGTAGAGCACATTCTAGCTGTTTTTGCTCAGATATCGTGGAGTTTGTTCAAGTACAATTGACAAAAGGGGGTTAAAAATCCGAAGACTTGAAACACTATGAGACATCATATATACTCGGATAATTTATGTTGTAAATTATTCTTATGAAAAAAAAAAAAAAGGTTATGTTGCAAATTCCACCTTACTATATCCATGGAGGATGAACCTTATTATGTAAGCTCAAGAGGCAAAATCAGAGACCATTAAAAGAGATTTATAGTTTATATCTCGCAGTTCTAAGTCAGAGTCGGAGAATCTTTGGAGCACAGTTCATATGGAGTTATATTTCAGTATCACTCTTCTTTAGAAGACCACAAATTTGAGGGCGCAAAAATGTTAATTTTGATTGGATTATTACTAAAAAAATGCAGTATTTCCATCAATTCCTCAGGTCATTTCAATTAAGACGATAAATTATACGTACATTTAGCTGAGCATACCTACAAGACCAACGAAGTGAGCCAATTTATCACTCGCATTTCCCCAAGGATGACTTCTTCATGAAGTTCATTGTTCGTGGGTCCTTTTGATTGTAGTCTCCATAGTTCTTTTTGTAGCAATTACGAGTGGAAAACTAACTGTCCCATTTCCACCTTCGCCCAGCTTCCTTAAGCACCTTTGCACGAGCTTGGCTTTTTTTAGCCTCATCTTCAACCCAAGATCTGCACAAACAGCTAAAATAGTCATTCAAAAGGTTCACCATTAAAGAAGTAGTTATTTGACCAATTCCATAACCATGCAGCGTAAAGTAAATCAGCAGATAGAGGATATACTGAAACGGTGTTAAAGGCAAACAAAAAACTTAATAGTCCAGCAAAACAAGCAAGTAATTACCGCAGTATACGCAAAGCTTCTATTTCAGCTTCCAAAATTGTCTTTGCATCGATCAATTCTTCAAGCTTTACCTCCAAATCATGCCGTGTATCCTGTATGCCACGCTGCTCATCGATATACTTGGACTTCTCAAGAGAAAGTCTTTCCGACATTTCCACGACTTCTGCTTTTAATCTAGACAGTAACTTTTCCTGACAATCCAAAGCTGCCCTCTGCTTCACCAACTCAGCTGAAGCACTCTCTTGAATGGACTTCTCCTGTTCCAAAGCCGATACAGCTGTACGATAATCCGTTTCCACTTCCAAGCCACGACTTCTTTCTTCCTCCATCTGGGTCTCCCAATATTGACTTATGTCACCTCTCTCTAGAACTTCGGTTATCACTTCTTTTAGTTCACTTTGCCTTGAAACATTTTCAGCTTCCAGTCTCGATATTTCCGCCTGTATGAATTCCGTCATTCTTCCACTTGTCAGTGCAACAGCAGCCTGACCCTTTGTGCATGGTTTACTTGGTTGCAATCGCTTGCTCTGCCCTGTGAAGAATGTATTTCGGTTAAAACAAACTAGCAGCAACTGTACATTATGTACTAAACTGAAAATATAACCATCAGAAATTATGGCTTTAAAGTTTTCAGCAGAAGAACATGAGGAAATAAGAGAGAACCAAAAATTCTTCTGGTTATGCTCTTTCCATCAGCTAGATAGTCCACAAAAAGTTCCGGCAAAGCATCTGAAGAGATCTCCTTCATATCCAGAAAACCAATGTTCTTCATTGCCATCTGAACTGCGAGAAAATTCAGGTTTTAGAGAGCCAAACTATCAAACGTCAATTTCATAATGGCATCCATTTTATGTGAGAAAAGCGAAGATAACTTGCTATAATTATTCCTACCTCTTCATTGATTCCTGGCATGACTTCATACTCAATTTTTGCTTTCCAAGTAACCAGATCCTGGCGAGATATAATCCTATTGCATAAATAGTATATTTTTGGTCACGGTGAAACTTATGCTTGGGTGGGGGAAACAGAACATTATGCTTCTTTAGGGGTGGAATTTGGAGAGATACGGTACCTTTCAGGAAAGAACTCCACAAGTTCTTTCACTCCATTCAAATTTGAACTGGCATTTCTGTGTGACAGTTTGCTTGGAATAATACCAGCCTCAGCTAGAGCTAATGCATATTTGACACAAAATATCAGACAAGTTTCCTAACCAAAAGCATTCATAAAACACTTGGATGAGATCTTAACTACCACATACTTTGAATAGATTCAAAATCAGGGTCTTCAACTCCCACATCATCAAAGGCAGTGATTCTAGATCCACAAAGTGCACCAGAAGGATTTAATCGATGCTTCCTACTCCTGAAAATCAAATGAAGCAACAGAATGAGGATCAGTTCGCACTCAAATAAGTCAATAGACCAATTCAAATGGCTAATGAAGGGCAAAAAAGAAAAGAAAATAAAAAAGATGAATTTACAACTACCTCTCCAACTGTGAATTAGCCCGCACTAACCATCGTGAATATTCCCGTCTTGTACATAATTCATCTGCTCTCACATCATGGTCAATAATCTGTACATCTTGATCGAAACAGTAAGAAGCACAGAGAGAACTGAGAAGCTTAAACATATTAGAACTATATTACTGCAAAGGAACCATTTCTAGAAAGTAACACTGAGTGCTGAGATATAGTTTCAAAATAAGCATCACTTATCTAGTTTCTTCCAAAAAAATAAGTAAATAAAGAACCAAAAAACAGCTATACCGATGTGTCTAGCACTTACCACATTTTTTGCAAAATAAACTTATATATGATAAATAGAGATAAATAATACCCACATTAACAACCTAGGGAAAATAGCAGATGTTACTTCAGAAATATATACATTATCCGACTGTATTTCTCATATTAAAGCCTTTAACAACACATATCAAGAAACTCAAAATGAATCAGCAATTCTAATCTACTTAAGATTGATTTTTTATTTTAATTTTTCATGACCAGCAGAATACATGCCATTTTGAGGCAATGATACTGATCATATTCTTACAGATTCATCCTGTTTAAATCAGCCACCAAACCTAATAATGGAAATGAATCCCTGCAAAGAAAATTTATACACTATCTCAAACATAGAGAGTGTCTCTAGTCAAATAAACCCCTGCAAACAAATAAAAACTAAAATACATTCAATCTGGAAAAGTAAACCTTAAAGGAAAATAGATAGCCTTCAGAATTTATCTGGACAACAGAGAGTTGGAAATATAAACTGATAAGATACTAATAGAGCTCCTTCAAGCAAGAGATGACGTTTGAACAATCATTTCCCATTTTATACTCTTTGAAGTCAGGACAGGTCTGACATAGATTAAAGCAAGAATTATTCAATTCCCTAGATTAATTATATTTGATGTTATCTATAAGATATTCAAACATTATGTCTTTCATCTCGTAGGGCATTTAGGATGGGAATAACGGGTTTCCAGAACAATATTCTACTTATACAGAATGTAGTAGATTGGTGCAGCTAACTAGATATTCAAACAGATAAACATGGATAATCATATATGTAATTAAACAGATGTTGTAGCAGCAGGACATAAATTCATTATCACATGTGATCCATGAAAGCATACCTTGAGATTCTTTAGTGCTGAGACAGCTTCTTGCTGAGCACAATCCACAGAAAATGGAACTATAATACGCTCACGCTTTTGTTCTGCAAAGTATTCAAGATATCTCTTAAAGCAGTGAAGCACAGAGAAGCTAGAATCATCAGCTGTGTAAGGTATACAGGCGGAACCACCTCCAAACAGGGGTCAATCATCACATACGTATCAATAGGAACTATTTAATTTAATGTAACAAAGATGCATTGACATTACACATATTTTGTGTTCTAGAAATTAGACTTAAGTTTCCCAAAGCACATGACGCCATATCTTAATCGAACTCCAAAATAGCCACATTCAAATCACCTGTCACCACAAAAGGATCTGATGCATCACTCTGACTTTCCTCAGGCATCTGAAAATCTCCCAATGGCACATCATGACTAACTTCTTCACTTCCATTGTCATCCTTAATAGTCAAAGAAGGCTCTGAAAACCCATGTGAAGCACTAAATGGACTTTTGAGTCGAAACCCAAAACCTAATCAAGCAAAAAAGAAACATCAAACCTACAATTCAAACCAGTTGAATGATAATTCAGATCACTGAACTGAATCGACACCGAATCAGCTAACTTAACCTCAATTGAGATCAACAAATGGAACTATAAGTGAACCAAAAAATAAACCTTTGATCGAGAACGAAAAGTAGGCAATTAAACCAAGAGTCGCAGCAACTGAAGCTCCAATACCAATAACAGCAAATGTGCGCGTACCTAGAATAAACACATTTCCTAATTACTCCCAGTTATTCCAAAATACTAGGGCGAACAAATATCTAACAATGATGGCTCACTAAAAAGCAAAAAGATCAAAACTTCACCCTTCTTTTCAACTAGCTGCGGAGCAGATTCTGAAATGTCCCAACCATTGAAGTCATCAGGAGCAACTTTATCCCAGGAAATCCAAGAATATTCGATACTCGAATTCTTCTCTGCAACAGAAGCTGATAGCGAAAAGCGACTAGGGTTTCTGGGCGGGTTGCAAGTAAAGATAAAATTGAAACGATGGTGTAACAAATAAGGGGTTTTCGAGGGCAAACAAAGCGGAAAATATGACATTGAAGAGCACATTTTCGAGGGTTTTGTTAGCATAGATGAAATTGGGGTTGCGAAATTAGAGCAAACCATGGAGTTGAGATTGATTGTTAGACATTCTTCATAGAAAGCCAATAAACCATTAATGAGGAGCCGGGCGTGTACTGCAATTTGCAAAAGCTTCGCATTCTCCCCATTTTTTGCAACAATTTACAAACTTTGGTGGATCAAGTGGAAAATTAAAATTGGATAATTTTAAAAGGTTTATTGTAATTAGTAATTAAATCAACATATTATTATGTGTAATTTCCCACTCCATGAAATATTAAATGCACTCCAATTTTATAAAAATCAAAGGTATAAAGTTGCAATTTTTAGGATGTGTTTAGTATATTTTAAGTGTAAACAGTCTCATCCAATTATAATAACACAGTGCAAAATATATATACGAAATTTGCAAACTAAAAAGGCATATTAAAAAATTAAAATTATTGACGGATGAGTTGTGCTTAGGGATGAAATGTCACTCGAACCCAGAGCTAATATGTTCTCCCCAAATGGGGAGCAATATGTAACATTTGTTGATTAGAATTAGAAAAAAATCAACAATCAATTTTTTCTAATATATTTTTTTAATGAATACATGATAAACATCAAATAATGGAGATAAAATAGAATTTCTGTTGTTGAGTCCGAGATACACTTTATGGGTTGCAATTTTCTTTTACCAACTAATTCAAACAATAAATAGGAAATATGATAATTCATTTTCTGAGAAGAGATTAAAGGTCCAAATCATGACAAAGCTATTGAAATTTTAATGTGTCTAATTCATAGACCACATTAAGTCTAACTGAATATTAAAATGCAACAGTCAAAGTGTAAGTGTAACCAAGAAAACATAGGGACAACGTTAAACAAACCAAGACAAAAACAAGCGACTTATAAACTCACTGCATAAGCAAACTGCAAACGACAAGAAAGGATCTAATCTATGCCGATCAACAATCTGATTTCATAGCTCACAGCAGCATTTTCCCAAACACCTATAAATTGCACCAACTAAATGTTTTCCCAACAAGCTTTCTGAATTGAATCAGTTTTTACAGGAGACAACAATGGAGTTCACTTGCAAGGATTTCAAGGTCGGAAAGTGTGAAGGTGAAAAGGTGGTCGACGGTGAAACTATGCCGGTGGTGCTGCAGCCGGCTGAGGGCCGCCGCTCCGACGTGGCAGCGCTGGTGGTGGCCTTGAGAGAGAATAAGGATTGGTTTGAACAGATGATAATCAACAACAGTGCTGTTCTCCTCAGGGGCTTTGATGTGAAGAATGCTGAGGAGTTCAACGACGTCGTTGAGGCCTTCGGATGGGAAGATATACGCTATGTGGGACCCGCACCGAGGACACACGTGTACAAGAGGGTTTGGACAGCCAATGAAGGTCCCCTGTCTGAATTTATATACTACCACCATGAGATGGTCCTGGTTAGTTTCATTGCATATATTGTTGTAGTATGCTGTTTAGTGATTTGTTTTAAGGTTTAATATTATTGGATTGATTAGATTAAAGAATTTCCAAAGAAAGTGATTCTTTTCTGCGAAGTACCTCCACCGGAAGGGGGTGAGACTCCGTTTGTACCTAGTTTTCGCATAACAGAACGGATGTTGGAAGAGTATCCGGAGATGGTGAAGGGATTGGAGAAGAAGGGGTTGAGATACACTTTCACGGCTCCTAGCAAGAACAAGACGGCCTCCATGAGAGGGCGGGGCTGGGAAGATGCATTTGGAACATCGAATCGTTCAGAAGCAGAAATAAGGTACTCGTTTTTAGGGTTATATTATTGTAGTCGTCATGTTGCATGTTGATCATGCTCAGATAGTTGTTAAATTTTGATGTGTAGGGCGAAGGCGCTGGGAATGGAGGTGGAATGGCTAGCGAATGGTGGGGTGAAGACGATACTAGGTCCAAGATGTTTAACGAGGGTGTTCGATGGAAGAAAAGGGAGGAGAATGTGGTTCAATACGATGGTTGGAATGCACGGAAAGGAGCTGAGCTCCGCCACTATGGCGGATGGAGGTGAAATAGCTGAGGTGTTTGTGAAGAGATGCGAAGAGATAATAGAGGAAGAGAGCATCCAATTCAAGTGGCACAAAGGCGATGTGCTCTTTCTTGATAACTTGGCTTTGCTTCATGGGAGAAGGCCTTCCCTTCCACCTAGAAAGGTCTTGGTTGCTACTTGCAAGTAGATCGAAATTAATGTCCAATTCTAGGTCGAAAATCAAATCTAGTTGCTTGATATTTAATTGGAAGTTTATTAGAAATTCGTCTTAGCTTGCTTTGAAACCGGTTTTTGATTATAATTAAATCGTAATATAAATGTGAATTTTCTTGGTTTCCAAGTGAAATATATAAATTTCAAAAGCAATTTTCATTCAACTAGTTTTGTATTCAAATCTACAACAATATTAGGTGTGAACAAGAAACCTTTTTACTACAACCTAAAAGTAGAAGAAAAGTTGGAGACAAACAGGGTGGATGTACCAAGTCTAAATTCGATATCCAGATTTTATTAATCAAAAGACTAAATTAAAATGCACAGACACTACAAAGTAAGTCCTGAATCAATCCCTGTCCTAAGGGACAAGATTGCCATTAACAGTTACTTGGAACATTATATATGCTCCATTGCTCTAGGAACCACGATACGGATACTGTGCACCTCGACCACGACCCCTGCCAATGTAGCCATATCCATTATAGCCTCTTCCATGGTAAGAGCCACGGAAACGACCACCACCACCACCACGACCAGGACCACGGCCTCCTCGACCACCCCGGTATCTTGAAAAATCTCCAAACGTCTGCATTGATGGAAGATATATCAGCAACCTTTAAAAGCTAATAGGAGTAATAAGAAGATGGATGTTGAATGGGGGAATACCTCTGTGTCTAACTTCATTTGCTCCGAATACCTAGTCCTACCACTATTTGGGTCGTTGTTGAGGGCATTGCAGGAAAGAGAATCGAAAAAGTCATCCTTGTTATAAACAGGCTGCAAAGAGACAAACATAATGCCATATCAATATAAATAAAGTCTACCACAAATTCGTCGGACAACCATTAAACAATCACCTTGACCTCAATCTTGGGCAGTTCAGCATCATACTCATCCAGTGACTCCTGTTCGTCGCTGTCACTTCCATTTCCTTCCTTATCCTTAGATTGAGATTTACTTTTTCCCAAATGACCCCAGACTTCATCTTTCTTGAATTTCTCATTCATTGCCATAAAATCAAAATCTTCAGTGAATTTTGTCACACCACGTGAAACCTTCAACATGAAAGATTATTTGTTATTTACATTCTATTAACTCAATTTGGAGTAATTGGCTCCTTGGCAGTGGGTTAGAAAAAAAGCACCATGTTAAAATAAACTAGTAAATTATACAAAGAGGCATAACATGGGAGCTCAGATCAATGAAATAAATAGAAGGAACAGATGTGTTAAAAGGGAGATTAAAAATAATTTATAGCAGAAATATAGCAACAATTAATGGTGAAATCATTTTAAAAAGAAAAAAATTATTCCAAGCAAGTTCTTACCCCAGGTCCTCTTCCACCACGCCCCCTATAATTGTTGCGCATGTGATAAGAACCTCCATTCAGCTGGAAAATAGCAGGAAAATACAACATTAGAACTTAATCTATTAAACATGTTGTCATCGACAAGCCATGTTTAAGCAAAATATAGCTAGATTATCAATTACAGAGAAACTAGTCAGAAATTAACAACCACAAGTCAAACCAGGAACATTATTCTGAATAATGTCTTAGTTCTCACATCTGATTTGGGATAAATAATGTATCCCACGAGTGCAAAACATGCAATGAATTTCACATTGATAAAAAGAATTATTATTATCTTGTTGCAACTCACAAACTTCATCTTCCTGGACACTGTAGACCTAGAACTGAAGCATTGTGATTTTTATAATTGTAATAAATGCACCACTGCACCTCATCCTTTTCACTTTAACTACATCATTACTCATGACATTTTATACAGCTTTTAACCTCACCAAACCCATTAATCCTTTTCAATTGGTCCAAACTCTAGCCAATACTATAGCATAATACTGACCTCTCTGGAAATTCAATCAAAAAAGATCAAACTTCAGTCCTCATAAAATAACAGAAAAAGGTGTGTAACTCTATGTTTGCAATAAAGAACTCATAAAGAATACCTTTTGAGCTCGAGTGTTTGGTGGTAAAGGTAATATTGGTGGTTGAGCTTCAGAGACTGCCGGGCCTGAAAGTTGTAATGATTGTCTCGGTGATACTTGAACCACTTCAACATCCTTCTGTGCTGTTTGTAAAGGTTGAGATGCAGGAACTGTGTTAGAACCAGAATGCAGAAGCTGTCCAGGAGTTATAAGCGAAGGTGTCAGTGTTTCTGTACGAACAGAACCAGATAACCCAGGAACAGATGTTCCAGGGGGAGATACAGTCTGCTGGGGCAAGACTGCTGGACCAGGTGTCATGCCAGGTTTGATAGCAACTGAATGTAAACCTGTATTATCAGGTACTGAAGTCGGCATATGAACCAGAGATGCCAGATTAGAGCTAGGATTCAATGTAGGGATAGCAATTGGAGGTTTGTTTGGCAGCAGATTGACCATTGCTTCAGATGCTAGTGAAGAGGGCTGCAGAGGGGGCACATTCAATGCCATAGTTGAAGTAGTAAACGGAGCAGAGGTTAAACCAGATGAACTTGCAGCATTGGGCACCATCAAGGAATGATGATCTGGCAAAGTAGAATTGGACAGGCTAGAGGTTGTAGTTGGTAAAGATGAATTGAAACCAGGGAACTGCATCTGTTGCATGGAAGGAGGAACTGACAGGCCAGGAGGAGGTGGCCGAAGCAAGGACTGCTGAGGAAGTTGGGGAAGCCCATTAGGGGTTCCATAGAATCCCTGCCAATACATTGGCATAGCTAGGCCACTGCCATTTGCATTTGGTGGTGAAGGGCCCCAAGAATTCAAGTTCCCTCCAGGTTGATATAAGTGCAGGTTACTTTGGAAAGTAGTCCCAGGGAG
This sequence comes from Scutellaria galericulata, assembly GCA_946896805.1. Taxonomy (NCBI): domain Eukaryota; kingdom Viridiplantae; phylum Streptophyta; class Magnoliopsida; order Lamiales; family Lamiaceae; genus Scutellaria; species Scutellaria galericulata. Next base: position 2,422,338 of record OX335791.1, on the reverse strand, counting down.
TCCCACTTGGGCAGGATGGGAACCATGATCTGCCAAAGACCCACTAGGAGCTGTAGGCAAGCTTGTCGGTGGGGTTGCTGGACGAGGATAGTGAGACTGCACCAAAGCGTAGATGGGTAAGCGTCAAGTTTCTCCTGCACCACATGACTAATATAGTTGTGCTACTACTTGCCTGAATAATTGCAGGATCACTGTTGATGGATGGAGTGGTTTGAACTGGTGGAGAAGCTTTGACCTGTAAATCCTGTGGAAAATAGAAATTGTTGCTAAAAATCAAGCTAACAGAAATATGATGCAAAAATAAGAATGCCAGTGCAAGTTGTATCACACATGTGAAGATATAACATAATTCAAATCTGAAAGTGATATACATTCAATATCTGCCATCAAATTGTGATGGCCAACAAGTAAAAAGAGAACCAGACTGCAATTATTATGATCATGTGCAACTAAAAATTACTCAACCACAATCAAATCTAGCATCTGCCTTCCTCTGTACGACTAAATAACAATTTCAAATATTATTGACAGATTAAATATCAAATCAGAATATCTCCAAACAGGAAACGACGTAAATCACCTCCTCAACAGAAAATTACGCACTTCTATGACTAAAAAAAAAATCAAGACAACATATAAGCATAAAAGTTCAATATGTACCTTGATATCACTTCCTCTAAACAGTATGTATTCATATATTTTATCACTAGGAGGGACTTGTGGACCATCCTTTTTTCGTCCTTCCGTACCAAATGATCTCACTGCCATAGGATGTTTTGAGCATAGATTAGTTTTCAACCATGATGTATGATAACAAAGACACCATAATAAGTGATCAGTTCAATACATAATGAGTACAATTTGAAAGAGTCCAAATCCCAGACAGAGTAGCTAGCTAAAAAGAATGAAATAAAAGAAGATGACAATAGTATATTTCACATAACAAGGAATGCGATGTAAGGAAACAACAATAAAAGAATGTTAACTCCGACCTATTAACATGCATCTTACCTAAAATCATAAAATTGAAACACAATACAAAAGTAAATAAATCGAAGAACTCAAGTACAACTATAACCAATTTACATCTGGCACAGAACCATTACAACAAAAATTCCCCAAAAGAGTGAATGCAAGAATTGCGAGCTAGACGAGAAAAGCTAGAAATCAAATCAGACAAATTCGAATTTAAAAATACATAATTAAAACCCAAAAAAAATCCATCTTTTCCCTAATTTTTCTCACCGTTGCGCAAGCCGATGCTAGACTCTTCGGTGTTGATGTTGTACAGTATGCCTTCGTACCTGATCTCACTCTTCGAAGTCAAGCTTATCAAACTGCCGATATATGAGTCCGCCGATGCCCCTCCGCCGCCAGATCTACTACTCGTCGCCGCCGGTGAACTCTCCGCCGCCATCTTCTTGAATCACAAAACCAATTTATCCAGTTATTCAAAAACAAGAGGATAAATCACACATATATATACGTATGTATACGTATAAGGGAACAATCTGCAGTCTGAGAGAAAGCAGGGTATTATTTAGAGAGAATTTTCACCCCTCGTTGGAAGTGGAGGTGTGGGTAATGGGCCAAGATAATGTGTAGGGTTTTCTGTCTTTCTCTCCCTTCCCTTTTTTCTCTTTTTTATCCACAGTGATGAGGTTGTGGGTGAATAATTTTTTTTCTTTTTGGGGTTCATTTAATATTATAAAGAGTGGAAGCCCTTTTGTTAAAAAAATTTACTTGAAAATGTTGCCAGAGAAAATTACAAAAGTGGTCTCCTAATTATTGGCTATTTATGTTCTATACAAATCCATTTTTATATCTAATCCCACAACTTTTAAAGTTTTGCAATTTTAGTCATGTTAGTGGTTTTATTGGAATTTTAATAAGAAATTAAGTTATTTCTCGGAACTTTTCAATATATTGTAATTATACTTGTAAATAAATAGTTATGTCGAAAATTTACATGTGTTCAATCGTATGTATATCCCAAATTCAGTGTTTAACATTGTATTAATAATGACGCTTTGTATGACCAATAGACATCCAATATTTGTTTAGCTACATGTTTGGGTCAAGATTGTAATAAAGATTTCTATTGCTTAATTTTTTTCACAAAATACATTTTTAAACAATCAATTATTTTGTGTGTGTGTGTATATATATATATATATATATATATATATATATATATATTGATTGACAAAACATTGATGTTTGTTTAAATTGTTTGCGAAAAAGCTCGTTACGACTTTATTGACCTCATGTTGAAACATATATTATTTTTTAAATAGTTTGAGAATATTTAGTCAATTATTTTTTACTACTTCTTAATTCATCATGCACATGATTTCAATCCAAATTTTGACGTTGTGGCCCATATGGTCCAAGTTGCTCATTTATATTATGAGCTTAAAATAAGCCACTAGACCCTGAATCAGCCAAATTGTTGGAATATTATCCAATACAAATTGTACAATTGGACTATAGCTAAGCCCACAAAAGTGCCATGACACAAATCCATTGGAAATTTGGATCACAAGGTCCAAATTACATGTACTATTCACTTTTGATATAATTTTCAATCGGAGCTATCTTTTACCCATTAGTCATTGTGCTAACATATTAATGTATGTCATTTGTTATATATAAAATCACATAAATATATTATTTACGATGAGTTAGTGACTGTTTCCATAATTTTTATGCTCGTTAATAAATAGCCAAATTATCCGTTATTTAAATATCAATCTTTAATTTTTGATCATTCACTTCTCCATATCTAATGGCATGGATATTCCTTGATTTTGATTTTTGTATTGTATCTTTTAATCCACTTTATATTTATATATCGAATGTACATTGCAATATATACACCTTAATTATCCAAATATTACATGTTATAACATTAGAATATTGAAACTTGAATTTATTAAAGGTAAAATATTAGAGCCAATTGAAGACCATGAATCTAATGGAAATTAGAAGAGGGAAAAGATACTTTCATAAATCAATATCCGAAAATTGAAGAGTACGAATCCTATATCAACGTCTTCTAACAAATTTTCAAACTGTGAAATCACACAAATTTCATAGCATTGAAACTAACAAAACATCATACTAACAGAGACAAATACACTTATCAACTAATGAACTAATGTGCATGCAAATATTCCAACACTCCCTTCAAAGTTGGATTTGGATGAAAATAGAACTAAGCCCAACTTGAAAATAATGAAATTATATGAATTTATGTGATCCTAAATTTTGAAACTCGATCAACTTTACCACTTTTAATAATGCATCATTAACGGTTAACCTCATCTTTGACTATTTAATTAATACAAAAAAAAAAATTACAGAAACACCAATTCAAAGAGATGTAATTATTTATTTGAATTTTGCTTATAATTTGACTAAATAAACCTAATTTTCCACAACAACCCAATGCTTAAATCCACGTTTACTTCTATTTTAACTTTTGATGATTGGATGTCGGTCTTTATTGTATTTGTATGACCATTCTTTTCCATTTCTTTTACACGTCATCTTAGGAAATGGTCAACTTTTCTTGTTTACAGTTGACTCTGAAATTTTAATACTATTTTCTCATTTATGGTATTGAAATTCTTCAATCCAACACTGCAACTTCTCGATGGACCAAATGCCATATTATATACGTACAATTAATTAGACATCTTGATTTTCCTTTTTCTTTCCAAGTCAACTATCTTACATGATAATTTTTATAATTGCAATATTAATTTCCATACGAATAGATAGCTCCAAAGTCACCTAACCCTTATATATACGAGTCATATGTTATATATATATATATATATATATATTATTTAGCAATCATTTTTTTGAATAACTCTAAAAAGTGTAAATCAGGATACAGTCGAAATTATCATAAGAATTAAAGATATGAATTAACTTTTTCCCCGTTTTCCAGTTCTTACCTAACGAAAGATATATAGAAATTCTTTTACCCATTAATTTTCGTATGGTGATTATTTTAGATACAAGATCTTATGTCTATTGTTGAAACTAAACGAGTATGATTGGAAAAAGTAAGATAGAGAATCTATTTAAATTAACATGACATATATAATAGACCATGTAGCATTATTAATTTTAGAGGTCTATCAAGATCGGCTTAAATTCTTTTTTTTTTTTTTTTTTTTTGAGGAACCAATGAAGAATGAACAAGTGGACCTTTAATTGGGAGCTTGGTTTGTTATGATAGCCAGCTTGGCAAGAAAAAGATCTATATTAAGGTAATACACTTAATTATTTTTTCAACCAAAAGAAGCAATGTTGGTGTCGGTGCAATGAACATGGACCGGACTTAATGGAACTCTATGTATTAATTACAGACAAAGCCATTAAATTACTGCTCTACCATATAACTGAAAATCCATAACTGTTTTTAGTTAAGGTTTAGTTCTTAATATAATACATATATATTAATTATCGAACACTTGTTCTCAGGTCAATTATAAACACTTGTATCTACTCGTTTCGGGCCGATAATTATTTTTTATTTTTTTGGGAAGTAATTAGCGAATAACGTAAAATTTAGAATTCTTTTCTAAAAGGATAATTTATGATTTTTCATAAGGGAGTACTGTATATTCTTATGCAGAATTTCAGATTTTTCTTCCACAAATCAAAGGAAATCTAAACCGAAATATTCTGATTAACATATTTCGCAATCAATTTAGAGTCAACATCAAAATAAATTTAAGACTAAATAACAATTAAAAAAAAACTCATATTGAGACGGCCTCATATGTAACTATACATAAAATAGACTTATTTTCACAAATTCATAAATGACTTGTGTATTTTGTCCATCCATCTTACAAAATCAAATTTGTAAAACATTAAAAAAAAATCTACACAAATAAAATTTTTGCAGGCATCAATTGTCATATCAATCTCTCGTCATTTTCAGATTAACAAATTAACTTAGACACCTAATTTATTTTCTAAATTAGAAGGGTTGTGCTGGCCATAATTTTCAAGTCCACCACGTGGCATATTTCATAAGCACCATTTTAATTACAATATATATACACATATGTATTTACTAAAATCTCAACTCCAAAGGTTGGCAATTAAATTAAAATTATTCCTTGTGACAGAAACACAATGTGTGAGTGTGTGTGCTTGGGGCATACGTAGAAGAAATTTCAAGGAAATTTGTCTTTATTGACCTTAAAAATGGTGAAGAAGAAAACTTTATGAAGCCGGCGATAAATATAGGATCAAAAATAAAATAATATAAATAATAAATTTCGTAAAGCGTTGACATTGAAATAAAAAAATCAACACCCTTTTGCGTGTGCAATACAAGCAACGACGGGGTGGGATGCACCCTCAACACACTGTACTATATACTAACTAATCAAAGTCGATAATAATTATTTCCTCCTTTTTTAATTATTCTTTTTTCTTGAATAATTTTGAAATATCTCTAACTATGAGAAATGCAAATAAAATATTTTTTAAATAAAGGATATTATGAACAACCATGTATACTCAATTTAAGATCAATCATTTTACACACATCCATAATAATGCAATCGCAAAAACTCACATGAAATCATTTCACATGAGGCCTTACGTGAGACGGTGGCGCTTATAACAGAAAAATGCATACTTATAGTTGTAAAAGACATATTTGAATAAACTCATACTTATACGGTAAAAAACATACTTATAAAACACATACTTATATCTGTAAAATGAATACTTGAATCCAATTGTACATGAGACGGTCTCACAAGAGACCAACTCTAATGTAAATTTATTTACAAATTAAAGGCTTTACATTTGGATATAATAACATCATATGTAAAAAGTCCTGATATATCTCAAAACGTCGATCATAATCCTAATTGTTATTTTCATCGGACTATTTCCTAGCAATTATTTTATGTTTCCCTCGAAGTCTCATAACCCCACCACCCCCCAAATCTATCTATCTATATATATACAAAGAAATCCCTCCTACCTTCCTATTCAAGAAAAGGTATATACATATACCCTCTATACATCCAAATATCAAACCAAAATGAGCAAGAACTCAAATCACTCTCCCATGGCTTCTTCTTCTTCTTCATTCTCTTCGAAAACCCTAATGACCTCGTGGAGAAAGACGATTACCATAATCGTTCTCTGCTTTCTTCTTTTCAATTCTTGCACCGATGCGACAAGGACAGGAAGGATGATGATGATGATGATGACGAGGACGGTGAAGGAGGATGACGTGGCAGCAATGGCTTTGAAGTATTATAAAGAGAAGAAAGATATAGATGATTTGTACTTCACCAGGCTTCCAAAGGGGGTCCCTATTCCCCCTTCTGCTCCATCTAACAGGCACAACTCACTACCTCCATCTTGAAGAATTCATGCTGCAGATATATAGTCTACTACAAATCTTGATTTTTTAGGACAATTTTTTTTCTTACATACACATATTTTTTTGGTTGTTTCTTTACAAATTATGCGATGGAATATTCTTTACAAAAAAAGGATGTTTTCAGGTTAGTTTCTTCTAACAATGTACAGATAGTTATATAGTTATTTTTTTAATTTTTTTGTTGTGGAAGGAGATATATATGAATTAGTTAAATTTATTTGTAATCCCTTTTTTTTATCATAATTGCAACGTTCCATTTTATTTCCTTTTCAAGCCATATTTACTGATTTACATGATCTTGAATTTATAAGTGTCCGATTCCATATAATCCAATAACATCTAAATTAAAAGGGTCTTTTCGATTGTAGATCAATGTGAATATGTGTAAAACACTACATATTTGATGTTTCATCTGATGTACTATGGAACACACAGTTCAGAAGCAAGCATCCATGGCGGTTTGAAAGTGTCAAGTGTGCTATTGACTTGGGGAGTTGTTGGGAAAATAATATAGTATATAATATATAATAATATGGTCAACTGGCTAAGCCCCAATTGTCAATGGTACAATCTATATTGCATAGTCCACACGGCACAGAAGTGAGATTATATATGTCGAAAATTACATCACTTTTCGTTTTATTTTCCTTCACGCGTCGTGTGAGATAAGATACAATACTATATTAAATTTTAAAATATAAAAAGTATATATAATATATATCATATAGCCAATATTGTAATTCCTTCCAACCACTAATTTGAAATTTGTTCACCTGTAAAATTCACCGACAACAATAAAATAAATGCTGAAATGGAATACAATCTTTTGATGGAAGCTAGTTATGTTTAATTAATACTTTATTCGTTTTAAAATAATTGTTATTTTTAAATTAAAATTTTATTTTAAATTAAATGTTTTTTTTAATCTATTAGGTGTTGTTTTAAACTTTTATGCAATTTTATTTTCAAATCAGCCCTATTAACATACTTTAGCTAATTTTTAGGAATTTAATATGATATTTTTTATGGAATTAATTTGATTCACTTTTCAATTTTAAATCCTCAATTTCTTGATTAGTTAATGGTATATTTGTACAATATTTATGTTCCTTATTTTATGATAAAAACTCCAACATTTGTTTTAAAATGGAGGGAGTAATATATATATATATATATATATATATATATATATATATATATATATATATATTAGTGAATGTATATTATTCATTTTTCTAGTTAAATAACGAAATTTAAGATAAAGGATATGTTCTAAGCAAACTAATTTATGAGTAGCTATCAACTTGAGCACAAATTAATAAATTATGTTTTCAACCAATTAAGGGACAGGACAAAAATATATATGTTGGTTATTACATGCAATTAATGTCTCTGTCATTGGTCGCGCTCTTGATTTTAGTAACTAACTGGTTTTCGTTAGAACTAAGCAAATTATTATAATTAATCTTCTAATTCAAATCAGGGCTAATTTCAATTTCATTATATATATATATATATATATATATATATATATATATATATAAGTGATTTTTCATTTTCTTACAATCAAGTATTGTTTCTCAATTTTAGATATTTTAATTGTTTTTAATTCCAATTAAATTTTGATTGGATTTTTCAAAATAATTGACATAACAGACGAAATTTAACTGTAATGTCAAAATTTCCAGGGACCAAGTTAATAATTTTCAAAATTGTGACCAAAATTGAATTGAAATTACAATGGAAACATAAAATACTAAAATTGAAAAATAAATACTTAATTATCAAAAAATGAAAAATATCTCATATATAAAATGAAAATTGAAATTACCAATTCATTATAACAATTTGCTTAGTTCTAACAAAAATCAGTTACAGTAAAACCTCTATAAGTTAATATTTTTGTGACCGGAGAATTTTATTAATTTAGAGAGATATTATATAATCGATAAATTAATAATTTATTAATTTAGAGAGGTTTTAACGTATATACATAACTGACCTTCAAAATTTCGGGGTTGTATAATCCACTTACAATGTAAATTAGTTATTGATGACAAATAAATTAAAATACAAGTTTTAATTACCATTCAAAGAATATATACTCACATAATCATGTTAATTGGAAGTTTGAATGGTTTCATTCATTGTTTTTTGCCAAAGTAAAAGAATAGTTCATGAACTTACGTATTTAAAGATGAGATCAATGCAGATTTGAAGTTCAACAAAAAACAAGTAACAGTGGATTCATATTTTACTAAATTGTCTTAGAATGTTCAAGTGGATAACATATACTGTATATTGTATTTGGGAATTTTTTGATAATTATTAATTTATAGTTTCGTCGGGACCTTAAATATACACTAGAATTTTCAAAAAAAAAATTATCTTATTATTTAATTGATTGGTGTTCAAATTTGAACCAGTCCCAAATTCAGTCCTTGGGACTGAACAAATTATTAATTTTATCGAGATTATTAATTTATCGAGTATTATTTTATAGAGGTTTTACTGTAGTTACTAAAACCAAGAGCGCAAACCAATGACAAAGACATTAATTGCATGTAATAACCAACACATTTTTGTTCTATTATTAACCTTTCAAATAATTATTGTTTCTATTCCTGTATGACTATCAATCTATCATACGTTACTTATAAAACAATTGGAATATTAAATAAAACTTTATTTGTAATAAATTTAAACCCATCTAGCTAATGAATAGATAGTAAGGCTTCATCTTGGAATCTCTAAAACGTCTCTTTAATTTACCCTCAAAATTATCAAATCTGCATCTAATCAACCCCAAAAAAATAAAAAAATCCATGGTATTTCAACTAGGGGTGGTACGGTACGGTATATCGAAAATTTCTTGTCGTACCGTTACCGTACCAAAAATTTCATACCGTTACCTTACCGAAAATTTCGGTATAAGAAAAGTTCATACCGTTACCGTACCGTCATTTCGGTATACCGAAATGGACCGGCATACCGTTCCATACCGAAAAGGACCGGCATACCGTTCCATACCGAAAAGGATTTTTGTATTAGAATTATTAAAAAATAATATTGATATTTATTTTTATACTAGTATACCGAAAAAAAAAAAATTCATACCGTTACCGAACCGAAATTTACCGGTACGGTATCATACCTTACCGAAATTTTCGGTATACCGAAAATTTCAATATTTTTGGTATTTTTTCGGTACGGTAAGTGCGATATACCGGTATTTTCGGTATATTACCCACCCCTAATTTCAACACCATGGGGATTGTATACTTTTCTCAAAGGAAATATAAATCTATGCTGAAAAAAAAAACCTTAAAATCGAAGACATTGACTGGGAAAAATTCATCCTTAGTTAGCTCAACTTTTTGGAACAAAATAATCATTCAACGGCAAGAAAAATTTCAACCGTCAACTGGGACCAGAGAAGACCTATGACTCACTCTTATTTGATTAATTAATATTTAGAGTTGTAAATTTTAAAATTGCAACCTTCATATTCAACTTATTTTAAGCATTCTTTTAGAATGACTTTATTAGTTTGAAATTTATCAAATAATAATTCGGGTTTTAAACTATTTAATTTGTTTAATTTAAATTCGACTATAGCCTCAACAAACTTCACAATAACTCAGTAAGTCAGTAACTAACTACTCGCATTCTAAGCAATACAACTACACTTTTATTTCCTACATCATCATCATCATCATCATCATCATAATAATAATAATAATAATAATCATCATCATCATCTATTTCAATAAATTTTCCATATCCCCTAAAATCCGTAAACACCAATTACATCGTCTTATGGACATGTTCTAAAATTAAAATATTGGAATATTATTATTGGTTTTTATATTTATTTAAAAAGGATATTATCTGATGACTGCATAATGTACAAATATAAACAATCAACATTATTGAAGTCGTTTATCAAAAGTCCTTGCTCTTGTTTGATATTCTTGTCTCGTATATTGGACTTGACTTATTGCCCAAACGCTACTAATCTCATATAACATTTGGGTCGGCCCAACCGATCCAAAATAAGCCCATTAGAATGAATGTAGACGAGAAAATAAAAATTCAACCATGGGCTAAGCTGGTATTGGGAAAACATCCAGCCCATACTTGATGAAGATAATTTAAAACCCAATTAAAATGAATACAAAGTCCAGTGACTGATTTAACTTTTAAATTTCAACCTAAATTACATAAGTTTTGAATTACCAGATATTCAAAATTGTAATAAAGACATACTCATATTATAATATATAATACTTTTAAGTAAATTTATTTGTGAAATCAACTTTGTAGCTGGGACTGTCATAAGATTTTTTTATTACCCACATATTTGTTGTAGTTTCGAAATAATGTATTTCATTAGTATTGTAGAATAATATTTTATCTTATATTTGGGTTCATAAATATGAAAGATATGTGAATCGACGTCTGTATATATGCTCATATTGATAACATAAATCATTTTTCTAAAATGAAAAAGATAATATGAAGCCTGAAATGGAATTTAAAAGGAAAAAAACGCAATGAAAAGTAAACTAATGGAAAGTGTAGTAATTTTAAGAATATTTTGAGGTTTTCACTTTTATTTCTATTTAAGAATGGAGGTTTTCCACTTATTACTATGCAATAATTAATTGATAAAACAATAATTTGTTATTTTATAGCGTGAGCGTCTAATTAAAATAAGTTTGGACAAAAGTCAAGAAAGCAACAATTGAAAAACGTTTTGATATTACAAACTTCGTTTTATAGAAGATACGATAGAGATGGTATATATTGGATTCAAAATGTAGGTATAAACCATTGGTCCCTAAAGTCACAATTATTGTCAGAAAATATGTGGATTGTGGGGCCTACGTTAATTTAGGTAGGATTTGATAAAATGACAATTTTAACTCTGTTAATAGGTAATGCATTAATATAGTTAATTCTTAATATTATGTAGGTGCCTTAAAATATTAGAAAATATGAATCATTATAGTTCTTGAGAGACATGCTAGATGATTTTGTAAGTTGGTGAGGAGTTCAATTACACACTCATCAAAAATAATCAATCAAATCCATCAATTGAAATACAAGTTGATACAAATTTTACATTTTCCCCATCTTTTTATGTTGTAGCATATCTTTGAATGAAAGAAAATAAAGAGATGGAACATGAGGATACGATCTATGTGTAAAGCAAGAGACAGTTTATTTTTGAGTGAGCAACCAAGCTAACTTTAGTGCATCAAAAGAATGAAAACCTTTTGAAAATAATAGGGCGATCAAAACAAAATTAGAATCGGACTTGACTAGAGTTGAAAAGACATAATTGCCCCAGCTGTGCCCAGCAATCATCTGCCCCATTTTTGTATTTTAATGGCAGCATGTTTCAAGTTTCAGTGAATTGCGACTGTCATAGCCTACACAATCACATCTTTTGCTTACTACATTTAGCTCTTCCTTTTTTGAATTTTAAATTAGTTTTTTTTTTTTTTTTTTTTTTTTTTTTTTGGGGATAAACTCTACTCTAATTTATTGGAGAAATACCCTCAACATACTCAAATAATGAAATACTTTTTTACTATAAATGATAATTAAATCAAAAAATCGATATAATTGCTTTTTTGATAAAAATAAAAGAAAAAAAATACAATTGATTATTAAAAAGTACATGATATATCTATTTTATAGAGTTATAAAATATGATCCGTGTAATTATATGATTTTTATATCGTGTAATCCAACTATATTGACTATTGATGATGGAGAGGTAATATTGGACAACTTTGTGTGTGTAATTAATAATGTATGAATTTGGTTGATACGTATACATGTAATAGGAAACAACATTGAGTGGCATTGTCCAAATCTAAACCCTCTTCCACAGACCATATAAAGTGTTCCCACTATTTCCTCCAACGGGGCATCATTATACGCGCATTATAGCGACTTCTCTTATTAAACATAATGTCTATTTTATCCATAAAAAATACATTACCATTTTATTAAATAAGTTTGAATATAGAATTTATCTTGTGTGAAAACATGATTTGGTCAAAACAATATTCATAATAAAATAAGTGGAAGTATGTGTCACAAATATATAAAATGATAATAATCTATTGTAGCCCAAAAACCAAAGTTTAACTTGAAATTGAAGAAAAACAAGAACTCATTACCACGTGTTTGGTATATTAGGATTTAGGAAACACATAATTTGATATCCACTCACATGTGTTGGGGAGTATATGATTTGGCTGTACCCGTGCCCTAAATCATGCCTAATCATTGCAAATGTCCTTTCTAGCCTCAACTTAATCATATCCCATGATTACTTCATCCAAATTACAAAAATATAATTATATTTAATCTCCACTCAATAATTCCATGTGTGTTCTTCCATAAAAATATTAGCATTTGTTGTCCTAATTCTAACCAAAATCTTGGCAGAAGATATGACCGGAGAACAAAACAAACTTCCAATAACCCATTCTTTCCCTAATATAACAAAAATATTAGATATTAATCATCAAATTTTGATCAAGATCACATCAACTAGACATGTTTTAGACAATATGAAATGGCAAAATCAATAGAACCAAAATGTGCAGACATAACAATGAATGCATTTGCCTCATCTTTCATTCATATGGAAAAAAGTGTTAAATTCCCAACTATACACATTATTCACACCAACCATCTTTACTCTTCACCTTGCATCAATTATATAAAATAATATCATCAATATTCACGTAACATTTGGAACTCACGAGACAGTATGCTACTCTAACCGATTCCCATATCCAAAAACTTGAAAGAAAATGCATTGTGCATATTACAAAGGAGGATCTAAACTCACCAAAACTAAGCCTGAACACATATTATCACACAGAAATAATTAAACAGAGAAAATTAAGAGAAGTATAATATTATTATGTAAAAAAAAAAAAAAAGTTAAACTCTCAGCAAATAAATGCTGAGTTCAGGGCCTCCATTGCCATCAGGATTCATCATGTAGAAAGCTTCAGAATCTTTACTGCCCACAACTCTCTCAAACTTGGCCCTCATATACATCATTTCTCCATCCGAGTCTGCCTCATTCCCTGCCCCGGGCAGCACCCCTGCCCCCATTGAAATCGGCCCGATCGCGTTCAAAACCTTCCACTCCTCGGGCCCGCAATCCCTCCTCATCGCGTACCCGCATTTCTTCCCATTGCAATACGTCCTCCAAATGGGCTCTTCCAAGAGCTTGAAACCCTTCTTCTCAGCCTTCTTATCGCACTCCAACGCGATTCTTACAAGGCCCGAAGCCATCTCCTTAACCAGAACGCTTGTCGGAGTAGCTAATTCGACCAGAAAGGCCGGGCCCAGTTTGAAATCATCTTGAAAAGCGAAGTGCACGTGGCCGCGCCGGTGCCCGAAGAGGGTGCCTACCACCTTCGTCCCCAGGCCCGACGAGAAGTGGGTTCGGGCCCGGCCGATTGACAGCGCGGCCCGAAGCTTGTTGATCGCCATTACTGAGAGCTTCTTTCTTGGGGTTTTGATTGAGCCCGTGGAGAGAGAGTGGTGCAGTGGAGATCTTTTTGGGCCCTCTGATTTTGGTTCTTTTTCTAAGGAATCGAAGTTTAGGATTTCTTCCATGTCATCTTCTTCGTCGTCTACGAATTTCTTCTTCCAGTTGAAGTATCGTCTCGAGAATGAGAACGAGTCGTGGGGGTTTCGGGCCATGATTGACTTCATATCTGGGAGAAAAGGGAATGGAGAATAGGTGTTTGGATATGGAGATTTGTGATTCTAATATTGGCGATGAGAGAGAGAGAGAGAGAGAGAGAGTGGAAAAAATTCTGACAAAAAGAAGGTGAACAGCCCCACCAAACAGATTGAAGAAAAAACAGAGCAATAATGAGACAATGGTGAGTGCAGAGGAGACAAGGATTTATGTTGAATCGTTTTCTCAATGTGGGGCTGATGAATGTGATGCAGAGAAGAAGTAAAGAGAGAGAGAGTGATGAGAGAGAGAGAGGGCTTGACTGGTTTTAAGGATTTTTTTGGCATTGGAAAACAGATGAAGGATAGGTTAAAGCCACACCAAACTGTATCCACCCACCCCCAAGTACCGAAAAAAGAAAGAATAAAAAAGTTAATAACAATAAGTGAAAAAAGTCATTTCAGTTCTTACATTATATTTAATGTATGGGAGAAATGAATTAATGAATATTGATGATGCTTGTGTTGTGTGTGTGAAAATATCGAGTTTATTATCGTCTTTGGTGGGAAGTATTGGAAATGAGACAAGATATTGAGTATTTGTCGGATGTATCACTTCCCATGTCTATATATTACGTTGTCATCCACTCTTGATGCAATGAATCGCATCTCTAGGACAACGACATCTATTTCACTATGCACTTCTACTTATTTCCTTCCACAAATTAATAATATATAAATATTAAAACAACAATATTTATATTGGAAAATATCTATTAAGTTAATCGATTTTAGAAAATTTTGAGTGTGAAGCACCCTTTTGCCATGCCATAGGGAGAATTCGACCCACCAAAATCCTTTATTTCATATGGTGTGTAAGTATAACATCAATAATTTTCACATAATTAAAAATAATAGAATAAAAGATGAAATATCAAATTAAAATAAAAGATTTGATTTAGGATCCGACATTGCTTTCTCATCACTTGTAAGTGTGTTATCTAGTATGTTATTATAGGTTTATGTGGTAATACTTATATAGGGTTGGAGTAGTATTTTAAAATCCGATTTCTAATAACTGAAATCAAAATCCTAATAATTGAAATCATATACAAACAGAAATTTCAGCAAATTAATTTCAACAGTTTCACCAAAGTGCTTAATGAAGAAATGCAAGGGAAAATGAATTGGAACAAGTTAAGTGAGAATGGAGATTGTACAGTGAGCAGACAAGGGATAGGTTAATCCATGTAAGAAATTTCAACAAATTAGTGAAGTAATGATGACAAAAATTACATCGAGCCAATAAAACCTTAATCTGGAAAAAAGAATGTGCTGGAAAGTGCTTAACACAATCATTGTTTTAATATATGATTAGATCACAGTTTGAGTGACACTCATGTGCACAAGATACAACAATACTGTTATATTATATGAGTGATACTGTTATATTAATATAACAATACTGTTATATTAATATAACAGTATCATTCATATAATATAACAATATTACTTCATATAATATAACAGTATCACTCATATAATATAACCGTATTACTTCATATAAAACAATCACTCATATAATATAACAATATCACTCATATAATATAACAGTATTGTTGTGCACAGATTTAGATCTGTGCACTTGTGCAAAAAAGTTTTTGCCTCACAATTTATGGAGGCATTAATTATTTTATTTAAAATAAGACAAGATTTTGTGTGGGCGGCCCCTCCATATGCACCACATCTTATCTCTAAATGTCAAAATTCATTGAATTTTTAGGCCTTGCTACCTAAACCTTATGACTATGCCATTAAATTACTCATCATTTTTGTGATGGGTTCAGAATTTTATGGATCAACTAATCATGATCAGTGCCCATCTACCTGACCTAAAACTAGGTTGCTTTTAATTAATTAACTTATTTTTTTTTCTTAAATAATAATTTGGATATGATGTTTTCAGAATCAGATCTATGATCGAGTATCACAGTTCACTTTTAGTATATTTTTTTAAATAAAACAAACATATGATGAAAATACAAAAATCTATGACAACATATGATTTCAAAAAAATGCATATGTGATTTTAATCTTATTGCATTAAGATATGTGAATAATGCAAAATAAGAATACCTACACATCACAATGTCAATAGTAGAAATAACAGGACTCTTGTAAAATAGATATAAATTTATGAGACAACTGTTAGATTGGTCCACAAAATAAAGATTTGATATGTGAAAATAAATTAAATTATGATAGTAAGGTTTTGTCATATGAAATTATATTCATGAGATTATCAATTATAAATAAATAATTGTTGTATTGCCAAAAAAAAAAAGAAAAAAAAAGAAAAAGAAAGAATGATCTTTGAAGTACTTCTTTAAGTCCCATTGAGTGTTTTTTATAAAATAAATTTAATAATACTCATAGGCTTAGTCTAACGACATGTATATGTTTTTTCTTAAATAAGGTTTCAGGTTCGAGTCCCTCATCCCTAATTATACTCAAAATAAAAAAAATAACTTTAATATGCAGTTAATATAAATGTTGCTGCTGGTGCAACACTGAAACATAAACACGTGTATCTGTTAATGTCTAGTTATTATTAAGACTGTTGACAAATTGCTATAATTGAAGTACTCATTAATGATTAATAATTTTGAACTGATTCATTGATTGTTTCATGAAATATTAATATTAGTTTGATCATTTATACTCAAAATAATACTGAAAAAATTATATTTGATCTGATGGTATAGGAAATCCAAAATTGGATAATCTCCAACAATTATATAAAGTAGATTACTGAATGGGCACTTTTTCCCTAAAATGGGCCTTATCAGAGCACATTTGATGAATCGGGGCACGGCCCATATCCGCTACAATGTGGACAATCCAACAAGGCCCAAACATTGAATTCAAATTCTGATTGTTTGATCAGTAAAAGCATTGATAGTTTAGACACATTCATCATTCTAATTAATCGGGAAAGGATTGAGACCTTGTAGAATGGCGGTTTGTAGTGAGACAAACAATGGATTTGGAAGATCATTCCAATGGTACCAATCCCAGCCATCACATTTATGAGGTTCGACATTGATGGGCACTTGATCTGGATGTGCAAGTGATGCACGCATAAGAACTGCAATCAGCTGCAGTTGTTTTGGTTCTGAAAGCACATTGTTAGTGACTGTCAAAACCTCGACACCATTGATATCGAGCCCCGTTTCCTCCTTCACTTCCCTAATTGCACATTCCTCAAAACTTTCCCCTGAAAATTGGAACACAACCTTAATTACTTCTCTGGTATTGGTCTGGGCTCATGCTTGTAATGTAAAACAATCACACTATTAAATTACTAACATGGAATTATACAATTTTAAAATGAAGCTCAACATCATGGATGGTAAAGGTAAGAACTGAATCAAATTTTCAGATGAAGATGAACTATACATCCATCCTCTTGAAATATTCCTATTATTTTTCACAAATTAAACTCAAACATTCCAATCCCCATTGTTATTTGATTGATATTGCCAAAACCCTCTAGCATTTGTCAAGCAAACTAAAATTTCCTTATAAGATTCTTCACCCGCATCAACCCTTAATTTCTTCTTTTGTGCCCTAAACCCCACACAGAAAGGGAGAAAACAAAAAAGGAGTAACTATTATAATTACTATACAATTACAAACAACATGTTAAATCTATTAGAATCAATTCATGACTTAATTCAGAAAATAATAATAATAATAATAATAAAATTGAATGGTTACCGAATTCGAGGTGGCCGCCAGGAAGGGCGAAAGTGCCGCGGCCGACGGCGGTGAGACGGCGGCCGAGCAGCACTTTATTTCCCTTTAGCAGAAAGACCCCCACCCCTACTTCTGGCTTAGGTGGCGCCGCCGACATAACTGAACAAAGTGCCGTAAATTCCTCGACCCACCTCTAACGCTCCCAGATGCCCTGATACAAGATTGAATTTGTTTATTAATAACCTTTAAAAGAAAATACAGTTTTAAATAAATATTACGATGAGAAATGTGCTATTCTTTTATGTGCTAAAATAAAAAGAACTCCTTTTTATGGTAATGTATAATTATTTATTTATTTTTATAATGAAAAATGTGTTCCGCTAAATTTAAATAAATATGCACTGAACCTCATATAAAATGTTTGATGAATATAAATTTATGAAGTGGAATCTTGCATGTATGAATTGTAGTGTTTTTTAAGTTAATGCATTTAACGGAATTATTAGGATAAAATAATGTAATCGATCTTTTATATTGAAGGAAAGAAATTAGTGAAACATTTAAGACCTTACTTACATGTAATCAATTTTATACCAACTAAAATAATGAGATTTCCATTTTTTTTTGGGTAATAGAAATAGATTGGAAAAGAGAGTTCTGAGTCTAAAGTTGTATGAATGTTCATTAAAAAGTTAAGCTAAAATGCTTGCAGGAATTATAAAGATGATCTTGTAGATTTTGTAGATGCTACACCTAATAAAATATATAAAATATATGAGACAAATTTCTCCTAACCATGTGCAAGATTATTTCTATTCTTTATACTTTATGTAGTGAATATGCATTCTATAGCCTGGAGGAAACTGATGGGGATTTAGTAGAAAATGAGAAGTGAAATTATGAGCCATTTTTCAATAGTTATTAAGAAACTGAAACTCTGGTGTTTTAGGGGCTGTATCTTGCTATGGACTTGTCTAATGGGCCTCATAGCCCATCAAAATATTCTTTGAAATACTTAGTCTGTCTCGCAGCTTTGGTTTGTAATAGCAGGATTTTGAATGTGGTTATGGGGTGGGCTATTAACGACTCCATTTCTTATTAGTACATCCACCAATTTATTTAGACAAAAATAACCTCTTACAATTTAACAAAAATACCACTTTAAAATCAAATTTAATTTCTTTTTTGAAAAAATTAAATTAAATTTCTATTTCAAAACTCTACATCAATTAAATTTCTATAGAAAATATATCTACATTTTCATAAAGATTTAGTCTAATATATGAAATATTTGTGTTCCGGTTGAAATATTAATGCTGAAATCTATATATAACAAAATCATCCTAAAACTGTTTCCCAAAATGGCAAAATCTCACCAAAAGTCAAGAAGTCAAAATTTCTATTTTTGTTTTTTTCTTTGTTTTTTAATTCACAAATATGGGATATATATATATGGTAACATATCAAAATTCCTTAAAACGTGGAATATTAGTTTTTCCTTAAGATAATGTAATGCAAATATCACAAAATTAATGGAACAAATATTTCTATTCTTAAATATTCATGGCAATAATATTCGATTCTATTTATTTTTAATTCGCAAATATGGGTTTTATGATAATTCATGAAAATTGTCTAAAATCTCGAATGTTCGTTTTCTAGATATGTATGATTAATCTTAATTTTAGTGTTTATATAATTTTTTTAAAACTGATATTATGATCCATTTAATTTGTTAATATAAAATATAATATAATTTGTAAATAGATTTTATAAAATAATTAGATCAACAAACTATTGGAAAAAACTAAAATTTTGCCCAATTTTGGGGTAATTTTTGACGTGGATCCCTTGCCCGGTTTTGGAAATGGAAAGTTGGATCGTATTCTCCTCCGAGAGAGGTTCGAAACGACTCGTTAAAAGCCCAAAATGGTTAATGGGTGAATGAGAAATTGAGTCTCAAAGTTGCCGGTTTTGAAAATGGAAAGTTGGATCGTATTCTCCTCCGAGAGAGGTTCGAAACCACTCGTTAAAAGCCCAAAATGGTTAATGGGTGAATGAGAAATTGAGTCTCAAAGTTGCATAGAATGAGGTCTATCACACATCGGGAAAATCAAACTAAATTCTTCACTTTATATTGATTTTCCCTTTAATGAGTGATAAGACTAGTAAGAAGGTTCTCTCTCGTGCACGCGGGGGTGTGTCATGAGTTGATTTGAGCTCTGAACCACGGAACTCGTGTGCACACAAATGTCGGTCCGGAAAGCGGCGGGCCTGGCCTCGCTCCTTTTGGCACTTTTTCATTCCATCTTCATGTGACTATTGGCCTTCTAACTTCCATAACGTCTAGCCACGTCCAAGCCTTCATTACAGCTGTTCAGAAACGGTTTTGAAGTGCCTATAAAACGAGACTCCCACCTTTGAATTCATCATCGAAAATCACTGCTTCCTTCACTCTTTTGCTCTCGTTTTATTCCTTTGGCTTTCTTTCCTCTGGGGTGATACAAATTGGGCGTTCTTCCAATTCGCCAACGACAAGAGTTCATGCTTCACTCATTGCCGTTGTATCCTGGGAAACCGACGTCGGTTGAATTCTCGAGCACCTCGGAGACGGCGAATATGTTTTAAGGAAACTGTGGAATCACAATCCTCGCCTTTCTCATTTTATTTCCACGCCATTTTCGAGTAACACAAAATTTGTTAACGAGAAGTAAATTTATGTTCCACTTAACTTGTTGACAAATTAATGATAAAATATTATATATTCTACTAAATTTATATTCCACTTAATTGGCAACAAAAATCGTATCCCCTAAATCCATACCTCATATTATATGCAACTCAACTAATATTTCTTTTAACATAATAATTTTAAATCTATTTTAGGAATATATTCAAAATAAAGAGATTTCTTTTTGGGACAATTTGATATGAAATATGCACATAGTTTTGGTTACTATAACAAATCTATAATCCAGTATCATTTTCTGGCAATTTTAAAAAACGTTTTTCATTGAAATATGAAAACTTATTTTTGTTGATTTAATTCAACTATACACTCTAAAATAATGGTTGATTAAATTTAATTGGAGATTTAATTAAACATAACGTTCTTTTAACACTTGATTTAAAAGTTCATATTAAGTCTATAAAAAGAACTTCATTTGTTAAGGAACATATTGAAACAAATAATGGTTCATCTTTTCTATTAAAAAACGTGACCCATTTGAAATATTTTTTTAAATGTGTGTTCCAATTATAAATTCATATTGTAACAAAATCTACTAAATCTCCAATTATATAAATTGCTAATATATATCAAAAATCAAACCTATTAATAAGATGCACAATAACAAAAATAAATTAAGGAATCTTATGTGAGACATCGATATATATATATATATATATATATATATATATATATATATATATATATATTTGTTACTCTCATACAAATTCAATTTTAAAATTTGAAAAATATTTTGTAATTCAATATTTCACCCTCTATAAATACTATTCGGTGTTGATCAATTTTGATTGACTATTTGGTTTTCATAATATTATTAGTCTTCATCGTCCTTAATTTCTTAGCCTTCTTAGGCTCCTTTCGATCGACGATTCCTCAATTTCTGCTCAATATCTCTACATATTATTATTAGTCTATGGTTTCATGATATTGTTAGTGTTGCTCAATTTCTTTTTATAATATTATCAATCTTCCTCAATTTCTTTGGTTTTCATAATATTGTTAGTGTTGCTTAATTTCTTTTCATAATATTGTTAGTCTTCCTCAATTTCTTAGGCTAATTTTGATCGACTATATCTGATTTTGATAATATTGTTAGTCTTGCTCAATCTCTTAGGTTTTTTTTAATCGACAGTTCTGTTTATATTGTTATTTCCATAATATTGATAGTCTTCTCAATTTCTTAGGTTTCTTACGATTATGTTAATATTGTTACTCTTTCTCAATTCCTCTCTCTCATAATATTGTTAGTATTTCTCAATTTCTTCTAAGTTGTATGAGTTGCATGGGTAGATTTCTATTTTTCATAATATTGTTAGTCTTTCTCAATTTCTTTGTGTTGAGAGATTTCTGATTTTTATAATATTCTTAATCCTCTTTAATTAACATATCAAGATGGAAATACACAATCCTTTTGACCGTCGTCTTTTCATGATATTTTTTGTCTTCCTCAAATTTTTCGTTTTCCTCAATATACTATCTAACAAAATTATCCAAAATCTTCCGTTTGTGTTTTGATTGATTAGGTTGTATGATGTTGTTCCATTGGTCACAACACATTAAAATGAAAATACATCTTACTTTTGGTAGACGACTTCTAGTTTTCTTAATATTTTTCGTTTTCTTCAATTTCTTTTGATTAATATACTATCTATTATGGTGTTTAATTAGTGAGAGAAATCATCTTATTCAAGACCTTTTGTCTAGGGTTGATTATGTTGTACCATGTTCCATTGAGTCGGAGGATGAAGTTTCGACTCCTAAAAAGTTATAATGAAGTGGGATGCGATTGATTGAGATCGACAATGTTGAAAGTGTCATCCAAGTTAAAAGAAAGTAATTAACGTATTATCTTCTAAGTACAACAAATATGTAAAATATGGCTGGAATCCATGCAAGATAACATGCAGTAGAAATGCATGTTCAAAAGTTAAGTTTTTTGATAAAAGAGAAACAACAACGGTTTTGGAAAGCGTTGTCAAAGGCCCGCTGTTGTGTATTAAAGAAATCGCATTTACACTTAAAAAGTCGCGTTTTTCGGATGAATGGAAGTCGGGGTTTTCTCACCCAGGAAGAGTCGCACCTTCACTAATAGAAGCGCGTTTATCCTTTGGCTTATAAGTGCAACTCCAGGCGGCCAATCTGAGCTCGACGCGTGGCAAGTAAACGGGTAAACGGTTGGAAGAGATGAAGTCCAGAAAACAGAGCCTTGATCGAGCAGTTTTCAAGATCTTCTCCTGGATTCGTTTGAGATCCATTTTACTTGATTCTCGCTGTATTTTGTAGCTTATATATAGGGCTTTTAAGGGTTGTTTTCTTTACGAATTGACATTTCGCATACAGAGAGAAATTGTGCGAGGAAGAGAGCTAGTTGATCACATTTGAGTGATTGTAATCTGCAGATTTGCAGAACGATTGTGTTCTTGGTTTCTTTGGTTAATGAGATAATCCCCTCCCCGTTTATCCCGTGGATGTAGGCATTGAGAGCCGAACCACGTAACCCTTGGTGTGCTCTTGAATTTCAGTTTTACCTTGAGTTTCTTTGTTGTTTGTGGTGTTCTTCATAGGTTAGGTGATTTGGTGTAATTTCCTAACAATTTGGCGCCGTCTGTGGGAAGAAGAAGGTGAAGAATGGCCACTACTCGGTTTGATATTGAGAGATTCAATGGCAAGGGCGATTTTGGGCTATGGAGAATCAAGATGAATGCATTACTGGTGCAACAAGGATTGGATATGGCAATTCTTGGACCTGAAGCATTTCCAGAAGGAATGAAAGCAGAAGACAAGAAGCAGATTCTTGCAAAGGCACATAGCACTATCATCTTGAGTTTGGGGGATAAGGTTCTTAGAGAAGTATCCAAGGAAACTACAGCAATGGCGGTTTGGAACAAACTAGAGAGTCTTTACATGGTGAAGACAATTGCCAACAGGCTGTACATGAAGAAAAGGATGTACAATTACAAAATGATGGAGGACAAACCTATTCTGGATCAACTGGAGGAGTTCCATAAGTTTCTTGATGATTTGGAAGATGTTGAAGTCAAGTTAATGGATGAGGACAAAGCCTTACTGTTGCTAAGCATTCTTCCCAAGCAATATGAACATTTTTCTGACACTTTGCTGTATGGGAGACAACATGACTTGACATTAGAAGATGTGGTTTCTGCTCTCAAGACTAAGGAACTATCAAAGGCTTCAAATGCTAAGCCTAAGGCAATGGCTGAGGGACTAGCCATAAAGCAAGGAGGAAACAAGAAGAAATTCCAGAAGAAATGCCCCAATCAAGCAAGTGACAAGAAGGCAGATGCAAATCAGCTATCTAATGAAGATGTGGAACAAAACAGGTGCTTCCATTGTCACAAGCCAGGACATCATAAGAAAGATTGCCTCAAATACAAGCAATTCCTCAGATCAAAAGCAAATCCACAAGGAAATCAAGTGAATCAAACTGCTGAACCAAACAACAACACCAATGGTTTTGAACCAGCTGAGGTCTTGGCCATTACAACTGCAAAGATAACCACTGAATGGATTCTTGACTCAGGTTGTTCTTTCCATATGACACCTATCAAAGAGTGGTTTCAAGATCTTAAGCAAGAAGATGGTGGAGTTGTAATGCTTGGCAATGATCACAGCTGCAAAGTGGAAGGCACAGGTTCAGTGGCACTAAGGATGTTTGATGGGGTGATAAGGATACTAACTCAAGTCAGATTTGTCCCTGACTTGAAGAGAAATCTTATCTCTCTTGGGATGCTAGACTCACAAGGATACAGATTTACCTCAGAAGGTGGAATCCTCTCAGTCTCAAAGGGTGGAAGATCAGTCATGCAGGGAATCAAGAGAAGGGAGCTCTACTTTCTGGAAGGTGAAACATGTCAAGGTGATGTGAATTCTGCTCAAGAAATGGATAGGACTCAACTGTGGCACAAAAGGCTTGGCCACATGAGTGAAAAGGGCCTAATTGAATTAGCTAAACAAAAGGTCTTTGGAAGGGACAAAATCAGCAAGTTGGAATTCTGTGATTGCTGTGTTCTTGGCAAGAATAGGAGGCAACCTTTCAAGACTGGAGTTCATCTATCCAAGGAGCCACTGGAGTATGTTCATTCACACTTGTGGGGGCCTGCAAGAACTCAAACAAGGAGTGGAGGTAAGTATTTCATGTCCTTGATTGATGATTATACTAGGAAGGTATGGATTTATATTCTGAAATCTAAAGATGAAGCCTTTGATACTTTTAAAGCATGGTTAACTGAGATTGAAAATGTTTCTGGTAAGAGGTTAAGGTATCTTAGGACTGACAATGGTTTAGAATTTACTTCCACTGAATTTAATGAGTTTTGTAAAGCTAAAGGCATAGGGAGACATAAGACTGTACTTGGAACACCTCAGCAGAATGGGGTAGCAGAGAGAATGAACCAAACAATACTCAATAAGGTGAGGTGTATGCTAATCAGTTCAGTCCTTCCAAGCAATTTTTGGGTAGAAGCTGCTGCTACTGCAGTTCATCTAATCAACAGGAGCCCTTCATCTGCAATTGACTTTAAAACTCCAGAGGAGAGGTGGTGTGGTCAACCAGCTAATTACAGTGGATTGAAGGTTTTTGGTTGCATGGCATATGCTCACATCACTCAGGACAAGCTGCAGCCTAGAGCATTGAAGTGTGTATTCCTAGGATATCCAAAGGGTGTTAAAGGGTATAAGCTGTGGTGTTTTGAGAAGGATTTTCAAAAGTGTATGATATGTAGAGATGTGGTATTTGATGAGAATAACATGCCACTGAAGAAAATTGATCAAAAGAGCTCGACCAATTCCAGAGAAGTAGATAGTGCTCAGGTTGAGGTGGAGCCTGTTTCTTTGATTCAACCTCCAGAAGAAGATGATGGCAGCTCAGATAATGAAGAGGAATCAGATCATGAAGAAGCTACAGATCAGCTGGATAATTATCAACTGGTAAGGGATAGATCAAGGAGACAAATCAAGCCACCTACTAGATTTGGACATGCAGATACAGTGTCCTTTGCATTGTTCACTGCTCTTGGAGTGGAAAGTGTTGATCCTGCCAGCTACAAGGAAGCAATATCAGGTGATCAAAAGGAGCAGTGGCTTGTTGCTATTCAAGAGGAGCTCAACTCTCTTGAGAAGAATCAGACATGAGAGATAGTAGAGAAGCCAACACACCAAAAGCTAGTTGGATGCAAATGGATTTTCAGAAAGAAAACAGAAGTAACCAAAGGTAATAAGATAAGGTTCAAGGCAAGGTTGGTTGCAAAGGGCTTCACTCAAAAGGAGGGCATAGATTATGCAGAGATCTTTTCTCCAGTGGTGAAGCATTGCTCTATTAGAATACTACTTGCATTGGTGGCTCAGTTTGATCTACATCTACACCAAATGGATGTAACCACTGCTTTTCTACATGGACAACTGAAGGAGAGAATCTATATGGCTTTTCCTGAGGGTTTACATGTGAAGGACAGAGACAACAAGACATGCTTACTTAAGAAATCACTTTACGGACTCAAGCAATCTCCTAGACAGTGGTACTTAAGGTTTGATTATTTCATACTTAAATCAGGTTTTAAAAGGAGTAAGTTTGATCATTGTGTATATATTCAGCATGCTCATAATTCACATATTTTTCTATTGTTATATGTTGATGACATGTTGATTGCAAGTACAACAGATTCAACTCTTGATGAAGTGAAGTCATTGCTGAAGAAGGAATTTGAAATGAAGGATTTGGGAAAGGCCAAAAGGATGCTGGGAATGGATATCATGAGGACTGAAGCAACTGGTGAAGTGTTCCTTGATTTAGGAGATTATCTGAAGAAGGTGCTGATAAAGTACCAAATGAATCAGTCTAGATCAGTGAGTGTTCCTTTGAGTACAAGTGTGAAGCTTTCAAAGGATAGGATGATCAAGGTACCTTACTCAAGTGCAGTAGGCAGTCTTATGTATGCCATGGTCTGTTGCAGACCAGATTTGGCTCACTCAATGAGTGTGGTGAGTAGATACATGGCAAATCCTGGCATTGAGCATTGGGAAGCAGTGAAAGGGGTGATGAAGTACTTGAATGGATCAGTGGATTATGGTTTAAGTTTCAGAAAGGGTTCACAAATGGCATCACCAATTATAGGATATGTAGATGCTGACTTTGCTGCAAACTTGGACACAAGGAAGTCCTTTTCAGGATATATCTTCACTTTGTTTGGGACTGCCATCTCTTGGAAATCAATGCATCAATCAGTTGTGGCTTTGTCTACTACTGAATCAGAATTTGTGGCTATCACAGAAGCAATTAAGGAGGCAACTTGGCTGAAAGGTATCATGAAAGAGTTTGGTGTTTATCAAAGAAATGTGACAATGCATTGTGATAACAATAGTGCAATCCATCTTACAAAGCATCAAAGCTACCATGAAAGAACCAAGCACATAGATGTGAAGCTCTACTTCATCAGGGACAAGGTGGAGCAAGGAGAAGTAAGAGTCAGCAAAATAGCCTCAGAAGAAAATCCTGCAGACATGTTCACCAAAGCTCTTCCTACATCTAAGTTTGATCTTTGTTTGGATCTGATTGGTGTGAGAAGGAAATGTGGAACCAAGCTCACTTAGCAGGCTAGCTGGAGGTTGCATAGGATGTCCAGTCAAGGTGGAGATTGTAAAATATGGCTGGAATCCATGCAAGATAACATGCAGTAGAAATGCATGTTCAAAAGTTAAGTTTTTTGATAAAAGAGAAACAACAACGGTTTTGGAAAGCGTTGTCAAAAGCCCGCTGTTGTGTATTAAAGAAATCGCATTTACACTTAAAAAGTCGTGTTTTTCGGATGAATGGAAGTCGGGGTTTTCTCACCCAGGAAGAGTCGCACCTTCACTAATAGAAGCGCGTTTGTCCTTTGGCTTATAAGTGCAACTCCAGGCGGCCAATCTGAGCTCGACGCGTGGCAAGTAAACGGGTAAACGGTTGGAAGAGATGAAGTCCAGAAAACAGAGCCTTGATCGAGCAGTTTTCAAGATCTTCTCCTGGATTCGTTTGAGATCCGTTTTACTTGATTCTCGCTGTATTTTGTAGCTTATATATAGGGCTTTTAAGGGTTGTTTTCTTTATGAATTGACATTTCGCATACAGAGAGAAATTGTGCGAGGAAGAGAGCTAGTTGATCACATTTGAGTGATTGTAATCTGCAGATTTGCAGAACGATTGTGTTCTTGGTTTCTTTGGTTAATGAGATAATCCCCTCCCCGTTTATCCTGTGGATGTAGGCATTGAGAGCCGAACCACGTAACCCTTGGTGTGCTCTTGAATTTCAGTTTTACCTTGAGTTTCTTTGTTGTTTGTTTCTTTGTTGTTTGTGGTGTTTTTCATAGGTTAGGTGATTTGGTGTAATTTCCTAACAAAATAAATAGAGAAAAAAATGAAGTGGAGTGAGAACGACAACGATGGAACTTGGAAGTGTCATCCAAATGAAAGCAAGCTTAATATTTTTGTATTGCCTTTAGTTTGTATGAACATTACTATATTATTAATTTTTATTTCTTATAAATTTAAAAGATTATTGTGAATAACTTTAGTAAATTTCAATTCAAAACATAATTCTATTAAAAAATTCCACTTATTATGCAATTTTTTTTGTTTTTGTTTTTAGATTTTATTCATCTATGTTGTATGGTGATTGATATTCGTAAATTATTCTAAATTCTACAAGCTATATAATAATCAAAATATTAATATCTCTTTGTACTTTAAATTTGTCAATTATTATGATTAAAGATAAAATCTATGTAACCCGTGCATATACACTAGTTGTGCAAAACCCTGCAATAATTATTGTTGAAAATATCAAGGGGCCGCTAAAACCTGCGTCAATGTTCAAGAACCCTGTGTGTGTGTGTATATATATAGAGAGAGATATTAAGGTTGAAATTTTGGGAAGGAAAGGGTTGTGATATTCTGGGAAGAAAGACAGTATTTGCATGGCTACAATCCTGCGAAGATGGTGATTTCAAAAAATAATAATAATAAATAAAACAAAAACAAAAAAGTCTGGGAAGAATATAGGAAGAAGACGTGTCCGCTAAAATTATGAAAATAACTTTGTTTGAAAAGAAAGTTCTAGGAACAACTTGTCCAACAGATAGTTAATCAGAGCTGTTGACGGTTCCGGTTCGCCGAACCGTTGATCGGCGGTTCGGAACCAGTCCGGTTCCGGTTTTCCGGTCCGGTTGCACACCTCTAACAAGGTGAATAAGGCAACGGTGGGAATCACAGACAAATGGAAGTTAGGCAGGGTCGGGTCTATCAACATTTTGGTTTGAATCGAATATTTAAAATAGGTTCTAATTTTGTATTTGATGTAAAACATTTCAAACAATTAGAATATCCAAGATGTTTATATTATTATATAGAAAAAAAAGAGAGCGTGTTTTAAACAATTACTTAAATACAGTTTGATTTAAACTAAATTTTCTATTATTGATTTTCTTTTCTTTTCTGATATGCAGGCCCATACGAGATATTTATATAATGATACTAGAAATATAAATTAAAGTTAAAACTTAAATTAATAGACCATGATTTATTTCATCAATAAAAATTTAATAATATAAAACATACATACTATATTAAGTTAGGGTTGAGGTTAGATTTTTAAATTATTCGTCTAACAATTAAGTTTTAAGACTAATGATCAACTATAACATAAATTAATAACTATATATAATAAAAGAAAAATATTAAATTAATAATCAACACCAACATTATTTAAATTATATATATATATATATATTAAAAGGAAAAAGAAATATAACAACATTATTTAAGAATTTTATATAATAAAAAGATAATATTATAATATAAACATTTAGGGGCCTATATATAATAAAAGGAAGAAATAAAATCAATAACAACATTATTTTTTAAAAATATATAATACAGTCAAAAAAAAAAAAGTATATATAATAAGATAAAAAATTATAAAAATTAAAGGAAATGCTCTCGTTGAGGTTCGAAAGCAGATCAATAAAATGGTAAGCCAATGCTTGCACCACTAGAATACTGATATTCAAAATCTTAAATGGACAAGTTATTTATACATATACATATATATATATATATATATATATATATATATACATACATTATAAAATATTTACAGGCACCCTACATATTCGTATTGTTTTCTGGGACTGAGTTCGTCAACTCATTTGACTAATGAAAGGTCGGGCCCTGAGGTTAGGGAAGGTGGTTTTCGATTATTTGGATTGAGATGATATTAAAATATACATATACATATTTTAAATACACAATGATAAAATATGTAGTTTAGGGGGTGAATTAAGTTAAAAAATAGTAAATGGGGTGTATTTTGTAGAGTAGGTGTATTAATCAATAATGGGGTGTTAATGGCCGCACCATTTGATTATGTTTGGTTATTCATTTCATATGTTATTATTATTTATAAATGTTTAATTAAGGATAAATTTCACAATAAAATTCTACTACTTTTTGGGTTTTCAGTTATGGAATTAAATTTTGAGATTTCTTAACTTAAGGTCTAACTTAATCTTATTTCTCAATTTAGAGTTAAATTTGCGGGAAAATTTTAGAACAAGATTTTTGTAATTAACTTAGGGCTCAAATTCTTTCTTATTTTTTCATTTACATACATGCATAAAAGTATAATATCAAAACTAAAATATTTAATTTTTGGTGCATTTGAAACTTTTTTATTTTTTTGTAGTTGTTTTGACTATAATAATAAATTAAAAATAAATGCAAAATCTGTCTATTTTCAGTTTGCAACATAAGCCTTTTTTTTTATATCCGATTGCAACCTGAGTTCTGTAAATTTATCAAAATGCGCTCTAAATCAGTTTCCAGCTATTTTTCGGGTAAGGTGGGGTCATGTGACTCGCACATAATTTAATTTTTTCACTTTACAATCTAAACGTTATAATTTTTTTATCCAATTAATTGCAACGTAATTGCTTCATTACTCTACAAATACTAAGACTTTAAGAGTAACTTCCTTATTGTCATTTCAGTGTGTTGATTACGTCATATTTTTTCTTCGTAACTAAAATTAACTGATAATTTTAACACAAAAAATGCATCCTCCTCGAATTTAGATTCGTCCATGATTGTTGCAAGATTGAAGATTGAAAAATATCTAAGAATATAGTAAAATATTGATATTCGATTAAAGACTGAATTCAGGGCTCAAAGCCACTCTTATTTTTTCGAATTTTGAAGATATAAATGAAATATCAATTTTATCATTAAGACGAGCACATGTGAGTTACGTGATATCCACATTACTATAAAAATGATCAGAAAATTGATTTGAGGTACTTTTGCTTAATTCCAGAACTTGAGGTTGCAATTGGATTTAAAAACAAAAAAAAAAAACTAAAGTTTATGTTTCAAAGTGAAAAAATTAAATCACTTGCGAGTCACAAAACCTCACTTTGCTTGAAAAATAGCCGAAAAACTGATTTAAGGTGCATTTTGATAAATTTTCAGAAATTCTGGTTGCAATAAAAAAAAAGGTTGTAAAGTGAAAAAAAAAATTAGTAGTTTAGGTTGATTTTTGCATTTATCCCAATAAATTAATATATTGGAGTTAAAAAAAAATGTTGTAAATGAAAATTATACTTTAGAAATATTAAAAAAAAAATTGGCAAAAAATAGATTTACAATTTATAAAATTAATAAAATAAATTATTTAAATTCATTTAGATTATTTGAGAAACAAAATTTTAAACAAACTTTCGATATAATGGTTAAAATCCAACTATAAATATAACGATTCGTGCAACACACCAGAGAGATGCTAATAAATATTATCTTTATATGTGATAGTTAGTGTACCAAAATTGAACTACGTAAAATTCGTCATGATTTGTTAAGATTGAAACCAATAGATTTGAAGTATGATGTATAATAGATATTAACAATGTATAACAACCTTTATATGTGATAGAGAATCAAAATTGAAATACATATAATTGGTGGTAAAAAAATGAACAATACTTGAGTTAAATGACTAAAATTGAGAATTATATAGGAGGTATTTATAACATTTTAGAATGTTTTAGGAAGATCTTTATAATTTAGAGAAAATCCTTAAACCTTTAAATCAAATTGATATCCACAGTTGATTATAAGGTGAATTAATATAAATATGCCTTACCTCATTTATAATCATTAACAAGTGAGTCAGTGACTAATAAAAGTACCTAAATTCAAATGTTTTTTTAAATACATCAAAGTTCAAATTTTGAATTAAGGTTTACGATATCATTTATGCTCTTATTACATGTGTATTATGTGGTGATGAATTTTTCTTTGCTCAAAATGTATAAGTGTTTATGTTCATAGGTAGCAAGTTATTTATCATATTTTCATTCTTGTATTATTAAATTGTTGTTACTTGTTCATTGATTGTATGTTGCATGATTGCTAGATTTGAGAAAGCAGTGTATTGTTCTGATTTCAAAGGATTAGTCTTGCTATCATAAACACAACATGTAGGTATGCAAACAATTGATTAGTCTGTTTTGCGTGTGTTTTTAGCTTTTGTGTATGTTGAGCTTTTAGTTGAATCTTTTCAGATGTGTTGGTGTAAAATTATTCGAAAGATATTTCCTCGATATTTTCATTTTTTCACGTGATCGATACAAAAACACGATACAATCGATATATTTCCGATATTTTCATTTTTCCACATAACCGATAAAAAAACGAGAAATTTTGTTAAAATATGGGCGAAATATCGATTTCAATATGTTAACTTCATCCTACAATTGGTAGGAAAATAGGTGAAATATCGGGGAAATATCAGCAAAAATATTGATTTCAATATCGGTGACTTCATGGTATAATTTGTAGGAAAATATGTGAAATATTGGGGAAATATCAGGGAAATATTAGCAAAAATATTGATTTCAATATCGGTGACTTCATGGTATAATTTGTAGGAAAATATGTGAAATATTGGGGAAATATTGACGAAATATTGATAAATATCGGTATTGATTTCGATATCGGTGGTTTCATGATACAAATTATATGAAAATTCATGAAATATCATGGAACTATCGATAAATATCGGTGGAATGTTGGGAAATATCGTTAAATATTGGAAAATTTTCGATAAATTTATGTATCGATATTTCCACCCATACCGATATTTCCACGATATTTCCGTAAAACTAAAATATCAATATTTTCATCGAAAACAAAATTTTCATAATCGGTGTAATATTCCCTATTATTTGTGTTTATTATTTTCTTGTTGTTGTTGCCCACTCGTCCCAATATATAATTTATTAAGCTTATGCAAAAAAAATTTGTTTCTGAGAGAGAATGAGATAGAAGAATTTTTTCAAGATTTATGCCTTAATTTTTTCTTTTTTTAGTTTCATACTATTGAATTAATTTCACATATCATTTTTTCTTCGGTAATATGTGATTTTCTGTAATTTAATTTGATTTATTAATGTTATTATTTCTTTTCAAATTGAAGATGCTTGTTGGGGTTTTTCTTTCTACATCAACGGTATATAGTGCAAGGTATTTTGGAGGAAAAACGTAAAGGAAAGACCTAGATCGCCTCAGGAATTAGTCACGGCACATATCACATGACATATATCACCCTAACCACCCTAACCACTCTTATGATGGTGTATGAATACTTTAAAGACTCGGACTGGCCAAATATCACCCTAACCACCCCACCCTAACCACTCTTATGATGGTGTATGAATACTTTAAAGACTCGGACTGGCCAAATATCACCCCAGAATCTGACGTGCAATTGGCTAATCGGAACCACCCCAGAATCTGACGTGCAATTGGCTAATCGGAATTAGTCACGGCACATATCACATGACATATATCACCCTAACCACTCTTATGATGGTGTATGAATACTTTAAAGAGTCCGTGTATGAATACTTTAAAGACTCGGACTGGCCAAATATCACCCTAACCACCCCAGAATCTGAAGTGCAATTGGCTAATCGGCAATGCTATGATGATGTATGAATACTTTAAAAACTCGGGAGTTTATCCAAGGTTTGCGATAACCTTTATGCCATCCACCCCAGAATCTGACGTGCAATTGGCTAATCGGCAATGCTATATGATGTATGAATACTTTAAAAACTCGGGAGTTTATCTAAGGTTTGCGATAACCTTTATGCCATCTATGAATACTTTAAAAACTCGGAGTTCATCCAGAGGATAACCTTTAGTCCACAGATGATCCTTCAAATTGTATAAGAAGATAAATTATTTAAAAACTCTGAATACTTTAAAAACTCGGGAGTTTATCCAAGGTTTGCGATAACCTTTATGCCATCTATGAATACTTTAAAAACTCGGAGTTCATCCAGAGGATAACCTTTAGTTCACAGATGATCCTTCAAATTGTATAAGAAGATAAATTATTTAAAAACTCGGAGTTCATCCACAGGATAACCTTTAGTCCACAGATGATCCTTCAAATTGTATAAGAAGATAAATTATTTAAAAACTCGGAGTTCATCCACAGGATAACCTTTAGTCCACAGATGATCCTTCAAATTGTATAAGAAGATAAATTATTTAAAAACTCGGAGTTCATCCACAGGATAACCTTTAGTCCACAGATGATCCTTCAAATTGTATAAGAAGATAAATTATTTACTATTCTCACATAACATGTAATGAAATTGTGTAGAAAGATAAACTATTTACTAGTCTCACATAACATGTAATCTAATTAAATTTTTTTTATTTTAAATCAGAAATTCAAAATTTTTATCAAGTCATATGGAAATTTGACTACTACATTCATCATCTTGGCTCATTTGAGGACAGCCACCCAGAGCTAGCAATGATGATAGCAATGATGATCTTGGCTCTCAGCAATGATGGCTCTCAGCAATGATGATAGCAATGATGATCTTGGCTCTCAGCAATGATGATCTTGGCTCACTTGAGAATAGCCACCCGGAGCTATCAATGATAATCTTGGCTCACTTGAGGAAGCCACCAGGAGCTACCAATGACGAAAATTTCGGTATCTTAATTTTAGGAAAATATTGTTGAAATGATGAAAATTTCTATATCTTAGTTTTACGAAAATATCGTGAAAATATCGGTAATATCGGTGGAAATATCGGTATCGGTTTGGATAGAAATATTGATATCTTAGTTTTAAGGAAATATCAGTACATAAATTTATCGATATTTTTCCAATATTTAACGATATTTTCCCGACATTCCACTAATATTTATCGATATATCCATGATATTTTACGGATTTTCATATAATTTGTACCATGAAACCACCAATATCAAAATCAATACCGATATTTATGGATATTTCGTCGATATTTCACCAATATTTCACATATTTTCCTACAAATTAAACCACCGATATCGATATCAATACCGATATTTATCGATATTTAGTTGATATTTCATCAATATTTCACATATTTTCCTACAAATTGTACCTGGAGTTACCACCGATATTTATCGATATTTCGTCGATATTTCACCAATATTTCACATATTTTCCTTTTGCTCATATTTTCCCGATATTTCACCTATTTTTCTACAAATTGTAGGATGGAGTTCACCGATATTCAAATCGACATTTTACTGATATTTTAACAAAATTTCTCGTTTCTTTACTGGAAAAACGAAAATATCGGAGATATGTCGATTGCAATTACATGAAAAAATGGAAATATCGATATTTTCGGACATTTTCATCTATGAATCTACTATCACGTCAAAGAATTGGGGAAATGTATTTATTTTCAATTATTCAATTAAAGGATGCAGACTAATAAAAGTAATAAAATATAATATTTTCAATTATTCAATTAAAGAT
Source organism: Scutellaria galericulata (assembly GCA_946896805.1). Classification (NCBI taxonomy): domain Eukaryota; kingdom Viridiplantae; phylum Streptophyta; class Magnoliopsida; order Lamiales; family Lamiaceae; genus Scutellaria; species Scutellaria galericulata. The sequence continues at coordinate 2,386,790 of OX335791.1, read as the reverse complement.
AATTGAATAATTGAAAATAAATACCTTTCCGGAAGTTGTTTATGTAGACTAATAAAGGTAATGAAATATACACAATCATTGAACATGGACTACCACATATGAACATATGATCATTGTGTTAGGATACGGATGGTCAGATAAAGATGGATACTACATATGATCATTGTGTTAGGATACGGATGGTCAGATAAAGATGGATACTATTTCCTCATTCAAAATTCTGTTTTCATTGTCTTAGACATTTTGTCCATCAGACTGAAGTTTTCATATAGAGTTTTCATTAGGTCCGAGGCTACGCATCAATGAACTACGGCATATGATCATTGTGTTAAACTACGGATGGTCAGATAAAGATGGATACTATTTCCTTATTTCCTTATTCAAAATTCTGTTTTCATTGTTTTAGACATTTTGTCTATCAGACTAGAGTTTTCATTAGCTCCGACCGTCCGAGGCTACGCATCAATGAACTACCACATATGAACCAGCGTGAACTACCTCATATGAACCAGCGTGATACAGGGTACAGTTGTACCCCAAATATCTTAAAATTTACTATATATAATAAATAATACTGTACCCCAAATATCTTAAAATTTACTATATAGAATAAATAATACAAATTTAAAACAGGTTTGATAGCAAGTTTGTTCCATTGGATCGTGGGTTTGAACCCTTTTATAGCACATTTAATTATTTTTCATACTAATATATCTTTTTGGCTACATTTAATTACTTTTCATAATAATATATCCTTTTAGTTGTTTCTTGATACAATTTAATTACTTTTTATACTATTTTTATATAGTTGCTTGTTGATAAAATTTTAGTAGTAGTGCATTTAATTAGTTTTTATAATATTTCTTTTCAATTCAATTGTCTTGATAAAATATAAGTATTTAATTACTTTTCATAATAATATATCTTTTTAGTTGTTTCTTGATACAATTTAATAACTTTTTATACTATTTTTATGTAGTTGCTTGTTGATAAAATTTTAGTAGTGGTGCATTTAATTAGTTTTTATAATATTTCTTTTCAATTCAATTGTCTTGATAAAATATAAGTAGTCAATTAATTACTTTTTATAATATTTTTTTAGTTATTTCTTAGACAAAATTTTATTAGTAATCCTGCATTTAATTATTTTTGGTAACATTTTCTTTTAGTTGTCTTGATAAAATATTAGCATCCATTTTTTTTTCTCTTTTAATTACCTTTAATAATATTTCTTTTTAGTTGTTCTTTTTAGTTGTTTCATGATAAAATTTGGCAGTAGTCCTGCATTTAATTAGTTTTTGTTTCATTTCTTTTTAGTTGTTTTGATAAAATATTAGTAGCCAATGTTTTTATCTTTTGGTTCATATCATCAGTTTCAAACCATTATTCTTTATATAGTTGGTTAATTAGTCTTATAATTTATTATGATGAATTATTGTTTTCCCAATATCTTTAAAATGAAGATGAACACATTTAAAAAAATTCTTATAATATGATTTAATAATAGTTCTTGTATAATAAAATCTTAAAAAAGAAGCAAACAAAACTAAAAACAATCATATCTATTTTTTTATTTAAATAATATTATATTTATATATACTTCTAATTATTGATCGTACCCCAAATTTTAAATCCTGGATACGCTACTGATATGAACATATGATCATTAGAGTTTTCATATGGAGTTTTCATTAGGTACGAGGCCACGCATGTCAGTTTTCCTTGTCTTAGATAATTTTCCTTGTCTTAGACATTTTGTCTATCAACAGTTTTCCTTTTCTTAGACATTTTTCTTTATCGTAGACATTTTGTCTATCAGACTGGAGTTTTCATTAGGTCTTAATACACATTAGGTCTTAATACACATTTTTTTACCTAATATGAAAATTTCAATTTTGATGGAAATATTGGTATCTTAGTTTTACAAAAATATCGTGGAAATATTGATATCGATGGAAATATCGTTACATAAATTTATCGATATTTAATGATATTTTCCCAACATTCCACCGATATTTACCAATATTTCCATAATATTTCACGGATTTTCATATAATTTGTATCATGAAATCACCAATATGGAAATCGATACCAATATTTATCGATATTTTTCTGATATTTCACTTATTTTCCTACAAATTGTACCATGAAGTCATCGATATTGAAATCGATATTTTGTCGATATTTCCTTTTGATATGTCACTTATTTTCCTACAAATTGTACCATGAAGTCACCGATATTTAAATCGATATTTCATTGATATTTTACCGATATAATGAAAATATCAAAGATATATCGATTGCACCACGTCTCAGTCACGTGAAAAATGGAAATATCAGGGAAATAACGAAGATATTTCCGAATATTTTCATTCATGGTTTCACTATAGTATAAATGATTTTATGTAACACCTAAAATCTTGTTATTTAATTCTCAAAAGTCTTACGAAAACAAATAATCATTATTATGTGGCATTTTTACGAGTGTTGTTGTTGAAGTAGTTACAAAAAGTTTTATGCAACACTTTTGATTACAGTTAATAACACTTTTAAAAAGTGTTAAATATAACATAAATTGAAACACTATATAGTAACATTTTAAAAATATTACATAAATATTTTTACGTAGTGTTTTTTTTTTTTTGAAAAAAATAAAATTAGTCCATAGTCTAGATCTAACAATAACATTAGCATCCACTAGACCAATCAAGAATGGTTATTGGATATTTATTTATTATTTAGATATTTTTCTTTTTTCTTTATTTTGTATTTGTTTCTTTAATGTACGTAAGTCCCTTTTTATATGTATTGTGTATGTATGCATTTATATATGTGGACAAATGATATATTTTATAAATATAGAATGAAAAATATGTATTGAAATAAAATAACAAAATTATTTCAAATGAAGTATAAATTTAGTTATACAAAAATAATATTTATAGCCAGGCCCCGATGAGTAGGAGGGCGCGACGGTTGCCGCGAAACCCCGGGCGTGAGCCCGGGCAGAGCAGCCGTCGGTGCGGATCTTGGTGGTATTAGCAAATATTCAAATGAGAACTTTGAAGGTCGAAGGGGATATTATACAGAAGACCGCCTGAGCCAACGTTGCCTAGAGCCTCCCTCTCTCTAGCCAACATTTGTAGTGATTACGTCGCATCAGCTTGTGCCCATAAGCAAGCTACGCCGAGTTTAGGTGGAAGTAATCGGACGAGCCGATTACTAGCCGCACAGTTGCACTCTCTTTATACACACTACGAAGCGCCCCGTGATATGATTAGTGATGCAATTGAATGTTAGTAATTAGGGTTTGGTCAGATTAATTCTTCTCTCATATTTATTTTCGTAATTCATTGTTAGTTAATTTTCTTGCTTAGTTTAGTAAGGGTTATTAGTTTAGTTAATTCAAATTCCTCTTTTTTCATTTTCTGAGAATTAAATCATGTTCCCTGAGTATCAAGATCACCATTATACTCATTTATATATGTCGGAGTAGAATTATTTTTATTGGTTTGACACCCATCAAATTTGATAAAGTTAAATTTGGCAAAATTACTTATCAAAACAAAGATGACATTAGATCACTTTCAAAATATCACGGGCACCTGTAGCCTAAGAATGGATAACAAACCGAGTTCTATCTATTTTTCCTTCATTTTTTCCTCTTAAAATTCAATAGTCTCTCTCAACCTCTCAAATTTTCTTTCATTAGTAAAATCCTTTTGAGGAGACACTTGCAGACATTAAAAAGCTAAGGAGGAGTCACTTGCAGCAACGGTTTCCCATTGAGGCCTTTCCACTCTACAAGGTCAATATCAGAGCTTGGTGGGTCACCCACCAAAGCTTGCATAGTCTCTATGGCTGCAGATGCATGTCGTCTAACTGTGAACGTGAAGTACTTCAAGAAAAATATCGTGTCCACCGCCTTCACCAACTCCACAAACCCTGCAAATGAATTCTTAATTGTGAATAAACCAAGTAAAAGAAAGACACCATCGTGTAATAATACTTATCTCCTCCTCATTGATTTCCTTAGTAGCAAAAAGGACTGGGCGTATATATTTATGCTCAAACTCACGGGGTTTATCAATCCTGTATTGCTCCAAATTCACTGAAAACCAAAGACAAAGAGACTCTAACGGATGTGGAGGAATGTTGTTGTTGTATTGGACCATCTTATATGTTTAGATGGGCCCAGGCCTTCACCTTATGGCAGCCCAATGTTGTAGCCCACCTGCAAGGCCCATGCCCAGCTCCTTTAGTAGTTGGCTTTTGATCTCAGCCCTCCATGTTGTGATCCTTGATCTTGCCCGTCGATCTGGTTATATATATTGCTCTCCCCCCTCACTTCTCGCTAACCCTAACCCTCTCATCTCTCTCTCTTCGCGGCGCTCTCTCTCTCTCACACACCCCAGTACACTTCTTCGTACACCTTCGTTGATATGACACCACTATGCCGTCGACCATGTTCTAGTCGTTACTCTGTTATACCTTGGCCGGGGCTTGTACCTTTTTATCGGTTCTGGTGCTATATATATCCTTGGTTAGTGAGAGGGAAGAGTTGAGAGGTGTTATTCTGATCTTGGTGATATTCATATGTTTAGAGTGAGAAAATTGGGGGATTTGAGCCATACTCAAACCAGTTACATGTGTTGACAAACTGGTTTGGGTTTCTTCGGGTTTGGGCTGAGACCTAGGGTTTTCTTGTGGGTTCTGTGATGCTACCGCCTTCTCTTGGTGTTGATGTATGTTGGACGCGAAAGGGGACTAAATCGAGCTCTTGAAGAGTTGGATCTCAACTCTCTCATCCATCTGTTGGATTTGACCTGACGTTTTCTCTTCCTTCTTATCCTGTTTATTTTTCTTTTATTTGAACCTTGTAATAGCATGATGAAGGCTAGTTATACTCAGTGTAATAGCTCGTTTAGCTTTGTGATTCTGGACTGATGCCCAACAAATGCAATCAACATCATAACCCTGTGTCGTTAATTAATTGAAAAATAAGAAATAACATAAGTAAAAAGAAAATCATGGTTTGTATGTAAGTTGATTCAAAGTAAGTTTGTATGTAAGTTGATTCAAAGTAATTAATCACTCACAAATAATTAATATGGACCTCAGTTTCACGAAGTTGCTTCAGGAATTTTTTGGCAGTCTTCAAATCTTTAGTAGATTTGAATTCCGTTTCCCAATACGAAAGCTCTTCAAAGGCGAAGGTGAAGAAGAATTTTCTGGCTATACAACACAAGTCGATGGCATATGTGTTTGGGATGGGAAATCGGTGAGGATTCTCAGCATAGTGGAGTATTATTTCAGGGGGTTCTGGAAGTAATTCTGGGAGCGGAGGATGCCTAGGAGGGAGCGGAGGATAGTCTTCTTTGCCTTTTTCTTCCAATGACTTCACACTTCTCGATTTCCTTTTCATTTTAGGAAGAGAGAGGTGACAATTAGGGTTATGTTCAAATGATAATTGGGCAAAAAAATTTTAAGAAATAAAATTCAAACCATCATCATCAAGAAACCATTAACTGATTTGTTTATTGGAGTAAAATCAATTCCATGCAGTTGCATAACTGTTAGTATAGGTTATACACATAAATTAGGGTTTGTTATTTTTGTTGCATCGTCTCTGTAACAGCTGCATTGTTGACATGCCATGTCAACATTTGTTAGCAAGTTTGTTAGGTGGTTAGATAGCTTGGTGATCAAGATATGTTATCTATATATATATGATGTATCTCTTTGTTTTCAAAGTAATGGAAAATCATCATGTTTCATATCTCAGTTTCAACATGATATCATGAACCAGAGTCTTCTTCTTCTTCTTCGATTGCTTGTTATTTTAAGTTTTTGGTTAATTCATGTGTTGAAGTTCTTTGATTGTTCATATGACACAACTTTCTCTCCCTTCTTTCACTACTCTTATGCTTCGATTAGATCGAATGAATTATTCTTACTGGAGATCACAAGTCGTTGCTATTGTCACTGCACATGGATTTGATTTGTTTCTGCATGGTGATAAAGATAGTATTCCTGCAGAGTTTGTTCTAGATAAAGATGGAGCTCGTCGTCGTAGTGTGGCGTTTATCGAATGGATTCGAAAAGATCAGTTTCTGAAGAGCTGGATTCTGAGTTCTATTTCAGAGTCTATGCTAGGGTTTGTGAGTAGGTATACGTATGTCTTTGAAATCTGGCGTGCATTGGATCAACTATTTCGATCTAAATCAAAAGCACAATCTCAAGTCTTCTTCTATTCACCTTAACAATGTGCTATTTGTTCCTGATATAACCAAAAATCTTTTGAGCATTTCTCAAAATTTGCAAGATAATGCTGCCTTTATTGAGTTTCATTCTTCTTGTTGTCTTGTTAAGGATCTGAGAACTCACACCATTCTGTTGAAAGGAGTGCTTAAAGATGGATTGTACCAGTTTGATCTCTCTCATCTTCGTTCTCCTTCTCCATCATCATCATCATGCCATGTCTTTATATCTAATTTCACAAATAAGAGTGTTTCTGCTCAAGGTCTTTCTTGTAATGTTTCTTATTTGTCTTCTTTGTGGCATAATCGTTTAGGTCATCCATGTAATGCTACTTTGAATCAAGTTCTTAAATCAATAAATGTTACTTTGTTCTACTACTAATATGTTTTGTGATGATTGTAAAAGAGGAAAACTACATCAAATGTTCAAATTTTTTTTACCTTTTGTTGAAAGACTTTTCAATACCAAACTCAAAGTTATTCAATGTGATATGGGAGGAGAGTTTAGAGTTCTTTCTTTTTTTCTTCAAATTTTAGGCATTACACTTAGACATTCTTGTCCTCATACACATCAACAAAATGGCCTTGTTGAAAGGAAGCATCAACATGTTACTGAAATTAGTTTGTCTATGTTAAGCCATGTTTCTATGCCTTTATCTTTTTGGTGGGAAGCTTTTCAAACTGTTGTTTTTTTAATAAATCTGCTTCCTACTCCTGTTCTTAAAGGTCTTTCTCCTTATTGCAAATTTTTTAACAAAGTCCCTAATTATAACTTTCTTAAAACCTTTAGATGTGCTTGTTTTCCCTATTTGAGGCCATATAATAAACATAAATTGCAATTTCGAAGTCAAAAGTGTGTGTTTATTGGCTATAGCATGTCTCATAAGGGTTATAAATGTTTGCATTTAAGTGGTAGAGTCTACATTGCTAAAACAGTTGCATTTCATGAAACTGAAATGCAACTGAATTTCCATATATCACTTTTTTTCATTCTCTTGACTGTTCTTCTGATTCTATTCGGTCTTCATCATCTCTTCCTCTTCTTCATATTTCTCATTCTCCTTCTTTGAGTTCTTCTTCTTCATCTGGATCTCAACACAATCCAATCTCAAGCTCTTCTTTATCCCTCAACAGATCATCATCATCAAATACGTCATCTACTGATCCTCTTTCTTCATCAAATATCCCTTTTATGATTCCACCTACTGATTCTCTCCACCATTCTCTATCTCCAAAAAAATCCTTAGTTATTCCTTCTTCATCAAATACTCATTCCATGACTACTAGATCCAAAAATGGGATTTTTAAACCAAAGATTTTCAATGTTAATCTTTCTAAACAAGAACCTCTTACTGTTACACAAGCTTTGGACTGTCCTCACTGGAGACTTGATATGGAAGATGAATTCAAGGTTTTGCAATCAAATAATACATGGAGATTGGTCCATTGTCAGCCTGATATTAATACAATCACCAACGAGTGGGTGTTCAGAATTAAGAGAAATCCTAATGGTAGTATTAGCAAGTACACAGCCAGATTGGTGGTAAGAGGATTTCAGCAGAATGCAGGAGTGGATTTCTTTGATACTTTCAGTCATGTTGTTAAGCCTCTAACTATAAGGCTTGTGTTTACCTTGGCAATCACAAAAGGTTGGCAGATTCAACAGGTTGAAATCAACAATGCATTCTTAAATTGAGACTTGAAGGAGGTGGTTCACATGTATCAGCCTGAGGGATTTGTTGATAATGATCATCCATCTTATGTTTGTAGGTTGGATAAGGTTTTATATGGTTTTCAACAAGCACCTAAGGCTTGGTATGACAAGCTTACATACTATCTCATATCTTTTGGTTTACATAAATCAGTTGTTGATAGTTATTTGTTTCATTCTCAAGTGGATGGTAAGCTTTTAATTGTGCTTGTCTATGTGGATGATATACTCATTACTGAAGATGATCCTTGCATGATCTTAGCTCTTATTCAGAAGTTGCATGCTCAATTCTCTCTTAAACATCTTGGTGAAGTGAGTTACTTTTTTCGGCACTGAGGCACATAAGAGAGTTCACATGGTATTCATTTAACTCAATCCACATATATCAGAGATATTCTCAGCCAAGCAGGGCTTTCTCAGTGCAAACCTAGTTCCACACCATATCTTGCTGGACAAAAGCTATCTCTCCATGATGGTCCTCTCTTTGATCAGCCATCCTTGTATAGAAGCATTGTGGGTTGTATATCGTATCTCACTCTTACATGGCCTGATATAGCTTTTATGGTTAATAATCTTAGTTAGTATCTTCATCAACCAACAACTAAGCATTGGTTAGCCTATAAAAGGGTGCAAGACACTCTACACTCTGGAATTTTGTTCAAACCAGTTTCAAGAATGGTGTTAGAAGGTTATGCAGATGCAGATTTTACTAGCAACATTGATGATAGACAGAGTACCAGTGGATATTGTATCTTTCTTGGCTCAAATCCCTCATTTGGAGCAACAAAAAACAGCATGTTGTAGCTCGAAGTAGTACAGAAGCTGAATACAGATCTCTTGCTCTAGCCACTACTGATCTTCTTGGGCTTAAAAGTTTGTTTACTGAGTTGGGCATCAATCTTGAACATCCAATATTGCTCTGGTGTGACAATATGGGAGCTATCAAGTTGGCCTTCAATCCAGCCTTTCATGCTCGCACTAAACATATTGAGGTGGATGTTCATTTCTTAAGGGAAAAAGTGCAAAATCATGATCTTGACATTAGATTTGTTCCTTCTGAGCATCAAATAGATGATATTCTTACCCAGGCACTTTCAGCTGGCCGATTTGCTACACTCAGTACCAAGCTATCTCTTCTTCATGATCCAGGTTAGAAGCATATTGGAGTAAAATCAGTTGCCGATTTGCTACACTCAGTACCAAGCTATCTCTTCTTCATGATCCGGGTTAGAAGCACATTGGAGCGTATTGGAGTAAAATCAGTTGCCGATTTGCTACGTACACTCAATACCAAGCTATCTCTTCTTCATGATCCGGGTTAGAAGCACATTGGAGCTTATTGTATTGGAGTAAAATCAAGCTATCTCTTCTTCATGATCTGGGTTAGAAGCACATTGGAGCGTATTGAAGTAAAATCTGTTGCATGCAGTTGCATGGCTGTTAGTATAAGATATATACATAAATTAGGGTTTGTTATTTCTGTTGCATCGTCTCTGTAACAGCTGCATTGTTGACATGCCATGTCAGCATTTGTTAGCAAGTTTGTTAGATGGTTAGATAGCTTGGTGATCAAGATATGTTATCTATATATATGATGTATCTCTTTGTTTTCAAAGTAATGGAAAATCATCATCTTTCATATCTCAGTTTCAACATTGTTTAGTTGAAAACAACAAACAAAATTCAAAAACTGACCTCGTTTCCACACAATCTGCAGTCGATTCTTGCTCAATTTTGTGAATTAATTGATTCGCTGGAATCCTCGCAGCCGGGAATATAAAAGAAGAAAAAACCATAAGAAATAATAAGGAAACACAAATATAAAAAAAGTATGAGAGAGATTCACACCTTCTTTTTCCCGTTCCATCTCCTGCACAGTGCAGGCTGCACTTCTCTTCTCTCTCGATTCGTGCCCTAGGTTTTGTATATTAAATTGGACGTAGCGTAGCAGATGACCTGACATGTCAAATAAATATGGATAGGCTGATGATGGGCTTTTCTCATATGATTATGGGCTTTGCTAAACGCTTCCATACAAGCCCATTAACAAAAGATATTATCATCATATTAATAATAAAATGATTAATAAATGCTTATTTATGTCTAAATTTATGTATTGACAATTGTTTTTATACTTACATCTAATTAGGATTTTAATGAGACAGATAATGACATTATTATAAGACATGCAATGATTTATTCTGAATAATAGCAATAAAAAATAATCTTTTTATTTTTTTCTTTAAAAGTCAAAATGTCGTTTTAAAATAATATGTAAACCTTTTTCTTTTTTTGGTTTTCCTATTCATGAATTAAGAAGACAAAGTTATCAAAGAATTTTCCGTATTTCTTTTTAAATAATTTATTGATAATGTTATAAGAAAACGTTTCTTCCATTTTTTTGACTTGATAAAGTTTTTATTTCAATATTTAAAGATTGTGAATTAATTATATTAACTTTTTTTAAAAAAGATCTTCATTATGTTATTAAATACTCCCTCCGTCCCGCTCAAATTTGCACACTTTCCGTTTTCGTCCGTCCCATTCAAATTTGCACACTCCAAAAATTGCAAATAAAATTTACAAAATTGTCCTTTACTATTCAACTTTAACACTACAAAAATAGCTTTTTCTTGAGCTCCGTGCCCAAAAACAGTTTTTTCTTAACCTCCGTGTCCGTCCCTACATGCAAATTTGAGCGGGATGGAGGGAGTATTAAATAGACGTCATGTAAATAAAAATAAAGGAAATTACAAATTTAAGACATTGTCTTTTGATCATTTACTATTTAAGGACATTAACTTTTTTTCGCTAATAGACAACCCTTTATGCAAGGCTTTTTAATTTATTTGTCTTTGTGCACATTTTTTAACTAATAAACAAGCTTTTTGTGTAACTCTTTTCATGGGTTGTCAATTTGCAATATTAATATTATTTATAATTAAATTTAAATTTCAAAAGTTAAAATATTTTATGATGTTGTCTTACAACATCATCATCATGTATGAACTAGGCAACTCATTATTAATTTATTTTTGAGGATATATTAAAAATATGTACATTAGTAAATTTTATAATAAAGTCTTAAATTGAAATTAAATTAAACATTAACAATTGTATTGATCTAATATCTCCCCATTATTAGTATTTTTTATTTTAAAAAATATATTAAAAATACAAATAATATTATGATTGTTCAATATTTTAGGTATTGAAATATACATAGATATATATATATATATATATAAGAAACAAAAAAAGTTATATGCAAAAATCTATATAATATAACAAAATATTCATAAAATAAAAAAAAACTAATACAAGAGTCAAACACTAGACCTCCCATTGTCTATTCGACCATTATGCTATTTATTCTTCATTGAAATAAGAGAAATCAGATAAGTGATGGTTCATAACCGTCTTCATAACAGTCTTCAGGAGAAACTTGTAGCAGGGGCTTCCCATTGAGGCCTTTCCACTCTACAAGTTCGATATCAGAGCTTGGTGGGTCACCCACCAGAGCTTGCATAGTCTCTATTGCATGTCGCCTAACTGTGAAAGTGAAGTACTTCAAGAAAAACATCGTGTCCACCGCCTTCACCAACTCCACAAACTCTAAACTCAAACCCTGCAAATGAATTCTTAATTGTGAATAAACCAAGTAAAAGAAAGACACCATCGTGTAATAATACTTACCTCCTCCTCATTGATTTCCTTAATAGCAAAAAGGACTGGGCGTATATATTTATGCTCAAACTCACGGGGTTTATCAATCCTGCATTGCTCCAAATTCACCGGATACCAAAGAGACTTTAACGGATGTGGAGGAATGCAATCAACATCATAACCCTGTGTCGTTAATTAATTGAAAAATAAGAAATAACCTAAGTAAAAAAAAAACATGGTTTGTATGTAAGTTGATTCAAAGTAATTAATCACACAAATAATTAATATGGATTAGAGTTAGACTAGTTACCCCAGTTTCACGAATTTGCTTCAGGAATTTTTTTGCAGTCTCCAAATCTTGAGCAGATTTGAATTCCGTTTCCCAATACGGAAGCTCTTCAAAGGCGTAGGTGAAGAAGAATTTTCTGGCTATACAGCACAAGTCGATGGCGTATGTGTCTGGGATGGGAAATGGGTGACGATTCTCAGCATAGTTGAGTATTATTTCAGGGGGTTCTGGAAGTAATTCTGGGAGCGGAGGATGCCCAGGAGAGAGCGGAGGATAGTCTTCTTCGCCTTTTTCTTCCAATGACTTCACACTTCTCAATTTCCTTTTCATTTAAATTGGGAAGAGAGAGGTGACAATTAGGGTTATGTTCAAATGATAATTGGGCTAAAAAAAATTTAAGAAATAAAATTCAAACCATCATCATCAAGAAACCATAACTGATTTGTTTAATTGAAAACAACAAACAAAATTCAAAAACTGACCTCGTTTCCACACAATCTGCAGTCGATTCTTGCTCAATTTTGTGAATTAATTGATTCGCTGGAATCCTCGAAGCCGGGAATTGAAAAGGAGAAAAAACCATAAGAAATAATAAGGAAACACAAATATAAAAAAAGTATGAGAGAGATTCACACCTTCTTTTTCTCGCTCCATCTCCTGCACTTCTCTTCTCTCTCGATTCGTGCCCTAGATTTTGGTATTTAAATTGGACGTAGCGTAGCAGATGACCTGACATGTGAGATAATCAAATCCTGGATCTGCGTCCAAGTTTTTTTTTTTTTTTTTTTTTATAAATTTATGTTATAAGATTTATGTATATCAAATATAATTTTTATATTATATTAGTATAATTTTTATATACAAATATCATAATTTTTTAGGGCCCGTTTAGTTTGTGGGGTGGAATTGTTTAGGTAAGTTAAGAAATGTGGGCTTTTACTGTTCATTGAAGATAAAATAACACTTTTTGGGTGTTTGGTATGTAGGTTTTGGGATATGTTTGAGTTAAATTTTATGTTTGGTTTGAATGATTATGAATTTACAAATGTGGGTTTAATTTACATTTTGTGTTTGCTTTATTAGTTAAGATTGATAAAAAATATAAAATGACTATATTACCCTCACAACAATAAAATGAGAAAATAATGTTTTAATTAAAAGACATAATATAAAATAATGTTTGGATCCCTAAAATATCTTAATATAAAATAATATTTTAATTAAAAGACATAATATAAAATAATGTTTTAATTAAAAGACATAATATAGAATAATATATTATGATATAAAATAATATTTTAATTAAAAGACATAATATAAAATAATATTTGGATCCCTAAAATATCTTAATATAAAATAATATAAATTAATGTTTTAATTAAAAGACATAATATAAAATAATGTTTGGATCCCTAAAATATCTTAATATAAAATAATATAAAATAATGTTTTAATTAAAAGATATAATATAAAATAATTTTTTAATTAAAAGACATAATATAAGATAATGTTTTAAAAATGTGAGGGCATTTTTGGCATATTGAAAAATTCACTATTGGGCCAATAATAAACCCACCAAAAATGGTGGTTTATAAACCAGCCTCTTGTCAAGTATAAATCCGAAAATAGGTCTGGGCCCTAAAAAAATTTACCCGAACCCAAAAACAATATCCGAGCCTGAAACCCATGAACCAAACATAGGTTTATGTTGGTTTATAAACTCAAACCAACCTAAACCTATGAACCAAACGAGCCCTTAGTGAATAACTTAGACTTTTCATATAAAAATTCATGTAATATAACTTAAACCTTAATGTTATGATAATTTAACATTTATGTTATATTAATATAACATTTATGTACAGATATCATAACATTTAAGTAAAATTATTTAAACTTTTTTTAGTATAAATAACATAATTAAAAGTTATGTAAATCCATTGGTTCACTCATTTTATTGTGTTCATTTTATCTTCTATCTTTTGATTTAATTTGTATTCATAATGTACATTATTATTATTATTTTTTTTTCGATATGCATATATGATGTGTAATGTATCGAATCAAAATTAATCAAATGCAAGAACTAAAGAGGTTCTGCAATTAATTAATTATTCTTATATGATCATATGTTGTATATAATTTTAGTTCTTTGTAACGAGTTGTTGAGCTCTCATTTCATATTGATCTTTCATGTATACCATCAACCCAAGAAAGTGTCGGTAGCTTATTTTTCCAATCCTTAAATAGTACGGAATGTTATGAATTTGGGCCCAAGCACATTTCAAGAAAAAAGAAAACGAAATAATAAAATAATAAATAAATCCAGATTGAATATTCATATGAAATGTGAACGAATTATTGAATGATTGTCAATTTATCTTGTGTGACTGGGCAAATAAAGTTGAAGATAATTATGAAGTAAGTGGTGGCCTACCCCAATACACTCAAGCGAAGCAAATTAATTACCTTTAAGAATTCCTTTTGCACCACTTTATGAACATTTTAGGACTTAAATAATAGGAAAATGAATAATAACATAAATTTAAGGAAATTTTTTTATTATAATTTTAAGATAATCATGTATTGTTACTTTAGCTATCGCGGATACATATTAGTGTGTTACTGTTGATATGTCACAAATAAAATAATCATTAATTTTAAATCAACATATTTAAATGAATGGATTTTTACACATCAAGAATTGACATATTAAAATATGCACACGATGGATAGGATAGAGATCATTATTTTTAAAGTAATTGAGTTAACTAACTATATGAACCCATCCACATAATAAGTTATCATATCATTTATATTATTCCAGATTTCTTTAACAGTCAAATAATTACAATCTATACTTATATAAAATCAAAGAAGTTGGAAAAATTTATAGAAATACCCTTTTCCCCCTAAAAGTGTCAAATCATTAATATTATTTATTTATTTATTTTGGTTTTTTGCATATTTAGTTTAATTGTTTTCCCAAGTTATTATGCAATATATTTTTTAAATGTAATAGGTTTTTTCATAAATGAATTGATTGTATTAGGAATTGTAATATTGTATAGATTTTTCAATTTATATAATTGGTCCATTTGATTTAATATTATAATTATTTTATTTGTTTATATATATTTTCTTGGTCTTAATCAAATTAATTTTATTGAATATAATTTCATAAATCCCAATAACAGATATTGTTCAAAAATAAACTTAATAACAAATATTAATTTATTTAGGGATATCTAATAGTATCATATTTAATATAAATAAATAAATGTAACATTGTTAAAGAAATTCATATATATATATATATATATATATATATATATATATTATATATATATATGTGTGTGTGTGTGTGTGTGTGAGATATTTAAAAATAAAAACCCTAAATTTATTTTCCCATCACTTGAAATTCTATCTTTTTTGCTCCGATTCATAGCAATATATGATAAATTGATGCAACTAACTCCATAGTTGGTTATTGATTGAATAATATAAATTTGCATAAATTTTGAGGAAGAAGATGATAAAAATATTGTATTTGAAATTTTAAAATTTTAAACTCAATATACGATACCTTAAGAAATCAATATTAGTAATACATAAATACTATTAAAAAGCAAATTGTAATTATTTTGGGATTATGAATTTTCTAACTAATAAGTTGTAATATTTCGGTTTTTTTTTTTAATAACAGATTTTTTGATTAATTTTTTAATATATATTTTACTTATTTCAGTACATAATCCAAATTTTAATGATGCTGCATATTGACAAAATTTTCATATGCGGAGGATATTATTTCAAAAGAATAACAAAGTATGTGGAAAAAATTAACCGTAGGTTATATTTCTTCATGTTACATGTAAGAGTTGGTTCTATATATATTTAAAAACATGGCTTGAAATAATTTATTGTATTATATTGCTAATGTATGCAGTTGTTCAAAAAGGAAGTACAGTAAAACCTCTATAAATTAATATTGTTGATTGGGAAAACTTATTATTTTAGGAAGGTATTAATTTATTAATTGAAAGAGTTCTTCCCAATACGATGAATAAAAATTTATTTTTATAAAAGTGAGTGCATTTAATTAATATATGCATTATATTCATTGAACTACTAGCATAATAAACATATTTATCATACATAACATAATAAATATATATTTATCATGCATCATATCCATCAATGTCCGTATGCATCATATCACATTAATTTGGAAGTTGAAAATCATTGCATTTAATTAATATACACTATACATCATATTCATCACAAATTATAGCAACCATCATCGAGAATAATGTGGAGGATGACGACGAGAATGACACAATACCTTTGCAACCAATTACGAGAAAGGAAGCACTTATAGTATCTAGAACGCTTCACAATTTTATTTTATTTTTTGTGATATTTGAGAATATAACACCAGAACTATTTGATGGGATAAGAAAAGTTAGAGATGAGATTCAAGTAGATTTGAAGTTTAACAAGAAACAATCAACAATAAATTATTATTTTTACTGAATTGTCCTAGTTATTTTTTGTAATTTGAAGAAATTATTAATTTATGATATTGATGGGACCACTAATTTATATAGGATTTTTTGAAAATTTACTATCTTATCATCTTATCAAAATTGGTAAATTTTTGAATTGGCCAAGTTGGAACCGGAGAAAATTATTATTTTAGAAAGTTTATTAATTTATAGAGGTTTTACTGTAATAAAAAAGTATCGTGTCGAGAATATTGACTACTATAAATTGCAAATTCGGAATTCAAGGCAATCAAACTATTTTATTGTTAGGAAGCATTTTTGCTGTTGATGCACGAGATTATATTATTTCCAAAGTAACCAAACAAATTTATAAGCAGAACTATATCAATGCATTGTAGATAGTGTCTTCAAAGGTGAGATGAGATAAAATGAAGTTGGTAAAAAATATGTTCAGTCCTACAACATTCATTGGTGGTCCAAGAGATACGTAGCAGAGATATCTTGATGCATTTGACATTAGCATAAAGATTTGGAAAACCAGACTTCTTTATTACAATGACTTGTATCCTGAGTATAATAAAATACAAGAAAAAATGTATGACGGGCAAAAAGTTAGAATCAAATACAAGAAAAATTGTACGACGGGTAAAGAGTTTAAGATTGTCCTTATTTGAATTTATGAGTGAGACAAATACAATCTAGAAATTGGTAACGATGGATGAAGAGGTACACATTATTTCAAATTGTCTAATTACTAAGAAAATAAAGAAAATAATAAATTAACTTTGCTTTCAAAAAATTATTACAACTTAACCATATATATATATATATATATATATATATATATTAATAGGCGAGACAATATTACAATCAACATCAGCACCCGCACTTCAAATAAAACCAACCGATGAAGAATTTGAGGACATGAAACAAATGGTGATAGCTACTTTTAAAAATAAATATATGTTTGTTTGATTGTAATTTTAATTGTCTTTGTTTGTTTTATTTATAGAGTATATTATTAGTTTACAAATAAAATAGTGTGGGACACTCAAAATGCAAAATCCTTTGGAAATACAAGAGATGAACACGAGTTGAACGATGAAAAAAGCAAAAAATGTAATGTTAAAGCATACCATAGAAAATCAGACATTATTGAGTGAAGTGATTTTGGTATTCTCTTTACTTAATAAGTTTATGATATAATTCTATTTTATGTGTATATCAATTTGTAGATGTTATGTCTTTTTTTTTAATGAGCTTAGAGAGAGTGGTGGGGGACAATAAAGATCAGAAAACTTGCGTGATTTGAATTCGAATACTGATCATCACAATCTCCACCTTTATAAAAGTAGGCTTGTGGTTAGATGTTATGTCTTATGACAAATTAAAATTCTAAGTTAAAAAAGTTTTATTTTTTAATAAACATTCAAAATATACTATAAATAATTGATAATCAAAATATCATAATTAAATTATTAATTTGTGATACTTTACTCATATTGAGATTTCAATAACACAAGACGTTTATTATAATTTCTTAATAATCGTGGAAAAAGTTTAAAATATTTCATCAATATGGTACAACACATGCCAGAGATTTCAAAAAATAAATTTTGATGTTTGGCACATGAGAAAAGGGACCACTACTCTCTCTTATCAGCACAAATTTATTAGGACCACCATAACTTATAATTTTTCAGATTCTATCTCTTTTATAAAATATATGATCTTCCATGATAGCCAAAGGTCAGATAAATAAGTGCTACTATCATGGATCTTCTATAGACTCCAAATTGAATATGCTTTTTTTTCCTCAGAGATTTTAAGTATGCGAAACGGATAATACATTTATATATTTAATTTGACGTATATATCATGTCTCCCGAAATTAATTCATGAAATTGCTTCATCCATACTTTTGTATTCATTTTATCTTCTACCTTTTCATTTAATTGGTATTCATAATGTACTTTTTTTTTTTATCCATATTCATATATGATGTGTAATGCATTGAATCAAAAATAATCATATGCAAGAACTAAAGAGGTTCTGCAATTAATTAATTATTCTTGTATGATCATTTGTTGTATATATTTTTAGTTCTTTGTAATGAATCTTGTTGAGCTCTCATTTCATATGGATCTTTCATGTATACCATCAACCCAAGAAAACCTCTGTAACTTATTTTTCCAATCCTTAAAAAGTTCGGAATTTATGAATTTGTTCCGAAACACATTAAAAAAAAAAAAATCCAGATTGAATATTCATACAAAATGTGAAAAAGTTGCATGATGCAGGAATTATTGAATGATTGTCATCTTGTGTGATTGGGCAAATAAAGTTGAAGACAATTATGAAGTAAGTGGTGACCCAAGTGACTCGTAAATTAATTACGTTTGAGAATTCCTTTTTCCACCACTTAAATAATAGGAAAATGGATAACATAAATTTAAGGAAATTTTTATTAGAACTCTAAAGTGATTGAGTTAACTATACGGCCCATCCACATAATAAGCTATCATAATTATCATCCATTTATCCGGATTTCTTTATCAGTCAAATAATTGCAATAAAAATCTTCAAAAATCTATTTAAAAGAGTTTGGTAATGAAGAGGTATAATGTGAAACGAAACTTAATATTACAATTCATTGATTTGTCAAACACGTTGTCAATATGACCAATGCAGGTCAATAGTGAATTTAAAAGTGAATTTCATTTTCCCGTTAAAAATAAATAGTGGAAACAATTCCCTAAAATGAAAATAAAACCTAATTAAATGCAATCATAAAAATATTAAAAAGATACAATTTTGCTACCCTACCTACCATGGACACGTTAAGATGTGCTGATGTGCTAAAAATCCATAATACCAATTAATTTAACTTTTCATATAACAAAGGGACGAGATCATTACACGTTATCAGATGGTATATTAAGAGTCGTTAAGGATGAAAATATTGTGGAAATATCAGTACCTTGATTTTATGGAAATATCGACGGATATATCGGTTTCGGTGGAAATATCGGACATTTTTCTTAAAAATATGAAAACTTTGTAAAAAAAGTTTGAAAAATATATCTAGTAGTTTACAGAATATTATAACTAACATTAATATATACATATATTGACTTAAATTCCAAATAAAATGATATGACTAATTTTTGGATAAAAAATCTCATCTCTATTTTAATAAATGATGTGTAAAGTGGAAACAATCTATGCAACAAGCACATGGTTTGAACCATTATTTAATGTTCCACTCAATAAATTCATAGAAATAAGAAAAAATTAAAAAAAAAAAAAAGTATATCACCGACGTATGCATAAGACTGATATATCGGCCATATACCGCGTTCTTATGAAGGACTCGCCGAAATCGAATTTTGAACAATAGTTTAACAAAATATCGGCAATATTTTGATGAAATAAAATTGTTGCATATTATTATTTCGGTTCATCAATTGCAACAAAATTCGCCGACATTTTCGTCCCGAGAGTCGTCCACAGTAGGCATTTGGCATTTTCTAAA
The DNA here is from genome assembly GCA_946896805.1 of Scutellaria galericulata. Lineage (NCBI taxonomy): Eukaryota > Viridiplantae > Streptophyta > Magnoliopsida > Lamiales > Lamiaceae > Scutellaria > Scutellaria galericulata. Next base: position 2,366,821 of record OX335791.1, on the reverse strand, counting down.
AAAGATAATAAAGAAAAAACCATCAACAACACGGCATACTGTGTTACGTAGTAGCAGTAGCAACGAAAGACGACAGAAAAAATTACCGTAAATTGCGGTTTTGTTGACACGTGGCACCATCTCTCTACCTCCCTTCTCACGGCTAACAATCACAGCCCCTTATTCCCCTTCCCCACCACTGACACTGCCAACTCTCTCTATCTCTCTATCTCTCTCATTCAGTGCACCACTTTCACAGAGTCACACACACACACACACTCTTTGCCACTCTCAGTTATCAAGCCTCTACCACTCTCAATTTGCTTCAATTTGTGTTGTAAGAAAATATGACGGACATCACAGATGATATAGCGGAGGAGATATCGTTTCAGGGGTTCGAAGATGACTGCAGATTGCTGGGAAATCTACTTAACGATGTTCTTCAAAGAGAAGTAGGGCCCGAGTTCATGGAAAAACTCGAGAAAACCAGAGTCCTCGCTCAGGTTTCCTCCATTTTCAACTTCTTTTCTAACGCTAGTCATAGATTGTGCTCTAGTATGAAATTTCTCGTTTGTACATTTTTCGTTCTCTCTCAGAATAGTACTGTTATGGCTTGCCAGTGCTTTATTTATTCAGATTAATAGTTTTTTTTGTTTGTGTAGGTTTCTTATTCTTCGCTTGTAGCGCTATAATTTCATATAATTTTACTGTTTTGATGCTTTTTTGGAGCAGTTTATATGGAGTATGGGTAACTTTTGTTCGTTTCAGCGTTTCTTTACCTCACGCGTTTCATGTTGTCGATGTGGTGGATTATGGATATCGTCTTTAATTAGATTTATCATTTTTGTAATGTTGCCTTCAGTTTCGTCTATGGTGAATGGTTCATGTTGCAAAATTATATGCACCATCGCTTTAGCTGCAGAAATCATTGGATGTTTTTGGTGGGTTGTTCAGTTTGACATACATGCATGGTATGTTAAACCATACATATCTCTGTTTATACTGGCATGAATGTGTGTGTGTATCCGTCGAATGCAGGTGTCATGGGCTGAGTACTCTCGTATACTAATTTTGTCAAATGATTTCTCGAGCTACTTCTTAGATTTCTACTTCTTTGAATAATTTAAGGAGGGAAGTGTTTTGTTTCCTATATTTTGTATGTGTTGTGTTTATGCATGCACTTGTGTGTCTGAGCTATAAATGCTAATGACTGAAGTATGGGTGTTAGAGTGCTTGCAACATGAGGATGGCAGGAATTGAGGACACAGCAGAGCTTCTTGAGAAGCAACTGGCTTCGGAGTTGTCTAAAATGACACTTGAGGAAGCCTTATCTCTTGCCCGAGCATTCAGTCATTATCTCAACCTGACAGGGATTGCCGAAACTCATCACAGGTATACTCAGTACTTGTTCGTTTTTATGCATAATTATGTGTTGTTTGAGCCGTCCTTTTGGTGATTATGTGATTCAGATGTATGAAATACTGGTAGTGGTGTGCCATAGCAAACATTTATTTAAGCAAACTACTGTATTATAGCTATCCTGTTTTGGTATGTTAATTAGCAAGTCATGCTTACTGAACATTTAAGTTATTGATTCATAAAGCTAAAGGATGATGTCCTTATTACAGTCGGCATTTATTACCTAAGTGTCTTCTCGTGTTGGAATATGCATGTATAGTCAAAAGCTTACTGGTGTTTGAGCTTTGTTGAAACCATGTTTGAGGAATGTATTTAAAGGCCAGCTATCTTTCAATATAATTTTCAGGCTCATCAAAATCATATATGCAACGTCATTGATTATTTGTTGACCATACCCGCTTGAATTTTCATATGCAAAACCTTTGGCTTCTATTGTTCTAAAATTTATCAAAGAATTTATTTTAATGTTGTGAATCATATTCGTACTACGTTCTGAACTGAGATGTTGAAATCCTTGTAAATCGAGAATTGAGATTTCTGTAATAGTCAGTAGTTTGCATTCAACTCTGCAGAGTGACTAAGGCTCGAGGCGCCGCATATTTATCAAAATCTTGTGATGATACATTAAATCAGCTTGTTCAGGGTGGCGCTTCCCCAGCTGAGCTTTACGATACTGTTTGCAAGCAGGTGCCTAATTATTGCCCCCTTATTTTTTAAAAACTTTCTTTCTAGTTTTACAAGTCAGGAGTTGGAACATTTTTATCTGTGTAAATATGTTGACTTTGTTTGACCACAGGAGGTTGAGATTGTCCTTACAGCACATCCCACACAAATTAATCGACGAACCTTGCAATACAAACATATCAGAATTGCGGTATGTTGTTTGCCAAATTGGAATGTTTTTGTTGATTTAATTTAGTCAGGAGTCAGTCTTTTACTTGATCTGTATGTTGCATCTTTATTTTTTGCAGCATCTTTTAGAATATAATGATCGGCCTGACCTTGGGCATGAAGATCGAGAGATGTTGATAGAAGACCTGGTAACTGCTTTTCTTTAAATGTTTTAACAGTGAGAAAGTAATAAAAGAAGATGGTGAACTCAATCGAGAATTTCCAATGCTTTATGAGTCCTTTTGATATTATAGGTGAGAGAGCTTGCTTCAATATGGCAAACAGATGAGCTCAGGCGACACAAGCCTACTCCAGTTGATGAAGCTAGGGCCGGTAAATTTCAGGTTTGGATATGTTGAGATATCTGTGCCATTTTTTATAAGTGCAAAAGGCTGCTTTTATTTTCAGGCCTAAATATAGTAGAGCAATCACTTTGGCGTGCTGTTCCTCATTACTTGCGTCGTCTCAGCAATGCACTGAAGAAGGTTTAATCTCATTTATTCTTCAAATCCTTCACTTAGTCTGATCCCAGGTACCTTATATTAGTTCATTTTCTCCAGCATACTGGGAAGCCCCTACCTTTGACATGCACTCCAATAAAATTTGGATCTTGGATGGGGGGTGACCGAGATGGAAATCCTAACGTGACGGCAAAGGTGATGTCTTAGTTCGTTTTCCTTTTGAAATCTGTTGAAGCAAACAGGTATTCTTGTGCTAAGGTCTATAATAATGATTGTGAGGTTGTTTCTTAGATCCCAGTGTGAGATATAGGTTACTTTGTTATTCTTCATCATGCAATAAATGGGATATCACCTTGATGGTTTCAGGTCACAAGAGAAGTATCACTTTTATCAAGGTGGATGGCTGTTGATCTCTACATGCGTGAAGTTGATAACCTCAGATTTGAACTCTCCATGAACCAATGCAACGAAAAGTTATCAAGATTGGCACATGAAATTTTAGCAAAAGGTCTGGTGTGCAGTGTTCTTGCTCTTGTGCAAAAGTTGATTTTCATTCATAGGTTCATGCTAGAAACTTTGACCTTGTATTACATATGGAAAACACTACATGTGATGTGCTAACTAAGCAATGTTCACTTATTACTTCTACAAGCCCTTCATCTTGATTCTTTCTGCCTGATGCCGAATTCTAAATGCTGCTTGAACTTGTCACAAGTTGATCAAATATTTCTTTCCAACCAGTATATAAGCCAAGTTTCCTCTCTTCTTGCTGCCAATAGGACTGTAGATGGAAATATAAACCATTTTCAGCTAGTGTAACATAATATTTGAAAGCCCCAGGTATCCTAATTTAATCGATCTGAGTTGCTTCGCCACTTTTGAACCAAGTAATCGGTCATGCATAGTTGTAGACCTTTCACCTCTCTGCATGCTACGTAGGTGTCAGTTCAGTAAAATAGTTTTTGTTCTTCTACTTTTAGCTTTTGGGGATATTGAAGAAAGGGGCAGTCATTGGACATCGAAATATTTGTCTAATTTTGACAATTTCATTGTGCTTCTTGTTTCTAAGTGCATGTTTCTGCTATATGCTAACAATATTTTGCTAATCCCCTTTTATATCTGAAAAGCATTTCACCTACTTGGGCAATGGATTAGATAGGAACTAATAGATTGTAAGGCATGTAGTTTAAATCCATTCTTTGCAAGGTCCTATATATTGCAATGAATGGTGTGATGTCATTGAACTATTACTTTTGAGAATAAATTGGACTGTCAGCTGAAGTACCGGTGAGCTAATACTAACTTTTATGGCTCAAATGCTTCAGAAAAGACATTGGATGACTGGCATGAAACTAGGAGCCAACAATCAAATTTGGGCCAATTCAAGAACCACAGCAATCATTCTCCACCCCTTCCAAGACAACTTCCAGCTGGAGCTGACCTGCCCTCTTGTGCAGGTAAATTTATTACCCTTGATAGTTTGGATTGTTTATATTGTCCTACTATGTCTTTTCAAACTTCAGTTATGTGAATTACATTTCCTTTTGTGGTTAATTGATTAACACCAAACCAATTACTTTTTCATTTTTGACCTGATAGCAGTGTTGTTTTTGGCATGCACATGCAATTGTGTTTCAACATTACTCTACTTGAGAATTTTTTAATGAAGTGCTGCACACACACATTGATTAGTTAATGTCAACTGGTGATTTGTTACTGCTTGTGTTTTATTGCACACAAATGTTACACTCCGGTGCAATCTGTTGTTAAGTTATATGATTCTATGCATGTGATTGCATAGGGAGCTTCTTCCCAGTGTTCTCTTAATTGGATGCTTTCCTCGGGAAAGGTCTGTGTTAGCTAGAATTTTTAATAATTATTCATACTTATTTGCTGATTTATTATCATTGAATTCAATTACATCAAACATTAGAAGATCTGAAAGTAGTCCCTCTTCTGTTGATATTGATTACCAGGTTAGAAGTCTATCTTTTTGATGAATTATTTGGAATTGAATGGAGCCTCATGGTTTTCATGGGATCCCTAAGACATTTAAAGAAATGGGGGGTTTTTGTTTTTGTTATGCTTTTACTAAATTGTGATTTTCCCTCTAATGGTTTCAGAGCTTTCTTATATGCTGCAACTTTTTATCTATTTTGGACCGATTGTTACTTTTTCTTTTCCTTTAAGCCTGGCTCTTTCACTAGACTTTGGTCCATCATATTCATGATATCATGCGTTGGCCAGATCACCACTTCAATGCTAATCGTTTCAGAACCTGGCTAATTGCATCTTTTATTATGAGAAATAGTGATGCAAACTTTCACTGTTTTATTTATTTATTAATTTTCTTTTTATGGATACTTTTCTGGTAGAACACAATGACGTGGAGACTCACTATCCTCGACTTGATATTCCTGGGTCAGAATTCATGCCAATGAATCGTCAGGTAAACTAAATTCAGGGAAACTGTTTTTATTGTTCTGCTTTCCTCAACATTATATGTCTTTCTGTCCTTCCCTTTGAATGTAAGACACTAAGATATTTATTACTCTTTTCCTTACAGGGTACTGAGAATTCCTTGATATTCAAAGAATCTTCACGTGATACTACTAAACTCTCGATTAAAACACATGGAAATGGCAGTGCTAATAATTCAGGAAATACTCAGTCAACTGTGACACCAAGATCATCATCTTTAAGCTCAAGTCTTCTACTTCAGAGGAAACAATTTTCCGAATCCCAGATAGGAAGGACCAGTTTTCAGAAGCTTCTAGAACCAAGCTCTTCCCAGATACCTGGAATAGCTCCTTATAGAGTGGTCCTGGGGGATGTGAAAGAAAAGGTACTCTTCTGTTTACAAACTTCTGAAAGAATGATGGAGAAACAATTAAACTTGGAACTCTTATGTGCTTCAGGAATTTACTATAATGCAAGAGGAAGCAATTTATTCAGGAATAAAAAATTTATTTTGTGGTTCACAAATGACAATATCATGCAATTGACATATAGATAATTGATTCAATCTTTAGTTAAAATCATAGTTCTCTGAATATAATAATACTATGACCATCCAAATATGAGTATACCATCACTGTAACCAGAAAGTGTCTCTGTCCTCTTCTCTCATTATATTACTTTGAAGCAAGTTACTACCTAAAAATCGGCTTGCTTAGGTGATACAGATCTCTCATTTATTTATTTGCTTGCTTGCTTGATTTTTAAGTGTAGCAAACTACGCACAGGAGAGATAAGTCAACTTCTTTTTACTTATTCTTTCCCACGTGTCTTACAGCCATACATGGACATTGAAATTGTGTTCCCTTTTCTTTTGTTCTATCTGTAAGAGGATGTCGAGTTCAATGCAAAATCTACTTCCACTTCTCGAGGATAAACGAAAGTTTTTATTATAATTTAGACTGTATTACAATTTAATTTCATATTCCTTTCTCATCTCCTTATAATTTTTTTTTTTCCTTTTTTGTCTAAACCCAGCTTTCAAAGACAAGGAAACGGCTAGAACTTCTTCTTGAGGACCTTCCTTGTGAATATGATTCTGGGGATTATTATGAAACTTCAGAGCAACTTATGGAACCTCTATTACTGTGCTATCACTCACTGGTATCTTCATCTTATCACCATCATTTATATATGTATAAAAAAAAGGAATAAATGATTCTGATATCTATTCTGTTTAAACATTCGGATATGTTCATGTACTGGCTGATTGTAACATTGCAGCAATCTTCTGGGTCTGGGATCTTGGCTGATGGACGGCTTAGTGACCTAATCAGGCGTGTTGCTACTTTTGGGATGGTGCTAATGAAGCTTGACCTTCGCCAGGTAATTCCTTTTTTATGTTCCTAAAACAATTATTTCTCCTGCTACTTGTGCTAATTGTCAAGCCTAATATACCAGGAATCTGGTAGACATTCTGAAACACTGGATGCGATAACCACATATCTGGATATGGGTACCTATAGTGAGTGGGATGAAGATAAGAAAGTTGAATTCCTGACAAGAGAGTTGAAAGGAAAGAGGCCGCTAGTACCTCCGACTATAGAGGTATTATATGCAGTGGATATCTTTTGAAAAAAAAATGATACAAAGTTAGTAGTGTAGGTTGGGTATCATTCTTTTACATACGTCATAACACCTAAAACAATTGCCATATTTATTTTACATTTTATTTATATTGATACTTGTATGTTTGATACTTTGTTTTCCTTTATAGGTTAATACTGATGTTAAAGAAGTATTAGACACCTTCAGAGTAGCAGCTGAACTTGGCAGTGATTCACTTGGAGCATATGTGATTTCTATGGCCTCCTGTGTATGTCTTCTAATTTAGCCAACTCTAACTGACCCTGTAGCTACAGAAAACGAACTTTCTGCTACAATCTATTGTTAAAAACTAATCTACTCTTCCTTTGAGTCAGTGTGTAATTGGCATTTTGCCTATATGAACTGGCAGGCTAGTGATGTTCTTGCAGTGGAGCTCTTGCAGAAGGATGCTCGCCTTGCTGTTGCTGGAGAGATAGGCAGACCATGTCCTGGTGGAACGTATGGTTTCTTCCTTTCTGCTGAAATTTCTATTGTTAACTAACATCTTCAACTTTGACAATATATATATTTGTGGTTTCCATTTAAGTGTAAATTTATTATAAAATAAGTTTAATACGCTAGATTGAAAATTTGGATGGCTTTGTCAACTTCTTCACATCTAAAAGTTGTCTTATCCCAACTCAATCTTGTATTAGCATTAAAGAGGAACTAGATCATTTTTTTCTGATATTTAAGACAAATTTAAAAATAGTGTATGGCGCAATTAGTGATTAAGATATCATGAAATTTTGCTAGGCAACTGGTAAATATTAACATCCATATCAATTAAACCACATCAAAATTGTAGGAAAAAACTGGAAAATATAAAGGAAATATTGATAAATTTCGATCACTGTAAAAATTTGGAAAAAAATTTCTGAACAAATTGAACGGTCCATTTCGAATAAACCACAAATTATGTATTAGATATCATTTTGTCTTCTGTATTTGAACCACATAGACCATCATTTTGATACTAATTGTCATTATTAGTTAATTCTGAACAATTACTATTACAGTACAAATTGTTTTTATAGTATATCATCTACATGTTTATCATGAATTTATCAATTAGTTGGGTTTTTTTAAGTTAAATTTATTTACAAACATTGTTATGATATTTTCTATAATTTTATATTTTTTTATGTATAATTTTCATCATTTTGTCAAGTTTTTACCAATATTTCCATAAGTAAAAAAAGCATTGATACCTCTAAAGATAACAATATTTTCAACCTTGGGTGCAATGTATCAATCTTTTATTTATATGCCAAGTCATTTTATTATCCTTGGGAACAATGCTCAACTGCTTTATAAAAGCATAATCAGCATTACAATAGAAACTAGCAGCCGTCATTCTAGATGAGAAAATTTTGTTGAATGTGGCACAATTTTATTTTTATTTTACTTTAAACTTTTGAATAAAAAAACAAATGCTTTGGCTGCTAGATGAGAAACTCCCTAGAGATACATCAACAAAATTAAACTATCCCCTTATTCCTAAGAAATGAAATTGTTGATAACCTTTTTATGGCCTTGATCTAATACCTTTCAAAAGATTCTAGAGGATCTGTGAAAGCTATCAACAAAAGAGCAACTACATCTGCTATGGGAAAAGCAGATTGAAAATATTATATGTTTCTTCACCTGTTTTTAGCATATTGTATATAATTAAGCTCTCACAAAAAGGATAATGTAATTTCTTGTAACAGGCTTCGGGTTGTTCCTCTATTTGAAACTGTGAAGGACTTGAGACAAGCTGGTTCAGTCATCAGAAAGCTACTATCAATTGATTGGTATCATGATCATGTCATTAAGAACCATAACGGACACCAGGAGGTATGACAACTATGATTGTTTTCTCTCTACAGCAGCTCATGAGCAACTAACCTTAAGAAATATCAATGGCAGGTTATGGTTGGATATTCTGACTCAGGTAAAGATGCAGGCCGCTTTACTGCTGCATGGGAGCTTTATAAAGCTCAAGAAGATGTCGTGGCTGCATGCAATGAATATGGCATAAAGATTACTCTATTCCATGGGCGCGGGGGCAGCATTGGACGTGGTGGGGGTCCTACATATCTTGCCATTCAATCCCAACCTCCTGGTTCTGTTATGGTGAGATCCAGTTTTTCTGAAATCTCCTTTTATTTTTTGAATTTAAGATTATGGTTGGTACTACATTATTTATCAAGATGTAGTAAATAATTTTCAGGCATTTGCTCTCTTTCACTTCGATTTCATGTACAGAGACCCTGAAAATTATTCTTAAGAAAATTGAGAAGCGAAGTGAACAGAGTAGCACATAACCATGTCTAAAAAAGTAGAGCTGGGAAATATGTATATATCTTAAGGCAAGAATAATGCATATAAAAGAAGGTGGTCATGGAACAGATGAAATCAAAACTAGATATACATGACATACAAATCATGTTCAGTGATTGCTCCTAACTACATCATAAAATGCACAATTCTTTAGATGTTTCTGTAGGGTTTCTGGGTCAAGTCTATAAATGGGGTTCCTTGTTTGATAAAAAAGTTAATGGATGCGATATACAATCACACTTTTCCTCTGTTTTGTGTGGTTGCACTGGAAAGAAATAGAACTACTGGAAAATGCCTTATTTCTGTCTATTAGTTCTTTTCATTTTTCCAAAGGTTTTGTCTCACGAACCACAGTATTGATTTCTTCTAGCTACATTTGGAGTTAGAGAAATCATTCCTGGGAAGTAATCTTTAATATATATAAAATCCATCAGTTGTTTCAGGTGGTTACTGTGTTTTTTTCTTGCTTTAATTATTCACTTCAAGTCAAGTTATACCGTGTGGATTACTCACAAAGACAATGCATTTGAAGACTAATTTGACCTATTTTTTTTTGAGTGTTCTGTCATCTTCTACCACAGCTTTATTACCTATTAATAAGTCCTATTTCATTGATGGCACGGTTGTCTCCATGAATTGGCAGGGTACTCTAAGATCAACTGAACAAGGAGAAATGGTGCAGGCAAAGTTTGGGCTACCACAAATGGCTGTTCGGCAGTTAGAGATCTACACGACAGCTGTGCTTCTTGCTACCTTACGACCACCACTATCACCTAAGGAGGAAAAATGGCGTAATCTGATGGATGAAATTTCTAGAATCAGCTGTACTGCTTATAGGAACACAGTTTATGAAAATCCGGAATTTCTTGCTTACTTCCATGAGGCTACTCCTCAGGCTGAGCTTGGTTGTCTCAACATTGGAAGCCGTCCAACACGAAGAAAGGCTTCAACTGGAATTGGACACCTGAGGGCAATTCCATGGGTATTTGCTTGGACTCAGACAAGATTTGTTGTCCCTGCTTGGCTTGGAGTTGGTGCAGGCTTGAAGGGCGTCTGTGAGCAGGGGCATACTGAAGACCTTCGTGCAATGTACAAAGATTGGCCATTTTTCCAATCAACTATTGACCTAATAGAAATGGTTCTGGGGAAAGCAGATATACCAATAGCCAAGCATTATGATGAAGTTTTAGTGTCCGAATGCAGGAGGGAGCTCGGGGCAGAGCTAAGGAGGGAGCTTTTGACAGCAGAAAAGTTTGTCCTGCTGATTACTGGACATGAGAAGCTATCAGAAAACAACCGAAGCCTGAGGAAGCTGATTGAGAGCAGACTTCCCTATCTGAATCCAATGAATATGTTGCAGGTTGAGATTCTGAAAAGGTTAAGAGGAGACGATGACAACAACAAACTACGAGATGCCCTGCTAATCACAATAAATGGGATTGCAGCTGGAATGAGAAATACTGGTTGAACATCATTGGCCTACCTAGAAGTACCTAAAAGTACAGCTTAACTATCAAAAGATGTTCTAGATCAATTATGAAATTGGTTCCTATTGTATTGTTTAAGTGTTTCTGGCACCAGGGTTCTGGGAACAAGCCACTGGCACATATGATCAGTTTTGTGCACTGATGAACAACTTTTCATATGGAGAAACTCTTTTAATTGATGCATAGTAGTGATTTCATATCATCGAAATCTCACCGCCTCGAAAACATTCATAGTTTGCTATATTATCCATGGGTTATGGTTGGTTTCTTTCTAATTTTAGTGGGGTTTAATGCACCAAACCCCCATTTGATATGAAAAATCTACGTCGCTCCCCCCTATGTTTTCAAAATGGCAAGGATAACACGTAGGTTATCAAAAAATCAGCACACGTTCCATTTTTTAGAACCAGATTTAACGATGTTAAATTTTAGGACGAACTTCCCATTATGTACCTGATATTAACCAAACTTTTTACGTACCGAGTCAAAGTGAATTGAAACTGTAGCGTGAGAGAGAAAATTAGGCTTTCCCGATTCTGATCCCTTTCCATCCAAGTTCACCCAAAATACTTCCTATTTCTTCCCAAATATTATCTCATTTCTTCCCATTTCACCAAAAATCGAGTGTATATACAAGCAAAGAGTGAAAACCATATTGCTGCTTTCCGTGAAGGTCGCGTTTCAAGCAGAGGTGGAAGGTGATATTGAAGAAGGCCGCGTTCCTGGCAAGTTCGATCTATTTATGTTAGGTTAGGTTTGAAATTACTGGGTTTTTATGAGCTTTGAAAATTATTGGGTTTTTTCCTCTTTCTAATTTTGATTCGATTCGATTTGAGTTTTTTCCCCTTTCTAATTTTGGAAACCCTAAATCGAAAATCAACAAAATTAGGTTGGGTTTAAGTGTGATTTTTCTTTTTAATTCGTTTTTATGGGATTTGGATTCGATTTGATATTTTTTTCCCTTTCTAATTTTTGGAAACGCTAATTGAAAATCAAGCGATTGAAGTTAGCAACTTTGTAATTTCCCCTTTCTAATTTAAATATGATATTTCCATGCTGCAGCTGATGATTTTGGTGTTGCCCCTGCTACTGCGAAGGAAGAGGAGAAGAAGAAAGACGAACCTGAGGAGGAGTCTGATGAAAACTTGGGAATGGGGCTTTTTGATTAAGTTTTGTCGGTCGATGTTTAGGCCATTTTTGTTAGGAATTCTGTAGTTGGATTTGATGATTTTGTTAACCTTTCATAGCCTGCTTTTGCTGCTTTCAACCTCACTTTAGCAGTTATGTTTGATACATCATCTGATAATTGAGCTTAGTTTTCCATTTGATCTAACTTACATCTGTTTTTACTTGCCTACTTCCAGGAAACTAAGTGCAAGGCTATTGAATGGTTACAGGTCAGCAATGAGAGTGTAGTAACAGTGTATAAATTAACAGCTAAGTTCAGAAATCTTGTTCAAGTTTGACTCAAAATAAAATTCTTAAACAGTGGAGTATTTATTAGAAATCTTGTATTTGTTTATTTTCAATATGTCTTTTAATTTTCTATTTTTTATTTAATCTTAAGATTTTTTTTTTAATTTTCAGATTCACTTGTGTATTTATTATTTTAATAATCTTAATAGTTTTTTTTTTTGATTTTTTTTTGAATTATTAAAATTATTATTTAATATTCTAGAATTTTTTATTTTTCAATACTTGTATTTTTGTATTTTTTTTATTAATCATGAGATTTTTTATATAATTTTTCAATCATAGTTGGATTATTTATAATACTTTAACAATCTTCATATTTCAATTTAATTTGAAATTTATTAAAATTATTTTAATTTCCCAATATATATATATATATATATATTTAAACTTTTGTATTTTGTTTGTAAATTTTAAATTTCTTTATTTGATAATTTCCATAAATGTTAGATTTACTTAATTTTTTTTCAAAGATTTGAACATTCTTTGAATTTTAGGTTTGAAAATAATTTAAATTCTAAATTTTTATGTTATTATTTTTAATATTTATTTTATTATTTTTGATATTTATTGAGAAATATATTTTGAGCATAAATTCATTTTTAAACTAAGGTTGTAAAAAATATTCAAAAAAGTATAAAACATAATTTTTAAATGTGTAATAAATATTAACACTTATAGCAAAAAATGTAAGGTTATTTTTGTCTTTCCACACTTAAAAAGTGCTCAAATAGCAACAACAGGTGCACTGCAGGCGCGCGCACTGCACTTCTGTTAACTTTCACGATTTATGGGAAAACACGCCGACTTTTTGATAACCTACGTGTTATCCTTGTCATTTTGAAAATACGGGAGGGAGCGATGCAAAATTTCCATATCATAGGGGGTTTGGTGCATTAAACCCAATTTTAGTGGGATGCTAACATTTTAATCAAAATAGAACTCCAATTTTTGTCTGTTGAAGCTACAGAATTAGATTTCGGTGTGTTAGTAAGCTGACATTTACATAACTGATGTTGCTACTGATATCTGAAATATCTTCTTGTTTTATTCTTGATGTTTTCCTGGTAAATATCTGTCATCGTCGAACCTTCCTCTTGGGGAAAAAATCCAAGAAATATGCTCAATAAATGAGCATAATTTGTATTTTGAGCATCTGATGCTGCTCTAAGGATAAGAGGCATTCACCTGAGCTTATTCCTATTTCTTGGATGACATTATTTTGCAACTAGCAAAGATGTTATTCCATCCACATACTTGGGAAACTTTACTTATAAATACATACACAGTAAGGAGAGATGAAATCTTAGTTCAACAAGGTAGAAGAAATTTCAGCTTTTCTTAGTCTCAATTAAGATGGCATCACTCAAGTTTGAGAAACATGTTGGATCTCAATCAGTCAAGAAAGAGCCTGCCAAAGCTCCGGTCACGAAACAGGGCCCTACCAAGACTGAGCAGAAGCCTCGTGAGCCGAGGAAGAAGGTTAGTTCTTCTGTTCAAGATATATAGTTACTTTACTTTTCTAATGGAAATCATATATTGATCGATATTTTGATTGTCTCTAGGCATCAGTTTCCAAGCCAGGAGGTAAAAAATGAGTATAGATAAAGAAACTCAATATGTGCAAGTCCCTTAAGCAGCCAAGTTATGTAGCTGTTGTTTTAAGATAGTGAATTATTATGCAGTGTTTGGTTTGAGACTATGTATTTTTCATCTTTGGCAAGGCCGAATAAAATTATGATATATACTTAAAGTTACAGCCAATTGGTAAACATATGCTCTTTCAAAGCATTTCTTTAAGGAATATTTTGCATAAATTCATTCAAAACATCAGAGCAAATTGTTCAAGGATTATGTTACTGGTTAGGAAACTACTGCTAGTTTACAATTGACTGCACAATTGATGCAGTGGAGTTACAGTTTACACACATTGTTCTGATTGATATAGAATGACAAAATCCATCAAGTTTACAAGGTGTTCTGTCTCTAAAATTTTGCATAGCATTCGCCCAATCACTGGCTCATACTATACATGCCAAAAGAATAGGTTCGTAGTACACACAGGATGTATACACATATCTTACGAGAACGATGATCAGAAGGGGCTGATACTTCGCGCCAATTTTAACATGAGTTCAGGTACGAGGCGCTTTCTTGGAGGCGCTGAAGAATTCCTAGCCAGAGCTTCAGAGTCTCCAGAATAAATCATCGCAAGCAGATCTTCAAACATATCATCTCTGCCACCTCTCATGGGGTCCTGAATTTTGTGCACATGATGAATTCATACAAATAACTGAACAGAAAAATGGATAGAAAATCCACAAGCAGAACTAAAATACACTGAAGTGATCATGAATAACAAAACACTACCCTAATAAATGGAGAAAGATATCTTGAATCTTTGTAAGTTTGATACCTGAAGGAACATATCCGTGTGCGTCTTTCCTTCATATAGGATCGACTCAGCTTGAACTCCCAAGCCTCGAAGAGTCTCAGCAAAACTTTTACTGTAAAACCAACAGTATCCCACCAAACATTACATATAATACGAAAGACAGAAAAAAATATAGGCAGATGAAGTATGACATTAAAAAAAAAGACTGGTGCTAATCAATGAGATTCAGACCTCGAATCAGAGGGTATAGAATAATCTCCAGTTCCATGGAAAAGGATTATAGGAGGTAATAGAGAAACTGCATTCCTATTGTTTGGATCTTTGGCCACTACTTCTGGAGAATATCTTCTTAAAGATTCCTCTCCCTCCATTATGCTGTGAAGGTGAGATAAATCATCATCGAGATGATACAAGAGATCAAAAAGATAGGCAATGACTTTGCAACAGCAAATTGGCAAGTTTCATACCTTAGAAAAATAGAGCGGTATAAACCTCGATCATGAAAGTGATCTACCAGGTTGTACAGATTGTACCTGTCCATGAATGTTCCAAACAATATAAATTTCATTTTCGTACAGTGAGATAAACTTCAATTCTAAGATAGTTCATAGGAAAACTACAACTGCTAATGCTACAATTATGTGAAGTTTGAGCAATTAGCAGATCTATCGTGTACAGTTTTAACAAGCTCACCCTCCAGATAAACCAAAGTAAGCTTTGATTTGAGACACACTCCAAGATGTCTTCTCTCCACTAGCCTCTTTGATTGCCTGCTCTAGAAGGGCACATGCTGCAATGTGTGCACCAGCTGATTGTCCCATAACATATACTCTAATGAATTAACAGATTCTTGTTAGACTGATAATGCATTAATATACGTACATATAAATGAGTGTGTGTGTATACCTGCTTGGGTCCCCTCCATATTCAGCAATATTATTGCACACAAATGAGATGCCTTGAGAAGCATCTTTGATCATATCACTAATAGTTGCCTGAGGAAAGTTCCTGCAAGAGCACACCAACAATCAGATTGAATTTATTTTTGTTTGTGGCTATGAAGTGTGCAATTTATTGTCTAAAGCTTGGGTAAAGAATCTTACCCAAAAAAAAAAAAAAGCTTGGCAAATAATGAGGATTTTTTAAAATTCACAATCCGGAGCATATTTTACCAAAATATTCAATCTAACAGGCTCTCTAATGATAAGATCTTGTCTTGGAAGATAAAGTTCGCAATTTTCCTACGGTAGCCAATCAACGCATTTGTAAACCATTTAAATGGGCATTTTTAGTTAAATGTGCTGGAATAAATATAAATTCCTTTACAAATTGCGGTAGGTGAGAAATCTACAAGGATCTCAATTGTGCAATCTGTGAATATTACTTGAGGTTCAGTAATTTTTAATGTACTATATCTAAGGTAAATCCCTGCCAAAGTCATCCACATACATGTGAAAACAACATCACATATAAAGTATTCCAAAAAAAAAAAAAACAAGTTTCATGAGACCATTGTCTTAGACCGACAGAATCCATAAAATAGAGATGTAACAAATTTGGGATAAAAGATGTCAAAAATTTAAGTTACCTGTAATCTATGCAAGCTACTATAACATCTCTTTCTGATAATTGTTGTCCTAGAAGAGAACCCCATGCTTTATAACTGTACCCGCAAAAACGCTAGTCAGAATTTATGAAGAAGAGAGTTTACCGTATGATGCTTAACTAATTGTTCGATGTCAAAAGGAAACAAGGATATAAGCATACCCAATAATCCAAGCTCCGCCTGTTATGAATGCAACAACTGGCTTTGGCCCCTCACTATTTTTAGGTAAATACAGATCAAGCCTGTGACAGAAATTCTTAGTCGTGTAAAGAATAATAAGAGAAATTATAAAAAGAAACTACAACAAGCATCAATGAACAATTTTTTATTCCATAACTCAACTTGACTGAAATATATATAACGAAATTTAGTGAAACCTCACCTATTTCTGCCAAGTTCTCCATAAACAATACCTCTACGTACTTGGTTACAGAAAAAGTAATAATATCCAACTGCAATACAGCAATGAAATAGTTCATGTTATATTCCATAGGCAATGGATAGTAATACTTCATACTCATGAAACAATCTATCATCAAATTAAACAGTAAACACACTATATCTATATGCACAAACCTTGAACAAAACCAGGAAAAAGAAGGAAAGAATAACAGCCAAGGGCAAGAAATCTGGTGATCAATCTGAAGCCTACCCTGAAAAGGATTAAAGATTAGAAAGTGTTCACAAGTTAAGCTTAAGTAATATTTATGCTTGAAAAGAGCAGAAAACAGTGCATTGTTTCATGGTCAAGATACAACATTTGAAATTGATCACAGAACTAGATTAATCTATAATTTGCACTATATCAAATCAAGACCCATTCTCTAAAAATACTTAGAATTCAAAATTGAATCTCATCAGCATCTTCTACGTACTTCAAAGGCGAATAATCTTAGAATTTAAAAAAAAAAAGTAAATAAAGTTGAGAATATTTACCCCAAATACCGCAAGAACTTAAATCCAAGCCGAGTAATCAGAAAAGTATCAGAGGCAGTTTCGCCCATGTCTGTCCGGGAAGACTGCCGGCCTCCGTCGGAGAGAGTTATCAGGGAGTTATCGCTGGCCACGCGCCGCCGTGTCTTCTGCTGATACGAATTCGAATTGGCAGAATTCGAGGAAGCCTCATTGTAACTCGAAGTTCTAGGAATAAAAGGTTTTGTTTCGAACCTTTTGTCATCCTCTAAAGATGGAGGCATGAAAATTCTTGCTACTGCGCCGCCCAAATCTTCTCCTGATCGGATCAGCATTGCGGCTGACGCCGCCGCGGTTCCGATCATCGGAAAAGATGAAGATGACGATGAATGGAAGGACGATGGAGTAGTACCAGGGTTAGATACAGGAAGTATAGGTGGCTTCATGTTTATACGTATATACATACACCGTATATTATGTACAGTTTAGCGTCAAGTATAAATGTATAATTACAGTTGAGAATGGCAGACAAGATGAAGCATGAAGCAGAGAGAAGAAGGGTGGGTTCAATTGCAAATAAAGAAATTTGTGTGGTGAAGTTTTTAATTTTTAAGTTTCTTTTTGATTGTCCAATGATGTTGTTTCTTTTCTGACAGTTTTCAAATTTGGAGGGCCCCATGATAGATTTATGCCACGTGTTGTGTTGTGATAAGCTAGTCTTGGAGTATAGAAATATAGTGGCAAACTTGGAATTGTTATCTACTTTTTGTCCTATTGTGTTGTCCCATTTTGGGAATTTTTTTAGTGTATTTTGTTTATATATAGACCACGAATGTGTAAATGGGTTAAGCCATGTTGGGCCATTATAAACTATAGTTTTTAGTCCAACGCATATTTTTATTTGGGCCTGAGCACTGCATATCCAGTCACTTCACATTCATAAAAAGCTTAACAACTTAAGATTTTCTTTCAATTTATCGATTAGTTGCATAATAATGAATTTTTGAGTGTTTGCTAAGGCAGGGAATGTAATTAAATAAAATTTCTAGTAAACTAGTAGTATTCCCGTGCAATTCGTGGTTTATTATGTATTATAACAATATATATGATTTGCAATAATATAATGAAGTTGTTATATTAAAAGGTTATTTATGGCCTTTTATTATTTCGAAATTTGTAAAAATTAATATTTTTTATTGATAACATCAATATTCAACAATTAAATATGAAAATAA
Source organism: Scutellaria galericulata (assembly GCA_946896805.1). NCBI lineage: Eukaryota > Viridiplantae > Streptophyta > Magnoliopsida > Lamiales > Lamiaceae > Scutellaria > Scutellaria galericulata. Next base: position 2,348,534 of record OX335791.1, on the reverse strand, counting down.
AATTGAACATAATATAATAATAGTTTTGTGTTTGTGAGTTTTAATTTTTGAATAATTAAGAAGTGATTAATTATACTTACTAATATTTCTTGTTCATTTTTTTGTTCCTTTATATCTTATAATTATTTTTAGAATTTATAAATAATTTTCTGCATTATTTTTAGATGGATTTGTTCAAAAAGCATTATATTTATTCCAAAAAAAATTAGTTTATATTTATAAATTTAGGTTTCAAATTAATTTTAAATTTTAAAACAATATTTCTTAGATTATTGAAACCATTTTCAGATTTTTTTTGGCATATTATAGTTTTTTAAAACAATTTTTAGATTAATTATATCTATTTATTTGAAATAATTTTGAATAAATTTTATCAAATATTTTTATGATTTTTATTTAAAAACTTTTATTCAATTTATTGATTTTTATATCTTACACAATTAATATTACATATATATTTGAATTAATTTTTAAATTTTATTTGTTGATTTAAGATTGTTAGTATTAATAAAATCTGAAATTATTATTATTAATTTCAGATTTTATTATTATTTTAATATTTTTATAATAGTTACAAACTTTTAAACATTTTACAATCCTTTATAAAATGAAATTTAGATTTTAAAACTAATTTTCACATTTATATATTAAAATTATAAACTAATTTTCAAAATTTTAATTTTTGACAATATTTAAATTTCATTATTTTCAAAATTTAATTATATCATTAAAATATAATCATATCATTTAAGATACCTTCTTTTGTTTCATATCTACCCCTGTATATAAATTATAAGATAAAAAAAAAAAAAAAAGCATTGGAATTTTTTAGAAGGACAAATAGTATGACAAAAAGTAACATATAATGACAGTTGAATTCCTAAATCTAATATATAGTATGTGTTTTTCATGAGTCACATAACATGATGTAAGCACACGATATCTCTATTTTAGTATTGTTTCATATATAAATTGTATTGTTAATATTGAAATGTCTCATTGAAATAATAAAGGTTGGATGTCTTTTAGACAAAATGAAAATATGCAAATCTAACTTGATTTTATGCAGATGGAGGTAATTTTTAATATAAATCTTTGAGATAACCAAATTAATCTTGAGATATATACTAGGGATGCACGTATGATGTATCTCATAGAAAACACATAGAATATTAATATCTGGAAAAATATGGATAAAAAGAAGTGATTTAATTTAGTGATTGTGGAAGAATTGTTTAATAGTAAATGTGAGCAATGCTTGAAACAAGAAGTGACTGTTTATATATATAAAAAATCATTTTGAAAATAAAAAATAAAAACGAAAGAAAGAAAAGTAAACGAATTTTGAAGAGATATCAGTAGAAGTATATGCCATGACATGAGTGAATCCTAATCCATTTTAAGATGAGTTATTTGTGGCATTTAAGTGGGATATCCTCAATTGATACGAACATTTAGGATTAATAATTAGAAAAGGCATTACATGGAACCTTAATCCAGAATCATATGCCCCTTTTATAATTATAGTTCAATACTGGAGGCTTTACAGATATTTAAAATATTTATTCCTTTTGTGGTTTACGTTCTTCATTTAAGGTAGAATATTTAATTAGTTTTGAAATTTTGGATATTTAAATTATAAAATTTATAAAACACTCAATCGATTCAAGTTGGTCCATTATTTGTAGCCCACATGCAACATCTTATGTTAGAAAAGGTCATCAATGTACGTAGATGTAATTCTTAGAACAATATCTAGTTTGAAATGAATATTGTCGAGTGGATATAATCATCCATGATTTGATCCTGATTCGATCCTCTTCTCCTCTAGTAAAAATCGGAATTCTTCAATCTAAAGTACCTGCAAAACAAAGAATACTGGGAGGTTTTCCTGGCGAAGGAACTCCGACGCTCAAGTCAGTAAAATGGTTGAACTCTTTCCTTTATGAGAATGTGTGTATATGTTTTTAATATAATTGTCTCTAAAAAAATGAAAGAAAAAAATATTATAAGTTTATATACTCCCTGTGAAATGTAGCAGTTGAAGATATCCAAGAAATGTGGGAAGTGGGTTAGTGATCCACGAAATGGGCGGTTATTTGAATTCAAATCAGTTCGCTTAATTCATCCGAAATGAGCTCGTCATCTTGGTTCAAAACCTAATAAGTTCACACTTCAATGATATATTAACTGCGAACTCTTATCAAATAGGAAACAGTTCGCCTAAATTGTGTTAGAGCATAGCTCGCTCATTCCAAAGAAACTTCTATTCATTTTCTTTAAACTGTTCGCACCGGCGGCTCATAAACTTGATCCGATTTAGATAAGAAAATCCGGTTCGCTTAGTTCGACCATATCAAGTACTCCCCCCATATCAAAGTGCATGTTTACATGCACTAGTTCGCATCACTTCTACCGAACATCAAATGATCCTTCTAGAAGCAACACGTCCCTTCAATCATTTCTGCGCGACACGTGTCAATCAACACACTTCCCACTAAACGCCCTTTCATCTTTCATCGTTTGATCCCTTCGTATCCAATGGTCAGAAACGCCCAACTTTTCAAAATTTTCCCCCCAAAACCAAACGTCGTCTTCCTCCTATTTATACCGTCTTCCCCTCTCATAAACCCCTTCTGCGAAATCACTGTATATTCACATATAAACAAGGGTTTTTCTTCTGCAATTTCTAGGATTCTCCAATTTCTTCCAGGTACTATCTTCCTTCTCTCTTGCATTTCATTTCAATGGCTTCTTCCAACTCCCTAACTCATCTGAGAGACGAGGACGAATCAGAGGAAGGTTTTGAACAATTTCCTCTTCGTTCCCGTTCTGAACCTGAAAACCCTAACCCTTCTTCATCTAGCCGCTCGAACCCCTCAAATCTCCCTAAAAGATCCCGCAAGAAGACTGTAGATACTGTTTTTTCTTCTACAAAAGCCACTCCAACTCACACAATTCTTTTGAGCTAATTCATGATGGGGGTTATTCCATAGTAATTCCGAGTTCGGAAGATCGGCCACACCGAGCTCCGGCTGGTCATCAGACATGGTTCTTAAAACATGTCACCTTAAGTTTAGTTCCTCCTATCCACCTTTTTTTTCTGGAGGTTGGTCCGGCTTTTCGAATATGGCCGAACCAACTTCATCCGAACTCCATCAATTATATAGTGTCTTTTTATATGGTGTGTAAATGGATGGGGGTCGAACCCACTTCTGAGCGGCTCCGATCTTGCTTCGTCCTCAAACACACTAACCCTTTTCGTTTTTATCTGAGCCCCCGCAGCGGTGGGAAATGAGCTCAATTTTTATCATCTAGGGACGATAAAGTCAATTCTTGGGAGAAATACTATGTTTTTATTCATGCACCGACAAACCAACCCTTCCACTCACTTCCTTGGCCCCAACTTCGAATCGAACTGACCCTGCTCCCTAATGGGATTTTGAGATCGCAGCCCTGGATAGGATCTTCCGTTGGGGGTGGTTTGATATAGTGAAAATGAGTTCCTGTGAGTCGCTGTTGTCATTCTGGGGGTTCTATCCGAACAATCAAGTTCCCTCCAGATTCAACCTAGGTTGTTTTAGCTTCTGTCATTTTTCTTGTTTCTGTTTTATTTTGCTGATGAATGTCTTACTCAAATCTATTTCTGTTGCAGACAACACGATGAACAAATTTTTCAAATTAAAATTTTCAAATTCGCCCCGAAGACCCCTGTTGCGGAACGAACTGTCTTCTCTCCTTCTAAAGGAGCGGTAAATGTAGAACTTGCCACGGTCTTCAAACAGGCAGAGGAAAATCGCCTCACCGAGCTAACCTCTAAAACCCGCGGTTCGACAGAAAACATAGTTCAATCAGAAAGGGCAATCTTCCTGTTAGCTCGGATCCAGTCGTATTTGCATCTCCTTTGGCTATCACTGATGTTCAACCTCCTCTATCTCTGACTGCTACTCATGCTTCTGTTCCTGTTGATCTGACTGAAGAGATCGATGAGGAAGCAACTGAAGGTTCCCCTTCCCTACGCAGGAAGAAAAAATGGTCTTCCCACAGACGTCGCCAATTGATTTGATCCTGATTCGATCCTCTTCTCCTCTAGTAAAAATCGGAATTCTTCAATTTAAAGTACCTGCAAAACAAAGAATACCGGGAGGTTTTCCTGGCGAAGGGACTCCGACGCTCAAGTTAGTAAAATGGTTGAACTCTTTCCTTTATGAGAATGTGTGTATATGTTTTTAATATAATTGTCTCTAAAAAAATAAAAGAAAAAAATATTATAAGTTTATATACTTCCTGTGAAATGTAGCAGTTGAAGATATCCGAGAAATGTGGGAAGTGGGTTAGTGATCCACGAAATGGGTGGTTATTTGAATTCAAATCAGTTCGCTTAACTCATCTGAAATGAGCTCGTCATCTTGGTTCAAAACCTAATAAGTTCACACTTCAATGATATATTAACTGCGAACTCTTATCAAATAGGAAACAGTTCGCCTAAATTGTGTTAGAGCATAGCTCGCTCATTCCAAAGAAACTTCTATTCATTTTCTTTAAACTGTTCGCACCAACGGCTCATAAACTTGATCCGATTTAGATAAGAAAATCTGGTTCGCTTAATTCGACCATATCAATCCAAAACATAATTTTCCAATTATTCTAGCCCCTTTTGAATTTTAAGAGCACCTCAAATACATTTAGATTAATATAAGTATTTGTCGATTTTTTTCCATCGTGACAATACATTCCAACAAAATCGGGATGCATTTAAATTAGTAATCCTTTGGGACATTCTGAACTTTTTATCGCAAAAGTTTACATTCGTTCATCCCATAAAACGAGTGTTATTTCAAACTTCTTCCTTAAAAAAAGCAAAAAAAAAAAAAAAAACAAAAAAAAAAACAAAACTATGCACTTATAATAAATTTGTAAGTAATTATAATAAACTTTGAATGATAGATTTGATGAACAAATGAAGAGACATAAGTCAGACTAGATGACTTACGAAAGATTATATCTTCAATTCTTCATTCACTTAAAAAAAAAAAAAAATGAAACACTTTTTGGAATGAATTAAATATTTTATTTGATGATTTATCACAGTAATTGCAAATACACGTTACATATATAATTGACTTAATTGTTTCACTGCACACATTAATACAAATCAAATATTTTTCAACAATTAAAAAAAAGTAATATCACAACTGTGAGACATACTATACAATCTCTGCACGTACAACATTATTCGTTGCTAATATTTACGATATTATGGCCCCAACAAAATCCAATTTAAAAAAAAAATTATGGTACATATATGTCCTTTATGATAATAATGTTATATTGATAGAAAATTTAATCATGTATATATATGGCAAATTGTTTGAAATTGAATAAGGGAGAGAATAGGTGGGGTGAGCACCATGAAATGAATGGGATCCTACTCGGATCATCATTTCTTTACTTATAGCCTATAGCCTTCTACCTTTTCTTTATATCCTTTTTATTTATTTATTTTATCTTTTAATCTCATATGATCAATACAAGCTAGGCAATATAAAGTGACAGATATACAATATTTCCCATTTTTACAAAATTATCATAAATGATGAAGTTAATAGATGACTTGAGAATGTTGTTACATGCTGCATTTGAAGAATTTTCCTTTTCAACTGCTCAAGAATTATGCTGGTTTATACCATGTAAATTGTTAATAGCCTCTCTTTGAAAGCCTAATAGCTTCCTATTGTCACTATCAACACTAATAATTCCTTGGAATGTTACCTACTTGCAACTTGGTTGCTCCATTTCAACACGGTGTAGAGAAAAGGAATCATCATCTTGGAAATACCTGAATTTCAAATCGTTCAATTGGACATCATAAAAACCGTGTCCTAACTTTGGAGCATCCCCGTGTGGGAAGAAAAACGAGCAAGCACCGTATCCTTTTTTCGTTGCCACAATGGTTACATTACATCATTGAGAAGTTGCTATCCTTCTCAATAGGGAGAAGGAATGAAGAATGGAACTTAGAACCTTCACCTCTATAGTTGCAGTACCAATAGCATCTTATAAAGCTAAAGGCTAAAATAATATGACAAATAATGTAATATTGCACACCTTTTCTTATCCTAAACTTAGTGGACTTCTGGCTGGGCTAATTAGAGACATGTTTTGTGTGTTTGCAAAAAGATTAGGCCAATGAGCTTTGCATACAAATGACCAATCTTGACTTAAAAACAGGAAAGAAAAGCTGCCCCTCATGCAAAAATGGACTAATAATGTTTTCTTTAGAACAATCTTTTTGGAACCAACTTTTGAGAGGTGTAATAACAGCAGGTTGTCTGAGAAATCAGCCTCAAATGGCAACCAAACTGTTATACCTTCCAAGTGGAATGAGCATAGGATAAAGATATGCAGAGGGTATAACAGAATGTGCTATGGAGAATCAGTGCTCAATCATCAATCAAGATTCTTTTCATCTCCATAAATAGTGTGATCATACTAGCTAAACACTCACTGCACTTGAAAAACTTCACTTTAGGCCTGCATTTTTGGCAAGATGGTGAAATTCTCGAAGCAGTTCGAGGGCCAGTTAGTGCCTGAATGGAAAGAAGCTTTTGTGGATTATTGGCAGCTGAAAAAGGACATCAAGAAAATCCATGTTGTCAATCAAGACAAGAATGGCAAGAAACAGAGCAGTTCTTTCGTTTCTTCTCTGAGAAAGTATGCTTCTTTTCTTCACCATAAGCAAAGAGAGCCAAGGGTCATTCAAGTACTTCTGCCCCCTTAATCTCTGCTTATTCTTTTAAGTATAAACCATTTTTGATTCATTCTTTACTTACTTTTTCAATGTGATTTTAGGTTCATAAAAAGCTGGCTGGGTCGGCTAGTAAGGGGGACTTGTACGAGACTGAGCTGCTCGAGCAGTTTGCTGATGATCCCGATTCTGCAGTTGAGTTCTTTGCATGTTTGGATCTTCAACTCAACAAAGTGAACCAGTTTTACAGATCAAAGGAGATGGAGTTTCTTGAGAGGGGTGATTTGTTGAAGAAACAAATGGAGATTCTTACTGAGCTTAAATCTGCTTTGAAGCAACAATGCAGTAAAAGGGCATGTTCACAAGAGTCTAAGGAGGAGCACTCAATATCGGGCACTATATCATATGGTATGATGCAAACTAAACAATGTTTGAATCATGGTTTTGTGATTATTTTTCATGTTTTCTGTTTGTTAATAGATGAAGAGTCGGTTAAGGAGGGATTGGAGAACATAACTGAAGAATTCGAGAAAAATGATATGGGATTGTCTGAATCTTCCAACTCTGGTGAACTAGCAAGATCAGTGAGGATGAAGAACTTGAGAATTCACATTCCTATTACGAATCCAACGCGCACTTTTTCAGCCATCACTTATTTGCTATGGGATGATTTGGTGAATCAGACCTCAAAGAAATGTGGCCCAGATGGAAATAAGTTGCATATTAATAAGAAAAAGCTGCATCATGCAGAAAAGATGATTAGGGGTGCATTTGTTGAGCTCTATAAAGGATTAGGATACCTCAAAACTTATAGGTATTTTCTACATTGCTATAACTTGTGAATTTTCTTCTGATCTTGGAAAAGAACTGTTGTGATTATGTTGTTTGATTCTTTCAGGCACTTGAACATGCTTGCTTTTGTAAAGATTTTGAAGAAATTCGACAAAGTAAGTATAGTTAACTAACTTCAATTTTGATAACATTATTTTCCTTGTTAATATATATAAAGAATGACTATTTATGTGGTTTTCTCAGGTGACTAGCAAACAGGTTTTTCCTGTTTATTTAAGAGTGGTTGAGTGCTCCTACTTCAACAGTTCAGACAAGGTAACTTAGAAAGCCCACAAGTTTAATGATCAAGATTCAAGAAAAGCATTAATCTTGCAATATAACATTTGTGCATTGTTGGAAGATGATTGGATGTGGGGTAGCATACACATTTACCATCATTAGATACATATTTTTCTGACATTTTAAAGTGGTGCTCAATTGTAAAATGCCCTTTTCCCATGTTCAATATTGCCTAGATTTCCAATCATGAAAATGAGATTTGGTTGTCTTTCACTACTGTAACAGGCTGTGAAGTTAGCAGATGAGGTTGAGGAGCTTTTTGTCAAGCATTTTGCTGAAGATGATAAAAGAAAGGCCATGAAGTACCTTAAACCAACTCAGAGAATAGAATCACATTCTGTCACTTTTTTCATTGGTGAGATTCCTGTAATAAAAATCAAAGCCCCAATATTAAAAAAACTGTTATGATCATGTTAAAAATGCTACATATTTAACTGATCCTTTTTGACAAGCAGGATTATTCGCGGGGTGTTTTCTTGCACTTTTCGTTGGATACGTTATCATGGCTCATATTACTGGGATGTATAGATCTAACACAGACACAATGTACATGGAAACTGTCTACCCTGTACTTAGGCAAGTACTTAATTTTGTCAGACTGTCTTTTTTCTGATGTTTATTAATCAGACACATGACATTTTTAATTCCAATTTGCAGCATGTTCAGCCTATTGTTTCTACATTTGTTCCTTTTCGGATGCAACATATTCATGTGGAGAAAGACACGGATTAATTACAGCTTCATCTTCGAACTCTCCACCACAAAGGAACTAAAGTACAGAGACGTGTTCTTGATTTGCGCCACATCAATGGCTGCCGTTGTTGGGGTCCTGTTTCTTCATTTATCACTCGCAGAAAAAGGGTATTCGTACACCCAAATTCAATCCATACCCGGCTTTCTTCTTCTGGTAATTATCGATCATATACAACATTACATTACCATTAGTATCCATGTATTTATAAGTACTTACTAATATGTCCATTACCATCAACTCTTTTGCAGATCTTCATTTTAGTTCTAATATGCCCCTTCAACATTATCTACAAATCAAGCCGTTTTCGTCTGCTTTCTGTGCTAAGAAACATCATCTTATCGCCTTTGTATAAGGTCGCCATGCTCGACTTTTTCATGGCTGATCAACTCTGTAGCCAGGTATATTACCTCACCACCATCAACACGTAAACACATACTAATTAGTATTGAAAAAATTCTTCATTATTAATCATTGTGAATGAACTGTCAATCAGATCCCCATGCTTAGAAACCTCGAGTACGTAGCATGCTACTACATAACAGGGAGCTACAAGACTCTAGACTACAATTACTGCACGAGAACCACATACTATAGAGACTTGGCTTATGCAGTGTCCTTTCTACCTTATTACTGGAGATCCATGCAGGTATATATAGACCATACAAACCTTAAAAGTTTAAGGTTTCTGATATGAAATGTAAACATAGACAACTTCTTGTCCTCAGTGTGCAAGAAGATGGTTCGACGAAGGGCACAAAAGTCATCTCATCAACCTCGGAAAGTATGTGTCTGCAATGGTGGCTGCAGGTGCCAAAGTAGCGTACGAGAAGGAAAAAGGCGCGGGATGGCTTTGCCTACTCGTGATCATATCCATCGTAGCAACTGTGTACCAACTTTACTGGGATTTTGTCAAGGATTGGGGCCTTCTCCAGTTCAACTCCAAGAATCCGTGGCTTAGAGACGAGCTAGTCCTTCGCCATAAGTGCATATACTACTTCTCATTGGTAAGTAAATGCTCACTTGTAAAATCGCGTTGTTTCTTCATTATAGAAGCTAATACATTACTTGATGCAGGGATTGAATCTTGTGCTAAGGCTGGCTTGGTTGCAGACAGTGTTTCACTACAACTTCGAAAAAGTAGACTACAGAGTGACAATGCTGTTTTTAGCAGCACTTGAGGTTGTAAGAAGAGGGCAGTGGAATTTTTACAGGTAATCAAGATCAAGATTCTGGTGTTGATGAAATTATTTTATTGCATGAATCTTGATTTTTGTAATAATAGAAAAGTTGATTTTCAGGTTGGAGAATGAGCATCTGAATAATGCAGGGAAGTTTAGGGCTGTGAAGACAGTGCCACTTCCTTTTCATGAGGTGGATGAACAAGATTGAGACAATAGAGCAATAGAATTAGAGCCATGCAAATTTATTCCTATATTCATCTAAGCACAAATGATGGTGCCATTGTACAACTTGATGATGATATCTTTTTTTTTTTTGGGAATTTCAGTTTACAAAATAATACATACTTGTATACACAAATTATTTGCAGTTGTTTGTTATTAATGACAATAAATTACTTCCACAATAATTTTGAAGTGTATTTGATGATTGATATTGATCTTCATTTCTGATCATATTAGATTCATTTATTGTGTCAGATTAAATACATGTAGTCTTAAATGATTGACGTGATTGGACACAATATAAAACAAGATAATTTCCAAAAGTAGCAACAAAGTAATTTTTCCGTTTAAAATACTTTAACCTAAATTAGAAAAAAAAAATCGTTCATAAATTAAAAAGAAAAAGAAAATACTCTAATGAAATTATAAAAGTATTGCAACTGATTTGTACGACATTTATGTTACAATTATCATAATAATGAGTAATAAACATGATGAGTGATATATGATTATTTGTATTTTTGGACAGGTGCTTTGAAAATCTCATCCAGCAGAGTAAATTTTAGATTACAAAAATCAATAAAATAGGTTTTGACTTTATATCCAAAAAATTCACTTGCTTTAACTTCGATTTACCAGTCTTGCCCCTCATCCATCGCTGAATGCATATAGAGTCCTTTTATATTTTATTTATTAAATTATTACTATTTTTTTTAACAAATATTATATTATTACTTTCTATAATTACTAACATTAATATTAATATTGAAATAGTAAATATAATATTATAAAAAAAAAAGAAAAAAAAAAGGCATTTAAGATGACGAATTCTAGTTGTAGACAAAGTAGGAGAGTGTTTGTTGGGCCTTTTGACATTGGAAACCACCCTTTTTAAGGTTCAGAAGCCCAAACCCTCGTCAGAACACAAACGAAATTAGGGCAAACAATGACCGAATCGAATCTCAAGAATCCTAATTCTCGCTCTCACAGACGCTGAACGCAAACCCTAAATCAGTGATCCGTTTTCAAAGATACGCTGAGGGATAAGATTGTTGCTGATTTTTATTAGGAATCGTGTTTGTTCTTCGAGGTATGTAATTTCTACATTGAAAATCTCTATCTTGTGAATCTTGACACTCAATCGGTGTCGGTATTTTGCGCGTGTTCCTACGTCGCAGGTATCTGAAATTTTAACTCGTAAGACTGATTCCATGTCTCAAATTACGCCGTAGGTATAAGATTGTTTTTCTGCGCGAACACCCCCCCCCTCCGTGTTTCAGAATTCACTTTATTGGAGTGATTGTCATTTGTGTATTATTGAGGAATCGAATGTGGTGGTGTGAGTTGGTTTCTAATGTGTACGTCAAGATTTTCTATTCTGCGTCCTTGCTATTGTCCAATTAATATCGGTTGAATGATGACTTAAGGTTGATAAGGGCCCGGGATCACAGTCACTTTTCTACCTAAGAAAAGTTCTTTCATGGTAGCGGGTTGTGCAAAGTGATGCATAGCAGTTAATATTTTATCCTGTGGAAGAAATTTTTATTTTTGCTGGCCCTCTCGTGTGAGATGATTTTCATTCAAGTTTGCTGCTTTATTGAACTCCATGTTTGTTATAATTAAAATATTATTATAATTATTCTCTGTGGTGCATATAGGGCAAATGGACTTGCTCTTCATTCTATAAAGTTGCTTTCTTTATCTATAAAGAAAGAAACTGCAATTTTTTTTCTTTTGTTTTTGTTTATGTTTATAACCTTACTTCAGTCTGATACATCATGTAATAATAGCTGTACTTGGGCCATGTTCATAAAGCAGTTTTTGTTTGGACAACCGACAGTATTGAAAATGTCAAATGAGATGTCTGTTACAACTCTTTTTATGTGGTTTTGCATGCTTCCATCATTTGATTTCTTCCTCATAATTATTATGACAATATATCTAGTTGTACTTCTGAGGTGTTATTTGTACTTTGTGGTGTGATGATATACTCAGATGCCATGCACATTAAATTATGTGTGAAAAGAGACCAACAAGATTTTTCTTTGGAGGTGTTTGTTTAGGAGCCTCATTAAAGTGGGAAGTCAATCATTGAAGACTGGTTCCATGTTCATCATATTGTAACTGCATCTTGTTCATTCTTTACAGGAAAGGTCTTATTCTCTTCTTCTACCACTTTGCAACAATTAGCAAGAGCTTTGCAGGAAAAGCTTGACTCTTTGTGAGAGCAATGGACCCTGGACGCTATGGTCTCCATCAAGGATGGGAAAATAACAGCGTAATTGTGGTTTCCTTTTCATCACATATATGGGATGATATACAAGAAATTAGGATCATGTGATTGTCCATTTTTTTTCGGCATCTCTTCCTTAAGGAACATGAGAGAAGCCATGGGACAGTGAGGATGTGGAATCGTTTGCCTACGTTTACCATGATTATTACTTGCTGATATACCTTATTCTCTTGAATCCACAGGCTTTGGAGGGGTATGGTGCAGTTCATGATTCTAACTTTCGGTGAGTGCATGGTGATGCTTATCACTAGAGGGTTAGTTTCCTGTGGTTAAATTGAAGGATCTTGAGATGTGGATTTCCTTCATAATTTTTATTGGGCTCAGATGTTTGTTGAGCCTTTCATCAGAGCTATTTTCTTCATTTTCCTTGATCCTCCCCCTTTTTATTGGTTTTATCTGGTGTCTATGTTTCTAGAATTCCATTTAAGTTTTCCCTTGTACATTTTTCTTATTACTTGTGCTTGTTGTTTCTGTTCCTTTCACTTCTTCCTATCGCACTTGCCTCATCGTGTTTTGGCAGGGATGGTGGATCTTATGATGATAGGAGCTATATAGATGAAAGGTTCTCTAGGGAAAATGTCTACCCAAGGGGTGCCTTTCATCGGGATGTCTTGGAGAGGGATAACTATCCTCCTCCACCATCATCAGTTGGGATGTGGCCTCAAACAAGGAGGAGAAGCTATGAAGAAGAGTATTCTCTTGATAGAGATATTAGACGGCATGAGAAGCCGTATGTAATTCCTATTATGGTCCATTCTTTGGGAAGCTGATAGCATAATGAGATTGAAACATTTGTGGAATAAAATTATGGGATGGCAATCATTGTAACTGACATTATCATGATATGGTTTATAGGCCGGCTCGATATGGGGGGCGTGACCGCGAGGATTATGGATATGATGATTATGACCACAGATCTCGTGTTTCACATCAAAGCAGGGAGGACAGTCGTGAAAGGGATTATGATTATGGACGACAAAGCTATGATTCTGACTATGACAGAGGTGGTAGGAGAGATGGTAACTGGAGAAGGCGTGAATCTCGGGACAAGGAATGGGACAAGAGAGGTCTGAGTCGGGAAAGGGATGAAAGCCCATATAGAAGGCATGAGCATTCTCCTTCTCATTCTCATTCTCGTTCTCATTCTCGTGGTCATGATGATCGGGCAAGGTCAAGGTCTCCTCGAGGCAGGAGTCATGGTAGAAGTCATAGAGAAGATAGTTATGATGACAGTCGCTATGATAGAAGTGACAGGCGAAGAGATCGTGAAGATAGACATCAGCATGACCATTATTCTGTTGTATGCTCCATGTGTTCTTCAGTTCTTGTCGGATCTCCATTATTTTTTGCTATAATTGGTAAATTAACTAAGTGGTTCCACTCTCTCTTTTTAGGCTCCCTCTGCTACTGTTGTGGTAAAGGGCCTTTCTCAAAAGACAACAGAAGAAGACTTGTATCAGATTCTTGTAATTCCTTTATCCATCTTTCTTTTATGTTTGTCAAAACACATTGTTACTTTATTTCTGCCAACCGCCTTCGTTACCATATGCATGATTCGTTTATCTGAATCAGGCTGAGTGGGGACCTCTTCGTCATGTTCGTGTGATTAAAGAGAGAAATTCTGGCATCTCTCGGGGATTTGCTTTTATTGATTTCCCTTCTGTGGTATGGAAGTACAGGTCCTGTCATTATACTTAATATTTTGTTAAGTGCCTAAAAAACTGACAGTATTCTTGTCATAGGATTCCGCACAGGCAATGATGGATAAACTTGCGCATGAAGGTCTTCTTGTGGATGGTAGGAAGCTTTTCTTTGAGTACAGGTATACTCACATTTTCTCTTGCTCTTCTTTGATGGTAGGAAGCTCTTCTGTGTCAATGAATATTATTGTAAACTTACATTTTTGTTACAGTAGTAAGCCAACTGGGGGAGCTAATGGATCTCTTGGAATGGATAGTGCATCAAGATCTGGACATGGTAGTCATAGAAGTATGATGGTCCCATCTGATTGGATGTGCACAATATGCGGCTGTGTCAATTTTGCCCGCAGAACATCCTGTTTTCAGGTTTAGTTTAAGATTCCAATCTTTTTTTCCTTTAGCAAGTATCTCGTCTGGATTGAGACAATCTATCAGGTCGAACCTTATTTTCTAGGGATATTTTTCTTGATAGAGAACTCTTGATGATAAGTTTATTTTGTCTTTTACGAGGAAAAACGGTGCTAGGTAATGGGTTCTATGTCTACATCCACATTCCTCAACTCTATTCTTATGTTACTTCAGATCTTGTTGGTGCTCTCTAAGCTCATACACATGTGCATTGTTTTCTTGTTAGAAATCCTGTTACTTTTACCTAATATCTAGTTAATTATATAACTTTGTTTCTTAGTATATAGTCACTGACCCCTCTATTAAATATGAATCTTTTCTTTAATTAGTGTAATGAGCCAAGAACAGAAGATGCTCCCCCAGCTGATATGACATCAAATTCCACATCTACTGGCAAGAGAGGAGAAGCAGGTTAGTTTTACTTCTAAGAGTTCTGTCAGCTAGAATGGGTCTTATTTTATAGAGGAACTTTACCTGAAGCATCTTCAGGTCCTACACATGTTCTTGTTGTACGTGGATTGGATGAAAATGCCGATGAGGAAATGCTTCGTTATGAATTTTCTAAACATGCTCCAATTAAGGTGAATTTACTTTTTAAAAAATGTCTGCCTTAGTTTTATAATTTATTATAGTTGGCATACTATACAGAATCCATAGTAATTCCTAATATTGCAGGATCTGCGGCTTGTTAGAGACAAATTCACACATGTTTCAAGAGGATTTGCATTTGTTCATTTCTACTCGGTAAGTTTCATTTGATGATTGATTTTGAATGCACATTGGTTCTGTTCTGGAAGAGAATGTGGCTTAGGATATCATTATAATTCTAATGATATAAATGAAATCAATTCACATCTGGAATGAGTTAAAAGAATGGTGGACGAGATGCTGTCTGTTATATACTATAACAAGTAAGCATGTGAAAACTGAGCTTGAAAGTTTTCCCTTCTTCATCATGAGATGGGATTGCATAATATTGTTTATGTGTTCTTTATTCTGTCAGTATTCTTCTTTTACTGGACATGTTTATTTTCATAAAAGTTTATATCCTAACCCTGATCTTCAGGTGGAGGATGCCACCAGAGCACTAGAAGCAACTAATGGTACTACTTTGGAGAAAAATGGTCAGATTCTTCGTGTTGCCTATGCCAAAAGTATTATTGGACCTGGATCAGCAGTTTCAGGAGCTTCTCAGTCAAGCAATCTTGCCGCTGCTGCCATTGAAGCAGCTACCTTTGCTCAGCAGGTTTGATGCGTTTTTCCTCACAACATGCGACATACTTGGTTACCATATCTCTATTAGCAAATATCAAATAATGTTTGGCTGTCAGTCTGATATCCCAAAGTTGGATGATAGTGAAGTCTTCTTGAATATGAATTGTAAACTAGGTGAAATTCATTTGCTGTAATGGTGCATATCCAGCAACAATAATCAGTTGACCTTTTGTTTTTTCATTTGCCTATTTGTATGTGCTGCTGCATCTACGAACAACTTTATCGTTGCTCAGCTCCTCCATACTGCATACAATACAAATATTAAACACTCACCCCACAGTATCTATGGTTGCTTGAGTTCTTTTTTTTTTTTTTACAAGCTGTGTGATTGAGTACAGGTCCATGAATTTTGATGTTAGTTAACCTAGATTTTGAAGTTTTTTTTTTTTTTTTTCTCTGTTTGTCCAATTTAATCCATTTATATTTAGCATCCTTTACTAACAGGAATGATTAAATTTTCAGGCTCTTTAGTAGTGTGGTGGAGAGAGTTATTGGTTATTATGTGATCCTCCAAAGAGTGATGGACAATGCTTGCATACAGTTATTAATAGTTTTGCATGATCTATCATCTTCTTTTTAGCTTCTTTTATAGTCTTTCTCATGTGGAACCAATGTTTGGCTTCTGCTGTTGCTTTAACACATTTAGATAATCTATGTTTTTCTCTTTATCTTTTAGTATGATGCCGTTGGTTGGGCACCAAAAGAATATAATCCAGAGGACAACCAGTCCGGTGGTAGTCATCAGCAGGGTGGACACGTTGGTCAGACAGATCCTTCAGCTCCACAATCTGGGTTTGTGTGGGATGAAGCCTCTGGTTATTATTATGATGCTGCTTCTGGTTTCTACTATGACGGGAATTCAGGTTTCTCAACTTACTCTTAGTGTCCTGTTTTATGGTTTCTTTGATATGTTGCTGACTTGTTGACATAATAAGTTCTCTCCAACTATTCAGGCAGTGGTCCTTAGCCACAATTTTTCTTTCATGATTTATTGATTTGTCATATATCTGCTTTTGAGGACTGACTGCTATATTCATTTTCTTTTACTTGAAAATTATGGTTTACATTCATGCATGCTTGAAAATAAACTATTATGCAATTGTTTGTTATGTTTTTGAATCAAAACACTTACAGATTAGTGTTGAATCTTGATTTGTGAAGGCTATTTTTTGGTTTGAAGGTCAAAGAAACATGATAAAGTTGTTCTACTATGTAATATACTGCATAGACTCATGTAATTTGGAATTTTTTAACACTCGAGGATTCAACTTGGTTCATTTAATGTAATCACTGTTTTCTTGGATGGCATATGCAGTGTTTAGAGATAGGCTGTATCATGGATCCTAATGAGTCTTTTCTGTTATTATTATAGTATTCCTACTCCTAGATTTTTTTTATTTGATTTGCACTACATTGGCATTATATGGTCGCAGCTACCCACATATTCCCCCTCTCTCTGTCTCTGTGTGTGTGTGTTTGTATTTATGTATGTATAATAATGTGTGTGAGTGTGTCTATCCATTTATCCATCTGTAATGAAATATGTTATCTGTAACGTTCTTTCTCTAAATAAACACCTGAAAAAGATGGTTAATTTCATTATCTTCTACTCTGCAGGTTTATATTATGATGGGAATAATGGTCTCTGGTATACTTTTGATCAACAAACTCAGCAGTATATTCCTTGCATCGATCAGAATGGCAAGACAGCTGAAAAACAAAGTGAGACTTCCAAGACATCAGATAATAGAAAGGTCATTATATCTGCACCAGCTGCTACAGTAACATCAAATGAGAAAGCTGCTTCATTACCAGATGCTGTCCAGGCTGCAGCTGCAGCAGCAATCGCTGCTGAGAAGAAAGAAAGGGAGAAATTAAAAGAAATAAAACTTGCCTCAAAAAGTAGCATCATGGCTAACAAGAAGAAGATGAATAATGTCTTAAACTTGTGGAAGCAAAGAAGTCATGAAGGACAAGCACCACGTGTGGCTCTCGAGGATAACCAGCCGTCTTCTCTGGTTGAAGAGAGATCTAACCAAGCATCATCCATGAAGAGCAAGTTCAAAAATGAAGGGTCGATAATGAAAGAAAATACTATAGCTTTGATAGGCTCAACAAGTGCCCAAAATCAATCTGCCCGATTGGACTCCCAAGAAAGGGCAAGGCCTGTTGTTGCCAGTTCAGGGGGCCCTTTAAAAGGGGTTATTAGGGGTTCTGGGTTGGGGGTTGTGAAATCAGATACTGTTTATATGGGTCAAGGAGATACTACATTGGCTTCGTCTGTTAGTACGTCTTCTGCAGGATCGTTGCTGACACTGACAGAATCTTCAACGGTGACTCCGTTTAGAACAGATGCATCTGCATTGGGTTCCTATGTACCACCTCAAGCTGCTGGAAGTGGTAAAAGAAGGTTCTCTGAGATGCCATCTGCATCAGTTGGAAACAGAGAACAGTCTCAAACAATTTACAGAGATCGTGCTGCCGAACGGAGGAGTTTGTATGGTTCATCATCATCTTTTGAGGACGATTTGAATGCTGCAGCTGGAGATTCAAGTAAGCTTTTCGTGATATCCTGTTTATATGCCCCTTTTATTTTACTCTTTTTCTCTACGAACATTAGTTTCTAGATTGAAACAAGATTTATATCTAGGCTCCTTGTGGTTGAATGACTCTGGGACTTGACAGAAATAAGGTGTGTGATAGGCGATAAGTTGCAGTAGCTTGGCCTTAGCCTCAAAGCTTTTACTACTGCAATTATGTGTAAAATTGAGAAGATTCCAATGGTCGAATTGCTAGTTTTTTTGTCTACCGACTCTGTATTGACTCGTGAGAAAATTTGTGTTGTTATTCCGGGGACTTCAAGATCGAGATCCAACAAATAGAAGGGGTGTTGTGGACTCCATGCCTTTCCCTCCTGGTGTTGGTGGTGGAAGAAGTAGTGGAGATGCAAATACTCAGAGTTACGAGGTGATAACAGCAGACAGGGCCATTGATGAGAGCAATGTAGGCAACCGGATGCTACGCAGCATGGGCTGGCATGAGGGCTCGGTATCATCTCTAAACCCTTCACTTCCATACCTTTTCACATCGGTTGTATAAAAAACTTAATGTTACTGCTAATTGAATCAGTTCATTTACTTCACATTCTTGAGTCAATAATGATATACTTTGCCTTGTTTCAAATACTTTCTCCTCAGTAGGTAACTATTCCCTCGCTGTCCAGTAGTTTTTCTAGCTAAGATAATTAAAATAGTTACCCTGAGATTCAGTCTACTTATCGTACCACGGGGGTAGTGTAGGAAATCACAAACTTCAAGAGGCGTACTTGTGATACTTGGGGAGTATTTATTAGAAAACAAACTCTATTGAGTTTTATCCATATTCTAGCCTTGTACATCAATTACTCTACTAGTTTGGAGCTTCAACAACCATATAGGGCATTCGGTGCATATTGGCCAGCTTGATATTTTTCTATCTTGATCTGACTTTTTTGGTGGAACTTTTGCTTGGTCTTGGTGTTGAATTTTTGTGCAGGGACTGGGGAAAGATGGGAGCGGTATGGTAGAACCCGTTCAGGCTCAGGCCACTGAAACTAGAGCTGGACTAGGGATTCATCAACCGAAGAAAGTGGATCCAACTCTGGAGGTTCAGGCTGGAGATAGCTACAGAGCTGTTATTCAGAAGAAAGCCATTGCCCGATTTCGAGAAATGTCGTAAGGTGAGTCGAAACTCAGGAAGGAAGCAAAATGGTGTACAGCCTTGATTTTGAGGAAAGAAGATTCTGAAGTTCTGTATAAGGTTGCTTTGGGTTTTAAGCAGTGCCATTTCAGTGTTGTGATTTTCCTTTTAGCTGGAGAGTGTAACCCATTGTAGCATTATCGGATTCAGAAATTTATATCATAAATCAAACATTTGATTGAGTGTTTGATTTTGAACAGTTTGTGTTTCTTCCATTCTTGTGGAATCAATAATAGTTGGATTTTATTTTACATTTTTCCAAGTCACATGAATGAAGTTCTTACCGATGGGTAATCTTATGCTAACAATTCCATTCTCTTTCAATAAAATATGCTTCAGATTTTATTATATTTATTGTTAAAACCTCATGTTTTCATTTTTCTCATCTTCATTTGTGTTCTTAGAATTTTCTCCCAAATTATCTAAAAATATTATCCCAACAGTAATGTTACATTGTTTAGCAGGCTTAATAGGTCAATAAAATTGTAAATTTCTCTCTTTTGTATACAAAATCTTCTACCCGAACTAATGGCTACGGATATAAATTCTTTATAAAAAAACTAAAGAATATTAACAAATTCTTGATAAAAAATTGAATCTGAATGATGCAAGTTTTCTTGATTTTATTTCCTCCCTTCCACTCCCTCTATCTCAATTAAAAAATAATAATAATTTTTTTTGATAAAAGTTTGTATATAAATCTTTGTTGCAGAAGTTAAAAAAGCAAATGAAAAGTGAAAACAATAGTCTATGATATTATTAATATAAACTGAAGCTTCCAATATTAAATCAGGGGATAGACAAGGAAAAAGAAGAGCAGCAAGATTGAACAGGGTTTTGTTTATACTCTTTTGCTGTGAAAATGGATGCCATTAGCAGCTGCAGAATTCTAGGCTTTGATCGTTCTCTATGCTCCACAACCAACACCCACATCAATATCAAACCCTCCTTTTCTTCTCTTCCCTGTTCCCAGCTTCTCAGACCTAATTTTGGTCTTCGCCGCAAAGATTTTACACTTCCCAGGTTAGCTTTAGCTTCATTGTTTGGCTTTATTCGCACGATACCAAAAACCCAAAATAGAATTAATTAGTCTTTTTTTTTTTTTTTTGCATGCTTTTATCCTTAGTGGATTAGTTCTCGTGATTTTGCATATTGTGTACTATTAATTGGAGTATATAGTTTAGCAGATTGAGGATTTCCAACCGAAAAAATAAGTGGGTCGAGCAACGGTTTAGGGCGCCAAGGATTTCATGTTTGTCAAATGATGAATGCAATGAAACAGAGTCAGAGGATTCGCAACAGGTATTTCCTTTTTTATATTAGTTATTGATTGTCATTTTGGATTAGGAATAATAGAAATGATCCTGTTATGTTATTCTTGATGATTGTGTAATTGCTTGCCTAATTCTACAATAGTCTAGCTTGCTAGTTCTGTGTCAGTTACGTAATGTTACAGGTAAATGGGCACTTGTCTTGTAAGAAGCCCTTTGTACTGGTGAAATTCAAGCTGCAGATTTTCTGGTTCTGTTACTTTTGGAACTAAACCATCAAGGGAAAATGATATTGGTTGAAAAAGATTGGCCTCAGTCATCCATCAAGTTTGTGATAGTTATTGATTTTACACTTTCTGAAATAGAGTGATGTTTTATCCTTTGGAGCATGTAAATGTACTTGGTGCTTGTGGTATTGAGAATTTATTTTTCTCCTGGTTTGGACTTTGGAGGCTTTCATTTTCTGTAGTATGTTAGTAAATTGTAGACCTGTCACTCCACTCTTTGTTGCTACTGTAGAGTTGACATGGCTCAACACTGTTCTTCCTCACAAGATAGAAATACACTGTTCTTTCTGGAATAACTGCAATAGAATGGTAGTCCTTTTAGCTCTAGGTCATGTTTCTTGACACCTTGAGTGTGAAAACTGTAATCAAGATTTAAGGTTTTAGTACTTGATTATATTGAGTTCTCCCCATGATGCCATATATGATTGTTTTCTCATTGAGAGGACGAAACATACTTGGGATACTCTGAATCTATTGAGTGTAAATATTGGGTTGACCATGCAGAGGAACTCTCTTATCAAATCGATTCCTTATATTTTGTGTTGTATACAATTTCATCGGATTACTTACTCAAATTCTTTTTCCCCAAAACTTATTACAATTTCATAAGGTCTTCCATTGGTGGCTCTGAAACATGTATATCAGTCTCTTTTTCGATAATGTATATCTTGATGAGGTATTTGTGACTGACTGTGCTCCTTCCCTTACTTCCAGGAGGCTTCTATTGATCTGAAGCTGCCAAGGAGAAGTTTGTTAGTAACTTTTACATGTGATGCTTGTAGTGCACGGTCACAAAGGTTAATAAATAGATTAGCTTACGAACGTGGGCTAGTTTATGTGCAGGTAACTATGGATTAATGTATTGGTATTTGCAGTTATACCCTGTTGTCTTGCCTTGGTGTTCTATCATTTCATTTGTGTTTCATTGTACATCCTAGCTGTCACCTATTTCTATCAAACTGAAGTCAGTGATATGTTATCTAAATCTTTGACTATGTTTGCAAGCTTCTCCAGCGAATGCACACTTAGCCAGTTAACGAATGGTCTTACTGACCTTCATTTTGACTGATGCCTATATATGCATTTTTTTACCACTCAGTAGAAAACACACATCATCCTATGTTTTCTGAGAATCACAGAATTAGAGTTCAGTGATGATATCTAGTAATCTTATATGGAGGCAGTAAAATTTATACAAACAGAATATTGTTGGTAAAGGCTTCTCTGCTTGAATAAATAATTAAGTGGATAAGGGTGAACACTAGGCATGTGCAGCTTAAATTGAGTATTGAATTTGAAGGGAAATAGTTGATGTAAAATTGATTTTCAGTATCCAAAAGTGGCTTTCTAATCAATTAACTGGATCTTTTATTAACTGCGTCTGGTATTCCGCTGTGACATGGTGTTACATTTTTCTATTGGACATTTAGAGGCTTAGAGCATTCTGGATTCAAATGTTCTTGCCATGTGATTCTCTCTTAGTTGTTCTTTTGTGTTTCTATGCCGCTGTGATTTTTACTATTATTATTATTTTATTTTATTTTGTCACAAACTGACTCCTCTATTCAACAGTGTTCAGGATGTTCTCAGTATCACAAGCTAGTTGACAATCTTGGACTTGTGATTGAGTACAACCTCCAGGAGGAAGTTCATTCGGATGCAAATATGGATCAAGTCTAGAGAAAGTTTGGATCTAGTCGTGTACTCGCGTTCTTTTTTTTCTTTCTTTTAAACAGAAATAATTTTGTGCTCTGATGGCAGTCAGCAATTTAAAAAATTTATATAATGATAGTACAACATATGAGGGTAAAGAATGAATATTATATGGATAAAAATGGAGTGATGCTCTGATCCTCTTCTGTATGCCAATACACCTTTCTCCCAATGCCAAAATGTTCCAACAGTGTGTATCTACAGGAGACTGCTTGTCCTAAGAAACTTAGGAACATAAGCCACTGAGAGCCACCAAGGTAGCCACGGCCAATCCAATGGTCACCTGCATTCTAGTTCTTCCATTCTCATCGAGCGATCCACCACCATTCTGTGATTAAATCATGAGGAATCAGCAAATATATGATGTCTACACATTTCTATAACTTCGTATTAAATTGTTATCAGTTTCATTACCAAATTTAAAGTTGGTGAAGGTGCTGGTGTTGTGTCATCGGTATCTTGTACTGTCGGGGGTGCGGGAGGGCTTTTAATAGTCGGTGCAGGAGCTGGTGCATGATGATGCCTATGCCTATGCTTTCTTTTCTTGTGCTTGCTAGGCGCTGGTGCCGGTGCTGAGATTGGTGGTGCAACAAATGGTGTCGGAGCCGGAGTTGGTGCCGGCTTAGGCGGCGGCACTGGTGCGGGGACCACAGGTGCTGGTGCAGGTGCATTTACTGCAGGCGTTGGGGATGCTTGTGGTGGAGGCACTGCTGGTGGTATGGCTGGCGGTGGAACAGTAGGCGGTGATGCTGGTGGTGAAACTGTCGGTGGTGGAGGAGGTGATGCTGGTGGCTGTGATGGTGCTGCAACAGGTGCAGCTGGTGGAGGTTGTGGTGGTGGGGTGGTGAGGGTTGCAGGCGGGGGAGAGGTGGTTGGGGCGGCTATAGCTGCGGCTGGTGGAGATGCCGTTGTTGGTGGCGTATTGGAAGGTGAAGCTGCTGGGCCTTGGGCATTTACAGACATCAACAAGATGCAGAAGAAAGAAAGAGAAGCCCACAGAAATGTAGCCATTTTGGTAAGTACTGGAGTTGATTAGAAGAAGTTGCATTTGCATGTATTTATATCTCACATTTTGGTGGTAGAAATAGTTTGGTGATATGTCATAAAGGGGAAATGTAGCCATCATTTGTTGTTAAGAAAAGCTAATGCCTTTAATTTTGCATACCTGGATTAGGGGTGAAGATTTGTGACACAATACGAGCATGATACGAATACATAAACACAAACCACATGGTAAACACATGGAGACATGAATCGTCAAATTTAATTAAAATTATACATGTTTTTATGATTGATCTTCTTCAGCCCTTTAGAAAACTCATAGTATTGGTCATATGTTGCAATCAACAATATTTGATGATTAGATTTAGATCAAAACCATTTTCCTGACAACAACCACTAATCAAGTTATAGTGTGATTACACTCCATGATCGTGCATTATTTTTATTTTTTTTTATCATTTTCTTTTTGGTCATTTTCAAAATGTGAGATTATTGGATGTTTCTTTAGAGTAAAGGCAAATGCATTTCTGCTTTGTAAATGCAAGGTGTATAAAAAGGGTAAGTTGTGGAGACTAAGAAATCATATTGTCAATTTTGATTTCTAAACAAATCTTTGATTATGATTGAAAAGGCTCCCTTTGTCTTTTTCTTGAACAAATTGTCAAGTATGGTGAAATAAGTGAAATCGGGAGGTTATAGATTTAAACAAGATTACATCTTAATATGATAACTATTGATGTGTTATACATCTGAGATGATGAAAGTCATTACACTTTATACATCTATGATGCGTAGATGTACATTTTCCTCTAGCTAATAATGATAAAGAAATCAACTGATGCTTAAAAATATAGTGAAAAACACTTTTAAAAAAAAGGAAAAAAAAAAAAAGGAAAGAAGCAATGTGACAAAAAATGAAAGCAAAATTGAAGATGGACCCATCAAATTAATGCACCAGAAATATCAGTTGTGAAACACAAGGATGTAATTATATATAGTTTTCTTTTAAGAAACTTTTTTTGTGGGCATTTATATTTTCTAACGGTATTAAGAAAGTGAGTTAAGAGAAACCATCTCCAATAATCTATTCCCCAACTCATGAAGAAGACATATCAACAGTATTGCCAATTCTTTAAACAACTGTCACTTTCCAATAAATTCAGATTAGAGCAAAGCACCCAATTCTGGTATTATGTCTCCATCTATTGTGAGAGAGAGAGAGAGAGAGAGAGAGAAATATTCCATTATTAAGAAATAAAACTTTCATCCTCAAGTAAAAGGAAATACAAGATGCCAAACTATGCCTAAAAAAACAGAACCAAGAACTTGTTCTACTGAAGAAATCTGCTCATCTCAGAATATGGAATTTCGCGATAACAGGCGTAGTCTTATAGCTTGAAGAACAGGAGATGCATTGCCCTGTTAGCTAGAGACATAACATTAGGTTGAAAGCATCATGCATCTTGGCCAATAATTTAGAGGAACGGTGTGAAATGGGAAGACTTGAAGGTGGTGGTGTTGAGTCAGTCTCATCTTTCTTATCTTTCTTTCTCCTACGCTTGAAGAACTGCTGCATTGCATCTGCACATTCTGATGACAACACTCCTCGTCTAATAGTTATTTTCGGATGGAAAGGATGAACTGGGGCAGGTGGCTTATCACTTGTTTCTGCATCATTTCCTCCATCACCACTGGGAAAAAGCCTGTAAATGTTGATCAAAGGTTCAGAGAGAGTGATGACATCAGAATTTTCATTGAATCATTTCATGCCAAATAACTAGCCTTACACAGTGTAATAAGAAAAAGGGAAGGAAATACTGGTTCCCTCATTATTTATATTTATTATTTTATAGAATCTGTACAACAGTCTCTAAGAGGGTACTAGTGCATTAAGTCCATGCATGATAAAAATATTTATTCTCTGTCTTATGTCAAACCACACAGGTATGACTGTGGCTACTAGAAACGGAAGAAAAGTAGAATCAGCAACAGGCATGTAGTGAAACCACGTCGTTGTCATTTATAAGCAGCAAACAATAGTTCCTTCAGATAAATTTTGGGCTATCACAAGAGAATCAAAATCCAGATTTAGCAAAAAAAAGCATAATTAAAGCATGTTATAAAATATATTCAGGACTCCTCTAAAGTATAAATACCTAATCCAGCTGCCATCAGCTCCCAGAAGCTTATTAGGAGCTCCCCATACAACAGTGTCTACTCTAGCTTGAAGTATTGCTCCAGCACACATGGGACACGGTTCAAGTGTTACGTACAATGTTGTTTCCTGTAGATGAAAACAAACTAGGCGTCATGCAGAAACATTATATTAGACATATCTTGGTGGCTTTGGAGACAGAATTGTTGTAATAAATAAATATTTATTTATTTATTTTTAGAAGTCATAAATGTTATTCATAGTCAACAGATCTATTAGTTCTTTTAACCACTCAAACATATAATATATCCTTATGGGCAGCATAAAATAAAACTCAACCCAGAAGCAATTCTTAAGATAATTTTATTTCTAACTGTGGCTCAAAATATTGGCATAATAAACTCCAACAGAATCCCTCAATTTGATTTCCAGAGTAAAAACGTAATTAACATGAACAAAAAGTGTTCCAAAGAGTAATCACCATGTAATTTCATAAATATATTAGTATTCTTCTTCCATGACGAAAAGGAAATAAGATTATGTTCGTTTTAACTTTGAAGTGGAAAAATGTAGAATTCATATTTAGGCCAATGTAATTAGAATCTGAAGTTGCTCTTGGATGCACATTACCTAACAACTTAATGCTAACTAAATTTGGGCAACTGTTAACCACAACAACGATTTTATAGCCAACCAAATAATTATGTTAAATGAACAGAGATAGAGATAATACTGAAAGCCTCCATGTTCGGAGCATGTTTGAAGCTTCCCGTATGCACAAAATTTCGGCATGGGCGGTGGAGTCACGGAGCTCTTCTACCCTGAAATATGTACATCAAAAATATTATAATTGTTCGACATAACAAACAAAACTTCAGAACAAATAAAAATAACTTACAGATTGCACCCACGACCAATTATTTTTCCATTGTGCACCAGCACAGCCCCCACGGGTACCTCCCAGTTGTCAGCAGCTTTTTGGGCTTCCAACAATGCTTCCCTCATAAACATTTCATCAACTTTTCGCTGCTCCTCTTCAAGCCTATATGCTTCTTCCCATTCATCAAATCTATCTTGAACAACATGGTCTTTCCTATGAAGTCTTTTTTGTTTCACATTCCCCTCATTAACTGCAGACCCAGTTTGCTCCATTGATTCAGTATTTAGTTGCTCACTGATGCTGCTATTTGATTCATGGGCTTCTCCTGCTCCTTTATCCCCTCGTACAGCAGGAGATCTTCGCAGCCTTAATGCAGGTAAAGAAATTGAGGAGTCAACTACTGCGAGTAAAGAGGTATCTCCAGAATTTCCTTCAAAAATTTCTCCACCAGAAGGCAAAGAAATGCTGGCTTGTGCTGAGCCACTTTCTTGAATAACTGAGGAAGATGGTGCATTTATACTCTCATGCCTTAGATGGCCTTCTGAAGTTGATGAGCTGGAAATTTCTTCAACTTGAGAGCGGATCTTTAATACTTGATGACTGCCAAATGAACCTTGTGTAATGATTCCCCCCTCCTTTTCTTCAGTTGCCTCTTCATGTTCTTCTGCTTCATGTCCAGAAAACCATGTTACACTACTTGTGGACTGATTGGGTGAACTCCTTCCCCCTGTTTTCCTACCTGAGCTATGGCCTTCAGAATGTGACGACCACCGCAACAGAAGAACATCCGAAATGATATTCCACATGGACTTTCCGGTTCTCTTTACAATGGCATTGCCAGCTTTGTTTGCATCATCTTGGACTTCAGCCTTTGAGAGTTCCTGAACAGATAGTTCGTCTACTTTCCACATTTCATCTGAAGGTCCCCCCTTTGTTCCAGGCTGCTGACTATCATGCCCTAAGTCATGGTCCTTTGAAAGAGAATCTCCAGAAATGTCCTGATGAGAAACCTTAGTTTCATAAGTTTCCTTCTCCCTTTGGATTTCAGAACTCGAAATTTTATTCCTTACCTGTTCAACAAACTCACCAACATAGTGTGCTGAGGATTTCTCTAATCGAGCAGCAGATCCAATTGCATCTTCATCAGTGGCAATACCAAACGTTTGTCCAAGAGACATCGAACCTGTCTTTGGTAATTTGGGTAGAGGTCTCACTGATGTGTCTGATTTGGTCTTATTTCTATCCTCCACCCTAAGCACGCCAGTATATAGAACTCTGTTCAACTCATCAGATTCATTGGTGGATTTAGCTCTCTTGGTAATTCTGTCAGGTATTAAGGAGTGAGGCTCTTTTGGTCCTAAAGATGAGCTGGAAGCTAAATTCACGTTCTCTTCTTGCCTTTTAAGTTCATTTGTTTCCCTCTTCAAAATTGACTGCCCATCTTTTCTGCTTATTTGTTGGGAGTTTCCTCTTGATTCCACCTCGCCACATACTTGATCATATTGTTGCTGTTGCCTCTTTGCATCATTAATGGTACTATGAACATTGGTTGAGTAGTCTTCCGCTCTAACACTGCTTTCTAACCTTTGTTGGACAATGGAAGTCTTTCTATAATCTATCTCTTGAACTTTTGATACTTCAGAAACCTTACGAGAATTTCTCTGATACTCGTCCTCTCTGGTACTGAGTTGATATTCTCCAACTGTTTCCTGATTTAAACTTGCGAGTTTAGTAGACATCTCACCTTTTTCAGTGTAAACTCTTTGGGAGCCAGAAGAGTTTCTAACAACACCACTGTGGCTATCCTGCCTTCCCGCATAATGTTTATACTTCAGCATGGTTTCAGACTCTGAAACTTCATCACCTGCTTGCCGAATCTGTTGCTTCCTCTCTTCATCATGCGTCGTGCTTTGAGTTAATTTTACCTTCTTATCATCATAGCTCACATTATAATCTGATGATTTTTCATAATTACTTTCATGTGACATTGAAGACTTGGATTCCTTTAGTGAGGTTTCATTTCTTGACTCCATCTCTTCAGCTGAAATATCAACAAGTTTCTTCTCTGATTTCTTTCTAAAGTCAGACTCAACAACACTCGATCCAGTACGTAATTCTTTTGATGAGCTCTTCTCTGTCAAACCAAACGCATGGTCTTCTCTGTAATTTGCACGTTTCTGATCCTCTTCCCTGGTGTCCTGATAAACTATTTCATCATTCCTTGAATTCCTCTTATGACCACTTGATGAGCCTTCCTGAAATCTCCCTTCCGTAAGATCAATTTCATGATCACTGACATAATCACCATTTGAAGAGACGGAGTAATACGACGAGCCACTAGATCCATCTTTCACCAACTTCTGTCTGTGCTCCTCCTTCCTCAACAAATGTTCCTCCTCTTCTGTCTTTAACCTCACCTTCCAATTCTCTTTTCTTAACATCGATTCTCTCTCTCGTTTTCGTTTTTCTTCAGTCCTTTGGCTTGCTTTCCTCAACAACGCCTCCCTCTCATCTTTTTCGCTATCTGCTTTATTCTTCAATAAAGCATCCTTATGTTCTCTCCTTAAACTTGCTTTTCGATTTTCTTCCCTCAATAACTCTTCTCTCTCTTCTTCCCTTCGAATTACTTCCTTCCTCCTATTATCATTCTTCCTCGAACTAACAACCGATCCATGCTCACTCCTCAAATCGCTCTTTGAAACACCCACATCAACTCTTTTCTTCTTACTCCCACACTCATTGCACACCCCACTATTCGCTCTCCTCTCCACCACTGGTTTCCTCACTAATCTCTGAGTCTCCTTTCTCACAGGATAACACTTTTCACCAATATCCTCAGTCAACAAACTAAGCAAAACCTCCGCCTCATCGACACCCCCAATATCACACCTTTCATTCCTTTCCTCATACACCAAACACTTCTTCAATCCCCTTCTTCGCCTACCCACACTTGTCTCCCTAACCTTACAAACTTCATCAGAATAACAAATCGCATCAATATCACAAGCTGGTAGCCGCGAATAATAATCGAAACCACCCGAAATCAGTCGTCTATAAGGCGACCACTGAATTAAAGAGGATTGCCTAAATCCATATAAACTACACCCATAACTTGGGGTCAAGGGCACTGTACAAATCGAATTACAACAGCAAGAACAGCACGATTTTGAGGACGAATAGGTAAAAGGGCGACTTACATTTGAGCAATGTGAATAGTCATTCGTTGAAAATACTAGTGATCCTCTTGTTCTTAGTGAGATTGTTGAAGTAATACCAGTGTTGAGCATAGCTCAAATTCACAGAGAAACAAGATTCAAAGGAAAAAGCGTTACCTTTGAGTTAGAAATATGAAGAAATGTGTGGATCCTCTGCTGATTCCCTGTTCTTGTGGAGTAACACCACACGGAAATTATTCAGGTTGTCGACTGCCTGAGGATTTTTTTTTTTTTTGATTCCATGTTTAACCAAATTATTATAGACTTGAAGTTTACAAAAATTACAGTTACACCACTTAATTTTCAACATACTAACATTTTTAAATTTTTAAATTAAAATATGCTATAATGTTGATAAAAATTGAGTAAGATCGAATTAAATATTACTTATAAACCGATTGAGATATTGTGTTAGTTTCTACATAGTAAATGACAGCTATAATTTTCACAAATTTAAGATTTATTTAATAAGATGATCAAATCTCGAAGAATGATAAATGTAATTCAATACATAATTTAAAAATATATATAAACTTGATTAGGAGTTTAGAACCCTTGAAATAGGGGCTTTCAGTTGCAATAAATGCATCATGATTTATTAATATATCTGAAAAAAAGTTAGCAATTTAACTATAAATAAATAAATCTTGATTATTGAGATAATTTTGAGAGACCTTTCAAATCTTGGTTTATTAAATATTTCTATTTTTTTTCTTGAGAGTATTTCCAAAAATAATTTTTGGCAATCATACAATAATCCAGCAGATCTGGATTCGAATTTTGAAGCTATAAAATCGAAAATTTAATAGTTTTATTTAAAGTTAATGAATATAATCTTGTTGTTCATGAAAACCCATTTTATGGAAACCCATATGACTGCGACCATTAACTAAAGTAAAGCCCACATTTAAATACTGTCTGGACCTTGATATTGGCCCATGGGCCCAATTTTGTAGACCAATTCATATGACACGCTATTTGGATTGGGCCATCAAATGGGGTCAAACTTACCAACTCTACTATCGTTATAAAAAGCAAAAAAAAAAAAAAGAGAACATTAAGGCATTAATTTATTTTGGGGTCTGAAATTCCAATGTGCCGACACAAATAGGCATAAATATTTTTAGAAACATAAAGCTAGTCTTATTTATTTATTTGGGAAATTACTATAAATTTTGGATGACAAAATATGGGACACAATCCGCCGTAATTAAATAAAGGCACTTTCGCTTTCTAAATTAATTAAGACACGTTTGCTCTCTGCGTTGAAATTAAAACCACGCAACGTACGTAAAGTTTTTTGAATTTCATAAATAAAGAAATAAAATATATGTAGACATGTTATGTCCTTGGCCAACAAGCCTTATTTATTAAATTATGATTTATGCCCCCACGAAATTCAAGTTATTGCCAAAAGCACCAGAAAATGAGGCTTATTACCAACCAACATAAGATTGGGAGTTTTCGTGACACGCTCATTTAATGCTTCAAAAAATGTTCTTCCAAAATTAGACAGATTGTTCGATTTAAAATATATGCATTTTCAAAAAAAAAGTCAAAAATTAAGTAACATGAAAACATTACCGATATATCTTAAATAATTAAGAAATTTATAATCATAAAAATGAAAGAGAATGAAATTAATTTAAATATATATAGAATTTAATCAAATGTCTGAATTTTAGAAAATAAAAAATAAAAAATTGCACATGACAAATTGTCAATGGTTAGCATAAGAAGATTTTTATGAAATGTGAATCAAGATAATCTTGAAGTAAAGTTGGGTAAAAGTTTTAACATTTAATAATTTAAAACAAATCATAACTCCAAAAATATATTTTTTAAGATCAAAGGAAGTGCCTTTATAATATGTGTATCTCAAAAGAAATATATATAAACACGAAATATATATATTATTTAACTAAAAACCTAATATTTTCCGATGTATTGATTGTCTTATTTATTATACCATTAATTTATGATTAAGACGTTACCCAAATAGGTTCTCTTGGATTTTAATAGTTATCGGTTTAGGTAAGTGTAGTGGGTTACTCGATTATTTTAATATATTAATTCTAGTGGACATCTCAATCTGTACGTAATTGCCTTCTGGATTTTTATTTTGCTAACACATCACTCAATTTATTTATGTCGGTTTCAAAAAATTAATTAATTAAATTTTAGAAATAAATGAATTAAGTAGGAAAAGAAATTTGACATTCGAAAAATGCAAAATTTAAAATGACCTCACAAATTAATATTTGTGGGATAGAGTCTTACTTTCAAAACCAAATTTATTTTGTACAAATTTATATTTAGATTATCAACTCACATATATCACACGAAATTGAATTTTTATTGATATTCATATTCCAAAAAAAGCCATAAGATAACTTTTGAGTTTTGGACCAATTGGGAGTTGTACCAGGTGCTGGAGGCGTGGCACCATGCTTGATATTTTAATTTTGTAAACTTAATAATTGGTAAATTATCTTATCTGAATGTCTCGCAACACATAATTTAATTAAAAAAGAAACTTTTAGCTGCAAGTTTGATGAACTGGCTGAAGAATGTCTGTCGCTTTAATGCATACTCAGATATAAATAAATAAATAAATAAATATATATATATATATATATATATATATATATATATATATATTTGTAGATGGTAAATTCTTCATTTGGATGTTTCTATTTAATATTTAACATAAGCAAACATATGCTTATCAAACATAAGCAAAATAAATTTTGGAGCTCGTTTAATAATAATTAATACTTTTTTTTTGTTACACGTTTGATGAAAATTTACATTTATTAAATAGTTCTAGAAGTATTACTTAATCAGAATAATTGAATTTTAATGCAAATCAATAGTTTCAAGTGGGCCCTCTATATTCTGCTAAAAACTGTAATTTAGTGTCAAGAAATTAAAGGAACCAGAAATTAGAAGCCAAATCAACTTTATCAGTCTCTATTATTAATTTCTTTAAATAAAATCTTTTTAATCTGTTTTTTTCCAATCTGTATTTTTGGCACTATGTTTAAGTATATTCTTTGCCTTGTCATCTACGGCCAATAGACTTTTCTCCTAATTGTTCTAATTCCCAATTTAAAAAAATCCTAAAAAAGAATTAAAGGTCCACTTGTATCTTATTACGTAGACAAAAATTTATATAAAATGTTACGTAGACAAAATTCATTAGCAGATTTTTCGCATGTCATTTATTTAAGTATGCATAAGATAAGAGCATCTGAAAGTCAGTTTGATGCACCATTGTCACCCTTACTGGGGATTATTTGAAAATAAGGAAAAATAAGTTATGTTGTGTTTGGATTGAAGAATTAAAATTTTTATTTATTATTGATGTCTGAATTTATGAATTTGTTTTTTTTTAACTAATGTTTTGAGTAATTTAGGTGGAGTTTTGACTACACCCTAATTTGTACTTTTGAGTAATTTAAAAATTTGAGGAAATTTTTGGTGAGATAATTGAAATTTTGATTCAGAATTATGTTATGTTTTACAAATAGATATAAAAAAAAACGATATCAGAAAAAAAAAATCATATTTTCATGTATATCATATTTTAAGGGTTATATATGTAAACAAAATATGTCTTACCATTATCAACCCAATATTTTTATTTTTCACTTCTATCAATTATCCTTTCTAGAAACATTTCTATCGATATTTAAGAACTTCAACAATAACATAAAAAATTATATAACACAATCTTACAAATATAATTTTATGAAATGAACGGAACAAGTTATCTTTTAATTAATCAAATTTATTTCATGTTTCACATAAGTCCTTCGGCTCAATATTAATGAAAGGAGGTCCAATTTAGTTAAACTAACTGATCAAATCAAAAGTCAAGAATTGGTTCCCCTATAAAAATATGTCTAGTGATTTGAGATTAAAGAAGGAAGACTAACCTCTTGTAATTTTATACACACATTAAATGTTATGTACGGACTATATACGGTTTAACAAATTAGATACAGTTTATTTCCGTATTAGTTTATTTTTCTTTTATGTTTTTTTACCAAAAATGTCGCATTAGCTGGGTCGTTAGTATTGATTAGGTTGTGTTAGTCAACTAATAAGAAATTTAAATATCTACAAATAGACAGCCCAGCCACGATACCTATTACCTCCCCCCCCCCCCCCCCCCCCCAAAAAAAATTCATTAAAAGTTTTTTCCTTTTATTTTTTGGGCATCAAAATAGCTAAAGTATAACTAGGGTTCTTTTCTCATTATTCAAGACACAATTTTCAAAAGTCTAAGAAGGTAGACAATTTCTACGAATTTCTCTCCACCTAATTCAAGGTGCCATCGTGACCTTTGTGAATATTCTTAAAAATATTTGTTTTATTTGAGTTAAGGTGTAACTTTTTCGAGTCATATGTATCAATTTTAAGGTGTTTTTCGTCGATTTAACAACATTTTTCTTATATACAAGGATGCTCAAAAATTTCCAAAATTTATGTTTGATCAAATAAAGTGTCAAATATTGAATTAACATCGTCATTCAAATTAAAACCAAGGTGAGAAAGCTCTAAATGAAGGTTCAACTTAAAATTTAAAAATCAAAGTGAAACTATTGAAAGATAAAACAGAAGAATTAAATATTAGTTTTATTTTAATCCAAAAATGTTAAATTACATCAATTTTTCGCATTGAAATTTTGCAAACTCAAAATTAGTTGCTACATTGAGGAAATCAAGTGCTACATGAATCATTCCAAAAGGCCTTGACGCTTTAGTTGCCTTTCTTAATAATTACATTCCAATTACTTAAAATAATCCCATGAACTTGCCTTATTACGAGAGGTTGTTTAGACCGATGATTTAAATAAATCTTTTGAGCTCAGGCTAATTCAATCAAAAAACTTAAATGAAAAACTGATCAATCTCTAATTTATAAATTTCTTATCTCATGAAATTAAATTGTAAAATGATGTTATAAGAATTTTACTCTTTTTAAGTTTACCAAATATATGTCACAAGAAATGACCTAATATAATTAATTCATCTTACGGCGGTGTTGCAAGATTAGGACAAGTGAGGTAGACTGATTTTACTCAATTAGTCTTGATGTCTTATTTTCATAAATGATAAACCACTATTGATTGATTTGAGAAGTGATATTCAACAATCCTATTTCGTTTAGGCCACTACAAAGGCTAAAATGCAAGTTGTGCACAAATTTCTTCAACCTAAAAACTAAAAAAATAATAGAGTTAAGATTCGGCTCGACTGATGGTTATGTCTGATCATAATTATATATAAAATCATTTATTTTATTATTTAGATTTTGATGAAAAATAATTTCTTCATTTATGGCTTGGCATATATATATTTTTTTTTCAAACCCAAACCCAACCTAATCTTACTTAAATATTGACGGAAAATGTTTTTTTTTTTTTTTTCCAAATAGAAATTGTATGTGTTTTTACATTGCATGATATAATGACTTTTTTCTTTCTCTTTCTATTCGTGTTTAAAAATTCTGATATATTTTAAGATTAATTAATACAATAAATTGAAAACAAAAACTGTATAAAAATCTCAAACACGTGTGCCAAGTTATGATCTCTATCGTGACAACAAGAAGCACAGAGGCATCGTACGATATCTAAAAGAATCACAATAAATCTACTAAATCACTGTCTATTATTAGAAAATTAAGTAAATAATCTATTTGTTTAACTTTTTCGTTTGGAGGACTAAGTGAATAGTACATGCTTAATTTTTAACAAATTTTCTTATATCAAATGTGAAAAAGACGCATTAATTCTTTTTTCTACACAAACAAGTTATCAAGTACCGGTCAACGTCATATGTGTACAGATAAATGTCATTATTGAATTGAGTTAAAAAATTAAAAAAGGATGACAATAAATTAATTTGTGACCCGAAAAAGTCTAATTTTTATACATTGACTTTACTTCTTGTGGTCATTGGCTTTTTCTACAATGAGTTACTCTCTCAGACCCCGTTTGGTAGATGGGTTTAAGGTGGTAATGGATTACTAACAAGCTTAAATACATGTTTGGTAATCATGTTTGATCCGGTTTTGAGGCCCGATTTTTTATCTTGGGCTCGGGGCTATATGTGTGTATATGCTTGATAACTTGTGGGTTTATTTGAAGCCCAACAGTAACTCAATTTTATCCTCATTTTACTCCTTTTTGAATCGAAATGACCTATACGCCCTTTAACTTACAAGTATTATCGAAACTGCCACGATATATATGTTATCTCTGCCCATTGTTCGAAAACACCTGAAACCCTAGATATATTGTTGTGTAATTTTCAAGATATATTTTCTTTAATTTTCAGTGTAAAAATAATTTATTCATTATTTTGAATAAAATGGTAATATGGTAATTTCATGTTTCTTATCCGACTTAACTAACAAAGCAAACACAATTTTTAATTTAAACCCATATTTGCAAAACATTAATCATTCATACCAAACATAAAATTTAACTCAATCCTATCTCAAAACCTACATACCAAACACACAAAAAGTGTTATTTTGTCTTCAATAAACAGTAAAAGCCCGAAAAGCCTAACCAACCTAAACAATCTCAACCTGCGTACCAAACGGCCCCTCATACTCCAGTTGCACGGATTCATGCAACTCGGTTACCTGACCCGGATCTGCATAAATATATATATATATATATATATAATTTTTTTTTTCTTTATAACCCTAGCGTGCTCTCTTCTCTCTTCCGCTCAACTTCATCGTCTTCCTTAGTCTTCTTCTCTCTTCATCTTCTTCACACTCTTCATCTTCTTCTTCTCTTCTATGCGGTCATCTTCATCTTCTTCTACTCCTCTTTCACAGCAACAATCATCTTTTATGGTGATTATCTCTTCTCTTCTTCTTTGTGAAACGTGATTTTCTCTTTCTCTCTCAAAACGCTCCCACTCTTCTCCATATCGCGATCACTTACTCTTCTGCAAATTCGATCGCGATCTACTTGATTTTCAGGAGTGGTACTGATGAGTCTAATGATTAATGAGAATGTGATGCTCATAGTAATCATTTACAGAAAATTGAGAAAAAAATATGAATTATATAACTTAAAGGTACTAGTATTATTACATAAAGGTGACATTTGTAACACAAAGATATTATATCATTCATATAAATGTATTGCCTCAAATAGAAGATAAGAATATTATTTGTGTCACATGAAGGTATGAACCACATAATGTAAATGTATTAGTGCATTTACTTAAAAGTATTACTTTATTTTACTTAAAAAACAATTTTATTATTTTATTAAAATATATTAATTATATCACATAAAGGTATATGTTTTATTGAATAAGGTATGAGTTGTTTCACATAAAGGTATTACTTCCTTTGCATAAATGTACTGCCTCATTTTATTAAAATATAAGTAAAGGTATTATTTATATCACATAAAGATATTAATCATTATTACTACATTTACTTAAATGTGTTATCTTATTTTAATAAAAAATGGTTGTATATATATTATCTTATTCCACTGTTTGGAATATATTTGTTGTATTACATAAAGATATCAATAACATTACATAAAAGTATTAGTTGTATCATATAAAAGTTTTACCTTATTTACTAAGATATAACATAAAGATAATATTACCATAACTAAAAGGTCTGATACAGATAATTAAAAGGTCTAATATGCTTAACTAAAAGATATGAATTGCATAACTAAAAGGGTATGGAATTTTCACAGAAAGTGTAAAGGTATGAAAGTCATAACATAAAAGTATGAAAATCATAACATAAAAGTATGAAAGTTATAACTAAAATGTATATATATTTTCCAAAAAAATGCAACAAATAGACTAAGTGTGTGGTGCCCCCTCCCCAGCACATGGGGAACATGCCGGCGCGTGAAGGACCGTACCGGGTTGGGTTGACCCAGATTACATGGATCTAGGATTCGTATACTAGTTTCACAGGAGTTTTTGCCTTCAACAATACATAATTTGGATCTACAATCTTAGGACCTGCTTCCTTTAAATCTTGATTATTGAGATTTTTAATTTTTTTCTTATTGCTATAAAATCTTAAGATGTTAGAATAATATTCTTCTCTCATTTGAGTTGCATTTTAGGGACGAACCAACATTATTATAAGGTCGAAGGGAACTTAAGTGCCTTTAAATTTTGGAAAATTTATAAAGAATATTAGTAATTTAATAATTACTTTAGACTCTTACATGATCGTGTAATTATGGTATAATCATATTTTGTTGTTTTTTGTTTTTTGTGTTAAGATGTAGCTAATTTAACAATCTCAAATGAATTTTTTTTACCAACGAGTAATTTGTCTTTATTCAAAGAAATGATAATAACTGTTATATTGTATTTCAACTTTATGATTGTTAGTTGGACCCCTTAAGTCGAATTCTCAAGTCCTTCATACTTTCTTGAATCAACGTAAGCTACAAAACGCGATCTAATTGAACTTTTTATTTATTAAGGAAAAAAGTATTTTTGTTTTATAAAGAAGAATGTAATTAAATTGTATATAACTAAATCTCTTAGGATATAGAAATATCACTAAAATTTATATGAGATTGTCTTGCTAATATAATTTTGTGAAACAAAACTCCACCATTTATAACTCATACTTAATATTTTCACAAGTCAACTTTTATTTTGTAGGTTATGAATTGTGGGTCGACTTATTATGTTGTATTGGACTCATAAAACGATCTCACAAGAGTTTTAATCCTTTTGTGAAGCTTTAACTTCAAATAAGAAATATTTAAAAACTTATAAGTGATGTATCTAATTAAGATTCGTGTTAAAGTCAAGATTGAAGGCCTGTCCATGCAAGAAATATATGAATAGCTAGCAATTAGCGATTCCCACCGGCCTAATGTTGTACAATATTACTCCTAAAATAACTTTTATTTGATACTTTTATTGTAAAAATTAAGTATTTCTATTTTCATTTTGTTTTGAATCGAGTCTTTTATCGAACGCATATAGATGAATTCAATTCAAAACAAAATAAATGTGTGAGCCCAATTTTCACAAATAAAAGTACAGAAATTAATAGCCCTAAAAAATTGCTAGGGTAATCAATGCAGCACAAAGTACAATAAGGCCGTGTTTTATTTATCAATTAATTCTTCGTTTTTCCATTGTTTTTTTTTTTTTTTATAAATTATATTAACCACACTCAAGACTTAATCAAATTATTAATAAACCCCATAATTTACGAAAAATACAACCAAGTCATTTATTTAATTTAATTATATAAAACTAACAAACTCATGCAGTGTATTGATCGATTCATATGGATGATTCGATTAATTAAATTAACTTATTATTTACATTCGAAATCGTTATAATATATATATATATATATATTAAGTTGATTGTTGAAGGGGTTTAATTGTAATTTTCACAAATCTTAACAATTTGACAAAATCTTAAGGGTGATAGATGTAATTCAATTTTTTTTAATTGACAATTAAATTCTTTGTTGGTGAAAATATTAATTAGCTCAAGATCCTATTTTCAAACTGTTGTGATTATGGACCAATCACGTTAATTACCACATTTTTAATACCAACATTTAAGAAAGTGAAACACGGTAGTAAAATTAAGAAACTACTTTATTAAATAGTAATAAGTAATTAAATAGAGCTCCCTCATCGTGCCTGCTAATAATATTTCAATATTCAATGATTTTAAGGACATGGAATCTCTCGATATTAGTCAATATATAAGTTATTAACATATATGCCAGACTCAAATAAATTCAATTAATTTTATTTAAAAATACAATAGTTTAACATTAAATCACAAATGGAATATAATTTAGCAATTATGAAGTTCATGATGGGGCCGTGGGGAGCTATTAGAGGGACTATGCTACATAATTTATCATGCAGTTGGAACTACTAAAGACTTTGACTATCGTTATGTCATCTCACACGTTGCACTAGATTCTTTTTTATTATAATTTCTATTTTCTATTTTGACGTAAATTATGTATATAAAATAAATTATTAGTGACATAAAAAAAAAAAAATTCCATTTGGAAAATATGGATGTCTTGTCGTTCTAACTTCTAACCCTTTCCTACGTAAACTTTTCTATTATTAATTTGTTTCTTGTCATTGTCTTAACCCAAAAATTAATTTTTTAATTGTTTTCTGATTCTGATCCATTACATTACTAACTACTCCTCATGATTTAATTAATCAATCTCAATTTGTGTTTATGTGATTGATTAAAGATAAACAGGTGTCTCTTCTGACAACTGTTCCCACAAGATTTCTCCATCGTTTTTTCCCAGAAATAGTTTAATCTACAAATACGTACACGCATGTATGTATTATACATTGAAGTTTTTGCCATTTTCTTCACAGAGAGATTTTTTTTCCCGCGAAATTTCCCAGCTTTTCTTTGTGAAATCGCAAATCCCACAATTTGATTTC
This sequence comes from Scutellaria galericulata, assembly GCA_946896805.1. Classification (NCBI taxonomy): domain Eukaryota; kingdom Viridiplantae; phylum Streptophyta; class Magnoliopsida; order Lamiales; family Lamiaceae; genus Scutellaria; species Scutellaria galericulata. Next base: position 2,308,080 of record OX335791.1, on the reverse strand, counting down.
AATCTTTTCCTCTTTGCCCTTTCTCTGTCTGAAAATTTTCAATCTCTCACATCATTTTCTTGATAATAGCTAATGCAATAATGCAGCAACAATCCTATAGTTTTCCGAATTATTATTTGGGTTTGTTGTGATTTTTTCTTTCTTTATTTTTGGGTTTTGAAAGTTTCTTCTCCCACTGTGGGGAAAGTCAAACCATGTGAAAGTGAGAGCAAGACAGAGGTGAGAGAAATCCAAGTCAATGATCAAGGGTTTTATGTCATGAGAGAAATCAGACAACTGGATAATTCTTACACCCACATTTCACCTGTTCTTCCTTGTATTTTCTCCCACATATGACACATGTATATGTGCTATATTGTTATAAGGTACAGTGAGTCTGGTTTTTTGTGCACCTTTTGATCTGTTTCAGCTATATTAAGTGCCTTTAATGATGTTTAGGCTCATGGGCCATAATAAAGATTGAATCTTTTTGAGATTTAAAGGTGGGTTTGTGTGCTTGTCTTTTGGTGTCTTCTGAAACTTAGGCTTATCATTGCATACACCATTCCTTCTTCGCTCTCTAAGCTATATTAGGTGTCTGATTCTCTCTTTAATCAGCTGGGTTTTCTGAGTTGTTGAGGTTTACAGGACCATTTCTTGAGCTTGTCTTGTTCTGGGAAATGTTTGTTTTTTGTTTGGTAGTTGAGAGGAGCTCCAGGTGTTTGATAAAAGTAGCTGCCCCTGAAGGCCTGCATTATCAGAGGGCATTTTGCTACTCATTCAGAAAGCAGGACAAGTCTTTTTAGTATTTAAAGAAACCAATTTCAGGGGGTTTGAGTGTGTGGAAAATAGAATGAAAAGTGGGAAAAAAGGGAGGATAAATTTCAGCAAGATCTATTCATTCAAATGTGGGAAGAAATTAGTAGAAGAAGATCATTCACAGATTGGTGGGCCAGGGTTTTCAAGATTGGTGTGTTGCAATGAGCAAGATAGTTTGGAGGCAAGTCTTAGGAAATATGCAACCAATTATGTTAGAACAACAAAGTACACAGCTGCAACTTTCTTGCCAAAGTCTTTGTTTGAGCAGTTTAGAAGAGTGGCTAATTTCTACTTTCTTGTCACCGGTATTCTGAGCTTCACTTCCCTTGCACCTTATTCTGCTGTTAGTGCCATAGTTCCCTTGATCATAGTTATTGGAGCAACCATGGTTAAAGAAGGTATTGAAGATTGGCGGCGAAATCAACAGGTACTCTTTAACTTTTTATCTTGTGTTTGATCTTTCTCTCTCTTCTTTATTAAAGTGCAAAAAGAGTATTCTTGTGCTGCTTTTTCCCCATCTTGGCTTGTGTTTGTAGAGTGTTTAAAGTGTTGGAGTAATTGATGTTCAATCTTTTACTTTTTGGTAGTAGTTGGAAATTGTTTGCAGAATTTGGGATGTTGAGATTTTTATGGAAATACCAAGATTTTGTATGGTTTACTGTGTATGAGTGTTTTTCCTTATGAAGGTAGAGAGTTTAGTTCTTTTTCTATACTAATAGAATCCAGATACTCAAAATAATGTAAGATTTTCTTGATCGGGTTTAAAACGAGTATGAGTAGATGGTTTCGTATTTCTTATGTTGTTTCTATATCTGGGTGATGGAAATCGAGACTGTAACTTCAGGACGTTGAGGTGAACAATCGAAAGGCCAAGGTACACGAAGGTGGTGGAAAGTTTAAGCAAACAGAATGGAAAAATCTGAAAGTGGGGCATATAGTTAAGGTGGAGAAGGATGAATTCTTTCCTGCAGACTTAGTTCTGCTTTCATCCAGTTACGAAGACGCTGTTTGCTATGTTGAGACGATGAATCTTGATGGCGAGACGAATTTGAAACTCAAGCAGGCATTGGAAGTAACTTCATCATTCCATGAGGATGAGCTCAAAGATTTCAGGGCCTTCATTAAGTGTGAAGATCCTAATGCTAATTTGTACAGTTTTGTTGGAACTATGGAGTTTGAAGGACACGAATACCCTCTTTCTCCTCAGCAGCTTCTTCTTCGAGACTCTAAGCTACGAAACACTGATTACATATATGGAGCTGTTATCTTCACGGGCCATGACACGAAGGTTATTCAGAACTCGACTGATCCTCCATCCAAGAGAAGCAAGATCGAGAAGAAAATGGACAAGATTGTCTACCTTTTATTCGGTGTTCTGTTCTTGATCGCGTTTTTCGGGTCAGTTTACTTTGGTATTGTGACCAAAGATGATTTAGGTGAGAGCCAAAGGTGGTATCTCAGACCAGATAATGCTAAAGTGTTTTATGATCCAAGAAGAGCACCAATTGCTGCTATTTATCACTTTTTGACTGCTTTGTTGCTGTATAGCTACTTGATTCCGATTTCTCTGTACGTGTCTATAGAAATCGTTAAAGTTCTCCAAAGCATTTTTATCAATCAAGATGTGAATATGTACTATGAGGAAACAGACAAGCCAGCTCATGCTCGTACCTCAAATCTGAACGAGGAGTTAGGCCAAGTTGATACGATACTTTCAGACAAAACGGGCACTTTGACCTGTAATTCCATGGAGTTCATCAAGTGCTCTGTAGCTGGTACTGCTTATGGCTATGGCGTGACAGAAGTCGAAAAAGCTATGGCAAAAAGAAGAGGCTCTCCGTTGATGGTGAAAGGTAAAGGTAAAGATATTGTTGAGCCTCAGAAACCATTGGTCAAAGGATTCAATTTCGACGATGATAGAATCATGAATGGGAACTGGGTGAAGGAGCCCGGTTCTGATGTCATCCAGAAGTTCTTCCATTTGCTGGCTGTGTGCCATACAGCTATACCTGATATCGATGAACAGACAGGAAAGGTCGTATATGAAGCCGAATCTCCAGATGAGGCTGCCTTTGTTATCGCAGCTAGAGAGCTTGGGTTTGAATTCTTCAAAAGAACACAAACGAGTGTTCATGTGAATGAGCTGGACCCCATCTCTGGAGAAAAAGTCGAAAGGTGAGCATCTGAAAAGTCAAGATTATTGTAATATATGATCAAGAAATATCCTTACATTCTAAACAAGATTTGGTGATGCAGGTCGTACAAGCTGTTAAACGTTTTAGAATTCAACAGTTCAAGAAAACGGATGTCTGTAATAGTAAGAAACGAGCATGGGAAGCTACTATTGTTCTGCAAAGGTGCTGACAGGTTGGTTGCTTTTTACAAACCTTCATATGCCAATTCTTTTGTAAGAAATCGATCTTGTTCACAATTAACCACCTTACTATGTGTGCGTGCTTTTTCTTGCCTAATTGCAGTGTCATGTTTGAGAGGCTAGCTGAAAATGGAAAGAAATATGAAGAGGAAACGAAAGAACATGTTCTTGAGTATGCTGATGCAGGGTTGAGGACATTGATACTTGCTTATCGAGAACTCAGTGAAGAAGAATACACAGTGTTCAACGAGAAATTCTCCAAGGCCAAGAACTCAGTCAATGCTGATCGTGAGGAACTGATCGATGAAGTGACTGAAGAAATTGAGAAAGACATGATTCTTCTTGGTGCAACAGCTGTAGAAGACAAGCTTCAGCAAGGCGTGCCTGAGTGCATCGATAAACTTGCACAAGCCGGGATCAAGATATGGGTTTTGACTGGTGATAAGATGGAAACTGCCATTAATATTGGGTATACTCTCATTCTTGTTAATTAATCCTATTCCACATTGGGTATACATAGATTTTTCTCATTGTATGAATCGACTTTGCAGCTACGCATGTAGCTTGCTCAGACCAGGAATGAGACAAATTACTATTTCCTTGGAAACCCCTGAGATCGTAGCAGTGGAGAAAACGGGAGAAAAGGCTGCAATTTCCAGAGTATGACTCTACTAGACAATCATTATTTACGTTATTGGATCAGAAAATATTAAATAGTATTTGTTCTTTTCTCATTAGGCTTCAAAGCAAAGTGTGGTTCATCAGATTTCTGAAGGGAAGAATCAGGTGGCTAAATCAACCTCAGAGGCTTTTGCATTGATCATTGATGGGAAATCTCTTGCATATGCATTAGATGATAATGTCAAAAATCTGTTTCTCGAACTTGCGATCCTCTGCGCGTCTGTAATATGCTGTCGCTCGTCTCCAAAACAGAAGGCATTGGTTAGTTTGATACATTCTAACTCAATTCCTAAGTTTCATTACAAGAAGTATGATTGGTTTCCACTGTAAAGGTGACAAGACTCGTCAAAGAAGGAATGAAGAAGATGACTCTGGCAATTGGTGATGGAGCCAACGACGTGGGAATGCTTCAAGAAGCAGATATCGGAATCGGAATCAGTGGTGTTGAAGGAATGCAGGTGTGAAAGCAAATAGTTCGTTCGTCATTTTTTCAGAAATTCTCGATAAAATGATCCTTGAATTAATATTCTCGCAAATTTTACCAGGCTGTTATGTCGAGTGATATTGCGATTGCTCAGTTCCGATTTTTGGAACGCTTGCTTTTGGTGCATGGACATTGGTGTTACAGAAGAATATCTTCAATGGTACTAACTTCATTTTTGACATTATCCTTTTTTTGGACATCATTTGATTTTGTACACTTTTTCATTGCAGATTTGCTACTTTTTCTATAAGAATGTCACTTTTGGTTTCACCCTCTTCTTATACGAGGCATACGCTTCATTTTCCGGACAACCTGCGTATAACGACTGGTTTTTATCTCTTTACAATGTGTTCTTCACATCATTACCGGTGATCGCTCTGGGGGTCTTCGATCAGGATGTATCTGCTAGACTATGTCTAAAGGTATGTCTTTATGTAGTATAGTATAGTTGCCTAAATGAGATCATACAGCTCGTGAGCTACTCTGGATTGACTCACAAGAAAATCGAATTCGACTAAAAAATAATCGAGTCGAGCTCGAGCATATTAATGCTCGGCTCAACATGTTTGTGAGCCTAATCAAGCATATGTTAAATTTACTGTTTTGCCCTTAATAGTCTATTTATTTACAAAAAAAATTCTATTTTTAACCAAATTTCTAGGGATTTAAATTATTCTATGAGTATTATTCTGGTAATCGAGTTTGAGCTCGAGCCTGACTGTACTCGACTCTACTCCTTTACACCCCTAGTATAGTATACATATCATCCATATACAAGAATGGTCCATTAGTTCTTAAGTTTTTGCTCGTTTCCACATGGCAGTTCCCGTTGCTTTACCAAGAAGGCGTGCAGAACGTCCTCTTCAGTTGGCTCCGCATAATCGGCTGGATGCTGAACGGAGTTTGCAGTGCCATTATAATCTTCTTTTTCTGCGTAAGAACACTCAACCCTCAGGGCTTCAACAAGACGGGAAAGATAGCCGACTACCAAATCCTAGGCGCAACAATGTACACGTCCGTTGTCTGGGTCGTGAACTGCCAGATGGCACTTGCAATCAGCTACTTCACACTGATCCAACACGTATTCATCTGGGGTGGAGTTGCTTTATGGTATCTTTTCCTCTTAGCATATGGGGCCATGCCTTCCACCATTTCCACCACCGCTTATCACGTGTTCATTGAATCTCTCGCGCCAACACCTTCGTTCTACATAGTCACATTCTGCTCGGTTTTCTCAGCACTCTTGCCTTACTTCGTCTACAAAGCTGTCCAGATGAGATTCTTTCCGATGTACCATGGGATGATACAGTGGATAAGGTACGAGGGTCGAGCTGAGGACCCTGAGTACTGTGACATGATCAGACAGAGGTCTATAAGACACACAACGGTGGGCTTTACTGCACGTTCGTTGGCAAGAACGAACCCTTTGCAAGATCGGAAGCAGAGTCATCGATAAGACTTAGGGCCGCAAGGTCTGTACAGATGTATTTACCATATGTTGTACATTACTTTGCATTGGTCTCGTTAGTTTGTATATGTGGGAGTTAGCAGTGGAAAAGGGGTTTATTCGATTTTGTGATTTTTGTTCAATTCGAAATCTTTTGAATATATAAATGAGAGAAAAGTGTTTTGTAATGTTTCATACATGGGAGTTTCATTTAGAACATTGTATTAAAATCTGATAATTGTCACCGGTTAAAGTCAAGATAGCTGGTAAAAAGAGGATGATACTATATGATCAAAAGGAATTTGCCCATTCACATGTATGTTCAACAAGAAGTGTCATTTTCTTGTAATTAAACAATAGGATTAAGGCTGCTAGTAATAGATTATAAATTGATAGTAATGTATTTAAAGGTAATACATTACTCCAACATATTTTATACAACAACTTGCTATTTTGACAATTTTTTGTTTTTGCTTTTTTTATATGTACAACAAGTCACAACAACCTAGAAACAAAAAAACAAAAAAAAAGAAGTGAAGAGGTCATGATCATTTATACATAAAATGAATAACAAATTAAGGGAAAGTTAGATGGACCAAGTCATATCATTAATTTCTTAATTTCCCAGATGATAATTGATAATGATATCATAATCATCATTCAAATTAGCCATTTGAATCAATCAGATTCAGCCCAAACATGTTACAAAGTTATGAACAGAAATCCCTAATTAAGAATCAACCTTAATCGGCAAACCCTAGGACACGGACAGGCCGAGATAATCCACCGCCGATTTCCCCAAAATGTTGGCAAATTCATTGAAGCTCAAAACGCCATCGCCGTTGGTGTCAGCTTCCTGCATCATGTCGCTCAATTCGCGGTAGGTAAGCGGGTGGCCCATCTTGGCCATCTGTCCGGCGAGCTCCGCCGCCGTGATGTAGCCGTTACCGTCGCGGTCGAAGGATTGGAAGACCTCCATGAGCTGGTCCTGGTTGATGAGGACCTGCTCGTTCATGTCGGGTAAAATGGCGTCGACCAATTCGTCGAATTCGATGGAGCCGTTGCCGTTGGCGTCGATGTTGGCGAGGAGGTGGTGGAGCTGGTCGCCGGAGGGCTTGAGGCCGAGGGATCGGAGGAGGGCGGCGAGCTCGAGCTGGGTGAGGCTGCCGTCGTGGTCCATGTCGAAGCGGCTGAAGATGTCCTTGAGCTGTTTGAGCTGATCCGATTGGATCTTAGCCATCATGACCGGCGGAGGAGAGAGAGAGGGGAGAGGGGGGATGAGAGAGAGAGAGGGAGAGGAGAGATGAAGAGGTGAGAAGAGTTTGTTGGTGTAACTTGGTTTATGGAGGTGTGGGGTTGTGCTTCTTTTTGAGAATCAATCAATGATGAATGATGCAAACACAAAGCGCGTGGCTGGAGAATATGGAACCAAGATCAATAAGACCATGGGAGGAGACTCTTGACATATATATATATATATATATTATTGGAAAGACATGTGATCTGTTCTTGGTGAATTCATCCAACTTGTTATTGTATCCAACCAAAGATTCTCTTTCCTAAATACAAGTACCAGTTTTTATTTTATTTTATATATATATATATATATAATGAAACTCTACATATACAAATTAAATGATACTTCCACCATTTTTAAAAGATATAATAGCCATTTATACCACAAAATCAAATAAAATTAATTTTTCTACAACAGTATATAATTTTGTAAATATTTGATATTTTTTTTAATATTTATGGTAAAACAAATTTATCAATTTTGCTAGAAAAGAGTGTTATCCTCATTTTAAAATGTCTATTGTAATTGATATAATACAAGAACAATGCAATAATTGGACCATAGTGTATTAAACAAAATTGAGCAAAAAGGTAATAAATCAATGGTAAATTTCGATTGGATTAAATGCATGTGGTCGATTCTTGAAGATGCAATAAATTAGTGAGGGAGGGGGCTCACGACTAGTTGACTACCTATTTGTCACTTGTATTTATTACAGATTTTTTTTTTAAAAACTTTTTTCATAAAAAAAACAAGTATTATTATATAAAGAAGATATGGTTATTTATGTGTGATGGATATATAAAGAGTGGTATTTTAAAGTAATATACAAGTAGCACCGCCAAGAATATGCAGCAGTTTCCTACTAGGTTCTGCTCTTTAATTGCCATGCAATGCCAGTTCATGCACGAGCGAGTGCAATTATTATTTAATATTTTATTCTACTAATATTTTTGATGCACCTCTAAGGAATATTAATGATATGTTTCATTTATTATTTGACAATTCAAAATTCCAAATATTAGAGAATTGAATAAGCTTTAACAACCACATCGGTCAACTCCATAAGATATTGAAAATTATATAACTCTTAGTTTAAAAATATATACTAATTTGCAATATATTTATTTCTAGTAATTCTAAACCGAAACGCGGGCACTTCACACATTCTTCATTTTTGGAATTTTCTACCCAAAATAATAATTTTTTTCTTTTTCAGAAAAGTAGAAAAGCCAAAACTTGCTTTTTGTGAGTTGGGATTGTTGCATGAAGTTTCTGTAAGCAAACGTAAAGATACAAAATTTAAATTTATAAAATGGAAAAACTCGCGTGCAACTGTCGCACCGTGCGATGGAACCGTGCACGGTTGACCGTGCGCCATAACAGTGTACAAGTATTCCATTTTCGACTTTAAGTATGTGATTTTTTTTTCGCGCACGATCGTATAGTGGAGCACGACGCAACAATACACGACATGTGTAGTGCATGGTATGGGGCACGGTCAATAGTGCGCCACACAAGTATGTGATTTTTAACTTTAAGTATGTCTTTTAGGGCTATAAGTACAGTAAAACCTCTATAAATTAATAACCTTGAGACCATGAAATTTTATTAATTTAGAGAGATATTAATATATCGATAAATTAATATTTTATTAATTAAAAGAGAGACTTTTTAAATTCAGCAAATTTAGTACATATGTATTGAAAATAAATGAATTCATATACATGTTTCATTGATTATATTCATGCATCAATCAATTCTTTGTAACTAATTAAATATATTCATGTATAATATCAATTCATTGTATACAATTAACTATTATATTCATGGACGCATGTATCAATTCATTGGAATTACTTAAATATACATGTTTACATTAATTCGTTGCACTTAAATAACTATTATAGCCAATTAAATATATTTATGCATGATGAATGAAACATATACTATATAAATCTCAATATGGAAATAAAATAATTCATAACACCCAACCATGTCTTCTCATCTAGAAGGCCTCGCAAAATCATCCATGAATGATCAAATGCGTAAAGCATTATGTGAGTATAAGAGAGACCATCCCACATGCACTCAAAAAGATTTACAAGAGTGGGTTGATGAAAAATATCGTTTGAAAGTTAGCCAAGATACAATATCAAACACTCTCAAGAGATCATTAGAGTACCTTTCAGCCAACTTTGAGAAGGGTGGGGATATTAAGCGACACAAATCAGCGAAATATCCAGATATGGAGAAGGTTCTTTATGAATGGTTTCTTCAGTATCAAGATCGAGTCAACATGATCGGAGAGCTTATTTTGGAGAAAGCAAAGGATATAATGAAGCTTTTATATCCCCAACACCCTCCTGAACATCAATTTTCTCAAGGTTGTCTTGAAAAATTCAATGTAAGACATGGTATTAAATCATTCCGTCGTTTTGGAGAAAGTGGTTCGGTTGACATGCAGGACATGAAAATGAAACTGGAGGCTATAAGGGAGAAAATAAACCAAATTCCCATGAAGGATGTTTTTAATTTGGATGAAATAGGTCTGTTTTACAGGTTACAAGCTGATCACTCTCTTGCAACCAAGCAACTTGAGGGAAGAAAGCAAGACAAAGAGAGGCTTACAATTGTTATTTGTTGCAACGAGGATGGTTCGGAAAAGATTCCTTTATGGATTATTGGAAAATATGCAAAGCCACGTTGCTTCAAAAATATCAACATGAGCAGCATCAATTGTCATTATCGTGCCAACAAGAGGGCATGGATGACTAGCGTGTTTTTTGATGAATATGTTCACTGGTTTGATCACAAAATGAATGGCAAAAGAATCTTGTTGATGGTTGACAATTGTCCAGCCCATCCAAAAAATATTGAAGGGTTACAGAATGTTGAGTTGTTTTTTTTGCCACCTAACATGACATCAAAGATTCAACCATGTGATGCAGGAATAATTAGAGCTTTCAAGATGCACTATCGTAGAAGATTCTACAAAAATCTACTGGAAGGTCATGAGTTGGAGCTACCTAATCCTGAAAAGATTAATGTTTTAGATGCCATCAATTTTGCAGTCTCCGCTTGGACAACCAATGTTTCTCAAGTGTCAATAGCAAATTGCTTTCGGCACTGCAAAATCCGTTCAAATGAAGAAATCTCAAGCGACTCAAGTGAGACAAACTTTGAAGAAAGCCTACATGAGCTTGAGAATATGGTCAAGGATGTTGGTTATCGCAATGAAATGGACGTCAACAGATTGGTGGACTATCCGAGTGAAAATGATGAATGCTCAATGGTTCAAAGTTTAGAGGAAATTGTTGCTGATATTATTGAAGATCCTACTAATGATGAAGCTGAAGATGATTCAATACCGTTGGAACCAGTCACAAGAAAGGAGGCTTTGAGCGCGACAACAACTCTTCACAATTTTTTGTTGCAGCTAGAGAACTCGACACCGGAACTCTTGGCTGCAATTAAAAAAGTTAGGGATGAAATCCAATTAGATTTAAATTTTAAGAAAAATCAAGTAACAATATATTCATATTTTAGTAAATTACCATAATATTTATAATTGTAATATTTATGAATTATTAATTTAGAGTTTTAATGGGACCTAATATTTATAAAGGGATTTTCCGAAAAATTATTATCTTATTATCTTATCGAATTTGACGATTTTTTACAAAGGCCTAAGTCGGGACCGGAAGATTTTATTATTTTAGAGAGTTTATTAATTTATAGAGTATTAATTTATAGAGGTTTTATTGTATGTGCTTTCTTTGTTGTAATGCATGGTCGACCGTGCTCAGGACACGACCGTGCGCAGTCCCATCGCACGATGCGACGGTTGCACGCGAGACCAACTCCTTATAAAAAATGAGTAGCGAGTTTAACCTTAAAAGTTTGTATATTAATTTGTACAAAATATAAAACTAATGTAATTGCATAAAAATAGTGTTAATTTATACAAAAATTATAAAAAAAAAAAATTAAGATTAATTAAAAGTTTGTATATTAATGTGTGTACAAAATATAAAACTAATTTAAATTAATAAAAATAGTGTGAATTTATACGAAAATAATAATTAAATTAATAAAAAATAGTGGAAAATTAATATAAAAAGTGTGATCATCAAGTCTCAAGAAGAGTTGTGATGGTGCAAATTGTAAAGTAGTGTATTGTTGCTTAGAAATAGCAGTTATTATTAGGTGATGAAATAATCAAAGCTTGATTCTGAATATTTATTTTCAAGTGCAAAGTTTGAGTTGAGCCATTTTGGTAGAATTGAGATTATTTACAAGCAAGAGATTCTATACCATTTTTAAGGCTCAACCACTTGGAACTATTCAGTAACTGAAGAAACATAGTTATAGTGCAAGTTTGCATAAACAAAGGTGACCAGAAATTGTGTCATGATACATGTGTTGTATTGTCTTTGCTGAGCATCCACCTCCCATAGCTCATCTTATATACATGTCAAATCAACACCAGAAACTGCACAAATAGAAAAGATTATGTGATTATTAATTAGTGGAAATATGTCTTTGTATCCAATATATATACCAAAAAATGAAAAATACCCATAACTTAAGAAAACATGTTTTTTTACCCAATTTGAGGGCAAAATTACCCAAATATCCTTATTAAACTTGGTGAGCAAACAACAAACTGTAGATAATGAGCGTGTTTGTTATCGTGATCTATGTGTTTTCATGATCTACATTTTCCCTCGTGATCTATTCTCTAAACCGTGATCTATAATTGAATACATAAAAACCCTAGTTTCCTTCGTGATCTAGCAATTTTTCCTCGTGATCTATACTCGTAACCGTGATCTATAATTGAATACATAAAAACCCTAGTTTCCCTCGTGATCTATAATTGAATACGTAAAAACCTAGTTTCCTTCGTGATCTAGCAATTTTCCCTCGTGATCTATACTCTCAACCGTGATCTATAATTGAATACATAAAAACCCTAATTTCCTTTGTAATCTAGCAATTTTCCCTCGTGATCTGTACTTGCAACCGTGATCTATAATTAAATACGTAAAAACCCTAGTTTCCCTCGTGATCTGGCAATTTTCCCTCGTGATCTAGCAATTTTCCCTCGTGAGCTATACTCTAGTTCTGGTTGTTCGCTCACCAAGTTTAGTAAGGGTATTTGGGTAATTTTGCCCTCAAATTGGGTAAAAAACATGTTTTCTTAAGTTGTGGGTATTTTTCATTTTGCTTATTGTGTAATGGTCAAAAATGCCCCCCACCCCTATTAATTAAGGTAGATAAAGATTTGGCTGGATCTGGTACAAATTTGTTCCCACATCGAAAAGACAAGAGAATGAATAAGGGAGAAAGTCATATAAAAAGGGTGCTAGGGCTCCTAAATACATACTTACCTGGACAGGGTCAATGGGTGAACAAGAAGACCCATGGCCTAGGTTGGTGATCTCCATTGCACACTGGAGGGGTGCCCGCCTAAGGTCGGCCCAAGTGGTCGAGCCTATGTCATAATTTGTGCTAGAGGGGCCTGCGTTCGCGCGGCCCCTGCCCAATTCTAGTCTCAATCTTTGGGTCTGTTCTGTGCTATTAGGGATTCTTCCAGCTATCTACCTTCCAAAAAACGGTTACACATACGCTGTTCGATAAAATTTAATTGCTAAAAAAAAATGCGATGATCAAGATTTCAGAGCAACACTAGAATGTATGATCTTCTATCGAAGAAATGTTTTTCTTCTCGTTCTGAGTGTTGATTTGGCACCGAAGGAATCTACAAGGATCTTAACAGCAGTATTCAGCATGTTTCATTGTTTACTCACAAGAGCATTCATTCGTTGTTGATAACACTGTCCCACATCGAAGGCTCTTATCAACAGCCAATGCACAGATGAGAATAAAAGGAGAAATGAAGAACTGAGAGAAGCATACCTTTCTCGGCCTTTTGGCTAAGATCAAGTGTAGTATCTGTTCTTATCAGTTTAATATCTGATATGTGGGCCATTGGCCCACACGATATTAAATTTATTTCTATTAAATTTATTTCTTGAGGGGAAGGGCCCATTAAGGTAGCTTGCTATCTGGGCCTTTGCGCGTTGCCCATGCGTTACACTACTGCACGGGCCAGGCGCACCCCACCCAATTCTTAGATCAAGATTTGAGTTTCAAAAGAATAATTTCACTGTTTTGGCTGGGGTTTATAAGTGGGTTTAGTTTTCTGGTAGTGACTATTATCAACATCTATGGGTTATAATAACTTGATTATTTTTCTTATACCAGTCATCACTTATTTAATTGGAAGTACACTTCCTAATACAAAGTAGTTTCTTTAATAGAAATAGCTTTGAAATGTAAATGTCGCTATCTGCTTCAGCATTTTGCAACTACAAGAAAGAAAACTCACGAAAAGAAGTCGAATTTTGCCTAGAATTCTCATAAGCCTTCGGGTCAGAGGTGGAAGAAATCAAACAAGCAGATACCAAGCAATGATAGTCTCGAGCCCACCAAACTCCAGTTTCAAGCTCTGAATGAATAAAAAAATAAAAAAATGTGTGTGCGTATATATATTTTATCTAGAATGAATCTTAAACTTTTCATCATTCTTTGATCCTGTTCTGAAAAGCATCATTCCATTCCAAACTTTACTTATTAATGTTTTTAGAGATGTTGACATGTTGTGCATGTCCCTAAACAACTGATTTATTCAACCATATGACCGTTACAGTTGAATAAATTTTATTCAACTTGTCCTAGAGTCTCAAATTATCCGAGGTCCTTGCTTTCAGAAAATAAGCAAAGGTGCTAACTGTTTAAAAGAAGTTGTTACCATAAGTTACAACTTTCTGAGGTTTAACAAAACTTACCAAATGGCACGTTCAAATGTATGGGGGATTTTATTGTTTGATTTGAGGCATTAGTTAGATGGCAGCATTCGAGTGGATTATTCTCTTGCATTATTCTTTCTTGATGATAGTGGTCTTGTATAACAATTTCAGGGTCAAATTCGTAATTCCAAGCCCAGGCATGCATTTGGCTATGAATGCATGTGCAGCTGCTGCTGTTGCAACTTCTTTGGGGGTTCCTCTTGCTCTTGTGGGAAAACGCTTGTCACAATATGTTCCTGTCCAAGGAAGGTCTGAGCTTGAACTTGCTACACACGGTATCAAAATAATAAAGGATGTTTACAATGCAATCCCCGTTAGCACAAAATCTGCTATTGATACACTAAAGGCCATTGATTGCTCTGGTAAGAGAGTTGCTATTCTTGGGGACATGCTTGAACTGGGCCCTACCGAAATCAAGTTACATGAATCCATGTTACTGCATTGTCTTGATAGTCGTATTGATCTGATCGTATTAGTTGGCAAGAGATTTATGATGGCAGGTAATAACTTAAAGGTTGCTCAGGAGGTAAACTTGGTGCGTGCTTATGATTCTGAAAGCCTTGCACCCAAGATCTTAGTATACTTGGATTGTGATGACGTCGTTTTGGTGAAGGGTAGTCGTGGAATGAAAATGGAGAAAATAGTCTCTGTGATTAAAGGAATTTGAAAAATATTTTTGGTGACAGATCACCTCTATGAAATGGTTATCTCGTGGTGAAAATCTATCTATTATATGTGACATGTATATTGATGATATTGTTATTGCAAGTATATGAATATCCATTATGCAATTACATATGCTAGTTTCTTGATAAAGTAAAAGAGATACTATTTGACTTCAATTCTGATTGCAAGTTCAAGAATTATGAAAGAATTTCTACATTCCAACAAATCACTGAGTTTCTTGTCACATCTTTCTCACCTGCATTATGCAGGTCTTTAGAACTTATTTATCGTATATATTTCATATAGAAACATAATATCATGACAAGGCTAGCTGGAATGGAACACCAGTTGCTGGAAGCCATTGAAGCCCATCAATGAATGAGGTAACAGTGAAGTTATTTGCAGCATCTCGAGTATTGTTAACTTTCACCCATTGAACTCGTGTTGCAGTCACAGTACCTGGTCCAACATTATTGTATTCGATGTATGATATAGTACGAGGAACAGGGGTGGTCCTATTCCAAGGTTGTCATCCCTTGGGATCAACGAGGCTTCCCAGCCGGCTTTCCATAACAATCGTGGTCGAGTAATCCCCCCATGGGCGACCTAAGAACGCTTCAACACCAGCACTATTCTCAGCAGGTAAAATCGAACAGTTTTGTATTGATATACCCGTGTTGGCATATGGGTTTCTTCTTCCTAGCGCGGTTATGATAGCATGAAAACTTAACTGTTTATTCACAATTCTGGATGACAACAGACGAATCCCCGAAAATGAAGTCTATTGTTCCAGATATATTGCATTCTCTATAAAACTGTCGTTTGGATTGCGTGAACAGAGTGTCTTGATATGAATCAACGAGGCAGCGATAGAATACTGATTGATCAGAGCCCGACAACACGGCCACAGCCTGGCCCGGCATTGTTCTTGAATCCCATGTCCCCGGCTATGAATCCCGTACCAAATACAGCTGTATATGTTCATATGTCTGCATTAGGATACTAAGAAAGAGGAATTGAAAATCGAAATGCAATATGATAATTTGTTTTCTTGGTATACCAAAGGTTGCAGTCATTGAGGGTTGATGATCCTGTGGAGTTGCTTTGACTGCTGGAAATTACGGTTTTGTCCATACCATCACCATACATCATAACATTCCATTTTTCCACTCCAATATTGACATTTTCATTGTAGACTCCTTTCTTGACATAGATAACAAATCTCTTACTACTATGTGCAGGCACAGCCTTGATAGCTTCAGTTATCGTCTTGTAATTGCCTGAGCCATCTGCTGCCACGTTTGCAGGTGCAGCGCTTAGCCATGTCCTAAAGTTGGTTCGAGTTTCATGTTTTGTTTTCATCAATAGGTAATGACAAGCGGAGATTGTAGAGTGCCAAATCGCGACAACTTTCCAAAATTTCTTCTTTAGCATCTTGTAACATTCCAGCCAACGCTCCCTTCTTAGAAAAATTCTTGACGACTCTTGAAACCGAGAATTGTAGGTTTTTTTGGTGTCAATTAGAGGACAAATGCTATCATTTACCCTTAAAAGTTTGTATAAATTTGTACAAAATATATAACTAATTTAAATAATGAAATAGTGTGAATTTATACAAAAAGTATACAAATATAATAATTAAAATTAATAAAAAATAGTGGAAAGTTAGTATAAAAAAAGTAGCGATTTTAACTTTAAAAGTATGTATATAAATTTGTACAAAATATAAAACTAATTTAAATTAATAAAATAGTGTGAATTAACACAAAAAGTATAAACAAAATAATTAAAAAGGAAAAACTTTAAATGTATTTATATAAATTTGTACAAAATATAAAACTAATATAAATTAATAAAATAGTGTGAATTAACACAAAAAGTATAAAAAAAAATAATCAAATATAAAACTAATATAAATTAATAAAATAGTGTGAATTAACAAAAAGAAAAAGAGTTTAATGCGGTGAACGTGGATCGAACACGTGACCTTCAGATCTTCAGTCTGACGCTCTCCCAACTGAGCTATCCCCGCAATTTGTTTTATTTTACTAAACAGTATTTGTGAATAAAATATATTTTAGAGTAGATTATCACATTTCATAAAAATCATGTACGAATATATTATGATCGATCAATCCATCAAAAACACTTGTTTTATTCCTCATTTAATGCGCCATTATATTATTTACTCTTGGATTACCATGAAAAAACCTGCTAATTAACTATAATGTATTTTCTTTTATAATCGTGCAAAATGCAATTGATACTTAATGATACAAGATAAGAAACAGTTTTCAGATATATAACACCTCCTGTTCAATATAATACTATTTATAAAGTTAAACATGAAAAATACACAATAATAGTGAATTTCATGAGCAGATCTAAGTGCAAAACTATGCCAACGTGATCAGAAATATACAGTGTATTAAAACAAAAAAGTTTGCTCTACTAACAGAAAAAAATTGCCCCAACAAAAATAAAATGCCAAAATCAAGGACTCATTTAAACCCTAACTACTAATGCTCGGGTTATAGATGTTACATCAAATGAAATATAACGAGCATATTATCCACTAGATACACCGGTCATATTTCTACCTGTGTAGCATCTATAAGATTTGTTCGGTCTACAGACGAGGCAAAACGCGGAGGAAGAAGCAATAATCCCTCCCAGCTGAATTGCCATTGTGTTTAGAAACAAATCAACAATTATGAACTTCAATGTGTCATTCTATACGGGCTATTTATCTTCACTACGCCAGCTATCTTGTCGGAAAAAGCCAGTACTAAAATCATCACCACCGAATGCCATCCTCTCCATCAGTCGAAATTCTGCAGACTGCTGTGGGTTGAACATTTCACTTTCCCCGACTCTCATTCCGTTTGACAAATCTGTGGAAGCCATAGTGTCCAATGCCCTAGCGACCTGGAAAGCATTAGCAGATACAAAAAACCCAATCAGCATATATGTTGTTCTTGTTATTCTTTCCTTTTTTTTTTTTTTTTTTTTGTGTTTTTTTAACAACAAAGGACATGTTCACTCTAATAACACAAGTACCTGGCCCATCTTGGGTCTCTTTACAGATGAATGGCGGATGCAAGCTGCTGCAGCTTCAACCATTCGATACATCTCACCATCGACATATTGTCTTTCAAGCCTTGGATCTGCTAACCCCCCAAACTCCATAGTCTCAAGTGTTCTACTTAGTAGAGGTCGAGCCTGAAAGAATTAAGATAATTGACTTATGAATCTCAATTAACTTCAGCTTTAAGCACCACATCCAGCAGCTTTTAGAGGATTAAGAAAAAAATTATGCCTAGGCACCAATAAGCATGCAAATAACACCTATTTATGGCACTTTGTACTTAACTGCGCCTAATTATTTCAAGAAAAGATTAAAGAAAAAAAAAAGATTAATAGAACAATTTGATATTGATTTTGAAAAAGAGATGAATAATTGGAAATGATCACTTTGATGTTGAAGATATTTTGTAAGAACAAATTAATGAACAGAGTACAAAATAAACTTTGTTTCTTTTTTATTTCTTCAAACAAATTTCAATATTGCGCTTGATGATAATCAGTTGACTAATTGAGCTTTGACAATTTATGATTGTTACACTGCTGCTATTTGGTATTATAAGCTCAAACATTATGCTTTTAGGGGATAGTTTCGGAGGGAAAACTACCTGGAAGTTAGACCACTAATTATTACTACAAAAGAACCCGACTCTAAAAGCATAAAAATAACCTCCACTTGCAACAACATCCCAGTGGCTGGAAACAGATGCATAAGTTACAGAATGATCAAACACATGCTTCCAGAAAGATGGACATGAATGCCCAACCAGTTAAATTATAGAAACATTTACAATTTGGTCATGCATTCTATGGAAAACTATTTCAGGTATAAAAAGGCCATTTAATTACGTGGTCCAGAATTGTGGGTCAAAGAAAAACTTTTGTATAATGAACTTACCCACTCAACCAGGCTTTCCCGCCCTGAGGGCTGAGACATATCTACAGGCTTGCGTCCGGTAATTAACTCCAGAAGCACAACTCCAAAGGAATATACGTCAGACCTTTCAGTCAACTTGCCACTAGATGCATATTCAGGAGCCATATACCTGCAACCCCACCAGTTCACTTAGTATAAGTTTAATATTTCAATTCCTTGATGCCTCCTCTAGTTGTTTTTTAACATCAAGATCAGTTCTGAGTGACCACTTACCCAAATGTCCCCATCACACGTGTGGTAATATGTGTATTTGCATCCATAGCTAGTTTAGCCAATCCAAAATCAGAAACCTTGAAGAAAGGGAAAAGGAAAGATTTTGAAAATGTTCTAAACACAAAAATTGTAGCTTGTAAAAACTACGCATACCCGAGCTTCAAAGTTATTGTCCAGAAGGATGTTTGATGACTTGATATCTCTATGGATAATTCGAGGATGGCCTGAACATTAAACAACATATCAGAAATTTAATGTCCTTCTCTTTAATAGGCTGGCTATAACAGATAAAAATGCCAGAATAAAATAGTAGATGAGTGTGTGCTATCCAAAAGACGTCATTGTATCTAATTACTCATTTATTAAACTATGGATTCAGTTGTAGTGTCCTTGAGTCTTATTTGCCAAAGCATAAGCTTTCTTTTTTTATCATTTTGTATCAATATATTCAAAGATGTGGAATGGGAAATGAAGAGCTTAAACATTACAGTCTTCATGAAGGTAAGCTATTCCACGAGCTGCACCAAGAGCAATCTTTACACGTTTGGCCCAATCCAAAACAGGCATACCTTCACCTGAAATGAGTTACAGAAAAATCAAATATCATTTCATCATAAATCCATCCTTTAAAATTAAGAACTAAAATATTTACCGTTGAGATGGAAATAGAGGTTATTATTAGGGACATATTCGTATACAAGCAGCCTTCTGCTTTCTTTAATGCAATAACCGACAAGTGAAACCAAATGGCGATGGTGTACTCGACTTATTATATCGACTTCAGATTGAAATTCCCGTTCCCCCTGCCCTCCACCAATCCTTAACTGCTTTACCGCTACATCTCTACCATCTGCCAGTCTTCCTTTGTATACATACCCGAATCCGCCTTCACCCAAGATATTCTGGTCTGAAAATCCACTAGTGGCCTCAACTAGTTCTTCATAGGTGAACCATGAGTTAGAATTTCCAAAGCCACCAGGTTCAGGGGGTGAATAGATGATTCCTGCACCAGGGCCACTTCCATTAATAGGTGCTGACATTTGCAACTTCAGTAATGCAGTATCTGGGCACAGATCAGATTTCTTAAAACGGTTTCCATATACAAAAGAATAATCCATCCTTGCTGAAATCTAATATACAAGTTCTAAAATATTTACCTGCTTCTTGAGAAGACGTGGGAATAACATAACCGCCATTATGTCCAGAAGCTTTCTTTCGCTTCCTCAGACAGCATGCTGCAGTTCCCAAAATACCAAGGACTACAAGACCAATTACTAATATAATTGCCACTGTGCCTCCAGTTCCAAGGCCCCCACCACCGCTAGATTGTGAATTTTGTGGTGCATTATCATTGGAACTATTGGTGCTTGGAACTATAGACGGCGAAGGAGGGGATGGTGACCGAGGGAAGGGAGGAGGAGGTGACGTTTGTATTATAGGTGGTGGTGGTGACATAAAAGGAGAATTTGTAGATGGTGGAGTTGCCGGTGGAGAAAGAGGTGGAACTGGAGTTGTGCCAGAGTCAGGGGGTGGTGGTGATGAGTTTTGTGGAGGTGCAGGCAATGGTAGTGGAGGGGAACTTTCAGGGGGCTTATGTAATGGCAGAGGTGGTGAACTTGTAGGGGGCATGGCTGGCGGAGATGGTGGAGTTGTAGTAGTTGGTGGTGGGGGCCTATTTGACGGCCTAGGTGGGGGTGGAGGTGGAATTTCCGGGGGTACAGATGACGGGGGTGGAGGTTGATTAGTAGGAGGAGACGGTGAACTGCTCGCATTAGTTGGAGGCGGTGGAGAGTTAGCTGGTGGATCAACAGGAGGTGGAGGTGACGTTGGAGGTGGACTAGAAGGTTGAGGTGGTGGACTGGCTGGAGGTGGTGCATTGGCTGGAGGCGGTGGAGATGCTGCAGGCTCAGGAGGAGGAGGAGTCGATTTTCGAGGTGGAGAAGCCATGGTGGTCACAGATGGCGATGGAGGAGATGGGATTACACTAGTTGGTGGAGGGGATATAGGTGGTGGACTCACAATGGTTGGAAGTGCACTAGAAGGGGGTGGTGCTGCAGGACTAATCGGAGAATTTGAGGAAGGAGATGACATCTCACCAGCTACCTAACTCTTGATCAACCAACTCTTTCACCATTTCTATCATAACAACAACCATCTTAAAAGAACTTCAAAATTATTTGCAAGAAACCAAGCAAAATCCACAACACACTGGCAAAAATTCAGTCCTCCATCAATAAAGTATCCATAGCATTATAAGTCCTTTCACACAGTATACTAACAACAATCCATGAGTCACTTTATACTCATAGATAAAACAAGTACATGAATCAAAATTGCCAAAATATTCAATCTAAGATGAAATTCAACGACGATCACCAGGAATTTGCAAAAAAAAAAAAAAACTTTCCTGAACCGATCACAGTAAGCAATTCCCAATTCTACGCAAAGCCTAATCGCCAAAACCTCGATTAAACTCCAGTGAATTACTCAATTCCAACAATCGAACATCAAATTAGTACAAACCAGAATCCAAAATCACGAAACACAGCAGCGAAATCACAGCTTTACCAAAATCAGGAAAATGAAAAAGGCCCTAATTCTCCCAGTGACTAGTGAGAAAAGGACAACACTCCGACGCGCACAATCACTTTTTTTCTGAGTGGCGTAGTGATATCCAAACAGCAACATGCAAAAGGAATCCAATAACTCAAAAGGAACCACATAATTGACGCCACATGTTTTTAATCCAACAAAGAATTTGCACCTTTCATTTTCATCTCACTCTCTTCATTTTTTCATCTGCAAATCGGGAGAGCGCGCTGGTGCAGCAAGCTAGATCATTATAAAATGAGTAAAAAAATAATTCTTTCAAGTCTTTGGATATCTATCTCAAAATGGGGTCGACGAAAATTCATCCACTTGTTTGAGTTTGAGAATCGCAGTGGAATTCTTCAATGGCGTGTCACAGCGTGTGCGTGTGTGTGTGAGAGGGAGAGAGAGTGCGCTTTGAAAAAATAATAAATAAATTCTTTGATCAATAGGATAACGTGGAATCGTGGATAATTTCTTTCTTTTTAATTAATTTATTTATTTGTCAGGATAACTAATTTTGGATTGTTGAGATTATTACTCCATTTATTCCTCAAATTCAAAAGACATATTCTTTTTCCAGAATAATAAATAAAAATACATATTTGGATCGAGTCCCTGACAATGTCCTTTGGATGTTTATTTAACTCTTAAGACATGATTGATCTACTTTTTTTTATTCTCTAAGATATGATTAAATATTCGTATTTGTCAATACATTTTTATATATTTATCTCTATCTCTCTTTTCCTTTTCTCAAATTTTAAAAACGTTGCATGTATTGCAAATGTTGGTTATGTAATTAAATTTTATATCGATCAAGTTTGATTAAGTAATCCATGTACCTTTAAGGAGAATCAACTTCAAACCTAAAATAATAATGTTTATCAATTTTAAAACAAAAATTGAATCTTTCAATTTATGATACAACTATGGTCCAACATCATTAAATAAGCGGATAATATCGTTTTTGGAGAGTTAAAATATAAAACCATGTAGATTTTGAACTAAAGTGAATAAGATTGTTTGTTAAGGATATTGATATTATGCTGCGTGCTCGACTTATTATTAAAAAGGAGTAATAATGACAAAAAACATTTTAATGTAGAGGAGGACAAATCATAAAATTTAATAATTATTAATTATTTAGTAATATTTAAAAAAATGGACTTTAAAAAAAGTGCTTATGATTTGCTTCTATGAGTCTCGATCAATCTAAAAATAATTAATGTCAAAAGGGATATAGTACACCCTACATTAAAAGATAATATCCACATTATTCATATATATAAACAAGCAATCTTTTTGTATTCAATGTATTTCAGATCATGTAAAATATAATATATACATATATATAATGCATATTATATTCAATCGTGGCACTAAATTTAGCCAATAAATTTTAATTTATAGTTTTCATATTTAGTATGAATTCAATTAAATATACAAGTGCATAAAAGTTACTTAAGTTATTATAGTATGACTCAATCCATATTGGTTTCATGTCCTAAGTCTAGAGAATCCAACATGATTACTAAAAATACATTATTATTTTTCAGATTCATCTATTAAAGTTCCACTTGATCTTGTAAGATAGATTATCTTCTCCGGATTCATTCTTAAATAAATCTATGAATTAAATGTAAAATTCAACTTAAAATATGATAGTTTTTTTATTTGTAATCTAATTGTTTATATTCAATTTCAACTTAAAATATGATATTTTTTTAATTCGTAATCTAATTGTTTATATTCAATTGCAACTTTAAAGTTCTAGAATTTTTCTAAATGTAACTTAAATCACTTTTCCGACCCTCTCTCCGGTAAAGTGAAGATCATGTGACTCACACATGATTTAGTTTGCTCACTTTACAACCTAAATTTTTTTTTTAATCCAATTGTAACCTCAAGTTTTGAAAATTATCAAAATATATCCTAAGACAGAAGTTGTAATTGAAAAAAAAAATCAGGTTGCAAATAAAAATTAAATCATGTACCTGAAAAATGAATTATGTTGCAATCGAACAAATATCAAGCCTTCAAAATTGAAAAGTGAAAAAAAAAAATCAATATTTAAATTGATTTTTACATTGATTTTAGGGAGAGAAAAATTAACCCTAAATTTAAATATGATAAAAGTCTATCCAAAGATGCAATTATTTAAAAGTGAGAAATTGTTTCGTTTCAATTTCTATGCATCAAATTTCTGTATTATACTATTGGTATTGATTTAAAACAAAGATTGATGACACGTAAGAACTAGAAGGGAACAAAACCGACCAAACACTAAAGGAGAAAGAAGCAACTGCCATAACTACCAATGAGTTTGAACGAAGGAACAATATTAGAATAGACATTAATTTGACGTCACTTATTTCAAGTGAAAATAAGCTTTATCGAAAGAGACTGTCCCCCAACCAAATTATCTTAGTATACAACTCAAGTTTATATACAAGACAAAATTGATTCAACGACCAAAGTTCAGTTTTTCTAATTTGATTGGAGTTTCTAAATTAATGATTAATTTTATCTTAAACCATTAAACGTCATTGTATTGTTTTTTTTTTTTTTTTAATTACTTTAAAAGTCATTTTTTTAATGTCAATGTTTTCAAGAAGGATACCAACAAAGTAATTAACAAATACCCCTCTAATTTATGTCGGTAGTATATTTAACCCTTTTTATTAGTTGACATAATGGTAAGGAATAATTTTAATTTAAATTTTATAATGTAAGGTATTTTCATTTTTGAATAATTTTTTTTTTCTATTTCGGTTTAATTTTAGTTGAAGTTTTCAAAATTGCTTACATGGTCGTCAAAATTTGGTCACGACCGTCAAAATTTACAACGACTATCAATGATTTTGAAAATGCTGATCAAAATCGGATTGAAAAAAAACCATGGAGTACTAAAATTGAAAATTGGATATTTGATTATTACAAAATGTAAAATATCTTACATATATAAATAAAAAGGATCAAATTTGAAATTAACTCTAATGATAAATCTTGACAACATGCATGCAATTATACATAAATAAACATGGGGTAACTACAAAGTAATTTTAGTATTAAAATTTGCAATGTTGGGTCAAAAATTACGAGACCAGTGACTCATATTTATTGGAATAGAAGGGGGACAAATTAACGTATTTATAATCTTTAATAATTGTAGATTCTTAAATACAACATATATAGGCAAAAAAAAGATACTTCTAGCCTTATGTATTACATCATCCTTCTCTTTAAATATATTATATATTCAAACCTATTTGCTATGATTATAGAATAGAGTTCAAATGAGCTTCTAGCGTAACCCAATTTGAGTCAAGTATCGAATAGTTTGGGTTGACAGTGACACCAAATCTTAACAGTTTAAGTACAATAAAATCACTCATAAAAAGAAACTAGTAGGCATATTAATGAGTAAAACACCAAAAATATCAATCTTAAATTAAAAATAAAATAAAATTCTGCAAGACAATTATAGTTCATTATTATTGCCCACATTTGGAAACTAACATAATTCCTTAAACAATGCATCTGAAGAATAAGCAGCAGTTTCCTCCAATCTCATGAAACAACATACAGTGTAGCAAGAAATAACAAATGAAATTACTATTTAGCCCCGTGTTCCAGTAATAGCGATGTGTTCTTCTGCTTTCATCAAAACTCGATTTCCGGTTTCTGCTCATGTTTCCTAGAATTTCGTCTGGTCGAGAAACGGGGTAAATGACTTGGGGTTTTGACAAATTGAAGAGAGAGAACTAAATTTATCTGGTTACAAGTCATAGAAGTGAAGAAATTGACTAGTTAGGCCTATTTGCTAATCTTGAATTTCTTCTGGAAATGATTTCAGCTGCCCATCTTTTTCCAGTTTCGGTTTGAAATTTTCCTTCATTGAAAAAAGACATAAACCACGAGTTGTTGTTTAGGTTAGTGATAGCTTCGTCTTAAATTTTAAAGAAAATATTAATCGAATTTACCAGCAGTCGACAGGAAAAATTCATCCAAGACCTTCCCACGCTCTGCAAAATTTGAATGACAAAAGTCACTATCAGATGATACTTCATCTAATAATTAAAGCATTCATTTGATAAAAACTCATGGATTTAATCATAATTACTAGAATTTCACAAACTATTTATTGGTATACATAGCGCGAGCGAAATAACATTTTTGGGCACACAAGTTTACCTGTTTCATACTCTAATGCTTGCAGAATCATTTCAACCTGAAGAAGCATTAGACTGATTAAGTACACAAGTTGAAAGTCCATCAAACAAAAGAATTAAGGAATTTGGTAAATACCGAAATACAAGTAAATTTATTCACATATATATGAGAAGATATCAGCCCAATACAAGTACTCCCTCCGTCCCGCAAAACTCTGCACACTAATTTGGGCACAGTTTTTAAGAAAAAAAGAATATTTGTTTTATGATTGAGGGTATAAGGGTCAATTATGTGAGAAAAAGACAAAAAGTAATAAGGCGTTGAGAGAGAAAAAGTAATGGCATTATGTGTAAATAAGTGTGTATTGGGAGGGTAATAATTGTGATAAAATTTGCCATTTTTGGGTGTGCAAAATATTTGGGGACAAATTAAAAAGGAAAGTGTGCAGAGTTTTAAGGGACGGAGGGAGTATATGCCATCCTTAAAGTACTATGTATAAAGTATGAAGATCCCACTTGTAATGCAAGATAGGAGTTATATTTCTTGAACATGATTTCACAAGGTAATCCATAGCAAAACATAAAAGTAACATTTTTTGACCACCAAATTGAAATCATGAAAGGTTGAAAGGCTAAGTATGGGTAATACATACTTTGTCAAAATCTTTCACAAGGTTGGCCTCTAAAGAAGAGTTGTTTTCATACTCTAGCCATAGTTCTTTGATTTCTTCAGCTGCCAAAGGGATAAAAATACGACAACTGAAAGAAGAAGAAGAAGAAATACATATTATATATAGCCTTAATCCCTAGTCAAACCTCTCATCCCTCCACCAAGAACCTTGCACATTTCATCCAAAGCTTCTTGCTCCATCTTACTCTTCTCATGCTTCGGCACACCATCAGATGGAGTTATATCTCCAACAATAGC
Organism: Scutellaria galericulata; assembly: GCA_946896805.1. Classification (NCBI taxonomy): domain Eukaryota; kingdom Viridiplantae; phylum Streptophyta; class Magnoliopsida; order Lamiales; family Lamiaceae; genus Scutellaria; species Scutellaria galericulata. The sequence goes on along the minus strand of OX335791.1, from coordinate 2,281,529 downwards.
TGCAAATTGAATATCATCAGCTTTCAACATGTTACTGAGATCTAAAAACAAGAGCAATGAAACTTCTTGTTCTTAAGAAGCTCATATATATCACATCCAGACTTATAAGCCAGATGACCAACGAAGATCAGCTGCTCGACTAAGCCCTATAATCAGCTGCCTAATGAGAGGCTTTTGTTGGTCAAAAGAAAAGTCAAGTAACTAAGACATTGTGCCACAACAGTTGAGCTCAAAGCATTATTTATCATAGTCCGAGTATAATTTTAGACAATTGACCGAAACTCCATAAGATAACAATAATCTTCCACATAGTTTTTGGAAGATAAACTTTCTCATAAAAAAGAGAGATGATATTCGTTTGAGTCATAACATCAACTAATTAGAGTGTCTACACATTATGAAAATGTTGGAGAAACACAAATATCATTAGAGTATTATTATATCACCAAAAAATTCACTTTAGCTGCAGAAATGTTGTGATGCTGCATGCTCAAATAGATAAAAATGGGGAAAAAGAACAGGCATGCTGCAAGTGTAAAACAAAAGTAATCAAGCTAGAAAAATATGAATGGATCAAGAATTACCTTCTGCAATGTCGTGAACAATTGCTATTTTGACACACCTGTTTCATGTATAAGAACAATGCCGTAAATCATACTTCTAAATTAACAATTAACAAAGTACTATTGGTGTCATTCAAGAACAGAAATAAATTCAACCACAGACCTTTCCCTGTTAACACCAGGAAGGTCATCAGCAATCAAGGCCATCAATGACATACGGTACATATGATCAGCAATTGATTCAGGACCCTTTATACCATGATTGATCCATCCTTTTCGTTTTGTTGACTGTAAAAGGGAAAGAGAGATTAAAACCATCCTATTGAAAAGCAGATAATGACAGAAGCAATAAATCAAAGTATTTGCAATATTTTCTAAAGCAAGTAGAGGGATGTTTAACCAGAACAATTTTGAAAGGACCCACTCAACATGTAAGTAGGAGAACGTGTTTGAAGTCCTTTTTCTCCTTTTCATCATTTCCTTCATTATTACATGCTAAGCGACTTGGACGCCAAGATTATTCACCGGATAACACTTATAATATATGCAGCGATTTTCCACTTTGAACTACAATAACGGCATTCTAGGTGAAAGTAAGTGTGAGGGTGTTGAGCATCACCCTTTAAACCGGTAAGCAGAAAAATTAACCTGTCTCTCATCATATGTCCAACGAAGACCAAATCATTACCCAAAACTGGAAAACTACAAATAAGGGCACAAACTGCATTTTAAACTCCACCCTCATACAACAGTAAATAGGGAGGCCAAAACGCTCAAGGACACTCCAACCTCCTGCCAAATAATTAGTCCGCTCTTAATGGATACTCACGACACCAATATTACCAAAAAAATTACAATCTTTACTCTACTCGTAAAACAATCTAACAGAAGTGGTTTACATGATAACACACAGCAGTTATTCCTAATTTCCAGGAATGATCACATGACTTCTACTCTGATTCACTCAATGCTTCTGCTGCACCCTCATCAAAATTAAAATAATTCCGCATCATCATTCTCCCTCGATATATATAAACTGCACCACTTGCAAAGGAACACCCAATCTTGACATTACGAACATCAGCATTCCCCATTTCTTTTATCCTTCTCTACTTTTGATTAGGGCCCAACTAAAAACCTCCTAATTCACCACCAAAAGATTCACACTCTATCAAAGACATGTCCAATTTAAACACATTCTTGCTAACTGAACCCAGAAAACGTTCACAAATCGAACCCCACACCCCCAACACCAATATAATCACAAGTTAAACAGAGAAAGCAAGAATCTAAGTAAAATAAACTTATGTTTACATCCTTAAAAAGTAAGTAACATGCAAGTGTAGAAATTCCCACATACCTTCAAACGGTGGCACAATGTGAGAAAATCAATAGCATCAGAAGGGGAGGAAGATGTGTGTGGACTTGGCGACCCTTGGGCTCCTGATCCGACCCGGATTACAGTTCGATCCTTTTTGATGGAACCCATGTTGGAAAAAACGAGTCTTGGTCTTGGTAGGTCTGAGAAAAATGGAATTTTGATGGAGAATTTGTCGGAAAACGTTAATCTTTGCAAGTTATTGGGTGAAACATAATACGGGTTCGCTTTAGCTGCTGCCATAGATGCCATTGTTGCTATGCTTAAGAAACTTGCTTGCGAATTGAACACAGCTTTAATTGCAGCGACGAAAATTAGGCAACAATTTTTTTCTCAAATTTGTGAATTTTCTCGTCAAATTCTTTGTCCTTTTTCTAGTTTGGGCCTGTGCGGAGAATAGTTGACGACATCCGTAGGGTACTGCGAAGAAATAGGTCTTTTATATCTAATGTTTTTATTGGCCAAAATTCATTTTTAACTTTTCTTCATTTTCTTTAAAGAAATCTCTGAGAGAAATCAATTTATTCGCAATTTGAATCTGAGATTCAACTATATGAACATAAAGTTTTCATTTCATTTGATTTTATTATTAAAGATCTAATGTGGAATCTAAAGGAGAATTCTTAGGTTTACGGCCCAAACAGTTATCAGCCCAATTTTCAAGAAATCAGAGCCCAATGGAAAGCCCAATTATGAAACATCGAAAATAAGAATGGGAGACATTTTTATTGCAAATATTTGGTTCAAATGTATATTTTGTCATAAAAGAATTTTGAGGACCAAAATCTACCATAATTCGTCGCTATATTATAAAATCATATAATGTTAACTATATAATTATATTTAGAATCGATATAATTATAAGATAGGTTTAATTGTAAAAAACAATACAAATTACGATCACTTATTTTCAATTTACAACTTAATCTTTTTTTTTCCTTGATTGCACATCAAAATTTACGATTTTTTTTTTCAAGTTACAACACTAAACACTCATGAAGAAAGAAAGCAAGAATAAATCTAGTCCCATTTGGTCTTGATCTGATGAAAGTGGTTAAAATCGTAAGACAATACCAAAGTTGCATCCATTCTCTTGAAATTAAACCTCTCAACCAAAACATAACATCCAAACTCATTTCCACTTTCCTTCATTTCTTCCACCTTATTTATCTTCACAACCCCTTCATCTCCACTTATAAAACCTCCTCTGTTTTCCTCCCATTTCATTCTTTCCACCAATTCCACCCTCAATCCCACATTCGTCCCTTCTCGTCCCGTCCCATCACTCGTAAACCAAATCACCCCATCGATGACATTTTTCTCGTTCCACACCGCTTTATTCCCATTGACAAACACCTCTTCTCTTTCAAGTGAAGTATCAATCGCCACCGAATTAACATTCCCATGTTTACTATTCTTCCGCCAGTTGAAAATCTGCTCCCATCTCTGCTCGAGTGTCACCTCATAGTACATTGCTCGTTCCACCTGATCTCGCGGTGTTCCTTCCTTGACAAACATGAATGGACTATACCATTTTCCAACCACTAAAGGCTGACAACTCTTTTGCGAAACGGAGAAATTGAATTCTGGAAGACCAGCACGAAGCCTGGAATCCAGACCTCGTGTTGTGTCTAGTTTGAAATTGTCGGGTGTCTTGATAGAAATATCCCACCCTTCTCGTCTTAAGAAATAAGGCGGGAAACCATCCGATGCTAACGAGTTGGCAACAAATACGCCCATCCCGCGGCAAATTCCTTCGTATGGAACAATCTCGAATTGTTGATAAACATTGTTTGGATCCAACGGTCTTGGTTTGACATCCCTGACGCAACGACAGAAACAACACGACTTCTTATCTTCTTCCCTGGAACATGTGTGCGCTTCCCTGGAAATCAACAACTAGAATTTATCAGATACAGATACAGTAAAATGCATTAAATTTAAAGAAAAACAACATATCCATACCCTTTATGGCTCCCATGGGGAACAATGGCGTAATAGTGATTGGACGACAAGGGGCGATTGGGAACTGGAATTAAGAAAACAGAATCAAAAAAAACAAAGGTGCCCTCTCCTGATACTGTTGTAAATCGAAGACTCAACTCTTTGTTTTGTGGCAACGGCAACTCTTTGAGGGACTGATTCTTGCAAAGTCCAAAACATGAGTATGTTTCAGACTCTTCGTCTTGGATCACCAAGTATCCTGAACTCGGACCCTCTGGAGGGGTCCTAAGAGTTTCAGGAGACTTAAGCAAGAGAGAAAGAGGCCTTGTCACATACATTTTCTCCACAACTTGTTTTCTTGTATATATATCAACAAATTCTTGATACCAAAACCAAATATTAATACATACATGTCATCATTGTCTCCTTAGTCTTGAGCCTTTGCAGGATATTATAATAAAAAGACGGGGAAATCTTTTAAATCTAAGTGGGCACACATTCAAATTGCCCCAAATTAAAAAAAAAAAAAAAAAAAAAAAAAAAAAAAAAAAAGACATAGTCATACAGATGGATAGACCCCACCAATTTAAATATATCTGTCTAGAGGAAGACATGTATGAGCTAATATATATTTATTTGTGCCCCAAGTTGCCTGATTTTTCTTGATAAGCTTTATCTACATGTAACCATCAAGTACTAATTGTACAAAATTGACATCATCTAAATTTGCAAACTCAAAATTATGCAATCAAACCAAGTAGGACGAAAATATTGGTATTGGAAAAAATATTGTTATCTTAATTTTACTGAAATATCGACGGATATATCGATTTTGGTGGAAATATCAAACATTTTTTTAAATATAGAAACTTTGTAAAAAAATTGAAAAATATATCTAGTAGTTTACAGAATATTATAACTAACATTAATACATATATTGAACTTAAATTTCAAATAAAATGATATGTTTATAACAAATATAGAGATAAACTATTATATAAACGTTGTCTGTTAGGATAACATGACAAATTTTGTACAAAATTAATATATGGACTAGTAATAGCTTGAACTCCTATTAGGGTTCAAATGAATAACATTAGACCAACTTTCAAACAATATTGATGTCAACTTAAAATATTAGACCAACTTTCAACGTAATCACGAAGATAACATTCATAGGTTTTCTATTATGTAATAAGAAATCTTATCCCCAATTGTAATAAATTATGTGGATTTAAGAAATCTCATTTTATTAAAATCATCATTTTATTAAGGATATTAGAGATAATTGATGTATATATATATAATATTATACTGGATATCATCTAATAAAATTGAAGAGAATAAGATGACTTTCATACTGGATATTAACTTTCCATGCAATAAATCCATAAAAAAAAATTAAAAAAATAAGAAAAATAAGAAAAAAAAATCGCCGATATCGACATTTTACCGATATTTCCCGATATATTGGCGATACACCGCAATTTTTATAAAAGGACTCACCGGATATTTCCCAATATATCAGCAATACACCGCAATTTTATAAAAGGACTCACCGATATCGACATTTTACCGATATTTCCCGATATATCGGCGATACACCGCAGTTTTATAAAGGGACTCACCCATATCGACATTTTACCTATATTTCCCCGATATTTTGATGATTTTTTTTTGCATATTATTATTTCGGTACTTGAATTTTAGCGAAATTTCACAAAATTTTTATCCTTGAATCAAACGGCTCAACTCAAATCCAATTTCAACCAAAAGTAACTACAAAGCATTGTGGTGATAAAGATTTGCAAGAACTTACGTCAAATTTAAAGTTAATACAAGAAATAAAAAATGGTGTTGCTAAAGGTACAACACCAAGTGCTAAGGGCACAACACTCTATTAATGTGTGGGCCCCTCATCAATACACTAATAGGATGTTGTGCCCTTAGCACTTGGTGTTGTGCCTTTAGCCCCACAAAAAAAAAAGCATATGCATACCTAGTGGTGCCCGGTTCGGTTAAACCGCCGGTTCGGAACCCGAACCGGCGGTTTGGAAAACCGGCAGGGGTCTAACCGGAACCGAACCGGGGTATGTTCGGTTCTGGTTTCGGTTCGAACCGCCGGTTTTGCCGGTTTTTTTGTTTTTTTTAAACAATGTATTTATATGTTAAAAAATATACAACTTCAAAAGTATAAAACACTAAGTTTGAATTTTAAAAAAATCACAACTTACAAATAACGAATAACAAGTGGTTGAATTAAAAAAAATTACAACTTACAAACAACAAACTTCTAAGTTTGAATTTAAAAAAATTACAACTTACAAACAATAAAAAATAATTACAAATTGAAAGAGGAAAAAAATGAAAGAGCTTGAGTTTCATTCTAAGTTTGATATAGAATAAAATTGCCTACGTATCCCTAAATTGAATTAGAGAATCAAAGCTCACGTAGTTCTTAATTCTTACTTCTCTTAATTGTAATGAGCAAAGAATGTCGTGTAGTAGATGATGTGTCTCAAAGAAAAGAGGACATAATAAGACGTGCATCTAAGACATATCTTATTATCTCCTCTTTTCTTTGAGAAACACATCTACCACACGGCTCATTTGCTCATTACGATTAAGAGAAGTAAAAAAAAAATGAAAGAGCTTGAGTTTCATTCTAAATTTGAAAGTGAATATCAAAGTTAGAATGAAATTGCCTACGTATCCCTAAATTGAATTAGGGAATCAAAGCTCACGTAGTTCTCTTACCTCAAACTTACCCATTAGTTCCGGTGGAGGAGGATGTGTTGGAATCGTAGCCATACTCGTCGGGGCCATCGTCATCAAAGACAGATAAATCTAGATGTTGTTGACGTTTCTTTGCTCGAAGTCAATCTTCAAGTAGAGTAATGTTTTGAACATTCTCTATGGTCAATCTTGCCCTTTTTGGATTCAACATATGTCGTCATTTGGAGAAGGCACACTCGACGGAAACGTTGGAGGCGGGACTTGCAAAAATCTCCTTTGCAATATGACTTAAAATAAGATAAGTGTTGACCCTTTTTGACCACCACTTCAAAAGATCCACAGAGTTTTCAAAAGAAATAAATTCAAATGTACAACTTAAATATGTATCTAATTCTTGTGTGGGATTAGACCCCCTAGCGCGTTTTTGTGTTCGGTTATCATAAAAATCATAAAATGCATTAAGACCACTAACATTATATGGATTATGTGAAGAACTACTACTACCACCTACATTTTGAGCACCTAAATTATCCCCACAATCATCCCCTAATGAGGTTTTATATTCTTTAAATAAATCATACAAATAGTTTTTAGCTCTAGCTGCAACTTCTACATAATTTGGAACATAGTCAACTGCATCATAATCGGATAACAAAAAATGGGGGAACAAAGCACTATAATACATGCGTAATAATTCCATTAGACCATCTTCTCTAATCCTAGGATCTAATAATTTAGCTATTAAAAATATATCGGGAAGTTCGTGAAAATATTTTAACCATTTTGCTTTAATTGCTATAATAGTGTCATCTATAATAGGACATGCACAATATTCATTCAAAATTAAAGCAATTTTAACACAATTATCTAAGGCTAATGGAGAAGTAAGATAATAAGTGCCACTTAATTCTCTAGTGGCTTCTTCAAAAAAATTTAAAAGAGCTATTAAATTAATGCATGTATCCCAAGAGTTGCTATTCAAATATATCAATTCATGTGGGTTTTCTTTATAAAATTCAATTAGCAATTCTTTATAATTATAAGAATCTTGAAGCATATAATAAGTTGAATTCCATCTATGTTTTACGTCCAATATAAATTTCTTAACTTTCATTCCATTATTTTTACAAAATCTTACCCAATTTTTATGTTATTGTGTTGATTTAGCAATTTCATGAATTGCATCCGTAATAGGTGAGATTTTATCATGCAAAGCGGTTAATCCATCTTGTACACACAAATTCAAACAATGGGGTACACAACAAATATAAAAAAGTTTACCATCTATTGGCGGCCTAAAAAATTCCATTAATGTGGGTATACTCGCGGTGTTAGGAGCGGCATTATCATAACCAATCGAAAATATTTTTGTAACTATATCATAATCATTAACAATTTTTATTATTTTTCTAGCAATTGCTACGGAACTATGTTTTTCATCAAATTCGACATAGACAATTAATCGTTTTTGCACGTTCCATGCATTATCTATCCAATGGCACGTTACTCCTAAATAATCATGGTTTCCGTAAGGATCTTTCCACACATCACAACAAATAGATACTCGTGTTAAATTTTTTAGTTCTCCAATTAAAGCATATTTATATTCACCTACAATTTTTTCTATGTCACGTGTAACAGTATTCCTAGATATTCTTCTACTAGCGGGTTGAAAAACTTCACAAGTAAATTCTTCATAATCATCGTCAATTGGAAATTGAAAAGGAAGATGTTTTTTAGCAATCAATTCGGTCATTCCTTTCCTATGAGTTAATTGACTAAATTTATGAAGGAAGTTAGGGTCGTTACCTCCGGTTCCCCCATTGGAACCGGCATTTTGTCGAGGAAGATGGGTTTGAGAGCGGTCATTACCCATCTTATCCGGATGCTTCTTGATGATGTGGTTGTTGAACGTTCCGTAGCCCCCTCCGGCCTTGAATTTGTAGCTCTTTCCACAGTAGTTGCACGTCACCGTGAAGTCCACGTTCGAATTTGATACTTTCTCCTTTTTAAAATGTATGGAGAAAATATCACTTCGAAGTGTCAAAGTGGTTCGGGTACGTGTGTCACTCTCTTGAGTTGGACGGGCCTCCGGCTGCTCCTGCTCCTCCTCCACTTCGGCAAAGTCGGCGGCGGTCGAAGGTTCGAGAGCCTCCTCCAAATTGACGTACTCCTCACTCCAATGAGAATGGGGAGTGTATTGATCGATAAGATCATCGACTTCAACATTTCGTGGTGGAGGCATCGGTGCCTTTCCTCGGTGAGAAGAACCGGCGGAAGAAGAACCTCTTCGAGACATTTTCGATTGAATCGTAAATTGAGAATTGAAAAAAAAACTTGAGAATTGAAACTTTAGAATTGAGAATTGAATTGCAACTTGAGAATTGAGAGAGAAGTGTTGGAATGGTGTGAGGATTGAATGGGGGAGGGGGTATTTATAGAAAATTTAAAAAAAAAAAAATCACCGGAACCGCCGGTTCACAACGGTTCTCAAATCTCGATCGTTGATCTCCAACGGTCGAGTGATCCTGGCGTGACACGTGTCCAACGGTAACATTTTTTTAAAAAAAAAGGCGGGCCGGTTCGAACCGGTTTCGAACCGTCGGTTCCGGCGGCAACGGCTCTTTTTCGCCGGACTCCGGCGACAACAACTACTTTTCGCCGGAGCTCCGGCGGACACGTGGCGCTATCTCATTCGTCAAAAAATTAAAAAAATAATAATAATAATAACCGGAACCGCCGATTCACGGTTTTAGAAAACACGAACCGAAACTGAACCGGCTGAAACCGGTTTACGGTTCCGGTTTGGAACGGGAACCGGGTCAACGGTTCCCCGAACCATTGATCGCCGGTTCGAACCGGCCCGGTTCCGGTTTTTCCGAACCGTTGGGCACCACTATGCATACCTATAAAGAAATAGGCTCAATTTTTTTTTTCCGAAGGCATAGAGAAATTGCAATTTTACTATAAAAGCCCATTTCTCATTTCTCGGCTTCCGTAGTTAAAACGGTTGAGAGTCAGCCAATCAGAAGTGGTTATTGTTAGAATTTTAAAAACAATTATGGAGAATTTGATATGAACGAAAATAAAGAATAATGATTTGTTCACCAAATTCGTCAAACTGACTATCTCTGGGTACTACTAAGCCAGGAGATCTACTTATTTCTCTAGTGTATCTCTGGGTACTACTAAGCCAGGAGATCTACTTATTTCTCTAGTGTATGCACATATCACAATATATATCCTAACTGATACACCCCGCTGATATATCATCAATATAAATAAATATTAATATTAGGCTACATAACTCAACAGTTATTTGGTTGCAAAGCAGTCGGAAAACTGAATCATGATAGCTACTTCAAGATCGTATATCTTACTCGTTTCTTCATATTTTCAGTTGATTCTTGTTGCTATATATAGCTTGTATGTAGGTCTTTGTATGTACATTATTTTTTTTTTTCAGTCGTCTTCTAGAGAAAGAAACAGAGCAGTGAGAAAATAGGGTGTTGATCACAGATTGTAGAAGATTTCTGTGATTGTTTCTTTTGTAATTTCTTCTGGATTGTTTCTGCAAAGTTAATTAAGAGCTCTTTCCCGTTGCACTTTAAATTGGTGTTAAGTTCTTTTCAATTCTTGCTCTCATTCTTATCTTGATCTTTTGTGCAAAGTTTCATCTTGATTGTGTTGGTTTTGTTTGTGCTTTTGGAGCTATTTGTAATTTGTAATTTTTAAATCCAAGATAGTGTGGTGATTTGTATATATATATATATATATATTTTTTTTTTTTTTTTTTTTTTTTTCGTTTTCTATAAATTTTGTGTTATTTGGTTTTAATGAGGAAATTCAATTTTGTAATTGGAACTGTTTATGAAAGACTTTACAATCTCGCAAGACAAAACAGTACCAACACATACTTGTAAGAACACTTTTAAAATGTTATTCCACAAATGTTAATTATATTTCACTGTGTCAGTATTATTAGCAAATTCGAATGTTTATTAAATAATATATAATCATATTGTTTCCATGAGAATTGTTTAAATGCATTATGCATCAATGTTGCAGGATTTATTGCTAGTTCAAATGCTGTTGTTGGTAGCAGGATTACCATTATTTATCACACATATACAATTAGTCATTAATTTCTTAAATATTGCATGCTATCTTATAAAAGGGAAAATAAGAAATTAATGTATTGGCTTAATTGCAAAAAAAAATCCAAAATTTTACAACTTTTTTCTATTATGGCCAATTGTTTCAAAATTGTGAATTTTAACCATGATTTTACCAATTGATTTCAATTTTAGTCAATCTATGATTTTGGTCAAAAAATTTTTTTTGATTATGTGATGATGTGGATGACATGTATATATATAGTAGATAAATTATATACATCACTTAAAATTAATCAAACTCAATTAACCGTTGATTAACTCACTTTAACCTAACTAAACTAGTTAAAAATAAATAAATTAATACAACGCAACACAACAAAAAATCATGTATCAACGTTAGACGATAAATGATACTTAAATGAAGTGCATCTTAAGTAGAAACATGATTTGAGAACAAACAGATGGATACATGACTTTTTGTTGTGTTGCATTGTTTTCATTCATTTTTTTCAAATTTTTTTATTTATTTAGGTTAAAGTGGGTTAAATCATGATTAATCATTGTTTTCATTCATTTTTTCAATTTTATTTATCTATTTAGGTTAAAGTGGGTTAACTCATGATTAATCAATCTTGATTAATTTTAAGTGATGTATCATTTATATATTATCTACATGAGATCCATATCATTATACAATAATTTAGTTTTAAGCAAATTCATAAATTGATTAAAATTAAAATCAATTGATCTAATCATGATCAAAACCGACAATTTTAAAACAATAGACTAAAATAGAAAAATTATGTAAAGTTTTGGATATTTTTTTTTCAATTAAGTCTTAATTTATTACATGAGCTTCAAAGGTAGCATAGAAATCGAACATAAAGAAGCCACGTCTATTTATTAATAATATGGGTCAGTATATATTTATTTCATTTGACACATTATATATCATCATGAATTAATGATGGTCAAAGTCATGAGAGCTTAAACTAATGGAAATGGACACATATAAACCCAGAAAAAAACCTTGGTAGATAATTCTGGCCTTGTTTATAATAACTTTAGAGGAAATAGAGAACATAATTGGCTAAACGAATTTGTAAAGGAGAAAATCTTATTTAAATATGTGAGGGAAAATGTGAAGTAGATATTTTACGTTAATAAAATATATATCGTATTTCTAATAATATAATATATTAGAATTATATTATACTGAGATTATTTTCTCAACACTTTCTAAAATTGAAATCGTTATTTATTATTTTATAGTTTTATTCTGTTTATTATTTTGTAGTTTATAAATTATAAATCATAAATAATCAATATTAAAATCATTTAAGATATTGGCAAAATCTGAAATATTATAATATATATGGTGATGTAGAGTTGCTAGGCAGTTTTGTAAGAAGTGTATATGTATGTATTTGCAATATAATTGTACGTGGAAAATGAAAGAATGATAATTATAAGTTTATATACTCTCTGTGATATGTGGCAGTTGGAATCATCCGATAAATATCGGAAGTGGGCGACAGGTCCGCGAAAATGGTGGTCATTTAAATTCAAATTTGTTTGCCTCGCTTCATCACTAATTAGTTCGTCATCATGTCTCAAAACTTAATCAGTTCGCAAATAACGTCGTAGAACAGTTCGCTCTTCCTGAGGTAGAATAGTTCCTCTTCCTGAATCCTTGTTCGCTTCCTTAATCTGTTCACGCATGTTGACTTTGACTTTTATTGGTTTAAGGGAAAAAACCCGGTTGAATTCAGTTTGACCATATCATATGGTATATACATTCTAGTTATAATAAATGTTTGATTATTTCAATAATCAAATATTTTATTTTCAAAATTAACAGATATTATCTTACTATATATTTGATTAAAGAAGTAAAATACTGAATTATTATATTGATTTTGTGAGATGTTTATATACTTCTGAAAATTCGTCGGTAAAAAAAATATTTATTTATTTTATTCGAAAATCTATCAATTAATTCCATATAGATATGCAATGATTTATTTTTTCTATTCTAATAAATTCAAAATTCATATAAAAATAGTGTTTTCAAAAGGATTACCGATTTTCTTGGCACAAATTTGAAAAACCAAAACATCAATTTCTAAATTGAATATTGCAATGAAATAGAATATGATCGAATATTGTCAAGGGTGGGTCTATTAACACCCCCAACTTTTCTTAATACACCCAAATTTTCTTTTAAAAAAATAACCCCACATCAAATGTCAAAATTACCCTCTAATTCTTCTTCTCTCTTTCTTCATTCGTGACCATCATCACCATCGTAATCGAAACCGATTTTCGACTTAAACCATTGGCTGCCACCATCCTGCTTTGCACCGTCTCCCTCTCTCTCTCTCTCTCTCTCTCTCTCTCTCTCTCTCTCTCTCTCTCTCTCCCTCTCCATTGCATAGACTATCCACACCATGCCAAATAGATATTGAAAGAAGAAGAGTCACTGCACCCATCTCTCCCACCTCTCCATTATCTAGACCAGGCAAAAAAAAAAAAAACGATTGAAATAAGAAGTCACTTATACAACAATTGGAATGTGACCTTAAAATGCTTAAACTGTTGCTAAACCGCCGTCCAACGCTGTCATAATTGTGATTGTTGTACTACGCAGATCCACCACAACAATCGATTTCAACCTTTTTTTTTTTCGAAATAGACGATAGCCCTTTTTTTCCCATGCTCCCCAACTTCATTTATTACTTTGACAATGTGAAATTTCAATTTGATGTTAACACTCCGACGAGTTTTAGATGGTGGGAGGTGTTGGTTGTACAAACAAAAGAAATCTGGGCATTTGGTGAAGAAAAGGGCAAAATGGGAAATAAAGGGGGTGTATTTAATAAAAAAAGATATAAAATAAATATTGAGTGGGTGTATTTAAAAGAGTGGGTGTATTTAGAAAAATGGGGGGTGCTAATAGCCTGTCCCTATTGTCAAATCTTACCATATATCCATGATGACATTGATATCATCCTAATCATAAACATAATATTAAAATTGAGTCTGATGCTCACTTTGTCCTTGAAACTATATCATGTCCCCTAATTTTCGCATTATACCAAGAAACAATAAAATACAGCAAAAAAATGTGAGAAAATATTTGTGAAAATGGAATAAATATATTTGATTTCCGGAAATTGTGGGATTTAATTATTCATAAACAAATTTTGTAATTTTCTTAACGGGCTTGTAAACAAACTAATTATGCTTTTAGATTTGCCCTAATTTTGACCATATTTAGAGCATCTCTGGATTCTTAAGAATTTAAGATTTACAGTGGGCCAACTTGTTAAAAAAAAAAATTTAATTTTTTTTCATTTTCTTTTATTTTTATCTTTTCATTTTTCATTCATTTTTTTTTTTGGTCTTCTTTAAATCTTGATTGTTATCATATTTCACAATTAACGTATTAGATATTATTATTTAAGGTACTTTAATTATATGCAATTAAAATATAATTAAAATTAAAATTATTTAAATGTGTTATAAAATTTTAAATACTACACAAATCATAAATGTTATTAAAATTATATGCAATATTTAAATATCTTGACTCAAGTGATAGGTATCGATAAGTTATGGATACCGATAGATATATTCATATTCATGAGTTGTGTATATCAATATCTATACATTGTATGTTGTATTATACATTCGAATATTTTATCGAAAAAATGACCTACTTATATCAATATTAAGTATCCTAAAAAATAATATATATCGCAGATATAATTCATCTCATAAAAAACAATATACATGACGGATGTATATCATTTTTGTTAATATACGACAAATAAAAAATCAAAATAATACCAATAATATGAAATACTACGTTTAGTGCAAAAAAAAAAAAAAAAAATACAGATTGTTGGAGATGAGTGACGGTTTTTTAATTACAATAGTGCAAAAATTGCAGTATTTTTTTTGCACTGCGGGAGATACCTTACAGCCTCTCTATGAATTTAATTCCTGTGTTTCATCTCTGCTGTGGGCTTTATTTCTTATTTATCTATTCAGATAGATTATCTCTGTATAATCCCAACTGGAGGCATAGTCTGACTTTTTCATGGGCCAACTTTTAGTTAGGCTTGGATTATTCTCCCTCAAGAATTCTACTCATTCTATTACTAATGGGCCCAATTAGTTTGGACTTGATTATGAATAAAGCCCTTTCTTTATTAATATGGTTTGAAACTGGTGGTGGGCCGTGGCCCAATTAATTTCTTCTGGATTTTTAACTTGTCCGGGCTGATGCGGGTGTTGGGCCTATTTTTGGGCTTTATTTACTGTGCATGACTGCCGTGATCCACGAGCCCAACTCTTTGGGCTCTTTTGTTTAATTTTTTCTTTACTTTTTGGTGTTGCTAACTAGGCTCATTTATTTGGGCCTTGGTTATTATTTCTTTGGGAGCTCAATATTATGATTTGGGCTTTCTTTGACCCCAATCATACATCACCACCACCCATTTTACATCGCCATATCCTACCCCTTTTGATATTCACCTCAACGACTCAACCCCTCTTTTGAATGTGTTTCTCATGTTATATGCTTGTTAATGCAGGTTTCAAAAGTTGATTCTCAGTAATTCTTACTCTTTGCTTGAGAATATTCCATTTTAACAACTTACTTGGAAAATTCTTTTTATGTATGTACTCTTGAAATTTCTATTAGAATTGTCAAATTTGAGGCGTATGGTAGTATTTGGGGGAATTGTTTGGACCAATCAAAATAGAAATGCCAAATCTAATCCAGCTAACATGTCCAAACAAAGCTAATTCTTAAAAACATGTATGAGCATATTATTTGTCTCTCAATATATAAATTCTGTGTACAAATTTGATTTGGATCCAATTAAAATTATAAAAATAACGCATACATTAATCAAAGCAATCATGTTTGTTTATCTTAAAACTCAACTCAACATTCATAATTAGACAATACAAATACACTAAACACTCATGAAGAAAGAAAGCAAGAATAAATCTAGTCCCATTTGGTCTTGATCTGATGAAAGTGGTTAAAATCATAAGACAATACCAAAGTTGCATCCATTCTCTTGAAATTAAACCTCTCAACCAAAACATAACATCCAAACTCATTTCCACTTTCCTTCATTTCTTCCACCTTATTTATCTTCACAACCCTTTCATCTCCACTTATAAAACCTCCTCTGTTTTCCTCCCATTTCATTCTTTCCACCAATTCCACCCTCAATCCCACTCGTCCCGCTTCATTACTCGCAAACCAAATCACCCCATCGACGACATTTTTCTCGTCCCACAACGCTTTATTCCCATTGATAAACACCTCTTCTCTTTCAAGTGAAGTATCAACCATCACTGAATTAACATTCCCTTGTTTAGTATTCCTCTGCCAGTTGAAAATCTGCTCCCATCTCTGCTCGAGTGTCACCTCATAGTACATTGCTCGTTCCACCTGATCTCGCGGTGTTCCTTCCTTGACAAACATGAATGGACTATACCATTTTCCAACCACTAAAGGTTGACAACTTTTTTGCGAAACGGAGAAATTGAATTCTGGAAGACCAGCACGAAGCCTGGAGTCCAGGCCTCGTGCTATGTCTAGTTTGAAATTGTCAGGTGTCTTGGTGTAGATTTCCCACCCTTCTCGTCTTAAGAAATAAGGCGGGAAACCATCCGATGCTAACGAGTTGGCAACGAATACGCCCCTTGGGCTGCAAATTCCTTCGTATGGAACAATCTCGAATTGTTGATACACATTGTTTGGATCCAACGGCCTTGGTTTGACATCTTTGATGCAACGACAGAAACAACACGTCCTCTTATCTTCTTCCCTGGAACATGTGTACGCTTCCCTGGAAACCAACGGCCAAGATTTGTCACATACACATACAATAAAATACATTAAATTTAGAGTTTATATGACAAAGTAAATCTACCCTTTACGTTTCCCATGGGGAACAATGGCGTAGTAGTGGTTGGACGACAAGGGGCGATTGGGAACTGGAATTAAGAAAACTGGATTAAGAGAAACATGTGTGCGCTCTCCTGTGCTTGTTGTATATCGAACGGTCAACTCTTTGTTTTGTGGGAACGGCAACTCTTTGAGGGACCGATTCTTGCATAGTCCAAAACATGAGTATGTTTCCGACTCCTCGTCTTGGATCACTAAGTATCCTGAATTCGGACCTTCTGGACGGGTCGTAAGAGATTCAGGAGACTTGAGTAATTGGGAAAGAGGCCTTGTCACATACATATTTCTGATCTCCTTGTTAGAAATTGCTAGCTGTGTATATCAAGATATATATTCTTGTGTCTTGGTATTTAGTCTTTACAATTAGATATTTCTTGTTATAAAAAGACTGGGAAATCCTTGATATTTCTTGTTTGACACGTGCCCGGATATTACGTATACGTCTTGTATTTGACTTGACTATTCACTAATACAAAGTCAAGGTTATAAACAATATATATATATCACGGACAAATATTTATTAATACCATTTTCATATAAGAAAACATATTTTTTAGCAACTAACATAAAATAAAATGTTTTTTTTTAACTTATTTTTCATTTAAAACACCAAGGCATCTTAAAAAAATGTCTAGAGGCATATGTATGAGCATATTATTTGTGCCAGGTTGGTGCCCATGTTGGTTGATCATTTCTTGGTAAGGTTATTTCAATGTAAACAGCAATAATTAATTATGCAGAATTGACACTTTGCAAACTCAAAATCATGCTAACAAACAGAAATCCAAGTTCAATTCAGAAGCAACTACTAAGTAGAGACTAAACCATTACAGTTACAAAAATTTGCAAGAATATTATATCAAAGAAACAGGATATAATTAAGACATCACTTATAATTTCCACCATTGTCATCCTTAAAAAACCATCTCCAAACGTTGTAGTTTCTGCTGATCATTCCCTGTTTCAGTCCTCTTTCATTCATTGTGATCCTGCAAGAACCCCCTTTTCTATATACCCCTTTCCCTTTCAAACTTGCAAGATCATCAGAACCTCCATTGATGATCTCTTGCTTTAACTCGAAGAATTCAGACTCATCCAAACCGCATTCCTTAATCGGAAAAACACTACAAACCCTATTATCAATCTCCATTTGACGATCAAAGAAAACATCAGAAATATTATTCTTGAAATCATCACTGTCTCTGAAACTGCAAATCTCACTATTTACATCATCACAAAATTCACCATTAGTACTTTTTCTCTTCCTGAATAGCCTCCAAAACCCTTTGCTTTTCTTCATTCCCACACGGCTGCTATTGCTTCTTCCAAAAAAGATTAATTTCTTCCTTTTCTCAGTGTCGATCAAGAAAGAGATCCTCCCAACACTGCCAACATCAATTATCTCTGAGCAAGAACATGAAGAGACCCGACAATTTCCGCAATCAGTGCACACCAATCTCACCAATCTGTCTTTCAGACAGTGTGGACAAATTCCGACATGAGATGAATCTGGGTGTTGGTTGCATGGGATTTCTCTGAAATATTCTGGGAAATTTCGATCTTCTTTCATGGCTAATAACAAATTGTGTACTTTTGGGTAAGAGAAGGCTAGGGGATTAAAAAAAACGTGCAGAATTTATGGGTCCAAGAAATGATCAATGGAGGTTTGCAATTTATATTAAATGATTGAAAGTGAAGGATAGGGAATATAGGATAGAATAGGAGATTGATACGATGGCATATTTTAGTGGGAAAAAAAGGCGTAAACTTTACGTCTTCTTTTCAAGAACAGTTTGTACGCTTTATTGTGTGAAGTGATTGTGTGATCTATGTTCTCTGCTATCAAGCAAGCTCGTCTTATATTCCCTCTCGATTTACACTTTTCAGTAATTTTTTTGTGTCCTTTTGTTTTAGGTATATGTTATTCACATTTTGAATATTGATATTCGACATAATATCTTTTTTTTTTTGGCTTGAATAGAACCATATTATTTAAAATTTAATATTATATTAGATGAATTTGATGATAATTATGACCTTAACATAACCTGACATTTTGGGATCCATGTCGAAAATAGGAAATAAGGGGCTCTACGGAGAAAAAAATAAAAGATTTTACCTTAACAACAAATATAACTTAAATATCTCGAAATAAGAAGAAGAAAAATTTTCATTCAAAAAGTTGTTCACATATGATATGGCCGAACTAAGTCGAACCGGGTCCTTCTCTTAGAAACCGAACTGAGGTCAAAGTCAATGTATCTGAAGTCTGAAGAAACAAGCCGTTCGACCGCATTCGGATCGAACTAAGGAAGCGCGAGCCAATGCATTGGTGAAGTACGATGACGAACTAAATTAGATATAGGATGATGACGAACTGATATAGGATTATGACGAACTGATTAACAGGGAAAGTGACGAACAAATTTTGAACCTAACTAACCGCTATTTCAGCGGAACTGTTAGTCCATATCCCATATTTTGTGGGATAAATCTCAACTAACTCGTAGTCCAGGGAGTCTATATATACCTCTTGTGTTCATTCTCTATTTTTTCCTTATGCACACTTATAATAAAAATACACACACGTACACTTGCAAAAAATATCCTCTTCCTTTTTTCTGACTTGAGCGTCGGAGTCCCATCGCCGGGAACCCCTCCCGGCGTGTGTTTTGTAGGTTTTCAGGTTCAAGATCATTGGTTTTTTGGTCGGGAAATTGGAGAATCGAATTGATGCGACATCAAGGTTCAAGATCTCGAGTTTTTGGGTTGAAGAACCGGAGTTTCGGATCGGAGCCACATCAACATAAATTGAGTTTAAATATATACTTTTTTTTTCTTTTTGATATTTAAGTCATGAAACCAATTTATTTATAAAAAATGGCCAAAAATGATTTAATTTTAGATATAATATGTTAGATCAAATACAACAAATATAATAATTATATATATTTAGGTTGGATAAAAATTGTGGCTCTTAATAAAATAGGGCCTAGGCTCAAGCCCTTCCCACCCTTGTTTAGGACCTGTCCGATTAATGAATGACATTTTTTAAAAATTTATTGCATTAAATTAAGTAAGTCTGTTAGTAGATTCCAACTTTAATATTTTTATGCATGTGTAATATTCCAATCATAAAATTATTAACATTATAGCAAATACTAATCTATATAGTCTCTTTTCTAATTCTATCTCCTTACTCCTTAGTATATCATTATTAGGCTATAACAAAGTTTTTGAGAATTATTTAAACTATATTTATATATGCTAATAATTTTGTTAGCCCTAAGATTTACGATTTTATTTTTTTCTAATTCTTGAGAGTGATGAATGAATTACACGCTCCCTTAAACAATAGCATTCAGAAAAAAAGCAAAAAAAAAAAAAAAAGAGAAACCATGAAAGTATAAATTGACAAATGAAAAGACCATTCCTTTTTTCATTGCTTTTTACTCAATAGCGACTCTCTTGCCTAATTTTTCAATCACATCACACCCTCCTATAATATATATTAATATATTAATTATATTAAGGATTAGGTACATTTTGTATTGATGTATTTGTCTGTAAATATCTTCTATATAAATAATTATAAGAGACATATATCTGTATATTACTCCCTCCGTCCCGAAACACTTCGCACACTAAATTGGGCACAATTTTTAAGAAAAAATGAATCTTTGCTTTTTGATTGAGGGTATAAGAGTCAATTATGTGAGAAAAAGATAAAAAGTAATAAAGTGTTGAGAGATAAAAAGTAATGGCATTGTGTGTAAATAAGTGTGTATTGGGAGGGTAATAATTGTGATAAAATTTGTCATTTTTTGGTGTGCAAAGTGTTTTGGGACAGATTAAAAAGAAAAGTGTGCAAAGTGTTGTGAGACGGAGGGAGTAGTATCTTATTTCAGATCTACCTGTTCTAATTTATTTTAATTGTAGGTAACATGGAGCCCAATGATAAACAAAGGAAATCGCATTATCCAATCCTTAAATCGAGTTCGGGTACGTATTGACACATATTATATAATTATTTTAATAAACGTGCATGATTGATTTGTAAAAATTCTGAAAATATTATTAGCACAATTTAAAAATAGGGTAAATTACATAATAGAAATCAAACTATGGTCACTTTTCCATTTTGTTACCCGAATTTTCAAAATTTACTGTAAAACAGCTCAACTTTATTTTTTTACTAAACAGCCGCCTGAAGTCACCGCCGGTGGAATATTATGGGAATATTCCGTCCCAAACTTTCAAAATTAACTGTAAATAGCTCAACTTTGCGGATTTACCAAACGACCGCCAGAATTAAATTAAATAAAAAATAACTAAAAAAATACAAATTAAATTAAATTAAATTAAATAACTAAAACCCCAAAATTGGCCAATTTAATTTGATTTGATTAAATTAAATAACTAAAACCCCCAAATCAGCACCCTAACATCGGCCGATTTAATTTGATTTGATTAAATTAAATTAAATAATTAAAATCCCCAAATCAGCACCCCAAAATCGGCCGATTTAATTTGATTTGATTAAATTAAATAACTAAAACCCCCAAATCAGCACCCCAACATCAGCCGATTTAATTTGATTAAATTAAATTAAATAACTAAAACCCCCAAAATCGGTCGATTTAATTTGATTTGATTAAATAAATTAAATAATTAAAAACCCCAAATCGGCCGATTTAATTTGATTTGATTAAATTAAATTAAATAACTAAAACCCCAAAATCGGCCGATTTAATTTAGTTATATAATTTAATTTAATTTGTATTTTTTAGTTATTTTTTATTTAATTTAATTCTAGCGGTCGTTTGGTAAATCCACAAAGTTGAGCAGTTTTACAGTTAATTTTAAAAGTTCGGATAGAATATTCCCGGAATATTCCACCGGTGGTGACTTCTGACGGTCGTTTAGTAAAAAAAAAACAAAGTTGAGCTGTTTTACAGTTAACTTTAAAAGTTCGGATAACAAAGTGGAAAAGTGACCATAGTTTGGCTTCTATTATGTAATTTCCCTTAAAAAATATCCCTCCTAAATTAGAAACGATCTGTATATTTTTCCAATAAACAATTTAAATTTCTTGACGTGTTAGAAGTGAAAGTATGTTAATTTTAGGAATCCGTTGGTATCAAATTTGGTTGACAGTTGATATGACTTGGAATAATCGTCTTTTGAAGTTCATCAATCGAATTTTCTTTTTCATTTTTTTTTAATAAGAATGATGATTTGATTATTATAAATCAGTTCATCAATCATTCCTGATTACGTGTGTTGACATTGAAATGACAGGAATGTGTTAAGATGCATGAATTTGGATTTTGATAATGGGAAATATTTGGGGAAAAAAAAAAAGGTTAAAAGATCTCGCGATTTCATTACAAATTTATGGCCCCAGCTAGAAGGATATTGAGCTCAATTATGTGGTCGTGATTTTCAGAAATCTATTTTAATTTGTATTTGCAATTAAAAACAAAAAAGAAGAAATAACTTTTGCAATATAGTGAGCAACCTTAGTTGCATATGAGCAACACTATTGATACTAGAAACTATCAATAAACTCTATATATGTGAGTTGTAAAATAAAATTATTCAAAAGTCAAAACTACCAACATGTTCTTCATATACAAATGTAACATGTAATGTAAGAAGAAATTCTACCCGAAAAGACGGATTGGGTTTCCATGCATCAATCACCATATTAATATGTTTACCGTTAACATATTTACTAATTTTTCTCATATCTACTTCAAAACAAAAGACCATCGAAACCAAAAATATTTTACTATAGACAACACTTTGTGTTAAACAATTTAGTCTCGTAAAGGAAAACAATCATTGAGACCTTATTTACAACAAGTTGTAGTCGCAAAGAATTGAAAACAAAATTTTATTAAATTAATATGTGAGATTATAATCTTACTTCAAACAGCTAGTTAAAAAAATTAGGAACCTCATGATACACAATCTTAACAAAGTAAATGTCATATTCTTCATAAAAGTTCACACAGCTCCATCATCAACACTAGATTTGATAATAGGAATATTTGTAATTTGAAGGAAAAGAAACAAGTCTTGAATTTACGAGCAATAATAGATTCAGACATTATGAAAATATTTCATATTTGTTTAGCTAACATTGCAGATTAAAACATTGAAGTTTACTTCATTCAGCCCAATTAATACATTTAGAACTATCATTTTTCTCTCCACCTATAATAATTCACCATAGATGACAATATAATATCTATTTATGGAACCTTGCAACAAAAAAAAAATCAAAGAAATTACCAAATGGTGAAATTTGGTTGATCCTTCTGTTTGATTTTATTGTTTACATTCCGCAAAATAATAGTTTCAAGATTCTTAAGAAAGCTGATGTATGAATCAAAGCTCCATGTTGAAAGTTTAGTTTCACTTGAAGTGGAAACTGAGGAACACCATTGATTGCTGAAAAGGTATGGCCATTGCAAATGAATTGTTCAATTAATTATCAAGTCTTTATCATAGTTAAGATTACTGAAATGCATGAGTTGTGAAGCCTTTATCATATCATTTCACTGTCTATCTCAATGTCCAAACCACATAGTATCTTACATTTTGTCGCGTGCTATAAGTAGTCCTAGTGTGAAGCCACAATCCGATTAAGCTATTTCTTAGCAACATTTAATGTGTTGTTACTAGTTATTTAAGCTTTTATGGCAATGTTCTCATTTTTTGTCCGTGTACACATGTTGGTCGTTCACGTGGCAATTGGCGATTGAGGCGACTTTAGTAACAGAGCTGACGTGTAATCTAAGTTGATCGTGTTTATGAAGCATATGTTGTGTTGTCTAGTATATTATAAGTTCCTTAAACATGTAACTAGTTGGAAAGGATTATCTATTTTCACATATATAGTTGGTAGTAACAATTATTTCACCATCCTAGATCTTAATTAACTCTGTTTCTCCCATTTCTGGTCTTAGTTGTGAGGTTTATTGCATAATAAACCAAATCCAATGCATGTATGAACTCCACAACATTGCCTTAAAGACCAAAAGAAATCTATCATATGAAATATTATACCATTTGCATTAGAGCATCATATCTTTGAATTGAAACTAGATAAACTTTGAACTTGAGATGAAAGCCTTTGTTTTATCAACAGGTTTGCCTATATTCTCAAAAGCATTGAAATGTGATAGCGATTGATGGAGTCTGTGTAGAGTCGTAAATTCATTCGGAAGGTGATGACCAGAGCCCAGAATTTATCGATATTTAGGATTATAATGTACCCATTAATTTCCAAGCTTTAAAATCTAGTCTTTCGACTACCATTTTGTTGATTCTTATTTAATTCTTAGACTTTTGTAGTACTTATCATGTGTTTTGAACCATCTTTGAACTGCCATTATGTTGTTTGTTGTTTAATTTCTAGACTTTTTGTACTTCTCATGTGTTTTAAACTGCCTACAAATAAACTGTCGTAGAGATCACAAACTCAAAAACAAATGAGGGGAAAAAGAGGGAAAAAAAAAAAAGCTTTTGCAACATAATGAGCAACTTCAGTGCATATAAGCAACACTGCTTATTTATCCAGAAACTATCAACTAACTCTATATCTTCAGTTGCTTTCAAGAACGACAGGTAAATAATCTATAAGCCCCTTTTGATGATAAATTTTATTACGTTTTATTAATTAGTGATTAGACGAGATTTTAAGAAAAAAATTATTTTAGAAGAGAACTTATTTTAAGAACATTATTATTTTTACTTGAAACTGCTAATAAATTCATTATATACAAATGTAACATGTAACAAAAAAAAAAAAAAAAAAACCTTATTTAACTGGAATAAAAATACATCGTGCATGAGTCGAACAATCGCTATATTAATATTTCTATCATTATAAACTTTCCATAACAATCCCTTGAATTTCAAAATCAAAAATATTTATCCAAAATGAGTTTATAAGGTGATTAATTTAATTTTTATAGAGGTTACCATAGTTTCACAATATAGTCAACAACCCTAATTGAATTGAGAAATGATTCTGGAAACTACAAATAGATTTTATATCTGCAAAAGGAAAATATGTAAAGAATACATCAAAAAAAGGAAAATATGAAATAATTTTTTTAACTCAAAAAATTAAATAATATTTGAAAAAAGGTATAAAGGATTCCATAGTCATAACTGCGATATTCTGCAAACTTAAAACTGGAAAGAAACGTTTATTGTTCTTTGCCTCGCACAATTCTTCTTCTCCATTCCACCTTCTATAAATTTTTCATGATGAAAGGCAAAATCAAGTGTTCAGATTCCTTCGCCTTTGTTCAATCAAAGAGAATGAGAATCAGCGACGAGATTGAATTTTCCGGCGAGGAAGAAATCCCCGATCTTCCACCGGAAATCATCTCAGATATCCTGAAAAGACTCCCTGTCAAATGCCTGCTCAAATTCAGGTCTGTTTCGAAGTCATGGCTTTCTTTGATTTCTAGTTCTGCGTTCATAAAAGCACACCTTAATTACTCGAAAAACAATCCAGCTTTTGCTAATCAGAAAATCATGCTTACTCTTTCACACCCTCGTTATAATCTGAAACACTTCTCAGCTCAGTCTCTGATGGCTGGAGATGCACCTGTTGCGTCTGAGATTGATTATCCTAGAAAGAGCCCTCATAGGGCTGTTTGGAATGTGGGGTCTTGCAATGGAATAGTGTGCATTGCCTTAGATGAAAAGGATATCATTTTGTTGAACCCTGCTATGGGAACATCTAAGAGAGTGCCTAGGGTAGATGTGAAGAGGAAGATAGGTTCTTACTATATTTGGGGGTTTGGTTACAATGAGAGTGATGATGATTATAAGGTTGTGGGGATTTTCTGTGTGTATGGATGTGGAGGTGGGTATGAGTCCACTGTGATGGTTTATAGTTTGAGGGCTGATTGTTGGAAAAGGATAGTGGATTTCAATAGAGGAATTCCGTTGGATGATTCAGGTAAGTATGCAAGTGGCAAGCTTCACTTTGCAGCGGGGGTTACCATTGATTTTAGATGGTGGAATATTGTTTCTATCGATATGGAGAGTGAGGAATATGGCATGGTGGAGCAGCCAGATTATGGGGTGGGTTGTTCCGACACGTGGTTGGGAGTGTTGGGAGATTGTATTTGTGTTCTCAGCAACTTTCATACGATTCGGGCTGATATTTGGGTGATGAGGGAATACGGTGTGAAGGAGTCGTGGAGCAAGGTTGTTTCGATTCCTTATGTTGAGGATCCTGGGAGATCTATTTACTCAACCCCATTGCTGATCATGCCGAATGGTGAAGTCTTGGTGGTCTTTGGCGCGACTTTTGTGGTTTACAATCCCAAAGATAATACTTTCGGGCATCCTGAGACAGCTAATGTTGATCAGTTCCTTGGAGCGGACCTCTATGCTGAAAGTTTAGTTTCTCTAAAACTGAACTAGTGGGGAAAATTGGGGAGAATTGTCATCTGCTGTAGAAAAGGTAAGATCTTTGAAATGAATTCTACTATTTATCAAGCCGTTGTCATATTATGAAGCTTTTATCATATCATTATGCTGATTGAGTTAATCGTGATCGTTCCTAGTTTATCTCAATGTGCATATCTTCTCATATGCTGCATGCTATAGTTAGTTGTAGTGTGAAGACCTGTGCATATCTTCCCATATGCTGCATGCTATAGTTAGTTGTAGTGTGAAGACCTGTGCATATCTTCTCATATGTTGCATGCTATAGTTAGTTGTAGTGTGAAGACCCCATCTGGTTAAGCTATTTCTTAGTAACGTACTAATGTGTTTTAGATAAGCTTTTATAATGATATTCTCTTTTCTTGTAAGTACAAATGTTGGTCCTTCAGGTGGCAATTAAGGCAATTTTAGTAATAGGACTGACGTGGAATCTAAGTTGATTGTCTTTACGAAGCATATATCTTGGCGCCTTGTATTTAAGTTCCTTAAATATATAACGTGGTTGATAGAAACATTCAGTTATATCCTTAGTGATGTCATAAGTAGCAATGCCATCAGACCACGTGTCCTGTGGAGTCTAGTGATTTCAACATCTTAGATCTTAGTCCTCTTTTATATCTTGAGGTTAAGTACTTAAGCTTGAAATTGTTTTGTTCTCAAGATGAACTATGTTTTTATTGCAAAATTACCTGAATCCGATAATTGCACGAACTCATCCCATTTTTGTGACTCAACAATGTTGCTTTATAAATCAAGAGTTTTCTGCCATGCATGTTTCCAATAGCATTTCTCAACTGTTTTGGATGAATTTAACCAATTTATATTTCCAGAATAACTTATCATAGCACAAAACTGGCAAACTAACATGTACCATTTGCATTAGAGCATCCTGTCTCTGAAACTAGATAAACTTTTAACATGAGATGAAATCAATGTATAATATACAGGTCTGCTTACATTCTCAAAGATGCTGGAATAAGTGCTGGACTGGTTTCTTGATCAGGATTAAAGCAGCAAGAAGAGTTGTTAAACCACTTCAAAGATGATGACCAGATTGTCAGATGCTGAAGACCAGAATACATTGATGAAGACTACCCTGTTGTGCTTAGTTATTTTATTTTCTGAGTTTAGTACTTTTTTAGCGTTTTAAACCGTCTTGTGACTATCATTGTGTTGTTTGTTGTTTTAAAAAAATTAAACTAGTTTGTTATGATTTGAACATTGTTGTGGTGCTGTTCAGATTTTTTGACACCACAAAAGTGACATTGAAATTTTGGACCTGATAAATCTTGGTGCCTGGTGGATATTTGGAAATATAATTCGGAAGAATATTACATGTTTCCTTTTTTTTTTTTTTTTTTTTTTTTTTTTGAGGAAATGGGTGTTTCTAGCCAAATAAGATAACAAAAAATTTAAACTAGCCAAGAGATAAGAAATAGGTTTTTTTAGCCAAAAATTTTGTTTTTGGACACCCACTACCCTTCTCCTCTATTAACATCATTCATGTCCTTTCTTCTTTTCATTTTTTCTCTCTTTTGAAATTTTGAACAATATTTCAAGCTTTTCTCATATTTTTTCACTCATTCTTGAAAATTTTAGCAATTGATGTGAATATTTCATTCGTGGAGGAGAAAGGTAATATATTCCTCAAGATTTCTTCCACTAATTTCTTAAGATTTCTTCTAAAATTCCTCAAGAATCGTTCATATGAATTTTCGAAAATGAACTATTCGTGCAAGTTGTGCGGGTTGTGTGCATCATGCATGTGGTTCGTGCAGGTCATGTATGTGGATCGTGCGGGTCGTGCATGTGGATCACGCGGATTGTGCACGTGGATCGTGCACATGAATCGTGTAAGTCGTGCAACTTTTTTTTTTTTTTTTTTTTGCGCTAGGTGCCGCACTGAGCCCATATTTTCATTAAGGGTCGTGCACGTGGATCACGCTGATTGTGCACGTGGATCGTGCATGATTGCAACTTTTTTTTTTTTTGCGCTAGGTGCCGCACTGAGCCCATATTTTCATTAAGGGTCGTGCACGTGGATCACGCTGATTGTGCACGTGGATCGTGCATATGAATCATGCAAGTCGTGCAACTTTTTTTTTTTTTTTTTTTCCGCTTGGTGCCGCACTGAACCCATATTTTCATTAAAGGTAAAGAGTCAATTTTGGCTAAAAAAATTTTTTTCCCTTATATGTTTGCTAGTTTTAATGTTTTGTTACGTTATTTGGCTTCTTTTTTTTTTTTTTCTGGGGTTTGAAAATGAAGTCAAGTAAACAGGAGTCAATCTTTAATTGTTAGAAATGTTCTAAATGCTGCTATCAGCTTGCAAAATGTAATTCTACGTAGAAACCAAGAAGCATGTAAGAGCACACATCATATTTCGAAGGCCTAATTGACCACATAAATGAAGAATGAACTAACTGAATCTTTGATAGATTTTGCTATTTTGGTCAAAAAAAAAAAAAAAGGAATTACATTATCGATTTCAAATACATACAATCTTAGTATTCGAAAACATACACATACAAACATTGTCTTTGCCATATTGATAGCATTTTCCAGGCTTACTCGAAGTCAAGTGTTGGCTGAGTTTCAACTTTGGTAACTACAATAGTGAATGAGAATACATAAACCTAGTTGAATCCATTAAACTAAATTTATTTCCCAAAAAATTGTAGCTGGGTTGCTCCAACATTCTGCATGCAGCATACATGCTAAAGTAGAAATTGCCAGCTAGAAACTGCTTCGTGGAAGAGAGCCAACATCAAACAGTACAATCACATGAAGATATGGCGCAAAACATCAGTAATGGAACACAAAGATATAAAAGAAACAGTTGAATTATTGTGTGGAAAGTTAACCTCATGGTAATTAGGGAACACACTTAATTTACAGAAACCACACTCAAGCTTCCTTCCTTGTTATCCTGCATCAAGTAAATGGAAAGCAAAAATCAATTCTCCGATAGATGTCGAAGACAAAGAACTCATTTTATAACCACAGAACATATAAGATGCTCTTCACAATGTTAGCATTGAAGAGCTATCATGTTCCAAGTGCCAAAGTTCTTTACCTGAAGCAGTAGATTCCCAGGGCTGACGTTATTTCATGAATAACTGATGTGGCAAAATGGAGATAGAGCACCACTGCGAATAGGAAATGTAAAAATAAGGTTCAATGCAATTCGAGAGATCAAGCAGAAAGGTGAAAGAAACAGTTTCGATGGTTGGTAGATTTAGAGGGCAAATGGTGAAACGAGGATGCATGTCAATAGTATATACATGGCATGCAGCAATGTTATACCTGTGTACACAAAGTAACCAAGAAGAACCCAGAACTCATCAACCAGAGGAACTCTGCCACAATACGAAGCGTAAGTGTTAAAGTCAAAATGCTAAGAGAGGAGAGGGGGAGGGGGGAGAAGATGGTATCTCCCAGTTCTAGTGGCAAATATAGCAGTACAGAAAATCTATGGCGTACATACCCATCATTTAACCGAGCGGTGAGAGCATTTGCAATGGCGAAGGGCAGATAAAACAAAGACTGTAATTCCAAACAACAATATCATAAAAGGCTCCTATAAAGAACGTTAACTTGGCAAAAATACATTATGGAGATTAACTTTCCAGAATAGAAAGACCTAAATTTTTTATATCAATTGGAAAATCGAAGTCTGAAACCAGTACTATCAAATGTCAAGAAGCAATGCAAACAATACATAATACAACTCTAAGGATTTGATACATAGAAATGAGGGTCATACCATGCACATGTTTGTTTTCAATCCCTTAGGCTCATCACATAGATGAGCAAGAATCATCCTTCCCTGTAAAAAAGAATAATTTAGTGTTAAATTAAAAGGTTCTCAGCATCAGCTACAAGCATAAACCCCATGTCACAGAGTTTATAGCGTGGCCCATGATGTAGCCAAGTCTAAGCCACATACGTTTTTTCCAAATACATTAACTCAGTCGAAATTTGCAATGAAGATAATAGAAGGTTTGTAGACACCGAGGAATATGTAATAAATAGCACTATGTTTATGCATATATGAAATCCAACAAATTCTTTGAAAGATAGTAAAAGTTCAACTGATATTTATGAGTAACATTTTTGCAAATTTAAACCTACAAATGGAAGTGCAGTATGTTACCCCCACACACATTTTAAAACATAGAGATCTTACCACAAGAAACCCGAATGCAAGCCCTGTTCCCGTAACGACCAGATGTGGATAGTTGCCCATTAGATCAGTGGGAGATAAGTAATCCCTGTGAAGTTGTTATACTCAGTAATTTACCACAATTAAGACTGAGCAAAGACATTAGATATGGAAAATCAAGACATACCACGCAAGAACTCCACCCATTAGCACAACAAAGGGATAAAGCTGCCAAGAAATGAGAGTGAGAAAATAATTCAAAGATCAAAAAGAAGCAAGGTATTGCCCATGTATTAAACAGATTACCATTGCCAAAGCTAGCAGCATGCTTCCTTTTCTTGCTTTAACAACCTTATAAACATTGTGTACACTGCACAGAAGCACTTCATACTTTAAATCCTATACAAACATGCAGCATAAAACACTGTTGAAGCCGCAGATGGTTCAGAGTATGGGCAACCTACTTAGGTGTGCTTGGTAACTCTCATAGATTATAAACAAGTGCTGTTTAAAATTTTATTTTATTTTTTTCTTTTTAAATCTATGTATCTTGCTTCTGCCAGAAAAATATGGCTCTAGAAAAAAAAGACAGTAAATTTTCATATATTTAATATTACTTCATTAGCTCCCAACAGCACACATGATGTCAATGCACACAATCTTAAAGTTGGATCAATGGTATCAACAACGAGTAGTAGTAGACTGGATAATATATTTGAAGTCGGATAATTTTTAATGTATTCAAAGGGCAGGTAAAAGCCTTGTATCTGTTAAAACTGTACTCACTTGAATGAGACTGTTGGAATAACGGCAAAGCATATCATGAAAAACAAAACAGCATTGTTCATTGTGATT
The DNA here is from genome assembly GCA_946896805.1 of Scutellaria galericulata. Taxonomy (NCBI): domain Eukaryota; kingdom Viridiplantae; phylum Streptophyta; class Magnoliopsida; order Lamiales; family Lamiaceae; genus Scutellaria; species Scutellaria galericulata. The sequence goes on along the minus strand of OX335791.1, from coordinate 2,250,292 downwards.
TCTGCAGAAATAGAAAATGAAATCATCAGTAGCTGAATTGAACCAACATAGAAATATAAGATATAGATGACTTGGTTAGTCGGTGAACTTAAGCAACTGATTATGAAAATTACAATAATCATAGATCAAGACACACCACATTAGATAGAAAGTGTTACAATAAACTGAAATGAAGTACTTCATTGACGAACCTTTATTATAACATTATATACTATTAGATATCTACTATATCTTTTTTGGAAAGACTTACCACTTGTATAAGGAAGCCAACTCAAGAGTGGGATAGATTTTCCAAATGGTTGGGCCCACCACTCAGCGCCTGAAGGGGGAAAAAATTTACACTCAGTCCTCAGTGTCTGGATGCAGATTTATAATAGCAAACTGATTCAAGTTTCTACTTGTGGGATAAGGAAGAAAAGTGAGAAAAATACCAACAAAAGCTGTAAAACAATGGACCACATATATCAACATAAGGCCTTCCGTAGGTCCATTTATAACCGGAAGAATGAGAGTATTGGTAAAAAAGCTGTACAACAAACACAAAAACAGATACATTAGGAAACACAAAGGTAAGATAGTAGATGCAGAATGGTTTCATATGACAAAGATACAAGGGATGTTTGTTCCCATCATTAATTTACATTTCAATTTTCAGTATTTTCAATGAAATTATCAAGTTGTATTGGTTTCTGTGCAAAAACAAAAAAAAAATGTTCGGATGAACGATTTTGGAATTTAGAGTTATAGATTTGAAAATGAAAATATGTTCAGTCAAACATTTTGATGTGTGTGAATGTGGAACTTTTTTGTAATGATTCTATAGAAAATAGGTTTGGACTATAGGATTGTCTACTGGAATTCAAAAAGGTAGAAATTGGTGTTTCCAATGAATTGAGATAAAGCAAACATGATTTCAATTTTCACATGGTAGAAAAGTGACAAAATTTTTTGAAACTGGGACCAAACATCCCCAAATTTTATTACACCCCCAATGTATGAAACACAACCCCTAATCATTTTTAAAAAAAAGGCACTTTTAGTTCATTAAAAAATGTATGTTAATGAAACATAAATTCCACTCACTGTTCCCATGTAGCACAGTAGAAAGGAACTGCTGATATAACCCAGAACCAGAAAGTATTCCGCCCACACATGGCAGTGCTTCCAAAGGCCAAGGCCTCAAACTAGAAAAATTCATAATAAAACTTCAAGAATCAATACAACAACTTCTCCATCTAAAAGGGGAAAAAAGTAGGGAAGGTTCAAAGACATACCGCACATGCAAGAGCATCACATCCTGCGTTTTTTTGGGGAAAATAAATTTTAAAGATTAATTATCAGGGTTAAATAGATGAAGAAAAGAGTGCAAAGCTCATTTATGAAAGAAGGAAAATTGAATGCTTAAATAGGAAAAAAAAAATTAGTTACCGACTTACCGTGATCAAAAAGTTCACCCAATGGACTAGAGGAACTTGTTCTTCTTGCTTGTTTTCCATCAACAGCATCAAAAGTCTAGAGAGTATTTTCAAATAAAAGTTATGATAAACTAAAGTATGGCAACTTAAATCACATATTTGAAAGAAACTTGCAAACTTGGTAATGCAAAAAGTTCTAAACCGGGACTCAACTTATACACTCTACGAAGTAAAAATAAAAAAGAACTGTTTTACTTCCCAATCACCTAACATCTCAATAATATTGATGCAAGAATTCAAAATAGTTATTTAGGCTGAATTTAAACTTGAGCATACTTGGTATAAGAAGAGCAACAACCCATGGGCGAAATGAACCCATCTTGGTGGAGGTGAGTCCAAGTGAGGTGAATATACCTGCACAGAAGGAATTTAGACAGTCAAAAACAGAGAAAAATATCTACAGAACAGACAACAATACAAAGAGTAGATATCCAGTCAGGAATAGCATTAAACAGACACATATTTACAACCTGCCATACATTTATTTATATGCTACTAGGCCTTTAAATACTAATGAATATATAATACTATAATATATTGCAATCTTAAAGAAATGCTATAGATAAGTTTTAAGGGAGTATGTCCATGCATGATATCATTAGAAAGTCTGCAGTCAAACTTCTGATTGACAAATTACGGAAGATATATTTTGTTCAGTCTCAGACCATACGACCCTAAACTTAAAACTCAGTAGATATTTGCAGTTTGACATATTACCAGTACCCTGCAAAGTTTACAAAATCGTAGTAATAAGCATATGAAAACTCATTCAGCAATGAAAAAAAAAGAAAAAACTCCATTTGATGTGGTTTGGTCTTCTAAATAGAAAAGTACACTTTTAAAGTCGATTCTCACAACAAAAAAAAAAAATCTAACATCCCTGGATAAGAGCTTATGAAATAATAACCAAACCACCACTTTTCTGAAAGTGGCTATCCACACAAGCAAAGGGTAAAATGGCAGGAATGATTTTTCAAGCAGTACACATAGAAAGGGTGTAGATTGAGAGAGAGAAAGAGATTAATGAGTCCCGGAAAAAGATAGCATCAACAATGGAAAAAAAAAAAAAAAAAGAAACACATAATTGCCAACATCTTAGGAAGTTTAGGACTTCACGAGAAAAAGATTCCATCAAATTTTAAAAGGTAAGTTCATTAATATGGATATAACACCTCATACAAAACACACAAACAGAGGGGGGGGGGGGGGGGAGAGAGAGAACTCACATATCCAAGCAATGCAGAGGTAACCAGAAAGATGAATCCCATAAGTGTGATCTGTAAATCAAGTCAAACGCAGAATAAATAATGAGCAAATAGATCGAGAAAGTGGAAGATTGGACCTACAATTTATAACTAAAAGATATGGTATTCAAGTAACACTAACCATGTTGGGTCTGGTCCAGTCCAAGAGCAAATGGAAACAAAAAGTAGTTAGTGACCATTATAGGAACAGCATAATTATACAAAATTATCTCATGAAAAAGGCATTCAAGAGGATAATCTGGAATCAACATGCCCAGTACTTAAAACCATCTTCATTTAACAGCCACCAACACAACAACCCTATAGGATATAACAGCTTCTAAAGTCATCTAAAATCCAGTAACAAAGAAAATGTTACTACTAAAATACAAGTTGTGCTTCTCAAAAAGAAATCAAGAGAAACATAGTGACAATGTTAATATCTCTTATTTTGGGCAAGGAGAGATCCCTTACAATAATGATAGAATAAAGCAATAGAGAACCATGAGACAGTGCTATAAGCTTTCGTCAAATCATATTTTTAATCAATCACTGAATAAACCACCTCATATACTCTCAATTTGTCCTGATTAGTTGATTTGAGTATTCCTTGCATGAAGAAAATCTGAGATTCTGAAAGTGAAGATATTGCACAGCTCTAATCACAAACTCTCAAAATGGATAGGTGTCCGACTTCTCTACAAACTTAATGCTGATAATCATGTTAAGAAGTCATTATATAACTCACGGAAAACAACTCTTACAGCTTCCCGACTCTGGGTAATATATAGCTGTTGATCCCTAAATTTTTATACCCATTAATAACCGTTTAATGTTTGAATTTTTGAGCACTCAACAGTCTAGGGTGCTTCCAATCCTAACCTAACCGACTGTTTTTTTGCTGAAAACCCTCATATTTTGGCCAAATACATAAGTTTTAACTTCAATTTCTCAGAACTATGCAGCAAAGTCAACCACTTTTACCTTTTACGAGTGTACATATACAACATACATAATTAAATACATATCATAAATTGTTTTAACAGCTTCAATACTTTCAAGAACCTACCAGCCCAGTCAACTCAGGAGCGCATATCATAAATGCAAACTACAATTCACAAAAATAAGGCCTTCAACAAAAGGAACAGCAGCAAATAATCACCAAATCCCAGTATTATAAGCATAACATCGAAGTATTCAAACGAAAGTAAGACCAATAAACGGAAAAACTTACGGCATCCAAAGAGGGAAGAAATGAACACAGCGCGACCAAAAGGGCTGCAGCACATATTTGGCCAACAGAGAGTGATCTACTCCACTATACTTGTATCTATGCAGAGCAGTAACTCCATGCGCTCCTATGTATCCCATTCTTTCCCTATTTCTTTAATTTTCTTTTTACAGTTACACCTCAAATGAGTCAAATGTATAACTCTTCAGAAATCCTACATAAAACCTGCATCAAAGGATTGAGCTTACACTTAGCTCAAATCTGAACTGAAAATTTCCAAAACACAAAAACGAGAATAGTGAATGGCAAATCGAATAACGAATCTGGGAAAGCATGCATACATAGAGTCTAGAGATACAAAAAATGAATATATTCGAGTTAAAAGGGGAAATAATTGTGTGACAAAGAGAGAAAGTCATTGGAATTTCACCTTTCTTCAACTACAGAGAGTGATCCGTGTTCGTGGAGCAAAGCTAGAGCAGAGATTCACGAGTTTTTTACTGTTTTATATTTTCTGATTTCCGATGACTAAAAGCGACCCTCTCTCTCTCTCTCTATCTCTCTCCCTCCTCGTTGATTAAAAAGCGCAAGATTTAAACACGCTTTATGTCTAATTACCAAATTAGGACATATATTAAAATATAGAAAGAAAAATACTAGTATAGAACTATATGTATCACTATAATAGTGCCATTAGCTTGTCATTTTCTCTCTTTTATTTTGCGTGTGTATTTTTACAGTTATGTTTTACATGTCATCAAGTATGGTTTTGTATTAGTTAATAGTACTTGATATAGTTTTTTCTCCAAAAAACAAATTGAAAATATATAGTCCAAAAATACATTTTTCCTAAAATACTTTATTAAATGCAAGTGTATTTATTTAACAACCATAACCATAAAGATAATACATAGATTGATTTTGACTGACAAAAGCCCTTAAATGTGTTTTTTCTTTTCCTTGACCAAAAAAAGAAAAGTTCGTCTCCTCAAATTTTTGATTAAATAGATAAATAAATAAAAATGGATTTAATATGTTTTATTTAATAATTAAATTAATCTACTCATAGGAGCTTTAACAGTAATGGAAGTTCTCTTTATTGGGGGGATTTTTAGAGTTCTCCATGCACGACAATAATAAGCATAATTTTAAGAGTGACACTCCTATGCACAAGATGCAACAATACTATTATATTATATGAATGATACTGTTATATTAATATAACAATATCATTCATATAATATAACAGTATTACTTCATATAATATAACAGTATCGCTCATATAATATAACAGTATTACTTCATATAATATAACAGTATTACTTCATATAATACAGTATCACTCATATAATATAACAGTATTGTTGTGCACAGATTTGGATCTGTGCATCTTGTGCACAAAAGTTTTTGCCTAATTTTAACTTCTTATCATTTATACTTTAATTGATTCCCAAATTTGCCATTAATCAACTCGGATTATATACTTCCTTCTGTCTTTTAATTTTGTTATTTATGAATTGCTGGTATACATCATATATGTTTATTATTATTATTATGTAGATGAGATACATCAATAACATAAACCCCACTTATTAATTCATGGGAAGATTGTAGTTTCTAATTTATAGTGGGCCCTCGTCAAATTGAATCCATTTGAATATTGCTACTGAAATCTATTAAAATAATTAAACAAATGTCCACCAAAAAGTGTATTAACTATAAAAAGATACTAATAAATAGAATAATGTAATAATTTTTGTACTGTGCATAATATCTAAGCAAAGCCAAAAGGCATTTTAACTTGCTCTTTGAGAAGTGTTTTCATATATGTAGGTCAAATTTTTCACCTTGATATGCTAACATGGGAAAGGACAATTTTTGCTTTATAAGTGACATATTATTGAGAAGGAAATATTAGTTTTATTTCAGTTTCCCAAATATTGATTGTATCAATTACAATTCATTATCGAAAAAACAAAAGGAAAGAAATATTTGTTTTATTTCAATCTTCCAAATATTGATGGTAGGATTAGACTAATTGTATTGTGCCTTATTTTTCATATTCATTGCAAACTCAAATTTCTTTATGTAAACCAACATAAGATCATTTATGTTGAGTAATACTTTATTATACTTTTACATAACCATCGTATAAACATATAAAATAAGGCAAAAACTTTTGTGCACCAATTGTACCATGCAATCCATACCTTTATGTTATAAATGTAGTACTTTTATGTTATAAATGTAATACATTTATGCATGTTCAATTTAAAAGGTACGGATATTTATACATAAAGGTATTTCATTTATAACATAAAGGTATCCGTGCAACTCTGTGCACCAGTTGCACAGAAGTGTTACTCATAAAATAAAACTATTACCACACATATTGTACATATAAAAAATGAGTGACACTCCTGTGCACAAGGTGCAACAATACTGTTATATTATATGAAGTGGTACTGTTATATTAATATAACAGTATCACTTCATATAATATAACAGTATTACTTCATATTAACAGTATCACTCATATAATATAACAGTATTACTTCATATAATATAACAGTATTGTTGTGCACAGATTTGGATTCGTGCAACTTGTGCACAAAAGTTTTTGCCATAAAAAATAAACGATCAAAACATAATTTTTGGTGTCCCATGTTGCAAGTTGGTTGCCTAGGGACATGCATGCACACCCAACAATGCTCATCTATCTCCAACCCCTTTGTCTACCCCAACTTGCAATTTCTTTCTAACATTTTACTTTTTTTTTTAAATTTTATTACAACTACATACATATGAATTTTTTTCCCTAATTTATTGCTCTCATATTTGGGGTATTAATGTTGTCAAAAGAAGTGTGTGTAACGACCCAAAAATACGATATTGTAGAAAATTGGAAAGACGAATAAAAATCTAGAAAATCTGCCATTAGTTTCAGTGTAATGTTAGAAGAAAGTGCAAAAGGTGGTCAGAAAATCCCACAGTACTACAAAATTTGCTGAACGTACACCCTTCACTAACAGAACTCAAATGGAGGTGATTTGCCTCAGAATCACAGGGATCAACAGATCCATGTAACGTCTATAATATTCCCGATGAGAAGGGCAACTTTTCAAAATGTGGGAACCAATGAGATAAAAACCTACGAATCGAAAAATTACATGTCAAATAATGTTAGTTCGGATATCATACTGAATTTCGCGACGAAAAACCCCTGAACAAACAGATTCCGAGACCACCAACTGCCAACGATGCCAAGATCATCAAATTTCTAGTCGAGTCATTGCCAGCTAGTCCACTTCTCTTGAGTCGTATGTCTTCATTTGATCTTACCCCCAGTTTTTCGTGCAAGAGATTGCTGAGGTTGCCCAGCTGGTGCATGACCTGGCGCTGGCTACGCGCTATATTTGACATCTGTCGAGTAGTAGAATGGCACAAATCAGAGAGCAAATAAAGGGACGAGATTTAAAGTAGGTATTATTGTTGTTTTGTGAAGAGTACCTCTTCGAGCAAAGCAGAGTCTTTTGCCAATTGGGAAGAAGATGAAGAATTTGGCATCATCGATCCAGTTAACGACCCGTTCTCTAAACCGGAAATGAAGTAAGATGTTGTGGCTGACCCGTTTGAGGCCTCAGCTTGCAATGGTATGTTGTGTGAACTAGGTGAATGTTTTTTTCTCGTAAACATGGTATTTAGCTCTTCAATGCGAGACGTGAAATCATCCATCCGGTCATTTAGTGTCGATATCTGTTCTGAAAGCTGTGTCATAGCTCCCTATCACCCAAAAAAATAAAATTAAAAAAATAACAAGATGAAGATTAGAAGATGTTTGGCCATAAGGATCAGACTATACCTGATTTGCTAAAGTCGTTCGTGAGTCAGCTGACCTGTCCTCGAACCTCCTATTAATCTTGGACAGGTCTTTGTCCCTGTTTGTTGAATATGAATGCGACATGCCACTACAAAAAAGATTGCGTATACAGTTAGATTATCATAAGCAGTGAAGACGAAATAACGTTTAAGCAAACACACCTTCCAAGATTCTTGTTTCTTGAAGCAGCCCTCTCTGCTGAGGCTCGAGAAAGTGCTTCCTTGGGGCTTGAAGTGGAGTCCTCGTCTATACTGAGTTTGGTTTTCAAGTCATCTGGCAATGCCTGTCAAAGTTTTCGATTAGAATTACCACGTGGAAGACGGATAAATGAAGGCTAGACTAGTTAACATACCATAACCTCATTGACAAGTTTCTCCAACTGAATTTGTTCGATATAAGTTCTCGGAACATACGAACCTTCCAGTCCTAGTTGTTCCGCCACACCTTGTACAACGAGGCGATCTCTACCTTGTACCTAATTCAAACAAAAAAAAGATTTCAGCTATATCTTTAGACAACTCCATTGGACAAAACAAGCTGTCAAACCAGAGAAAGAAATAACTCTTCAGCCAAAAAAAGAGATGAATAATTTGCTTAACAGTCATCAGCTCTCAATCCAGCACAAAATTCAACAAGAATAGTTGAGCTAGCATATTTGTTACTCCAAAGAATCAACGAATACAAAAAAATAGCATATAAATGATGGATATGAAACAAGATTAAACTAAAGAGATATCCGCATGTGAGAGCTAATATGATAATAGAGAGGGAATGGAAGATGAATGTGAAGACAATAAGTGCACCACCTGAACATAATGACGATTTAACTGCTCGAGCCAATCAATTTTCACACAGACCCGTTCGTCACAAAAGACATGGCTGCTTCTTTTGAGGATGGCTGCTATTGTGTATCCCAAAGCCATTAATCCACCGAGGAGCCGGACACTAACTTCAAAAGTTATTCTTGGAGATATGACAAATGGAGGATCAGTGACCCATTCCTAAAATGCACAAGCATAGCACATTTTAGACAAACAGAAGATCATGAGATTGGAAATAAAGGAATAAGCACAATAGGCAGGCAGCATAAAGAAGTAATTTCAAAAAGGGATGAAGTTCATAGAGCTCTCCAATTTAATTTAACTTTCTGGGAGTTCTGAATGATCTCCACTGTGAGTGTAGTGCACGTGTTCACAAAAACAACTAGACCTTCAATCCACTATATGGCTACATGGATCGTATTTTGCCACCATGGTTGGTCAAAACACATTTTTTCATTTATATTAAATATAACATGTCTTTTTTAAATAGAATATGACCAATTCTTTTTAGGTTTTCCTCTTCTCCTTTTAATAATTAAAATAATTGAATTACATAGGCCGGTAAACATCAATGGTGATCAGGTTCACACACTAACTTCTGTTTTTACAAATAAAGTACAGAATAACAGAGTTCTACATATGAAATAATGTGAAGAGGAGCCAAAAAGAATAAAATCAAATTCATTCTGTTCGATAATCTGTGAATTCAAAGTAGGAGGCAACACAGAAAATCTTCATTTTCTTTGAACAGCCCTGATAAGTAATCGTCATGCTAGGATGTAATGTCATATCAGTTATAAAATGCAATAAATATGCCAAACTTAGACATGATATATACGTAAGGCAAAAAAGAAATGATAACATAATCAAGACTCCTATTTGAATTTTTGTGGATGCTAGAAGCATACCTCAAACATGAGATTGTATTTTCCATCTTTATTGCGCATCCTAAGATAAGATTGGCAGGTCTCTGGATCTTCACCAGGAGGTAGCAGATATATGTCATAAGTCTGTTCGGTGCTTTCTGTATGATCTTCGGACATGACAGGTTTGATTTGCTCTGTTGTCAAACTCCTCGTAGACTAAAAGGACATGTACCAAACAGTTATATTTATGGTAACCACAGTTGGACCTAATATTATAGAACCCTTTTTAACTATCAACCCACTCTAAGAAAGTTGGTACCCAGCAAGCTCCGAACTTCTTTTATAATTCGAAAAAAGACCCTTTTTTGACTGAAGCACCAACTAGTGTATTTGATTGAGGTAAATGAGTGAGCTTATAAGCTTTTTCAAAGATTTTAGTAAATGTTAGAAAGCTTGTAAAATTGAAGTGATGGTAAACACAACTTGGGAAAAGAGCTCAAGTTCGAAAATAAAAAAAGTAGGATCTTGCAAGCCCCTTTGTAGAAAAGTTATTGCTGACATTTTTAAAACCTCATGACTTATTTTATCCACATATAACCATGAAATATCTTACAAGTATGTATGACCTCATGAGATCTTTTAAACAGGTATAAACACCCTTCAAGATAGAAACTTAAAGGACAGAAGGTACCTTAAGGATATAAGTAGCACATTGGAATCCAGTAAATGGGTTGAATTTGTTGATAATTTTTATCTGTGCAGTACGGAGGTCAGGCTCAATGAAAGCCTTATACATCGGATATACCTGTAGAAAATTCTAAGTGAGAATTTTCAGATAGGATATTAGGAATTTAATGACATATTTAGCTTAGGGATCAGGAAAACGAACTGTTTCAGATATTTGGTGTATTATTTCTTCTGGTTCTTGCCCAGCACGTTGAATGTCCCGTAAAACCCGTTTAACAAGATCAAAATGAACACCACCAGTCACAGATACTCGAAGATCCAGTAAAGGACGCAACTTTTCACTTAAAGCATAGATTCCCTCAATAATCACAATACGGGAGCTTGGCACTTCAAGTGTCCTGACATCACCGTGTGATTTCATGAAATCAGGAAAAAAAAACAAAAAACAAAGATTCTAGTGGGCAAATAGATCAAGAAAAAACATTTAGTCTCTGCTCCACATTCCGAACTTCAAGAAAATGGTTGCTCTTAAAAAATAGCAATGATATCAGCTAAAATAAAGATTACAACTAGGAAAGCAAGAATATTTGATTAATCAGGTTTAATGAGAATTAGAACTGGAATTTAAAATTTACTAATCTCGTAGGAGTAGCCAAGCATTGCCAAATGATCCACGCAACTATTTAACTGAATACTGAATTTTTCCAGGGTTCAAAAGAAACTCAATCAACACCGTAAATGACTGGATATGGAGAACATATAGAAACTAATACCACTTGAAAAACTATAACCACATCAAAAGTGTTGCATATTACCCATTACAGCTTCTGAGTAAACAAGATCCACTTAATTGAGATTGTTAAGCTGAAACAACAGTAAGGAAATTGCAACCTGTATCCCGTGCGGGAGCTGGATTTGAAATCATATACTGGGATTTCAACTTGCTTCCCTTCCTTCAGATCGTGTATGTTTTTCAGCAAAGTATCGTAGTCGGTCAAGCGTGGATCTATATGCAAAATACAGCTAAGAAATATGTTATCTATTCACATCGAGTGCAACTGCAGAAATGTTTAAAAGTTCAGGCACAAGAAACTAGTAATAACTCCAGGGCCTCAATTTGGTATGTTTAGAGTAAAACATAAAAGCATATATGCACATGAAATATTTTGCAATAGTATATGAAGGAAGAAAATAACTGAATGATGATCGAAGAGTATGCAACCTCAATAAATTTGGTTCAATGTCTTCCTTCAATGATGGTATCACTTTATCCTAAGCTAAAGAATTTTCAAAGTTTCATAGTAAAAGATCAATCGTCTCTGCATTGAGCAAGCTATATGTAACATATTCCGAATTATTTATTACCTATTGCCATATTGTGCCAATTAAATAAAACATCTTGGAACATCAAAGATAGGCCTCAGACTTTACAGATGATAAGAAACAGTATCAATATCTCAAAAAACAGATTACTGGGGAGAAAGAATGAAGCTTCAATAGCAAAATCAATGTATAACAAGAATCTAAATCTAAAAGCAAACATTACTGGAGAAAGAGATGTTTGAGGAAGAACATATCATACCATCATAGTTTCCATCTATAATTCGACTTGCATCATTATAGTTGTCCATTGAAATGACTCCAATGCTTGGCATAAAGTTAAGTATCTTCTCGGTGAATATAGTCTTCCCAGCACCAGAGGGACCAGCTAGCCCTATCAATATGAGTCCCTCGTTCTTCTGAGCCAACAATTGGCATGCTCGGACTACAGCAAAAAATCCTTTCTCAAAAGATAAACCATCAGAAATCGCAGCAATCTCATAGCGGTTTGAGTCCTTCCTTTTAACCAATCGAACTTGATCTTTCAAGAGGCCATGTTTCCGATGATTTAAATCATCATTGTAAGCATCTTTCGCCATTGATGTTATACTTGATCTTTCTTCTGAATTGAAAATGAAAATTAACATAATGTTGACCATTAACATGAGGTAGGCTCCTAAACGAATATAATACTTTTCACTATTCTAAATTGCAGTTATTTCTGTTCGCAGAAAACCACATGGATTCATCCATCCACAGACTAGATCAAGACGAACCATAGAAGTAACACATAACATATAGGAGCTTCTCATGAACATATCAGAAAACCCCAGAAGTAGCCTCCAGTGCACACAGTCCACAATTAATTAGATGAAATTATAAAGCAACAATACTAGGACAATAGAACCAGCTAAAGAACCAATTACACATGGATTTCATCCTAACAAACTAATGTGCCTACACAAAATTGTCAAGACAAGTGACGTCAAATTCAGGTTAACAACTCAACCATTTGTTAACCACAAAATGTTTCATACCAAACCACATGTCAATGCACTGCCAACTCCAATAAAAACTAAGGAAGCCACAGGCCATAAACAAGTTCAACTGAATAAACATACCAAAAGCAATATCAAGAACTCATCTTTTAGTTCAAATAGTCTTTACCATTTAACTGAACCAATGTTCAATCAAATAAACACGCATTAGTGCACACGGACATTGAAACATGATCAGCATTACAAGATTGCAGAAAACCAAAAACCAAACACAAAACCAGATTGAAAAAGTAACCAGAAAAGCAACATCTTGATATCTATTTGGATCTAAAAACTAAAACTAACCTAATAAAAGATACTTCTAGCAACAGAAAAGCTAACAAGAGAGCCCAGGAAAAAAAAAATCAACAACAAACAAAGAGATATGGGAGGAAAACTGAAGATATTTTGAAAAATATATATCAAGAAAACATGAATATCGAAACAAACTCGGACCTTTTTGGTGCTGAAACTCTGTTTTTCGGTTACGAGTGGGGTTCAATTCAACTTCAGTAAAAGGAAAAGAAAAGAAAAGCGTAGAAGCTTTTGGACATTCACTCATTAATGGGGTGGTGACGATATTAATTCGTGTGCATTTTTTCTTGATTTCTGCTGCTTTTCTGCGTTTTCTTTAATTTAATCCAGACAAGAATTGCCAATTTGCTTGGAAAGACGGTGAGATTTTCTTCATTTTTTCAGTGATTTTTCGGGTAACGGGAATTCTTGAGAAATCGACACGACTTTGTAGATGCACACCGCCGACTCATGGAATGAAAGAGGCCTGATCACACACACACATCGTTCCTTTTTATAAGTGCTTTTTTAATTAATTAATTAATTCCCTTCTATTTTCTCTCTCACTCTCTCTCTTTTTTCTTTTTCTTTTTTCATTTTGAGAGTTTTTATTATTTGCTTTTTTTTTTTATGTTTACTGGGGCAATAAAAAAACGTATCTTTGAGATTTGAGTAGGGGTTTTTATTAAACACAAAAACTTTTGTGCACCAGTTGCACAGAAGTAAAATTCGTGCAATCCATATTTTTATATTATAAATGCAGTACCTCTATGTACAAATATTCGTATATTTTAAAATGAACATGCATAAAGGTATTACATTTATAACATAAAGGTATGGATTGCACGGTGCAACTAGTGCACAGAAGTGTTACTCTTTATTAAATGATGAACATTAGTAATCGCAAATAATGTCATGAAACTGATGCGATTCAAGTAATCCGATTCGAGAGCTTTTGTTATTTGTTTTTCTGTTTTTTATGTTTATTGGGGTATTAAAAGCAGTGTTTTAAAATTCGCTAGGCGCTTGACTGGCCCTAGCGCCTAGGATGCCTAGACGGGGCCTAGGCAGCACCTAGGCATCATATCTAAATTAAATAGAATTTTTATTATTTTACCTATTTTTCTTAATTTTTTATCCTTACAAAATATTTTTGGAACTTATATTATATTGTTTTGGTTTTATGTAGGAGGATAAGTAAAAACATTATATCTCATTTATAAAATTATTTTTATTTGTATTTTTTAGTTTGTGAATTTTTTATCTATATCTAATTAATTAATAATAATTTGATAGAAGACTATAATACATTAATAATATCATCATTTTGCTAAAAAGCGAAAAAGGAAAAAAGTAAAAAATATAAAGGAAAGAAATTTTAAAAAAAAAAATATTTGACGCCTAGACCGCCTAGGGCCGCCTAGTACCTAAAGTGACCGAACAGACAAAAATCGGTACGGTTAGGAGCCACCTAGGCCGATTTTTAGAACAGAGATTAAAAGTCGTATCTTTGAGATTTGAGTAGGGTTTTTATTAAATGATGACGATATTACTAATTGCAAATAATCCTATGAAACTGGTGAATGGATCCTAAATATGTATTATAACAAATATATAATACATTTTACTTATGATATTGATACATTTATATTATATTAGTTGTACAATTATATGTTGACATAAAGTTATAAATAATATTATATAAAGGTATGACTATGTTGATATAAATGTATAAATAATAACATATAAAAATTATAATGTTTGTACATAAATGTTATACTACTATAATATAAAAATCATCACATAAATTTTAAAATATCAATAATATAAAAATTCAAGCGGATCTAAATTGATTCAGTTCCACGGATCCGTGCAACTAAAACGTGGAAGAGCTACTCATTAGTAATATATATCTTGTAAATCTCATAATTGGAATTTTTTTTTTTTTTTAAGAAATAATAGGTGACTTATATTAACCGACTCTCATCAAGTTGTTAAATAAAATTTAAATTTGTGAGAATTACAATTTCAATAATCAGAATTTTAATATATAACCTTCTTAAACGTTTTGGGTGGATGAATATTTACATTTTAGTCCTTCAATTAAACTCAAATACCTTTTCAATTTATTGATATTTGTGGTGGATGATGATTGATGAGACAACTTTAGATATAATGCAGCACATATCTATTAAATATATAGCATCATAAACCTGTATTTTCTAAATATAATTTTTAAGTACTTGATATACACAACAATTTCATAGTTATGAATCAAATATAATGGATCTAATTATATGGACATTGTTCCACATTTGGAATGAGCATTCGTCATTTCATCTCAAAATATTGTATTTTTTTCACCTCTCGAAATTCAGACATTAATTTTTATATTTTTGTCTGCATGTTTCATCGGTGTGCTTACAAAACTAGTTATATTCATATTGAGGTGGATGGTGACACAACACAATCGTTAGTATACTGTAACACGTATCTGCTGAATATATAATATTATAAATATGTATTTTTCTAAATTAACTTTCTAAATACTAATATGCATATGCATGAGAGTTATGGTCATAAAAGAAATCAATTATAATGTGTATGAGTCCAAAGATAGATAGATATATATATATATATATATATATATATATATATATATAAGATTTGAAGATGATTTTGGATTTAATAATAGCAATTCATTAATGATTCTTTGAAATTCAACACTCGTTTAAATTTTATATTTTCTAATTTAGATGGATTATAGATGACTAACATGGTAAAGTTAGGTAATTATAGTCTAATCAAGTAGATATTGATGTGAATTATTTCATTAGTAGAAAACTCATATAATCTTATGAGACTGAATTTCACTATCAACAAATCAAATCTGTTTTCACAACTTATTATATATTATAAAAATCATGCTATTTTGGTAAAGGTCAATTAAAGATGTCTTCAAATTGAATTAAAAGAAGCCATCAAATTGTGAAAAATGTGAAAGTTGAGAAGAACGTAGTTGAAGGACCAGTTCATAGTTGGATAGACATTTTGAAAAATGTGACAATCATCAAGTCCAACAATTGTTACCAATTTAATAACAAACATGGCCTAAAGAGTTAGTAGCTTGTTAGGCTATGTCACTTCATTTCATTCATTGTTGCCCTTTTGTTTTTAGTGCATTATTCATTTAAACAAATCAGTCAATGATATATGAATCAATAATAATAAATTAGCATACTCCTAAAAAATTCATATAATGTATGTACTTACATTTATTACACTGTTAAAAAGAGGTTCAGATTTGGAAAAATATGGGTCCAGAAAGACTTTCAAGAATCCAAACCATTTGATATTTTATTGCTTAAACTAGTGAGTGAGATTTTTAGATAAATAATATTTTGATTTGCTTGAGTGATTCATATTCGATAGGTTCATTTCATTTCTTGAGAATGTTCTTACATCCAAAATAATATATATATATATATATATATATATATATATATATATATATAATATACGTTATATAATACATGATTCAAAATAAGTGTCACTATTTAAATAATATATCGTACATAACATAAATGATTTAAGACAAATGTCACTCTTTGGATAAGATGATGATATTTGAAGCAGGTTGAATCCAATCCACATGTTCTTCATGGGATGGAATTGGATCCATGGCAAATATGCAATTCAAACTCTTGTTTTCATACGTCTTCTTGAGGATTTTTAAGAATAAAATTTAAAAATAAATTAAAAAATGTTGATCAAAATCACATAGAATTGAAGAGCAATTGGATAACTGTCGAGATGAGATCGTTACTTCTACGTTAAAGTAATGCATAGTATTCCTTCAAATTCATAAAGAAGCTTGTTGGAGATAGGGTTGATTGATGCATTGATGGTTGGCGTTGTAGCCATTTTTTATTCCAGAAAAGAAAAGAAAGGAAAAAAATAAAAATAAAAAGAAGTTTCTTTTGGAATATATTCGACATGTTTGAAAGAAATATCTGGAAAAAATAAATTTGTTCATTGTATGTGGTCTTTTTTAACAATCTGGGAAAAAAAAAATACCAAGTTTTTTTTTGGATTAAGTATCAGTGTAGTTAAATTATATAAAAACTAGTATAGTGGCCCATGTAATACATGGGTTTAAAAAATTAAGCATTGTTAAATTATGAAATATTAATTATTATTTATAATGAAAACATATTTATAATTTTGTGTTCTATCTATATATCATCAAGTTTAGTATAAACCATAATATAATTTTATTAATATAATTATATATGTTGTATTTGTAAAGGAAATTACAAATATAATTTATTTATTCTATATGTTGTTATGTTTATCATATTATTCAATCCAACTATCAATTTATAGTTTTTATTATGTTTTATTTTTCTTTTAAAAAATTGTAATTATTAAAGTTTGTAGGGATCATTGATTTATATGATAAATAACTTAAAATAAAAATAAAAATCTCTATAATTTCCATAGTAGTTTTGTTATATTGATTTTAATTTCAATTAATTATTTTGAGTTAAAAGATTTTTTTTAATACATTTCTATTCTATATGTGTATTAATTAGCAAGTGATTAGAAAGATTCCTTAATAACATATTAATGTAAGATTGATAAAATTCAAATGGCAATAAATTATAGGAGTGGAATTAGAAAAATTGTGTTGCAATAAAATTAATTAATATAATTATTAATGTTTAAAATATGTTTCCAATACATTCCTTTTCTATATATGTCAATACATTTCATCTAATAATTAGAAAGATTGTATTTGCCAAAATTATTTAATATATAATAATTTTGAGAGGATGACACGTGACATTAGTGGTTGTATATATAAAGATATGCTTTAAAAAAATAACTAATAATACTTTTCGAATTAAAATAATATTTGTAAGTCAATGTGGCTTCATCTAATAGTACAAGCTTTCGCTAAATTATTTAAGATGACTTTCTATAGGCATAAATTATTGTCTTTATCACTAAAACAGGAAAAACAATTCATTAGAGGATAAAATACTTGAAAGACTACTGCATCTGCATCTCATATGCAAGTGACCATCACAATTTGGTCCAACAAATTCTACCAAGACAGAAATTAGCAATCGAATTAAGTAGGCTAATATTATTTACTTAAAGTTGGGAAAAAATTGTACAAAATGTACTTCACCACACTACTGCAGTGGTAGTTTCAAAGTAGTTGATAGAAAAAATGTGGCCAAATCAGCTTCATTTGAAGTAATTTTCGGTTGAAACGCAAGTTTCTTGATATCGTCTCATTGTTGCAACATTTTGTGCAAAGGTAAGATACTCTTGAATCTGCAAAGGAAAGAAGAAACCAAATTGTTTAAGACAATCAACTTAGTAACAACATCAAGATCTTCAAGCAAACTCATGTTATTTCGAGCATTCATGGAAGTAGTCATAGCTATTAGAATGTATGTATTCTTGCGATTTGGTCATAGAGATATGGTTAAAACTTACTGTGCACCTTCAAGTGATCAAGGCAGTGACTGGTTTTACTTTGTCAATCTTCATGCAGATCTTCATCTTCAGAGTCTGCAAAGGGAATGAGGAAGAATATAGTTAGCACAAAAGCTACTATAATATCCCTTCGATGGACTCTCGATCAATGGATGTTTCACTTACCGGACCTAACGTCTTCACTAACACGACCCCTTGATTGGATTTGCTTGACAAGCATACGGTACATCAACACCCACCAATAGATATGAAGAACAAGCAACGAAAAAAGAAGGAAATTGAAAATGTAGTAATAGAATGGTCCATCCCTTCTGTGTTTGTCCTTGTCCAAGGTCTGGACGACTTCATAGCTGCATAGCAAGAGTAAAATGTAGTTTTAAGTAAAAAAACATATCTCATTTCCAGGGAAACATAGCCTTACTAGTAAATGTTAATAAAAAAAAAACAAAAAAAGTGATGTAAAAACTGACAAATGATACTCTTTCAAAGTGAATCATTAGGATGGAACTGCTAATGGTAACTGCATGAACATTTGAGCAGTTAACGAAAGACTTCAACACATGAATCTTGTAGAAGGATGTAGAATTTGTGCATTGCCTATAAATTATTTTACAACAAGTTTTGCCAGTTGATAAGTTCATATAGCATGATCTTTCATAAGAACACTAGTAAATAAAACCCATGAATATCAAGTGTCTTTGGTAGTATCTATCATTGATAAACAAGCATACAGTAACATAGAAATCTGGTCTCCCAAGTATGATAACCAAGTCTAGTAGCTACAGAATTCATAATAGAAAGATCAATGAAAAATGCTCATAGGCACTCTTTCAATGAACATGTGTCCAGCATAACACATATGGTTTTGTTATTTATCCGTTCTATTTATTTTCCCTTTGAATTAGCATACAAAATGATAGGCTTAAATGTTATACAAGCCTGTTTCACAAGAATGTCAAAACACAAAATCACCTAAGTAAGATACATGGCGGGGATCATCTATTATCTCTTAAATTTTCATTGAAACTGAGGGGCTTTTGGAACCATATATAGAGTCATATAGTATTTAAAAAGATAATTCTATGACCTGAACATTAAAAAGATAAGATAGGGAAAAGAACAAAGAGCACTTTAACAGACCTTGTGCTCCAGAGAATCCAGAATGGATAGTATATGAGACGAAGAACAACCCAGGACAACACAAAGAGAACAAATGAGAAGCTAGCCACTGCTTCTGCCCCACTGTATTTGGACATCTTCCCTACTTCAAGAAATACATCACTAGCATCATGAAGAGCTAAAACAACTGACCCGACTCGTGCAAACCTGCAACAACCAAAAACGAGCATAAAACAGGTCTGCTCTTCATTTGTTCATCTATCCAAATAAAATACTTTGAACTCGAAACATACCTGAATATATAAGATAACACAATGAGAATGAAAGTTGCAACATGATGACTCATGGAGACCCCAAAGTCAGAGCGCCTCGTTTCCCAAAATATCAGAGCAAAAATGGAGTATGTATAGAATCCCCCAGTATACATATAAAGGCCCTTCAGTTTCAGCCTGGATATCAAAAGTTAGTCCATGAACCAGGCAATCTTTTACATGAATTCCAAACACTTTCAGTCAAAACTTGAGCAACTTCTATCTGAGGTAGTGAATGCTATAGTCAGAATTAGATCATTAGCATGACATATTACATATGTGAGACCAAAACGATGGATGTGAATAAAGCAATGCAGCCATCTACAGATCATGACACGATGCCCATCCATCCTCTACAAAGTTGAGATGATACACAAACTGACCAAGTGAAGAAAAGAAAGGAAATCTTACTTGTATGTTTGATCAGGCCAGCTCTGGTCTCCAGGCCCTGTCCAAAAGTATTTTGTCTTTTTGAACCAAGGCTCATCATATGTTACAGCAAGTGCCAAGATCTCGGCAGAAAGATAGTAAATGCATTTCCATGCTGACTCCTTGAACTTCCATAGTTTTTTTTTCCGCTCATCTGTCTCATTTTCCACCACTTGCTGATTTCCATATATTAATAGACTTCCAACTTTCTGCAACATATATATCCAATCCAAAATTGGACAAAAGTGCTTCAATGAGTGAGAATACTCTTCAAGGTTTAACTTATGAAGTTTTCAAGGATCAGAAATATTTCGATTGTATGATCAGAAACAAGTAATGTGGTTAAGATAATAAAAAGGAAAATTCAAGTAATGAAGAGAATATACAATGAGACAATTCAAGTACAAAAAACAGCTTAACTGAGGTAACCAAACAGCAACGGCTATTGCAGATCATACAACTTCATACATAAAGAGTCGTGTTCTTTTGGGACGGGCAGAGTATCTATTAACCCCATCTAACAATTCCAACATATAATACCTTAGACAACTTCACATCACATTTCTCTCCAGTATCTTCTCAATGTACCACATTTAATCCCCAATATTCCCTCCATAGTTTGTAGCATAAACAATAGTCTTCACTTCCTACTGCTTAAACTCCATAGTAACTAATCAACATTAAGTTGCACTCAACATCTAAACCTCCATCTTGAGCACCACATTTAACCTTATTCTTCAAGTTTTTATTTTCAGCTTTAAGAGATCATGAACCAATATCCCACATTCTAATAAAAAACCCAAATTTTCACCAGCTTCAGCTACACAAACAACGCTAACAATGATCAAACAAACACAAACGACAAAACCCATTACACAATGCATAAAAAATCAAACGGGCCACTTACAAAATCCAACAAAAACACATCTTTGATGAACCACCAAAAATAAAAAGCGAAACCAGGAAGCCTAAATTTAACAAACAGTTAAAAAACATCTAGAAACAGCACCTGGAAGACGAATCTGTCAAGCAAAAATCGAACAGTAGGGAAAAATAGAGCGAAAACAGGAAGCGCGATGAAATCCTCGTACTGCGGGTACGATTCCTGCTCCCAATCCATTGAATTGATCAATTCAACAAAACCCATCTCCGATAATTTCAGGAATCCGCTATTTTCTTATTTTCTGTAATAATAAAAAAATATACAGGCGTAGAATCATAGATAATTGCAAAAAGATTATCTATTCTTCGTTGGATTAAGCCTTTCTGGAGCTCAAACGCTCCTTTATTAATTTAGTTTTATTGGTTACGCTGAAAAAGACTGGATCTATAAGAAGGTGACATAGTGGTGTTTATTTTTAGAAAAATAGCGCAAACTCGTTTTCTATTGGTTGTCGATATCTTAGCTTGCCACCCCTTTTCTTTTTTATTACGATAGTGCCATCCCGTCTCCTTTCGTTGACTTTTGACTTGTGGAATTGCGAGTTTCTAGTTAATCTAATGTTTAGATAGAGTTGATTACTTTTAGAAAATGGTTGTGTTATTATTATATTTGAATTTATTTTTACTATGCAAATAGAATTATATTTATTCTTACAAACAAGTAGGCCCTTTTCTTTCATTTAATTATAAAGTTGGTTGCATACTTGCATAGGATGAGGGCCTCTTTCTACATCCCATAGTTATATAATTTTTTTTGTAATATCATTGGCCAAACCGAATGGTTAATACCTACCATGCAGGAGACAATATTTTAATATAAATGAATTAAATTTTAGGACTTGGTTGTTAAACTTTCAACTACTTCAAGATGAAATTGGTTAAATCAATTTAGAAAGTTTCGATAACAGTATTTTTGTTAGATTCGTTATTTTTGTCCGTATTTCATTATTTTTAATACATGTAATGTAATAATAAGTAATGTTATTTAGCATATATGATGTGTGTTAGGTGTAAAATTGGAACTTTTATGTACTTTTAGACTTAAAAATTGTATATCAAGAAATTTTATTTGTTTGGTAAATAAATGCACGAAATCATGATGGGCCCATTTTGAAAAGTGTTTCTTGTACTTGTGGCCCACAAGGACAAGGCCCACAACACATTGGATATCCACGGATTCTTTATTTCCCAATGAAGGCATCGTTTCAAGTTTTAAGAATTCCTAATTTCTTTTCGTTAGTTTATTTTAACCACTCCAATCCATCTTCTTTTTTTTTTTTTAACAATAAAAAGGTTATTTATTAATAGATGATGAACAATCCATCTTTCAAAATTAGCATTTCATTTTTTTATTTTAAGATACTTTATTTAAAAATAAATAAAATCTTCAGACACATTAGATGATGTTATATTTGTTTGGACTATTTAATTAGTCTTTGGAACTTTTTTTTTTTTTTTTTTCGCTCTGGGCTAAGTTTACTGTATAGCCTACTATCTAATTAATTTATTGTACTCATTTTTATTTGAAAGTCCAATTAATATATTATGTTCTAAAAAATATATTTTAATATGTTCACAAATATTAAATAAAATGAAATTGTTTTGGTATAATTATCATTATAAAGCTATATTTTTAAAAGATGAATTTATAAGTCCAACTTAATCCTTTACATTAAGAGGGTGTTTGTCTTAGCTTATTTAAAAAAATTTATAGACTATTTCATTTTATAAACTTTTTTTTTTAAATGAAAGCAAGATTTATTCATGAGTTAAAACCGATCAAACAATATCAAGGCGTGCCCTGAATAATTCGGTAGCTCTGTCTAAACAATAGGGCATAGGAACGTGTCGCTTATCCAATAACATAAACGACATAATTGGCTCGCCTCTTAATGAAGCATATATAAGTTTGAGAAAAACGATAAAATAAGAATTTTACAATAAGAAATAGTATTCTCAAATTATACATCCACCCTCTTGTTATTGCTTCTACAACATTCTTAGCATTCATTTCAAAAATCACCTTCACAAAAACCAAAATTTTAACCCAATATAGAGCTTCCATTAGTCTCATTTCTTCTCCTTCATCAACCTGCAACATCTCGTTATAAATCAAAGATCTACAAACAACAAAATCTCTTCTATCATCTCTAAGCAACATACCAAACCCAGCTTGATTGGAGTTTCTTAAGAAAGCCTCATCAACATTACATTCACAAAATGGTACACCTGTAGTTGTAAACATTAAATAATTACATATGTTAAAATAGGATCCGGCTATCCACATCCCAAATCTTCTAAACACACCCCATTTTTTTATATTTGATTTAAAAAATTCAAAAAATAATAAAATTTCAATTTTACCCTTATGAATAAAAAAAAAATTAAATCCTTCCAATCCTCTTCCCGCCTGCTTCTCCCTTTTTTTTCTTTGGTTCCTCAAACCTTGAATTTGTAAGGGGATAACGTATGAAAAATTATTTTATAAATTAACAAAATATATAATAATCGTGTAAAATCGTGTAAAAAGAACGAAAAAATAACAATAAATTTGAGGACCCGTTCGACCTTGGTTGGTCTAACACAAAGAGGTGTGTTCGACCACCAAGCATCGAACACACTATAACATGTTCAATGCTTGATGGGCGAACACACCTCTGTGTGTTCGACCAACCGGGATCGAACAGGGCCTCAAATTTGATCCATTTTTTTCCTTCTATTAATACGATTTCTACATGATTTTCACACGTTTTTTTTACATATTTAGTTGACCAAATAAATGATTTTTGTTATATTACAGTGTTATTTCTCAAATTTTAAAGAAAAAAAAAATTGAGGATCCGTTCGATCTTACCAAGATCGAACACAAAGAGATGTGTTCGACTAACCAGGGTCAAACGGTCCTCAAATTTGTTGTTATTTTTTTGTTCTTTTTACACAATTTCACACGATTATTATATATTTTGTTAACTCATAGAATGATTTTTCATACGTTATCCCCTTACAAATTCAAGATTAAACGTTTGAGAAATGAAAGAAAAAAAAAAAAAAGAGAAGCAGAGGGGAGGAGAGAGAGGAGGAAGGAAGGATTTCATTTTTTTTTTTAAATTGAAAAAAGTAAAATTGGAATTTTGCTATTTTTTTAATTTAAAAAAAAAAAAAAAAAGGGGATGTGTTTAGAAGATTTAAGGGTGTGGATAAGCGGGCCCATTAAAATATCTTATCAATTTGTGTATCAAGTTTTATTTCATCCTTTTCGATTTTGATCTATCTTTAATTAAAAAGATTATAGTAAATCCAATTTTTTTAGTAAATCACACGAATTGCATTATATGAGATGGAGCCTGATCCAAATCATTTTACATCTTATTATTAAAATAATCATTTATATTAAAATATTCTAAAATGAAATTTGATCACTCATATCAAAATCAGGTTTGTAGAGTGGGTCAATTTCAAATCATATTTATCAATCAAAAGATCAGATTGAATTGAATCCAATATTAATTGTTGTACAATCATACCACACCTAAACAGTTCGAATCCCATATCCAATCCCCTAAATGGAACTCAAGTACATTTACTGTTAATAGTAGGCTAGGAGCAACGTGACACAATTAATTTGTACTAAACAGTAAATACTTTAAGGACAACTATATAGGGAATATTTAAATTCTCATATTATTTTAAAAATAAATTTTACTAAAATCAAATTTAATGCATTTACGGTGGAACGACGTATTGACTGCGCCGTCAGTATTAACACACAAATAGGCCTGAAATTTTGAGGCCAAAATTAATGCATTCATTAATGACACAATTTTAGGTGGTTTTTATTTCCACCTAATTATAAACATAATTTTTTTTATAATTTTAATTTGTGGAATATGAATTTTCAGTCTCAAGAAATTAAATCGATATTTGCCTATCAAGAATTTTACTCCATTATAAATTTACAGTAACAATTATTCTTTGGCCTCAAGAATTTTCTTTGGACAAAGGTGCAAATACATTTTAAACCTTTTTTAGAGCAAATACAATCCTAATTTTTAAGTTGTGCAAATATGCCCCTAATATTAATATATGATGCAATTTTAATTCTTCTTTTTTATTTGTTATTTTTACATCCTTCTTACATATTTTTTCTTTATATTTTGTTAAATAATAAATTATTTCTGTTGAAACATTTTTAATCTAAATCAATTTCAGATTTATAAATAATTTTTATTTTAATAAGAAATTATATATATTTTTCTTAAATTAAGGTTTTAGGACTTTATACTAAACTTATTAATTTTGAAAATCAAAATTTCATATGTTATTGTGCTTATAAAGGAAAATTGTTTAGATTTTGCAATAAAATATTATGGTTGTGTTTTATGTATACTATCATTTTTTTTCTATACTATATAAAACTTAAAAAAAGTCTTTTTTTTTTTTAAGGAAAATGTCATACTTGTTTTTCATTATTATAAAATGTAGATCTATTTAATTCTCAAATTTCTTCCTGTAGTAAAATTCATTAATTAATATAATTTAAAATTAATGTAGAATATTACAATTCAAATGATTAACTATTCACATAAAATAATACATAATAAAAAATATAATAAATTTGCACTAGAAGAATTGAATAAAATATCAATGAAAAGAAGAATATAGTCAATTTGCTCTCAAATTCAAACCTTGAATGTATATTTGCACTAAAAAAAAGATTAATGGTATACTTGCTCCCCAACAACAACGTTATGTGTATTTTTGCATCTTTACTCTCTTCTTTTTATTAGTGACGTGTGAATGTGACATTTGGACGGTGCTATATTTTTATAATTGTTATGAAAATTATGGGTCACTATAGCAACTTTCATAGTGGTGCAGGTCTGATGACACTCTGAGTTGGAGTACTGACGTGACATTAAGCTCATTCAGAGAATATATATTTAAATAAAATATTTAAACTTGGTGATGATTATTAACCAATTTTAATATTTAAATAAAATTAGTTCATTAGTATATTTTTTGACAACGACATGATTCTAACAATATAGAAACAGCACATATCATTTAATAAAACTGTATTATAAAATGTTTTAAGTTGTGTTTGGATAAAAGGAATTGTCGGAAAAGTCACAAATTTTACTTAATTTGTAATTTTAATTAAATTTTTGTATGTTAATAAATATAACATAAATTTTCATATTTTTTATAATGTTAATCAATAGATAGTTTTTGGTTAGGGCTTCGTTTAAGGATGTATTATTTCATTTTGACAATCTTAACTTTTTTCAACTCCAACTTTTTTTATAATAGTTTCTCTACAACTTTACACTTCAGCGTCAGCACAATCATATTTGAAAGCTGCTCAAATATTAAAATTGCAAAAAAAAAAAAAAAAAACTAATATTTAAAAACATGGTTAAAATTGTAAATTAATTAAAGTTTAATCCTTATTTAAAATAATAGAATTTCAAATTCGAATAAATAATTAGTAGTATAAATTTAAAAAATTATCTTTCAAATCAATTATTACAAAGGACAATGTAGAGAGAGCCCTAATCATAAATTACTTTTTTTGAAATCTTAAACCAAAAATATCCAAATTTCCAAAATGAGAACATTAAATTGGGAAAGAAAGCTTTTTGGCAAAGAGTGGCAGAGGTTTGTACAGTTCCACGTGAAGATGTTGAAGAAATAAGCTGCAAATAAAGCAGCAAAATGTCAACATCGCAACAATGCCTAGTTGCCATAACTAAGTGAACGTTATAGAGGGATTCAAAGCCAACAAGATGTTCGACGAAAATCCCCAGTCAAAGGTAACGCGGTCCCATTTTTAGGAATAAAAATTCCCAAGATTTATGTTGAAATGGAGCCCAGAAAAGGCATGACAAAGAGCAAGAAAGGGGACTAGACTTAATCAAGGGGCCTCTCTTGTCCCACATCCAAACAGGGAATAAGCCAAGTCATGAAAATACTAGGCAACAATCAGGCCACCATGTATCCTTTTTGGTGGCAACAATTTGCATCAAGAATGATTAATAATAATCTTTGTTGCTAGTCCAACACCCATGGATGTTGTAATTAATACTGAAATGGTGTGAGTTTTGTTTGAATTGAGGAAGATGAAAATGTGGAGAAAATGAGGAGATACATAATTCCCTGATCCCAAATATAACCCTGAACAAGAAGCCAAAAACACAGTTGGATTCACTGATATATTCACATGAAAGGCTGCTCTTAGTTGATGGCAATGCAGAGAATTAAAACTCATTGATAAATAAAAAAGGGTACTAAAAGAGGGCCTCTTTGAGCTATTTGAAATCATTGATTTTATACATTCTTTGCCATTTGTAGTGTGGGCCTCTCATCTGTATCACCATTTCAAAAGCAGCTTTATATTTATGAACAAGACAGAGGAGTAAGTAAAGAATAGAGAGATTTTCTAGTTGTGAGGTGTTATGAGAGAGAATACAAAGTATCTTCCAATTTAAAAGCCTCTAAACTCTGTTTTTTTGTAAGTGTGTTTAGTTCACCTGTAAAGTGCCTCCTGGTAATAAAAGCCAGAGAATTTATTGTGCAGAGACAGCTAAGCAGAGTACTTTTCTCTTCAATGATGAAGGTTTTTATCATTTTATGCATGCAAGATTCAATGTAGATAAAAAGGCCATTTACCTCCAGTCAAGAAGATTGCAGATTGCCCAATAGCTAGCTATTTTCAACTCCACTTCAAGATTCCCCTGTTTCTTTCTTCATCAACTTCCATGGATTCTTCCAAGCTTCTCTCAGGAACTGAAGAATGCAGCAGCAGTGAATCGGGGTGGACGATGTATATAGCCTCGCCGGACAAAGAATACGACCATGCTGACGATGAAGATGATGATGTCAGCATAGGCAAACACAGCTACAAGAAAGATGCCCAAGAAGATGCTGATAGTGATGATTCCATGGCTTCTGATGCATCCTCCGGTCCAAGTGCTCAAGGGAATATATACCATGCAGGGAACAGAGATGAAAGAAAATATGTTGCAAAGAAACATAACCAGCAAGAAGAGAAGAAAAAACATCATGAGCAGAAAAAGGCAGAAAAAGACAAGCCAGGAAACAGGGCAAACAGTGCTGGGAGATTCAAGAAATTTTAGCCATGTCTTTTCAGGTGCCTATATATATATATTATATGAACTTTTCAAGCAAAGTATCTCCAGAAAAAAAGTTGGTATATAGAGTTTTCTAGTTTTCAATTCCCAGTTTAATGCAATATTGAGCATAAAAAATCAGCAAGTTGAGCAGCTTTGTGCAGGTGTGTGCTTCCTAAATGCACATGTACAATTCTATTTTTTGGGATTTATAATATCATCTCACTTGTGAAGTAATCAAGAATTCTTACTCATGTTCCATTTTTGAGCATCTTTCATTCATAAAACCTTATTTTCTCTCAGCCACATGAATATAGGGTGGTGTGGTTAACATAGTGATTGATGCTTTCTTTGACATATCAGAGACAGATAGTCTGTTGGGTACTAAGAATTGGTCTTCATTCAAAGACACATAATATGAAAGAGGGGGTGAAACTCAAAACAATTCTTTTAGACAAGTGGGAAAACAGAGGATGTTTTTGTCTTTACATGGTCAAGAACTGTAATGGATGATGCCCTTCACACTAATCATATCACAAGCTAACATACCAACAATATACTCAATATTCATGAGAAAGATAATTATTTTCAATGCTTAAAAGAATTGCAGAAAGGCTTACGTTCACGCTCATTTCCCACATACTTCAGTAGAAAATTGCCACAAACATTGAACAAATTTCCCAGACAATAATACATAGTTCTTCATAACCTTAAAATGTCGATCATGCATCACTATAGGAGAAAATTGTAGCTAGAAATTGTTAATGCTGCAGCCTTTGAGCAGACAACTTTTGCAACTTGCAACAATCAGTCAACAACAAGCTCCACAGAACAGTTAAATTATCGACACATCCTCCACTATTTTAGATTCACGTTCATGTCACGACACAAGGTCTGAGAATCAGAATGTTTGCATAGTTTGGAGAAAGGACAATTTTAAGGCCTTATGATGACAAATAGCTAACAATGACAATTGAAGTAACTTAGGGCCGTCAAATAACCAAATCAAATGAGCATATGATTCAATAACAGGTTTCAGTACAATTAGACAAGTTTTCACTGAAAACTACCACAATCTTGGTTTAAATCTATGTCTATGTCTTTCCCAATTAGCATAATGTCAGCTGATATTAGCTTGATAAAGGTCAAAACATGAATCTCTAAAGACAAAAATAAAAATGAAGAAATTAACCTTAATTGGAAAACTAATTCAATCTAGAAGTGATCTATGACAAGATTAAATAATTAAGCTCTGATAGTAGGTATATCCATGAACAAATAAGCTAAAAAGATATCAATATAATTTTTAAAAAAAAAATCTGGTAGGGAGTCTAACAACAGAATTATATATTTCTGATGAGTAACAATAGAACAATATATTAGTTCCACGCTTGAAACAAACATTCTTAAATGTAGCCATAATGGTCAGATGTAGCGTTATTTGATAATAATAAAAGAAAAAAACTCATATCTTTGACTGTTTGGCAATCTTAAACCATTCAGTATGGAATGAACCCGGCATATCAGTTCTCTCATAAGTGTGAGCACCAAAGTAATCTCGTTGAGCTTGCACCAAATTAGCAGGTAGCCTTTCCCTCCGATATGTGTCAAAATAAGCAAGGCTTGAAGACATACCAGGAGTGCTGATACCAGAGTTAATAGCGAGGCAAACGACTTTCCGCCATGCAGATTGACGATCGATTATCTCCTTTGAAAACTCTGGGTCCACAAGTAAGTTTGCAAGTTCTGGGTTTCTATCATAAGCCTTCTTAATGCGGTCTAAAAACACAGCACGAATAATGCAGCCACCTTTCCAAATCCTAGCAAGTTCCCCGAGTTCCAAATCCCATCCCTTTTCAATGCTCTTAGCGCGGATTAAATTCATTCCTTGGGCATAACTGCATATTTTGGATGCATAAAGCGCTTGTCTCACATCATCAATCAACTGTTGCTTATCTACTGCTTGGTCTCTGAGGATGTCACTGACCCTGATAGATTTGAAAGCCTTGGCAGCTTGGACCCTTTCTTCCTTTAACCCACTGAGGAATCTTGAATCTAATGATGAAGCTATGGTTGGAGCTGCAATGGACAGCTCAGCAGCTTGCTGAACTGTCCATTTTCCAGTACCCTTCATTCCAGTTTTATCAAGAACTTTGTCTACTAAATAACCGTCTCCCTTATCATCCTTTATGCCAAATATATCAGCTGTGATCTCAACTAAGAAGCTAAGAAGCTCGCCCTTATTCCACTCGGAGAAAACTTGGTGCAGTTCCTCATTAGAGAGCTTCCCAACAGATCTCAGCACATCGTAGGCTTCTGCAATCAGCTGCATATCACCGTATTCAATCCCGTTATGAACCATCTTGACAAAGTTACCAGATCCCCCTTTCCCAATAAACGTGACACAAGGACCACTATCAGAAACTTGAGCAGCCACCTTAAGAAGAATATCTTCAACATACTTGTATGCTTCAAAAGAACCCCCAGGCATCAATGAGGGTCCATAGCGAGCACCCTCTTCTCCACCAGAGACTCCCATTCCAAGATATAACAGGCCCAAGTCAGCCATTTGCTTCTCTCTCCTTTCAGTGTTCTCATACCACTCATTGCCACCGTCTATGATGCAGTCCCCTTTTTCCATGTGAACAGAAAGCGTTTTGATTGTTTGATCAACTGGTGCACCAGCCTTGACAAGCATAATAATTACACGGGGTTTTTGGATAGAGTTCACAAAGGAAGCAGGGTCATGAAAACCATACACTGGAAGATTTCCTTCTTGCTTAGCTCGTTCAACAGTCTCATCAATTTTTGAGGTGGTTCGGTTATAAACAGAGATGGGGAATCCTTTTTCCGCAATGTTAAGGGCAAGGTTTTGACCCATCACAGCAAGACCAGCAAGGCCAATTCTTGTTGGTTTGTCCATTTCTTCTCCTGTTCAAAGTCAAATTAGAATGCTGATACACTTCTGCTTCAGAAATCACACTGGAATTGGATTAGCTGTTTTTTGAAGAGCAAAAGCACATAAAAAAATATTATTGACCCAGGTTTAGTTTTCACTGTACTTTGAAACATAAAAAGGATTATAACTACAACCTCCTAATTGTTACTAACAATGTTCGACTTTCTAAACACAAAAGATCAAAATTCCAGAGAAAGATGGAAAGTAATCCAGTAGCAGTTTAGTCCGAATTTGATATAAGGTAAATTTGTAGTTATCTAGAAGTATCAGCAATGCATGGCAGAATATTCCATTCAGGACTCTTGTTAATCCATATAAGTAAAATTAAATTGTCCAACAATTCATAAGTTGAATTCATGCTTCCAACATTTCAAGGCAATACAGATTTCAGATTTTCCATAAAGGCAACAAAAGAGCATCAAGAAAAAAACAAAGATTTTTCAGACCCAATTTCAAAACAAGCAACACTTTTGTGTACTTTTAACGCAGAAACACTACATTATGAATTGCAAAAATTAGAAGTAAACAATAAAATAGCATGATGCAACTGTTCTATACAAATTTAACAAAAAATTTGAATCAGAAGACAACCTGCAATCTAACTTCCTAGACGAAAACCCTTAAGCTAAAAGCATTTGCAAACTTAAACCCAGATCAAGAAAAGCAAGAAACGAATGAAAGAGCACATCAAAACTTGTGATCCAACAGTAAAAAATATTTCTTGATCAGAAGTTTACCCCTACCGAATTCAGAAAACACGGGAAAAGCTCAGAAATTGAAACCCAGAAAGGATTGAATCCCCAGTTTTGAAGATTGCGAGCAAATGTGGTGAAATTACAGGTAGCAAATGTGGTGAAATTATAGGCAGCAAATGTTTGGTGCACCTACCACACAGGCTTAGCTGGTGGGAGAAGAGCTTGTGAAAAACGATCTGGTTTATAGCTTCAAACTCATCGGGGCCGTAGCTAATTGTGGGCTATTTCGTAGATTGGGCTATTTGATGTGGGCTTTTATTATTAATTTTGAATTT
This sequence comes from Scutellaria galericulata, assembly GCA_946896805.1. Taxonomy (NCBI): domain Eukaryota; kingdom Viridiplantae; phylum Streptophyta; class Magnoliopsida; order Lamiales; family Lamiaceae; genus Scutellaria; species Scutellaria galericulata. The sequence goes on along the minus strand of OX335791.1, from coordinate 2,218,006 downwards.
TGAAGCCTATTAATATCAAGGGAGGTTGGTGCCCGTGAATTCATAGTAGGTCCCAGTAGGATGGGCCTCAATTTGTACTCCCAAATTTGGACTTCATTTAATAATTTCCCTATTTTAGCATATTTATTTTAGTAATATTTTGGGTGCTCTTGATTTTTCATGTCCTTTGAGAGTAATCCACATAATTCTCACTTAAAAGTTAAAACTAAGTATTCTTTAACTCAATATCTGTGGATTTTTTTTATTTAATAATTCAATTTTAGATTTACGTTTGATTAATATGTTTTCTGTTTTAAATTACTACCATGACTAATTTTGGGCATTACTTGGATGCTTTTTCGGTTAAAAGAATGTTTGACTCGATTCATATTCTCTTTAAAAGTATTTAATTTGAAATTAAGTGTTTTTAAGTAAATAAATTACATTTTATCTATATAATAAGATCTTATTAGAGTGAATTCTATCAAATATCATCATTTAAATTACACAATATCATCACTAACATTTTATAAACTCCACCATTTTATTAATCCAAACACTTCAACACGTAATTGTATATTGAAATAAAATATATTATGGACTCGAAAACACGAAGAACTTATATGATCTTTTGAATAAGTGTAACCACTAGTCTTTTCTAAAATAGCTTGTTTCTTATGATGTCTTAATTGGAAAACAGTGAGTGGGGTCGATTCGTTAAACATTGTAAGTGGGCTCAAGAAAACGATAGCAACAGTTTCTGGATCGATTCTTGAATTAATATATTGGTTGTGAGTTGTGACAAATGTTGATTGATTAATGCAAGAAATTAAGTAGTGATGAATTCTTGATTTGGACATGATCATGTGAGATGAACTGATTAATTTGCATTGACATATATCCACCAAACAGTTCCATCCACTTTGAACAATATTTAAAGTTACATATAATATCACAGTACTAATTGGTCTGAAGATTTAATCTAGATATCATGAAGATCCTTTAGCATTGTTCGAAGAAGAGAGGCTTCTTCCTTGAGCTTAGCATTCTCTTGAACAACTCTCTCATGGCTTTCACACAGCTGGTTCAGCTTTTCGAGGAGATTATGATTCTGGGTTCTAAGACCAACAACTTGGGACCAAAGCTCATGAAGCTGTCTTTGCTTACGCAACCTTGATCTTCGCGCGGATTCTCTGTTTGATATCATTCTCCGTTGCTTTCTCTCCTCGATGATGCTGATCAGGTGATATTGGTCATCTGCTTCGTCTGAGGTCGAGTTGTTGCAGGTGATCATGCAAGAAACATCTGGCAAGAATGGTGAGTAGTTGATGTGATTGAAGACATGATGAAAGTTGGGACCAAAAATGGAGGGATTTTGAGGTGGGAAATAGACTTGGTTATTATCATGATCAGCATATTGAATCATGGTTTAATTATTCTCTTTTTGTTTTAGTTTGCATACAGGGGTTATGAGGTGTTGGGGATTTTATAGGAGGAGGAAAACTATATATGATCCTATTTAAATACTATTCAAGCCTATTTAGGGAACATGATTCCATGTTTTGATTTTATGTGTGCATCAATGATCAGATCAACCTTACTATTCTTTAATGTTCCGAATCGTGGATGAGAAGTTGAGAACCTTTATTCTTAGTATTATTATAGTAGGTTGACTATTTAATTTTAAGTAAAAAAAAAAATCAATAATCAAGAAATAAAATGATAACATGATACACGAGTTCAGCCCCTTGGAAGTTGGCTTTCCTCTTAGTCCTTTTCAAGATTCTTATTTCTTACCATATATTATTAAATCCTAATTGCATATTATTTACTAGTGGACTTGAGGCATTTCAAGATTTATCACTGATATATTAAATACATTAGGTGATTTTATCAATTAACACGTGCATTAAAATAACAAAATATAAAATAAAATGTCAATTAATTAAAATAAAGATAGGATTCCGAATGAATGGCATAATGCCTGTATAGATGTAACATGTTGCCATGGGACAATTAGACTTTAAATTGTACGTAGAACGTCACATTTAATTGCTTAAAGAAGGATAAAAAGTTTGTGAATATCATGGCTTGTCTAATTACTTAGATAAGGAAGTTTCAAGAAAAGGAGGAGAAATTCGAGCAAAGCAACTCTTGTACACAATCAACTTTGAGATTGATGGTGAAACCTAGGTCAATTGTATAAAAGTGTGCAATTTTTAAAGACATAAAAAAATAAGATGTCAATATTTATACTAATTTGATGAATCAAAGGGCACTTAACTTTGGATAAAAGGGACTCTGAATTAAATTTAGAGATAGTCTATTATGAAACTATCTCACATATATAAATTTAAGATGAAATCTCAATTATAAAATTCGAACCTAGACTCAAGAAAATGCATTGAGAAAACAAATAAGAACAGAAAATATGTGGAAATGACAAAAAACACAGCTTTGGGGGTCATAGTAGTATGGTGCTACTGAATAATCTAGCAAGGGCAGTTTTGTCTTTTAAAAAGGAAAAGGGCCTTAGTGGAATATGTACCTCTGCTTTCTTTCATGCTCCCACTTTCATATGTTTTTGCCAGATTATATTGGCTGTTCCCTTTATGGAATGTTAATGACATGTGTCATTTTTTTTAATCACTTTCAAGTTTCAACTTTAGCATCAATATTGATACAAACCATAATTAGAATTTTTTGCATAGATTTGTTTTGAAAATACCTTTGTGATCACATTAGCCGACTTTAATTCTTAGCAGTTGAAAATACAAAATGGCATGGCAGGCAAAATTCCCATCAGGCAATAAAATTATACTCTTCTTTTCCATGAAAACTCAGATGATACAATCAAGAATATATTTAGTGACATATGCATGTTTGCCTAATTAACTGTATCTAATATGCTTTTTTGATAACATCTGTCATTTTTCAAGAGGTGATGATCCTGTTTCTATGGTATCATGAGATTTTATATTATATTATGTTAAATTTTTTTATGAGATATATAGTGAGTTTTTAATAAGTTATGGAACATTGAACAAAACATAGTATTGTACATACACCCATTGTCAGTCTTTTTGACATCAATAGAATGGATTTTGATATTCATCTCATTCAACATACAATAAATATATTAATGAAAATTTAACAAAACAGAGAATGAAAAGATAATTGATCTGTTTACTCACTCTGTCCCAAAATAAATTTTATTTTAGGTTTTCTAACACACATTAAGAAATTTGATAAAAGTCTGATCTACTCCTATTTAAGTATAGTTATTATGTGGTCTTTTTTTCTTTCCTTTTAACACCCCTCTTTACACATTTAATTTGGTAGAAATAAATTGGGGTATTTTTGGTAGATTATAGGTAAATATGTCTTGAATTTCTATAATGACATTTATTTTGTAGCAAATTTGTTTTGTTGAAACAATATTTATTTTGGGACGGTCCGGACGGATGGAATAAATTGTTGTTGTTGTTGTTGTTGTGTGTTTGTGTGTGTATATATATATATATATATTTTTTTTTTTTTTTATTTGTGAGAGGATAAACGGTGTAATGGTGTGGACAGAATATCCAGAAATGAGAAAAGTCAAAGTTCATGTCTTTTCCATGATGGAATCTGTAGGAATCTGTGATTAGAGAAAAGGTATTAATTCTGCAAGCTCCAAAGTGCTCGAGCACTTAGATTTCTCCACACTTTTCTATTAAGATAAGTTGTGGGTTTAGCAGAATTTTTTGAATCAAGGATAGATTAAAATATTGCATGAGAAACATGCAGCATCGAATGTAGTAATTCTGGAAACAATGTTTGATGGATGACATAACTTTTTTTCATTCTAATAATAGAAGATGCATGTGAATTAAAGTCATGTATTAATACACTGACATTATCATGTATTTATTCAAATATTTAAAACTGAACGTGTGTGGGTAATTAGATGAATCTTTTGTTGATATATACACAACAAAGATGAGCGTGTCATTTGAAAGATACTGATATATATGAATTTTAATAATAAACATATTGATACATGTTCATAATATATAAATTAATTAATCATTTTTAAAAAAATAATATTTGCCTGCAAAGTTGTTTTCTATCCCTGCTATGGTGGACACTTCCATAAATGGGAAAAGATTATGATAAAAGAGAAATGAGGCAGCCAAAAGCTTTTCCTATACACAAATTAAATAGTGTTTAAATATTCTATCACTATCACTTTTTTTTTTCTTTTTTCTTTTTCACCCTAATGAGTTATCAGTTAAGGCGATTCCCCACCATGACACAATTTTTTAATGCTTCTACAAAAGTGGAGATGAGCATATATTTAAGAAGAATTCACCACACAAGGCTATACCATGTTATCGTTTTCCACAGTAATTAAGTGCATATTTTCTCTAAAAAAAAAAAAAAAGTGTTTCGATTTTGGTACCATATATGTTGTCTATGATCTGTCTAAAATTTCTCACCCACTAAAATAGGATAATCCCATCATTGATCAAGAATAATCCCATCTTGTCTTTGATCTGTCTGGTTATTATAATAGTTGACATGCATGCGCCTTTTTTTTTTTTTTATCTTCATATATAATAAAGTATTTAGTTGTCCCAAATAAAAATTAGGTGATAAAGGAAATGATTGCAAATCATTTTAGTAATGCGAGACCTTTAAAAAAGTAATCCAATTACAAGCTTCAAATTAATGAGACAGAGAATTGTAACTGAGTTATAAAAAATAGTGAAATTAAAGTCGTGGAAATGAGTTAAATATTTGCCAACTTGTGAAGCTTTCTTTACTCATCATGAAACTAAGATTCCATGATTTTAAAATGGAACCCAAAGCTTAAGTCAGTATTCTTTTTATAAAAGACCACATGAGCATTCTTAATTATAGCTAGGAATTTATTTATTTTTTAGTTTTGTTCTCAAAGCCAATTATAAATTCATCAAAACTTTAAAACCAGCAAAAAAAAAAAAAAAAAAAAAGATCAATCAAAGCAATCATCAAATATGAAATCCATAACAAAATGAAAAGCATTCGCGGATACAAATTATTAGGGAAATAAGAACCATCCCTAACAAAATCGTTCTCAATATATAATACCAACTTTTATTTTATAAAGAATTATTATGACACAAATCCAAATCCAATCACACTTCTAGTGTTGAGTCTTTATCAATTTGGAAGGTCCTTTGATTCACCTGCAATTAGAAACGGATCAAAGATTATTTAACACAAATATTCAGTAAAAAAAAAAAGAATTTCCTATCAAATAATATATATTTGACATACTTTTAATGTGATGTGATTCATTAGTGGTATCCTTGGAATAACATGTGCATACTCCTTCAAAACATAATGGTGGTGTTCCAACTTTTGAACAATAAACTCTGCAATCTTCATTTTTTGAGCATTTGGGCTGAGCAGCCACCTTCAACTCTGCAATTCAAATTATTATCATTATTGATTTACTAATTTAAAGAGTATATATGTGTGTGTTTAGATAGTAAAAAAAGAATTGTAAAATGTAAGAGATTGAGAGAAATTAATCAGACCAGTGGAAATGAGCAAAAGGGTGACAAGAACAAGTAGTGTTGCGGAGATGGACTTCATTTTGCTAGAAATTATAATGTATGTGAGAGGAAATAAAATATTGTGTTTTAAATTTGGTTATGGTGTAAGATATATATAGTAGTTAATTGAGATATGGATGGATTTTTTTTTGGTATGATTTTTAATTTGGATCCTCTGTAATATTTGATGTATAATCACATTTAATATATATCATTAATGTTAATTGGTGATATTATTTGATTATAATTGATATTTTGGGACTTGTTGCTGCATAAATTTAGGGGGGGAAAAAGGAATTATTGAAAATTAATCAAATGTACTATTTGGCAAGCATATAATAATTGTAATTGTGAAAGGTAACTTAAATTCCAAAATCATGATATCTCTTGAAAGGTAAATTATACTAATGTTTCTTGGTAAATTTAATTCCAAGGGAAGCGTGAATGGAAAGAAATATTATGAGACATACACAACGCCATAAGTTTCGTTCATTTAATTAATGGGGCAAATTATTTTTGGGAGAATATAGTGCACTAGTGAAATTGAAAATAAATACTCCTTTAATCAATCTAAATAAAAGATATATCGTATATACTGTGTTTGCTTGGAAATAACCCTGAAATGGAAGATCATCCATGGATTGGTTCATCTATCCATTCATTCTGATTCAAAATAAATGTCATATATTAATAATCATAAAAATTCAACAAATATTTCCTTAAACAATATCAATCTCTTTCAACTCATTCACAGATTGAAATGATTTTTTTTATTTCTCACCTTGTTTATTTCATTAAGATGAGATTAGATATATAAATGAAAGAAATAATGAAAAATTAAGGATTAGCACTCATGTGCACCTGATGCACATATGCATTTGGGTCGGGTTCGGGTACGGGTTGAACAAGATCTGTGCACTTTTATTTTTTGCTCTGACTTCTATGTTATGTTAGTCATACATTTACGTTATATTAGTCATACATTTATGTCCAAATATCATACATTTATTGCGCTTTAAATTTTGTTGATTATCGATGTAATAAAATATATTGAAATACGATAAAATCTACTATTGCAATAAACAAATGTTTTATTCCTACACATTAGTTAGTTTATCAAAAGTTATACATTATTACAATATTTAATTTTTTTTAATGAATTTGGGAGGAGTGGAATGAGGGGATAATAAAGACAAGAAAACTTGCGTGACTCAAATTAAAACTTTAATCATCACATAATCTGCATTTTTATAAAGGTAGTATACCACTTGAACTATAAGACTCATGGTTATTACAAAATGTAATTAGATATATTAAAATAAGATGATATATATTATATTGATTGGGTTCTAACAAATTTTCGCATTTTCTGATTCTAATAACGTTATTGCTGATTATTTGTCCAATAAATTTGTAGTGTAATAAATCTAATATTGCAATAACTAATTGAACATATGAACAAAATTAAACCATATTTAATTTCCCAAAAAAAAAAAAAAAGATTTTTCATAAAGAATTCATTTGTTAACATGATTATAATTATTCTTTGTCAAATAATTTAACACCCATATATTGTACTATTTCATTGAAAATACAAATATACCAAAGAAAACCAAAATCACTCGAGACTAAATCATACATTCCTTTATTATACGATAAACAATCATTTTCTCATTGAAAATCAAATAATACCAACGAGTTTAGTAATTTGACTGCACATTATTCCTCACAAGGGAGGAGGGTTCATCGGTGACGATGATCCCACGGGGCGGTGCACCACAGCCCCGAAAACATATCCCTTGAAGACATGCACAAAATGGACAGTTTGATCCACACAACGGGTTGCAATCTGAGTTAAATCGGCAATGTGGAAGTTGCAACTCAGCTGCTTCTGCCCCCAATGGACCTGCATAATCAACTAATTTTTTCTAAATATTTGTTCATAATAATAATATAAAATCAAATAATTCTCTGAAATATTGATATAGTGCCTGTGACATATATATATATATATATATATATATATATATATATTTCACACACATCATTTATATGTAAATAGATGATGATTATCTAAAGAAAACTGAATTACCAGATAATGAAGCAATAAAGGATATCAGGAGAAGAATGAGGAACCCATCTGTCTTCATTGCTGTTTCTTGATTTGTGATTTTCTCAAGTTTTTGTTATTAATAAATAATAGAGAAACTGGCATTTATGGAGGAATTTAATACGTAAAGATTTTTTGAGTATTTCCACAATTTATTGAGATTTCTAAATTTAGTGTTGAAATATCTGTGATTTTGAAGATTTGAAATAAATTAATGGAATTCATGTTCACTCAATTAAAGTGGATTTCCAAATCTCCAAAAAATAAATTTAGAAAAATAAATTGACTGATGGATTACAAATTCTATAAATCAAATTTTCATATGTTTATATTCGAAAAGGCATAGCATTTACTTTTACCCATTTTTGCTTTTTACAATCAAATAAAAATCATTTATCTTATTTTAGATTTTCCTTTAGGGGCATTGAGAGTGAGGATCACACCTTAATCACAACAATCTAATATTTATTACATTTTTATGATGTTATTTATATATTAAATAATGATATCATTTATACACATAGTTATTAGTTTCGGAATACAAATATGGTTTGCCATCCTGACCCATGGAATGGGTGAGTGTATAGTTTGTATCATTATTAAAAAAAAAATTCTTGTTTGATTCATTTAATCATCTACAATTTAGAAGTAATTTACCTTACATAATTAATTTAGAGCGACTCCAAACCTGCGCTAATATCTATTCTAGCGCAGGGTTTTCTCCTCCAACCTTGCGCTATCAAGGTCGCTAGAATAGTGCAGAACAGCCATGGCTTCTCTCCTGCGTCACTAGTAGCACACGCTACTCTGTTTCCACTTTTTTTTTTATTCAATTTTTTACTGGGCTAGGGCTTTTAACTATTTCTTGGGCTTTCCTTTTCTTTTTTTTTTTTTCAAATTTTATATGAATTGGGCTTGGGCTTTTATAATTATGCTTGGGCTTTTAATTAAGTTTATTGTATTAAAAATTTAATTAATTCAATTTAAATATTAATTCAATTAATTCATTAGTTCATATTAAATTTTAATTGTATTAATCATATAATTAATTCAATTAATTAAAATTTAATTAAGTTAAATTTATTCAATTAAAAATTCAATTAAATTAATTCAATTTCATTAACAATATAAACATAGAGTCATATTAAGAATAATGAAAAATACATAAAGTTACATAAACATAAATTTACATTAAAGAAAAACATAGAAATACACAATCAATAAAACAAAATATAAATCCTAATAATCTGAAAGACCACATTAATGAAAAACATATAAATACATAAACAATAAAACAAAATAAAAATCCTAATAATCTGAAAGACCACCTCCGATATCTGTAAAAAAATTCTCCAAACATATTAAAATTAGGTTGTGTTGATTTATCCTCGTTTGCCTTCTTTTGCATAATTCTTTGTTGTTCTAATCGTATGAACTCACGTTGTTGAAGATTCTCGATGCTGGATAAATTAACTGTTAATGTCTTGTTTTCCTTTGTTCGTAGAATATCCTGTTGCAGCTGAAGTTCACGAGCTCTCAACTCGTGACCATCCGATAATATCTGAAGTTCACGAGATTTCATCTCGCGACTATTCTTTAATATTTGACCCAAGTGTTCATTTTGGCAATATATAGCTTGAAACTTACTATGGTCGGCATCACTTTGTTTCTTTTTCATTTTAAATTTTTTCACACTCATGAGTCTTCTTGATGTAGTACCACCGCTACCAGCCCCGCTACCAACACCACTACTATTGTTTTCATTGTCTAAATCGATAGAAAATGAAGACAAAGAAGGTTCAGGAGAAAGAAGTGGTTCATTTGATGTAGCCAACATTTTGGCTTGTAGAGTCGGTTGTATAGCAGACCACACATGATCAAAGTTGAATCCACCCTCATATCCTCGCTTTTCTTTCATCAATTCTTCTATACGATTCTTCTGCATATTTTAAATAATATTGTTAAAATCAATATTTAAAATATATAAAAAAGTACTCTTAAAACTTACAATTGTTTCCCAGTTTGCACCACTTGGATTTGACATTTTTATTTGGTGCACACATCCGTTGAATTTTCTACAAAACTTGAGAATGTTTTTCATTCGATAATATATCGATCTTCTATTACGATCTGGCATCCTGATGTTTGGTTTCTCTGCGTTGTATTTTGAAACAATACGGTCCCAAAAAGTAGTTTGAGACTGGTTGTTACTCACAATTGGATCTTGTGAAATTTCAAGATAAACACTCACAAGGTGTGAATCTTCAGTAGGGGTGTAATTAGTGGTGCGCTTAGGAGGCATTTCAAAGAAAATATGTAAGCAAACAAGGATTTTTCAAAGGAAATATGTAGGCACAAAAGGATATAAAGAAAGTGAGGATTTATCTACAAAATGTGTGTGAAATTAGTGAAACAAGGAGTCATATATTTATAGCAGATTTGAAGGTTGAGATTGAAAGTTGCTATCAACGGCTCATATTAAAAACACAAGGATTGTGCTTTATTCAGCTTTACACGTGTAAGGATCAGATTGAAAGTTACTATCAACGGCTCATATTAAAAGCACAAGGATTATGATTTTCTACCACTCTATATAATGAGTACATGCTCCAAGCATTTACACACATCAATCAACATTTCAATCAAACCCCACAAGCTCACATGTCAACTTCTTATATTTCTTTTGGTTCTTCAAGTTCATCTGAAGATGAACTTCAAAAAATATTACACAACAGTACTCTCGATCCAGAGGACCAAGCGATTGTGTCTCAAATGTATGCTAACAATTGTTGGATGGTTGAATATTTGAGCCGTCAAAATGATGAACCCACTCATGTAGGCTCAGTTTTGAGTCATCGTACAATATTTCGTGATCGGGCCACAGGAGCTGCAAATCTTTTCAGAGACTACTTTTCTGAAAATCCAACCTTTAGTGAAGATCAATTTCGTCGGCGTTATCGAATGTCCCGAACTTTATTTCTTCGTATTGTTGATGTTGTACAAAATCATGATTCATACTTTCATCAGAGACGAGATGCAACTGGGAAACTTGATTTGTCTACATTACAAAAAATCACTGCTGCATTTCGCATACTAGCATATGCAATGCCCGCAGATGCAACTGATGAGTATATTAGAATTGGAGAATCTACTGCAATTGAGTGTGTCAAAAGATTCAGTCGTGCTGTTGTGGAGATATTTCAGGAAGAATATCTAAGAACACCAAATGCCAACGATGTAACAAGATTACTTCATATTGGTGAGCAACGTGGCTTTCCAGGGATGTTGACAAGTTTGGATTGCATGCATTGGAAGTGGAAAAATTGTCCAACCGGATGGATAGGACGATATGCTGGTCGAAGTAGATGTCCAACAATAATTCTTGAAGTTGTGGTTGATTATGATTTGTGGATATGACATGCTTATTTTGGAATGTCAGGATCAAACAATGATATTAACGTGTTGGAAACGTCTCCCCTTTTCTCTAACCTTGCTAGAGGTATTGCCCCTCCGACAAATTATGTCATTCAATGAACAAAGTTTAACATGAGGTATTATTTGGCTGACTGTATATACTCCAAATGGTCAATTCTTGTGCAATCGATTCATGCACCAAGTGGTCCAAAAAAGAAATATTTTGCAATGAAACAAGAAGCGTGTAGAAAGGATGTAGAACGTGCATTTGGAGTTTTACAAAATCAATTTGCAATTGTGGCAAATCCAGCACGTCTTTGGGATAAACATCATCTAAAAGATATTATGACTGTGTGCATAATAATGCATAACATGATAGTTGAGGATGAACGAGAACTGGATGCTCCAATTCAAGATGTAAGAGAAGTGCGGCCTCCAAATATCGAATTAGCTGAAAATGAAAATGCACGTTTTCAAAATTTTACGACTCGATTTAGGCAAATTTGATCTTCAGAAGGCCATTTCACACTACGAAATGCACTGATTGAGCATTTGTGGGCAAAATATTCAAATTCGGGAGACTAATCATGTAATATGTAATGGCGTATGTATTTTTTTCAAGATGTAATATTTATTTTTATTGCACTTTTATTAATCATGTAATATGTATTTTTATTTCATGTAATATGTATTTTAATTACATTTTTAATATTAATAAATTTATAAAAATGATATTAAAAATAAAGTAGTGCAAGCTGTTGGAGAAAAAATGTTGATTCTACACTAGAATAATGCAAAAACTGCACTAAGCCCTTGGAGATGCTCTTAGGGTGAAACTTATGAATAGGGTGAAACTTATGAATGGATATTCTGTTATTGCAAGACAATGTCGTAAGATTTAATTCGGTAAAACAAACTCATGTATAACATTTGTGAAAATAAACCCTAGTTTTTGTGATTTATTCTCAACCATAAGTTTGCTATCAATTTTGTTTTTGCTAGTTTTCAATTAGAAATAAATCTTATCTTAAAAGAAGACATTGTAACAAAAGAAAACCTAACCTTTGCAAAAAATTTGGTCAATTGATCCACTTAATTCTTAAAAACCTTCCTTTTAGGATGTGGAATTACTGTTCTTTAGTGATACACACTCAATAGACATCTATTAAGTGTATAGTGTATTAAATATTTATATGATCTTGAAATAAGAAGAAAGATTAAGCAGGCAAAAGCAATCAGAGAACTTTGAAGGACACAATTTAATCTAAAAACTCCACATTGGGATTCAGATTTTGAGAATTGTCATCATTTTGCTCTGCCCCTTCAAATCAACACAAATTCAAAATCGAAAATAACAACACAAATTCAAAATCGAAAATAACAAAAAAAAAAACAGAGTTTTCGATGTTTTGGCAAAACAAAGAAGATATAGATTGATGATGAAAACAAAATCCAAAAGAAATGCTTCACCAAAAATGAATTTTTCTAGCACCGAAATAACCTAAACTCGGATTTTTCTTCACAGATTCTTACTCACAGCTGCGAAGGGCCGATTGGTGCATATTTTTCTCAGTAAAGAAAAACACAAAACGAAAATTTTCGGACAGAAATCTTAAAACAGAAGGAAAAATTGTTGGATCTTAAAACAAGAAATCTCTGAAATGAATCTGATATTTACGGCTAGGGTTTCTGAGATGATTAGAGAGTCGCCGTTTTATAGAGAAGAGATTCGAATAATTTAATTTCGTATAGGGCTGAAGTATTTGGGCCATAAGCCATCTTGTTATGGACCAAAATTAGCTCATTAAACAGGTGGGCCGAAACTGGATTATCTTGGATGGCCCAGGCTATCACATAATTTGGTACCCAGAACACAGCAATGCAAGATTATTGGGCTTTTCAATTTTGATCATTTCAGAGCAATGTCTATTAACCACACACACATATATATATATATATATATATATATATATATATATATATATATATATATGATGATAAGGAACCAAACGTTGGTTTCTTATGGAGTCAGATCTGCTGATGTGGCAATACACATGTTAAATCTTTTCTTAGGGATATTCTTTTCTTACTTAATCTCTTTTATTTTTTTCTTTTCTTACGTAATTTAATTTATTGTCCATCATTTTATTCAATTTTTAAATAGTTATTTTTTCTTATTTCTTCTATATCCAAATGTTTTTTTTTCAAACTCATCTCATTCTTTCTTCAATTTTCTGTAAATTATCAATTTTTTTAAATTGTTAGTTACGTTTCTTCTCTATCTCCATTTTTATACATAGATATTTTTTCTTATCCACTTCTATATCAGATGTTTTTTTTCAAACCCATCTCATTCTTTTCTTATTTTGTATCATTCTTTTTTATTTTAACCTCTCCATTTTTATAAATAAATATTTTTTCTTATTCACTTCTATATCAGATGTTTTTTTTTTCAAACTCGTCTCATTCTTTTCTTATTTTATATCATTCTTTCTTATTTTATCTCATTCTTATGTTTTTATTTTAAACTCATCTCATTCTTTCTTCAATTTTCTGTAAATTATCAATTTTTTTTAATTGTTAGTTACTTTTCTTCTCTATCTCCATTTTTATAAATAAATATTTTTCTTATTCAGTTCTTATTCTATATCATTCTTTCTTATTTTATCTCATTTTAAATAATTTTTTTCTTATATCTACGCCGTTTTCAAACTCATCTCATTTTATCTCCATTTTTTTTAGTAAATTGTCAATTTATTTTATTCTCTCTTAATTGCCATCAATAGTACTTAAAAAAATTTTGCTAACACATATTTTTCTTTAATTGTACATAAATTTAGAAATTGTCTAAAATTACATATACTTCTAGATTTTTATAGTCTCAACCATCTATTTTTTTAATTTGTAGATAAGTTTATAACTTATTTAGAAATTGTCTAAAAAGTTCTTCAACATTTATGGGTAATCTCAACCATCTATTTTTTAAATCTTACATAAGTTTAGAATTTATCTAAAAGTTGTCTACAAGTTCTTGTGAAATGAAGTAATCTCAACCATCTACTTTTTAAGAAATAACTTAAGAAACATTGCGTTACATCAAACTTATCTACAATTAAAAAAATACATGAAAATTATCTACGTACAATTAAAAAATAGATAATTGAGATTACTCAATAAATATCATCGTTACATGAAACTTATATACAATTAAAAAAACTTTTTTACAATTAAAAAAATAGATGATCACACTTATCTACAATTAAAAAAATAGAATTAGCAATTAAAGAATACATGAAACTTATCTATAACTAAAAAAATAGATGGTTGAAATTATTCGATAAATATTGCAATACATGAAATTTATCTAAAATTTTAAAAAAATGATGAAACTTATTTACGATTAAAAAAATAGATGATTGAGATTAAATTCATGAAACTTATCTACAATTAAAAAAATAGATGGTTGAGAGTACATAAAACTTATCTACAATTAAAAAAAAATAGATGGTTGAGAGTACATAAAACTTATCTACAATTAAAAAAATAGATGGTTGAGATTACCACACAAATATATACAAGTACATGAAACTTTTACACAATTTCTAAACTTATGTACAATTAAAGAAAAATATGTCTTAGCACATATTTTTCCAAGTATTATTGATAATAATGTCAACTAAGACAGAAGAAATTGAAAATTTATTGAAAAATGAAGATCTAATGAGATGAGTTTGAAGAAAAATGTGTGGATATAGAATAAAAAGAAATTGAGAAGAAAAAAACGTATATTAAAAAGGGATAAAATAAGAAATAATGATATAATATAAGAAAGAAATTGAGATGAACAAGAAAAAAATAATTATTTAGGAAGAAATTGACAATTTACTGAAAAATAAAAATCTAATGAGATGAGTTTGAAGAAAAAACGTGTGGATATAGAATAAGAAGAAATTGACAAGAAAAAAACGTATATTAAAAAGGGATAAAATAAGAAAGAATGATATAGAATAAGAAATAAATTGAGATGAACACAAAAATTTATTATTTAAAAATGGAATAAAATATTTATTTAAGAAAAGAAAAAAATAAAAGAGATTAACAATATCGCTAAGAAAAGATTTAACAATAAGTTCTTTCTTATTCTATATCCACACCTTTTCAAACTCATCTCATTTTATCTCCATTTTTTTTAGTAAATTGTCAATTTCTTTTTCTTCTCTCTTAGTTGCCATCAATAGTACTTGAAAAAAAAAATTGCTAACACATAATTTTCTTTAATTGTACATAAGTTTAGAAATTGAAATGAATAAGAAAAATATGTCTTAGCAAATATTTTTCCAAGTATTATTGATAAAAATGTCAACTAAGACAAAAGAAATTGACAATTTACTTAAAAAAAATGAAGATCTAATGAGATGAGTTTGAAGAAAAACGTGTGGATATAGAATAAAAACAAATTGACAAGAAAAGAAAACATATATTAAAAAGGGATAAAATAAGAAAGAATAATATAGAATAAAAAAGAAATTGAGATGAATAAGAAAAAAATAATTATTTAAAAATTGAATAAAACGATGGGCAATAAATTAAATTACGTAAGAAAAAAAAAAGAAATAAAGTAAGAAAAGAAAAGACTATGGCGGTAAGTATAAAAAAACTAAGAAAGAAATGGAGAAAAAAAAAATAAAACAAAAATTTAATGAAATTACGTAAGAAAAAAAAAAGAAGAAATGAAGTAAGAAAAGAAAAGACCATGGTGGTAAGTATAAAAAAACTAAGAAAGAAATTGAGAAAAAAATAAAACAAAATTTTATTTAAATTACATAAGAAAAGAAAAAAATAAAAGAGATTAAGTAAGAAAAGAATATCGCGATACTAAGAAAAAATATCGCTAAGAAAAGATTTAACATTTGTATTCATAAGACTATCTTCATCAACAACTTCTCACACCCCAACCTCACAATAAAATATTAATTTGTCTCTCATCCACATATACAACCTACAACCCAACCCAACCCAATTCCAAAATTTTTATACTTTATCAACAACCTAATACAACCTAACTTTTTAATAAAATATTATTTCTCTTTCATCTACAAACATAACATAAAATGATTTTTTCTCATTGATTAAATAATCGAAAAACCCAAAATATTGAAAAATATATTATGTTGGATTTTTTTAATTATATTTAAAACTATAATAGTTGCATAGAAAAGAGAGAATATCAAAATGTAAAAAAAGATAAAATTTAAGATTGAGAGAAAATAGGAAACTTCAAATTTATAATTCAAAATATGTAAATATTAGACTCTACTTATAAACAAAAAAAATAGGAATTTTGATATTTAAAAAAATTAAATACAGATTATATCATTTATCAACAATTTAAATTATATCCATAAATATTTAATCCAACCAATGATGTGTTGACATTTGGTATAAGGGGATTGAATAATTTGATTGTGATTTAGGTTGGTAGACACACGCCTTAAGAAACACAATGTTTGGTTCCTTGTAATCACTCACTCTCTTTCTATATAAAAGATTATTGTACTCATCTAATTTTATAAACTATGACTCACAAAATGTAAGTTCAATTTGTGAAAATGAATTAAGTTTTTAAGTAAATAGTGAAATTCTGCCTCATGAAAATGTATCCATGAAAATTAATTTCATTTTCAAACAAGCTTTAAAGTTATGTAGGCAATAATTAGATTGGTTAGTGAGGACACTTGTCATTTTAGAATAGATTACATGAGATATTTTATTTCGTTTGTATTTTGTTTTATAGCAACATCATTTAATAGACTATATACACAATATGATCAATAAACAAAAATATGACTGAAAACATGATAACGAACTTAAATTAAAAAAAAAAAAAAAAAAAGAATCAGATGTATCCAACTAACTAACCTGCACTTTATTTATCATCCTAATCAGTTGCCGAATATTAGGTAGGAAAATCGACCAAAAAATAAAGGATTTGTTTGTATAATATATTTGAAAAAATATTCAAAATTTTAGTAAATCTAATGAATTGCTATCATGAATTTGAAATCTATATTTTTTATTCTAACAATTTTTGATTCGATTTCATTTAAAACATTAGCCTCAACACCTCAAATACACATGTTAGATCACCAAGACCTACTAATTTTTAAATATGATTTGTACAATAAATACAAGGGAAAAATGGCCTCTGTACCACATTTGTAATAACAAATTGTAAAAATACCACAAAATATAGTGGGATTTGTAAAGATACCACAAAATATAGTAAACTTGTAAAAATACCATAAATTTTGACTTGATCCAACATGAATAGTGAATCAATTATGAAAAAGAGCAAACATGGCCAACGGAATGTCAAATCAACACTAATGACATGAATAAAAAATTACATAATATACAAGGGGAAGGCTCTGTAAACTTAGAACTATTAAACGAAAATTGGTATAAACTTAGAACTATTAAATGAAAATGGTATATACTTACAACTATTAAACGAAAATCTACAGATTTTCGTTTAATAGTTGTAAGTTCATTCTTGTACCCATTACACTATTAAACGAAAATGTGCAGATTTTCGTTTAATAGTCTAAGTTCATGCCAATTTTCGTTTTATATACACTATTTTCGTTTAATAGTTGAATTCCAATTTTCTTTTAATGTTCATGTGCTTGTATTTATTTTTTCTTATTTTATTAAACGAAATAGTGCGGCCAAGTAATTACATGAATTGTTAAACTTGTTTTTTTTCTTAAACTATTACATGAATTGTTCACTTGTTTTTTTTCTTATTTTATTAAACGAAGTAGTGCTTCCAAAGTAATAGTGCATTAAACGAATTGAATTTTTGAAACGAAAATTAGCAAAATGTAATTTGCATTTTTTCATTTAATAGTGCAAAATTAGACAGTAAGTACTTATTAAACGAAAATTGTGTGCAAAGTGGCACTATTTTTAATTTGCAAAATTTCGTTTAACTGTTCAAAATTAGATTTAAATTTGCACAATTAGATTCAAATTTATGCACTTATTAAACGAAAATTGGTTGTACATATGCACTTATTAAACGAAAATTGGTGTGCACACCCCTCTTTTGGTTTAAAAAATTATCTATAAACGAAATATAAATATAATATAATATGAGTGTGATTTTTCGTTTACTAATTTCGTTTACAGAGACCATATCCCTTGTATATTATGTGATTTTTACGAAATATAAATATAATATAATATGAGTGTTTTTATTTTCGTTTACTAATTTCGTTTAGGAATTTTCGTTTACAGAGTCTTCCCCTTGTATATTATGTAATTTTTTATTCATGTCATTAGTGTGGATTTGACATTCCGTTGGCCATGTTTTGCTCTTTTTCATAATTGATCCACTATTCATGTTGGACCAAGTCAAAATTTGTGATATTTTTACAAGTTTACTATATTTTGTGGTATCTTTACAAATCCCACTATATTTTGTGGTATTTTTACAATTTGTTATTACAAATGTGGTAAAGAGGCCATTTTTCCCATAAATACAAACCTAAAATTATAACCTACAAACCTAGCTAGCATTCAATCTTCTAGGCAATATTCTCTGTAATAATTGAATATAAATTTTAAAATAAGCTTTGGTGACTAAAAAGTCAGATTGGAGGAGGGAACATATCTTACACAGTTTAGGCAGCACCTAAAACAATCAACCTTAGCAATTGGTCCCAATACTATAAAAGTTATCCTACATACATTTTCAAGATTCTATATATATATATATATATATATATATATATATATATATATATATATATATATATAACTTCTCATGAAAGTGGGATTTTTATAAAAGTGGAAAATCATTTTTATGTTTTTATTCTTAACGTGTTCCCACTCATCATGCTTCCATGAATTTTGACAAAAACAATTCTAGCCTGTCATCTCCTTTGATTCTGATTCCCTTTCACGTTATCATTTACTTTCACTTTTATATTTATACTACTCCTATATCTACTTTTCTATTTTCTATATCCTATTATATTTCAATCTCATATTTTATTTCGTTATTATACATGTGCGATCGATTTTAAAATAGGATTTCAGAGTAATCGTCCCAAATTCTCAAATAATGTTGCTTTCTTCCTCATGTATTATAGGACCCGACATCTATAACTACAGAGATCATCCTATCTTTATATCTATATATTATTTATCGCTATAAATAATGTACATTCTTAGCAATGACCACAATATTCTAGAAATTCATTTTTTATATTAAAATTACATAATTAGATCGGTGAGATGCTTAGTCCTTATTTTTATTGCATTATTTTGCAAATCTATTTCAAATTAAGTTGCATAGTACAGCTTGAACATGGATTAAAATATAAAATGAATCTTGATAATTATTAGATTAGTTGGTTTGACCAAAAGTTGTTGACAAGCAAGATTATAATATTAGTTACATATTCCAAAACCTTTGCACAAAGTACAATTGTGAGTCAATTTTCATGATTCCAACTTCCAAACGTGCTTCTTCTTATTGATTAAAGCTCAAAGCCAACTTCACTTTACTATGATTTCCATAGCATGCATAAACACACACACACACAAGTACTTTAGACTGTAATATAAATGGTAATCTAATGATAAGCTAAAATGAGGAAAATTTACTCATGCCCTTGTGGGTCTAGTTAAGTACTAGAACAAGTAGTGGATCCATGTATTATTATTGTGACTTGTTCAATCAAGAATTCGAGTTGAGTTATTTAGATTTAAAGAGATTTGATTTTGATTCAAAAAATTCAGAGTACTAAACAGATTCCAACCAATAAAAATATTTCCAGTCGTCCTTAGTCCTTACTGATATTTTAATCATAGTTCATAGGACTAAACAAAGCAGACAGATTCCATTATTCTTCTATTAAGGATGCAATTTCCAACACCCAATAATAATTGCATTTGAGAAAGATATCTGTGACAGTCCATCAACAGAGGAGCAATTGTTAGAAAAAAAATAAAAATTATATTTGAGAGTACTATACTTAGCTAACCAATAGAGGTAGAGTTTCTCTAATTTATAATCTTGATTATAAGGGGGCAAAAAAAAAAAAAAGAGCTCATATTTCATCATCCTTAGTTATATTTTCATGTATCCATTTGTTTATGGGTAAAAATCACATTTCTTATGATCATATGAATGAAATCAATAAGTTAATTAGATATGTAACATATCAACGACTGAAATAACACATCCAAAATTTGAAAGTAGTAGTAAAATATCAAAATTGCATTTATTTTTCTTCAAGTAATTTCCCAAAATTGCATGGGACATATTGCATCCCTAGAAGCTAGGCAAGTTATCAAAAACATATAGCCTATAGTAATCTAGGAAGAAGCTAAGGTGGCATGAATTTTGCAAGAAAGAAGCTATATATACATAAGCTAATAATCCAACAAACCCTAGAAAAAGATTATATGAAACCTATGTTTATAGATAGTGGGTTTCAAGGACAAAGTCTTAACATGAAAATAAAATAAACATGGTAAGTTGGGGCTGTCAGTGGCTAGCTCTACTACAGAGTTATCTTTATCACCAAAATACACACTCACAAAGTAAACAAACTAAAGCAAAGTTATTACTTAAAGTTGATGACATATTTACACAAGGTACAACTCATCAATCCCTGCAGATAAAACGTCTTTGGATTCTTGCATATATTTTTCAAATACTAAAGAATTTATCATCATGTTGGACTGGAAACATTAGTGTTATAAATATTTTTCTAAGTTTTAGAAATTATTTAGGTATGAAATGACGTCAATTCAACAATTATCAACTAGCAATACCAATAAATTCAAATTATCTTTATAGCTAATAAAAGACAACCATTCTAAACATAATGTCAATTTGTGATACATTCACCTTCTCGCCCTAAATTACAAATTAAATAATAAAAAAAAACTAAAAATATATATGGCTACATTAGTCAACTATCACAAATTGATAATGACAATTACTTATTTGCCCATACCAAGCATCTTTGCCTTTCTCATCATTAAAAAAAAAACCACATAATTATTTTAACTTGAACGTATTTAATTTTTTTAAATAACTTAAATCATAGGAGTTACGGCCTGATAAAAATCTGATCGATTGAATATTATGAGTTTTTTTTTTTTTTTTCTTATAGTAAGAATGTATTTCATATTATCCATCAATTTCATTGATATATATGTACACTCATAATTTCTTTTTTTAATTTATACAAGGAAATGACTTTTAGATAGTACAGAAAGCAACTAAACATGAGAAGAAAAGATTCAACTGAAACATTCATTCAAATTTGAAGTCTAGTTGCAAAGGATTTGTACTTTCTTTACAATTACTTTTCTTGAAAATGACAGAGGGTTTGTTTGGAAAGATTAGGAAACAAGAATGAGAATTCCCTAAACCACCCAACCAAACACCCCTCAAATTTATACGAGGAAATAGATCATGGTAAAGTAGGAATGACATTTCTCTGCATAATATTATCATCATTGTAATAAAATTTTAAAAAAAAAAAAAAGCAGAAGTGGCGGTGGTTGCTGGCTAATCATCAAGATCTCTCTTTTTGATGCGAAGCGTGGGTATAAATGCAGCATCTTTCCTAATAAGCTTTACTTTTCACTTCATACAAATATCCCCCATTTTCTTCTCTCTCTCTCTCTCTCTTCTCTCTCTCTCCATCTTAATTGTGTTTCTTGATTGCTCAGTGTCACTGCCCATTATGCAACTGCCTCTCCAACTTTGAAGAGCAATAATGACCCTAATTCAAAATCTTTTTTTTTTTTGCTTCAAGGGTTGTACACAGCAATCTGAAAATGGTATCTTTGTTTCTTTTTTTCTTTTTCCTTTTGCACTGTTTTCCTTCTGTTTCTGCAGAGTAGAGTACTTGCTTATATGGAAGCCTTTTTCTCTCTGGCTATAGGGTTCTTGAATGAATTAAATGAATGTCTCTGTGGTGTGGTATTTATGGTGCTATTAATGCTTCAATTGACTCTATTGTACGCTTAATTGAACTGCAACTATGTTCTTTTCCTGAGAATTAATGGCGTTTTTGGCGCTTTAGGTTTTGAAATCAGCTTTTATTTTAGTGGCAAAGCTTTGGTATTAGTGTTTGTGGTGGCATTCTTGAGTCATAAAATTTCACAGTGTCATTTCCTTTTCTTCTTTGACTGTTGAATTAATTTCCTCAACATATTAATGATAATTCTCATTTATTTCTAACATTCTTGATTCATATTGCAAATGTTGGGGCCTTTGTGATGGTAATTTTTCTTGCTTATTTATTGTCAGGGTCTTGCTCTAAGGTGGTTTAGTTAGCACTTTGCTTGTGTTTGTTCCCTTTAGTTCTTTCAAAGAGAAGATAGATATGGTTGGAAATGACACTAACATTGAGCCTCCAAAGGGGAGTGAGGATATGTCTTCAGAGTGGGTTGTTAATGAAAACAATATGCCGAATACGTCTAGTGGAATTATTACAATGGCAAATTCAATGATGGAGGTCTCATCTTGTCCTTCTGCTCCTATGGTAGATTCCTTTTGCCCTCCTATTTGGAACCAACCTATCAATGGACAGAGTTTAGGATATGGTAACATGAATGTCGAAAACGATTCGAGTAGCCTTGGTCATGTAAGGTCTGGTATGAGTTGGATGCCTAATGCAATGCTAAGAGATAGTGTGTTTCTTCCAACTAGCTTGCCTCCATTTCCAGCTGATTCTGCGTTTATTGAAAGGGCAGCGAGGTTTTCGTGCTTCAATGGAGGAAATTATAGCGAAATGGTGAACCCGTTTAGCATTCCTGACCCTCTTAATCCTCACCCAACAATGCAAGAGGCTTTCGCCAGTGATGGTTCGAAACAGTCCCCTGGAATTGAACCACATAAGAAGCATGAAATGAACATGAGTGAAGTTTCTAAACCTGGGAAGAATGAGAAGAAAAGCCCATCTCATGATGAAGTTAGAAATGAAGTGAATGTGTTGAGTAATCAGTGTGACGAGGCAGAATTTAGCGGACGTGGCGCGCTAGAGGAGTTGGCCGGCTTAAAGAAGAGAAAGAGAACCCAACAGGTTGCACATTATCATATACTTTGCAATTATCTTTATTACATACTACTGTTCTTACATGGTTGTTCTTTTGTTGTTGATTTCAATCGCCTTTCCATGTCAGATAACTGAGAATAGTGAAGCACCAAAGCCAGATGCTGACACAGCAAAGGAAAAGGGTGATCAGAATCCGTCTTCGACTAGTAATCTTGGTCTGAATCATGGTAATCAGGAGCCACAAGGGTCTGATCCACCTAAGGAAGATTACATACACGTTCGAGCACGAAGAGGCCAAGCAACGAACAGCCATAGCCTAGCTGAGAGGGTAAGAATTTTTTGAATAACTTTGTTCAAAATATGGCGAAAATCTATTCGTGGGTTATTCTGATTATTTACTTATGATGTAGATAAGGAGGGAGAAGATTAGTGAAAGGATGAAATTCCTTCAGGATCTTGTCCCCGGTTGTAGCAAGGTAAGTAGTGTTAGTTAATGCAAGTAACATCGATGTTTTTCTTGTATAAGCTCATATATGTTTCTCTTACCAGGTTACTGGAAAAGCCGTTATGCTGGATGAGATCATCAATTATGTACAGTCTCTACAACGACAGGTTGAGGTATGTGACTATACATCGATTATCATCTATTTTTGGTTGGAAATTGGATAAATCTTGAGATCATTCATACAAGTTCATTTCCATTCGATTCAGTTTCTATCAATGAAGCTTGCAACCGTAAATCCACGACTAGACTTCAATATGGAGGGATTTCTTGCTAAAGATGTGAGTCTTCCCAGCATTTGTTGATCAATCAATCATTAGTTCAATTAATTCAAATTTATTTAAAAGTATAATTAATTGACAACAGATAGTACAATCTAGAGGTGGTCTATCATCTTTGCTGGCTTTTCCACCGGATATAGCCATGCATTTTCCTCCTCTGCACCCACCGCAACACGGGCTAAACCAGACCGGTTTTCAAAGGCCAATCGGACTCGGTTCAACCATTGTCTGTGGAGGATTAAGTGAACCCACCTCTCAGGTGAGCTGTACTACTTTTATTCCATCGAAATCTTATTCAAGAAAATTTTAAAACGACATCAGGTTTTATGGTTTTGTTATCAGCATGTGCAGGCCATGGCCAGTGTGTGGGACACCGAACTCCACAATGTCGTTCATAACAGCTTCGACTCAACAGCTCCTTCTAATACCCAAGATTTAACTGGTATATTCAATAGCTTATGAATAAGTTTTTTTTTTCTAGTCAAATATCCTAAGCTGAATGTTGTTTTATTACTACCAGATCACATGAAAGCCAAACCATAGATTTTTCCGAGCATTTAAATTTTGTTTCTCACTGAAAGATCATAGTGTGGCGATAGCAGAGCGAATTAATGTATTCCTTCTGGCAAAAGATTGAGATGCACCTATTCCTTATCCAAGATGATCTTATCCCTTATCTGGTGAGTAATTACTTACATTCTGATGTTGAAGTTTTGGGGCCAAAGCATATTAATGGACCATGATTGCTTTGCTATATTACAACGCTATACCATATGCCATGTATCCGAAGCTGATAGTTCTCGTCTCGTCTGAGTTGGCAGCTCTACAAACAGAAGAAGTGGCAGATTGATGAAGAGTTATTACCCAATTCTTCTTGAGGAAACAGATCAGGTGTTGTATTTCATTCTTGAGTTAGGCTGGAGAGTGTATTATTCTTGTTTAATGCCAAATGCTTCTCAAGAACTGTTTGCTAAGTTAAACTGAGGCCATGAGAAGTTGGAAATAAAAATTGTACATAGTTTTTGAAACTTGTTTTCCAACATCATTCCATTACACTTCAGTTTTTTGGTAGTTGATTAGTATTTGAACTTATGGGATCGAAATACGATGCCGTTTTGCATTTTATGCAAGTCAATTCGGCAATATGGAAGATCAGTACCTTAAAATGACTAATAACTAGGGTAATTACACTAATTTAATTTAGAGTTCAAATTTAAAAAAAAAAAAAAAAAAACCCTCCAAGAGGATGATTATTTTTGCACTTTACAATTTTTCTTTTCTCTGATTACATCCTAAAGTCTGAGTTTTTCATTTTGCATCCCAAAATCTGATAACTCCTTTAGTTAAAATGGAATTTGATGTCCTGATTAAAAAAAAAAAAACATTTGTCATCTCAAATTTAATTAAAGCTCCAAATCATTTTATTTTAAAATTATTTTTATTTGCATTCGATTCAAGCTCAGTGCGAACAAAAATCATGATCTTTAGTGAAAGTGATTTAAAAAAAAAGTGATAGTGCCCTTGAAGGTGAAGTTTTAAATCTTTAAAATATAATTATTTTCCATATTCGGAGCTTGCTGATATTTATTACCAATATATTCTATCTGACCATTAAAATTTGTCCAATTCAATCACGCAATTTCAATCCTAAATATTCTTTGTATTAGTCTAGATTCCTCATCTAAAATTAGGCAATTTAGTTTTCTCATTAGTACATTATTCCATGCTAAGCTCATCTAACCACGCAGATTCCTCATCCAAACACACTCACTCATTCGCACTTAAACATTAAAATAAACAAAACCCGTCGCTTTCATGACAAGTGCAAGTAGCCACCATAATTAGAGGGAAGCAAACGTACACCAATCGCCACAAAAGCCAACATGGCCATGATATTTTATTGAAAGCCAAATTGGAAAAGTAACAAGATGACAAATTGTTGCCCATCCATTCAGCTCTCCAAAAGCTGGTTTCATAATTTTCTTGGTTGCAATCACAATCAGTATCTGATAAGATTGCCAACTTTCATACGTGTTTCTTTTGTCCATCTCCACTTCTATTTCCATGCCAACATTATTACTTGTTTGCAATACAATCCATTTTCAAGAATTCTCTCTGCAACCCAACCATGACAATCAAGGGCCAAAAGAGAGCCAAGAACTCATCAAGAAGGTCCAAGAAAGATGCAGTTTCGGTTCGCATCCCCAACGAGAAAACTCCATTGTTGATGCCCAAGAAGGGAGAAAGCAGCAGCTTTAACAATCAAGATTTCAATGGATCAGCTTCGTTCGCCGGAGCTGTTTCTAATCTGTCGACAACGATCATCGGAGCTGGCATCATGGCCTTGCCAGCCACCATGAAGGTTCTCGGCCTCGGAGTTGGCATTGCAGCCATAGTGTTTGTTGCTGTCCTCACAGAGTATTCTATCGCCATATTGCTCCGGTTCAGCAAAGCCGGCCACGTGGCCTCCTATGGCGGCGTTATGGGAGATGCATTCGGAGATGCTGGCAAGAAAGTCTTGCAAGTTTGTGTAGTGATCAATAATATTGGGATGCTGATTGTGTACACAATCATCATTGGTATGACCTTAGATGCTTTCATAAGTCAGTACTAATGACTAATGCATTTTGTAATGAATTCTGATTCATTTTTGGAAGGTGATGTTGTGTCTGGATCATCTGCAAGTGGGGTCCATCATGCCGGGCTGTTGGAGAGCTGGTTCGGACAGCAATGGTGGAACGGGCGATTCTTTGTTCTTCTTTTCACAACTCTTTGTGTGCTCACTCCATTGGCATGTTTCAAGCGCATTGGTATATATATGCTGCAAATTAGATTTTCTGTATTCATCAAACATGGTTCTTGATTATTGAATTCCTTGCAGATTCTTTAAGACACTCGTCTGCCTTGGCGGTGTTTCTGGCAATTGTATTTCTTGTAATAACTGCAGGCATTGCTATAGTTAAATGGCTGCAAGGAACCACTACGATTCCGAGGTTTATCCCTGATGTTAGTGATGTTAATTCGATCTGGGCTCTTTTCACCGTCGTCCCTGTTCTTGTCACCGCCTACGTCTGCCATTTCAACGGTGAGTGACACCGTTTCTATTAAAGCTTCACCTTCTAGAAGATCTGGCAATGGGAACTAACATTCAAGACATTTTTCTGCAGTGCACAGTATCGAGATTGAGCTTAAGGATCCATCGCAGATAAAGTCAGTTGTTCGAACATCATTAGCACTGTGCTCGATTATCTACATGATGACGAGCTTCTTTGGGTTCCTTCTGTTTGGTGACTCGACTCTTGATGATGTGCTCTCCAATTTCGACACGAATCTTAACATCCCTTTTAGCTCCCAGCTGAATGATGCTGTTCGTGTTAGCTACGCGCTTCATCTGATGCTTGTTTTTCCAATCGTGCTGTTTCCACTGCGACTCAATCTGGATGGCCTGCTGTTTCCATCTTCGATTCCTTTGGAAACTGATAATGCTCGTTTCGGATTTCTTACTGTTGCTCTTGTTTCTGCCATCTTTTTAGGTGCGAATTTCATTCCCAGTATATGGGATGCTTTCCAGTTCACCGGTGCAACGGCTGCTGTTTGCATCGGATTCATCTTTCCCGCCATTGTTGTTCTGAGGTAATGACATGATTCTCTGTATTCTTGATGAGGTTATTAGGTTTTGTCGTTGATTGGTTTTGTGATCTGGTTTCAGGGATGCTCATGGGATAACTTCCAAGAAAGACAAGATCTTGGCTGTTTTCATGTTTGGTTTGGCTGTGTTGGCAAGCATGGTGGCTATATACAGTGATGTCGTTGCCATCTTTAAGAAGAACGTTTCGCCTTCTCGTGAATGATTCGTGCATGGCAAGTGTATGATAAAATGCCTGAAGATGTGTTTTTGCACTATGTGTGATTCAGATGAACTGAACAAGACTAGGCATCATGTTTGTAAAATTTTGAAGTTAAAATGTAAAAACAGTTCACTAAAATGAAGCTTTTTCTCTGCCCTATATACTAAAAAGATTGTCCCATTTCTGCAAATATTTCAAAATTTGTATGTATGAATTATAATATGTAGCTAAACAAGGATCATCAAGCTGTTATTTTTTATCCAGTCACACAGAAGATTGTATCCTCATCATTATCATCTGCCATTTAGACGATATTTTAAGTAAAATGTGACCAAAAACTTTTAGTTGACGAAAAATAAAACAACACTTAGCAATCTGGAATCTTCCTTGCTTATATCAACAAATTTCTGTTCTTTTAATTATGTATGAGTGGGGCTGGTGTACACCATTTGTACGGATCTTAAGATCCGTGTACCACTATCCGACCCGGCCCAATACAGTCATGACCCAGCCCAATACAGGCCTGACCCAATTTTTTCCCTTAGGTATTAACAATCCGGCCCAATTTCTTCCTTTTTCCCTCAGCTACGTGATTTCTTCCCTCAGGTCGCGTATTCCATCGAGTTTCTTCTATCAAATTTCTTCCCTCAGGTCGCAATTAACAATACTTCATATCAATCAATCAATCTTCATGGAAATTGCAGATGAAATCGCATCTGGTAAATTAATAATTCATCTGCTAAATTTCAAACTTTTCAATTTGAAAACATTAATGAAACATGATGGTCATCTTATAAAAACGTAAAGGTATAGTTAACTATATGTGAAGGTCTCCGTATTTAAAGAAACTGAATGCCTTGTATGTATATAGTTGACTTATTTTAGTTCTGTTTATTCTCGTATGCTTAAGAATACATGATGGTTATCTTATGAACACGTGAAGGTATACTTAACTAAACCTAAAGGTCTCCCTATTTTTTTCCAGATGACACCATTCAATTAAATTACAAAAGGTATGTCTAACATAAGTAAAATGTATGTCTAAAACTACTAAAATGTATGCTTAACATAACACTAAAGATATGTCTAACACAACTAAAAAGTATAGTTAACATAACATAAAAGGTATGTCTAACATAAGTAAAAGGTATGTCTAACACTACTAAAAGGTATGCTTAACATAACACTAAAGATATGACTAACATAACTAAAAGGCATGTCTAACACAACTAAAAAGTATAGTTAACATAACATAAAAGGTATGTCTAACATAAGTAAAAGATATGTCTAACACCACTAAAAGGTATGCTTAACATAACATAAATGTCAGACTCATATTTGGGCGGATTTCATCCGCGATCTAGAGACGCGTGCAGGCGCGTGCGGACGCGTCTGAGCGCGTGACGGGCCGGGTCAGAAGTGTTGTATGGACCCTAAATCCATGCAAATGGTGTATATAAATTTTTGTGATTATGTATTGCAACTTCATCAAACCTGTCATATGAAAGAACGAGTTTCCCTATGAAGAAATGAATAATGTCATAAGTGAAGGCCGTTAATGAGCACTTGGTGTTGGAGTGCACACCTCATTACCTTTCTGGGGCAATGGGCTGTGTTGGGCCTCTGTTTTCAACACCTTTTGGGCCTTGGAGGATGAGTTCTTGCAGTATTTGAGTGAGTTAAAGGGCCATAGTGGGCCGTTGGGCCAAGTTGAGGGTGGGTGGTGTAGAGTGGGCCCATGGGTAGGTATTGGTAGTCTTAAATACTTATACTGTATGTTGTTAGATAAGCAATCTCGTTGAAACTTGTGTTAAATATTATGCAGTTAATTTGTCAACACTAAGGTACATTCTCTTGATTCCAACAGTAATTATATGTCTTAGATGGATGGTCGTCAAAAAATATTCTCAATAAATTTTGCCTCAAATATTTTTCTCAACAAATTTTGGATGCCAAATGGATAAACACAAGTTTTACGTCAGAGACTGAGCAATATTTAAAACGATAAATTTCATAACAAGACCCAATTCATAGGTTAGTTCTCAATTTTAGATCCAATTTTAAAAGTTTCAAAATAAGGGATTCAATTTTGCATTTTTTTCTCAATTTACGGTTTGAAAATTAGATTGAGATCTCAATTTAAGACAAAATTCCATTTTTATTTTCTTTTTATTTATAATTATAAATTTATTTATATTTCAATATGCATTTATATTTTAGAAAAATTAAGTCAAGTTAGTACAATTTTCAATTGATCTTCATCAGTTTATATTAATTTATATAAAACATGAAAGAATGAAAGAAAAATATAATAAATTCAATTCACAAAATATAATTTATATTAAATTGATTAATATTAAAATTGGTTTTCTATACTTTATTCATAAAATTATTAAAATAAAGGAATCTTAATTTTATGAATTGCATTAATTATATGTGTATATATAAAAAAAGAAAAAAAAAGAAAAAGAAAATAAAATGGAATTTTGTCTTGAATTAAGAACTCAATCTAATTTTCAAATCTTAAATTGAGAAAAAATGTTAAATTTTGGTTTAGAATTGAGAATTAATCTATAAGTTAGATCTTGTTATGAAATTTATTCTATTTACTTAAAACATCCAAATGAAGGAATATTTATATCAAACTAGAAAAGCCATTTTTATAACAAAATATGTTTTCTTCCCAAGAAAACATAGTTTCGTACAAATGCTTATGCAGCGTTTGGTAATTTTGGAATTTGCAATTTTTGTATTTTCCAGACCTATGACACGTATTATATTTTGGACCAGAATGAATGCAAATGTACGTAGTTTCACTTTCGTCTCTCCACCAGTCATATCTTACATAGCTACCAGTCATATATCGACATTTACATTAACCTTGTCACTCTCTTCTATGATCTGAAAAGATGTCGCAGAGCAGCAACAATGGAGTCCACATACTAGTGTTCCCATACCCAGCACAAGGCCACATGCTTGCCCTCCTGGATCTAGCTCACCACCTCTCTCAAAGAGCCTTAACCCTAACCATCTTAATCACTCCCAAAAATCTCCCAATCTTAGCCCCACTCCTCTCCGCCAATCCCACCATCCAAACCCTAATCCTCCCTTTCCCTCCCCACCCTTCAATCCCCGCCGGCGTCGAAAACGTCAAGGATATCGGCAACCGTGGAAACATACCGATCACCGCTGCGCTCAGTCAGCTTCGAGAGCCTATAATCCAGTGGTTTAAGTCCCACCATAACCCCCCTGTTGCCATCCTCTCCGATTTCTTCCTCGGATGGACCCACCACCTGGCCCAGAATCTCGGGATTCCCAGGATCGTTTTCTTCGGCATTGGATCTTTCGTCGTCGCGAGTTTAGATCGTCTGTTCTCCAAGTTTTATGACGTGGAACCTGGGACTGAGGTGAGGTTCGATGACTTACCTCGTAAGCCGTGTTTCAGTTGGGACAATCTCCCGTCCTTGTTCCGGCGGTGCAAGGAACTGGAGTCTCGTGACAAGATCGCCGCTGACTTTATCAAGACTTCAATGGCCGCCAATGGGCTGAGTTGGGCCTCTGTTTTCAACACCTTTTGGGCCTTGGAGGATGAGTTCTTGGAGTTTTTGAGTGATTTCAAGGACCATTCACGTTTCTACAGTGTTGGGCCGTTGAACATGGTGGATGAGTCGGCGAAGTTGAGGGTGGGTGATGACAGCAAGGGTGGTTCCAATGGTGGTGTCATCTCATGGCTGGATCAGTGGGCCGATGGGTCCGTTTTGTACGTGTGTTTTGGTAGTCAAAAGCTGCTCAAGAAGGCCCAAATGGAAGCCCTGGCTATTGGGCTTGAGAGGAGTGGGGTCCGCTTCGTTTGGGTCGTGAAGTCCTTGTCGGCCCAACAGCTGGCGGATGGGTACGGATCGGTCCCGGATGAGTTCGAGGAACGGGTTTCCGGTCGGGGCTTTGTTTTGAAGGGGTGGGCCCCACAGACGGAGATACTGAGTCACCGCGCGGTGGGTGGGTTCCTGAGTCACTGCGGGTGGAACTCGGTGTTGGAAGCGGTGGCGGGTGGTGTGATGATACTGGGATGGCCCATGGAGGCAGACCAGTTTGGGAATGCTAAGCTGTTGGTGGAGTACAAGGGCTCTGCTGTGGTGGTGTGCCAGGGTGCCGAAACGGTGCCCGACTCGGCTGAGTTGGCTCAGAAGATTGCTGAATCGATGCATGGGGATTCAATGGAAAAGGGTAAAGCAAAGGAATTGAAAAGCAAGGCGTTGGAAGCAGTTAAAGATGGTGGGAGTTCCATCAAAGATTTGGATAGGCTTGTCCAAGAATTAGCTCAACTTAAGCACAAAAGCGTGTCTCAAGATGATGAATGCAAGATTTAAGGAAAAAGCTATTTACTTTTATATAGCTATTTCTTTTGTGTTTAAAATAAAATGTAATTTTATCAAGGATCATTGTGCTTGTGTCAACTGTCAAGTGTTCCTAGTAGTATTGTTTTAATGGCAAATCGAAACACCCAAGTATTAGCTCTTTCTGAAAAGATCATCTAACAAATAATGTATAAAACAAAATCATTTTTTTCCATATACTAAGGTTATTATGTTTCCACTTACATTAGATAGCCTCACTTATAAAGCTAAACACTTCCAAAAGTGACCTATGATCCATGAATGATGCATGATTTTTTCACATTTCATTGAAGTGCTTCCTCGCAGTGCAGCATGGATCATCATTACAGGCTTCAGGCTTCGCCGTTTTGTACTTGCAAATTGAGCCTGAATAAACACAAAAGAATAAGCATACGGGCTCGTATTTAGTCAACACCATCCTTCGTGGTGTAGAATCATTTGAGCTGCTTCAGAAGATATTGCAATCTGTTAACAATCTGAATAGAAGATTGTAGATGAAGATGAGGAAAAGTTCTATTGATAATCTTGAATGAGAGGAAAGATAACAATCAGATTTTGTGAAGTTTACAAATGAATCGGATAGTAGAAGCAGTTCTATCCTTCTTCTATTTATACTCAAGAAGAAATACTATCTTTGATCTAATTAAAACTAATTAATCAACAAACTAAACAAACAGAAAAAACTAATTAACTTTTAATAATAACCTCTTCTTCTTTAGACCCCTCAAAATGAGCATGAATGTTGAGAAGGCCCATTTTGGCTTTGTAAGAATGAAACATGTTTGGCCCAAGAGCTTTAGTCATTATATCAGCCCAGTTCTGCTCGCTTGGGATTTGAATGAGCTTGATTACGCCTTGTTGAATCTTCTCTCTGGTAAAATGGTAATCTGTTTATATGTGCTTTGTCTTCTCATGTAAGACCAGATTATATGCAATACAATGAGCTGGTCTGTTATCTGTATATAGCACAGTAGGTTGAGGATGAGGCACTTTGAGATCTTTCAATATATAAATGATCCATTGTAGTTCACAGGTTGTATATCCTATAGTCCTGTATGCTGCTTTAGCTGAGGACCTGCTGACTGTAGCTTGCTTTTTCGACTTCCAAGATATGAGAGAATCACCAATATAAATAGTATAACCAGTGACACTTCTTCTAGTGATCTCACACTTTGCCCTATCTGAATCTGTGAACGTTTTTAACTTGAAATCACAATTGTGTGGATATAGTATGCCTTGGCCTGGATTAGTCTTTAAGTACCTAAGAAGCCTGAGCAGCTGACAAATGAGACTGATTAGGTTTACTCATAAATTGAGCAAGAGTTTGAATAGCATAAGACAAATCAGGTCTAGTAATAGTTAGATATAAAAGTTTGTCCACTAGTCTTATATGTATACAGTGGGATCTTTTAGTAAAGAAGTTTCTTCAGTTGTAAAAGACTGTTTTAAATTCATTGGTATTGTGCATGGTCTGCTGCCCAAGTAACCAGAATCACTTAGCAAGCGATTTTCCTACCTAATATTCGGTACCTAATATTCGGCAACTGATTAGGATAATAAATAAAGTACAGGTTAGTTGGATACATCTGATTCTTTTTTTTATTTTAATTTAAGTTCGTTATCATGTTTTCAGTCATATTTTTGTTTATTGATCATATTGTGTATATAGTCTATTAAATGATGTTGCTTTAAAACAAAATACAAACGAAATAAAATATCTCATGTAATCTATTCTAAAATGACAAGTGTCCTCACTAACCAATCTAATTATTGCCTACATAACTTTAACGCTTGTTTGAAAATGAAATTAATTTTCATGGATACATTTTCATGAGGCAGAATTTCACTATTTACTTAAAAACTTAATTCATTTTCACAAATTGAACTTACATTTTGTGAGTCATAGTTTATAAAATTAGATGAGTACAATAATCTTTTATATATATATATAGAGAGAGAGAGAGAGAGAGAGTGATTGATTATGAGGAACCAAACATTGGGTTTCTTAAGGGTGTGTCTACCAACCTAAATCACAACCAAATTATTCAATCCCCTTATATCAAATGTCAACACATCATTGGTTAGATTAAATATTTATGGATATAATTTAGATTGTTGATAAATGATATAATTTGTATTTAATTTTTTTAAATATCAAAATTCCTATTTTTTTTGTTTATAAGTAGAGTCTAATATTGACATATTTTGAATTATAAATTTTAAATTTCCTATTTTCTCTCAATCTCAAATTTTATCTTTTTTTTTACATTTTAATATTCTCTCTTTTCTATGCAATTATTATATTTTAAAATATAATTAAAAAAAATTCAAAATAATATATTTTTAAATATTTAGGGTTTTTCGATTATTTAATCTATGAGAAAAAATAATTTTATATTGTGTTTGTAGATGAAAGAGAAATAATATTTTATTAAAAAGTTGGGTTGTATTAGGTTGTTGATAAAGTATAAAAAATTTGGAATTAAGTTCGGTTGTAGGTTGTATATGTGGATGAGAAACAAATTATTATTTTATTGTGAGGTTGAGTTGTGAAAAGTTGTTGATGAAGATAGTCTTGTAGAGCCAGATCTACCGATGTGACAATACACGTATATGTTAAATCTTTTCTTAGCGATATATTTTTCTTACGTATCGCGATATTCTTTTTTTACTTAATCTCTTTTATTTTTTTCTTTTCTTACATAATTTAAATAAATTTGTTTTTTATTTTTTTCTGAATTTCTTTCTTAGTTTTTTTATACTTGCCATAGTCTTTTCTTACTTTATTTTTTTTTAATTTTTTTTCTTACGTAATTTAAATAAATTTTTGTTTTATTTTTTTCTCCATTTCTTTCTTAGGGGTCGTTTGCTTCGGGTGTTGGGTTTGTTTAGGTTGGTTGGGCTTTTTGGGCTTTTACTGTTCATCGAAGACAAAATAACACTTTTTGGGTATTTGGTTTGTGGGTTTCGTGGTGTGTTTATGTTAGATTATATGTTTGGTTTGGTTTGTGGGTTTCGTGGTGTGTTTATGTTAGATTATATGTTTGGTTTGAATGTTTATGTTATTGTAGATATGGGTTTATTTCAATATTTGTGTTTGCTTTGTTGGTTTAAAACGGATAAGAAACATAAAAAGACCGATTTACCCTTACTTCCCACAATAATAATATTATAATCAATTGATTTATTAAAGAAAAAAAATTGATGTGAACTTCCCCCAATTCATAGATCAAATTCGATCGATTACACTGTGATACCACTGCAATCGAGCTACACACAATCGAAGTTGCCTTCCTCAATTCTCAACCCTCCAAAAACTACTGCAAGAGGAACACCAAGTGAAGCTCATGAATTGAAAAAATTCGATCTTAATTTCGGTCAATACCATCGCATTTGTCACCACATCCCTCACTGGTTTGAGAAATTCGACCGAACCAAACTGAAATCTTTGAAGACGAAGAAGCAAGGAATTCAGTCAGTAACAACAAAGCTCATCAGCGCTTGTTGAGGTCCATTGAATTATCTGGAGTTCAAGTTATCTGGATTATTTGGAGTTATCTGGAGTTATCCATTTAACCCTGAATTATCTGGAGTTCAAGTTCTTGATGATTGCAAAGATATATCAGGACTTGGCCAGTATCCAGCAAAACTAATGCTCATACTATTCGCTTCTCTCTGCATGAGTGAGTTGACTTTAATTTTATAATTGGGGTTGAATGTATACGATTTAGGGGCTTTGAGAATGTGAGCTAAGATTTTACTTGTGAACTTTGAAAATATAATTGAACTGAATTATATTTATTTGCAGTTTTCTTAGGTTTTTCAGTTTCCATGAATTGATACTTGTATTTCACCAAAAATTTTCGTTTTGTCACCCTCAATTAGCTGGAGTTTAACTTCATGATGAGAATAAACAAAAAAATGACTTTTGTCCAGGATTTAGCATAACTTATTCTCTTGTCGGTCCCTTCTCTCTGCATGAGTGGGTCATATCTTATAATTCATGATCTCACTTCAGTCTTTGTTAAATAGTTTTAGTTATCACACCATATAGATAATAGAATGCACTCAGAAGATAAGCAAAGTCTAACTATTTACCTAGCTCACACATGTGAATTTTCATTGTGGTACTGGATGTATCATTTTGTTTGTTAAAACATTGTTTGGTCAACCAAACATCAGTGGAACTTTGTCTTTTTTTTTTTTTTGGAATACATTAGAAGGTAATTTGTTGGTTGAAATAAGTGCAGGTACTGATGATGATAATCCTCAACCATTGTATAATAGAGGTCCAGTAGGAGGTCGTGTGGCAGGGAATGAAAGATCATTTGTAGCTTCAGCACCATTTCAAAGGGTTCAAATGGATATGGAATACAAATCCACAATCTTGAGCAGCTTATGGTGCAGTTCTACGAGCTTTTAAAGCTCAGTCCGATGCACCTACATGGGTATATTGTGTTGCATGTTTATTTCTTATGCTCTGAATTGTATCTTTGATTTTTGGAGAACTAATATGTCATCTGACTTGGCTTCTTCACGATGTGGTTGTTTTCCAGGAGAAAGAATGTCTAATAACAGAATGAAGGAAGAAATTAAGGGTCTCAGACGATGAGCACAGAGAACTACTTACTCAGTTCAATGGTGATGACCTTATTCACAAGATCAGAGAGTGGAGAGAGGCAGGTGGGAACAGAAATATCATCCTGAATGTCCCCCAGCACGTTAACAGCTAGTTACAGAGTCCATGACCTTTTCAGCATCTCGCAAAAGGTAGAAGACTTCCTTATCAGGAAATCCATTTGGTGCACCATCTCAGTCTTTGCACCCTCAGTCAGTGGCTAGTCGCACACTAACTTTTGCTAATTCTCCTTGTATATTCAGGGCTGCCATTCTTTGGTTTATGATAGCAACACACCAAATGCGACTGTGGAATAGGTTAACATCAAAGAGGTAGCTATGTTTTACATTCTGTCAGCCCAAAATTTTACTACTTAATGAGTAGAGGGAGAGTATCCTCTATGACCCATTTTGTAAATGAAATGCGGCCTTCACGAAATGGGGTTTTGAGAACGATACTGAGGAAATTGAGATATTGCATACTGATACATTAATTAAGAAAGTAGCATGTGTGACCTTGTTGAATCTCATAGTCCTTTGCAAGTTCAAGTACCAATTTTCTCTTTGTTATGGTAGGTGGAGAAGGTGCTTGAGGCAAGCCATCCTGATGTATCTGAGATAGACAAGGCTAAGAAAATGCTCAAGGTTATTATCGATTGTTAGTAAAAAATCGTTACTTTACTCTCTACGCTTTTGTGCCAAAATACCTATTGTAATTGGTGACGCAGGAACATGAACAAACGTTGGTTGAAGTGATTCAAAAACTTGTCAAAGATAGGCTCATTAAAAATATTTATCCTCAGAACCTTATTAAAGAGAAGCATATGTCATTCAATAAAAACATTTTCCATCTAGCTGCATTAGGAATCTGCATTAATATAGTTGGCATCTATAGGAATTTGAACAAGCCTTTCTAGGCAACTGTAAATAGTGCAGTAAACTGCTTTGTTTAGCATTCGTCTGATTCTTTCTCGCATTTCTATTTTTGCATTAGATGACGAGCAACAACCGCATAATGTCGATTATCATGGTCCAAGCAATGAACTTGAGATTGCTGGAAGGACTGGGAGTTATGAACTGGCAAGAGGTTAAAGTTGTGCTCAGATTTCCAGCAAACGATGTCGATTCTTGTCCATAGCTTAACCGCCACCACCACCACCTGAGTTTGTAGCTCATTTAGTGGGATACGTGACCGATATGATCTGATTGAAACAAGATTTGTAGGAATCCAAGCCATTATTTTAATTTTCTTGTATACAGATTAAGATATTGCGTTTTAAGTTCAAATGTAGCAAAATAGAAGTTTTCCTGTATATTAAGAAATGTATTCCAACATATTCTGTGTTTCACCTGCCAGAGTTTCATGGAAATATGATAACTTAACATTGTATTCATGGCATATTTGCACTCACAACATGTCTATATGTATGAATATTAGCACACCAAAAACATGAATCAATCTTGGTTCTTAAACTAGTAGAGTTATTAGGCCATGTGGAATCCTGTTAAATTTTGGCATACAAAAATTGATATTACATTTCCACACCATATAATGCAGCAAACTAACATCATTTGTATCAGTTGAACCCTTTATAAACCTCACAATGTTGATACAAATTCCAAGATCAGATTCACCATCTGCCCATCAAAAGTCGGTCCCTCCATCTGAAAATGGCTCGCTCCCTCGATTAAATATTTTTCATTCCGACCAGCAGCATTCTTCAACTTGTTCTCGAGCTGTTTGGCACTTGTGAAACCATCCCTAGTCCCTATTACAAAGAGTTTAGGTTTTGGAAACTGTAATATGGCTTTATGGTGCCTTCTAAAAAGAATCGACGCGGTTAATTCAAACGGATAGCCTATGCTCACATAGCCAACAACTTCCTCAATCTTGTCAACTGCAGAACCAGCAATGGGTGCGCCTGTGGGCAATAAACAACATGAAGCAAATATGTTTCAGTATTGACAGATCACACAAACAAGAACTTATAGTCCAACAGTCTCACATTAGAATGTACAAACTACTATGCAACCCTATGTATTAACTATGAGAAACAAGTGAATTGATCCATTTATATAACACTGGACAAACTGTAATGCGTGTTGAAAACTCATAATAATTAAGGCCGATAAGGTGCAATATACTTCTACTAGCCATTAGAATTTGAGCTCAAGAACCACATACTGATTCAACAAAACCAAAAAAGCCCAAAATTCATTGACCATTATCTAGCTTGCAAAGTTCTAAGCCAAAACAACAGACGGTCTGTATTAGGAACCGGAGAAGTTGCATACCTCATCGAGTGCCATAGTTTTAAGTAGTATAAGAACTTCAAAAAAAACAAAGATTCCAACAAAATTCGTAAATCAAAACTCATTCACCATCTTCCACAATCGTATGAAACCCACCATTTAGCTCATTGCAGGAATCAAAATGCAGAAAACCCAAAAAAACTAATATTGCGAACTTCAAACCGATGTGTGCCTCAAATTTCTAAAGCAACCGAAAACAAAAAGTCACGTAAAAAAACAACCCTAAACCCATACATCCATTAAAGAACTACCTTTTTGCTCAATTTATCTGTACGAGATGTCGATTACCTTATGTTCCTCAGATGAACTCCGAATCTTTGCAACAGCCCGTCCGTTTACCAAACCGGTCCCATGTCTACCAATTCGCGATGTAGTCTTGAATATTTGGTGTCTTAAACCTCAAATCGGATCTAGGCAGTAGATTGACGGTGGCGCACGGTGGGATTCGATCGGAGGCACCCACGAAGGCTAGGGTTTGAAAATGACGAAGGAAAGGGTTCTCAATAGATTTGGGAGGGGGGGAGGAATTGATTTGGGGGGAAAAGGAAAGGGAAATTGATTTGATTAATGGCATTTGTGTAATTAATTGATTACAAAACGTTAGTACTGCCGAATTTATGTGTACAATAGGGGCAAATAGATACTTTCACATTTTTTACTGTTCAGACTAAATGAAACCCACCCAATTTGGTGGGTTTAGAAATAGGGTCTTTGCACAACCTAAACCATATTTTGCAGCCCGGGCCCAAGCATTTTTTCGGGCCGTAAACATGCGAAGCAAACACGGGTTTAGGTTGGTTTCTAATTCGAAACCAACCTAAACCCACAGAGCAAACAGGGCCTTAGTTTTTTTATACTTACCGTCTTTTCTTTTCTTACTTTATTTCTTTTATTTTCTTTCTTTTCTTACTTAATTTAATTTATTGCCCATCGTTTTATTTCATTTTTAAATAATTTTTTTTTTCATCTCAATTTCTTTCTTATTCTATATTATTCTTTCTTATTTTATCCCTTTTTAATATATGTTTTTTTTTCTTGTCAATTTCTTTTTATTCTATATCCACACATTTTTCTTCAAACTCATCTCATTAGATCTTCATTTTTTTAAAGTAAATTGTCAATTTCTTCTATCTTAGTTGACATTTTTATCAATAATACTTGGAAAAATATTTGCTAAGACATGTTTTTCTTATTCATTTCAATTTCTAAACTTATGTACAATTAAAGAAAATTATGTGTTAGCAATTTTTTTTCAAGTACTATTGATGGCAACTCAAGGAGAAGAAAAGAAATTGACA
The DNA here is from genome assembly GCA_946896805.1 of Scutellaria galericulata. Lineage (NCBI taxonomy): Eukaryota > Viridiplantae > Streptophyta > Magnoliopsida > Lamiales > Lamiaceae > Scutellaria > Scutellaria galericulata. The sequence goes on along the minus strand of OX335791.1, from coordinate 2,177,576 downwards.
ATTTACTAAAAAAAAATGGAGATAAAATGAGATGGGTTTGAAAAAGTGTGAATATAGAATAAGAAAGAACTTGCATTAATAAGAAAAAAATTATTTAAAAATGAGATAAAACCAGAAATAATGAAACAACACTTGGCAATCTGGAATCTTCCTTGCTTATATCAGCAAATTTCTGTTCTTTTAATTATGTATTGCAACTTCATCAAACCTGTCATATGAAAGAACGAGTTTCCCTATGAAGAAATGAATAATGTCATAAGTGAAGGCCGTTAATGGACACTTGGTGTTGGAATGCACACCTCAATACCTTTCTGGGGCAATGGGCTGTGTTGGGCCTCTGTTTCCAACACCTTTTGGGCCTTGGAGGATGAGTTCTTACAGTATGAGTGCGTTAAAGGGCCATTCACGTTTCTACAGTGTGGGCCGTTGGACCAGGTTGAGGGTGGGTGGTATACAGTGGGCCCATGGGTCGGTTTGTATGTGTGTTTAGGTAGTCTTAAATACTTATACGTTGTTACACAGTAGCGGATTCAACATTATATATTTGGGGGCGAATATTTGGGGGGCGAATATATAGGTAAGAAAATAAAAAAATATTTGGGGCGGATTTAGGATTATACATTTGGGGGGGCGAGTATCATAGGTAAAAAAATAAAAAAATATTTGGGGCAAGTATCGTAGCAAATATTTTGGGATATAAGAAAATATATGATATATAATATATTAGGTATTTTTTGCCAAAATTTTTGGGGGCCAGCTGCCCCCGCCCCTGTTGTTACATAAGCAATCTCGTAGAAACTTCTGTTAAATATTATGCAGTTAATTTGTCAATACTAATGTACATTCTCTTGATTCCAACAGTAATTACCTTTATATATGTCTTAGATGGATGGTCGTCAAAAAATATTCTCAATAAATTTTGCTTCAAATATTTTTCTCAACAAATTTTGGATGCCAAATGGATAAACACAAGTTTTACGTCAGAGACTGAGCAATATTTATACACAAAAACTTCTGTGTGCACAGAAGTGAAATTCGTGCAATCCATACATTTATAACATAAATGTACTACATTTATGTACAAATATATGTACCTTTTAAAAGGAACATGCATAAAGATATGGAATGCACGAATTCACTTTTGTGCAAGTGAAACACAAAAATGTTACTCTTATTTATAACATCCAAATGAAGGAATTTTTATATCAAACTAGAAAAGCCATTTTTATAACAAAATATATTTTCTTCCCAAGAAAACATAGTTTCGTATAAATGCTAATGTAACGTTTGGATTTGTAAACTACTTGGCGAGACCTATGACACGTGTTATATTTTGGACAAGAATGAATGCAAATGTACGTAGTTTCACTTTCGTCTCTCCACCAGTCATATCTTACATAGCTACCAGTCATATATCCACATTTACATAAACCTTGCCTCTCTCTTCTCTGATCTGAAAAGATGTCGCAGAGCAGCAACAATGGAGTCCACATACTAGTGTTCCCATACCCAGCACAAGGCCACATGCTTCCCCTCCTCGATCTAGCTCACCTCCTCTCTCAAAGAGCCTTAACCCTAACCATCTTAATCACTCCCAAAAATCTCCCAATCGTAGCCCCACTCCTCTCCGCCAATCCCACCATCCAAACCCTAATCCTCCCTTTCCCTCCCCACCCTTCCATCCCCGCCGGCGTCGAAAACGTCAAGGATATCGGCAGCCATGGAAACATACCGATCACCGCTGCGCTCAGTCAGCTTCGAGAGCCTATAATCCAGTGGTTTAAGTCCCACCATAGCCCCCCTGTTGCCATCCTCTCCGATTTCTTCCTCGGATGGACCCACCACCTGGCCCAGAATCTCGGGATTCCCAGGATCGTTTTCTACTGCTCTGGAGCTTTCGTCGTCGCGAGTTTAGATCGTCTGTTCTCCAAGTTTGATGACGTGGAACCTGGGACTGAGGTGAGGTTCGATGACTTACCTCGTAAGCCGAGTTTCAGTTGGGACAATCTCCCGTCCTTATTCCGGTGGTGCAGGGAACTGGAGTCTCGTGACAAGATCGCCGCTGATTCTATCAAGACTTCTATGGCCGCCAATGGGCTGAGTTGGGCCTCTGTTTTCAACACCTTTTGGGCCTTGGAGGGTGAGTTCTTGGAGTTTTTGACTGACTTAAAGGGCCATTCACGTTTCTACAGTGTTGGGCCGTTGAACATGGTGGATGAGTCGGCGAAGTTGAGGGTGGTTGATGGCAACAACGGTGGTTCCAATGGTGGTGTCATCTCATGGCTGGATCAGTGGGCCGATGGGTCCGTTTTGTACGTGTGTTTTGGTAGTCAAAAGCTGCTCAAGAAGGCCCAAATGGAATCCCTGGCTATTGGGCTTGAGAGGAGTGGGGTCCGCTTCGTTTGGGTCGTGAAGTCCTTGTCGGCCCAACAGCTGGCGGATGGGTACGGGTCGGTCCCGGATGAGTTCGAGGAACGGGTTTCCGGTCGGGGCTTTGTTTTGAAGGGATGGGCCCCACAGACGGAGATACTGAGTCACCGCGCGGTGGGTGGGTTCCTGAGTCACTGCGGGTGGAACTCGGTGTTGGAAGCGGTGGCGGCTGGTGTGATGATACTGGGATGGCCCATGGAGGCAGACCAGTTTGGGAATGCTAAGCTGTTGGTGGAGTACAAGGGTTCTGCTGTGGAGGTGTGCCAGGGTGCCGACACGGTGCCCGACTCGGCTGAGTTGGCTCAGAAGATTGCTGAGTCGATGCATGGGGATGCAATGGAAAAGGGTAAAGCAAAGGAATTGAAAAGCAAGGCGTTGGAAGCAGTTACAGATGGTGGGAGTTCCATCAAGGATTTGGATAGGCTTGTCCAAGAATTAGCTCAACTTAAGCTCAAAAGTGTGTCTCAAGATGATGAATGCAAGATTTAAGGAAAAAGCTATTTACTGTTATATAGCTATTTCTTTTGTGTTTAAAATAAAAGAATTATATAATGTAATTTTATCAAGGATCAATGTGATGGTGTCAAGTGTTCCTAGTAGTAATATGATACCATCGTGTATCGAAGGCGCAAGAAGAATAAGGGGTCCGATCGTGGTCAAGGCCCATAGAGATTATTTATTATCTATTGTTTTAATTACTGCTTTATTTTCGTTAATCAGAGTGGGCCTTATTGTTTTGGGTTTCAGAACACTTTAAGTATTTAAGTATTGCTTTGTTTTCTAGATGCCTTCAAAACACTTTAAGTATTTAAGTATTACTTTGTTTTATAGATTAGGCATCGATTGATCATTGTTGGAAGGAATTCAACCGTAGGCTTGGGAAGGAGGTTACCTCCTGGACTGTTTTTATCATACATTGCTATTGAGAATTGTTCCTTTTTTTTTTTTTTTTTTTTCCGTCTATTCCATGTTCTCAACATAATACTTTAATACTACCTCCGTCCCGGCTTATTTTGCCTACTTTGACCGGCACGGATCCTAAGAAAATAGAGTTAACTGTTAGTTGGATGTGTAAGTTTATGTTTTTTTCACTTTAATTAGGAAAGTTGGCAAAATAAGTTGGGACAAACAAAAGTGAAAAGTAGGCAAAATAAGGTGGGACGGAGGGAGTATATGAGAAAAATAACTATTGTTTTAATGGCAAATCAAAACACCCAAGTATTAGCTCTTTCTGAAAAGATCAGCTAACAAATAATGTATAAAACAAAATCATTTGTTTCCATATACTAAGGTTATTATGTTTCCACTTACATTAGATAGCCTCACTTATAAAGCTAAACACTTCCAAAAGTGGCCTATGATCCATGAATGATGCATGATTTTTTCACATTTCATTGAAGTGCTTCCTCGCAGTGCAGCATGGATCATCATTACAGGCTTCAGGCTTCGCCGTTTTGTACTTGCAAATCGAGCCTGAATAAACACAAAAGAATAAGCATACAGGCTCGTATTTAGTCAACACCATCCTTCGTGGTGTAGAATCATTTGAGCTGTTTCAGAAGATATTGCAATCTCTTTAAGCAGTAGTGTTCAAGCAACGATCATAACTAAAGGAGTAATAAGTCTATGCAAATTTTAATCCACCACCATACTACGTTTCTTTAAACTTTCATTACCTAAAGGAAATCCAAGGTGTAATGATATGGCGTCCTTCTGCTCACAGCATAAATGAAACAAGGAGGCAATCTGTAGTCCAAATGACCCAACACCACATAAATCGTGATCCTGTTATCCAAAATAAAAGTGACATGAGCACGGAAGCAACACATTGATTTCACAAGAAACTAAGTGTACTTGAAAAAATTCAGAGTTTAAACCATACCCGGTGCCAGACATCATGCTGCCATCAGATCTACTGTCAAGTTTCTTGAAAAGAGCTTTTACAATGTTACCAAATCTCTAGAGGAAGGCACTGACACAGCATAGTTTTCTTAATTCATCACCAATATGAAACAAAAGGTCAGTACCAGCAGAGGTGGGTTTCAAAACAACTAATCGGGTTTTTTGTTTTTACAAATGTCAATGCAAAGAAGATGGTGGTTTTAAGTAATAAAATTAAGAAACAACAGCTTGTGCAATATGTAGTGAGTGTAACAATACATTAAGGTCTCAATTCACATACGGCAATCATAATAACCATTTCTGAGAAACTTTGTTAGTATACACCAGCAAAGTTGTGCCAACCATATAAATGCAAAAGTGTGCAATTAAGGGACACAAAATTGCATTTAATAGATAACTTAATCTAAATTTATATGCGATTTCAATACTACCCAGCTAACTTTTTATGAACAAACTTGTACCTGAGTAACCATGAAAAGATGTATTCAGAAGAATCCAGTAGTATAGCAGCAGCTACTTGTTGCCTATTCTTCTCTGCCAAAATAAGGTCCTCCCTAAAATGGAGTGAAAGGTGATGATAATTAGTATTAAAATTATTAACCCTGAAAAGAAACATTTCATGTGCAAAATGATGCAAACCTTCATAATAATAGGTAAATTTTACGACAATTATCTCTATTTCTTTCTGCAAAGCTAAGTACTGGATGGTAATCAAATACCATGTGAAGCATCAATTCTCTTTAAAAGAAAAATTTACAAAAACCAACGGTTCTCTCTTTACAAGTAAAGATTAAATACCTTATAGGTTATCCATTTTCTTTTATTGACATAACATCAAAGAGATAAATACCTTATTGCAGCATTTGATCAATAGAGGCTGTTTGATTATGAGAAGCACCGCAAAAACTCGTCTCACACAATTCAGCCAGAATCAAAGCCATGTTTGATCATTAAAACATAAAGTTGAAACTTGGAACTGAAATAACCAGCTTGGTGTAATGAGTGAAGCATGACCAAACAAATTTGCATGTCAGGAGCAATACCGTCAGCTAGCATCATTCGAAAAAAATCCATAGCATCATTCAGGAAAGATCTTTTGCAGAGTCTATTAATCACTGCGCTATAATCTTTCAGAGAAATCTCAAAGCCAGTTTCTGCCATTTGATGGAAGAGTATCATAGCCTTTCGAACATCTCCTCTTGCACAATTTGCTTTAATAAGAGTGGTATACGCTACTTTTGACAATCTTATATTTTGGCCTTGGAGAAAAGAAAATACTCGTTCAACAACACTAAGATCTCCGTATACACATAAACCACTCAGAAGAATGTCGTACGTTACACTATTTGGCTGAATGTTAAGTCGAACCATCTCATCGTGTAATTGAAGTGCTCTGTTGTGGTCTCGAGCTTTACAAAAGCACTGGATCAGAGAATTATAAGAAGTTTGATCTGGCGTAAGACCCTTAGCTAGCAGATTCTTCCAGCTTCCCTTGTTGAGCCTCTGTTTTCAACACCTTTTGAGCCTTGGAGGATGAGTTCTTGCAGTATTTGAGTGAGTTAGAGGGCCATTCACGTTTCTACAGTGTAGGCTGTTGGGCCAAGTTGAGGGTGGGTGGTGTACAGTGGGTCCATGGGTCGGTATTGTATGTGTGTTTTGGTAGTCTTAAATACTTATGTGTTCTTAGATAAGCAATCTCGTTGAAATTTGTGTTAAATATTATGCAGTTAATTTGTCAACACTAATGTACATTCTCTTGATTCCAACAGTAATTACTTTTATATATGTCTTAGATGGATGGTCGTCAAAAAATATTCTCAATAAATTTTGCCTCAAATATTTTTCTCAACAAATGGCAAGTTTTACGTGAGAGACTGAGCAATATTTAAAACATCCAAATGAAGGAATATTTATATCAAACTAGAAAAACCATTTTTATAACAAAATATATTTTCTTCCCAAGAAAACATAGTTTCGTATAAATGCTCATGTAGCGTTTAGATCAGTAAACTAGTTGGCCAGACATTTCTCCTTGGAGGCAAGAATCAATGCAAATCTATGTAGTTTCACTTTCGTCTATCCACCAGTCATATCTTACATTGCTACCAGTCATATATCCATATTTACATTAACCTTGTTTCTCTCTTCTCTGATCTGAAAAGATGTCGCAGAGCAGCAACAATGGAGTCCACATACTAGTGTTCCCATACCCAGCACAAGGCCACATGCTTCCCCTCCTGGATCTAGCTCACCACCTCTCTCAAAGAGCCTTAACCCTAACCATCTTAATCACTCCCAAAAACCTCCCTATCGTAGCCCCACTCCTCTCCGCCAATCCCTCCATCCAAACCCTAATCCTCCCTTTCCCTCCCCATCCTTCAATCCCCGCCGGCGTCGAAAATGTCAAGGATATCGGCAGCCATGGAAACATAGCGATCACCGCTGCGCTCAGTCAGCTTCGAGAGCCTATAATCCAGTGGTTTAAGTCCCACCATAACCCCCCTGTTGCCATCCTCTCCGATTTCTTCCTCGGATGGACCCACCAACTGGCCCAGAATCTCGGGATTCCCAGGATCGTTTTCTACTGCTCTGGAGCTTTCGTCGTCGCGAGTTTTGATCGTCTGTTCTCCAAGTTTTATGACGTGGAACCTGGGACTGAGGTGAGGTTCGATGACTTACCTCGTAAGCCGAGTTTCAGTTGGGACAATCTCCCGACCTTGTTCCGGCGGTGCAAGGAACTGGAGTCTCGTGACAAGATCGCCGCTGACTCTATCAAGACTTCTATGGCCGCCAATGGGCTGAGTTGGGCCTCTATTTTCAACACTTTTTGGGCCTTGGAGGATGAGTTCTTGGAGTTTTTGAGTGACTTCAAGGGCCATTTACGTTTCTACAGTGTTGGGCCGTTGAACATGGTGGATGAGTCGGCGAAGTTGAGGGTGGGTGATGACAGCAAGGGTGGCTCCAATGGTGGTGTCATCTCATGGCTGGATCAGTGGGCCGATGGGTCCGTTTTGTACGTGTGTTTTGGTAGTCAAAAGCTGCTCAAGAAGGCCCAAATGGAAGCCCTGGCTAATGGGCTTGAGAGGAGTGGGGTCCGCTTCGTTTGGGTCGTGAAGTCCTTGTCGGCCCAACAGCTGGCGGATGGGTACGGGTCGGTCCCGGATGAGTTCGAGGAACGGGTTTCCGGTCGGGGCTTTGTTTTGAAGGGGTGGGCCCCACAGACGGAGATACTGAGTCACCGCGCGGTGGGTGGGTTCCTGAGTCACTGCGGGTGGAACTCGGTGTTGGAAGCGGTGGCGGCTGGTGTGATGATACTGGGATGGCCCATGGAGGCAGACCAGTTTGGGAATGCTAAGCTCTTGGTGGAGTACAAAGGCTCTGCTGTGGTGGTGTGCCAGGGTGCCGATACGGTGCCTGACTCGGCTGAGTTGGCTCAGAAGATTGCTGAGTCGATGCATGGGGATGCAATGGAAAAGGGTAAAGCAAAGGAATTGAAAAGCAAGGCGTTGGAAGCAGTTAAAGATGGTGGGAGTTCCATCAAAGATTTGGATAGGCTTGTCCAAGAATTAGCTCAACTTAAGCACAAAAGCGTGTCTCAAGATGATGAATGCAAGATTTAAGGAAAAAGCTATTTACTGTTATATAGCTATTTCTTTTGTATTTAAAATAAAAAGAATTATATAATGTAATTTTATCAAGGATCATTGTGCTTGTGTCTAGTTTTCCTAGTAGTAATACTTTAACATATGAGAAAAATAACTATTGTTTTAATGGCAAATCAAAACACCCAAGTATTAACTCTTTCTGAAAAGATCAGCTAACAAATAATGTATAAAACAAAATCATTTTTTTCCATATACTAAGGATATTATGTTTCCACTTACATTAGATAGCCTCACTTATAAAGCTACACACTTCCAAAAGTGGCTTATGATCCATGAATGATGCATGATTTTTTCACATTTCATTGAAGTGCTTCCTCACAGTGCAGCATGGATCATCATTGCAGGCTTCAGGCTTCGCCGTTTTGTACTTGCAAATTGAGCCTAAATAAACACAAAAGAATAAGCATACAGGCTAGTATTTAGTCAACACCATCCTTCGTGGTGTAGAATCATTTGAGCTGCTTCAGAAGATATTGCAATCTCTTTAAGCAGTAGTGTTCAAGCAACGATCATAACTAAAGGAGTAATAAGTCTATGCAAATTTTAATCCACCACCATACTACATTTCTTTAAACTTTCATTACCTAAGAGAAATCCAAGGTGTAATGATATAGTGTCCTTCTGCTCACAGCATAAATGAAACAAGGAGGCAATCTGTAGTCCAAATGACCCAACACCACATAAATCGTGATCCTGTTATCCAAAATAAAAGTGACATGAGCACGGAAGCAACACATTGATTTCACAAGAAACTAAGTGTACTTGAAAAAATTCAGAGTTTAAACCATACCCGGTGCCAGACATCATGCTGTCATCAGATCTACTGTCAAGTTTCTTGAAAAGAGCTTTTACAATGTTACCAAATCTCTAGAGGAAGGCACTGACACAGCATAGTTTTCTTAATTCATCAACAATATGAAACAGAAGGTCAGTACCAGCAGAGGTGGGTTTCAAAACAACTAATCGGGTTTTATGTTTTTACAAATGTCAATGCAAAGAAGATAGTGGTTTTAAGTAATAAAATTAAGAAACAACAGCTTGTGCAATATGTAGTGAGTGTAACAATACATTAAGGTCTCAATTCACATACGACAATCATAATAACCATTTCTGAGAAACTTTGTTAGTATACACCAGCAAAGTTGTGCCAACCATATAAATGCAAAAGTGTGCAATTAAGGGACACAAAATTGCATTTAATAGATAGGTTAATCTAAATTTATATGCGATTTCAATACTACCCAGCTAACTTTTTATGAACAAACTTGTACCTGAGTAACCATGAAAAGATGTATTCAGAAGAATCCAGTAGTATAGCAGCAGCTACTTGTTGCCTATTCTTCTCTGCCAAAATAAGGTCCTCCCTAAAATGGAGTGAAAGGTGATGATAATTAGTATTAAAATTATTAACCCTGAAAAGAAACATTTCATGTGCAAAATGATGCAAACCTTCATAATAATAGGTAAATTTTACGACAATTATCTCTATTTCTTTCTGCAAAACTAAGTACTGGATGGTAATCAAATACCATGTGAAGCATCAATTCTCTTTAAAAGAAAAATTTACAAAAACCAACGGTTCTCTCTTTACAAGTAAAGATTAAATACCTTATAGGTTATCCAGTTTCTTTTATTGACATAACATCAAAGAGATAAATACCTTATCGCAGCATTTGATCAATAGAGGCTGTTTGATTATGAGAAGCACCGCAAAAACTCGTCTCACACAATTCAGCCAGAATCAAAGCCATGTTTGATCATTAAAACATAAAGTTGAAACTTGGAACTGAAATAACCAGCTTGGTGTAATGAGTGAAGCATAGCCAAACAAATTTGCATGTCAGGAGCAATACCGTCAGCTAGCATCATTCGAAAAAAATCCATAGCATCATTCAGGAAAGATCTTTTGCAGAGTCTATTAATCACTGCGCTATAATCTTTCAGAGAAATCTCAAAGCCAGTTTCAGCCATTTGATGGAAGAGTATCATAGCCTTTCGAACATCTCCTTTTGCACAATTTGCTTTAATAAGAGTGGTATACGCAACTTTTGACAATCTTATATTTTGGCCTTGGAGAAAAGAAAATACTCGTTCAGCAACATTAAGATCTCCATATACACATAAACCATTCAGAAGAATGTTGTATGTTACACTATTTGGCTGAATGTTAAGTCGAACCATCTCATCATGTAATTGAAGTGCTCTGTTGAGGTCTCGAGCTTTACAAAAGCACTGGATCAGAGAATTATAAGAAGTTTGATCTGGAGTAAGACCCTTAGCTAACATGTTCTGGAGAACCCCAACAGATTCTTCCAGCTTCCCTTGTTTACACAGTCCTTTCATAAGTACCGTGTAAGTTATTTCATTTGGCTCAATACCATTTCTTTCCATTTCGTCAAGGAGCTCAAATGTAGCTTTCAAGTTCCCCAATTCACAAAAAGCATTCATAATAGTAGTATACGTGACAATAGTTGGCACAACATTATACAACTTCATGTCATCTAACCACTTTCTCGCATCATCTGGTTTTCCATCTTTGCACAATCCATTTATTAAAGAGTTCAAAGTAACTATAGTTGGGTCAATCCGTCTCTCCAATAACCTCCCGTACAATCTTACAGCCTCTCCCATATTACCAAGTTTAATATATTTGTCAATCATGGTATTGTACAGTACAACATCCTGAATCAGATCACTTTTTGTCAATGCATTAAAATAACTTCTTGCCTCAAATATACAATTTTTCTCACACAATCCTAATAATACAGATCTGTGTGGAAAAGAATTTGGTATGAGTCTCCTTGAACGCATCTCCTTGTACAGCTGGATGGCTTTTGGCATTTCTCCCAGCTTGCAAAGACCATGAATTATCATAGAATACATAAAAACATCTGGTGTTAAGCCAACATTATTTACCTCAAATAGCAAATTCAGAGCTTCATTCATCTGTCCTCTTTTACACAAGCTGCTGAGTAGCACACCATATGAGATGCCATTTAACTTAAGACCTTTAGATATCATCTCCTCTCGTAGCCTAAAACCCTCTTCAACATTACCTGCCTGGCAATGCCCACAGATCAGTAACGTGTAAGTAAGCAGATCAGGATTCAACTCGCTATGAAACAAATTCTCAGTAACTTTCCAAGCACCATCCATCATACCAAGTTGATGAAATCCTTTGGCAAGAATGTTATAAGTCACTTGATCAGGCTCCAATCCATGTTTTACCATGTCACTTGCAAAGTTTAATGCTTCTTCCAGAGAACCAGTAACGCAGAGCCCACGAATGAGATTATTATAACTATATGCATCAGGACTTAAACCATACTTATAGATCTTACAGAAGAATGACTTTGCAATGTCTACAAAACCCAATCTACAGAATCCTGATATCACAGTATTGAAACAAACTACACAAGGCTCAGCCTCTTTCTCTTCAATTTCCCTCAGAAATGCAATCGCTTCAGAAATCAAGGACTGCCGGCAAAGACCATCAAGGAAAATTGAATTTGTGTAATCAGTTGGATGAGGCCCATTAGCTTCAAGTTCACTATAAATATCCCACATGATATCAGTGTCCCTCAAGTTGTGCATCAAACTATTGTAAGTCATAATTGATGGTTGAATATTCAAGTCCTTCATCTTGGATAGCACAAGAAGGGCATCATGGACCATATCAGTTCTCGAATAAAAAAATGCCAGCATATCCCAGACCAGATAGTTTGAATCCCAGTCCTTAAATTTCGAAAGCAGCTCACAAAATGAGGATGCAGATCCAGAGCCTGATAGAAATCATAAAAAATCTATAAAAAGAGGAATTAGAAATCTCCAAGCAATCCAGAACTGACTCTACCCATGCAATTCAACAAGACTAAAAAAATGCACTGGTGAAACCCAAAGAAAGAAACACTTCATCCTTTCGACTAAATAGATTTTATGCATTCCATGTTTTTGCCGAACCTAATCACTTTTGCAACTTATTAATGCAAACGACAGAGGTCCCTGTTTCTCAACCAAGTGTAAAGTAATTGTTTTCTTCCCCAATTCAATCACATAAAAACAAAAACACAATCATTAATAAAAGGCAACAGCTGCAAAATTTCCATATCCCATGAATGTCAATCATAGTTTGCCCAAGATTCACATTCAAAATACTAAGTTTGCAGCATAGGTCAAGCCTTTCAGCCTGAATTCAACGCTGTCAATCAGACTATAAATACTAATTCCATCAAACACAATAATTGAAAATGTGGGGTACCTTCTCCTTGAAGAACCAACCGCAGATGACACAGAAGCCCACGGGACCGCTTCTTTTCCGCCAGCAAATGAGCGATAATCAACTGCGACTTTCGTGAGTGTTTGATTCCAAACTCATTTTGCGACAAGAAGAAGAACCCGATTGCATTTTCCGAGCGGAGTTTCTCGATGATGGTGTCTATTTCAGAAGTCCCCAATTTGGGAACTTCATTCCTGAACCAGTTATTGCTTCTGAGGGAATTCAGTAAGAGCTTATTACTATAACGAAGGGAAGGAGAGTTGAAGTGATCAATGATTCGTGAAACAGTGTCATTTTGCGGGAAATCCGTGACGACAGCGGCGGCGGCGCTGATCGATAAAAAGGCCGGAGAATTGGTGAAGAATAGTGGGGCAAGCAGACGGTGTCGTATGGTGACTGACCGGAACATTGAGCATTGTGACAGAGGAGGTGTAGAAAATTTGAAGATTTAGGGTTTAGGGTTTAAGATGTCCATTGCCTCCTTTTCTTGGGTTTATTTCCGTTTTATATTTTACATTTTTATTTTTATTTTCGGCATTGAAATTTTAGGTTTGTAACAAAATTTGGAAAGGTTCTAGAAAAAGTCTAAACCAAAATGTCGTTTTAAAATAATATTATATATTTTTAGTTTTCCTTCTAAATAAATTGTTACTATAAGTTATAAAAATTAAAATAGTAAGTCTTGACATTATTATATTTATACATAAATTGATGGTTTAAATTAGTGTATTAATTAAAGAAAGACCAAGAAGTATACAAGAAAGATGATGTATCTTTGTCTTTGCAGGCAATGAGTTTACCTCATTTCCCAATTTTAAATGAGTGGGACTTAAGTTTAACATACATTGGACCCAATTCCAATTCATTGAGACAAACACTTCAACTAAGATTGCAGTGCTAATATACTCTTTTTTTCTAAATTATGAAAAAGAAAAGGTGATTGATGGCTAAGCTTAAAGCTTTACAACTCATCAATACTTGGATAATAGTTATGAAATTTAGTGGATAACAAGCAAAAATGTGTGGTTGTATATTTGATTTGATTAAATTATGCAGATTCTTTGTTGGGCTGTTCAATTTTTTTGATTAGTAAATGTTTCATTTAAACTGGTAAGAGAATCATTTGGTAGCTACATCATCAAGGTCACACCTCAATAAATTAGGACTCAATTAATCAACAATTAGTTTTTGCTAATTAATTAATTAACCTTTCTAATCATTTCTCTAATATTTGACATTGTATAAACCAGTTGGTGTGCAGCAGGTGTCCAAACCTGATTCAATATTTTTTCTGACAAATTAATTTCCAGGACAAGAATCTTTTAGTTTTTAGTATCTGAAACTGATAATGCTTGCAATTAAAGTGTCATTTTCTGCAGCTATTTTACAAGTCTAAGATGCTTGTTATAAGTCTTTGCTTAACAATAAAGTAGCAAATATAAATCAGAGTTAAGAAATCCACATTCCTCTTACCAACCTTTCTTAATTACATGCACTCTTTCAACTTATAAAAAACACTGAGACAACTTCATTAAACCATTGTGTCTCTCCAACATTTTTCAGCTTCTCAACATGTCCAAACAATATGTGAAGAGCAAACACATTTCCAGGGAAAAAGAGAAGCCTATCACTAACTTATTTTCCAAGAATTTGAAGAAAATTTACCCAATTGGCCTGCAAAGAACTTGCTCAGCTCTTTCTTTATCTTCTTTATCCTTATCTTTGTCACAGAATTCAACTGATTCTTCATTGACCGATTCTTCGACCCCACTTGATCAGAATATATTGTTAGCCCTTCGTCTCATTGCCTCTCCTGCTCAAAGAAGAGACCCCAAAATAGTATATCAACCTAGTCCAATTGTTCCTAGTGAGGAAGGTGCAAGAAGGTGCAACTGGATTACACAAAATAGTGGTAATTAAGCTTTGAATTATGTCATAATTAACTGATTTTCTTTCTATATATAGTAAGTAGAAAATGTGTTTCTTGTCCATGCACGATGTATTTTCTCTTTCATTTGAACTTATATTTTGTAATATGATCAAGACATGGAATATATTACATGCATAATTCGGAGAAATGTATATATTCTTTAAAGAAAAGGTCATTCAAGAAATAGTGAGAATCATTGCTGAATATTTCATATTAGATGTCTCAGTAGGGACCCTTTTACTTTATGTTGGTAATCTAGAATATAGTGGTTGTGATTCCAAATAACATGATTAGATATAATTTTTTTTTTTTTGTGAGAACCAACTCAATATTATAATTATTGGACATGGTTCTTCATAAGTAGTTGTTACAACAACATTGTTGCAATGATTATATTCTTGCCATTGTTGTCTATTTTTTTTTTCTTGAAGAAAATTATTGTAATTGAAATTATTTCACAGACAAAGTATACGTACAATTCCACGACGAATGCTGGGGAGTTCCAGTTTATGATGACAAGTAAGTTATACATAATATGCTTCATGTGGATCTCATAAGTGATATTGTATAAAGAATTTGTTAATTGTGTCTAATAGTCAACTGTTTGAGCTTCTTGCAATGTGTGGAATGCTAATGGATTTCAACTGGACTGAGATTCTTAAAAGGAGAGAGCTTCTAAGGTTAGAATTTCTTGATATTAATTATTTATCTATTTTGCAATAATTCTTGATGAATTAATATTGATAAAACAGAGAAGCTTTTGCTGGTTTTGATCCAAATTATGTGAGCAAAATGGGTGAGAAAGAGATCATTGAAACAGCCTCCAACAAAGAACTAACTTTAGCAGAAAGCAGAGTTAGGTGCATTGTTGACAATGCAAAATGCATCTTAGAGGCAAGTTTTTCTTGACCTAAATTATATTAAAATAGGAGATAAAATATGGTTTTAAATAATGTTTAAACTTTGTTACTATTATAAGTAGGTTGCAAGAGAATGTGGATCTTTCAGTAGTTACATGTGGGATTATATGAGTTATAAACCAGTGATCAACAAATTTAGATATCCAAGAAATGTTCCATTGAGGAGTCCGAAGGCGGAGATCGTCAGCAAGGACTTGGTGAGACGAGGGTTCCGGCTTGTGGGGCCCGTCATCGTGTATTCGTTCATGCAGGCAGCCGGAATGTCGATTGATCATCTTGTTGATTGTTTCAGATATGTGGAGTGTGTGAATCTTGCAGAGAGGCCATGGAGGCATGTTTGATTATAATTTGTGATATTAATAACTTATGTTATTATTTGTAAGTTAAATGTTTTATTTAAATGATTATAAAGTTTGAAGGAAAATGTCATTTAAATGGATTAAATTTGCATCAATCATTACATCAATATTCAGCATAAAACACAATATCTATTCAAATGTAGAAAGGATGAAATTGTAAATAAGATTGAGCCAAGTGGGGTCCCTCAACTACTTCATTTACCCTCATATTAATTTCTTATTCATTAACTACCGAATTAAACCAAATCCATTTTGACAAATGTATTTGTTGGCTATTATTGTGGATTGTGTTCATAAGACGGTTCCACGAGAATTAGACTCTCAAAATTATCCAAACATGAAGAAAAAAATAGTTGGGGCACTCACTGTATATGGGCCAGTTGGTGAAATATGAAAATTTGTATGATTCAATGTACAATAAATAGTTGGATAAATGTGCAAGTGCAACTTAATTGGGCCAAAATTTTGAGGATTTTGGGTTAACCTTCCAGCACAGTTAGGGCTTCTTGGACCAATAATCGTCCAAAATTTGGGCTTAGCCCACATAACTTTTTGATGAAAGAGTTAGTATTAATTTATTCCCAAATTTTATTTTTACCATATATCTTGAGTGTTTATTATTAAAGCTATGTTACTAGGATATTGAATTTTGATATACTAAAATGTACGTAATATGTACAATTAATATGTAAGTCTAAAAATTGAGTTAAATTGGTATACATGTATCGTGTGAGATTCAGAAGAAATTATATATGTGATCTGGATTGACATTACATTTATTCATGTTATATTCTATGGAACTAGTAGATATGAACATGAACCAAAAATGAGAAAGACATTATTTATTTAGTTTAAAATTTATCGTTGAATTTAATTCTCGTACCATAGTTAACAAATCATACGGATACTATATTTCTCAAGTAGCTTAAAAGTATTTTAATTAGTTTCAAAAAAAAAAAGTATTTAATTAGATAATAAATGAAAATTAAATAATTAAGTTAATGTCTTTCTCTAAATAAGTTAATAAAATTACCAAATAACACTACATACTTCAGTAAACATACGAATCACGAGCAAATCACGTGTTACTTTTTTTTTTTTTTTAAAGAACAAATAGACAACTCTATAGCCCCACTACCACTAGTACTGCTTGTCTTTGTCCTCCATGATTATATACTTGTATTGCAATCCTGAAGAAAGCTCCTCACCAATATCAACTTGCATTAAAATACAGAAACAAGGCCCAACACCCCATCATCACCACTTTTGTTCTCATCCAAACAATATTATCAACACATTATCCGGGTTTTGGTATTATCTTTGCTCAATTTATCCTGCAAATTTTCATTTCATATATGGGAGAAATCCTGTTTGACAAACAAGTGACATCTGAGGATAGAGACTTCCAACCAAACCATCATATTTTATCCTACCAAGCTTTGGTTTTTACTTCGACTAAGTAAACCTGTTCAATCGATAAACGACAATACAAAACAATTGAATAATACAGAACACGAAAACACTTCTCATTCCAGTATATACAGCAGAGTTCTTTTCAAGATGCAGTTCAACACATTATTTATTTGACAATACTGATGGAACTAAAGAAAAACAAATTTAAAATCAGAAAAGAGAAAAAAATTAAAAACAATTGCAGCCACTACTACTGCAAAGAATATTTACAGCACTCTCTATACTTCCATGGAAGAAAGAAGCATCAAGATATCTAAGCTAGCATACCATCGCCTTAACAAACCTGCAAATTTATTCTCTTTCTATCATAGCAACATATTATAGTCATTCATACCTCTGACTTTCAAAACTTGCAAGAAGTCCCAAGCCTCAGTCTCTGCCTCTGACCAATGCTAACAGACTTTCGCTTGGCGAATGCGGGCCTAAGCAACTCCTGGAACTTGTCCAGAAAAAGTCCCCATTCTTCCTCATTCATATCTGATAACTTCACAAAGCTCGCACTCGGTGGGAGCTGCTCGTTTGCACTACGATGGCCGGATGATGAGCTAGCAACGTAACCGTTATCAGGCTTACCATCTCCAGAGAATTTTTGGAATTTCTGGTTTTCGTCTAAGCTAGTTTTTCTAAGCCACATAGATTGCTTTGATATAGTAGGACTCTTTGTAAAGGGCGGAACGGCTATTTGCCCCTTCTTCTCCTCTTCTCCTTCGGTTTCCACTTCCTCGATGCTTTCCTCAAGTTTGGAAAGTGGGATACGGCCGTTGACACTTCCAAATCCAAAATGGAAGGGCATCATCCCTGGAACGAAGTCTTCCGAGGTCAACTTTGGGGTGAAGTCACAACCACCATCTTCACAATCTAAGTCAAATTGGAAATAATCGAAATCAGTGCCAGATTTTGGAGATAAGATCTCCTCAGCAGCAAGCCTTTTGGCTTCAAGGCATATGACCTCAAGCTCACTGGGTTCCTCCTCACCACTTCGGAACTCTCTACTCATCATCTCCCCAATCTCAGCAAGGCAGAGCCCTTCTGCAGCAGCTTCCTTCAAGAAAGTTGTGCAAAGGAACAAGACACGCAAACATGCATCCCGAATCATCGGGAGCTCGCTTCGAAGCATCTCTGAATCACGTGCAGGATCTAGATTTTGTATGTACTCAAGTTCATCATCTGAGAATGGAATTGAAGCCTGAGGCCAATGAATCCACTCAAAATAAGGATCTTCCAAACTCTCAGGCAAGCAAAGGCCATGATCGATTGGAATCAGCTCCACCTGACCAAACTGCCCGATGCCATCAAGCTTTCTAACTAAAAGGTTACCTGCATGCCTATCTGTGTTAAGAATTCTAATGTCTAAAATCCCAATGCGATGCACAGACGAAACAGGGAAACTTGAGGTTCCGTGGTCACTAGCATCAAAATCATGGGGAATGAACTGTTGAAAAGATGCAATCTTGCTAACAAGTTTCTTGCTCTGGGGCTTGTTTCCATTGACACCATCATTAACATTGAAGATCGAATGAGTAATCTTCACCAGAGCAGTAGGCGGCACATTTGCAAAATTGCCATAATCAAGAAGATAAGCAGCCACTTCTCTGAACCCAGTCTCCCCGACCCTCACAGAACGCTTTAGGCCAGGTTGTCCAAGAGCTTTACCAACAAAGCCCTTTGGGTTGTTTGGGGCAAAAGGTTCTTCATCAGTGGGCTTCACTATGGCGACGCTCTCACCTCTAACATTCCTGAAATAATATGCTCCCCCAAGCCCACCATGGACAAGCAATGGTTCAACCCCGTTCTTCATTGCCTTGACAATCTCTTTAACTAGTTGTTTAGTCTTAGCAAAGCAAGCTGATTGTCCCAAAATCTCAATTGGACCACTTCGATCTCTCTGTAGAATGTCCTTACCAGTGGGCGACAAACAGGGGGTTGATGAGCTCCTATGGAGTAAATTCCTTGTCAACAGGAGAGGAGAATCATTTCGAATGGCACTCAGATCATTCTTAAGAACCATATCACCAAATGTTAAGGAACTTTCTTCAATGGGGAAATTTATGGCAAGCTGTAACCTCCGCTTCAAAGTATGTGCACTGTCACTCCTATCCAACTCCATCCCTAACACACATCCCGTCTCAGTCTGTACAAAAACACGGCGTCTACCAGTTGGTTTGCCTTCCATCCAATTAGTTTGACGGTGCTCCCTACTGCCAAGCGGACTCTTGAAAACTGCCACAGCCATTTCAGTTTGAACAGGGCTATCAAGGTTTGGAGACATGAAAGGAAGAACGAGACCAATAGAGGTTCTCACAGCCTGCAACCAAGATGGCGACAGGAGAGAGCTTGCCCCTTGCTCTCGGTTGAACGCCAAACTCAGAAGCTGATCGTGACGGAACCACAAATATATCAAATGCAATAAGGATCATCAATCAGCACGCCAAGATCTGTACTTTCACCCTCCGAAACAACTCAAAACCTCAATAATTGACAGCACTGGTACTTCAGGAGCCAAACACGAGAGAGAATTATGACATCAATACATCAACAGAGCCATGTGACTATTCCAATACAACCTTGGACTGTCTGCAGATTAGAAGCAACAATCAGACCAAAAATCTTCATACAACATTTCCATCATCCAAAAATTGAAATATACCGCCACTCATACACACTCTATTGAGGAGATTTTTTAACACCAAAATGGCGCAGGCTTTCAACAGGTAAACCCTATCTCACCACCACAGAACCACATAAAGTATACTATTAATTTAACAGATTACCAAAATCGCCACCAATGAAAGAAAAGCATAGAAATCAAATAAGGTGAAGTATTTATAACACCAAAGGAAGCCTTAAGCAAAAAGTAGCAAGTACTTGCTATATAAACAGCATTCAAAAACTCACAATAAATGTCCAGAAACAATAGGTAGATAAAAAAGTAAATTAGCTAAAACGCGAAACCCCCAACGTGATTCATTAGATCAGATTCAGAAAATGAATCAATTCCATAGTCAATCCATAAAAGCACTAGCATTGATACACTTTCTCACACATTAATATCTGAAAATTCGATACTCAGCTCAAACTAAAGCTGTTCCTCACTCAAAACATTCATCTATTGATGAACAAACACCGCGGTGACAAAATAAAATAAATTAAAAAGGCGAATAACCAAACAAAATCGTAACAATGAACTCACCAAATTTCCAGATCTGACGAATCCTCGCTTCTCTTCCCCTGTTTCAGAACACAGCTACAAGACCGATTAGATAAACAAAGACGGAAAAACCGGGAAAGCAAATGGTCGGAAATAGACAGCTAGAAGGTTTAACGGCTAGAGTTTCATCCGACGCAATCTTTTCCCCCAAGCAACAACCAATAGCCCTCGTCTCTACTTTCTTGCTTGCTGGTGTGCTCACACACACACACTCTCTCTCTCTCTCGCTGTGCTGCTCTTTCTCTCTCTATATCTATATGTGGATATGTACAATTGTACAAATTGGTTTTCTTTCAGTTTTAGTGTGTTCTTAAAACGTTGTGTTTTAACTCCACAATGGCCAAAGCGTGAAGTGGGGATGGATTAAGCCAACCTGAGTTATAAATACTAATACTCATACAGCCTCCATTTGTGGAAGTGTCTAGACCCTGAGACGTGGGCCGTCCGATGAGGTTTGTAAAAGCGATCGTGGCCGTTGGCCGACCATGGTGACGTGACGATAAGGGATTGGGCCATGACGTGTCAAGGTCAGCGTATCCGGGGCTTTTCGCCTTTTACAATTTCTTGGGCACAAGGTTTTGCAAATACTACTATATTAAGTAATAATATGTAAATGTCAATATATATATATATATGTAAATAATAATAAAACACAAAAATATATATGAGTTCGTCTCATAAATATAATTTTATGAAAAGAAGTTTCGTGATTCACAAATCAAAAAATTAGACATTTTACATGATTTTATAAGAATCATATCATTATAAAATCCTATCATGATATAATATCATGATATGTATTTATATTTGTGAATTAGGGATTGATATTGAATTTTGTATTTTTAGTATGTACGGAACTTTGCTTAGATTGACTAAAGAACATCATGCAATTTTTTGCTAAAAAACTCGTGGAATTATAATGTATGGACAAGTCATTTACATTGTAATATATATATAAAATTAAAAATCTTGCAGCTGCATGCATGACAGGACTAGCATGGTAATATTATTTCTAAGATATGTCACTTTTGTGATTTAATGCTATTACTTTTTATTATAAATTAATGAAGTTTCTAAAGAATTGTTATAAATTAATGCTCACAATTCAGACAGAATGAGTAAAAGTTACTTGAAATTCAAATTGTAATTAAATTAAATGTAAGTACATAAAATCAAATGATGAAATACACATTTTGAACTATAACAATTAGCATTGTATTAGGGCATCTACTATATCTACAATTAAGATTATTATTCAAAGCAAGTTTCTCAATGTTCAAAGTCAAGCCAAAACTATGTAGAATGTACATACTTTGTGACATTTCACACATTTTTCATTATTTTGAGGTGAAATGTTCATTTGAATATATTTAATAAAAAAAAAATCTTTGAAAACCGTTCTGAAATTACAATTTTGAGATGAGAATATTATTCAGTAACGAGTCTTTTTTTTTCTCTCACACATCACACACTAGAGAAATAATGTCATGTTAATTACGCTCAAACACATTTTAAATCTATAATTAGTTACATCAATTATAATCAATTTAATTTCATCTCACATCTAAATGGACTCTTGCTGATGTTTTTCATTAATTTTTAAAAAAGAAAATCTTCTTTTTTCTCATAAAATTACATTTACAAAACATGAGTATGACATGGAATTGTGTCAATCGGTCGGTGAGAGAGTTATCTCTTCTTACATAACTTAAATTTTAAATCTCATTTGTGTGATGATTATAAGTATATAAAACTTATAAGCTTTAATGGCAATAGACAAATCTGTTTCTATCTTAGGGTTAGGTAATTATTTTAATCAAAGTTGTCGATAAGTGCAAAATGACATTCGAACCCAGTAGAGATCTATGCCTTTGATCTCTGGGGAGGTGGAGAAATTGGACATTTACCCTTTCTTGGTCAAAGATAATTTGGCATAATCATACCAACACTTAGAGATATAATTAACAATTAGTTTCCAATACTTTATCTATCTGTACTGATTACAGTGTCATTGAGTACCATAATAAACATATGAAAATCAAATCAAAAGGTACAAGTAGAAGTGGAAGTTCAATAATTTTTGGGATTCTTTTAGGGAACATGATCTCATGCACTTTGATATTAGAAAAAAGATATAGTTTTTTTTTTTTTTTTTGTCAAACGAATTTCATGTAGTTAAATATTTAAAGATCATGGGAATATAAGAATGATATGCTTCGAAGTTTAAAAAAAAATTGGTAAAAGATAAAAGGACATCAATGTGAGCAGATACTTTTAATTAATTAATTTATATTGGTACTATTGATTCGTGAAATACATCTGTTATATATTTATAAATAAATAAATATATATATATATATATATATATACAGTACACGTATTACATAGATAGTGTATACACGTATAAAATAAATACTTGGAGTGTTTTCCAAATATAGTATCTATGTAACCAATTAATCATTTTAAGTTAGAGCACAATATTAATTATTGCAAAATAATAATAATAATAATAATAATAATAATAATAATAATAATAATAATAATAATAATAATAATAATAATGTATGTATAAAATAACATTATTAATATATATACACACACACATAACTTATTTAATAATCAACTGATATGAGAAATAACACACAAATTGTCACTATTATCTAAAACTACACACACACACCAAAAAAAAAAAAAAAAAAAAACCAATTCTCCCAGTTTTCAAGAAGTTCTGCCCACTTATAGTACGAACAAAACATTAGTAATTACCTATCAATATTTGTTTGTCAGTTGGCTTATGAATCTAATTTTAGGGATTTTAATCGAATTTTTCATTTATAAAAAGAATTTAAAAAATAATACCTGTCATAGTTAATCGAAGAAAAAAAAATCCTGTGCAGCTGCTGTGAGAATTTCATTGGTGTGAAGGACGTGCAGGCCCGTAAATTTTCTCACTTAATTTGTCAATTACATCATTATCCTTAATCACTAGGAATTATAATATAATTTTCCACTAGACTGCATGTGATGGTGACTAGGACACCCTCCTTGTCCCATCCGGAAAATAAACAAAAATTATTAAAAATAATAATTACAATTACGACAATAATAAAAGCAATCTTCAAGCTTTTTTATTTGTCCATCGATACTATCAGGGCAGTTGCCACATCTTGATTTTGTCAAGATAAAGGTCAAACAGTTGTAACTTATAATTAATATTAAAAAGTAAATGAGGTATGCTAAAGTACTCTGGTTTAAATTGAAGAAAATTTGAATAAGGATAAAAAAAATACTATACAAGTTTATTTGTGGTTATTTATAAATTTAAAGTTAATCGCTTCTTTTGAATTAAATTTAGATTAAGATTTTAATTAGCTCTACTTTAAAATCATGTTAATCCCTCAATCTAGCCACTGACATTCGCACACATCAACAATATGATTTTTGGTAACAATTTAAGTTGTTTAATATATATATATATATATATATATATATAATGAATTTTGTTTAAAAAAAACATATTATTTTATTTTATATATATATATATAATGAATTTTGTTTAAAAAAAACATATTATTTTATTTTATTTGAATATTTAAGTTTTTCTAATATAAGGAATGTATAAAAGTATATCGATTGACAATTTTTTTTTTTTTTTTATCACAGTTCACTTAAAATAATTGGATGAAAAAGATGAATTGAAAGAAAAAACTATTCACAGGCAATAATTGAATTAGTGTAGCATATATCTATCCTCTTTCTTTGACAAAATTAAAAAATTAAAAAAAAAACATTTTATAATTGTTATCCATTCCACTTGTTGGATCGACAAATAGAAATAGGTCGCGAGGCAGCCCAATCATGCAACAAGACCGTACGTGCGGAGCATGACTGTAGGAATACCAACACACGTGTATATACATACTACTTACTTTTATTTATTATACTTCAAATTTATATTTTATTTATTTATTATTTTCTTTTTTGAAGATAAATAAAAGAGGTGCGATTTCTTGGTCAGGTTCACTGTATCCCACCGAGAGAGAGGGAGCGAGAAACAATAAAACAGACTGTCGAATGATTATCGGCCACGTCAGCAGGATGTCTGAACCTGGTACGCAGCAGAAAACGGCTCCGGCTGCAGGTGCAGGTGCAGATGCTTTTTTAGTGGGCAAGATTAGATTTTTTGGTGGAAAAACAATGTAAAAAAATAATATCTATATTTGGTAAATTAAATAATAGAAGAGAATAATTCTTGAGTTGGTCTGACGTTTTTCCGGTGGGCGGTGGTGAAGCACGTGGTTTTCCTCCTCTTTTTGTGCTCCCTTTCTATTTTCATTTCTTTTCTCTCTTCTTTTTCACTTTTTTTTTGCTGGTTTAATGCAATATGCATTTTTTTTTTCTTATAATAATCCACTTATTAGAAGAAACGTATGTCTAATTAATTTAAGCATAATATGAAATATCTCTAAAACGTATTGTAAATTTCTTGTTTCTGTTTTGAGTTATTATCCATGTATTTTTGGTAATGTTGTTATTGTTTTTTTTTTTAAGCATTTGTTGTTATTGTTAGTTAATGTTGTTATATATATGACCAGTTATCTAGAGTATAGTTCGTAATTAATCTAATGGTAATTTTTTCCTTTGTATTTGGTTTATAATTGCATGTATTAATTTATCATTTTGTATATGCATTACATTGTGAGAGCAGTAAATTAAATTAAATAAGGTGAAATTCTCAGAGAGAAATTGATGGAAAGCGAGAGAAATGTAAAAATGCTATATTGAACATGTGTGTAATTAGATTGTAAGAGATTGATAAATCTAACTAAATTCATGTGAGATTTAATATTTTCTTACAACGATCATCGTTAACTCATATTCTGTCCACTAACAGGTTATAGTCAGCATACATGTGGATGAGTGATTCTATATATTCTATCATGAAAGTGTGCAATGCAAGTGGAATTTGTTTTTTTAAAAGCTACAAGTGTGATGATCAATTTTGCACCTTAGATATCCACTTAAACAATGATAAAAGGCTAATTAGAACTGCTAGATCTATAAGTATGTACATCATCATACAGAGTTATTCACTCATTTATTTCACATCATCTTGATTTAAGAATATAAAATTGAGGGTTAAAAAAATATTAAATTGAGTGGTTAGGTACATAAAACCTAATCAACGATAATTATTATAAATAGGTAACATAATATTGCCACACGAATTATACTAATAACATGTACTACATATTACTTAATTTCTAAATTAGCAATAAATCTATCCATAAAGGGCCTGCAGTTAAGGTCATACGTAGTTAGGTCCAGTAAGTAATGAACTATTATGTATGTTTATAGAAATATTCATTCATGTTTTGCTGTTGACTTTTTTTTTTTTTAAATAAAATAATCAATGATCTGTGCCTTAGTGTAGGGGACATGTATCAAATTTTGGGTAGTTACAGAGATATTTGTAGGCCAGAGTTTAATTTTATATTTTCACTTTCTTTTTCGTTAAAGCTAAATGCTTAATTATGAATCTAGCTTCCTACTAGAAAAAAATATAAATTAATTTAGATCAGTCTAAGTTTGGACAAGCTAAGAATAAGAGCATGTGACATGCAATTACTTTTAATGACACTTGTACATCCAGTCCATGGTTGTTGTCTTAGGAGGTTATGCTTGGAATTATAAGTATGAATATTTTTTGTATAAATATATTTTAATCTATGTTATATTGAAGTATTTTAATCTATGTTATATTGAAGTACAATAAAATATTATATTATTGTTAGCTGGAATATATTGGTTAAAAAAAGTTATTGGTTGAGAAGTTTAATTCTCACTACATGATCAGAATTTTACAAAATCCATGTATAGTAAATATTGGAGTTGTTGATCTATTTATTAAACAGGACCTCGATTATGAGACAAATAGTAATTGTACAAAATTGGAAATTCTACAATTTATTGATTCATAGTTGATGCCAAATCCCAAAACTTTGTGTTACATAACTACAAAAAGTCACATATTATATACTCATATAAATTTAGAACTACGTACAAAAGCTAATGCAAATAGTAGAAAATACTCACCATTTACAATGGGACAATTTCAAGTTATGATCATCATGAAAACATCACATCCTGTAGGGCTAGGATCCAGAGTATGCCATGACTATACAAGTTATTACAAAAGAATACCTAACACAAGAGTTATAGGTAAAAGTATAGAGTTCAAAAGGTGTCACCAAGACAAAAATAAACAAACACAAAAGTCTGTGTTTACGTCGGCTCAGTCCCCACACAATAACCGAGTTCATACACTGAGCCAAGCCACCCATATCCAGCAGTAGCACCAAGCCACGCACACAAAATGACCAGAGGAGCCCCAAAGTACCACTTGAACCTCACAGAGAAAGAAACACTTAGTTTTGAAGGGTGTGTGATATCAAGACACTCAGAATTCTCCGATGGTTGGCAAGCTTTAGGATTTTCCATTATATAGCTGTAGGAGAAGGTGAAGAAGAAGGAAAGGAATCCTGGCATCGCGAAAACGACGGGATAGGGGATCGGAGATCACGGAGAAGGAAAAGGCGCCGCGGAGAGGAGAGAGAAGGTAGGGTTAGGTTATGAGAGGCGCATCGATCAACAAGGGTATAAGTACCCAAGATCAATGACCAGGATATCACAGACGAAAAGAACGGTCCAGATAAGGTTCATACAAGGGCGTGGGCTGGGCTTGGCCTGTGGCTGCTTTGGGCTGCCAAGAGTGTGGCCCAAATTGGGCCCATATCCTCACACTCTCCACCTTGGGCCGAATTTGGGTGACTCAGTGAACTCTCACAAAAAAGGCAGTGGGGTCATCATCGCCAAAGTTTCTCTCATCTTTCCTGCAACACACAAAGATTAGAGCAGGTAAGAGAGAGAGAGAGGCATGCACAAAGCATGAAAGTGACAATCACAAACAAAACACAGTAACGAGAAATAACTTAAGGGACAAGGGACAAATTCAGAGTCCTCATACAGGATCTGAATTTTTCAGTGGGGAGAACTTTAGTTCCCATATCGGCAGGATTGAATTCTGATGGGATTTTCTCCAGGTTGATTTCCCCCTTTTCAACAATATCCCTGATGAAGTGGAACTTCACATCTATGTGTTTGGTTCTGTCATGAAAGTCAGGGTTTTTACATAGTTGTATCCCAGATTGGCTGTCCGAGAACACAACCACTTTACCCTTCAAGAATTCAATTTCAGACAGTAGCCCTTTGAGCCATAAGGCTTCTTTTATGACCTCTGTAGCAGCAATATATTCTGATTCTGTGGTTGATAAGGCTACAATGCTCTGCAGTTGAGATTTCCAACTTATAGGAGCCCCACACAGTGTAAACACATATGAGGTTGTAGATTTTCTGTTGTCTTTGTCATTTGCAAAGTTTGAGTCCACATAGCCACAAAGGTTTATACCTTTTTCATTTTTGCCAAAGACAATTCCAGTTTCTGCAGTTCCTTTCAAGTATCTTAGTAACCATTTCATAGCCTCCCAGTGAGGCAAGCCTGGATTAGACATAAATCTACTCAAGCAACTCACAGAGTATGCAATATCAGGTCTGGAGCTTACCATGAGATACATAACAGATCCAATGGCACTTGCATAAGGCACAGAAGACATATCAGATATTTCAAGATCAGTCTTGGGAGACTGATCTTTACTTAACAAGAAATGAGCAGCAAGAGGCACAGAGACATGTTTAGCATCAATCATAGAAAACTTTTCCAAAATTTTATGAACATACTGAGATTGGTTAAGAAGTAAGGAACCTGATTTCCTGTCTCTGGAAATATCCATACCCAGAATCCTTTTAGCATTACCAAAGAGTTTCATTTCAAAATTATCACTTAGACATTTAGAAATATGATCAATAGAACTCACAGATGGACTAGCTAGAAGCATGTCATCAACATAAATCACTAAGAATACAGGATTATGAACATCCTTTTTATAATAAAGACATGGATCATAAGAACTCCTTTTAAAGTTTAAGGTTATCATGCAAGAATCAAATTTCTTGTTCCATTGTCTTGGTGATTGTTTAAGCCCATACAAAGATTTATTCAACAAGCACACGTAATCAGGATGTTTATTATTCACAAAACCTTCAGGTTGCTTCATGTATATCTGTTTGTCAAATTCTCCATGCAAAAAAGCAGTTTTTACATCCATTTGCTTAAGTTCCCAGTTATGATAAGCGGTTAAAGCAAGTAGGATTCTTACTGTAGTAAATTTCACAACAGGAGAAAAAATTTCACTGTAATCAACTCCTTCCTTTTGTGTGAAGCTTTTTGCAACTAATCTTGTTTTATATCTTATGGAATCAGTTTCATGCTTTATTTTGAATATCCATTTACAGTCAACCAAAGAGCACTTAGCAGGTTTGGGCACAAGAGTCCAAGTATTGTTAACATGCAAGGATTTCATTTCACCATTCATAGCAATCATCCATTTATCAGATTCAGCAGATTTTATAGCCTGATTATATGTTTTGGGTTCATCTCCATCAAGACCTTCAAACACATTGAACACAAAAGAAGCAAGGTCAAAATCATTCAGATGTTGTGGTAACCTAATGTTCCTTCTAGTTCTATCTCTTGCAAGCAAGTACTCATCTAAGTTATCAGATTTAGGTGCAGGAGATTCACTTTCAAGCTTTACAGACTCATTTGGAGCAGTATCAGGAACAATAGGAGTAGGTGCAGGCAAACATGGAAACTCAGATTCATTAAACACAACATTCCTACTAATTAAAGTTTTAAAACCATGTTCTTCTTTTATCCAACAACTGTAACCTTTAACACCATCTGGGTAACCAATGAACACACCTTTTACAAATCTAGGTTCCAATTTATCAGAACTATTATGCACAAAAGTAGTACATCCAAAAACTCTTAGGTTAGATAGATTAACAGGTTTACCAGACCACACAGATTCAGGTAAATCCCCATTGAGGGGCACAGAGGGACATCTATTAACAAGATATGTAACAGTTAAGATAGCTTCACCCCAAAAACATTTAGGCAAACCAGAAGCACATAGCATAGATCTTATCTTATCCAACAAAGTTCTGTTCATTCTTTCAGCAATTCCATTTTGTTGAGGTGTATGCACAACAGTTCTATGTCTCTTTATACCAGATTCAGCACATAAAGCATCAAATTCATGATTACAGAACTCAGTTCCATTATCTGTTATTAAGATTTTGATTTTCTTTCCAGTTTGATTTTCAATCAAGATTTTCCATGCTCTGAATTTATCAATCACATCAGATTTTTGTTTAAGCAAGAAGACAAACACCTTTCTGGAAAAATCATCAATAACAAATAGAAAATACCTATTTCCACTAGGTGTAGGAACTGGAGCAGGACCCCAAACATCAGCATGTATATATTCAAGAATATCAGAACACTTTGAAGTATTAGGGGAAGATGATTCAGGGAATTTCAGTTTAGGTTGTTTCCCCATAATACAAGAATCACAAATAGGCACATCAGTAACATGATCACCACATAGGTAATTATTCTTATACAAGATTCTCAAACCCTTGTTGCTTATGTGTCCTAACCTTTTATGCCAGAGATCAGTTTTATCACTTAGAACAGAATTAACATGTAGGACAGGTTTGGCATATGCAACATACATATTATGGGTTCTTTTAGCACTGAAAGCCACTGATTCATTTTTCAATAAGTTCATGTTTCCATTTCCCCATTCACCCTTAAAACCAGAATCTTCTAAAGCAGCACAAGACATCAAATTACTGCACAATTTAGGAACATGCCTCGCATTCTTCAAAGACAACACATAGCCATCATCAAACTTCAGATTAACAGTACCAACTCCAAGAACAAGTCTCTGACTGCTATCAGCCATGGAAACAGATCCATGCTTCAATTTCATATATGAAGAGAACATATTAATGTGAGGTGTCATGTGATTTGTGCAGGCAGAATCAAGAAGCCATATATCATCAGCATCAAGCACAGAGTTCACAGAGTCAGAAATCATGAAGACATCACCCATATTATTAGCAACATTATTAGCTTGATTGGGTTGATTATTATTATTGTTATTAGGCATTTTCTTCTTTGGTTCAGTGCATCTATTGGCATAGTGACCTGGTTTACCACAGTTATAGCATTTTCTGTTATTAGGCCTAGGTCTAAAACCACTCTGATTCTGACTCTGGTTTTGGTTTGGATTAGGATTCTGATTTTGATTAGGCTTATTCTGAGTCTTAGGAGGTTGTTTATTCTGAGGGTTAGGTTTCTGTTT
This sequence comes from Scutellaria galericulata, assembly GCA_946896805.1. Classification (NCBI taxonomy): domain Eukaryota; kingdom Viridiplantae; phylum Streptophyta; class Magnoliopsida; order Lamiales; family Lamiaceae; genus Scutellaria; species Scutellaria galericulata. Next base: position 2,147,082 of record OX335791.1, on the reverse strand, counting down.
TCCTCTTACATGGTTAACATCACCCATAGATTTATGTCCCCTACTGTTTTTCAAATCCAATTCTTTACTCTTTAAACCATTAATAACAGTATCTAGGGTAACCTTATCTCTGCCATATTTTATAGCTGATTTTACATCACTATATGAATCAGGTATAGCATTTAACAGCACAATAGGTGTGTACTCATCAATGTTCTTGTCTCCAGTTAACTTAATATCTTGAATCAACTTATTAAACACATCAAGGTTTTCATCAATGTCTTTATGCATATCAAGTTTAAATCTGAAGAATTTCTCTAACAAGAACATTTTAGTAGGCAAAGAAGTCTCAGTATAAAATTCCTCCAACTTATTCCACAGAGACTCAGCAGAATCATGCTTCCCTAACTTTCTAATCACAGAGTCAGAAAGATTCAATATAATAAGGGAATAAGCAAGTTCATCAAGATCACAAATAGTTTCTTCAGAGGTCTTTTCATCATATTTTTGTGTTATAGCTTTGAAACATTTTTGTTGAACAAGAATACCTTTCATTTTTTGTTGCCAAATGGCAAAATCACCCTTACCATCAAAAGGAGCCACAGACAAAGCATTCATGTTCACAGATCACAAAGATCAAAGGAAAACCTTAGGGAAGCAGAAAACACAGAGATATATAAGATCACACAGAGATTCTAGTCAACCCCCTCAGCCCAGATTCCAGGGTCACTTAATGGACCGGACAATGTGAGTTTGGTGGGGGACCAGAATAGAGATAAGCAGCGGAATATAGAGAATCACACAGAACAAAAAAACAGGATAACACCAAGATATCCTAGACCTATACCAGCATGAAAACCCAACAGACTCATAGGGAGATCACACAGGATCTTACCAGATATATATAAAAGAAAAGGGATAAGCCAAAATACCTGTTAGCACCAAGCTAAACTCCGGATCGCCCCCACACAGTGCTCTAATACCACTGTAGGGCTAGGATCCAGAGTATGCCATAACTATACAAGTTATTACAAAAGAATACCTAACACAAGAGTTATAGGTAAAAGTATAGAGTTCAAAAGGTGTCACCAAGACAAAAATAAACAAACACAAAGGTCTGTGTTTACGTCGGCTCAGTCCCCACACAATAACCAAGTTCATACACTGAGCCAAGCCACCCATATCCAGCAGTAGCACCAAGCCACGCACACAAAATGACCAGAGGAGCCCCAAAGTACCACTTGAACCTCACAGAGAAAGAAACACTTAGTTTTGAAGGGTGTGTGATATCAAGACACTCAGAATTCTCCGATGGTTGGCAAGCTTTAGGATTTTCCATTATATAGCTGTAGGAGAAGGTGAAGAAGAAGGAAAGGCATCCTGGCATCGCGAAAACGACGGGATAGGGGATCGGAGATCACGGAGAAGGAAAAGGCGCCGCGGAGAGGAGAGAGAATGTAGGGTTAGGTTATGAGAGGCGCATCGATCAACAAGGGTATAAATACCCAAGATCAATGGCCAGGATATCACAGGCGAAAAGAACGATCCAGATAAGGTTCATACAAGGGCGTGGGCTGGGCTTGGCCTGTGGCTGCTTTGGGCTGCCAAGAGTGTGGCCCAAATTGGGCCCATATCCTCACACATCCAATCAGATTTAATGGGTACAAAGAGCATTGATGTACATATAATTACATAAAATATTATATATATATATATATATATCACTTTATAGAGTTTTTTTAGATTAAGCTGCATCTCACGTTATTTTGAGATTTATAGTTGCATAACATCAAAATGATATATATAACAAAACTTATATTCCACATTCTTCCTAGTGAACATTACCTTTTCATCATATCAGTGTACATTAAATACTACGTTGAAATGTGTTGGTGGTTTTTTCAGAGCAAATCATGCTTGTCCAATATATATATATTTGATTTCTTTTTATTGTTTTTATTTATTCTCTAGGTCCTTTTACTTTTTGGAATTGGCCATAGGGCTCATCAATGGTCATTTTCACTTGTTACTTGGCCCTTGTTCCACACATACCGTTGAGATCAAAAAGCACTACCTAATTTGGTATAGAAATAAAATTCTATTTTAGGAATAAATATAAGGAAAAAATAAAAAGCAAATTTAGCTCCATGTATTATTATTTTTATTCAGCAAATATGATCTTTTGATTTTTAAACGGTTTGAACTTGGTTCACAGCTCAAATGGGACAATCAAGAATATATATTCCACGAGGCCTATAGAAAGTCCAGAATCAACCCAGTAGAGTAAGCCCATGAACTCAACGAGGCCCAAGCCCACAGACTCAATAAGCTTGAAGGATAATTACTTTCTTTCGCAATTTCATGCTGATTTGATTATTATATTCAAGCACGATATTTTATTAAAGAATAATATTACAAATGTCATACATGCGTGTGTTTTGTGAATATTTAAATTTATTACTTTTCATTAAAATCGAGTTTTAATTTACCATATTGTTATATATATTATTATTAAAATGCTATTCTTCTGCACTGGTATAAATTTAAATTTTTACATGAGGCGATTATTCGATGTGAAGTAAAAAAAGATATATTTACAAAAAAATTCCCAATTAAAAATAATAACAATAGGAATGTTGATTCTGATAACATTTCGTGTATGAGTGATCTTATATATAATAGAAGTATTATATGAGTTCTGTTTATAGTGGCAAACATTGCTAATTTAAAAGAAAGTATTCATATCTAATTCAAATAATTATTAAAAAAATATTTTAGCATACTAATTCTAATTAACTTGACTAAAATGACACTGTGACAAGCAGTTATTAGGTGAAGGTAATGAAGATTTAATAACTTATAGAAAAAAATTGGATTATCAAGACACATAACAAGATAAATTAATTTAATCTTTTTCAATACATTTATATTTCAGAATATAGTAGTCCAAAATGTTTACTCGAACCTCGAAGAGACACATCAAAAATATAAATTGACATGCTCCAAAGTGTAAGGCACGTTTTAGATACTAAATAATAAATTATCGAAAATTTAATCCAACATTACCTCCACTATATAGTAATTAGGAATAATAAATTAAACCCCACTAAATCGTTCTTCTAAAAATTAGTACATGTTTATTTTGAATCGAATTTCTTAAGATAAAATATCATATATATTTTTTTAAACATTCATCAAAAAATTTGATCACACTTTCATCAATATAATCATTGAAGATTGATCAATACAAAAAAAAAAATCATAGTTTAAATTATATAATTATGAATGTTCTTAAGGTGCTACAAATACATTGTGATTAAATAGGTACAACTTACTAATAGGTACATGTCTAGGAGGAATTCTAAATTCACAACTTCAAAATAACTTTCTGTAATATAGGCTAAATTTCAAGATTTTTTTTATAATATAATTTGAAATAATTTATCACAATTCACCTCACAAACAAAAACAAATGTTTTCAATTACAAAAATATCCTGTTGATATGATAATATACACACATTATCTAATATTTCAAAATAATTACTACACTTACACATATATAATGATTTTCAAATACAATTAAAAGCTTCAGATAGATAAATGTGAGAATGATTCACATTTCAAGACTAATATATGTTGGGCTTTGAAAGTTGAAACCCGTTTGACTGCTTTGAAAAATGAAAAAGAAACAAGAACACAAAAATTTGGGCATGGAACTAAGGAAAATTTTCCTAAAAACAAAAATTAAATTAAAAAGTTTGTTACAAAAGTTAGGGTTCTTTGCTGGAAAAGTGTCGGCCACGTAAACCTATCAAGACAGCAGACACATTCCTCATTTCCTTCCCCAAGTATCTAATAATTCAGACATAACTAATTATCTAAAACTTACAATTTTTTTTTTTTCGAAATTGTGTCACAATAAAACTATATATTATTAAATTGCCATATAATAAAATAGGTAGCAAAAACCCATGTTTCAAGGGATAAATGGAATTTGCTTGTTATGTATGGGGCGTCGTCTTCTAACCCAAGCATAATCCATTGTAAAGTATTCTGATTTGGTGGGGCCCCCTTCTACCCATTCTCTCCATGTCCCTTTCACCACTTTTTCTTCTTTTTTACCTGCAAATTAATTTTCCCTTAAATACATAAAAATAAACAATGAAATAAAATAAATAATGGGTTTTTATTCTATGGTCTCTAGCTTCAACATTCTTCATTTAATACATGCTGATATTACTTGAGTACTTGTCTTCATTAGTGATGATACGACACCTCTCGTATTTCATTACATCAGTATATGCTATTTACATAGTAAAGACGATCCATATTGATATTTAGTGAATCCATAGGGCTCATGCACGTTTAGAAATACTTTATCCTAGAGAAGCAAAAGAGGAACTACATTACATAGTATGCATGTGTTAGTTTGAGTTAAAAAGTAGCTTTTTTTATCAACATAGTTAAAGTGGAACTGAAAATGCAGTACCTGATGAAGAAGATTCTAACAACTTCTTGTGCAGCATAATATCTTTGTCTGTTGAACTTTTCACCTGTGATCAGACAGCATAATATTCTCATAAGCTAATTACCGAAAGACAGAAAAAAAAACACTTGAATGCGCGACGAGCATTATCGTTGTTTTGAGGAAAGAAAATCATACATCTGCGTCTTCATGGAGTTTGAGTTTTCTTGGTAGTAAAGGCAGAGTTAACTGGACTTGTTGCTCAATTGCAGAATTACCTAAAAAAGAAAAGAATGGAAGAAAAGAAGCTATGATATAAACATGCAAAAGAAAAACACACACACACACTCATGTGGATATATAGAGATATATAACAGCAAGATTACCATATTGTTGAGCAGATTTTTGCTCAATGGCTTGATGAGAAGTTGAGGATGCCAACATAAATGTGAGAGCAATGCAGAATGCAGCTGTTATAAACGATAATTCCATAGCAAGAGATGATAGATAGCAAGAAATATAGAAGCAGAGAGAAGCTTGGAATTTATACACAATATATAGAAGCAGAGAGACACACAGTAAGAGAACATACACAAAGCACAATATTCAGAGTTCCAAAATAAGTACAAGTGAACCCTATATTTTATACTTACCTTTTTAGGGAACTTCACAACACGGGTTGATTTTCTTGTCACCTACCATGGAAGTAGGACCACAACCCCCTCTCTCTCTCTCTCATATGTCAAGCAACTTAGTATGCAAAGTTAGTTTTGGTATTGACTAAAGTTTATTTGATTAATGCTTCTTTAAACATCTAATTTTCCACTGTAGTCCAGATTCTGCTGCTGACAAGAATACTGAACTAATAATCATATTATTTTTATCAGTAATAAATAGTTCATCCAATTCTTCTGCCTTTTAAAGCTATATAAAAATGCTGTGGGCTAAGGTGACCTATATGAACAGTGAGATCAGGTATGAAATAATTCAAGAAATACTGCATGTGACATTTTAGAACCATAATATATGAATCGTTGTACATGTATTGTGCTTAAAAACACTGAAACGTTGTAGTTTCATTGATAAAGAATTGTGTAGTAAATAATTCAAAAGTTTAAACATGGTTAACAACTGCAAGTGCATGAGTTGGTATTCAAACTCAGTATGACTTGGAGAAGCGGTAATAAACTGACCAGGCCTACGAAAATCGACACATAATTACAGTACCAAATCTTTAAATTTAAAGTTTCATTGTATATTTGCACTAACAACCTATTATGAAGTAGAATCCATTAGAATCTGCAGCAAAGAAGACCTAATCTCCAACCCCTGTGTTTCCGGAAATGTCTCCCAGTTGCTTTCGTCATTCTAGCTGGACTTGTATTCCATTCTGGTTGTAATCTGCAAAAGAAATGTGATATCAGTTGGTGAGGCCATGAAATTTGCAGACCTAAGGGAAGAACACGAGACAAAGTTTACATTGGGAAAGCGAAAGATCTGCCACTGGTTGCACTTCCCTCTGAGCAAAGGGAGAGGGCCCCAGAATATGCTATATGCCCTGAGTAATCGATAAGATCAGAAGCTGAGAAGCTCGACTCTCCCACGTCATATCTCCGTAGGCTTACAACTAAATCATTGTCAGGGTCCCTATGATCATCCTTGTGTTGATCACGAACATTTTCATTGCTTATATCCTCTGAATCCTGATGGTTGAGTGCATCTCTCGACTCAACAGACTGCTCGTTGACGTATGGTTCAGTTTTCCCATTTGTATGGCCACCTAGGGAGTTGAAATTGAATGTAATGCTTCCAGTTTCTACATTACTATTGTAAGGTAATGTGCCTGCTTGGACATCTTCCTTTGGCCCTGCTTCTGCTGAAGATGGAGCTTTTCCAGAAGAAATCTGCTGGTCACAGAATCAACTTCAAGATAAGAAAGAAAATATTTGCTACTATGATCTATATGCAATGGAATACACACTCAGTGTTGGAAAGAGAAAGAAGAAAACCAATCTCAATCGTTTTCTGAAATCCTAAGATACAAGACTGTCAGTATCTGACTATGATTCTTACATTTGTCTTAGCTAGCCAGTCAAGCATTGATATTACAGACCAAGTAAATGAAATTCAGGGCATAGTTGCTAGAAGATGACAGTTGGCAAGAACAAACCTGATCAGGTAGCTGTTTGACTGTGTTTTCCTCACCATCTAAAGAAATCAGAAAAGATCTGAGGAAACTCCGCGTGCCATATTCTTGAATTGGAAGAGATCTATCAACAAAAGACTCTTTTGAAGCATGGATTACGGTCTTGCTAGTTGCACTGAAATTTGTTTCACTTTTCTGCAACGAATCCTCTTGATCACAATCCTTGGTAGTATCCTTGTCAAAAGGCAATTTTGGTCTTCCCTGAGAAATCAAAATGCCATCGCTTTCTTCTTCACTCTCATGCTCATTAGCAATAATGCTCTCCATATTTTCCAGTGACGTAGTTTCCTCATCAACAGCTCCTGTTGTCTTACAATGATCCATCCTACCGTCACTCAACATTTCTCGATTTACAGGCATCCCCTCATCGACACATATGTCCCTCACAACATGGTAATTGATCTCTTTGTAGCAAACTATTAACTCAGGCGATTCATACTCTAAAACAAGTTCATCATTAAGCACACTGTTATCTTTCAGAAACGGATTGGAAGCAGTGTCATTTGGTGACCTAGAATCTCTGGATTCATTATCATAATGATGCACAATCTCTTCTTCACCTGCCACAGAACATTCATGGTCCGGACTACTCTGCATTTTCTTGTTAGCCTTTGGTTCAGAAAATAACGAATCTGCATCCTCCTCCAAACTGCTCAGATGATACAAAAGTTCATTATCTGTGGAAAGGTCATCTGCAAATTTGGGATTCCAACTCTCGTCTCTACCTTTTAGCTCAAAAGGTGAAGCATGTGTGTCCTTTCTAAAACCATTTATCTGATAAACTTCTTTACTTTCAAACACCATTGGATCAGCCTCCCTCAGAAAGTTTATAGAACTATAATGTGTTTCATTCTGATTTTCCTTCATAGTCATGTTCTGTTCAGCTGAGTCAAAGACACTGTCATTGCATTTAGATAGTTTAGAATATATCAAGCAGTCAATTATTATTAGCATAAACAAGATTTTGGAAAAATATTCCAAACAAAAATGTTCGGTTAAAATGATTTTTTACTTGTTATATTAAGACAATTTCTGTAGACAGCATGCTGAGCATTATAAATCACAATGAGAAATGAAACTTTACCAGGTTTCGTGCTTCACATCACTTGGGATAGATTCGAGAAGCCTCAGCAGTTGTGAAGCAAACATTCAAGACATAAAACTGAATAGTCCTCCTAAGAGCACGAAAGAAGAGTTAAAGCCGGCAAAATACTCCCGAAAATCAGTGTGAAGCAAGATAGACTTATAAATAAGATAGTACAAGTTACTCAATACATAAGGTCAATCTTTTGCTCACACGAATGCAACAACAAAGAATAGTTGTTACACCAGTATCGATTCAACAATTAAGAAAACAGAAAGAAAATCTTTCTTCAATCAAATATGTTTATTAAAAGTACCCAAAATTCACAAATAAAAAATAAAAATTGCAGAAGTTTTTTGAATCTCGAAAGCAGTCAGGGAGTTTCTTCCATAGTAAAAACTTTTCATGAGAAACCAAAAATATGTTTAATTATAGGGTGAGCATAAAATAGTAGACTTAAGCTTTGGAATCTTCCCTTTTGTTTAACCTCTTATAACCTCGATAGCAAACAGAATTAATCGAATCAAATGCAGAAGAATCCAAAAAGCCTGACTACTGACAGATTTGAATTTATCTAATTCCCAAATAATGAAAACCCAATCAAGAAGAACGCCATTCAACACCAAAGTTTTCATTCAAACAGTGTCAGTCTTGGCACCTTTTCTTTTCATGCAAAACTGCAAAGTTCCTTCCTCTTTTTCACTGCAACATTTCACAAGGCTAATCAACTATAGCAAAAATAAATAAAAACCAAAAAGAAAATCAAAAGTTTTCGAACATGGAATCGTAGTAGCGCAAATCCACTAAAAATCAGAGAAAATAAACCAGTTGATACACGCACCAGAAGAAGATTAAGCACAGATCCAAAAACAAAATAACAAATACGCAAATGGATTCGCTGTAGACAACTAAAAACAGGTTTGCATACGCGTACAGATTGAAGCATTCTGTACACGTGAGGAAGAGAGAGAGAGAGGGACCTTTTCTTCTTCTCGAAATTGTAGCGGAAAAAATGTAGGTGTTTCTTTGCTTAAAAGAAAGCGAGTATTGCGGAGGGAAATTCTCAGCCGGCGCGGCGTTTGACTTAACCTATACATACACAACTGTAGATACAGATAATCAGATACAGAATCCCTTGTTGATTTCTAGAGAGAGAAGAAGTATGAGAAAAGGAAAGAGGCAGAGTGACACGGCACCCATCACTCCCTTGCCATTTTTATTAACAAGTCAACTCTACTCTCCCTTTCTGTCTCTACAGATACCCTACTTTCTCTCTCCGCATATACATACAAACCTTGTATCGCCGACATGAATCCATCTGTTCATACCAAACGCTCATTAATGCGGCACTGGAAACGGTTTACAAGCCATTAATTCCTTTTGACGGAATTGCTGCTCCGTTTCCCGGAGTTAACGGAAACTGCAACGGAAAAATATCTTTGTTGCCTCGGGGCAAATCCTACGATTAAGCAACTTGTCCGTTTTTATTTATATCAGTTAGACAAATTACATAAAATGTCACATAAATATAACATTTATTCAAACGATTTCTTATTCAACTTACCTTATTTGGTTTGTGTGGAGATAGATTTTTATGACATTAGTGTTTCGAGATTTATGACAAAACTCTACAAAATTATCTAAATAAAACATAGATATAATGGTGTTTAAATTATTTTTTCCTATTTATTTTTCTTATTTTGAATTATTACTAATTATTTTAAATGTCCGTTTATGAGTTATGTAAATTAATTTATCATATCTAGTTTTTTTCCCCCTTATTCTGGTGAAAATAAAAGATAAAATGAAATTCCAGTTTGTTAGTTAGTTTTGGCATTAGGATTACTCAGTATATATTACGTGTATCAGTGTATGTGCTCATTCTATTTCATTTTACATTGCAGTATTATTATATAAAATATCTTTAATTATATATTGATAATATTATTTAGCACACGTAACCTATTACCTATAATGATAATACAAGAACAAATACAGAAATATTTGGAACATAAGATATTAAGATCTTATATGATGTTTTGGAGTTTAACATTTTATTTGTATGATGATAATGTCATTAACATATATTTACACAACACAACACGTTTCAAATGAATGAAATGTTATTTAAGTCCTACAAAATTCAAGAAAATGAAAAAGGGAATCAAGATTCAAGAAAAAAGACTTTTACAGATGATCAGTTGGAACGTAGTGTAATGTTTGGTTTGTGAAGTAGTATTAATTAAATAAAATATTTTTATGACTGAAGTTGGTAGAGGTTGTTGGGGATTTAAATTTCAATATATATATATATAATTATTTTAGAATGTTTTACTATTCTTTAGTTGATTTTAAGAATTTGGGACCAATAAATATTCAGTATGCTTAACATGTCTTGGCCAACTTATGAGTAATATTGTTGTCATTCGGAATTAATTATTGCATTGATTATTCTTCACTGTAGGATCATAATTAAGTATGATAATTTAAACATTAAGAATGTATTTAGGCCTCAAAAAATTAAGATATTTTTGCACATCACCATAAAATATAAATATAAATGTAAAAGATGTACTATTTGAACTTTTACTCGATAAAAATGCCTTTGTATATGAGTTATCGAATACTTTAGTGGAGCTTCTTAATTACTCATCAGTTGCACCGGTAGAATATCATAAATAAGGTGAAAAATTACATGTCAACGACAAAAAAGTTGGTGGAAATATTTACATCATTATACATATATATATATATGGTGATGTGCAAAAGGTTTCTGTATTTATAGGTTGAATTTGAATTTAGATTCTTTATGTACCAACAACATCTACACATAGGCCGGTAATATAGTTAATGTAGCAATAAGTAATTATTCATTCAATAAATGGACAAATAGATAAATATAAATATGAACTCTCACAATTTTTTTATTGGTGGGTAAATAATTGCTTCGAGCTTTTATAAAATACTGTATTTTAATTTTGCATTTCATTCGCTCCGTTAAAAGTGGATTGTGGGCCATTCCGTCCCACCAATAGGCATGTAACATCTCTAACACTAATTAAATTTTGTACAAAGTTTAATGGACCAGAGGACATTATATCAACAATCAGTACATGCAATGACCATGCACCTCACAAATCAATCGAACAAAATATAATTAAAATATTATTTCAATAAGAATACCTTCTCACCATACAAGTTGATCTTGTAGATACTACATCAAGTATATGATGTATTGTTGATTAATTATTTCTCTTTTAGACTTCTATACAACTTTATTAAAAAATTATCACTATCGGCATTCCTTGATCAAAATCAGCTAATTTTCAATCTAGCATGTAAATTTTTAGCTAAAATATAGGAAAGTGATAGAAAGCCTTCCTTCCGGTAACTTGATTCTCTTCCAAATTTCGGATTTTAAAAATTCTTTGATTACTTATGAGTATATTAATCAAGAGAATGATAAAATGTCCACGTTGCACAACTCTTAATATGTCCACCAATGACGTGTAATGATTTTATGCCCTCATTATATGGAAAGTGAAATTAATAGACATTATGAATTTTTAATACATTAACGTGCCCACGATGGCTAAAGTAGCACAATTGATATTAATCAAAATATTATGTTTTTCAAATTTTGAAAATTTTCTAACCAACATTAATTGAATGAGATCGGATGAAGTAATTTTTTTTTTTAATCAATCAAAATGAATTTTTTTATTAAAACCATATAAATGATATAAGATATACCCAGCTACAGAGCATCACATTATACCAAACAAAACTATATAAACAATCACCATTCATGGCCTTTTTTAATTCCTTGTTCAACCATTTAATTCAAAGCATCGATGTTGAGTAAATGAATTGGGATTTGCCATTATTGGCAATAAATTAATTATGACCCATTATATTCAAGCTATAAATGTATGCACATGATTTGCCTATACCAAGCCTCACCTTTCACTATATATAGACATTGAACATAGACTTAATATTTGTGAAAAAACCATTTATTGCAGTCAATTATTGATTGCGTTTTTGAAGGTAAAATAGATTAATATATAAGCGTATTAAAATGCCCTTTGCCATTTTATGTACTTGATAAATCATTTATTGCATAAATAATTCGTTTTCTTCATTTAATATTTAAATATTCTTCTTCTCTTCATTTGTCATACATGATTGAATCAGATTTTAATTCAGATGAAAGTAATGAGATTTAACTTTTAAAATTGAAAGTATCATTAATTATGTAAATTTAGAACAAGAGTTAAAATTCCACGAGAAAAGAGGAAAATACTCTTAACAGAAAATGCAGTTGTGTCTTAAACACAGAAGCTGCCACGTGGGTATGAGAACTTGGGACATTGACTAGATTTTTGACAAGTGTTCAGTACTAGACGGTTTTATTTTGTAGAATTTTGAAGCAATATTTTGAGTGAGAAATCATAAAATAAGTGTATATATAAAAAGGATATTAGAAATAAAATATATCAAAAATGCAAACGTACTCGATGTGGTAGTTTGAGTTCAAGTATTAAGTTGTATGAAGTTGGCCCAAGTATCATCTTTAAACAAAATTTACATTTAAAACTATCTCAATAATATTTCATATTCGACTCAATAAAAACTCATTCTTACAAACTTTAAAATAGGATAATTCCTATGACCATTTCCAAATGCCCCTCTATGATTTTATTATTGACAATTGACAAATAAGTGACGAGTTCAATTGACCTTTCATTTAAAAAAAAAAAACAAAAAGAAAAGTGGTTGTATTTAAGAATAAATACATTGAACAAAAATACCAACTAAATTTATTTGGTATATTTATTTAGTTAATGTATTGACAAGTGTTGGCCTGCATGAGAAGTTGATGCATGCATGATATATATGGTTGTTGAGATTCCACCCACCCACCCCACCCCCAACCCCAACCCTACCAAAAAAAAAAAGTAAAGAAAAAAAAAAGAAGTTGGGAGGAAGACCTTCAATTAAATGTGGAGGCCCGTATAGTTTCGGTCCAGTATAGATTGGGCTTCATATAGTAAATTGGACTCTGTTCAAGCCCAACAATACAAAAATAAATACATGAAATATGAAATTAAGGAAAGATACTAGCAAAAACATCGGGCCCCAAATTTACGAATAATTTTATTGGTATGTGTTGAACTTTAATGATATAATTTTTCCTAATCAGTTGGTGTTGGTGATATGAGTAAGATAAAAAAAAGAAAAAAATATGTATCATTTTATTTTTATCCATGACTTTGTTAAAGCCCACCAGAAATATGTATTTATTATATATATATACACACACACACACACGTATGTATATATTTATATATATAATGTATATACATCAGCAAAAATGTTGGAGTAGACAGACTCCTTAAACAAAAAACCATGGATTCAACGTCCAATAATTATTCTCAACGTACAACATAAATAATTTTCAACATACAACTGAAAATCAATATTCAACAATAATTCCACATGTTGCAATAATTTCCAACAAACAATATGAATTCAATCATCATTCTCATACTAATATAATCAAAGCATAATCAAATGAAATTATCTAATATTGAGTTTTAAAAAAAAAAGAAAAAAAAAGAAAGAAAGAAAGGGGTATAACTAAACTTCTTTGAAGAAAAGAAAAATAAAATTCATGAATAAATAATGTGGGTAAAAATGTTGCTGCCCAGGATCGAACTGGGGACCTTTAGTGTGTAAGACTAACGTGATAACCACTACACCACAGCAACTCATTGATGTTTAAAGTAATTATAAAGTTACTATTCACTTTTTGTTGAGAGTCATATTAGACTAATTTGCTGGGAATCTAAAGTAAAAAAAAAAAAAAAAAAAAAGGTTTCGTAACCTGTTTGTGTTGATTCTCTGATTCACTAACTGCTACTTTAGTTTTTATCATTTTTAAATTCTAGGCATGCCAAATGCAATTGCTGGGATTTATAGCAAAATAGGATAAAACAAAGTCTTCTGTTTTTTCCTCCAAAAAGAGATTGCTAATTTTGTGTTATATCGAATATTTTTATCATATAAATTATATGTATCTATATATGTGTGAATATATTAATGCAATAGAACTTGATATCAATTGTTAGAAATTGCCAATATTTTTAACATTTGAGGGTCCAAGGCGAAAATAGGAAAAATGGGAACTAAAAAAAAAGAATTTTCATTTAAAAAATTGTGTGCATAGTCAAAATTTTATATACACTTTTTTTTTTTTTTTATATTTAATCAAATGGACTCGTTTTGATATTTTCTTTTAACAAGGTAAAAAAATGTTTTAGTATAATTTTAATATGTTAGGACCCCTTAAATAATGAGGTCTTAGACCCAAATCCTTTTCATCCTAACTTAGAGTCGGCACTGAAAATGAGGTTATGGCTCAATTATAGAGTCCAAATCTTTCACAAAATGTTTGATATTGATATTGTTCTTTGATCATCTTCGATTTCAACATTTGAAATTCATCTTTCGAACTTATTTTTATGAAGCTAAATTTAATTTATAAAAATCATTGAGATATATTTGCTTTGCAATTTATATGATATCAATTTCAAAAAATTGAGAATATTAATACTCACATAACTTAGAAGCAAATTTGGAATTGAGTTATTAAAAAAAAAACAAAAGAGGACAACGACAAGAAAAAATAGTTTTTATTACAGTCAAAATTTCTTGGCAAACAAGCTATAAATCAATCAGTTAGTTGACTAGTTTGACTTTTCAAAGATGCCTTCTCAATTGTCTTTATCACCAAATTTCATACTCTCTCTCTCTCTCTCTCTATATAAAGAACATGTAAGTTAGAGACAGTGTATATCAGAGTTGAGAAAAGCAAAAATGTCATCTGAAATAACTCCAAAATATTTACAAGATGAAGAAATTGCAGTAAGCCAAGAATGCAAGGATTTACTGACCACTCTCCCCAGAGAAAAAGGGTGGCTTTCATCCCATATGTACAACTACCAAGGCTTCTGGTACGAGTCTATCTATCTCCAAGGCGTCATTTCATGTCAGAAACATTTCCAGGTCAAAGATTCCGATGTTTTTCTCGTCACACACCCTAAATCAGGCACGACATGGCTGAAAGCAATCATGTTCACCTTATTGAATCGAAAACAATACCCTCTTTCTGCAAATCATCACCACCACCCTCTTCTCACACACAATCCTCACGATCTTGTCCCCAGCCTGGAGATCAACATCTATGGCCACAACAATCAAATCCCTGAAATCGCTTCCTTTCCTTCTAGAAGGTTCTTCTCCACACACATGCCTTACGTTTCTTTGCCAGAATCCGTGACGAGCAGCCCCACGTGCAAGATTGTGTACGTGTGCAGAAACCCTAAGGACACTTTCGTCTCTCTCTGGCACTTCATGAACAAGCTGAGGATGCAAGAAAGGCGAAGAGATTCCATGGATGAGGATTTTGAAATGTACTGTGAGGGATTGAGCCTGTCAGGGCCATTTTGGGATCATATTCTCCAGTATTGGAAGCAATCCCTGGAAAATCCAGACAGGGTCCTGTTCTTGAAGTATGAGGATGTGAAAGACCAAACTGTCCTTCATTTGCGGCGTTTGGCGGAGTTCTTGGACTGCCCTTTTTCTGCAGAGGAAGAGGAATCAGGGGTGGTTTCGGAAATACTGAAGTTGACCAGCTTTGACCATATGAGCAGCCTGGAAGTTAACAGGAATGGAGTTCTTGCAAATGGTATGGGGACTAGTGGGTTTTTCCGTCGAGGTGAGGTTGGAGATTGGAAGAATCATTTATCTGATGAGATGGTTCAGAAACTTGATCAGATTGCTCATGACAAGTTCTTTGGATCTGGATTGGTGTTTCTATAAAAGCCATGGTTTTTCTGGAATTAATTCCTGATTTTTGATCCCAGTTTATGGAGATCTTGGTGTTTTACTTCTTGTCATGTTTGTTGATGTTTGAATAATGAAGTGAAGATTTATATATCTTCACTGCAATGTTTTGTTATTTTGTTAATTAACCGACATTTTAAGGTGCTGGGAATTTTATTATGATTAGTATTCAATAAAATGGTTGGACTTTGAGTTGATTGTTTTGGGCCAAAATGAGGGGATGTGTTTTTGGTTAGATTAAACGATTTCTCAACTGTTGTAAAGCCCATGAGGCCCAAAAGTTTGATGTTTGAAAGAACAACCAATTTGTAATTAAAGTTTAGAGAATTCCTTTTGACTCTTTTGAGCCCATTATTAATCCATAGAAGACACACTATTTGAATGCATGTATTGATCAGTAAACAGTGCTTTTATACAAAAACCAACAAACTATATATAGAGATGCCCAAACGGTTTCGGTTCGAACCGCTGGTTCGATGGTTCCGAAATGGTGGAACCGAAACCGAACCGTGGAAGGAAAGGTTTCGATTTCGGTTTGAAACCGCCGGTTCAACCGGAACCGGACGGTTCGGCCGGTTCGAACCGGCGGTTTTCGGTTTTCCTTTTTTTTTTTTTTTTTTTTTTTGGTTTTTTTTAATTTATGATTCTATGATCCAAATTTAAACTTTAATGTTTGTTTTGAAGTATAAAATATCATGAGAAAATACAATTCGGAATAAAAAATATATTTAAGAATTGTATTGATCAAACTTTTTCAATAAACTTGTCAATATAACTTGGAAAATTATTACAAGTTGGAACTTGGAACACTTAGAACTATATATAATCTATGATCTAATGATTCTAATCTATTACAAATGTTTGTATATATTACAATTAAACTTGTCAATATAACTTGGAAAATTATTACAAGTTATAACTATATAGTCTATATCTAATTTATGATTGAATGATTCTAATCTATTACAAAAGTTTATACTATATATTACAATTACAAAAGTGAGCATAAAAAAAATTAAAGAGCTTGAGTTTCATTTTAAGTTTGGAATTGAAATTTCAAACTTAAAATGAAATTGCCTACGTATCCTTAATTGAAATCGAATTAAGGAATCAAAGCTCACGTAGTTCTCTTACCTCAACTTACCTTTTTCACTCGTCGAGGTTGACGCCACTTCCGCCGGAGGATGTTGTGTTTGAGTCGTAGCCATACAAATCTTGTCCACCGTCCTCCATGTGTGACAAATCGAGGTTTTGTTGACGTTTGGTGGCTTTGACCCAATCGTCAAGAAGCATAAGGTTTTGGACATTTTCGACGGCCAAGTTTGCTCTCCTCTCACTCAAAGTGTGGCCCGATACGCTAAAGGCATGTTCAACCGAAACCGTGGAGGCGGGACATGCAAATATTTCCTTGGCAATAATTGTTAGTATAGGATATGTGGTGATCCTTCGTGACCACCACTTTAATAGATCCAAATTGTTCTAAAATGCAATTGATTCAAAAGTAACACTAAAATAAGAATCCAATTCTTGTGATGAATTAACACCTCTAGCTTTTTTTTGAGTTCTAATATCATAAAAATTATAAAATTGAGAAAGAGTATCATCAAAAGTAGACGAAGAACTACTAGAACCTACATTATGATGTCGAACTACATCTTCACTACTACATGATTCACCATACATTGTTTTATATTCTCTAAATAAATCATACAAATAATTTTTCGCCCGTTTAACCACTTCACTAGGATTAGGCACATAATCAACTTGATCATAATCACTAATATAGCCAAAGGGGAACAATGCATTATAGTACATAGTCAAAAGTTCTTCTAATCCATCTTCTCTAATCCTAGGATCTAATAATTTAGCACATAAATATAGGGGGGGTATCTCATGATAATATTTTAACCATTTAGCTTTCATCATAATAATGGCATTACTTAAAATAGGATCATCTTTATAAGATTTCATTATCAAAGCAATTTTAACACATTGATCTAAAGCTAAAGGAGATGTAGGATAATAACATCCACTTATTTCTTTAGTGCCTTCTTCAAAAATTTTTAGCATACCAATCATGTTTATACAAGAATCCCAAGAATGAGCAAATAACATGACATTACTATCTCCAAATTCCATAAAAAAAACACATAAAAGTTCTCTATAATTATATGAATCTTGAAGCATGTAATAAGTAGAATTCCACCTATGTTCCACATCTTTCACAAATTTTTTTACTTCGAATCCATTCATTTTACAAAATCTAGCCCATCTTTTTCGCATTTGTATGGTATGACAAATTAAATTAATTGCAACTCTAATTTTTTCTATTTCCGTTTGTAAAGTTGTTAATCCATCTTGAACACATAAATTAAAAATATGACACATGCATCTAGTATGAAAAATATCACCATTTAATGAAGGTTTACAAAAATCAATTAACGTAGGCAAGCTCGCTTTATTATTAGTTGCATTATCTAAAGCTATAGCAAATACTTTTGTTAATATACCATAATCATTTAAGCTATGTATTATTTTTTGTGAAATATGTAAACCGGTATGACTTTCATTAAAATCAACAAAAACAATTAAACGTTTTTGAACATCCCATGCATCATCAATCCAATGACAAGTAATGCCCATATAATCATTCTTTTTATAAGGATCTTTCCAACAATCAACACATATTGCAACTTTTTGTTTAAGGTTAGCTAAATCTTGCATAAGATTATATTTTTTTTCACGAACTCTTTTATCAATATCCCTAGTGGCCGTGTTCCTACTTATCATTCTAGCCGGTGGTTGCAAATATTGACTCACATAATCTTGATAATATTCATCGGAAGCCCATTGCAAAGGCAAATGTTTAGAAGCAATAAAATCGGCGGTGCCTTTCCTAAGTTCAAGTTGGCTAAATTTAAACATTAAAGAATCCATACCTTGTGAAGACCCGGTGAATCCTCGTAGTTGTGTTTGAGAAGGAGCCAATCCAACCTTGTCGGGATGCTTCTTCGTGACGTGGTTGTTGAACGTTCCATATCCTCCTCCATGCTTGAACTTGTATTGCTTCCCACAATGATTGCACGTTACTATGTAGTCAACGGCACTATTAGGCACGGCCTCCTTCTTGAAGTGAACGGAGAAGATATCACTTCGAAGTGAAGAAGGTGCTCTACTAGAGGGGGTACTCCCTTGTGTGTGTTGCACGGTTTCTTCCTCTTCAACATCATCGGCTAAGGCTTGGGCGATTTGTTCCCCCAAATCGACATCTTCATCAAGCTCGTCACACCATCGATCAATTAGCTCGTCTTCGTAGGATTGTGGAGGTGGCATGGGACTCTTTCCCCTAGCATGAGACGAGGAAGCGGAAGAACCTCTTCTAGACATGATGATAGCAAATTAAAAAAATCGAAGTGGAAGTAGCACTACAAGTAGATGATAATACGAACTAAAAAAAGAAATTTGAGAGCTTTTGAACTTGATATATTAAAGTGAGTAAGAATGCAAGATAATTGAGAGAGAGAGCTTGAGAATTGGTGTGAAAAAATACACCATTTGAACCCCTATTTATAGATCTCAAAAATTCAAAAAAAAAAAAAAGAAAAAGAAAATAGGCACGCTCCGGTTCGAACCGCCGGTTCCGGTTCGGTTGAACCGGCGGTTCGGCTGATCTCACCCGTCCATCTCCAACGTTCAACGGATCTCGGCCGCTCGATTCAAATTTGCTCCAAACCGCCGGTTCGAACCGGCGGTTCCGGTTCGGCCGGTTTCCAACGGCTATTTGATCTCCTCCGTCGATCCGCAACGGCTAGTTTAGTTTAAACGTGAGCCGTACACGTGTCCAAGGCAACAATTAAAAAAAAAAAATTACATAAACCGGCGGTTGGAACCGCCGGTTAAACCGCCGGTTTGCCGGTTTTTAAATCCCCAAACCGAAACCGAACCGTGTTATGGCGGTTCCCGGTTCCGGTTCGGAACCGAAACCGGACCGCCGGTTTGCCAAACCGCCGGTTCACGGTTTGAACCGGCCGGTTCACGGTTTTTCGAACCGGTTGGGCATCTTTAACTATATATATGAAAGAGACAAATCATACTAAGTCATATACAATGAATTTGACCAAACAGTGTATTCATTGAGGTTTAACATTAATCGTAATCTTTTAAATCAAATGTGGTGCTCAAAGAGCTGCATGGCAAGAAGAAATAAGACTCCCTTTTTAGTTTAAAAAATAAGACAGTCAAAACTTAGTCAATTTCAATTTTCTTTAGGTACCTTAGGCATTATCCATTTTTTTTTCATAATTTAATGTATTTCAATTTTCTTTCGGCACATTAGGCATTATCCATTTTTTCGTAATTTAATGTATTTCAATTTTGATTATTTAATTATCAATTTTTTTTTTCAATTTTGGTCTGATTTTGCTTGAAATATCAAATTTACCTACATAGATATGGAATTGGAGAGTCTACATTAACAATTCTTTCATCCATGTAGGCAAAAATAAAAAAATTGAATTAAAATTGAGAAAAAAAATACATATAGATTTTTTGAAGCCAAAATTGGAACACATGACATTGATGCTAATAAAAATGGACAAGACCTAAATATTACAGAAAGAGAATTGTAGTTTTATCTATCCGAAAATAAAGAAAATGAGGAAATACAAAACTAAAATAGTGTCGGACAATTTGAAACACTAACAAACCACAATTAATTGACAAATATAGATTAAGAATCGATCAAATTAACGTAAACGCTTGGTGAGACTTGAACCCAGGCCTTTGACTACTTGTTGAACCAAGTCCTCGTTGGCTATAATTATATTAAAAATGTTACATGCTAATTTCCTCTAACAAGTTAATTAGTTTTACAATATTATGGTTGATATTACAATATATCATGGATGAAAATGTTGCGAAATATCGCTGAAATTTCGTTAAAATGGATGTACCGAAATAATAATATGCAACATTTTTTTTTTCGTCAAAATATTGTCGATATTTCGATAAAATGTATTTCAAATGTCGATATCGGTGAGTCCCTTCATAAAATCGGGTATATCGGCGATAGATCGGTTCAAATGTTTTATTTTTTAATTTTTTTTAATGAATTTATTAAGTGGAACCACTTTCCACCTCATTTATTAAAATGAAGATGAGATTTCTTATCCAAAATTTATCTACTTTTTTTTATCTATAAATGTATGATATATTTTTATACATTCATAACAATTTCAACTAGCAAAATCACACTCCACAAATATTCTCGTATGGTTCTACATCAAGAGGATTCAAGATTTTTAGAGAATAAAAAGGTTAGTTATTCAAATACTTTACTAAAATATTTAATAGATTTTTAGAGAATAAAAAGGTTAGTTATTCAAATACTTTACTAAAATATTTAATTTTTTCAAATGATGTTGTGATCTATATTTAATTTTTTGAAAGCAAATGAACATAGCAAACGACTCATTATAAGACTAAATTATAGTTAATTATTTATTTAATATTTTTTACTTGGAATTTTATTTGGAATTTAAGTTCAATATATGTATTAATGATAGTTATAATATTCTGTAAACTACTAGATATATTTTTCAATTTTTTAACAAAGTTTCCATATTTAAAAAAAATTGTTTGATATTTCCATCGAAATCGATATATCCGTTGATATTTCCGTAAAATCAAGATACCGATACTGATATTTTCGTCCTTGCAATATATTAGATTAGATTGAAATAACATGTTTCATGTTCTAATCTCATTGTCCTTGGTTGAGTCATTAATTACAATATATTAGATTGAAATAACATGTTTCATGTTCTAATTGAAATAACATGTTTCATGTTCTAATCTCATTGTCATTGATTGAGTCATTAATTACAATATATTAGATTGAAATAACATGTTTCAGCCACTAATTGAGTTATTCCAACACCAATCGACATTATAAAATATGTGTAGTTTTATGTCATTCAAAGCGTGGAAAAAGTTATAACTACATAAAACTAAAAGATATCTATTTTTTTTGATGTAGCTGAAGATTTGAAATTGAAACAAACATTTGATTAATTTGTGGGGCAATCCTTCAGATTTTGATTTATTGAATATAAAACTATTTATTCTCCTGGCCACCATTCTTAATTTCTATAAGAATCTTCTCTCAATTTTATCTTTGTATTTTCCATTATTTCTCAATAAACTATATTCTATTGTTTTCTGAATATTGATTTAATGTATTGCCCGAAGTGAATACTCTCCCGATAATTTAGAAAATCACACACAAATTATATTAAAGAGTGTCATAAAATAACTTATTTATGCTTCTTTAGTTTAATCCGTAGCTGGTCTTTAATAACATAATATCTACTTTGAATACACACAAAACATTTCTTTAAAGAAGGTATATTGAAGGTAATATTGCATCGATGAAATTGACTTAATTAAGCATTAAGTTCCTCAAATATCATTAATTATTTTGGATAAAAAATTTCACTAATATAAAACCACGCATTTCACAATAAACTAGAGAATCAATAGTAGATTTTTTGAGTGTGTATTTAGGTCTTGCCAACAATTATTTGCCTAATTAATTGCGTGCACGAAATGCATGTGCATATCCTTGGTTCTATATATAAACACTAGCAGACTAGCTAGTGTAAATATAAACACACCAACATTTATACAGGCATAAATCAAGCAAGATTAAGAAAAAATGTCATCTCCAAACATGATTCCAAGATATTTACTACCTGATGAAGCTCTAGCCCAAGAATGCAAGGAGTTGATAACCAGCCTACCTAGTGAAGAAGGATGGCTCAAGACATATTATCAGTACCAAGGTGCCTGGTATATAGTTCGATCTCTCGAAGGTGTTATTTCATGTCAGAAACATTTCCAGGTTAAAGATTCCGATGTTTTTCTTGTTACCACTCCTAAATCAGGCACGACGTGGTTGAAAGCAATCATGTTTACCTTGTTGAATCGGATAACACATCATGTTTCTGGAAATGATCATCATGATCACCCTCTTCTCACCAATAGCCCTCATGATTTGGTGCCCTTGTTGGAGCACGATCTCTTTACCATTAATCAATTCCTTGATATCACTACATTGCCTTCTCCCAGGCTCTTTTGCACTCACATGCCTTATGTTTCTTTTCGAGAGTTGCTTAAGAATCGCTCTACGTGCAAGGTTGTGTACCTATGCAGAAATCCAAAGGACACGTTGGTGTCTCTTTGACGAGTGACACTCATGTGCACAAGGTGCAACAATACTGTTATATTATATGAAGTGATACTGTTGTATTAATATAACAGTATCGCTTCATATAATATAACATTATTACTTCATATAATATAACAGTATCACTCATATAATATAACAGTATTACTTCATATTAACAGTATCACTCATATAATATAACAGTATTACTTCATATAATATAACAGTATTGTTGTGCACAAATTTGGATCCGTGCACCTTGTGCACAAAAGTTTTTGCCCTCTTTTGGCACTTTGTCAACAAGTTAAAGCCTCAAGGAATGGAAACCATTTCGATCGAAAAGATTTTTGAATTGTTATATAAGGGAGTGACCCTGATGGGACCCTTTTGGGATCATGTCCTGGAATATTGGAAGCAAAGCAGGGAAAACCCTGAGATGTTCATGTTCATCAAGTACGAGGATTTGAAAGAGGAACCTGGGTTTCATCTACGTCGTATTGCGGAATTCCTAAAATGCCCTATTTCTGCAGAGGAAGAGGAATCTGGGATGGTGGAACAGATCATCAAACTTTGTAGCTTTGATAATCTGAGTAACTTGGATGTGAACAAGAATGGGAAAAGGGCAACTGGTCTGGATAAGAGTTCTTTCTTTCATCGCGGTCAGGTTGGAGATTGGAAGAATCATTTGACTACTGAGATGGTTGAGAAACTTGATCAGATTACTCATGAGAAATTTCTTGGATCTGGATTAGTGCTTTAATCTTCCTAGGATATATGTCCATTGATCTTTATCTATGCGTTTGTAATGTTGTTTTTCTTTTTATTTCTGCTTTTTTTTTTGGGTTTTGCAATCTCCTTTGTATTATGAATTTGGTTTGTTGTCATTGAAATCTTGTTTGGGTTTTATATGAAATTATTTGCATTTTTGTTTTTGATGATTTCATTTTCTTTTTTAATTTTTGTTCTTCAAGGATTGTGATTCCTCTCTCTTGTGTTTTTGTTTTATAAGATGTGTTTCAGTGGCATCAATTGTGGCTCTTCCCATGCAAAGCTTTAATTTTGTTGCTGTTTGAAATTTTGAATTTAGCTGTGCCAATTTGCTGCGTTATATAAGCTTTGATAGCTATTAGTCGAGAAATATTTGTTTTGTACATTCACTTAAGATGAGACATCTCACCTTGACAACATTCTGCAACAGTGAGAAGTGTGACACCAGAACAAAGTAATTTATTAACTACATAACCAAAATACATAACCCACCATATTTATCGCCCCTATCCTCCCTCTCATATGTAAGATTTTCATCTCTTTCATTCATTCCTCCTACTTCTTAAGTACAATCGATTCGGTGGAATTCCATCTCTTGATTGTTCTAAAAAAAGGTAAGATAAACATTATTTTAAAGTGTGGTATAATGTAATTTATAATTTTTGAATCTAAATTTTGGATTTGGATTGAAGGTAGTTTAATGTTTGTGGCTAAAATTCATTTAATTAGTTTCTGAAAAGAAGATATACAATTCAAAATATTTTTTACCTTCAAGATGTGTGTTTCTGAATGTAAATCGGAGCTTAAAAAAAGAAAACAAAAAAAAAACTACGGAAAATACGAAAATTGATACCAGAAACAGATCACGACGCCCAACTTAGATCACGATGTTCAACTTAAATCTTGATGGTCATGATCTGATTTGAGCACAGTGATATGAGTTGTTGGACAAAAAAAAAAACGAAAAAAACTTGAAAACAAATCAAGATCTTAACTTAGATACAGTGGCATGAAACATCACAATGACACCATGTAAGTTGAGTTTTTCAACAAATTACATCACAATGGTGATGAGCAACAAGATCTATAGATCACGATGCTCAAACACCACCGTGATCTATACTTCAACATATTAGATCATGGTGCTAGCCTACCACCATGATCTGAGTTATTAATCAACGTTTTTCAACAAACTATGTTACCACTATACTTCAACATATTAGATCATGGTGCTAGCCTACCACCATGATCTAAGTTATTAATCACCGTGATCTATTTTCAACAAATTAGATCATAGTGGTAACCGTGATATGTGATAAAAGATTGAGATGAATATCGTGATCTATTTTAGAATATAATATTAATATAATAATAACAATATAATTATGCAATAATATCAAAATATTAACAACAACAATAATAATAATAATAATAATAATAATATTATTATTATTATTATGATAAAGAACCAAAAATTCCAAAAATTTACTTTTAAAAAATTGAAAAATATCTTATAATTGTAACCATTTCTTTATAAATTGAAAATTATATTAAAAATCTTAAAAAATAATTAAAAATACTAATATTTAATAATAATAATAATAATAATAATAATAATAATAACAATTAAAATAATTATAATATATATTAAAGAGAGTATACATTTATTTTTAAATATCTGAAAATTTGTCTTATAAGTGTAAATTTTTTTAAAAAATGAAAAATTGTTTCTAAAATTATTATTTGTTAATAACAACAATATTAATTATAATAATCACAATAAATCTTAAAAAAATGTAATTTTATTTTTAAAAATCTTAAATATTGTATTACAATTGTAACTATTTTTTATACATCGAAAATTATAGTATCAAATTTAAAAAAAAAATATTTAATAATAAAAATAATTTTAATCAATCTAAAAAATTCATAAATTTATTTTTAGAAATTTGAAAAAATTATGGGGTGGGGTATTTTTCATTATATGCTATGGACAGTGGGTAGGAACATCCACCACCCCTATATTAATTGTTCTGAAACTCCTGTTTTTTCGAGGGCATTCTTCATTAAATAATCTTAAAGGAAAAGGGTAATGTAGGTGCAAACATACAGCTGGAGTACATAAATACTTAATTTCATGTATAAGTCTGAAGATGGGATCAAGTCAATTTTCTTGCTTTATAATAATTAAACTGAGCATATATATAAATAATACACACATAGAAATTCTTGAGAAAGAAATCATGTCATGTCTTCTCAAAACAATATTCCAAAATATTTACTTCCTGAAGAAGCTTTAACCCAAGAATGCAAAGAGTTGATCTCCAGCCTTCCAAGAGAAAAAGGATGGCCCACACCATATCAATACCAAGGTTTCTGGTATTATGCTCGATCTCTTCAAGGTGTTATTTCATGTCAGAAACATTTCCAGGTTAAAGATTCCGATGTTTTTCTTGTTGAAAGCAATCATGTTTACCTTATTGAATCGAAACCAATATCCTCCTGTTTCTATTTCTGGAAATGATCATCCTCTTCTCACTGGCAATCCTCATGATCTTGTGCCATTTCTTGAACTCGATCTCTTTGTACCTTCTCCTAGGCTCTTTTCCACCCACATGCCTTATGTTTCTTTGCCAGAGTCGTTGAAGAATTGCAAGTGCAAGGTTGTCTACCTATGCAGGAATCCAAAGGACACTTTGGTGCCTCTTTGGCACTTTGAAAACAGGTTAAAACCTGATCAATCCATTCAAGAGTTTCTTGAAATGTTCTGTAAGGGAGTGAGCCCATTTGGACCCTTTTGGGATCATGTCCTGGAATATTGGAAGCAAAGCAGGGAAAATCCTGAGATGTTCATGTTCCTCAGTACGCAGTGGCGGACGCAGAAAATTGACAAAGGGGAGGCACAAGTAAAAGTAATATACAAACATTTAAATGTACATACAAAATGTAACTTACAAGTGATTTCGAAGATTCTTTTATACATTTCTTTTGAACCAAAAAAATGAATGAAAAGATCTAGTTCACAATTGACCCCTACGGTTCGCCATATTTTGAAACTTATGAACGATAGCTTCATTAGTGACATGCTCAAATATATCTTTTTCAAGATAAACCACTAAATTATCATTCATCCATTCATTGCCCATCCGGTTGCGAAGCCGTATTTTCACAATACTCATTGCAGAGAATGCTCTTTCTACTGAAGCTGTTGCAACCGGCAAAACCAAGGCTAATGTTATTAGCTTGTAAACCAATGGATATACCTTATCTCTTCCACTTTCAACCATTCTTTGAGATAGAACACCAATTCCATTTACATTTGAAGTATCAATATTCGATCTCATATCCAACACAAAATTTTCGAGTTGGTCTTCCATTCCCAAAAGAGCGACATCATCAAAATCACTTGGATACAATTTTGCTAACCGAAGTAACTTTTTTACGTCAAAAGCTTTAAAAGAGTGAGATGGATTCAAAGAAGCAACGCAAAGCAACAATTCCATATTTGCCTCATTGAATCGATCATTTAATTCAAGCAGTTGCATATCTAGCACAGTATTAAATACCTCCACACGAAACCGATGTAAGTTTGTCATTTCCTCGGCTTTTCGTTTTGATCTTTTTCCACTTCCACCCACATGAACATCATCCATATCAGGCACTTCAATTTCATGATTTTTGCAAAAATTAGACACACAATCTACCAACTCATCCCATCCACCATCTCTCATTGATTGAAGTCTTATCTTAGAAGCATTCACTAAGTTCATAGCATTCACAATATCTTGGTCTTTTCTTTGCAATGCTTGAGACAAATCATTTGTTATTCCTAGTATCTTTTTCATCAAGTGTAAATCAAATATAAAGTCAAAAGATAACATGTCTCTTATCAACCGTGATGCTTCAGCCCTTTGATTAGATAAAGACCCATCTATTTTAATCACACGAAGCACACCAATTATAGAATCAAATAAATGAATCAGTCTCAAAATAGTACCGTAATGTGAACTCCATCGAGTTTCAGAAGGACGAATGAGAGTGCTTTCTTGATTCAAGCCTCGTCCACTTGAAATTTCTTCATTTTCCAAATCCTGAATAATCTTTGCAGCTTGTTTTTCTCTCAAACAATCTTTTCGCTTGCACGAGCCTCCAACCACATTAACCACATTTGATATTAAAAGGAAGAGTTCAGAAACACGTATATGTTTTTTCGCCATAGCCACAAGAGCAAGTTGAAGTTGGTGTGCAAAACAATGGACATAATATGCTGTTTCATTTTCTTTCAAAATAAGAGTCTTCAAACCATTAAACTCCCCTTGCATATTACTTGCTCCATCATAACCTTGTCCCCGCAACCTAGATATGCTTAATCCATGTAAATTCAAAAGATCTTCAAGTGCACTTTTAAGTGAGATTGCTGTTGTGCACTCAACATGTTTAAACCCTAAAATCCTTTCAAGTACGTGGCCTTTTCTATCTACAAATCTCAAGACAACAGCCATTTGCTCCTTTATAGACACATCACGAGCATCATCAAGAAGAATACTAAAAAAACTATCACCAACTTCATCAATGATAGCTCTAGTTGTTTCAAATGCACAAGCCTTAACAATATCTTTCTGGATACGAGGAGAAGTTAATTGGAGATTCGCGGGTGCATTTTTCAAGGCAACTCTTCTTATATCCTCATTATGACTTGCAAGGAGTTTCAAAAGTTCTAGAAAATTACCTTGATTTTTTGACTCCTCGGATTCATCATGGCCACGAAATGCAAGTCCTTGCTTCAAAAGCCATCTAATACATTCAATTGAAGCATTTAACTGCATTTTATAATCCATTTTTGCTTCAGTCGTCATCTTGACAAAAACTGTTTCAATATGTTGTTTTTGATTAAGTAAATCAACACATTTACTATAAGCTTGTCTATGAGCACTGTTAGTCCCTCCCTCATGCTTTCGAAACTTATCTTTGTTCTTCCAATCACGAAAACCTTCACTTACAAAAGCATCTCCGCCTCCTTGATAACTCAATTCATTTTTAAAAAGATAACACCAAAGACAAAAGGCCGAATCCATGCTTATACTATATTCTAACCACGCAAATTCTTTAAACCATGAACGGTTAAACCTTCTCATTTTAACATCAAACTTTCTTTGAGGGAAATTCGCAAGATTAGGTTGGCAAGGACCTTCAGAATAGTATTTTCTTCTAATTCTCTCACGAATATTAGGATGATAATCTGTAATTTTAGGTCGTTTCCCTGGATCTGAAGGAAGTTCCGGCAAGTCATAGTTTGCATCAACAATTTGTAGTGGCTCATTAAGATTTTCAAATGGAGTAGCTTCTACTGTGATGTTAGGCAATTCATCATGTATACTTTTTTCTGAATTCACATTAGGCAAAGATGAATTTTTAGCAACTTTTGGAAAATACCTCAACATAGCTCTGCATAAAAAAAAAAAAAAAAGACAAATAAGATTGAAATCTCTTGAGCTAGCAATGATCTTTTAACATACAAATTAAGAATATTTGGTATTACTTAACAATAAACAAATAAATAATAGTACAAACATTATGAATCAAACTATTCTTATTTTTTACCTAGTAGTGAGAAACACCGTTCACCGATGATCGTTGATACATTTTAATTCCGTTGGGCTTTCTCCGTAGCAACAACAAATATAAAAAGGAAGACTCAATTTGTTGGAAAGACTAAAGAGTGAATGAGAGTTATGTTAGGTTTTTTTTTTTTTCTTTGAGAATGGGGAATTTTTCCCACTGTAAGTCTGCAGATTGTAAGTCTGAAATGCAATTGAATATTCATATGAGGGGAACTAAAATATCTTGGGGGTATATTAGTAATTTTGTAGGAAAATTAAAGGGGTGGCATGTGCCACCCCTTGCCTTCACATGCGTCCGCCACTGTCAGTACGAGTATATGAAAGAGGATCCTGCTTTTTATCTACGTCGTATTGCGGAATTCCTAAAATGCCCTTTTTCTGCAGAAGAAGAGGAATCTGGGATGCTGGAACAGATCATCAAACTTTGCAGCTTACCAGCTTTGATAAAATGAGAAGCTTGGAGGTGAACAAGAATGGGAGAATACCATTTGGTATTCAAACTATTGCTTTCTTTCGTAAGGGTCAGGTTGGAGATTGGAAGAATCATTTGACTACTCAGATGGTTGAGAAACTTGATCAGATTACTCAACACAAATTTCTTGGATCTGGATTACTACTTTAATTCATCTTCCTAAGAAATCCTTTTTTGGGTTTTGTAATCTTCCTTTGTATTATGAATTTGGTTTGTTATCACTTATCATTGAAATCTTGTTTTGGGTTTTATATGTTTAAACTTATTTGCATTTTTGTTGTTGATTTTATTTTCTTGTTAATTTTTTTTGTTCTTCAAGGATTGTGATTCCTCTCTCTTGTGTTTTTGTTTTAAAAAATGTCTTTATATAATTAGATGTTATTTGTAATTATCAATATATATGGGTCGTCGGCGCATAAGAAAATTATTTGTAAGTTGATTTTTTTTGTTTGTTTTTTTTAAATATACTGTATATATCTATATTATATTACATAATGAGTATATAAATAGAACCTTAAATTTCTTTAAGCAAATAAATATATAATTTATTTAAATAGAAAACACGTGAAACACTATGTGTGTGTATATATATATATATATATATATATATATATATATATATATATATATATTAAAGAACAGTTGATCAATCAAGTGTAGAATCTCAAATATTGACAATTTGTCTTTATATAGATTATGAAATATAGATGAATCAAATATAAGTACTTTTTAAAGAAAATTCAATTATCTATAAATATATGATAAATATAATCACACCGCCATTTCTTTTGTAGTTTTGTCGATCAATTCAACAATTTCGTCATTCTAATTATAGAACATTGCATTCCAAAGAAAGAAAGAAAATTATTAGGCAATTATGGAAACATAAGTTTCTTACTTTAATGAATTTTTTAAATGAGGTAAATAACTACTGATGTCTGCATATTAAATCATCAAATATAATCAAAAAAAAATTGTTGAAAGAAAAAATATATAATTAAACTTAAAACATAAAAAAATAGATTTTTTTTAACCAAAAATAGATTTATTCAAATTTACTAAGTTTGCAATATACTTACTTTAATTCAATATAAATAGCTTATTGCCAACTTTTTTCTGTTTGGACCCAGGAAAATAGAACCTCTAATCAAAATCCACTCGCACGCGTCCAGTTCGTTCTCACACTATTTCTCACGCCATTTCTTCAATCTTCTTCTCCAATATTCGAATTTTGAAAAATTCCTTTCTGAATTTCCATATTTGGACCTTCAATTTCTCTTCTCAAGCAATTCTCGAACTAATTTATCGATGTGGAGATTTCTTATGCCCCTTATCGCGTAGTCTCCGAAGTATTCTTCTCGCTTTGTCAGGTATATATGTTTCAATTTTTGATTGTTGGTACTTAATAATTTTTGTACGGTTCGATGATCGTATTCTCTGTTAGGGTTTAATGATCGTTTCGATATGGTTACGGATACAATCGGGCTTTGATGTTTTCTTTCTGGGGTCTGATTAGGGTTTTAAATCTGTTCAATTATAGAGGGAAAACATTTAATATGATTGTTGGCGATACATGGATTCAAGTTTTCTTTAATTTTGATAAATTACTGTGAAATCGGAGTCAGAATGTTACTGCCCTGTTTTGCGTTTGTTGTGCATGTAAGAAAATGCACAAAAGCTGAAATCCTTTCACTTCTTATTGAGCTTGAAATAGTTCGATTTTTTGTACTGAGTTTTTCTTGATTTGAGCTTTAAGAAAGTGGGTTTAGCCCAAATAGATGAGTAAAGCTCTATAAGCTATACTTCTTATTTATCAAAATTTTCTTGAGTGTGTGAACTGTGAAGAAAGAGCTACAAATTATTAGTTGCGTTGAAGCATGGCTGTTGTGTATTTTGCAATTTTGTTACCCTATATGTATGTGTGTGGGGACACTAGTTTTGATTTGATTTGAGATTTCTGATTAGCTAAATCTGACCATGTTCCATCCATCTTGACAACTTTTAGAGAATTGTCTAAAATAACAAAAACCCGTAAAGGTTTGGATATCCTATCTTGAATGCTATCTTTTCTTGATCTATTCTGTCAATAGCAAGCTAACGACTTGTTTTGCATGCAGTAACAAATGAGTGGAATATCAATAGGCCATTCACACCCTATGCGCAGTTTGGGAAAGAAAACACTGACAAGATGCAGAAATAATAAAGAACCTGATGATGTTATTCTGATAGATGTTGATTCTGAAAATTTTGACAATGTTATTATCATTGATTCTCCTAAATCTTTGCCGAAGAAAAATCAAGGTTCAAGCATGTGGAGGGAAGACATATTGTCAAATAAAAAAGTTATATTTATTGATGTTGATGATGATGACGATGATGATGACGACGACGCTGATGATGGCGATGATGATGATGATGACGACGACGATGATGATGAGACCCATGACAGCTGCCATTTTGTTGGTGTGAATGATGCCAGTTTCTCTGCTGGCACCTCTTCAGGTGAAAAATCTTTCCATGTAGCTCAGAACTTTGAAGATCCTGTAAATGCTGCAGTTGAAGATTCCAAATTTGTTCAAGACAATGCAACTCCAGTTAGATTATCAAAATGTAAGCGTACCTATTCTGGGAAATCTTTCAGAAGTAATCGTTATGCTTTGGATACGGATTCTGAGTGTGATTTATCTGATAACGATTATCCTGATTGCGAGTTAGTTGAAGATTCTTCTGGGAAGGTTCAAAAGCTATGGGAAATGGCTTTTTCCAGGAAAAAGAAAGATGTTCACTATGGTCCTTCAGGTATCAGGGATCATGATAGTACCTCGCATTGTTTAAACAAGGATAAACACCAAAATGTTGAATCAAAAGATGGGACTAGGCAGCATGAGATACCCTCATTTTGTTCCACCTCTGGAAAATCCAATAATGAAAATGATGCTCCATCTCCTGTCAAAATAGATGGGGATACTGATTTTGGTTACACTCATTTATTTGATGATGCAATTCACGATCAGCAGTATAAAAAGTCTGGTGCACATGGTCGATCTAATTCTCAAGCCAAATGTCCTTCAATCCATATTGAGCGCGCAGATTGTTTAGACACTGAGCCAGGATGTTCCAGAAGTCATATTGAGGAAAGAAGGAAACGTCCATATTCATCTAATTTTGCTTCTCAGGAAAAGTCAACCAAGAAATTTGGTCGTTCTATACCTATTGTTGAGGATGAGGAAACTTCTGAAGTAGGACCTTGTCCTCCAAAATTTGATCAATTTGTTCATAAGGACTTGTGTAATGGCAAATTCAGTCCCATTGAATGTGAGGCCACCATGCAGAAGAGTAAAAGTTCATTTGAAGGTGAGAATAACCAAGGAAGATTTTTTCCAGGAGACAACCACAAGAATGATGAGGAGATGGCTTCTGGAAGTGTGGAGGAGAGGGACCATTTGGGATCACATGCAACTGGGGGTGCTAAAGAGATGGACATTTTAATGCCTGAAAGATGTTCATTTGAGAGGCCAACATTACCTGATGAACAAACCGATTTTTGTTCCCCTCCTTCCTGCAGTGCAGTTGGTGTCCATGGAAAATCCCTTTTCTCTAAAAGTTCTTTGAGCTCAGGAGAAGGGAAGAAAGACAACCACAAGGAAACCAGGCCACTAGTCCCAGTGATACCATTGTTTGGAAGTATCCATCTTAATAAAGCCAAACTTCAAGAGGATAATTCTCTGTCCAATATCAAGCAGCAGGAAATTAAAGATGGCCTGCTGCGTGGCCAAAATGAAGGTGCTTTGTCTCCTGTGGAGACCTGTATGATAAATGATCGCGAAAAGCTTAAGGAAACTGATGAATATAAAAGAGCAATAGAGGAAGAATGGGCTTCCCGACAGCAAGAGCTACTGATTCAGGTTTATAGTCTTCACCTTTTCTCTTGGAGTATTTTTGCAAGACATATTATTGTGGCAAAGCTGATTTATATTCAATCAGTTCAGTAGGATAGTCTAGATTTATTTGTAGTTCCTTTTTTTGGGGGGTGGGGGAGGAATGGTGTAGTTTGTTATAGTGTCTGGAATTGTTTTATTCTTGTATTTGTATGCATTCTTGCCTATTGGATCATTACATTTTTTTATTTTGTTGCTTTGGATATCATTTTAGGGCTTCAAGAGATTTTATGCAATAAAATTAATGGATGCACACCTGTCATGGTTTAAAATAATATTCTTTTTTTTGAAGTTTCATGAATCTTCTGCTTGTTTTATAAAGTTTTGGAGTAGCTCAGGAAGGGTAACTTGATGTTGACTGCATGTTCTTCATTTATTTCTTTTCTATCTTTTTTTTTTTTTACACGTTTTCTCTTAGTTGTTGCCCCTTTTATACCCTCACCGGCGTTGTTTTTTAATCTTGAAGCTTTATGTGGCCTTTCTCAAAAGTAATGTGAAAATTCCATCACCTTGAGCATTTGATAAGAAGGATTTTACTGTTCAGTTGTTTCGCTAAATGGTATTTTTAAACAACTAATGTGAGTTATTACCAACAATTATTTCATTGTAAAAATAGTTTGTATGTGATATGCTTGTTTTTATCTTGTAGGCTGAAGAAGCACGTTGTCTACGCCGGTTGCGGAAGAGAAAAAAAGCTGAGAGCATGCGGTTAGAGGATATGGAAAGAAGACAGAAGGAGCGTTTAGAGGAAATACGGAATACTCAGAAGAAGGTATTGGGGACTGCATCTCTTTATTATTATTTACCATTTCCTCATAATTTGGAGAGAATCTCAGAAATTCAATTTGCTTTAGGTGCAGATGGAATTTTTCTAACTAGATTATTAAGTTATTTTTACTTTTAGGATGAAGAAAATATGAGCTTGAAGGAGACAATCCGTAGTGAAGTTAGAAATGAGCTCAAGAAACTGGAAATTGAGTGCAAAAATATGGCTTCTCTGTTGCATGTCTTGGAAATCCGGGTGGGCAGTTGGCCTAATCCATCACCTCAAGAGGTTTGCTAAACTTACTGCTATATATTCAACATTTTTATATTAATATTGTTTTGACTTTTTCATAAGAATCACACTTCTTCAGTTTTTCACATGTGAAGTTTTATATGCCTTTTGGTTTCCAATTAAGCACTCTCTTTTGTGGAATTCTCTTACAAGCAGCCAAAGATTTGGCTTATCAAACATCTTATGTAGTGGGTTATGTTATATAAGTGGTGAAGTTTACTCCACCAAACAAGGCCTCCGATCCTCCAGGTGTTCTATACAGTATAACTGAATGCAGTGAGTACCATGAGTAATGGGGGCGAGTAAAAATGTAATTGAGACTTGAATTTTATTAAATCATGTGGGTGATCTGAAAACTCATTAGCCTAGCTTTTTGAAGGGTTTGAAAAGATTAGCAGATTGCCATAGAGAACTTTATTGCCCCAAAGGCATTTGTAGCATTTACCTGTTTACATAGGGCCTGCATATATTGTGTAATTGGGAAGGTGGAGGCATCAAAATGTAAGTATAACAAGATAAGTGAACCTACTCAGAAGATGTGGTTCCATCTGCGGAAAAGGTCGATTCAAAAAGGCAGTGATGGTCCTATTTGGATATTATTTAGGACAAATGTTCTATACCTGTGCTTTTCTGCAGAGGTTTTGCAATCTGTTTCTTACTAAATATCTGGGTGGTGGTGTGGTGAGAGGATAACTTATTTAGACTCCACCAGATATCCAAACTATATGCTTAATTAAAGTGAATGCCCTGCTTATTATTGTTGTTCTCTTGCATGTGTTGTTTATGTCATGGAGGCACATTGTTGAAATTTAGATTAGTTACTCGAAACTGATGATGTTTGCAGGTACAAACAGCTTACAAACGGGCCTTACTGACCTTTCATCCAGATCGAGCCCCACAAGCATCAATCCGTCAACAGGTTGAAGCAGAGGAAAAGTTTAAGCTTATTACTCGCCTCAAGGAGAAGTTTCCGCTCAAGTGACTTCCACCGGCATCGTAAATGTGTGTGCCTTAAAATGGTTAAGGAATTTCTTATTCCTTTTTTTTTGAAATGGAAAAACATCATTCTTTTTGGAAGTTGGTTTACTTCTTACCGCCTGAAGTGTTTTTCCTAACTTTTTATCCTTTATATCTGAAATGCCCCTCATTTATTATTTTGTTTTTGCTTGGATCATGCGCAAATGCTCTGTAGAACAAACTGTTGAATTGGAAAGAAATATTTCAAATTTTAGCTTAAATATGAATATTCCATATTGTTTGAATAATTAGCTTGTGGATTAGATTGGTAGTGCTAAGCCAATTATTTATGTAAAAGGGATATTGTTCGAATTGAACTTCACAGTGTTTTAGTGTTACGGAAAACATTGTGTCGAAGTCGTTGAAAATAATAATCTTTGTTCACAATGGATGGAGAAAGATTTGAACACCATGGTGAGGCTGAGCTGTGAGGACTCTGGAAGGTGAGTGAACATAATTTGGTGAGAGTGTGAACTTATATCATTGAAGGATCATAGAGAGCGTTATCTTCGCCTCGTTTAGTGCAAAGTTGAGGCATACACATGTTCGAGCTCCAAATCCCAGAAAGGTCATTGTGTTGCCATTCGTCAATTTAGCCAACCCGTCTGCAAATCTCTCCGGATTGAAAAGGTGAACATCTTGTTCCCATATATCAGGATTCCGGTGCAGGGGTTGAATTGGAATATCCAGATTAACATTTGCCGGAAGCTCGTATTTCCCCAACCTAAATCTGCTTTTTGTTCTTCATGTTATGAGAGTTAGAGGGCTGTATAGCCTCAGTGTTTCTTATATCATCATGTTTAACTACACACAACAAAACTGTCATATGTTATCAAGAATGGAATATCAATCATCAAAGTAAGACAAGGTTTGTGATTTTCTTACGGTTTTTAATTTGGCAATGCCTTCTGTGTTGGGATTTTCTTGTCCGAAAAGATGAAGCACTTCCTTCCTTGTCTTCTCTTGCCAATCTGTGTGGATTGCAAGGAGAAGTGTGGTCCATGATAGCAAGTTGTTTCTTGTCCAGCAAAATAGAATGTCTTGCATTCATCGATGAGTTCAGCTATTCGGGTTTTCTGATCCATCTCAGGTTGAGCATTTAGCAGTGATCCTAAATAATCTGTCCCAAAACTGTTTTCTTTGCCTGTTTTTACTTCCTCTTGTCTCTTCTTGACTATTTCCAGGACACTGTCATGAAGCATCTGCTCGATTTTCTCTGCTTCTATCTGATCCTTTGTTCTTACAAGTTTTCTGAAGAAAATTAAACCATCACTAACCACTACACATCAATTATTACCAAAGAAGTAAAGAACCAGACATACTCAATGAAGAAAAATCCAATCTTGAACATGTATCTTGAAATCAATGCACACAGCTTGGTCAGCAAATTGAAAACTTGTATCCCTTCCAAGTAACTGCTTCCAAAAGCTGTCCTGGAAATCACGTCCGTGGTAAGAACTGTGTATTCACTACACACCTCCATTTCCTTGCCTAGGTAATACCTCCATTTTTCCAGCATGGTTTCAACACTAGTAACCATAGCTGGGACCATGTCCTAACAAAACCAGTATCCATCAAGAAAATGAAAAGCTCGTGTCTATCTATACCATGTACGAACATAAACAAAACATGAAAATTAAAAAAAAAAACGTACGTACCTTGAGACTTTCTCCATGAAAATCATGATTAGCCACTTTTCTTCAGTCACAAGAATCCCATCTCCAAATAGCCTTTGGTTTTACTTTTCGGGTATTTATCTCCTTTGTTGCTGAGGATTTCTTTTATCAACTCTGGTTCAGTCACCACTACATGAGGCTGAGTACCCATCCAGTAAAGAAAATTGTTCCCTGAATATTTTGATTTAATAGAAATTCATTACTAGCAAAGATATGTAATCAAGATTGGTTGAATTAAAAGTTACCATAAAAGTTGTTCCAAGTATTCAAGTGAGGCTGAATCTTTGGCAATAAATCATGGGATAAATCCATGCAAGGATGAGTAGTTTGCTGCTTCATCTTGATGATCTCTTTGGTGTTGCCATGGAGGAACTTGTAAGAAGGACCTCTCATTCCTTGAGACTTCATTACATGTTGAATATGAAGTGGGACCCTTCATAATTTGTAAAGGAGGAGTGGACGTAATAGCAAGAGGGAGACAGATAAAGCTAAAAGTGCAGCCATGGGTTCAATCAAGAATTTAAGAAGATTGAAATGAATGGCTTAAGGCACATTAAGCACATGTTTATGTAATGCTTGAGAAAAGAAAAGAAAAGGATTGAATAATGAATAATGGTTTATTCAATAGATTGAACAACGTTTATTGGTCCAATGCCTGCTGCAAATAATAATGATTTTCTTGATTCTTTATGAATTTCCAACATCATCACACTAATATAATATATTCATATGCTCTGTGTGGCAATATAATTAGTATAACTTAAGGGGAGATATATTATTAGTTCATGATGGAGACGAGACGGCATTAGCTTACATGGTGAACCAAGATCCTTTACTTGTGGACAAATAACATGTTCGACTTGCATAACTTAAATATGGATAATTCTTGCTGTTATTTCTTTACTTTGCTGCTACTTTTAGTTTTGTTATTTTTTGGTTTTGGTCAGACTATTATTTTGGGGTTTTATTAGCATTAGTATTTAGGGATAACTTTAGCCCATAATTTGTAAGAATGATTAAAGGAATTAACAGTAAAATAGATGCACAGAAGGGCAATCATGGGTTCAATCAAGAATTGAAATTCACACTGTTTTTAGTGTTATGGAGAACAATGTGTACAAGCAGCTGAAAATTATAATCTGTGTTCACAATGGATGGAGAAAGATTTGAACACCATGCTGAGGCTGAGCTGTGAGGACTATGGAAGGTGAGTGGACATAATTTGGTGAGAGTGTGAACTTGTATCGTTGAAGGATCATAGAGAGCGTTATCTTCGCCTCGTTTAGTGCAAAGTTGAGGCCTACACATGTTCGAGCTCCAAATCCAAATCCCAGAAAGGCCATTGCATTGCCACTCGTCACTTTAGCCAACCCGTCTGCAAATCTCTCCGGCCTAAAAAGGTGAACGTCTCGTCCCCATATATCAGGATTCCAGTGCAGGGGCAGAGTTGGAATATCCAGATGAACATTTGCTGGAATCTCGTATTTCCCCAGCCTAACTCTGCTTTCTGTTCTTCGTGTTATGAGAGTCACAGGGCTGTATAGCCTCAGTGTCTCGTATATTATCATGTTTACCTACACTCAATAAAACTGTCATATGTTATCAAGAATGGAATATCAATCATCAAAGTAAAACTGTTTTTTTGTGATTTTCTTACTGTTTTCAATTTGGCAATGCCTTCTGTGTAGGGATTTTCTTGTCCGAAAAGATGAAGAACCTCGTTTCTTGCTTTCTCTTGCCAATCTGTGTGGATTGCAAGGAGAAGTGTGGCCCATGATAGCAAGCTGTAAGTTGTTTCTTGTCCAGCAAAATAGAACGTCTTGCATTCATCGATGAGTTCAGCTATTCGGGTTTTCTGATCCATCTCAGGTTGAGCATTTAGCAGTGATCCTAAATAATCTGTCCCAAAACTGTTTTCTTTGCCTGTTTTTACTCCTTCTTGTCTCTTCCTAACAATTTCCATGACACTGTCGTTGAGCATCTGCTCGGTCTCCTCTGCTTCGATATGATCCTTTGTTCTTACAAGCTTTCTGCAAAAGAAAATCAAACCATCACTAATTACCACATATCAATTATTACCAAGCAAGTAAAGAAACAGACATACTGAATGAAGAAAAATCTAATCTTGAACATGTTTATTGAAGCCAATGCACACAGCTTGTTCAGAAAGTCGAAAACTCTTATCCCTTCCAAGTAACTGCTTCCAAAAGCTGTCCTGGAAATCACATCTGTTGTAAGAACCCTGAATTCACTACACACCTCCATTTCTTTGCCTTGGTAATAATGCCTCCATTTTTCCAGCATGATTTCAGCACTAGTAACCATAGCTGGGACCATGTCCTAATAAAACCGATATCAATCAAGAAAATGAAAAGCATGCATGCTCGAACATAAACGAACAAGAAAAATTTCAGTACCTTGAGGCTTTCTCCATGAAAAGCATGATTAGCCACTTTTCTAAGCCTCACCCATTTCTCACCTTCAGCCACAAGAATCCCATCTCCAAACAATTTCTTAAAGTAGCCTTTCGTTTTAGTTTTCGGGTATTTACCTTGTTTGTTGCTAAGGATTTCTTTAATCAACTCTGGCTCAGTCACCACTATATGAGGCCGAGTACCCATCCAGTAAAGAAAATTGTTCCCTGATTCAATGAATCAGTGTATATTATCTACATGTTCATTACTAGTAAAGATATGTAATAAATATTGGTTGAATTAAAAGTTACCATATAAGTTGATCCAAGTATACAAGTGAGGCTGAATCTTTGGCAATATATCATGGGATAAATCCATGCAAGGATGAGTAGTTTGCTGCTTCATCTTGATGATCTCTTTGGTGTTGCCATGGAGGAGCTTGTAAGAAGGACCTCTCATTCCTTGGGACTTCATTACATGTTGAATATGAAGTGGGACCCACCATAATTTGTATAGAAGGAGGAGGAGAAGTAATAGTAAGAGGGAGATAGATAGAGCTAAAAGTGTAGTCATGGGTTCAATCAAGAATTGAAGAAGATTGGTTAAAACTAAAGGAGAGTTTGTTAAGGCATAAATAATTAAGTACATGTATTTATAAGGATTGGTAAAGTCCTATATCGTCAATTTTAAATTCTAAATGTTAAAATTGAGTGCTGTTAAAGTTAAAGATTGGACTAGTGAAAAAGTCATCTTTGGGAAAGCTGATAGAGACATGAGAAACGTGTCAGCTGTGCTTGCATTCAATCTCAGATATTTATTTCATAGATTAACAAGCTTAATTGGCTACCTCATGCATGACATTGAAATAGTTCTCAAATATTAATTTCTAATTTGATTTTGTCTTGATTTACACTCTATTACAATATTGCAAGTAACAATACGTCGTTTCATGTCTATTTTCTAGTACTAGGGATCTCATGTCATTCTTAATTACACTCTATTTTAATAAGTATTTTCATATGGTAGTAATTGTTGATATTGGCAAAATTTACTTGTCCCTTCCGATTAGTATTTGTGATCTTATAAATAAAGTTCTCCCCTTTACCTTTGAATCATCCCAAAAATTTGTGTACTTTGTACTATTCTTCTCCTATATAAAGAAGCACGAACTTTTTGAGGTGGTGCTCGGAGACGTAGGCCAAAATTGGTCGAACTCCGTTATCAAATTTTCGAGTGTGTTCTTTCCTTATCTCTTTTATCTTGTTCCGCAATTTATTCATAGTTGTTTCTTTTTCGGTTGTAGTAGTATTCAATATTTATCTGTCGGGTTTTTTGTGTTAGTGTTTTATTTGGTTCTAAGTTCTGTTTAGGAGATTGAATTTTAAGTGGGATCAATCGTGACCCCTTCAGTCTTTCATAGGAATTATAGAATCATTAAATTCACTAGTTTGTGATGGAAACGGCCCGATTTAGTGGTATCAGAGCCGAAGGTTCGTCTTCGGTTTTTTGTTTGTAATATTGAATACTGTCAGTTGAGGTCATAATGTTGTCAAAAGATTCACCAACAAAGGAGGTTACACAACAAATGTAACATCAGGGGCATCGGCTTCCTCGTCCACATGGGCAAAGATTCCAATGTCAAGTATAAAGTTGACGTTAGAAATATTTGACGGTACTGGCCATTTCGGTACGTGGCAAGGCAAGGTCATGGATTCTCTTTTCTAGCAGGGCCTTGACATTGCCATTGAGGAAAAGAAACCAAATGACGTAGATGATAAGGATTGGAGTACCATGAATCGGTTGACGTGCGGAACAATTCGATCGTGCCTGTCCAGGGAGCAGAAGTATGCTGTAAAAAACGAGACTTCTGCACACAAATTATGAAAGGCATTGAAGGACAAATTTCTGAAGAAAAGCGGTCAGAATAAGCTCCTTATGAAGAAAAGGTTATTTCGATTTGGTTACCGATCAAGTACTACTATGAATGAACATATTACTCAGTTTAATCAATTAGTAGCAGACATGTTAAATTTGGATGTAAAATTTGAAGATGAGGATTTAGCCTTGATGTTGTTATCATATCTTCCCGAAGAATTTGAACATTTGGAAACTATGTTACTTCATGGGAAGGAGAATGTGTCTTTAGATGTTGTATGTTCTGTGTTGTATAGTCATGAATTGAGAAAATAAGATAAAATGAAAAACAAAGCAGTTGTAGCAGATGAAGCATTAGTGGCGAGAGGTTGCCAACAGGGCAAATCAAATGGGAGAAAATGAAGATCAAAAAGCAGAGTTACCAAAGATGAGTGTGCTTTCTGTCACGAGAAATGACATTGGAAGAAAGACTGTCCAAAGTTGAAAAAGAAAGAGAAAGTTCTGCAAAATGCAAATGTTGCAGAATGTAAAAGTGACGCAGAAACAGATTTCTCTTTGGTAGTTTCACCCTTAACATATCATCTAGATGAGTGGATTTTGGATTCAGGTTGCACCTATCATATGTCTTCCATGCGGGAGTGGTTATTCGATTTTGAAGAATTTGATTGTGGAGTTGTTTACATGAGAGATGATAATCCATGTAAAACAGCTGGGATAGGTTCAATCAAATTGCGGAATCATGACGGATCCACCAGAATCTTGAAGGATGTTTGGTACGTGCCGAGGTTGAAAAAGAATCTCATCTCATTGGGGGCCTTGGAGTCAAAAAGCTTAGTTGTGACGATGCAAGATGAAACTCTTAAAGCAACTTCGGGAGTACTTGTGATGTTGAAAGGTATCCGGAAGAATAATCTGTATTACTACTAAGGTAGTACAGTGGTTGGGACAGTAACAACTGCAACTTTGAGTAGCAAGAAAGATGCAGAGGTAACAACGCTGTGGCATATGCGTTTGAGACATGCTAGAGAAAAATCCTTGCAAACTCTTGCCAAGCAAGGATTATTGAAAGGTTCGAAAACTTGCAAATTAGAATTTTGTGAGGATTGTATTCTGGGAAAACAACAAAAAGTGAAATTTGGCACTACCATCCACAATACTAAGGGTATTTTGGATTATGTGCATTCGGATGTTTGGGGACCTACCAAGACTCCATCTGTTGGAGGTAGGCATTATTTTGTCACTTTTATTGATGATTTTTCCAGAAGAATATGTGTGTTTCCTATGAAGAATAAAGATGAGGTGCTTGGAATTTTCCTTAAGTGGAAAATTGAGGTTGAAAACCAAACGGGAAGGAAGATCAAGGTTCTTCACACAAACAATGGTGGAGAATATAAGAATGATCCATTCCACAAGATATGCCAAGAGTATGGTAGAGTTCGGCACTTTACAGTTAGAGGAACACCGCAGCAGAACAGGGTGTCAGAGTGAATGAATAGGACATTAGTGGACAAAGTTCGTTATATGTTGTCTAATGATAGATTAAGCATGAAGTTTTGGACTGAGGCTGTGAAGTACGCTCAACATTTTGTTAATCGTTTGCCATCATCTGCACTGGATGACAAGACTCCATTAGAGGTATGGTCTGGTAAACCTGCAACTGATTATGATTCTTTACGTATTTTTGGTTCTACTGCATATTATCATGTTAAAGAATCAAAGTTAGATCCACGAGCGAAGAAGACTCTCTTTATGGGTTTCAATATTGGGGTAAAAATACACCGTTTGTGGTGTTTGAAGGCAAATAAGACAATTATCAGTAGGGATGTTACATTTGATGAATCTGCCATGTTGAATAACACAAGAATGGTGTAATGGTACTCCGCAGCAGGTGGAGTGTACACCGAAGAAGGTGGAGTTTGAGCAGACAGTAGTGATTCCAGAAAAAAAAACACAGTTAGTGACTCTTCTAAGGCAGAAGAAGAGTCCGATGAGGAAGAGGTTCTATCCCAAGAATCTCCACAGCAACAAGAGCCAATTGCAGTTAGGAGGGCAAGACGAGAAATTCACAAACCTGCTCGTTTTGCTAATATGGTGGCATATGCACTTCTAGTGGTTGATGGTGTTCCATCCACATTTCCTGAAGCAGTCCGAAGTTCAGAAATTGATAAATGGAAAGTTACAATGGAAGAAGAGGTGCAATCTCTTCATAAGAACCAGACGTGGAAGTTAACACAACTACCGAAGGGTAAAAAGACAATTGGATGCAAATGGGTATTTGCAAAGAAAGAAGGATTTCCTGACAAAAATGATGTTCGCTACAAGACGAGATTGGTGGCTAAAGGCTATGCTCAGAAAGATGGAGTTGATTATAATGAGGTATTTTCTCCAATTGTCAAACATTCCTCTATTAGAATTTTGTTGGCCTTGGTAGCACAGTTGAATTTGGAGCTAGCTCAACTTGATGTGAAAACCACATTTTTACACGGTGACTTGAAGGAGGAAATCTATATGACTCAGCCAGATGGATTTAAAGTTGCTAGTAAGGAAAATTGGGTTTGTAAACTGAAAAAAAATCATTATACGGACTGAAGCAGTCACCGAGGCAATGGTACAAACGATTTGACAAGTTCATGATGGGTCAGGAGTACACAAGAAGCAAATACGATCAATGTATGTATTT
Source organism: Scutellaria galericulata (assembly GCA_946896805.1). Classification (NCBI taxonomy): domain Eukaryota; kingdom Viridiplantae; phylum Streptophyta; class Magnoliopsida; order Lamiales; family Lamiaceae; genus Scutellaria; species Scutellaria galericulata. The sequence goes on along the minus strand of OX335791.1, from coordinate 2,102,693 downwards.
GCGCAAACTTCAACATGGGTCCTACATCTACCTACTCTTGTACGTTGATGATATGTTGATAGCGTCAAAGAGCCAAGTTGAAATTAACAAGTTGAAGGCTCAGTTGAGTAAAGAGTTTGAGATGAAGGATTTGGGAGAAGCCAAAAAGATTCTCAGCATGGAGATAAGGAGAGATAGAGAGAGAGAGAGAGAGAGAGAGGAAATCTTTGGCTGACAGAGAAGCAGTATTTGAAGAAGGTATTACAACGTTTTGGAATGAATGAATATTCAAAACCTGTAAGTACCCCGCTTGCTCCTCATTTGAAGCTTAGTAACCGATTATCTCCAAAGACGGATGAAGAACGAGAATATATGACAAGAGTCTTGTATGCTAATGCAGTTGGAAGTTTGATGTGTGCAATGGTGTGTACAAGACCAGATATTTCACAAGCTGTTAGTATTGTGAACAGATTTATGCATGACCCAGGCAAGGCTCATTGGCTAGCTGTGAAATGGATTATACGGTATATCCAAGAAACTGTAGATGTTAGTTTGGTGTTTGAGCAGGATGAATCACTTGGTTGATGTATAATTGGATATTGTGATTCTGACTATGCAGGCGATTTGGATAAACGACAATCTACAACTGGTTACTTGTTCACTTTTGCCAAGTCGCCAGTTAGTTGGAAATCTACTTTGCAGTCAACAGTCGCTTTGTCTATGACAAAGACAGAGTATATGACAATTACAGAAGTTGTGAAAGAGGAAATTTGGCTTCAAGGATTGATGAAAGAATTGAGAGTTGATCAAAAACACATTGAGGTGTATTCTGATAGTCAGAGTGCTATTCATTTAGCAAAGAACCAAGTCTTTAATGCAAGAACGAAGCATATTGATGTTCGCTATCATTTTGTGCGGGAAATTCTTGAAGAAGAAGAGATTATTCTCAAGAAGATTCATACTATGGAGAATCCTGCAGATATGATGACTAAGGTGGTTACAAGGACCAAGTTTGAACATTATTTAGACCTGGTTAACATCCAACACATTTGAATTAGCGCCGGATGGCACAAATTTGGAAGCACCGCAAGGACCGTTCTTATTGTATTCGTTTGAGAAGATTTGTATTTGGTGGGACCTGAAATTATGCCAAGTGGAGATTTGTTGATATTGGCAAAATTTACTTGTCCCACATCAGAAGATTAATAAAGAGAAAGAGCTTTGTGACCTTATAAATAAAGTTCTCCCCTTTACCTTTGAATCATCCTAAAAATTTGTGCATTTTATATTTTATACTATTTTATATACTATTCTTCTCCTATATAAAGAAACACAGACTCTTTGATGTGGTGCTCGGAGACGTAGGCCAAAATTGGTCGAACTTCGTTATCTCTTTTATCTTATTCTGCAATTTATTCATAGTTGTTTCTTTTTCGGTTTTAGTAGTATTCAATATTTATCTGTTGGGTTTTTTTTGTGTTAGTATTTTACTTGGTTCTAAGTGGGACCAATCGTGACCCTCCAATATTTTCTGGAAATTATAGAATCATTATAATTCACTAGTTTGTGGTGGAAAATGCCCGATTTCCCCAACAGTAACAATGTGTTGTTTCATGTTGATTTTCTAGTTACTATATATGGCATCCATGATTTTCTTGAATTCATTCATTGTGTTCAAGTTGAACACTTCAATCAAGATTTCGTATAGAACTTGAGAGGGAGTCTTAATAAGAATCAATTATTGATTTTTTGATATAGATACAAGATCACAAAAATATACTTCTAAATTTTAATTCATTATTGTGATATTGTTTATTTATTTTGAAGTCATTTGCTCCCTTTCTTTATTTAGAATATCATATGTAATTTACCCATATAGATAGATTTTCATTGTACTATAAAATTAAGAAAAAAACAATATTAGTATTGTTAACCAGTTTCTGACTGGATCTGAATTTATCGTTGATTGACTCATGTATATTTACCGGATGTAGCTACATTTAATTGATATGGACTTTCAGAATTTCATAATCAAATGTTCATCAATTTCTATTTTTTATAGGGAGCGTCAAAATTGTCTTGAAACATTGAGAACAACAATTTCTTAGACAATTATAAATCACACAGAATTATAAAACACAGAATCTCATAATCATGTACACTATAGGCAAATATTTAAATACTAAGCATTGTACATCATTTATAAAGGGTACAAAAATACGTCGTCTGCAAAAGGGTTTCAAATTTCATACTAATATTTAACCACATTCACATCATTTCTTAATTTTCATCACCAATTTGCCCTTCATTTACAAATTCTCAGTGACCTTTTGTCATTAAAATATACATACATGTTACATCTATTATGTAAATAACTATAATAACATCTTATTGAGATCACTCCATTGATGTGAATTCTAATTCCACACTAAGAATGTCTGCACTTAGAGCCATCATACTATTTCTTCCCACTGTTTTCTGCCTCTACTTACTCCATATTTTCATCAGATTCTTGCATAAAGTATGGTGGAATCCGATTCGACTACGAGCAAAAATGAGCTCACAGGGAATCGGAGGTCCACCATACACCTTCCCACATGGGAACACCAGAGAAATCTCTTACATGAGAAGCCAATCCATGGGAAAACCCATGGATGATATTTCACATGACATATTTCCAAGAATCCAGCCTCATGTCTATGCATGGACCAAAGCCTATGGTAATTAATACCTAATATTTTTCCTGTTTTTTTTCTTCTGAATTTATCTTTGATGTTGCTTTATGTTATGACAGGGAAGAACTTTCTTAATTGGCATGGCTCACAGGGCCAATTATTCGTCACGGAACCTGATGTGATCAAGGAGATTCTGATGAACAAAGAAGGCATTTTTCCGAAGATGAAAATGGAGGGCTATGCTAAGAAGCTGCTTGGAGAAGCATTGATCACAAATGAGGGTGAAAAATGGGCCAAAATTAGAAAACTGGCTAATCATACTTTCCATGCAGAGAGTCTGAAAGTAAGTAGTTATGAATGATCATTTTCTTGAATTTTTGAACATTGCTAAGAGCTCTTGATTTACATTTGCAGAGCATGGTTCCAGAGATGAGTTCAAGTGTTTCAATGATGTTAAAAAGATGGAGAAATTATGAAGGGAAAGAGATTGATGTGTTTAAAGAATTTGGGCTGCTAGCAACTGAAGTGATTTCAAGAACAGCTTTTGGGAGTAGTTATATTGAAGGAAAACATATTTTTGAAATGGTGGCAAAGTTAACAGAAATAACTGTCAGAAATATCTATAAAGTCAGAATTCCAGGGATCAGGTATATATATGTTATTACATCATCAAGAAACACTATAGACTATAGTTCTTAACAGTTTCATCTTATTTTACAGCATGCTGCTAAAATCTAGTGATGAGATTGAAGCAGAGAAGCTTGAGAAAAGAATCAAGAATTCGATATTAGAGATTGCAAGAAAGAGGGAGAAAGATGGAGGCTTTGAAAGTGATTACCTAGGACAGCTTGTGAGAATCAGTAAAGAATCTGATGGTAAGAAGAGGATTTCAATGGCCCAGATGATCGATGAGACAAAGGCCATCTACGGTGCAGGACATCTAACAACAACGAGCTTGCTAGGGTGGTGTGTTCTACTCCTAGCTATAAACACAGAATGGCAAGAAAAAGCAAGAGATGAAGTCAAGAAAACATTTGGCAGAAACAGCCCAGATTCTGATGGCATTGCAAGATTAAAAATAGTAAGCTAATGATTACATTATTGATCTCAAATGCTTGACATTGAATCCATTTTCTTGTCCATGTAGATGAACATGATAATCAACGAGTGTCTACGGTTGTATCCTCCAGTTCTTACATTGACTAGGAGAGTTGCAAAGGAGGCTAAAATAGGTGGCCTTTGTCTTCCTCCCAATGTGAACATTTTCATATCTGTTCTTTCATTGCATCATAGCCCTCAAATATGGGGCCCAGATGTTGGTCTTTTCAGACCAGAGAGATTTGCAGAAGGAGTTGCTAAAGCTACAAACAACAACGGTTCTGCATTTTTACCTTTTGGTTTAGGGACTCGGACTTGTGTTGGTTTAAACTTCACCACCAACGAAGCCAAGATTGCGATTTCAATGATTTTGCAGAATTATAAGTTCAGTCTGTCACCTAACTATGTTCATCACCCTGCGGATATTTTTATTCTTACTCCCAAGAATGGAGTTCAAATCATCCTCGAAACAATCTGAGAGGAATTAAGGCATTGCTAGTGTGTGTGTGAGTGTGTCTATGTTTGATGAAAGTGTGTGAAAAGGATTGCTAAGCTTGAATAATGTTTTGTAAGATTTTGGATCCATTTTTAATTGTATTCAAATGAGAAGATCAAACAATAGCATTATTGCATGATTTTGTTTTGGTTTGGGACCACAAAGGTTGGTTGCAAGTCACATATGAAAGTGACTATTGTAAGAAACACAAACAATTATTGAATGTGTGTAATGTGACAATAACTATAAACTAGAGTTCATGTCATTTCAGTTCAAATCTATGAGCTCGGACCACACAAATTTTCCTAGTATTAAATTGTCTGAGACTGAAAGCTTTGGATCTATGAAGGAAGCCAAACAGAGTGGTTTCTCTAGTACAATAATTGCTAATTTTTTATGGTTAAGATCAAGTTAAATCAATAATGGTGGTGATGACAATGACAATGACATGATTCAGACAATGTCAATCCATATGATCAATGCATATAAGATTCATGCTATGAAACAGAACTAATCATAAGCCAATCCAGAGTTAATTAGATGACTACTCTTGCAACTACAATAATCCTCCTAGCTATCACTCTTCTCATTCCTCTAATTGGATTGATAAAGAAAGTATGGCTGAACCCGATTCGCATACAAAACATGATGAGTTCCCAAGGCATCAAAGGCCCTCCTCACAGATTCCTTCATGGAAACACCAAGGAGATTATGAGTATGAGAAGAGAAGCAATGGGAGAAGCCATGGCTGAGATATCACACAACATATTCCCAAGAATTCTTCCTCATGTCCATTCATGGACAAACATATATGGTAATAACATTCCCTAACATTGATCCTTAATTTCAGCAACTTATGTTCGGTTTTCTTTTTGTTTCCATAGGACCAAACTTTCTCAACTGGTACGGCCCTCAAGCGCAGCTGGTTGTTACTCAACCAGAAATGGTTAAAGATATATTGAATAATAAAAATGGGAATTTCCCAAAAATAGATCTTGAAGGGTATGCAAAGAAGCTACTAGGAGATGGGGTCTCATCATCTAAAGGGCCAAAATGGGCAAAGATGCGAAAACTAGCAAACGATGTGTTCCATGCAGAAAGCTTGAAAGTAAGATGATCAAATGTTTTGAGACAAAGTGGTTTGTTTTAGTACTAATGAGTGTGAGAATTTTGTAACTCATGCAGAATATGATTCCTATAATGATCACAAGTGTGGAGACAATGTTGGAGAAATGGAAACAACATGAAAGCAATGAGATTGAGGTGTTTGAAGAGTTCAGAATATTGACATCAGAAATCATTTCAAAGACAGCTTTTGGTAGCAGCTATGAAGAAGGGAAGAACATTTTTGATATGTTGATGAAACTAACATTGATGGTTTCAAGAAATGCTCACAAAATCAAGTTCCCTTTAATTAGGTATATATTATGATAGTTTCAAGAAAAGCCCAGAAAACTAATCATGTTTTCATCTTTTAATGCACTTTTGGTTGTATGATTCTTTTGCAGCCTATTCTTGAAAAACAAAGATGAACTCGAATCAGAGAAGCTAGAGAAAGGGATCAGAGACAGCATAGTGGAGATCATAACGAAACGAGAAATGGAAAACAGTTTGAAAACTGATTTCCTTGGAAGGCTAATAGAAGCCAAAATTTCAGTAGAGGAAATAGTAGATGAATGCAAGACATTCTACTTTGCTGGACACGAAACAACTACCTCGTTGCTGACGTGGACAGTTCTTCTTCTATCTGTTGATCAAGAATGGCAAGACAAGGCAAGGAACGAGGCGACTCAAACGCTTGGAGAGACGAAGAATCCCACTTCAGACACAATTGCAAGGCTAAAAACAGTAAGAAAAAAAAAATCCTCTCAAACCAAACCAATTATGAGCTCTATACATTAGACTGGTTGTTCTGATTTTTCATGCAGATGAACATGATCATAGAAGAATCACTGAGGCTTTATCCACCAGTGCCAGCAATCAAAAGAAATGTCGAAAAGGAAGTTAAGCTAGGAAAGTTGATTCTACCACCTCAACTAGAGTTATATATCTCACCATTGGCTCTTCACCATGATGCTAATATATGGGGTGAAGATGTTCATGTTTTCAATCCAGAGAGGTTTAGACAAGGCGTAGTGAAGGCGACTAACGATAATCCAGTGGCATTTTTGCCGTTTGGATTTGGAGCAAGAACTTGTGTTGGACTGAATTTTGCAATAGTTGAAGCTAAAATAGCACTTTCAATGATTTTGCAACGTTACAAATTGGTGATTTCTCCAAGTTACATTCATTCTCCAGTTCAGGTTTTTATGATACGTCCACAGCATGGACTACAAGTGATCTTGCAGAAAATTTGATGGACAGTTCATAGCAGGAATTTATGCATGTAATTGCATTGTACATTCAATAATAAGAATATCTTAAATTGGTTCCTTTTCTTTTCTTTTTTTCATGCAAGGATTTGTTAAGAATTAACTATGTTTGGGGGTGTAAAATTCTTGTTTTTTCCAAGTAAATTACACTTTTACAACACTTAACTATATGGGGTCTAATTAGAAGTGTCAATTTTGACCCAATACCATTTGGGTGCAAGATTCTTGTTTTTTTTTTTTTTTGGATAAATCGTAATTTTAGGATTTTAACTGGATGAGTTTAGAAAATTAAAGACATTAGTAACACTTGTAATCGCAATTTAGAATGATAATTTGAAAATTTTGCACATTGAGATGGTTGGAGCCTGAAATATGAGGTTCGTGTGATAGACATGACTAATTTCAACTTAATTATACATTCAGATCTAAATATCTCCATTTGCAAGAAAAGTTAAATTATCATTCTTCATATTCCTGCATGCTACAATAAATTGCAAGTTTCCTTTTTCTTCCTCCTTTTTTTTTTTTTTTTACTATTTAATGTCCAACAGATTTACTACCAATGAATTATACCAATTGGATGAGCAACATAATAAATAATATCCATAATCAATTACATTGGAAATCAAAAATTGTTTACCCTTTCGAATTCCCATATAGATAAAATAAAATTAACTCCTTTATTTTCAATTTTTTTCCATCTATAAATAAATACCCTTCTCAACACCAAATTTCCATGTCTCATCCTCAATAATCAACACTGCCTAGTTTGCTCAAATTCAGTAACTAAGAATGGGATCGGTGGTTTCAGTTGTCTCCGCCGTTGCCGCCGACGTGACCGGAGGTTTACCGAACATAGCTTTATGGGCCCTGTCTCAGTTAATGGGCAAGGCTTGGGCTCAGCCTTTCATACCCAAATTTATTGGCACAAATTGGACCATGATTAATATCTTGTTTTCGGCTATTCAAATCCTGACTACTATTGTCATGTTTGTTTTTTTCTAATTTCATGTGTTGTTACTATGGACTCATAGTGAGTCATCTTTATCAAAGTATCTATTTAAGTAATTATTATTGACAGCTCGTTGGTCTCATCAACATTTTTTTATTTTTTATTTTTTTGTCAAGCCTAGATAGAGAAATGTATGTATGTTGTTTGGCTCATAGATGAAATTTGAAAACATGAGAGCACAAAGTTACCAATTAGAATGTGCGAATATGGATTAGAGAATATATGAAATAAATTAAAGTCATTGTTCTCTTTGGAGACAAGTTTTTATGAATTAATGATATAAATGTAAAAAATATATACGAATTGTTAATGCCTTCTTTATTCCATATTTTAAAATGAACAAGTAAAAAAATTGTAAATTACCTAAATTGTTAAATGAAATTACAAAAAAAAAAAAAAAAAAAAGGACAGTATATCACTATTATATGTGCAAATAACTACTTTAACATTACTCAAAAGTACATAATCATGCCAATGTTCAAAATCATCATTAAACTTCGTAAATAGATTATGGGTGAGTTTTTTTAGGTAGTACGTTTTGTTGATTAATGACTTAATTAATGTACTAATATAACATGTTTGCCTTTTACCATTAAAAAAATTAAAGAATAAAAAAAAATGTAGGGCCAATAGGCCAGCCAAATCAGACCTGACAATTTTAGCCCGAGCCAATCAAGCTTGTTGACCCAATACCATATGGGTGCAAAAAAAATTTCTTTTTTTTTTTTGGGGGGATAAATCGTAATTTAAGAATTTTTAACTAGATAAGTTTAGAAAATTAAAGATATTAATACTTGTGATCGATTGCAATTTAGATGATAATTTGAAATTTTTGCACATTGTCATTGAGGATGGTTGGAGCCTAAAATATGAGGTTCACGTGCGATAGACTTGACTAATTTCAACTTAACTGTACATTCAGAACTTAATATCTCCCTTGCAATAAAAATAAAATAAATTTAAATTAAAGTTGAAATTATTATTCTTTCATTTTCCATATGTCTACCATAAATTTTGCAATTTTCATTTATTGTCGTTCTAATTTAATAATAGTACCAATAAATGTATGTAATGGGAATTTGAAGAGTTGGTAATGGAAAGTTGCCCGTCGGGATTCCATATATAGGAATTTATTATGAAATTAATGGCAAGAAAAAAGCTCTTTCTTTTTTCTTTTTCTTTTTTTACTATTTAATGTCCAGCCGATCTACTGAAAACTAGCCAATTTCTTTGTTATATCTAGATGTTATTCAGTAAAATGCAAGTATACTTATATTTAAAAAAATTAAAATACAAGAAATATATATACAGGTACGACGTTTTAACCAAAATATCAAATTTAAACATCCTAATATTTTTTTAAATAAAATAATTAATTTATATGTACATAAAAGTTTAACTGGTCAAAATAAAATAAAGAGGTTTTACTTATAAGTTTTAACTGGTACTGTTCTTTGGCCTGTTGCATTTCATTACAATCAGACTAATCGCCAAATAATAATAAATGAATTGAACCAATTTGAATACTTGGAATTCCCATATATATAAGATAAAATAAATTCATGATCAACTCCTATTTTTTCCTTCTATAAATAGCTAGCCTTCTCAACTCCAAAATCTCATGTCAAATCCTCAGTAATCAAAACCCTAAATCTAATAGCTGATCACACACTACCCAATTTGTTCAAAGTTAGTAACTAAACATGGGATCGGTTGTCTCGGTCGTGGGCGTTGGAGTTGGAGCCATCTTGACCGGAGGTCTAGCGAACCTAGCCCAATTGGTCTCATCGGGAATTGTCGAGTTGGCTTGGCATTATGTACCCAAATTAATTGGATGCAATACCAATTTGGAGATTGGAATGGGTCGAGTGAATTAACCTAGAATAAAAATGGTCATATATGACCATGTTTGTTTCTATTTTAATTTCATGTTTTATTATTATATATGGACTCATAGTGAGTCTTTATGCTGAAAGTATTTATTTTAGTCATTATTATTGAAATCTTGCTTATCTAATCAACTTTTTTTTTCTTTTAATTTATATATATATATATGTGTGTGTGTGTGTGTGTCTTGTTTGGCTCACATAAAACCATGAGAAGTTGACTAGAACACAAGCATAAAGTAACTAATTAGAATGTGCAAATATGGATTATATATACTCACTTTCACTAATATTTCAATATTACAACTTCTTAATCAAACACATTTGTTCGATGAAGAATTTATTAACAAGGGTTACTCTTTTCTTATATAACGTACATTTTAAAAATATCATACATAAAAAAGCTACTCTCTTCTTTGAAAGTTACTTTCTTTTATATTAATCAAACGAAGGTAGAATATTTTATTGACTATTACTTTAGTATTAACATGATTAATAAGAACTATAATTTCAGTAAAACAGACAAATGGAAGAATAACGCATTCTGTATAAGCTAAGCCTTTTATATATGGTTTCATCATCATCATCATCATCATCATCATTATTATTATTATTATTATTATTATTATTAATTCTAAAGATCCCTCTAAGTTGATCATTATTTGCTCATAAAGTTAAGCAAAAGGATGCATGATGATTATTCAATCAAAGTCCAAATCGATGAGTTTTTAAAAAACTAATTAAATTATTTTATTTTATAAATAAAAATATAAATTCTTGGGTTAATTTTTTTTAATTAGGTTTATACACGTTTTTATTTATAATAATCAAGTTCTTATCCTTTTATTTATATTAAAATTTGGTCCTTTTGTATCCTCTAAATATAGTGTTTCGATCAATTCAAGTAAAATTGAAAATAAATAGGGACCTAATTCCAACAAAAATAGAAGTATAAGAAGTACTGTTCAGTGTTTACAAATGAAATATAGGTCTCAATATCCAAACAAAATAAAAAGAATAAAAAACTCAAAACATAATATATTATGCATTACAGCATTAGAAATGCATAACATGACATAAAAAATTATTAACACTTCTTCAGAAAAAAATATTTTTATGAGAAACACACACACAATCAATATGTTTAATTACTTAAATATAAATAAATTATTTAACTGTCTCTCCATCTTCCTTTTCCATGGTAAAATAAATTAACCTCTCATTTGGTTCTATAAATACCCTTTTCCCATCTCCAACCCAAGACAAAACACGTGTGGAAGTGGTTCATCCAAAGAAGAGATGGAAGAAGAGAAAAATGAAAGCGGAGCAGTGGCGTTGGGGGTGGCGATAGCGGTGGCGGGAGTGGCGCTACTGGCGGCGTGGGGCATTTCCAAGTTGCTGGGTGGAGGTGGGAAAAAGATGATGAAAGCACCAGGAGGAGGTTATTACATGCCAAGGAAGGATTTTGAGGATGATCCTGCTAATTACTTTCGTAGCCGTCGTGCCAAAAAATAAACCTTATAATTCTCATCTTTATTTTATGTAATATACATATATTTCCTATGTATGATCCTAGGCTATGCCCACAAGATTGCTGTGTGTTTCAATATGTCGTGTGTTCTTCATGAGTTCTAATGAATGTTTTCATATTATTGTCTACCTTTTATTTTTCAAAATCATAGAAAATGCAAATTGGATTCTGCGTTTGATAATCTAATCTATAAAATGCTCATTACATATTTAAATTGGTTTTGTACAACTTTACCTAATAAAATGCACAGAACAGGCGGTTGGAAATACATAAATAAACGACAAATATTATAATTAATATAGTTCATTGATCAATATAACATTTAGAAATATGCTACAAGAATTCTAATATTCCGTCACTTCCACAAAGGAGAAATGTAAAAAAGTGGATGAATAATTTATTGGATCCGTACTTGTAATGTCTAGGTCTTTTCACTTTATGGAGAGGCGCAAATTACTTTATTCCATAATTAACTTTAAAGAAAGGACTTTACACTACCCACACTCACATTCCTCTCTCAACCCAATCTAAAATAAAATATTAATTTCTCTCTGATCCACCTATTTAACCCACAATTTAAATTAACTTTATCTTTTTTTTACCCACATCCACAACTCAACCCAATCCAACCTAAAATAATATATTAATTACATATATTTTATAATCAATATTTATTATATTTAAAATGTATAAAAATTACATTAAATAATTTAATATTCTAAATTTATAATTATAATACAAAAATAATTTAAAATACATTTAGAATAAGATACAATAACGAAATTACAATTACAAGAGTTGAAAGACGAAATTGAAAAAGAAATAAATCAAACTACAAATAGATGCATGAAATAAAAAAAGATTGAGAGTTAAGAATTGATTCAAAGCTTGGATAATTTTGAGAGTTTGGATAATTTTGGGAGTTTGGAAAATAATTAGGATGGTTTGGATCAATGATTGAAATTGAGAGATGAATGATAAAAAAAATAGAGGAGAAAATAGAGAATTTTAGATGGTGTTCCAAAATATGTCAATATTGATGTCTATTTATAGAGAATTAAAAAATACGAATTTTGATATATATATATATATATATATATATTTTAAATACATATTATCCACAATATTTACAATATACATTTTATTTATATAAAATCTAATTAAACAAATAAGAAAATGACATGTGTCAAGATCTAATTGGATAACCTAAATTGAGGAGTTGGTTGATAAGGTTGATATTTCAACCTTGAACACAACCGATTGACAAGCTAGAATTTATTTCCATTTTTATTCTTTTTCTTTTTTTTTGTCTTTTTCCTCATTTGAGGTTGCCGACCTCCGCGATGTGGGTAGTCTTAAAGAAAAAAAAAAACTTTAAAGAAAGACTTAATGGGTGACTTTAGGCTTTAGCTCTATGATTGTTCCATCCATAATTAAGTTTCCACATTCCAAAATCCCTGTGCGAACTAGTCAAAGTCTCAAAGACTCAAAATAGACCAACTAAGTAGAGTTTAATTCTTGATTAAATGTTTGGGAACCAAGTAAAACTATTTAAGCATGTAAAAAAAAAAAAGATATAATGGAAACTCATCTTACTTATAGATTATACTCCTCACGTTTCAGATAACTGTCACTAAAAATTGTTTAATAGACATAATATTTATAATATGACTATATTACAATAACACTTAATAATCATAATTAACATATAATACTAAATAAAAGTTTTGTAAAAAAAGACGAGCAAAATGGGAAATAATTTTTTTTTAAACTGTTTTTCTAGTAAAAAAGCAGCAAATAAATTGAAACAAATTGTATTATCATTATTTTAAAACGGAAGTAGAAACTACACAGTTATTCAATGTTATATTTTTTTATCTATTTATATATTGCGAGAAAATGAACAAAGTAATGCCAAACTCATGTACTTGAAGTTTCAACATTAATACAAGATTTTTGTCAAAATTTCGAACTCAATGAAAAACTTCATCCAAAAATCTATACAGCTGCTGAGATGAAGTATTGCAGTACGAACAATGGGAGTGAAAATAAAAGACAGAGAAACAGACAAGTAAATACCAGAAGAAATATGAGCATGCAAAAGTGAATTCATCATCTCCTTCTCTTCTTATTCTTTCCCAACTGCCCAGATTTAAATGCATGCTCTTGTTCTTGGAGAAAAGCTCTATATTTCCCATACTTCTCTGCCTTTTCTTCCTCCATTCTCGCTTTCTCCTTCTCCTTCACATCCAACAAGAAGTTATTATCTTTGCGCAGCTCACGCACCGCCCCTTGAGCTTCCTTTTTCAACTTTTTCTTTAGTTTTTGTATAAATATCCATAAATTTACAACTTACAAAATACAAAGTACAAATGTACAATCGTACAAACATCAAACTTCTAAGTTTGAATTAAAAAAAATTACAACTTACAAATTACAAATTGAAAGAGGAAAAAAAAAATGAAAGAGCTTGAGTTTCATCCTAAGTTTGAAAGTGAATATCAAATTTAGAATGAAATTGTCTACGTATCCCTAAATTGAATTAAGGAATCAAAGTTCACGTAGTTCTCTTAATTAAAAAAAATTAAGGACTTAATTGAAATGAACAAAGAATATTGTGTGGTAGATGATGTGTCTCAAAGAAAAGAAGATATAATAAGACGTGCAATTCAACACATCTCATTATCTCCTCCTTTTTTTGAGACACACCATCTACCACAAAACATTCTTTGCTCATTTCAATTAAGTCCTTAATTTTTTTTAATACATGAAAGAAGAGGAAAAAAAAATTGAAAGAGCTTGAGTTTCATTCTAAGTTTGAAAGTGAATTTAAAACTTAGAATGAAATTGTCTACGTATCCCTAAATTGAATTAAGGAATCAAAGCTCACGTAGTTCTCTTACCTCGTAAACTTACCTTCTTAGTTGGTCCCGGCAGAGGAGGATGTGTTGGAATCGTAGCCATACTCGTCGGCGTCTTCTTCATCTAAGACCGTTGAATCTAGATGTTGTTGACGTTTCTTGGCTCGAAGCCAATCTTCAAGTAGAGTAATGTATTGAACATTCTCTATGCACAATATTGCCCTTCTTGGAGTCAACATATGTCGTCATTTGGAGAAGGCGCACTCGACGGAGACATTGGAGGCGGGACTTGCATAGATCTCATTTGCAATACTACTTAAAATAGGATAAGTGGTAGTCCTTTTTGACCACCACTTCAAAAGATTCATAGAGTTTTCAAAAGAAATAAATTCAAATGTACAACTTAAATATGTTTCTAATTCTACCGTGGGATTAGACCCCCTAGCTCGTTTTTGTGTTCGGTTATCATAAAAATCATAAAATGCATTAAGACCACTAACATTATATGGATTTTGTGAAGAACTACTACTACCACCTACATTTTGAGCACCTAAATTATCCCCACAATTATCCCCTAATGCGGTTTTATATTCTTTAAATAATTCAGTCAAAGTTGTTCTATCTTTACCTACAACTTCTATATAATTTGGTACATAGTCATATGCATCATATTCAGATAACAAAAAAATTGGGAACAAAGCACTATAATACATTCGTAATAATTCGGTTATGCCATCTTCTCTAATCCTAGGATCTAATAATTTAGCTATTAAAAATAAATCTGGAAGTTCGAAAAAATATTTTAACCATTTTGTTTTAATGGCTATAATAGTATCACCTAAAATAGGACATGTAGAATATTCATTCAAAATTAAAGCAATTTTGACACAATGATCTAAGGCTAATGGAGAAGTAGGATAATAAGTGCCACTTAATTCTCTAGTGGCTTCTTCAAAAAAATTTAATAGTTGAATTAAATTCATACATGTATCCCAAGAGTTGTTATACAAATATATATGTTCATAGGGGTTTTCTTCAAAAAATTCAATTAGCAAAACTTTATAATTATAAGAATCTTGAAGCATAAAAAAAAGTTGAATTCCATCTATGTTTTACGTCAATCACAAATTTCTTAACTTCCATTCCATTATTTTTACAAAATCGGGCCCATTTTTTATGACATTGGATTGATTTAGCAATTTCATGAATTGCATCCTTAATAGGTTTAATTTGATCATGCAAAACATCTAGACCATCTTGTACACATAAATTCAAACGATGGGGTACATAATGAATATGAAAAATCTTACCATTTATTGGAGGCCTACAAAATTCTATTAACGTAGGCATACTAGCGGTGTTAGGAGCGGCATTATCAAAACCAACCGAAATAACTTTTGTAACTATATCATAATCATTAAAAAATTTATTATTTTTCTAGCAATTGCTACGGAAGAATGTTTTTCATCAAATTCGGCATATGCAATTAATCGTTTTTGCATATTTCATGCATCATCTATCCAATGACATGTTACTCATAAATAATCATGCATACAATAAGGATCTTTCCACACATCACAACAAATAGATACTCGTTGTGTTAAAATTTTTTCTATGTCACGTGTAATGGTATTCCTAGAAATTTTTCTACTAGCGGGTTGTAAATAAGTACTAGTATATTCTTCAAAATCATCGTCCGTTGGAAATTGAAAATGAATATGTTTTTCACAACTAATTCGGCTACTCCTCTCCTATGATTTAATTGACTAAATTTAAAAAAGAAAGAAGGGTCGTTACCATCAGTTCCCAAACTGGAACCGGTATTTTGTCGAGGAAGATGGGTTTGAGAGCGGTCATTACCCATCTTGTTCGGATGCTTATTTATCACGTGGTTGTTGAACGTTCTATAGCCCCCTCTGTGCTTGAATTTGTAGTTTTTTTCACAGTAGTTGCACGTCACCGTGTAGTCCACATTCGAATATGATACTTTCACCTTTTTAAAATGTATGGAGAAAATATCACTTCGAAGTGTCGAAGGAGTTCGAGAGCCAGTACGTGTATCACTCTCTTGAGTTGCCCTCATCGCCTCCTCCTCTTGCTCTTCTTGCTAGGCAAAGGCGACGACGGTATTAGCTCCGAGAGCGTCCTCCAAATTTGCATACTCTCACTCTCATTAGAGTGAGGAGTATATTGATCGATAATTTCATCGAGTTGGACATCGTTTGGTGGTGGCATAGGCTCATTTCCTATTTGAGAAGAACCGGCGAAAGAAGAACCCCTTCGAGACATTTTCGATCAAGAAAAAGTAAATAGAATTGAATTGAAATTGAAATTAAGCAAAAAATTGAATCGAAACTTGAGAATCGAGAGAGAATTGAGAGAGAAGTGTTGGAATGGTGTGAGAAAATGAATGGGGGAGGGGGTATTTATAGAAAAATCTGGAAAAAAAAAATTCGGCCGGTTCAAATCGTCGGTTTCCAACGGTCATGAAATCTCAACCGTTGATCTGCAACGGTCGAGCGATCCTGGCCCTCCACGTGTCTCTTTTCAAATTAAAAAAAATTCACGTGAACCGGCGGTTTCGAACCGTTAGTCAACCACCGGTTCCGGCCACAACAGCTAGTTTTCACCGGACTCCGGCGATAACGGCTACTTTTCGTCGGAGCTCCGAAGGACACGTGTCGATTCATTGATTTTTCAAAAAAAAAATCCAGAAACTGGCGGTTGAACCGCTGGTTTCCGGTTCCTAATAACCCTAACCGAAATCGAATCGTTTGAAACCGGTTCACAATTTCGGTTTGTAACCAGAACCGAGTCAACGGTTCCCCAAACCGTTGACCGCCGGTTTCGGTTTTTGGCAAACCGTGGGCACCACTAGCTGTAACGTTTGTCAAAAGCATTATCGTAAACACTCATATCAACACTGAATATTCAATTTAACCCGAAATGTAATATCTTGGTATAAAGACTAACCTCTTATCGAACTTCGGAATTTCCGTTTTGATAACCTTCTACTTTCTGACTCACATTATCGTGTTGGACCCTATCTTTTTCAAACCCTTGTTCCTGTCGATCGGGATTTGGTCGGAATCATTTCCCAAACTCGAGCTCTTTCTGTTCGGGGCATGCTTGACAGATTCGATCTATTCATCGGCCAATATGCACCATGTTACAGAATTTTCGGTAAGTTTCCTTACTGATCGGAATCTTGTTTTCCTAGAGGGTTCTTCTTTTCATCTCAAAGAGTTCCTCTGCAAAGCCTGTTGTTGATCCTGTCATAGAATTCAAAAGGAATGATCCACTTACTGAATTCTGAAAGAACTTGAATGGATATTTGACTCTGTCTATTTCAGTTAGACAAACCCAAAGTCTCCATGCTCGTCGTGTAGAAGCTTCATCTTCCGAAATTGCTCCTACTAGTAATGTAATTTCTTCCGGTGAAACTGCCTTTATATTTTTTAAGGCATTTCCATCTGGTCTCCTTAGCTTGATGAAATGAAAAGCTTCATTAAAGTCTTTCTTTGCTGGTTCTGGGGCTACACTGATAAAATATAAGGGTTAATTGCGCGAAATCCCTTTGTGGTTTGAAAAATCGGCTTGAAACCCCCATGTGCTTTCAAAAATGCACGAAACCCCCTTATGGTTTTCTAAATATAGCCCGAAATCTCCAACTCCGTTAAAGTTAACGGAAGTGCTATGCACGCGCTCTTTATGCGTTTTTTGGTGTTTTTTTTGACTTTTTTGTTATAAAATGATATATTTACTCATTTTTACTATAATAAAACACTAATTCTTTTGTGAGGGGTTTCTTGCAATTGCAAACACTTTCTTCAAGCTTGTTTTCTACATTAGCACCTATTTTTTTAACAATATATTATTTTTTATTAATTTTTTAGTTATTTATTATATTTTTATTAATGCTAATAATTGGTATGTATTTTTTATATTTTTGTTTTCTTCCATTCATTTTTTTTTCAACGTTAATTTTTTTTAGTTATTTATTTTATTGTTATTAAAGACAGTTGCTACGTATGTTTCTTTATTTGCTTTTGGTTTTTTCAGTTCATTTGTTACAATATTCATTTTTTATTTTATTGGTATTAATGTCGACTATTGATGAGGAGGATGTGGAAATATGTGATAATATATTATTTTCACATCAAATTAGCCCTAAAGTGTAATTAACGAGACTCTATAAATATAATTAGTTTACTATCTTGCTTCAAAAAAATATTCGATTTCATACAAAAAAAAAATCCATTGAATTTCTTGGAGAAATATAGATGATTAACGGCGTGAACAATGAGAAATTTTGTTGTTGAAGTACATTTTGTTTTAGAATGAGAACCTGAAACTAGTACAAGGTATGTTCCAAATTTTTCGATATAATCTTTTTTATATTATGTTTGTAGTTACAAATTGGTATGTTCCATGTTTTCTTGCATAATAATAATAATTATTATTATTATTATTATTATTTTGTTTATGATAAATTGCTATGTTAATTATTTCTTGGTATGGTTAATTTTTTGGTATGTTAATTGTTTCTTGGTATGGTTAATTTTGTTTGTTATACCTAACAATGATTAAATAATGAGTCTTTTATTTATTTATTTTATATTTTTCTTAATATCGAGTCTTATTTATTTAATATAATTTTCATAAATAGTTGAGTTAATAACAATAAAAAAATTAGCATTTTGAAAAAATGAATTGAAAAAAAAAAAAGTAAAGAAAGAAATATATGTATCAATTATTGCAAAACAATAAAATTAATTGAAAAAATTAAAATAAAAGAAAGAAAAATCATTAATAACAATAATATAAATAACTAAATAAAAATCAATATTGAAAAAAAAACAATAATTGAAATAAACAAAAGTAAAAAAGAACCATATGTACCAACTGGTAGTATTAAAAATAATAAAATAAATAATTGTATATAAAATTAACATTATAAAAAAATTAATTGAAAAAAAAACAAATAATAAATAGTTGTTAATGTAAAAAATCAGATTGAAGAAAGTGTTTGCAATTGCAAGAAACCCCACACGAGAATTAATCTTTTAATATAGTCAAAAAAAAGGTAAATATATCATTTTATAGCAAAAAAGTCAAAAAAAAACACCAAAAAACGCATGAATATCGCGTGCATAGCACTTCCGTTAACCTTAACGGAGTTGGGGATTTTGGGCTACATTTAGAAAACCATAAGGGAATTTCGCGCATTTTTGAAAGCACAATGGGGTTTCACGCGGATTTTCCAAACCATAAGGGGATTTCGCGCAATTAACCCTAAAATATAACTCCAGAGTGTCACCTCTAGACAAATGTGGATTATTTGTCCAAGTCTCGTAAACCGCTTCCCTCATCCATTTCGGTAACTTCGAAATTTCTGGAAATTCGGGTGATACAGTATGAATTGAAGCTAAAACTCCAAAATTATACCATTCTTGTACTTCATTTGGATGACTTCCTAGTTTCATCCAAACTCTCGAATATTTTCCTAAAATATCAACCACTATTTTTTCTGGGTTGATACATCTTCTTATAATTAATTTCTCCCATTGATGTTGATAAACCTATATAGGAGAAACTTTAAACTCGTCAGTTTGAACCTTAGTCTTGCTTGTCTATGGCCTAAGATTCAACTCTCTCTCTTTAACCCCAGAGGTGTTGGGTTGACTTGAAAACTCGGGTTGTGACACCGGAGCTTCATCATTCGTTACAATTTGTACATCCTCAGGGGATACATCACCTGCAACACTTGTGATTATGGTATTTGAATCCATAATTTCCGGGTTAGAGTCTCGTTCTCTAATCGCTCATTTTTGTATCGTAAGAGATGCAGCCTAGAGGAGAGACCATTGTAATGCCGAGAATAATTGTCCTTAGGCATATTGGCATGCTCGTATTAGATCAGAAATGGATTTCTGATCAACTCGTTGAAGTCGTCCAGCGACTTCGGCATTGAGACATAGCGTCCCAAATTCTCGTTCAAGACTCTCTAGGTTTTCCCGAAGATGTCTTACTCGTTTAAGGACCTCATCAGCAACGCGTCCTTCCATCTCATGTCAAAAAATCTGCAAGAACATTTTCATGAGATTTTATAACGACAATATCATAATCATAATATTGGCATTCAGCTTGTCATCTAAGTAATCTAGTCTTTTCTGGTTTTGATTCAATTTTGTTTTTCAAAATAACCTTGATACTTGAATTGTCAATTTTTAAGGTAAACTTTTTCGCTAGTAAGAATAAAGACCACTTTTTGAAAGCCTTTCTGACTGCAAAGAATTCCTTCTCGTTGATATGTCATCGATTTGCTTCACCGTCTGAAAATAGACCGCTGCAATATCTGCATGACACTTCTCCATTAGGTGTGGCCTTCGTAAGAATAGATGTCTACCAATAATCACTGGCATCCGTATATAGAACTAGTTCATCCTCGTCTTAAAGTATAACAAGTTTTGGAAGTTTTTTTGCAAAATTCCTTAAGCTGCTTTATCCCTTCTCGATGTTCATATTCCCATTTGAATACTACATCTTTTTTGAGTAATTGGCTGAACATCTTCCTGTGAAATGCCAGATTGTTGATGAACATTCCAGCAAAATTAACAACTCCGAGAAAACTTTGAAGCTGTTTCTTGTCTTTAAGATCATCTGGAAATCCTTGTATCTTTTCCAAAATATGACTTTGTAGAATGATTCCAGAATCGTTGATTTCAATTTCGAGGAATTCAATCTATCTCGTAGCAATTACTGTTTTCTTTTCTGAAAGCACTAATCCATTTTTATGGCAAACATCTGAGAAGATCTCCAAATGTTTGAGATGTTCCTTCATATTCTTTTATGCAATGAGAATATCATTGATGTATATGAACATGAAGTTGAAATAATCTTTGAAAAGATTATCCATCTTCCTCTGGTATATCTGGGGTGTGTTTGCCAATCTCATGGGTATAACATTCCAGATATAGTGTCCTTGTGGTGTGGAAAAAGTTGTGAACTTCTTACTTTCTTCCTCCACCTTGATCTGGTAGAATCCAGACTTACAATCAAACTTCGAGAATATCTCGGCACCTTTGATACAGTTAACCAAGTGTTCTCTGCTTGGGATATAATATCCGTCGAACTCTAAAATGTTATTAATCTCTTTGTAATTAATAACAAGTCTTGGCTTTCATTTTTAAATTTCTCCATGATTCCTTACTAAGAATCCCGGACTACTGTATGAAAAAACTCCTAGCGAGATCAACTTAAGGTCCAAATGTTCTTTAAGTATCTTCTGCATATCCTCACGATCATTTTTATTCATAAGGATTGACTTGAATCTTACGAACTCATGTTCCTTTCCAGGCTTAACCTTTAAAGATGTTTTAAGCTCGTTTCTGTCCCACCATGCCAAAGGATTCTAGTCATAATTCATTTGGATCTTCTTCTTGATATTCTCGAGTGATATTTGTTCTTCAATAGTAACATCACTCTGTGGATTCTCCAATAGACTTTTTAACAATTCTGCAATAGCCTCTGAAGGAACTCGTTCTTCTCCTTGTATCCTGAATGAATACAAATTATTATCCCATCTCTTTGTATCTTTCTGTTTCGAACCATATTGTCGAAAGGATAATAATGCATCACCAAATCTTCTTTTATCAGCCATTTTTTATGTCGAAGTTTGGCTTCATTACCACGCTTGCTGCAAAAATTAATAGGTATTCGTCTATAAAATGCTTCCCACAGTCTATGGACAATAATCTTATGATCACATAATGTTGTGAAAATAAGCCTTCTTATCTCATTCTCCTAGGTAAATCGCTTGAATGTTTGTAGGAAATTGTTTCTTAGCAAAACATCTGCTCATGTTTCATGGAAATAGATTGATGGCGTCTTTACTTTGTACCATGAGGTACCACCTGTACCTCCAATCACGATTTCTTCTTGTTTGATTCCTCGATTAAGGATAAGAATCCTTTTTGAGAAATCTCATCCTGCAATAGCTAGTAGATCTTCCCCAAATTCTTTAGGAAAAACTCTTTGCTTTGCAGTATATATTCCGGCTCCTGAATCAACATAAGCAGCAAAATACTCTGTCTTGTATTCATCATATATCATTCCGATATCAATGTATATGGAGAATGGGCTAGTGGTCATCTGATTCTGTATCTTTTATCAGCCACTATAAACTTCATTCCATCTTGTAATCTTTCCCAAGGCTTATGATCCTCAAGAAAATCGATACCCAGTATTAATTGTTCTGGGATCTTTCCTGTAACTCCCATAATAGTCAGTTCAATTTCACCCATCTTTAGGCTTTCTTGATATTTTCTGACTATCGGTTGTTGGAGATAATATAGAACATCACAAGGAAAGATATTATCCTTTTGGGTGATGTCGAATATTACTTCAACTTCTCACCAGTCTTCTGGACATTTTAGCTCTTTTTGTATTTTGAACATACCTGAGATTCGCTGAACTGTACTAGGCCTCATTTCTTCCTAACGACTGTTGTGTCTTGTTGGAAAGACATTCTCTTTGTCTCCATTCTGAGGCTTTGACTCTTATTGAAGATATGTTGATCTTGGATCTTCATATCAATCTCCTTATAGTTGGAGACTCGATCTGTTCTGGTAGAACCACCCTGGCGAAGTCCTCAAAGATTTTTGGAACTTCAATAAATTCCTTTCTCAAGAATACATCTGAATGATGTGTATTCGAGAGAGCATATGAAATCTTATAGGTTATCGAGTAGGGTCTATTTCCCTCTTTCATCAAATCATCTCTTTTGAAATCTTGATGAAGGGTTAAGACTCTGTTGAAGTCTCGATCTCCCAAATTGTATGCAATTCTAGGATAGACATTAAATGCTAATTTCCCTGCATACAAATTTCCTGTGACTGCTCCAATGCATGAATCCTTGAGATTTGAGATTCGCTTATCAAAAATTGCAAGATTGAGTGGCGAATCAATTCCTTCTTTGAAGGTTGTTTTAATAACAACTCTTATGACTTCGATGTGAATCCATGATAGTGTATTTGCAACTTCTCTTTTAACTTTGCTTTTGATCTCCTGTACTTCTCTGTAAAGGATCAACTGCATCTCGATCAAGTTACTAGTGAATTCCATTAGGATGACAAATTCTCCAGTAGTAACTCTATGGATAATTTGGTGTTTTTTGTTACGAAACACAAACTTGTCCAAAGCCTTTTTCCATAGCTCCGATGGTAAATCCATCATATATCTGAAGCTTTGGATCCTCTTTCATAATCCTTCTAAGAGTTTTATGAGACATCGTAGTGTGAGAGAGATATTCTGACATATCCTCTCTTGTTGTTTGAAGAATTTCTTCTTCACTCTGATTCTGAAGTGGATTCGCTTCCATCATCAGAATAGATCTCTTCTTCATAGATGTTTTCATCTGAGGGTAAATCCTCAAATTGATACACTTGTATAAGATCTTGGTAATAGACAGCTTTTTCGAATTCTGGTGTTGCTTCGAACTGTCTTATACATCTCTTTTGGTTATCTGGGCAATCCGTTGAAATATGCCATCTTGCTCCGCATGTCCAGCAATTACAGTCTTTAAAACTTTCATTAGCTCTGATTTGAACTCTCCTGAAAGTTCTTCTTCTCATGGTTTTACCGGTACTTCCTTGGTTTGATCCTGATGAAAAAGATCTACTATTGCTTGGTGCTGGTCTTTGCCCTGACTTATAGCTTCGGGCTTTTTGTTTTGACCACATTCTATCCATGAAGACCCATGACTACTTCTTCTGTTGCTGCTTCCACGGCGGTATGGATGGCTTGTCTGTTCCCTTCTTTTATGCCTTCGTGGTTGACCTCCCACTACTGTTGGAATGTCATCATCTTTGCAACATATGGGAACCATTTTATTGATTCCTCGTAGTCTCTTGTAATTCTTGTAAAGTACTACCTGGTGGCATCATTCAGATAGCTTGGCTTTTAAGAAATACATTCTTCTGGCCACTGTATCTAAATCCTCTGCACTCTTGTACTCCCTGATAAGCATTTCTCTCTAGGGACTTAGTATCTTCGCAAAGAAAAGTTGTGAAACTTCTTTATCATCCACCTTAAAATTCCATCAGTATTCGGTGAATAACTTGATGTATTCGTCAATATGACAAATATCATGTAACTCGAGACAGTAGAGGGGTTGTTAGTATCTTTTTCTTTTTTCCTCTTCCAATCCCTCGAAATATCCTATGCCGATAAAATGGATTTTGAATAATTTTACCATATTATCAATAATTCCTTTCAATGACTCACCAGATGTAACATTGTTTCTGATGTTTGGTGCTGTCATGTCCCATGTGATCTTTACAGATCATTCAAGACTCATTTCTAAAAGCAAAATGAATCATTCCTTTGTAAGATCGAGGGTTCCTGCTGCAATCCTCATCGTCGATGCCTAATCATCAATAAGGATTTTTCGATTCTTGAAATCTGGAATATCCAGATTTAGCATCAATCCATACGGATGTATCGGATCTAGCTATGACTTTCAATAAGACGTATTAAAGAGATTTGGCCTTCTGGAACGTTGTCGAGTTCCTGAAACAACAGAATCTCCTCTTGTAGTAAAATCTCCAGCGTGCGGCATTGGTTCATCCATATGATGTGAACCTGAGCTTTCTGCGACGTTGGGATCTACTTGTGGTTGTGGAGGTGGTCATTGGTGTTGGTCACGTGTAACCAAAGCTGAACCATCTCCTGCGTTCATATTTAGATCTACGATACCTAATCCTGCGAAGGATTCGGCAAGCTCATGTAGATCTTCAAGATTAATCTTCTCCATATCCATCACTTTTTAATTTGTGACGGATTTTCCTTTGATGATAGCAATGAGCTTTTCATCCCAAGTCATTTGTCGTATGACTTTGGTTGGTTTCCCATTTTGGTGTAAATAGGAAATTGTTCCGAAATCTATACGTTTTCTTCCTCCGGAAAGACTTGGCTTGTCCTCCAGGTTCTTGACTCTCTTTTGAATATCATGAAGGATTTCAAGAGTCTCCTTCTGATATTTCACCATCGTTTCCATCTAATTTTGGATCTGATGGACTTATGTTAGTAGATGATTATGGCAGTTGCCATAATTCTGCACCGTCTTCTGGATTTCTCTAAGATCTTGAGAAATCTTAGATGTATCTGGAAGTATCACTACAAGAAATTTGAGAATTCATGACGACAAAATTCGTCATAAAAACACCATTTTTCATCACAAAAGGTGTTTGGTGACGAAATATTTTCGTCGCAAAGAACGTCGCTGTAAGTGCGTCATATTAGGTAAATTGTGATGTTATTTGAATTCGTCATCTAAAGTCATCTTTTGATGATGCTAAAGGTCATCGACACTATATCATCTCATTCATAGTGACAAATAAAACGTCGCATTTGACATCAAATTTCGTCACTAATTATGGTGTTTCATCACTAAAAGTGTAACTTTACATGACGAATTTAATTTATTGTCACTAAAATTTATCTTTCCCGATGCTATTTGAATTCGTCATCTAAAGTCATCTTTTGATGACGCTAAAGATCATCGTCACTATATCATCTCATCTATAGTGACAAATAAAACGTCACATTTGATATCAAATTTCATCACTAATTATGGTGTTTCGTCACTAAGGGGATGTTTGGACTGGACTTGGTACATCCAGATTTTGGATGGACTCAGTCCAATCCATGTTTGGACAATGATTTGCAAAATCCTACTTTTTCTACAATTCCCAATAAAAACATCTACTTTTTACAATTCTCAATAAAAACATCTACTTTTTCTACAACTCCCAACAAAAAACATCTACTTTTTCTACAATTCCCTATGTGAAAATGACATCTTAACTATAATTCTACTCAAAATTCAAACTCACAAAATCCTTCTCAAGCCTAAATCCAGATTTGCTAAAGCCGTCTTAAGTCCAGTCCAACCACCCCCTAAAAGTGTAACCGTTTCATCACTAAAAGTGTAACCTCATGAAAATGTGACTTTACATAACGAATTTAATTTATTGTCACTAAAATTTGTCTTTCCCAGATTTTGAGCGTTGTCGTGACATGTCATCACAGCGCTGATGTCAGTGCACACGTCATCCCAAATTTTGATCATTGTGATACATCATCACAGGATTTTGAGCGTTGTCGTGACATGTCATCACGTCACCAACGCCAATATTGTGCGTTGTTTGGGAATTGAACCCGGGTGCCCAAGATGGTACTCTAACCACTAGACCACTGGTGCTTCATGTAATAATATCCTGCATGCATTTCTTTTATTTCAATTTTTGATATTTTTCAATCTTCTATTATCATATAATTTTTGTTATTTTTTATAAAGTACCATTACTAATTAATATAAGTCAATGATTTCCAATTTTGATATATTAACTCGATTTCAATGGCCAACATATGAATGTTCAAAACCCAAAATGTTAATGCACTCACGATACAATTTTGTTAGTAATAAGTTCAAATGATTAATGACAAAAAATAACATCGTCATAAAAATATTTTTTTATGACGTCAAATATTGTCACCAATTATTATTAAAATCGTCATCAATTATTATCGTGACAAAAGAATTTTGTCACTAATTAATTCAAATAATTAATGACAAAAAATAGCACCGTCACAAAAATTTAGTTTTTACGACATCGAATATCGTCACCAATTATAATTAAAATCGTAACCAATTATTATTGTGACGAAATTTTTTTGTAAATAATTATTTAGAATAATTAATGATGAAAAATAACATCGTCATGAAAATATATATTTTTATGACATCGAATTTCGTCACCAATTATTATTAAAATCGTCATCAATTATTATCGTGACAAAAGAATTTTGTCACTAATTAATTCAAATAATTAATGACAAAAAATAGCACCGTCACAAAAATTTATTTTTTACGACATCGAATATCGTCACCAATTATAATTAAAATCGTAACCAATTATTATTGTGACGAAATAATTTTGTAAATAATTATTTAGAATAATTAATGATGAAAAATAACATCGTCATGAAAATATATATTTTTATGACATCGAATTTCGTCACCAATTATTATTAACATCGTCACCTATTATTATTGTGACGAAATAATTTACGTCGTCATGAAATTTACAAATTAGTGACGAATAAAATTATCAATGGTGACAAAATAAAATTTTGTCACAATTTCTAGTATTTTAATGACGAAAATAACATTTGTCGCCTTTAAGTAACAAATTGTGATGATTTTTTTATCGTCGCAAAAATATTCGTCACAAAATGTGTGATTTCTTGTAGTGATCTCGCTCCATTCAGGTTCTCCTTTTGTCATCAATGATTTTGATGAACTATTTCCTGAAGGTTTATCAGTTCAGTATATAACATCTGGTTGACGCAAGGAAATCCAAATAATATGTTGCTTGTCTGTATCCAAATAACATCTGGTTTGTATGTGACATTTTTACTCATTCCAGACCACTGTTTTTTAGACAGTATTGGCACGAGAAAAGTATTCCAACCTATATACTTATTCCGAAAGAAAATCGATCTTTAAAGAAAACAATTTCCAAGATCCGGATCTTAATAAATATATGGAGTAATTATTCTGGAATTTCTACAAAAAAAAACATCATTGAAAAACACATGTAAGTCTTCAAGGGTATTTTAGACCTTTTGGTAGCTTTGGCCATAGAACCGAACGGTACTATGGTTGGGGAAATAATTTAAATAGGAATTTTGGTAAAGGCTATTTGGATAATTTTTTATGTTTGAAAAGCTATCCCAACCAATTCCCCTAAAATAAATTAGGGGCTTTTATTTAAATAGCCTAGTCAACATAAAAAATTATTTAAAGAGACCAACTTTGTAAATTGTTAGTTAAATAACTCTTTGACTCAAAATAAAGTAATTGTTTAAATAAGAAAAAGTTGGAGGACTTTTTAATAAATATGGACAAGTTTTATATCTCCTAAAAGAAACCCACTCCAAAAGTTACGGTCATTTCCACATATTCGATCACTCTTCTCATTCAATGTTGAAATTCGATCATTCCCATTGACTTAGATTTCTGAGTTTGACACTATCATTTTCATTGTTTTCTGTAAATTTATGGATACATTAATGTTCTCGATCTCAAAAAAAGGAGTCACATTGTAAGGGTTTCATTGAAAAACTTTTCTTTGGGAAAAAGGTATTCTTTATGACTATACAAACATGAGTATACTTTTGTGATTATAAAATCCTACTATGCAATTATAAAACACAATTTTTTGATGAAATCATTATTTTTTTGTTTGGATACTGTCATAACGAATCTTCAGTCGTTATATTTAATTCGTAACGACACTGTGTCGTTATCGTGCTTCTGAATTTTATGAAAAACAATCATATTATATTTCTATGTTATTCAAGGATTTCTGTCATTTTTTGGTTTTAAGACTCTTCCTATTCTAAATTTTTCATAACGACATGTAACTTTGTCATAACGACTCTGAGGATGTTATATGTTATGAATAACGATACGTCATTCTTGTTATGATTCTGCTATTTTATGCCCATATAATAATTGTTTAGTTCGCATTATAATTATTGTGGTTATTTCATTATTTTTTTGTTTGGATACTGTCATAACGAATCTTCAGTTGTTATATTTAATTCGTAACGACACTGTGTCGTTATCATGTTTCTGAATTTTATGAAAAAACAATCATATTATATTTCTATCTTATTCAAGGATTTGTGTCATTTTTTGGTTTTAAAACTCTTCCTATTATAAATTTTTCATAACGACGTGTAACTTTGTCATAACGACTCTGAGGATTTTATATGTTATGAATAACGATACGTCATTCTTGTTATGATTCTGCTATTATATGCACATATAATAATTGTTTAGTTCACTTTATAATTATTGTGGTTATTTCTGTAAAGTTTGATATATTTAAATAATTTATAGATTAATGTGCTTTTTTAACGTAATATGCAGCCATGGATATTAATGATACAGTGTGGATTACAATATGTCATGATGTCGTTTTTTAGGAGAAGACTGATGTTGGATGGAGTTGGAAGTACAAGGGGAACATTGAAAAGAATTTGACATCGCTCTTGGTTTCAAAATTCATTTTGTATGTAGAATTACATAAGAAAGTAGAAGAAGCATTTGACATAGATATTAGACTTCAAAAGATGGAGTTTGCAGCACTTGTTCCCGGGATGTCTAATCTTCCTATCCCACCAATGAAGATTGACAGTGATAATAATGTGTTGTGGTACATATCTGTTTGTAAAGAAGTCTCACTTTGTGTTACTATTTTAACAAAAGATATCTTGGAATTTAATGAAAGCTTGAGTGATCAGGATGCAAATACTTTAGCACATGAAGTTATTGAGTTCTCGAGTGAATTTTAAGTTGAAATTTACCATCAATTACTTGAGTACATATCTAAGATGGTTTTGAGAATATTCCACAAGGTGGTCATTGCTTTCGAGTTTGTTTTCGATATAACGCTATGTGTTTCGTTATAACTCATCTATTATCGTTATTGAGTTCTCGAGTGAATTTTGGGCTAAATTTACCATAAATTCCTTGAATACATATCTAAGATGGTTTTGAGATTATTCCACAAGACGGATGTTGATTTCGAGTTTTTTTATCGATATAACACTATGTGTGTCGTTATAACGCTACTTGTATCGTTATCGAGTTCTTGAGTGAATTTTGGGCTGAAATTTACCATTAATTTCTTGAATACATATCTAAGATGGTTTTGAGATTGTTCGACAAGACGGATGTTGATTTCGAGTTTTTTTATCGATATAAAGCTATGTGTTTCGTTATAACGCTAATTGTATTGTTACCGAGTTCTCGAGTGAATTTTGGGCTAAAATTTAGCATTAATTCCTTGAATACATATCTAAGATGGTTTTGAGATTGTTCCACAAGATGGATGTTGATTTCGAGTTTTTTATCGATATAACACTGTGTTTCGTTATAACACTACTTGTATCGTTATCGAGTTCTCGAGTGAATTTTGGGCTGAAATTTGTCAATAATTCCTCAAGTGCAAATTTGAATTGATTTATGTAAAGTATAGATGAATTGTAAATGTAAAATTATTATTCCTGATAGATCTCAACAATTTAAATCATATGTGAGAGTAAGTAGAATAATTGACTATAAGAGAAGGAAAACATATTAAACAAGATCACTTACTTTTGAATTTCTTTTCATATAAGACCTAATGAAATAAACGTATATCGAACTCCAAAATGATTTTTAGGTTATCTCGCAAGACGAATGTTGATTTCGAGTTTTTTATCGATATAACGCTATGTGTGTCGTTATAACGCTACTTGTATCGTTATCGAGTTCTTGAGTGAATTTTGGGTTGAAATTTACCATTAATTTCTTGAATACATATCTAAGATGGTTTTGAGATTGTTCGACAAGACGGATGTTGATTTCGAGTTTTTTATCGATATAACGCTATGTGTTTCGTTATAACGCTACTTGTATCGTTACCGAGTTCTCGAGTGAATTTTAGGCTAAAATTTAGCATTAATTCCTTGAATACATATCTAAGATGGTTTTGAGATTGTTTCACAAGACAGATGTTGATTTCGAGTTGTTTATCGATATAACGCTATGTGTGTCGTTATAACGCTACTTGTATCGTTATCGAGTTTTCGAGTGAATTTTGGGATGAAATTTGTAATTAATTCCTCGAGTGCAAATTTGAATTGATTTATGTTAAGTATAGATGTATTTTAAATGTGAAATTATTATTCTTGATAGATCTAAACAATTTATATCAAATGTGAGAGTAAGCAGAACAATTGACTATAAGAGAAGAAAAACATATTAAACAAGATCACTTACTTTTGAATTTCTTTTCATACAAGACCTAATGAAATAAACGTATATCGAACTCCAAGATGTTATTGAGGTTATCCCACAAGACGGATGTTGATTTCGAGTTTTTTATCGATATAACGCTATGTGTTTCGTTATAACGCTACACGTATCGTTATTGAGTTCTCGCACGAATCTTGAGCTGAAATTTACCATTAATTCCTTTGAGTACGTATCTAAGATGGTTTTGAGATTGTTCCACAAAACGGATGTTGGTTTCGAGTTTTTTATCAATATAACGCTATATGTTTCGTTATAACGCTACTCGTATCGTTATCGAATTCTCGAGTGAATTTTGGGCTGAAATTTGTAATTAATTCCTCGAATTTTTTCGTTTTTTTTAACATTAATTAAAATAAAGAAAAGAAAGGCAAAGATGCAACAAGGAAAAAAAAACAGAAGACTCTTTAGTGTTAGGCGTGCCCACGTCTAACTCCATCTAGTCTCCAAAGAACAAGCAAGATGAACAGAAGACTCTTTCAAATTAGGCGTGACCACGCCTTACTCTACCTAGTCTCGCAGGCAAAAAATCCAAGAATTCACAGAAGACTCTCTCAAGTTAGGCGTGACCACGCCTAACTCCGCATAGTCTCCTATATACCTTCGATTTTTAACCCCTTTATTTTAGGAAAACATCTAAATAAAATCAAACATCTAATTTTTTATCGATATAACGCTATGTGTGTCGTTATAACGCTACTTGTATCGTTATCGAGTTCTCGAGTGAATTTTGGGCTAAAATTTACCATTAATTCCTTGAATACATATCTAAGATGGTTTTGAGATTGTTACACAAGACTGATGTTGATTTCGAGTTTTTTATCGATATAACGCTATGTGTTTCGTTATAACGCTACTTTTACCGTTATTGAGTTCTCGAGTGAATTTTGAGTTGAAATTTGTCCTATAAAATAATATGACATATTTTATATACAAAATCATGTCATTTTTCATTTGCATTTCATCATAATGCTAATTAATCATACCAAATTTACAATAGTATTTGGATCATTTTATTTAGAATTAAAAAATGTTTTAATGTTGCTAAGATTACATAAATTTCTCCTTCATCTCAATTTCCAATAGGCCAATTGCTTAGGCTCCAAACTTAGGGACCTTAGCAGCTGATATCTGTTAAAGGAAATGCTCTGAAACAATTCGTCGCTGGATTTTACCAGAAGCAGTTTTAGAGAGAGAATCGGTGAGGAAAACCCTCTTTGGAACCTTGAAAACAGCTAATTTTTTCTTGCAGAACCTCGATACCTTTGCCTCGTCAAGGTTTGATCCTTCTCTGGGAATAATCGCGCAATTTATCTGAACATAAAGTCAATCATGAGCATAGAACCAACACAAACAAGTAGTCTCAATTAGGGATATATGATGAAATTAACAGATTAAAAAACAAACCGTAGACCTCAAAAACCTCAATGGGTGAGAAAGAGATTTTATCATTTAAATTTAGGTTGGATGAGATGATTAAGAGAATTAAAAGTATTTAATAGCCTAATTCAAAACCATGGCCCACGAATTGGACAACTCAGCTAGTTGAGATTAATTAACGGCTTGGACGAAAATATGGTGAGATATATGATCTTAGTCTATTAATCTCTTTTCATGTGGTGGTTATTTGCATAGCTTTAGTTGACAATCGTAAAAGAAGCCATTGATTTAGACATCCAACTAAATGATCACCCACATATATTTAGTTGAATGAACATATGACATGTAAATAGAAGGATATGACAACTTATGAACAAAAATTTGGCTAAAGATGTGAGAGAAATGACCACTTACTTCTTCACCATATTTATCATCTGGGACACCAAATGGGACACCAAATGCAACAACTTGAGCAATATCCGGATGGGATAATAGGACGGCATCTATTTGGAATAAGTTATTTGACTTAATAGCATAGAGAAGACAATTTGGAATAATGCCTTGATGTTTTAAGTAAAATTAGAACAACCTAGTAAAAATGACCATATATGGAAACCAATTGCAGCATAATGAGACGAGAAAAATCTTACAGGATTCAGAAGAAGCTCTGGATTGGTCCTGAAACCACAAAGCAATTATTGAAATCATTAACTTGTGACAGATCTTAATTTGACTCATTAACCAAATAAAGAACAATATCTCATGGCATAAGTCATACCATATTAAAAATAGATGTATTCTTGATCGTAACGGATGTGTCTTTCTTTAAGGATAAAATTTTTTATAGTTCTAAAACTTTTCCAAGTGCTTCGGTGGCGTATTTCAGATGTATCAAGCATGTAGCAATCAATAACTGGTCAAGCTACTTCAATAGCCATTCTACAGCAACAAAACAACATAGTAGTCCCTTCCCCAATCTTAGTTTACAAGTTCTGCATACAAAATTTTCCTAAACATATGTATGCATAAGAGACTACTCCTTTCATATTGATTTTCTAACAGTTAAATATATTTTGCACGAAGCCATATATTACATGTCTGTAGACGTAATTTCATTTTTCTCTATTTTTTTACAAATGCAAATGTCAGTTGCACCGTAGCTAATAACTCATCAACGTACACACTTTGTTTCCTAATTTTAACTAATTTTCCACCTTAACGTATATACCATTAGTTCATCTAGTTTAGATTTGCCAACCTTAATGCATCAAATTCAAAATCATATTTTTCATTCATTAAAAAACCTAAAAGGAACAAATCAACCATATGAAATCTGATAGAGTAAAGGGATGTAAACACACAATGACTCTCAAACTATTATAGATAAACTCAGAATTGCGAGATGCAATCATGCCCAAGCAAAAAGCCACAGTAACTAACTCACAGATCACAATACATAATTTGCCCAAGCTGAAGTCGTGCCAATTACAATACTCAATGACAATTCCCAAAAATGATTAGGGTATTTAAATACTAAACATTAACCCAAAACCATTACTCAAACCCCATGGGCTAAAGACTCCTACTACTTGAAAGACTTAAACAGATAAAATCAATTCAAATAACATAAAAGAAGAGCAGAATGCTACGTATCAATATCCTCTAGAAATGAATGAAACACATACTTGAGATGGAAAATTCTACAAACACACAACAGAAAAGTTACAAAACGGAACAAAACTGAGATGCATTTGAAGAAAAACAATAGAAACTAGCAAATTCTTAAATTATTTGAAATTGAATGCTAAAAAATAAAGAAAGCACACTTGCAATTGAATGCAGTCTCGGAAGCTCGAGCCGACCAGAAGAAGCAAGGCTTATATTACCAAGAAAAATGACTAGCTTGTGCCTTTCTTAATACTCATATTCCCCCTTCTATCTTTAATGAAATCCAATGAAAATTCAAATACACCTCTCAAATTATCAACAAGAATCAAACTTGGTCTCGATTGTGAAGATGGGTCAGTAATTTCTACGAGCACCATGGAGTTTCTAACAGAAACCTCGTTGTAGAGCTTCGTGAAATATTTATCAAAAATTAGCTGGTACACACATTTGGTTATAAAGAGGGATTTTATAGGCAATCTCGCTAGAATCTAAATCACAACTTCATCGGGGAAAAACCCTGATTTCAAACTGAATGAATTCATCTTGTTTGCAATTTTTCAAAGAAATTTTCAGCAAAAACCTTGAAAGTAAGAAGAGAAATGGAAGAAATTGAAGAAGAGACATACCTGACTGAAACGATTGACAAATAATCTCGAGAACGACAACATCGGTGCCGGCGACGGTGGAGTAGAGGCAAGGTGGTGGGTTCTAGGTTTTATTGTAAATTTGGGGAAAATAGATAGATCAATTTTGATGTTAATGGGGTTAATGTGTAATTTTTAAAAAATATATGGATCTAACTTAAATGTTTTATTTTGAATTTCTTTTTCTATTTAATTTTTTTTTTTCTTAAATTGAGTCAAAGGGCTATTCCCACAATTTTTTATGTTGAAGATGTTATCTCGGCTAATTTCCCAATAAATTAACCTCTCATTTGGTTCTATAAATATCCTTTTCCCATCTCCAATATCTTTCATCACAGAAAACGGTTCCCAACCCAAAACAAAACATGTGTGGAAGTGGTTCATCTAAAGAAGAGATGGAACAAGAGAAAAATGAAGGCGTGGGGGTGGCGCTACTGGCGGCGAGGGGCATTTCCAAGTTGCTGGGTGAGGAAAAGATAATGAAAGCACCAGGACGGGGTTCGGCCCGTTCGGGTAGAGGAAATGGTTCATGGAAAGCAGAGATGGAGGAGAAAGAGAAGTATGAAGGAACAGCCGCCACCGTTCTGCCGGTGGGAGCGGCGGTAGAGATGGAGGAGAAAGAGAAGTATGAAGGAACAGCCGCCACCGTTCTGGAGGAGAAAGAGAAGTATAAAGGAACAGCCGCCACCGTTCTGGCGGTGGGAGCGGCGGTAGGGGTGGTGGCAGTGGTGGCAGTGGCGGCAGTGGCGGCGTGGGGCCTATCAAAGTGGTTCGGAGTGGGGTTCGGAGTGGGGAGCTCCGAACCAGAACCAGAAGCATCAGACAAGGAGGAAAAGATGATGGTAGCACCAGGACAAGGTTATTACATGCCAAGGAAGGATTTTGAGGATGATCCTGCTGGTTACTTTCGTAAGCATCGTGCCAAAAAATAAACCTTATAATTCTCATCTTTATTTTATGTAATATACATATATTTCCTATGTATGATCCTAGGCTATGTCCACAAGATTGCTCTGTGTTTCAACTGTCTATCTTACTATGTCCTGTGTTCTTCATCACTTCTAATGAATGTTTTCATATTATTGTCTACCTTTTATTTTTCAATCTCATAAAAAATGCAAATTGGATTCTGCGTTTGATAATCTAATCTATAAAATGCTCATTACATATTTAAATTGGTTTTGTACAACTTTACCTAATAAAATGCACAGAACAGACGGTTGGATATCGTATACATAAATAATCGACAAATATTATAATTAATATACTTCATTGATTAATATAACATTTAGAAATATGCTACAAGTCTTCTAATATTCCGTCACTTCCATAAAGGACAAATGTAAAAAAGTGGATGAATAATTTATTGGATCCGTACTTATAATGTCTTGGTCTTTCACTTTATGGATAGGCCCACAAATTACTTTATTCCTTTCTTAACTTTAAAGAAAGACTTTAAAGAAAAAAAAACTTTAAAGAAAGACTTAATGGGTGTCTTTAGGCTTTAGCTCTATGATTGTTCCATCCATAATTAAGTTTCCACATTCCAAAATCCCAGTGCAAACTAGTCAAAGTCTCAAAGACTCAAAATAGACCAACTAAGTAGAGTTTAATTCTTGATTAAATTTTTGGGAACCAAGTAAAACTATTTAAGCATGAAATATATATATATATATATATATATATATATATATATATATATACACACACAATGGTAACTCATCTTACTTATAGATTATACTCCTCACGTTTCAAATAACTGTCAGTAAAAATTGTTTAATAGACATAATATTTATAATATGACTATTTTACAATAACATTTAATAATCATAATTAACATATAATACTAAATAAAAGTTGAGTAAAAAAGACGAGCAAAATGGGAAAGAAAAAAAAATTTAACTGTTTTTCTAGTAAAAAAGCAGCAAATAAATTGAAACAAATTGTATTATCATTATTTTAAAGGGTGCGGCTATCCGCACCCCATAACTTATTAAACACACCTCATTTTTAGTGTTTTTATATTTTTCATTTGTATAGAAATGAGATGTGTTTAGTAAGTTTTGCGGTGCGGATAGCCGCACCCTATTTTAAAATGGAAGTAGAAACTACACAGTTATTCAAAGTCATATTTTTTTATCTATTTATATATTGTGAGAAAATCAACAAAGTAATGCCAAACTCATGTACTTCAAGTTTCAACATTAATACAAGATTTTTGTCAAAATTTCGAACTCAATGAAAAACTTCATCCAAAAATCTATACAGCTGCTCAGATGAAGTTTTGCAGTACTACAGCACAAATCAAGAACAACAATGGCAGTGAAAATAAAACACATACAAACAGACAAGTAAATACCAGAAGAAATATGAGCATGCAAAAGTGAATTCATCATCTCCTTCTCTTCTTATTCTTTCCCAACTGCCCAGATTTAAATGCATGTTCTTGTTCTTGGAGAAAAGCTCTATATTTCCCATACTTCTCTGCCTTTTCTTCCTCCGTTCTCGCTTTCTCCTTTTCCTTCACATCCAACAAGAAGTAATTATCTTTGCGCAGCTCACGCACCGCCCCTTGAGCTTCCTTTTTCAACTTTTTCTTTAGCTTTTTCATCTCTGCTCGTTCGCGATCTGGATCATAATCTCTTCCCTTGACATAGCTGTGCAACGTTTGTCAAAAGCATTATCGTAAACACTCGTATCAACACTGAATATTCAATTTGACCCGAAATGCAATATCTTGGTATAAAGACTAACCTCTCCTCAAACTTCGGAATTGCCGTTTTGATAACCTTCTGCTTTCTAACTCGCAGAGGTTGTCGTAGCAAATGATGTTCTTGAGACTTGTTTTCGATAAGTTTGGCAACTTCTTCAATTTCAACCTTTAAGGCGTCTGGTATATGCTCTTCTTCTGCCAGACCGTGTAGTACTTTTGCAATCGGCATAAATATCTCGGGAAAGGATTTGAATCCTTCGGAAATATCGACAAATCCTTTAAGATTCCCAATAATTGCAGAAAGTATGCTCGCCCTGCATTTTAAACCCTTTGGTTGTCATCCAATGAAAAATTTCTTTGTAATGTTTTGACAAATGCAGAAAATGATCACTTAATCATGAGAAATTTCTTCAATCAAACTCATCGCTGCTAACAACAATCATAGAGTAGAAGAAACATACATAAAGCTTGTGACTCATAGTATTATGGAATTTTAAAAGAAATCTAACCTGAAATTATCGGATGCAAAGAAAGGAGAATCATCTGGCAAGTCCATTATTGTTAGAAAGTCTAAAGAATTAATCTCTTCGACACATCCTTGCAAATGGAGTAACGGCCTCAGTGTTTTTAATTCCATGAGATGATATAACTGTGTTAATAGCAAGAATTAGTCATTCTTTATCTGAAAGGATGAGTGTCTTCATTAAGCGACCAACTCATTAAAGCTAGTGTCATGGCGAATACAGCTTCAGCCATATATAAGTGCAAGAAAATCATGGGAAAGTACCTGAGAAGCTTCATATTTTTGTTTATTACTTGAAGCTGCCATTAACATAGTCTGTATGAATGTAATTGCCTCAGGACAAAACTTTTGTGATTGTCTACTAACCTGCAAAAGTTTTCCACTGTGAGTAGCTTATTACAAAGAGAAATAGATACAAAAAAAAAAAAAAAGATGAAACAGTCAAATAGATAATACTCACAGAGAGCACCATAGAACACAAGAAGGAACCAATTGCAATATCTCGGCCAGAAGTTACAGGACACCGCATGAGATATTCGCACATCAACAAGATAGCAGGGGTCATGACAGCGTGACGGAAGTCAGAACACGGGAAAATCATCGACCACAGTCTCAAGAGAAAGAGTGTCTTGAGAGAAGGCCAACAACTTTTTCCTGTCAAGGGAAATGGGTAAGGAAGTAAATTGACAAAAGATCCTAAGGAAACAGAGTTTGTAAGTTAGACAAAGAGTAGACATTATGATACAAAGTATATCCAACCTGTATTCTTAACATCCTCACAGAACTGCGTACGGGTACGAAGCAACCGCTGACGAGCACAGATGGCTGCAAAGTATGGGATCTCTGTACTCATTTCCATCAGTGGCTTGACAATCATATTAAGCAACTTGAAATTCAATGGCTTTTTGTTTGCCAAAACAGCAAAATATTGCAATAACACCCCATAGAACACCTGGATTAAATTAATCCACAGATTAATGATAAATGCAGTACCTTTTCAACAACAAGAAAATATATAAACCAAAAATAAAATACATACTTGCATTTTTTTCCTATTCTCAGCGGCAACTGCTATTGCATTGAATGTTCTAATACGCCGGATAGCTTCCACAATTTGATCGTCAGAGCGATTTTCCAATAATGCACTAAACTCTTCAAAATCTTTTGGAGCTTCAATTGTATAGGGAAGCTCAGCTTTTCGATCTACATCCACTTTATCATTTGTTTTTAATTTGTGAGAACCTGCAACATCATCTTGTTTTCCCTTCTTTTCCAATTTCTTTTGATCCACAATATCCCCCTGTTTACCAACACCATGATCATCGTTATCGTCTTCATCATCTGATTCTTCCTCGTCCTCCAAATCAGTTTCAATATTGTCATCGTCACTCTGTTCCCAGTCCTTGAGAGATTGAGTCTTCTCATATTCACCCTTGTCCTCGTCAGATCCTTCTGCTTCCTCCTCATCCTCCTCCCCCTCGTCATCATCATCGTCATCGTCATTTTCTGATTCCCCAGAACTTGAAGAATCTTCTGTCCCAGGATCAGAAGCACTTTTTTTTCCAAGTAGGTCATCAATCCAGACAGCTTTAGTTCTTGGCTTGGCATCATGAGAGAAGGAATCACCAAGATCATCCCCAGATATATGTCTTCTCTTCTTTGAAGATTCATCATCATCATCATCTTCGGAAGTATTTGCTTCTTCATTTCCGGAATCATCAGCAGCAACCATCCTCTTCTGACGCTCTTTCTGAACAATGGTTAATATGTTAGTTTTCCTGCTATTATTATATTTTTGTCTGCTACAGAGCTATACTTCTGAGTATAAGTTTTATTGGTGTTATTTCATGAATAATATGAATTTAAATCTTGAGGATATGTACATAGGATCCTACCATGATGTTTTGTGCAATTTAAGGAGGAAAAGAAAAAGGAAACAAATAAATGATCCATCAGATATTTCCTTAGTAAAGGTATTTATATAAGAACTTAAATAATGAATACATAATTTGAGATGTTAATTGCAGCTACTATCCAGATAATGTCACCATCATCATCCTCATACAAGATTATTGACCACCACAAACAAAAGCACTAGAAAGACAGGTGTTAAACAACCAAGCACCAAAACCAAAATTCCATTTAAACTTAAGCAGAGTTGATGAGTAGACAAACTGTATCCATGACAATTTTCAAATGAGTCAGAAGGTGGAATGACCAAAAGCAAGGGGGCTCTTAATTCACTGTTTGATAGTTATCATGATGATCACGCAGATATAAGGAAAAAAATGCCGCACAGTTAATATGCAGACACAAACATTTCCACCAAAACCTTGTCATACAATATGCTAACAATTGATATTGTAGGTGCAAAAGTTACTGAGCTTGTACCTCCAACTGCTCTAAACGCTCTTTCTCCTCTTGAGCTAACTCTTCAGGTGCCTTTGTCCTGTCTGATGGTCGAGCTCGCATATCAAGAGACATTTCACCAACCAGTTTGTCATAATGATCAGGTTTTTCCTGTAAAGATTAATTGAGCCTTCAAAACTATCATAAAATAGCAAAATCACAGATCCCATGTAAATAGAGGTAGCAAAATATAGGAGATCATTGAGTTGTTGGAAATCATTGTAACGAGTTAAACAAAATGTGTAGTATGAAATAGAAGCTACCTGCTGAAAGGAAACTTGGTTCTGTACACTTTGTATCCCCACTTTCTTTACATTATCATTTGAGATATTGCTACCCACAAGAGCTTTCAGAGCTTTCATTTTGTTTGGTTGTGTTAGTGACAAGAGGGCCTCAGACTGAACTAGGGATGTAAAATCCTTGTCCAATTGTTCGATAAACTCTTCATTTTCTTCCTTATCCTTTGCTTTTTGAGCCTGATACAATGCGGAAAGGTCAGTTAGAAACCATCATCAGCAAAATATTTAAAACTCACAAAAAACAACCACAACCTTGAAGAACTTGCTTTTAGATATAATATCCTCCATGACTTCTTTCTTGCTCTTAGGCCTCTGCAATAAGAATAACATGACTAAATTAGAAGCAGAAATAACTAAAAGTGTTTCTTATTATACTTAATTCAATGCAGAGTACCTACAGTACATACATCTCATATATGAATCAATAAATATACTGATGAAGCAATGCCCCAAATCCCATACATAAAAAGAAGGAATTTCACAATAGAATAACTAGATATTTAGAAGGATCATTGTACTCCTTAATGTTACAATAGATCAGAAACCATTACACTGTCTATGCGTCTGGAAAAAGAAAAGGAACTGGAGATAGGATCAGCAAACATGACTCCTTAAATTACTAAGATGAATGATGGGAGTTAAACAATGTATCATGAGGCAGAAAATTCATCTCACATTTTGTTCATCTGTGATTCTTGATTCTGGATCATCCTCTGCTTCATGGGGATGAAGTCCTCCTAGACTCAACTTTTCTGCTCAGAAATAACAGTCTTAAGTGGCAATACATAGAGGGAACAAATCAGTAAAGCAATAGACATTAGTGCTCCTTTTCCAAGCATTATCTGGAGATCTAGCTTGAAATTAAACATACAATTTACCCAATCTGATCGAACCAAGAGATACCATTTCAAAGATCCTAGCTAAGTTTAAGAATGCTTGACTATGAATATCGCCAGCATGGAACATAAGACCAAATTTTTTGCAAGCACCAAGGAAGACAAGAAAAATGGCAATTACATTTGTGGCTTAGCGCAAAATAATAGATTGTTCATGAACCTTCATTGTAAAAGGAATAGACAAAAGAAACATGCATGACAATCCCAATGTAAGAAGATAATCGCTCAAGCATGTAAATACACATGCATCATCCGACCCGGTTATAAATACTCCAACATGTTTTCTCCTAACTCTGCCCATTGTGACAATTGGTTAGAAACCAGGATAAAGGAGGTGTAGTGATATGACAGCGACAGCTAAAAAACTATTGCATTAGAACTCTTTACACCAAAATGATTTTTTTCTATGACATATTGATATTTCTGGTTAACCATACATTAGCCGAATGTTCTGTAGAATCCTTGTATCTGATTTAAAGCATATCCCCATAACAAAAAAAGAAAAGAAAAAAAAAACACTGATGAAGAACTTTTTCAATAATCAAGACCAATAGACATTCCCTACAATGAACCCAATATCTCATCAAGGTCAGTACAACAATACTCATGTGAGTCTTCTTTAATGATAATGATAGTATATCTTAAACAATTAAAATGTCTTTCACAATATCCGAGAACCTACTCAAAGAGACCATGCAATTTTTGCAATTAAAAAAAGGAATAGCAAAAGTTTGAAGTGAACACTTACTCTCATTCCCATAGGGTAGGCCAGCTTCATCCTCATCCCATGGTACATCATCTTCAAAATCATCCCTCTCTGGGAAGAAGCCATTGTCTTGAATCTCAAAGTCATCTTCCTCCCCATCAGATAGATTGTACTTGCTTTTCTTCTTTAAGTTTAACTAATAAAAGAACCAACAATTGAACAAATTTTAGAAAGAATATGTTGTACCAACCCACATACACAGGGAAGACAATTTAAAACTACTGATGCCTCAATTATTATTTTTGTCTCTATTTTCATTCCCCCAGCTTCATCATGACTATGATTTTTTCAAGAATTTCCATACTCTCCTAATTTAACTAACTGGTGCATGTTCAGAACTAAATCTTCTGTAACGATGAGTAGTTGGGATAAATGTACTTGAGAAAGTAAGAAATTTTAGAAACCTACCTGCCGTTCACGCTGAGACCTTAAAATTGCCTTATCAAACTCCTCAAGCTCTTCATTTTGCTCCCCGATTCGCTTGTCAATAAAAGTGGAAGACTTCGTACTCTGCTCATATTCCTTTAGCAGCGTCTTCTGCCTCTGCATTTCATCCACAACACCAAAAAATTCAGACACTGCAAATCCAGTTTCTCAACACAATTATATAAGTTGCACCTTTGTGATAAATTCATAATACATGCATGAATAAATATAATAACACGGTTCCTACTACCGATTCATATATATGCTAAAACCAAATACCTGCACATCCTTTAAGGCGAGTCATGTCCAGTAAGATTCAAACACTTTCAATCCCTATTGCAAAGAGTATGTCTACTTAGCACAAACAGGTATCACCAACTGCCAAGCTCTAACCCCCACACCCAAACTAACCACCCCAAAAAACTTGGGAAAACGATGCATTGGTATGAATGGAACCACAGTGAAAGACAACACAGAAATGCACTTAATGCACAAAATGACATTACATGAAGAATCAATGGTTTCAGTTGAAAGAACTAGAAGATAAAACAACAATCAAGAAGCATTACACACACATAAACCACATAAACATGCATACAATGACATAGTATACTAGTTCAATCACGTAGTATAGCAACAGAACTCTCTCTCTCTCTCTCTCTCTCTCTCTCTCTCTCTCTCTCTCTCTCTCTCTCTCTCTCTCTCTCTCTCTCTCTCTCTCTCTCTCTCTCGTACACACAGAGAGAGATATGTAAAGGGCCACTAAAAAAGGGGGGATTTTCCAACACCAAATACCAACAGAAGCAGAAATCTCAATACAAACAGATATGTAAGTCAAAATGAGACCTTCTGCATGGCGAGTGACCTAGAGAGCCCAATTCGATGTCGTTCTTCGTCCTTGCGTTTCTTACCCAATACATCGAATTTCCGCCGCGACCATATGCTCTCAAAAGGATTTTCTTTGGGTGCTTTACTTTTCTTTGCTTCTGAATTGAGAACCTTGAGCTTTTTCTTGATCGTGTTCTTGTTTTTCTTCTTCTTTGCACTATCTGTGCTTGACTTTTTCGTCATTATGGTAGATGCTTTTTTCCAAGCGCTTTCGAATCCGAGGGAAATTGAATGCTTAAGCAGAACAGAGCTTCTCCAGATGACTGTAGGTGGTGAAGGGTTTTAGGAGAACACTGGTTAATTAGGGTTTATGATGTTGAAGAAGACGACCATTTGTTGGGCCAAAATTATGGGCTAATGAGTCTTCGCATCCCAAAATAATTATTTGGGCTAATGTGTCTTCGAATTTATGGGCTTCGATTAATGGGTATGACCTACAATACCTGATTGAAGAAGATGACCTGTTGGGCCAAAGTAATGGGTTCATTAGCCTTCGAATTTATGGGCTTTATTTAATGGGTAAGACCTACAAAGATATTGGTCGAATTTCCCGAGTTTTAGATTTGTTTTTCTTTTCTTTTTTTCCAGAAAGTCACATTGGAATTTTAGAATGGCATTTGATTAAAAAATTGATACTATACTTATTGATTTCATCAGTTATTGAGAAGAGATCGTTTCACGGATAACTTTAAGTGAGACGAAATTTTATTCAATTAGAATAACTTGATATGACGATCTTATAACCTCTTGTTTTCCTTATTAATCAGAATAATTGTTCACAATCGAAAAAAAAAAAAGAAAAAAAAACATTTTTTACTTAATTTCATATTTAATCTCTATAATGCTAGTCACACATATAAA
The DNA here is from genome assembly GCA_946896805.1 of Scutellaria galericulata. Taxonomy (NCBI): domain Eukaryota; kingdom Viridiplantae; phylum Streptophyta; class Magnoliopsida; order Lamiales; family Lamiaceae; genus Scutellaria; species Scutellaria galericulata. The sequence continues at coordinate 2,058,377 of OX335791.1, read as the reverse complement.
ATAATACTTTTTTTAAAAATTCACAAAATAGTGTACTAATTCACACGTCATCTATGAAAGAAATCAAACATAAAAATAAAAAAGCTACTTTACACTACATAATTCATCATCAACAAAAAGTTATATGTTATCATAACTCATACCTAAATAACGTAAAATGCCATATATTAATGCTGCCTTTGTCCCCACCTTATATTAAAAGCTATAATCATTCCATTTACAACTACTTAAAAGGTTAAAAAGTTCAACAATTTGTGTACAATCCATCTCATTTCTCCACAAATCAAGTAAAATAAACTCCAAAAAAATTCTAAGTACTCAAATGCTATCAAGCCAAGAGCCAAAACTCTCTTTGTCTTTTAGTAGTTATGACATATCCACCAAGCTTATTGCTCTTCTTTCTCACAGCAATTGCCATACAAGTAGCATTTTGTACACAATACTCCGCCACTCCACCGGTGGCCGCCGCCCGATTTCCAGCCCACATCAGCATAAGCCGCCATGTAACGAATCGTTTCTTTTGCCCTACCACCAACAACGCCGCCCCTTCTTTCTTTGCTATTTCCACTATAGTGGGGCCCTTGTCGCTCCCTTCCACCACTGCCACCTCAATGTGCACCTATCTTACGTGAATCAAGATTTTCTATTATTATTATACATTAATATGATTTATAAGATGATAAAAAAATAAAAATATGATTATAAGAAAATTGCAATTTCGAACCTCAAAATATGATTTTTATTTTTTCATTAACTTCAAATCTTATGCAATTTTTATTAATGTGGTTTTTTCCCTCAATAAAATAAAATAATGTGGCTTTAAAAATTGAGGACTCAATCGCCCATTTTATATGTCAAATTAGTAAACTCTGAAAAAAAAAAAAAAAAGATCAAATATGAAAAGAAGAGATTTTCTAATTCAAAAAATGTGTATACACCTCAGGCCTCTTGATTTGGCAAGAATTCTTCATACAATTGAGGAAATTTGGTACTTTATTCACTTCCTTATTGGTTGATTGATCACCTATGAGAGAGAGAGAGAGAAACAAAAAAAAATCCATGATTCTTGAATTATAATAATAAAAAAACCAAACAAGAAAGCATGCTAAAAATTACCTTGTTTAGAAGGCTTAGCAACATAGACAAGAATGACAATGTCTTGATTCTGAACAGTGTGGCTAAGTGCCCATTGTACAGCATTCTTAGCTTCCACACTTGAGTCAACCACGATCATGATTTTCCGGCCACTCACCGCCCCCGGTTTCTCAACGCCACCACCGGAATCGACAAGACCATCTCTCTTTTCTTCATCACCAATAGTGATTGAATTTTCTTGGTTTTTAGATAGGATAGGAGCTGATCGAATCTTCACTAGTGGCCTAATCCTGTTTAAGCAAAAGTTTGGCATTTTAGTAATTGCTATTTTCCCCATTTTTAGATAACGGGACCTAAGTTCTGCTCTAGATGAGGAGTTATTGTTATTTATATATAAGAGCAAAGTTCATAAGAAAAAAGAAAAAGGAATTTTGGCTAAGTAATCAAACTACCATTACATGATTGCTTGGGCCTGACTTTTTTAATTCTTTTTTCTATATAATCATTTTTCTCTTTGCTTCTTTTAATTCTTTAGGCTTCTGGCCTTACTTTTGAACGTGACTCTCATCAAAACTGTAGGGCCATAATATTCTTGAGGAATTCAATTTAATTTATTTTTTGTTGGCCTTTTGATTCTAATAATTTTAGTTGTTCTAGAAATTGATTTGGTTAATGAGGATGTTTATGGCATTGTTGAATCTTGGAATTCAATTCAAAAGTTATTCAAATAGCTGTTGTGTGTTTGATTTTGAACATGGTTGTCTATATATAATTATGACAAGTAATGAAATGATTCTATACATTTATTTCATTTATTTGGCGGTTTGTATTCATTAAGTGGAATTTAAATTTTGTTCTTTTAAATTTATTCGTAACTCATTTTTCCTTATTAAATTCTTAATCCAACTTCTCAAGAGTTATCAAAATTTTATATAATATTTTGCCGACAAAATATTTTGACTTTCGAGATGTCTAGTAAGAGAGAATAACATAAATTGAAATCATCATGACCCAGACAATCTAGTTATTTATTAATTTATTAATTTTTTTGAATATATATGTTCAATTAAGTATTGCTTGGTTGTTGATTTATCATCATTGTAAATGCTGGCATCATTATGTATCACCTTCTTGCATCATTATGATTTTTTCCCCATCTTTAACCTCATCAACTATTTCATTTTTCAAGTATTTTTTGTCTCCTATGATTTGTGTTAAAAGATTATTTATCTTTTGTGTCACCGTTGAAATTTTTTAAGCGCTAGAGATTTTATAAATTTTATTTTCAAAAAATATCAGGAAAAATGATTTTTCTTATGGAAATAAAAGATTCTGAAGATTTGATATAATCTTTAAGGATGTACATATCTACCTATCCCTAATTGACAGACTTATAAAATTGTGAAGGATTTAAGTTTTTTTTTTTTTTTTTAAAGAGATTAATTGGATATTACGGGGTTTAAATGGATCGGTTATACATTATTGTCATCTAGTACAAAACTTGTGTGTTTCAATTGAACGACTCAATTCGATCTGATGGAGACGAGATCGCGATAGCAATCTCGAATATATATGATTGATTCAATTTGGAGAATCAAGATTTATAGGAAATTAGTATCTTAATTATATTATTTGATTTATTTAGATTATTTTCATATATTCGTACTTATTTGTTATTAGGGTTTTTTACTCTTATTTAAGAGATCATTTGTAAACGGTTTAGTCTGAATATGAATTAAAATATTGGGTTATTCCTTTGATCGTATTTTATTCCAATTTTCATTTAGAATCAACGGATTATCACATTTACGTATAATATTCCGAGTACACCTTGTATCGTGCTATAGCGCATCACGATCTGTCTTGGATATTTACACTGACACTCTATCTGATCCAATCCAACTCGACCCCAGTTCATAATTATTACTTTAATTTGTATGTGTTTTTCTACATGCTGAAAAATATTATATTTGTTTAATAGATATGTGTTTATTTTTTGAAAGGCTGGATATGTACTGTTACTTAAAAGATGAAAGATATATCCTTTTATGAAAAATATTACCCAATTTTTGCAGTCAAATTTTAATTTGGTAGTACTCCACTTATTTTGTTTTAAGGTAGAAGTATTACATCATATTCCAATTTTTTAAATAGAAGATATTACTTTAAATACTAATAGTATTATTTTTATTATTAAACAAATTACTTTACGCATTATAAAATATAAAATATTAATATATCCGGTTGCCGGTCTGGGTCGGGTCGGTTTCAGAGACTTGATCCTAAATTTTGTTGTAAAAAATCAGAAGTCCAATAATAAATACTCCTATGAATCTATGAGCTTTAAAGGTCCAAAAAAATTTATACATCGTTATTGCCCAATAGACTATAATGAGGCCCAAATTGGGCATTTGAAGCCCATAATGTTGGGACGAGCATTAACAATTTAATTTTCCTAAAGTTGAAATATTTTTATTTCATATTTTGATTTTATTTTATCATATCATACAATATAAAAGCAGCATATTTTACACAGTAACCAATTAGAATGAAACATTAAAATTTCCACGAAAAACCTATTAAAAAAAAAAAAATCAAGTTTGAGTTTCCATTCTTGTAATTAAAAAAATTCACGACACATCTATTAAAGTCAATTAAATATAAAATGAAATATACATGTAGTAAATCATCCTATCATAATAAGTGTGGGTGAAACATGGAATGTATTAATAATGTTTAAAAATATAGTAAAATCAAAATTGTCAAATATTTGATGTAATACTTATCAACGTCCAAGGATCAAGATGAGGGGAAATCTAATTCAAAAGGTAAAAAATCTCATGTTGAGTTTTTTTTTTTTTTTTTCTCCCTGGTGTGGATTATTTATTTATTTATTATTATTATTATTGGAGTAAAGTCTATTTGCATGGAGATGTGATATATTTGACAAAGATTTAGATAAATTTTATTGTTATAAATATTTTTTTATTTTATTTTATTTTATTTTTTATGATTCTATGTTTATATCAATATAAATAGGAGTTATGTTTATTGATTTATAAAATAAGAAAATAGAGTTTTCTCTAAAATTGTTGTTACATTCGAATATTCTCAAAATCAATGGATCGGATCGGATCGTAATATTTTTTTTATCACTCTTCTGTCTGTATAACCATATTATATTTAAAACTCAGGAAAAAAAAAAAAAAAAGACTTGTGAATCTTATATATAAATATTTCAACATGTGATTAGCAAAATTAAGTAGTGAAATCATATCAAATCAAATAAAATCAGAACAACATCAAAATCGGTAACTCCTCGCCAAGATTTTACTCTATCCACTTTATTCTAGGTCTTCTTTTCCTACTGCACATAATATTCTATATCATCTACTTCCCTGCTTTGTTCTTGACGACCTGAATTAGTATTTCTGCAATTTGATAGTTTTCTTGTAGGCTTAAAATCTTTATGTAAAGTTCATCATCATGGGCATCTTACATAGCTGCTTTCATGTCCTTGATATGGACGATAATGATTCAACTTCAGGCCATTGCTTTTGTCCCAAATGCTTCTTTCAAAGGTTGAAGAACAAGGTACTGTCATAATCCCAATTCACTGTCTTTAATTCTCTTGTTATGTTTCTTTCTTATACAACCATGTGCGAATTGGCAACAGCATGGGAGTATGTTTAGGCAAAGACAAACGAGGATAATATCTGTACAAGGAAACAAAGAACAGGATTCCAAACCCCCTGCAAAGGGATTAGATGAGACTGAAGTGGATAAGTTTCCTTCACCGGATAACGAAGACGTGTGCCCAACATGTTTTGAAGGTGTTTGCTGTAATTCTTAGTCCAAAGTGTTATTTACTGTCACATGATTTGCAACATTTTAATCAAATTTATTGTTTGACAGATTATACTCAAGAAAATCCCAAGATAATAGCAAAGTGTTCTCATCATTATCACCTTGGTTGTATATATGAGTGGATGGAGAGAAGCATGAATTGCCCAGCTTGTGGAAAGGTATATATCTTTGTTCTTTATGTGAAATATTGAGAGTTGCAATTGAATTGAACAATTCCTCTGTTTTCTGTTTTCTCTAGGAGATGGAGTTCTATGAATCAAGCTGAAAAAGATGGCTCACTCTGGTAAAGGTTTTAACATCACAATGCAAAGTTTTTTCAAGTATTTTTTGTGCAGATTTTGAACTAGTGGATTTTTTGTTCTCTTCAGCCCTAATTTTTGTCCAATGGGTTGTGTTCTAAAACCGAATATCGAACATGTAGATGTTAGCAAGTGGTGTTTAAGTATTCTAGACACAATGTGCATATTTTCACTGCATACATATATTACATTGCATTATTGTGATGTTCCACTGGGAAATTCCTCTGATAGAGGAGGAGATAAAGAGCTAGTGTGAATAAGAGTTAAAGAGTGTAATAAGAAATCATCAAGATTATACACTTAAATAGAGAAAATTAAAGTATATGATACATAAAGCACCTTTATTCTCACACAGATTAATGGTTCTTGCAAACAAGTTGAATTCCATAGTGTGTGGATCTCAACACACTTGTTCTCAGGCAGCGAAGCATCCAAGGTGACACGAATAGTGGGAGTCGAGAGTGAGGTCTAGCTCATTCCTTCTAGCTTGATCCGATGCTTCTTCATATGTGCCACCTCTGCACCAACAATTTAACAGTAGAACCACCTACTTAAGATTTTTGTACTGAAATTATATATCCTAGGTTAGTTCATGAGACATGGTACTTAAAAAGAGATTGTAGTTTATTGTACCCTATGTTTAAGCAAGGAAGCTGAGATGGCATCAAGAATTGAGGCGGCGGTGGTGGCGGTGGCAGTGGCGGCAGCCCTCCTGCATTAGTGCAGTGATTTTGCTGCCCCCATTGTGTCTGATGTCCTATTTCCTTCTCCTTCTCTTTGATCTATATATCATATCAACCCTTTAAGAGAGAGAGAGAGAGAGAGAGAGAGAGAGAGAGAGAGAGAGAGAGAGAGAGAGATGTGTGTGTGTCTCACCTTCTTTGTCAGCATGCTGTTTTGCTCTTGAATTGCCTTCTCCTGTCAAAAAGAGTTCAGATTAAGCATTCACAATCTGAAATACCATTTCCAACTGTATATATAGAGTCCACTATAAGCAAAAGCCCCAAGTTTGAAATGTGATTGCTCTGAATAGCCTTCGTTTATTTGATCAGGCATATTAGTATCCGTAGTATTAGGATCAATATTCTCCTTGTTAGCAGTCAAAAGAAAAGAAGAATCCAAGAGACAAATAGTTGACGCAAATCTAACTACCAATGTGACTTCATAAATAGTTAAATAATGAACTAGTTTTGTTTCTAAACCCTATTTTGATCGGAGAATCAAAAGTGACAGAACAGACTAATACAAACCTTTCTCTGCAACTCAGAGATGGAATCATACAAGAGCTGATTCTGCAATAATATCGGAGATGATCAATCACATTAGTAACCACAAAATGATATGCAATAAATGAAACAGAAAATGAATAGATGCATTGCTACTTTTCTTGATCGGATGTTCTTAAGAGCAACGTCAAGTTGTTGTTCCAGGTTCTGGAGATCCTTCATGCTCATCGAATCCAGATCTTCACCCATATAGTGCCTTTGGATATAGATAGCATTAAAAACATCATAATAAATAAAATAAAACAAAATCATACATGCTAACCAAGGTTATATTATAAATCATCTTTATATGCAATTTACCTATGGTTTCGTTGCAAGAGCTCGATTCTGGCCTTAAGTTTGCTGTATTCCAGGGTCCAATTGGCCTGGAGAACTCACAGGTTAAATGTTTTCAGATTAATATTGGAAAATTGATCACCATGGATTTTATATATATATATATATATATATATATATATATATATATATATATATATATATATAATAAACAAAAATGGAAAATCTGGATTTTGATCTTGTAATATAGGCTGGTCCAATTTTTTTTACCGTCCAATTTTATGTATTCCAATTTTGACCCGATTTCACTCAAAATGTCAATTCCTTCCTAAGTGGATGTCGGAATTGAAAATTACAAGTCAGCGATTCCGTTACACACATAAACAAATATTGAAATTTCAAGCAAAAGCGGATGAAAAGTGGAAAAAAATGATAATTAGAGAACCAATATTGGATGAAATTGGTGGAAAAACTAGACAAAGTCCTGATGAAAATTGCATTTTTCTCTAAAGAAGTATATCTTAAGTTCATAATTAACTTCCACAATTATGAAACCCTAATTTTTTAAACCCAAAAAAAGTAATGTAAAAGGTAATTAATTTGTTTAGACACAGTTCAGTACTTACAGGTGATTCAGGCTCATTATTAGCAACTAATTGTCTTTCTGCAAATGAGTATCGTTCATACTTCTCCAGGATCCTGTCCATGCTGTTATCAAAAATAATTCATACGATTAATTATAAGAAACTGTTTTAAAACTTTCATTCAAAATATACTGATACTCTAACATGTGAGAAACATTCTTGATATAAATAGCTGGACTACTATTCAGATTTTAATGGAGAAATGGTAATTAATTCTGTTATAACCTTAAAGAAGACTGAAAATTACAACTAATTATATGATTGTCAGAACAATAGTTGTTTTTCAAGATTAACTTTTTTGAGTTTTTCTATTTTAAAATCCAAAAATGTAATTTATTTGTTCCAACTACTCTATAGGACACCATAAACAGTTTGAATGTCATTTGAGAATTTCCTGGAATAGGATTGTCATTCTATTCTAATTGAGAATATAGAACTCTACTCTACAGTTCATCTGAGAATAGGAATAGGAAACATTATTAATTTTGGACTATAACCTACCATTAATTGTATTACATGGTCCATATAACTATCAAAGAACTTACAAATATTCATAAAGGAGATATCACTAGAGTATCTAGTAGATTTGATTAAACACAGATATTGGTCATAACAAAATTAGACAGAACTTTGCTTACAAAACAACTAAATATTTCTTAATCTATTACTGTATTGGTTGATGGATGTGAATAATTTTTAAACAATGTCAAGGATGAGAAACAAGAATATTCTATAGACTATAAGTCTATAATGTACAATAGTGCTTCTTGTACAAAAGAACATTATCAATAAAAAAGTTTTTCTTGCAATTAAAACAATTCATTTTTCTACACCAACATATGTTATTCCTAGATATTAATGTTTTGCATGATCTAATAACTAAATCACTCCTCCTCCTCTAATATAAAGATGCATTAAATTAATTCTTTTTCTCACAATTTCGCACTTTGCTTTCTCTTTGTACTAGTTCTTCATTTATTGAAATATTAATAATTTCATCTTTCAGTACTCTTAAATAGGATATTATGATCATTTCATAAACACAACCATAACTATTAAATATTTTCTTACTTCATGTGAAACAACCTTCAAAGACATTTAAATTGAAATTGAGGGAGTAATAATGAAAATTCAATGAAAAAAGAGGTAGTAGGACTATTTATTTTCCTTCATACATCAACTTAAATCTCACAATTTCATATGGATATATATTCATACAGTAATTAACCATCCGTTTCTTACATGTATGTTGAAACATTCTTGATATAAAAAATAACTCTCTTAAAAATCTATAAGCAAATTATGTATGGCCAAATATATTTCGGTTATTCTACTTCTATGCTCTAGCTAGGCATAATTAATTAACAAGTATTGATAAGAAAACCTATTAAATGTATTTCACAACTATAATATAAGAAGGAAAAAAAAAAGAACCTAATTAAACTACAGTATGTAGTATAGTTACTATACCTATAGTCCTCTCTCTCTCTCTCCTCAAGCTAACCTAGTTCTTGTTCCGCAGTGAATAGCTACCCTAACAATGAAAACTGAACACTATTATATATACATATACATACAACTCTTCCACAAATAAAGATCTGCTTTCGATTTTCATAGTAATTTCAAATGTTTCAGTCCTAGAATTCAAGAAATTGAAGAAAAGACAAAGGATTCATCTCTCATGATCAAATTTCAAGATTTCCTACAAGCTACAACCCCTACCCCCACCCACCCCACCTACTCCAGCACCGCGTGTCGAAAGCTGAACTATCATAGTATCAGCTGTCAGCAAAAGGCAATTTATTACCAGGAAGACTAATTGTTTATTCATGGTATAATAAGCTGCAGATGAATTTTAATTAATTGGCTATCCAATTTCCAATTAAAAAAAAAAAACCCTCGAATATAGTAGATAGCCAGATTCAAGATGAAATAAATATATGTGTGTATATATAGCTCCATATCAGATGAAATAAAAAATATATATATATAGAAACCTAAAACCATATATATCTGGAGATAATAGTTTGTAATTAACAAAAAAAAAAACCTAAAATTAAATTCGCTTCATCTTAGCACGAACTATGCTGGTTAATCAAATTTAACAGAAATTAAGCAATAAAAATCCAAATAGAAACTTTAAAAAGTGGAAAACCTAGAAAAAAAAAAAGATGAAAAGGAAACCCTAATTTTAGAAAAAACAGAAGACAGAAAAGAACAGATCTTGAAAGAAAAAAAATAAAAAAATCCAAAAAAGAACTAACCAAGAATCAGTAGAATACTCAAAGAGCTTCCCTTTATGAGAAAAAACAATCAAAGCAACTTCAGCATCACACAAGACAGAGATCTCATGAGCTTTCTTCAGCAAACCAGCTCTCCTCTTGGAGAAAGTCACCTGTCTGTTGATCTTGTTCTCTATCCTCTTCAGTTGCACCTTTCCTCTCCCCATTTCTCTCTCTAAGTTTTCTCTCTCTAAGTTTCTTGGTCCCAGGCCCTAAAAATGGAAACCCTGAGATATAGAATATTTTTATTTCACCTTAACAGATAGAGTAAGTGATTTATCTTAGTTATTTCTCTCTTGGTAAATAAAAAGTGTAAGGTGGAGAAATGTTGAGAGTTTATCTCACTACAGTTTTCCTCTCTCTCAATCGTTAATTTCTTTTTGGTGAAAAAAAAAATGGGTTTTAATTTTAAGTGTGATTCTTCTCGTCATAGAAGTGGGAATTTAACGTGCTGTCTGATAAAGCAGGTACAGTAATGGAATGGGATGTGAAACCTGAAACCACTATAGTCAATGGATGGCAAAACCAGGTGGTTTTTTAAGGATGTGCTGTCAACCTCTGATTGGCTGCTCTTTCTTGTCCGGTGGATTATGAGATTTCACACTTGATTGCGGGTCCTCCGTACGATGCGACGTCCTTTCACTCTTGTACGCATATACTGTTCTTTCTACTGTTCTATCCTGTCTTTGCTTTTCACTCTTATAACAATTGTAAACATGATATTTTAGGAGAAATATGGTAATTTGATTTTTTTTTTAATTATTGTAATTGAATCGTTGAAAAACAAAAAAGGTAAATAAATTGTATTTGAAAATCAAAATGATACGACCAATATTTTACTATTATATACTTTATCAAAATTAACTAATACTTGATTGAGAATATACAATATCACAGAATCTTGTAGTTTAAGTGGCATTTCCATTTTTATACAAATGTCGATTGGATTGATCAGCATTCGAAATTGGATCACTCTAGTCTTTTTGTCTTTAGGGTGTTTTGGAACATGATTATGTGGAATTTGGGAAATTCTATCATTGAAATCTTGGATTTTGTTGTGGATGATTGTTTGAGGATTTAGTAGGGTAGACTTATATTGTAAATGTCAAATTAATGTTGTAAAATATGAGTTGATATAATATTTTATTGCGAAAGTAGGTTAATGTGATGTTTTTATTATGAAAAATGTATTTAGTAATGATTATGTCCGAATTTTGTAATCCGAATTTAAGTACAAAAAAATATACATTAGGATTTTAAAATCCAAAATTCTGTCATGTAAATCCCTTCCAAACATAATCTTATTGTCTTCATTTACCCCACTCCCCTAACTCATTAAAAAAAAAAAAAAAAAAGAAGCCCTAATACATAATTGATAATATATGTCTTTTGTGGTCTAAATACAAAAATGGATGTCATGTAATACATAATATGTGCGGTGGGATTCAAAATGGATCATTTAATTTGTTTAGAAAAAGAGAGAGAGAGAGAGAGATATCTGAGTTTTTTTGTATTTCCTTGATTTTCCGATATATACTAATATTTTATTGAAAAAAAATGAATTAACCCCTTGTTTTGAAAGATTTAATTTAACTCATTTGAAGTACATGTCCAAAGGATCATCTCATTAATTAGGTTTATTACGTTGAGAGTAATATTGATCATTAAATTACCAATTCCACACATACAAGACTAAATATAGGTAGAATTAATCGTTGATATTAAGCATATATTTGAATACTCATATTTCAAAAATACACCACTATTTGGTGCGTAGTCCAAAAATAATGTTCACAAGATCATTAATTAACTTGTATGTGTGTGTCTCTCTCTATATATAAGCTAGCTATATGTTTCGAGCCAAAACTTTGTTTAACAAGACAAGAGAACATCTATTTGATATGATATGACAATACCAAAAGAAAAAATGAGAAAAAAAAAATCCCATAGAACCAACAAATTACACATGAATTTGAAATTCACTAGGTTATGCTTGGAATGGGAAATTTAAAATATGTAATTTCAAATAAATGAATTTCAAATCCACTTAAATCATAATCGATTCAAAGTTTATATATATTGATTAAAAATAAGTTAAAAATGAAGTGATAGATTTCGCATTCTTATCAATCTAAATACCACCAATTGATTTAATATTACAAATTTCAAATCCTTCTCAAATCCCTCAGTCCAAATACAACTCAAATGTAAAAAGTTATCCATGGCTGCTTTAAGTAATTCGTTAATCATCACATTATCAGCTAAGACATGGAACAATAAATAATCGTTCATGTATACAAAAATGGGGTTGAATTAATGGGTTGAGAGATAATTAAATGACCCGTGAATTGATTGGATCTGATCTATTTACTTATCATGTCCAGCCCGATTTTGACCCAAACTCGTAAAGAGGTGCATTTCTAAATATGTGTCATAAATTACCATCCCTTTGAAGATCAGTTTAATAAAGTTTGGTAAATTGATTTTTTGTTTAAAAAGTTACCATAAGGAGTAATTCTTGTGCTTGTGTGTTTCAAGTTTAAAAAATGAATAAACTAAAATACAGTTTTACCTTTTTTTTTATAACTTATTATTATTTTTTTGTGTTTGTTTTTGTGTATGCATGGTTCACGTTTATTTGGATGGTTGATTAAATGATTAGCATAACTCATGATTTGACTTAAATTATTAATAGTTAGTGTACACATACTAGAGGGCATTATTTTAGGAAAGAGCCAACAATTAATAAAATGAAGTACTCGTTTTCTGATATGCAAAATAAAAATAAAAATAAAAATAAAAATCAAGACTCAATTCAATGACTAGGTAAAGGATATTCAATTTGGATAAAACATTTTGCCATTTTCTGTATGAATTGCACGAAATTGGCCTTTAAAAAAAATGCAATTTTGAGGGTACGAAAAGGCTAGCATTAAATTTGGCCTTATAATGAATTCTTGCAAAATGAATGTATGATATACATGGTCCCAATGTTCCTTAAAGGTTGGCACCATAGTTAATTCTTAAAATTTAATTAAATTCAAATACGCAACTTTTAAGCTGGAAAATAGTTTATCATATGTCTCGTCCCTTTCTATGTATTAATTCGGGTATCAATCAGTTGGCTGCTCTTGTTTTCTTCAGGGCTTAGACTTAGACCTTGCCCAACTTCAAGTACAATAATTTTGTGTATTTTCCTTTTCAGAATATTGTATAATTTAATCTCCTACCTTTTTACACAAACATACATTAATTAATATAAATATATTCATATATAAAATCACCATCACATACATACATATATTTTTAATATTCCCTCCAATTTGTACAAATAATTGAGTAAAGTTGTCCAACGGAGTATAATTCGTGAGATTTTTATAAGTGTATTTAGTCTGACCCGTCTCACGTACATAAGTTTGTGACACAATGAAAAAAAATTAAGAACTATTAATATAAGCCTAGCTAGTTTAAGAAAAAATAGAAACTATATATAGACCTCTATATGCATTCCTCTTTAAAAATAAAATAAAAATAAAACAAACAGAAAAACATTGGACCAATAGGAATTTTACTAATTTGGAAGCCAAGGAATCTAGTTAATTGTGAGAGGTTTGATTTCAAATACTTTATCCCATATCTAATACATAGATCCGTAGATTCTCTCTAGGGTTAATTAGATATTTCATGCTTGTACCATATAAAACAGTACTGCATTTAAGAGGCTGAATTTCATAATGATATAAATATGTCATTTATTATAATAGTTTAAAAAAGGAAACACATATTTTTCACACTATGTATTCTCATTATCTTTCATTCTGTCACGTAATTTTCTACTTTTTCCTGTCCCTTGTATTATTTATATTTTTAATTACGTCAATTGTATTTTTATTATATTTGATTTTTACCTCATTTATTTTGATTTTTACATTTATGCCCCTACAATATTTTTCTTTTTAACTTTTCTTCTAGGGCTTTAATCTCTTATTTTTTGTTGATCTTGAGGGGGTAAATTACAATAAAACGAAAGTTCAGGGGGCAAGAACTTTAGAAAATAAAGTACATAATCAGAGATGAACTGAAAAATAAAGTATAACGGACAAGCAAGCAGTGACACATGTTCATGAGAGAGACATTTAATTTTTTTTAAATATTTGCTTCTATTATAGTTGAACTTTTGTAAAGTTTATACAATATATTTGTGTTGTATAAATGGTAATATATATATATACACACACACACATCTTGATATTAGGTGTGCTGGTAAAGTCCCCTTCCATTGCAGAAAAGGAGAAGTTTGGTGTACTTTATATTGTTCAATGCATCAAACAAAGTGATTTGCCAAATTGGAGAAAAAAGCCAAATGCATTCAAGATTTGGCTACAAAATACAATTATGTAAACAATTATATTTAATTTGTCTGATTTGGCTTGTTTGACAAACATGTTGGTTTAGGCTTTGTACGAAGTCTATTTATTGAAATGGGCTTTTTAAACGAAACATACTCTTAATCATGATTTTCCTTAGATGTAATTTACACATAATATATACCGCATTAATCTATATGTATGATCTATGAAAAATAGAAAATAAAGAAATATTATTACAATTAGAAGTCTTTATATCTTTTTATAAAAATAATTTAGTGATTTTTTCCCGACCCTAATAGATAGGTTAACTATTAATGTAGGGTATGAAAGATAAAACTGAAAAGAGTTGAAACTATTAGATTAAAATTACTAAATTTAACAGTGCCAGAAAACTCATTATATAGATATTTCTACATGATATACATCACCGATAAAAGTAATTGTATAGATATTTGTTGTAGCAGAGATAAAACTAATTTGTATATATAGATATTTACATATGTTGCACTATTAAAATATTGTGAATATATATAAATAGTCCACATAATTTTCTTAGTTTTTAATTGACACATGAGTTGGAAAATTTACTAATTGTAAAGATACTTACACATGTTACACAATTATGTTATGAATACATATAAGTAGTCCACATAATATTTTCTTAGTTTTTAATTGACATATCAGCTCAATGTTTTGAGAGAATGCTAACAACTTTAAATTTAAAAATGCTTTTTTTGATAGTTTTAATAATAAGTTTTATTTTTCATTTCCCACTAGCTAGATAACCTATCTTTCAGTCATTGCATTGGATCGATAGATCCTAATAATTTATTGTGGGCCCATCTCCAATTTTCCTTCACCTAACTTGATGTTACTCATCGATCTAAAGCCCAAATTGATTCCGACTATCAAACCACATTTAACAAGAACAAATGTAATGGAATCTGGTCAATTAAGCAAAATAAAACATCAAAACATACAGAAATATGACAAATAAAATGTTGGAAAATATACACCTATCATATTTCACGCTTAAACAATCATTTATTGACAAACTCAAAATGCCTAGCTATGCGAAATTGAAGTTTTTTTTCAAATGTACATTACTAGCATTATAATTAATACAGGTATAACATGTGTATTAAATAACGAGAAAATCCAACTAATTAATTATAACTATATATACAAATTGAATATGATATCATTTATTGCATGGTATACGGGTGGGAACAAATAACTAATTTTGCCTAACAAGGGAATAGGAAGTTATGAATGCCATAGTATAGGGCTTGAGGTAAAGACTGAATTAGGGCCATACTTTTTCATTAATTAGGAATTTTTTTCCTCTTTGATTAATGTAGGCCCATTCCAACTGACAACACTAGATTTATTGTAATTAGATCTTTTTATAACTTTTAGTTATAGTTTACAAATTTGTATACTAAATATATATTTTGAGTATCACTAAAATATTTTAAAGGTTATTTATTTAATTATTTTGTCACAACTAAAATTACTAGATATAGTTATATATAATTAATGGTGTGTTGACTTTATATACATATTAAATAAGTATTAAATTGAGAAACACTAAGTTCTTTTAAGAATTATTATCAAGAACTATCACTTAAATGCAAATGTTACTAAAATAACAATTAGACTAAAACTAAATTAAGTAGAGCTTTTACTTAGGAATTAGTACAATGTACAATAGTTGCAAACGGTTTTTTTTTTATTATTTTAACGTATTATTTTATTTAAGTAACAATAGAAATGAAAATAAAATCGAGGTGGAACAAGTTTGGGAACAAAGATGGGGATAATCGCATTGCATGACCAAAATATGATCTAAGATTTGGTGCTTGGTTTGAAGATCACTTTACGTCAAATTTAGTATGGAACAAGATGCCCTTAGGAGGGGAAGTTTAAAAAAATAATAATAATAAATAAATTCTAAAGGATACATTTGGAATTTTATAATTTTTTAATTAAAATATATAAGAGATGGAGTGTGTTTAGGAAAGGTTGGGAGTGGATAGTCTCGCCCTATCTCCACACATGTAAAACCAATCCTAGATTATACCCATCTATTTAATTTGCATCATATTTTTTTTTTTTTGATAATTTCCATATATATATATATATATATATATATATATATATATATATATATATATATAGAGGAATGATCAGATATGCACTTGAAGAATGCGCACCGTGCGCACTCCTTTAAGATATATTTTTTTAATTTTTAATATTGCATATTATTTCTTTTCTCACGCTACCACTTCATATATGAAATTCTCATCTCACACATAGACCTAACCCAACATCAACATATACAATTTTGCATCTCACATATCAACATAGATTTTCTTCCAAATTCTCATCTCATAAATGTTACACCATCAAATTTGGTTATCATCAAAAGTCATTTGTTAAAAATTACAAAATATGAATTGGTTAACAAATATGATAAATTCTCAATCATTCCTCAATAAATCCTCAAGATCAATCCTATTGTCTCACAATTAAAGAAAAGAATGAAAAATATTTAATTATGAATAATAAAAATTAAATGAAATCCTCAAAATGAATAATAAAAATTGAAATATAAATTAAGTAACAAAGAGAATAAATTCTCAACAAATCCTTAAAATCGATAAATCATATCCTCAAATTCAATCAAAGTCAACAAATCCTAAAAAATCAACAAATCATATCCTCCAACTCAATTTTCAAGAAGTCTTCAATTAATCCTCAAAATCCCCAAGCCACTTTATTTACTTGTATTTTGTGTCTTCAAAGGATGTACACATGTGAAAAAAAATTAAAACTAATCAGTACCATAATTTTTAAAATGTAAAAACTTTCAGAAAAAAATAAGAAAATGGTATACCATATGTAGTAAAATTTCTCCTATCATGTACATTAATGTTACAACCATGACAAACTCTTACTTTTCAAATTATTTTTTCCTTTGATGATTTCCTTTGATGATTTATACAGGAAAGTATGTGTCACTAATGCCACAACCATGACAAACTCTTACTTTTGAAATTGTTTTTTTCTTTGATAATTTATACAAGAAAGTATGTGTCAACTAATGCCACAACCATGACAAACTCTTATTTTTTAAAATTATTTTTTTGTTTGATGATTTATACAAGAAAGTATGTGAATGATTTATACAAGAAAATATGTGAAGATATTATGAGGAGTTATGTTTATGTGTGAGATGAGAATTCCGTATGTGAAGTGGTGGTTGAGAAAAAATTATATGTATAATAATATAAAATATTAAAAATTACATTGATTATGATTTAGAAAATTATGTGTATTATAATATAAATGTGTATAATAATATAAAATATTAAAAAGTACATTGATTATGAGAATTGAGAAGAAGATCAACATTGTGTGATGTAAATTGTATATGTTGATGATGAGTTAGATTTATATGTGTGATGAGAATTTTATATGTGGAACAATAGCGTGAGGAAAAAAAAAAATATTAAAAATTAAATTTTTTTTTTTAAAGTATTTTTTTTTTTAAAAGTGTGCACAGTGCGCATTCTTCAGGTGTGTGTCTGATCATTCCTCTATATATATGAAAAAATAATTTTCATCCTGCAACTTAAACCATGTCAATTTTTTTCCTTAAATTTTACGTCTCATAATTTTGATCCTATTATTATCATTTTTAACAATTCTTGTTTGATTTCTCTTGGAATTTCAATGTCTACATGGACATTAGAAAGTTGACGTGAATTTTTCAATTTTAATATCTAGGTAGGTATTAATTGACATTTCAAGTAAAATTAGGAAAAAATGTACTAGTTAGAGCACTAAAATTGAATTCCATAAAATTGATGATAAAATTTTTTATAAAATTAATTAATCAAATTGCTCCAACAATTCCATTTTGACTCCATCCCAATAAGTTGAGTACTATATATGCTGCATAGATGAAATACATTTGTGGTAGTGTCTACTATATATGCATTTACACACGAACACATAAATATATACAAATATTATTGGATTTTACAGAACAAAATAAGTTCACATATTGCTGCAATTAAAAACTAGAGAGAACAGTACTGGTTCACATACATATAGATACCAAATTAGTCCATACCATAACACTCTTTGCTATATATAATTATGGTTCGTTACACCATATATATCCGGTGTAATATTATCATCAGAGTATTAAATTTATTGCAGGCAAATATTTATTTTATTACCATCACATTTGCAATTTATTATAGGATCAGTCAATGCATCCATCCCGACATCATCATCCCACTTGCATTTGGTGTTGGTGACGATGTTGAAACAATTTCATTTGTTGGTTCCATAGAATTGTTGTATCTGTCAGAAAATGATGTGTGGTAAAACAGAAGATCACATGAACACAAAATTTATGATACATGTAAACAAAAAAAGGGCAGAATGGTAATTTACCGAATTTCTGGCGTGTCGTCGGACTGATGAAGAGGATCAAGAAACATGTCGGGCTGAGAAGATGGCTCGGGCTGGTATTGGTTGAGCTCCAGTTGCCATGTCGATTCAATTGCTGCACTTGTTCGTTCAAGCTACATCGATGGATTTGTTACCAAAATGAAAATTAATAAGTGTACAAGTAAATTATCAAAACGAAAATAGTCTACCGAGAATGATGCAAACACATTGGTGACAGACCAAAAGGAATTAAGGGGGTGTTTTCAAAAAATCCTGACAGCTTATTTAAGTTGTCAAAAGCAGGGTTCAAAAAATCCTGACAGCTTATTTAAGTTGTCAAAAGCAGGCTGCCCCTTGCTTTTTCAACTTAAATAACTGATTAAAAGCTGTCAGAATTTTTTGAAAACACCTCTTAAATGTAAAGATAATTAATAACTAAATTGAAATTAAGAATGCTCAAAATGGGGCAAAAATAAAATATCGTTCTTTTAATCTCTTCATGTGTGTCTACACTTTCTACGAAAAAAAACTCAATTTTCAGTTTAACTTAAGATTTTGTTCACTCTTCTACCATTTATTTTATGTATTTCAATATTGGTGCTCTAACCATCACTTTTTCAATTTTAGTCCAATTTCGCTTGAAATGTCAATATTTACTTGAAAAATCCACATCAGCAATTTTGGCATACGAATAAGCAAAAATCAAAACTTCGAGCAAAATCTGATCAAATTAGAAAAAATGATAGCTAAAAAATGAAAATTGGAATACGGAAAATTGAAGGTAAAAAGTGGATAAGAGTAGTTACACAAAGAAAAATGCAAATTTTCCTATTATCTAAATTGAAGATAAAATTAGCTAGAGCATGAGCTTGTTTAAGGGGATTGGTACCTTGCTTCTCAAAGCCCTGTTAAGTTCCAAAAGATTCATCTCCTGTAAAGCAGCAAAATTCATGAATGAATTGCTAATATTTGCCAAAATCAGAATAAAGAAGAAGAAAGATAGTTGTACTCATAATGAATGAACAAATACCTTTTGTTGAAGATCAGAAAGTTTGTCAATCATATGTTCATTCTGCAAATATAAAGGCAGCAACCTTTTCAAATTGAAACCCCAGCAAACAACATAAATCATGATAAATTCATTTAAAAAAAAAAAAAACCTTTCTGGTGCGTATTTGTTTCAAAGATGCATCTAATACATGTTCAAGTTGATCGAGCTCCTCCGTGCCCAACTGTCCCAAGTCTTCCCCTAGAATATGTCTGCAAAACACATATTAAAAGGAAAATATAATTATATTAAAAATAATTTATATATAACCGTCTCACATGAATTTATAAATTTCATAAGACTAAACCTAACTACCCACAATTTAGACTCATTTTCATAAATTATTATTTATTTTAGGGTTATATGTCAAGAGTTGACATCTCACAAAGTTAGATCCGTAGGACCATCTCATAAATTTTTTATTCATATCTTTTTGACCAAAAATTGGAATTATATATATATATGGTTACCTGATGTTGTATTATTTTAAGACATTGTGATTTCTTGATGTACTTATAAACATATGAATGGAAATAAATTTCGGATTCGCGAATGCTTCTAATTATCCCTAAAAATTCATAAATTGGGTTTTATTTTGGGATAAATTGAGAATACTTCAATAGATCATGGAAATATGATAAAATATTCCATCCCTGAGGTTTGTGATTACTTTAATATACTGACACTAATACCGAAGATTTGTAGAATAATAAACCTATCATGTGGGAAAGGATAATAGGTTGTTCATAAAAAATTACTATATGATAAATACATATTTGTTAATTTCTTTTAGTCCTAGGACTCGAACTTGTGGTCTTACTCAGAAAGTACATAAAAGGTGGGATTAGTAAATAGAATTCTTATATAAGATGGACATTACATACAAAATAGAACTTTTCATCCTAAGAACACAAAAATGTTTATAATATTGTTTCACATAAGACCTATATGAGACAGAGTTCTATATAGTTTTATGTGAGATCAATTCGACTATGTTGAATTAGGTGACCCATTTTTTAATTCATATGAACTCTATTTTACATAAAATCTCACATGAGACCGTCTTATGTAAGATTTACCCTCCTAACAATGTTATAATTTTGATTAATACTTCTACAATTTTAAAATAAGCATTGTCTTATGATTTCACACACAAATAAGAATGTTGATAGAAAGAATAATATGTCCTTATTTAAGTACGATTATTATAGACAAATTTGGTCAATAATTAATATGTAACTCATTTAATTTTTTAGAGAAGATAAATATTTATTGAAACATATGACAGATACTTATTTTAGGCCAAAAAAAAAACCTTTGACTAAAACAACAATTATTTTGAGATGGAAGGAAAGAGAATATGATAGATTTCGTCGCATATAGAAATAATGACAAAAGATATATATGTACAGAATTCTAACTTATATAATAGATATTTGGTGTTTTTTATGAAGTTATTTTTAATAATATGGAGAATTTTGCTCTTAATTATGCAGATATATGTGGACTATAACAAGAATAATTACCTCTGAGATTGTTGTAGTTCCTCAACTCTTTCCTTAAGCTTTACATACTCTTCATAGTTGTGCTGCTTCCAGGAAGAGATCAAGTTAATTATATTGATGTTTCCCTTTATCCGATGTTAGTTTTGTACATACGGATTTCGATCTAAATAAGACAAATATTCTCTTTAATTTATTATAGATTTTAATCTTTTTTTTTTTTTTTATTCATAACAAAAAGATTATCTCTTTCTTTCTAGCACAGTTTTCTATAAAAACTAAAAAAATATAAATATAATATAACCGATTTTCTAATTTCTATCATTTTCAAATATCATATTTTATCTTATAAAATGAAACACAATCGAAATATGATCTGAAATAGATGATATTGGAATAATACGATCACCTAGTTCAACAATAAAATAATAAATAAATAAAGAAAAAAGATAAGTGTTACCTGTTCATCATGGAGAGATTGACGAGCTTCAAGTTGAGAATAGCTGCTTCTGTAATATCTCTCCAGTGTCTTGGCCATACTAATATCAAACAAGACATAATATATAAAAATAAAAAATAAAAATAAATGAATACCATGGTAAAAATCAGCATAAAATATATTTTTTACTCACTTCATAAGCAAATATGTTTTTTACCTACACTACAAACGGCTTTTTATAATTTTTCAGAGCATAGGCCAATTAAAGCCGATTCGAGATCAACTAAACTCAAAGCTCGAGACAAGCTCATGATCTCGAGTTTGATCAAGATCGGTTGATCTCAAAGCTGACGAGCTTTGAGATCAGTGTTATATCGAAAGTGATCATGCGAATTTTTGTGGGTAAAAGACTTGTTTTCTTATGAAGTATATTGGTATAAAACATTTTTTCTTTAATTTGACTTGGATTATTCTCAGCTCAGGTTGATTAATGATTATATATCTAGTCCATAAGCTTAAGCTTGTAATAATAGATAAGAAATAGAACAAGAACAGATCATCACTATTATTTTATTCTGTAGAGTAAATTAATTAAAAGTAAATTCATGACGACTAAATTCCAATAACTATTAAAATCTTATGTTAAATTTATAAGGATGAGATTTTGGGGGAAGCTTGAACTTTATTGATAGATATAAGACTTGGTTCTTCATCTTGAAATTAAGAACGAAAAACTATTAATTAGTACAAGTTAATGTTGGTGTTAAATATTTAACAAGCATTGCAAAATAGCTAGAAGAACGATTAATGGAACCCTAATTACTACCAAATACCAATTGTTTTTCTCATCGAACTAGAGTTATATTTAGAAATCGAATTTTATTCCAGAAAACAAAATTGAAAGAAACTATAAAGTATCCAAATAATAATTATTCAATATTTTAGATTATATATATGAAAGCAAAAAATCTTTTTTTCTTTTCACAAAATTAAGCTTTGCCTCATCCAAATCCAAGATCCAAATACAGTTAAATTTTCTTAAGAAATATGAAATTAAAATCTCCAAGCTGCTTCTTTTTTTTTGGTTTGTAATTTGAAGAGGATGGAATTGTCATTGTCGTTCTGATGAAAATTGAAGTATCGTGGTTTTGAACAACATACTAAGCTCAAGGATATAAGTCAAATATTAGATCTCATTTCTTTTTTCTTCGCAAGTAGATAAATGCATTAAATTTGCTTCAAGTACTAGCACTAAAGAAAAAGTTATTTTCTGACTCAGATCTCAACCATATTACCAAGAATGGAAGTCATCTTAATTTGCAAATAATCTTTCCAAAAAAACCCAAGAAATCAATCACACAAGTAGTACTGCAAAAACAACCAATTTCCATCCCTTCTTTCAATAATTCAATAAAAAAAACAGTTTTAATTTAACCTAATTAAACAAAGAGAAACTTCAAGAAAAATACAAACCCACTTCCTATATATTCTTGTTTTTTTGCATAATCTCCTCATTTTTAGCACTCCACATCCACAAAAAACAAAAACCCACAAAAACCATATTCAAGAAAATCAAGATTTAGAGAGAGAGAGACCTGGTACTGCTACAGAACTCATAGAGCTTGCCTTTGTTGGAGAAGATGATGAGAGCAACTTCAGCATCACAAAGAATGGAGAGTTCATAAGCCTTTTTGAGAAGCCCATTTCTTCTCTTAGCAAAAGTGACTTGCCTATTTATCTTGTTCTCAATTCTCTTCAGCTCCACCTTCCCTCTCCCCATTATATCTATCTATATAAGTGATATATATATAAATATGGTATTTGTGTACCTACTCTCAAGATTCTTTTTTTGTTCTTTAATTTGAATATATATATAGTAATCAAATCAAAAAGATATCATATAGAACAGCCTATCAAAGAAAACAGAGATCAACATTTATGGCAGTGTTTCTCTTTTTTTAAATCTCATCTCCTGCTTTTCTAGGGCAGCCACATATTATGCTGTTTTCTGGTGGGGCAGATGTTAGGTTTTCCCTCCATCTATGTACTAATGTTGCATTCATGTTTTATTACATGAATTCGTCTATACATACACACACCTGCCTCATGTATCTATCTATATATAATATGATATGACTACGTGTGTGTGTGTGTGTGTGACTGTGTGCACATGTAAAGTGGGATCATCGGATGCCTTGATATGTACTAAATTTCCTCTTTTTTGTGTTTTCCACTTCGTGTTTTTAAGATAACTACAAACTTTCCTGCGTGAGGAGATTTAACATAAAGACTGAAAGAGACAGCATATTGTCCCTAAATAAAAATTGGTTTGGATAAAAAGATGTGTGGTAATGAATAGCTCGAATCTTTAGGTATGTTTGGAATGAGATTATTAACCAAGATGATAACATTTCATTTACGAATGGTGAAAAATTATGTTTTCATTTTTTGACAACTAAATATCTGTTTTTTTTTTTCTTTAAATTTTGGTCTTCTAATTTTTAATTTTTTCAATTTTGATCAAAATTTTTAAAATCGATGACACGGTAGTCAAATCCGGCGGTTGCATTAACGATTTTGAAAACTCAAATCAAAATTGAACTAAATTTAAAAATGACAAAAACATATAGGACAAAAAAAAACAGATATTTTGTTGTCAAAAAATGAAAAATATTTAACATTGAATTTACCTCTATTATATATATATATATATATATATATATATTATGAAAAGTGAAAGTGTATTATATTGAAAACTATAGAGAGATGATTTGATAATTGCAGTGAAATAGATAGTTTGGATTGCAGCAACGGTAAAATTTAAATCTCCATTTTTTATTCCCAAAATAAAAGGAATTGGGATATTGAATCCGAAATCCTGACTAGTGATCAATTCATGTTGTCCCAAACTTTCCTTTATTTATGTTGTACATTGATGAACTTTACTGTATAATTAATATAACAGTGTTATTATATATATGTAGTCATCATTGATTAAATCATGATATATATATATATATATATATATATATATATATATATTTAAAACAATTAGAATTTTAAAAAGTACCTTCCAATTCTCATAAAGTATTAAGTTTACTTGCACATGCTAGTGACTTTTTATGCCACATACATTAAGCAAAGAATCTAAAAGTACACCATGGTGTACCGTAATTATATCAAGATGGTTGATAGTTTTTGGATTTATATATTGGAAACTCTCAATTTTTGTCACCTAATTTAGATATTGTCTATTTTTTTATTATCAATTTTATATATTCTAAATTTGATCATTTTACTACTTGTTTTCCAAAAAAAAAAAAAAAATTAGTTTGAATTTGTATGAAATGTCAATTTATGTCTGTGTGGTCGTCACAATTGGAGAATTCACACCAACAATTCCTACGTCCATGTAGATAAAATTAAAATATCAAACCAAAATTAAAAGAAAATGATAACTAAAGAATCAAATTTAAAATACATAAAATTACTGATAAAAAAAAGATAATTTAAAATACAAGACGAATTTCCCTTTATAAATTTTACATGGGAATTCACAGTCATTGTCCAATTAAAGGCATGCATTCCCAATTCCACACGGTAACCTACTAGCCTCCAAACCATAATTAGAAAGAAAAAAAAAAAAAAAAGGTAAATCTTTTTAGGCAATAAAAATATTAAATCAAGAGCAAGATGTTGGAGTACATTTGTAAAAATATTTAAATAACAAAAGTTTTGTAAGATTGTTTCAAAGATTTAATTCAGTAAAATTGGTCAAACTCACACAGAAATTCATAATCAATAAAATTTAAATTATTTACTAGTGAAAATGAGTTTGAATTATCAACTTTGTCTTATAAAATTATATTTGATGTTCTTAGATTTTCATAATATGAATAAGGATGATCTTATTTAAATAGATAATCTTGA
The DNA here is from genome assembly GCA_946896805.1 of Scutellaria galericulata. NCBI lineage: Eukaryota > Viridiplantae > Streptophyta > Magnoliopsida > Lamiales > Lamiaceae > Scutellaria > Scutellaria galericulata. The sequence goes on along the minus strand of OX335791.1, from coordinate 2,032,872 downwards.
ATACGTACTAGCATGACTCAATTCAAGATTGATAGAAACGATTCGAGTACTAATTAGGTGATCTAGCATTTAAGTCATCTTAAATAATATATACACAATATTTAATGCAGAGATTGAAGTCCGGAATTTTTCATTCTTGAAATAAATAAATTATCCTAATGTTCAGAATTACGCATGATGAGAATGTATGCCAATTAGTGAAATGAATTATTATTTGTTCATTACAGTGAATTATATGAAGAAATTAGATTAATTTCATAGACTACAGAAATCAAATTAAATAGCTAAATGTTGCATTTTAAGTTGTGGGCAAACACTCCCTATATATACATATATGTAGTTTACCATCACATGAGTAATTAATTAAAAGATGATATATGTGCATTGTTAAGAAACATTATACATGAGATTACACAACCAGTCTTATAAAAATAGAATTTTTACTTATATACGATGTCATATTTATTTTTTCACTAGTTGATGAATATGTTTGAACATACTTGACTATTTTAAAAGTGTAGAGAATGAAAGTCATATTAAATAGAAATTAACCTGTAAATTAAAAACTTAACAATATATACTGCAAATTCGCCGACAAAATTAAACTTACTGCATCAAATCATCTTATTTAAAAAAATATATATATCCTAAACATTTAATTATGAAGCATCTCTGACGTCCATTTATTACAATTGATGTTATATTTCATGTCTTAGATATATTTACACGTTACGTACGTGTTAAATAGTTTAATACAAATAGTCATGTATGGTGATTATTTTAGAATATGAAATGTAACACCATGTGTAATGAGAAATGCCGTGTAGTATATAATAAGGTGGTGCATGGCCCTGTCGAGGTATTTTGTGTTGTCTTTATCCAATTGAATTCAATGAGGTTTTGTACTTCCAATCATATTTTAATTAGTTCATAAATTTATAATTTATATATGACAAATTTGGACATCATATAACATAATTTCGTACATTAGAAAATGCAATAGGAGATTATAAAAGAATAAAAAATAAGCAGAAAATATTGCATGTCTGATATATGAAGAGACCAAAAATGGTGAGAAGCATATATTTTCCAGTATGTATCGATTGGCTCTCTCTCTCTCTCTCTCTCTCTCCAGTGTGTGTGTGTGTGTGACAATTACAATTATTTTGAGTGATGTCAATTCCACATTTTAATGAAATTTAATATAATACTAAGGTCATTTTAAATTCTCACAAAAAGTTAATCATGCTTAATACCAAAGAAATTAACTTAATCATTTTACCAATAAATTAGATTTAAATTTCAAAACTTTAATTTGTTATCATGTCGAGATTATCTAGTTTAATGTGCTAATTTTGTTTTACATTATATTTAAATGTAGTTTAATTATGGTTTGGAGAAGTTAGTTCTAGTACAATAGTTTTATCTGGTTTGATTCCAATGATTTACTTTAATTATAATTTATTGAAATTAAAAAAAAAAAAAAAAAGATAGAAAATCTCATAGCATCCAAAAGTAAGAAAAATATCTATACTGAAATGGTCCCCCATTATTTAATTCAATTTTCAACATCTCGAAGTGGACAATATTAATAGTGACGTATTTTGTTTGGAGTAATTCTTATTGGGACCGCCCAAATTGATGATATATACTAACATTGACAGTTGCATGTTAGCTAATCGTTAATGTCTTTTCTTGTGCTTATAACTTTTTTAATGTATTTAATATTTATAGTATCTTTACGTGATGATTTTAAGAAAAATATTAAAGATTAATTAGACAATTATATAAAAATAAATAAATTTGTGCACTATCAGTTTTCGTCATGAATTAAGTTTCTATAATTTTATTTTATTTTAAATTCAATTAATTACTTGACTTATGTTTGTGAAAAATGAGTCTCTAAACTTTCGTTTTATCTTAAATTGAGTCCTTGTATTTAAATTTGACAAAACAACTCAATTCAAAATAAAATGAAAGTATAATGCATATGGCTCAATTTATAACAAAATATAAAAATTCTTTTTCCAAAAGCAACAAAAAAAATAATAATAATAAAAAAATGACGAAGCTATGAAGTAAACATTATGTCATCACATGCACTTACCCATCCTACCTAGCACATTGGCGCCACGTAATCATAAGTCGTATACGTACATAATAATTTGTACTCCCTCCGTCCCGCTCAAATTTGCACACTTTCCGTTTTCGTCCGTCCCGCTCAGATTTGCACACTCCAAAAATGGCAAATAAAATTTACAAAATTGCCCTTTACTATTCAACTTTAACACTACAAAAACAGTTTTTTCTTGAGCTCCGTGCCAAAAACAGCTTTTTTTTAACCTCTGTGTCCGTCCCTACGTGCAAATTTGAGCAGGATGGAGGGAGTATTATATAGGTATTTATTTTTCGTTTATTAATCTACATCTTATCCACATCTAATCTAATTTTGGTTTTTAAACTATTACTATATATTTTCGATTTTATTCAGAATTTTGGCTTTTTAACAAATTATTGTGGTTTTCAAATTAATTTTACAAAATGTGGTGTGTTCCAAAAGTGTTAAAATTATGAGTGAAGTCGCCTGTGGTGGAGGCGACTTATATCTTTCTGACATAGGAGAAAGAGAGGAGTGAGATAGTGTCAGATGGGCAGAAGTAGAGGGTGGATGTGGGTAGGGAGAGTGGGGGGAAGATTAGAAATAATTTCCTTTATATTTCAAAAAAATAGGTTTTTTACCAAAAAAAAAAAGAATAGTAAACTTTTATAGTTTTATATTTCTAAAATATATTTCTAGTTTTATATATTTATTTTAGTATAAATGTGGATTTATATGTATAATTCTGACATGAATTTATTTTAGTATAAATGTGGATTTATTTGTATAATTCTGACATGAATTTATTTTTATTTTTGAAAAGAAACAATAAAATTGTTTAGTATATTTATAATTATAAGTATTAAAATGTAAAATATAATTTTAATTATATGGATAATTTAAATTTGATGCATAAATTTATTATATCGGACAAATTGTATCATTGATTTCAAACACATGTATAGATAGAATTTAAATGCATCGAAATTAAATTTATATATGACAAACGAAATGATTTAAAATTTATATAAAAAATGTCAAATAGCGTATAGTTCAGATAAAAAAAATTCTTATCTATCTAATTAAATTTATTTATTTATAAATATTATAGAAAAAACTATAATTTGCTGAGAATTTAAATAAGTCAAACAAAATTTATTAAGGAGATGTCCTTTGTGAGTTATAATTTTTAAATCCATATTTATAGTAAAATCAATTATACTGAAAAAAAAAAATTCTAGATAGATAACGACCTTCAAGCTTCAAAGCATATTATACTTTTCAAAAATATATTAAAACAGCCGCTATCATTTAACATAGTGGGATTTGGGCTTTTTTAACAATATATTATACTTTTCAAAAATATTTAACAAAATGTGGTATGTTGTGAAAGTTTTAAAATTATAAGTGAAGTCGTCCATGGTAGGGGCGACTCCAACAATTCTCTGACAACTTCTGGCATAGGGAGGAGAGAGAGGAAATGGTGCATTTATGTAATATGCTTATCTGAAATAAATTTTGTTTGACTTATTTAAATTCTCAGCAAATTATAGTTTTTTCTATAATATTTATAAATAAATAAATTTAATTAGATAGATAAGAATTTTTTTTATCTGAACTATACGCTATTTGACATTTTTTATATAAATTTTAAATCGTTTCGTTTGTCATATATAAATTTAATTTCGATGCATTTAAATTCTATCTATACATGTGTTTGAAATCAATGATACAATTTGTTCGATATAATAAATTTATGCATCAAATTTAAATTATCCATATAATTAAAATTATATTTTATATTTTAATACTTATAATTATAAATATACTAAACAATTTTATTGTTTCTTTTCAAAAATAAAAATAAATTCATGTCAGAATTATACAAATAAATCCACATTTATACTAAAATAAATTCATGTCAGAATTATACATATAAATCCACATTTATACTAAAATAAATATATAAAACTAGAAATATATTTTAGAAATATAAAACTATAAAAGTTTACTATTCTTTTTTTTTTTTTGGTAAAAAACCTTTTTTTTTTAATATAAAGGAAATTATTTCTAATCTCCCCCCTACCCCCCCTACCCACATCCACCCTCTACTTCTGCCCATCTGACACTATCTCACTCCTCTCTTTCTCCTATGTCAGAAAGATATAAGTCGCCTCCACCACAGGCGACTCTACTCATAATTTTAACACTTTTGGAACACACCACATTTTGTAAAATTAATTTGAAAACCACAATAATTTATTAAAAAAGCCCAGAATTTTGATGTTTGATATCATGAGTGTTGGGATTGCAAAAGTGAAATTTTAAATTCTGACAATTACGCAGGAATAAATTAACATTTCAAGTACGAGAAGGGTTGGTATACCCTTGGAATATACTGTACCCAACTCAAACTTTAATACCTTTAAATAATATGATTAATATATTTACATGTAATAAGTAATATGCTAAGTAATATTTTTATTAAAACATATATTTCAATTATACAAGTAAATACCTTATAAATAAACAAATAATATCTTATGATTATATGATTAATACTAAACTAATAATGCTTTTAGGGGTACATACTTCAGAAGTGTATAAGTTTTTGCCTTCAAGTAAAACTTGATCAAAATTGAAATACATAAAATTAGTGGTGCAAAAATTGACAAATCTAAATTATAGAACGAGAATTAATAATTCCCTTGTAAATATTTAAAAAAAATTATTGGAGTCCTCATCTTTTAGTACTACGTTATATACACATGATCATAATTATTAATTAAAAAAGATAATACATCCTAGCACACAAAGAAATACTTTTCGTATGACTTCATTTGGTCGGACTAAGTTGCCCAATTACACAATGCCATGAGCTTGATCACAAGAGACCTACTTTTATTTAATTATAAACATAAAAAGTAAGTAAAATTTTAATTAAATACACACGAAAAAAAAAAGTGTCTTGTGTCGTACGTTCAAAAGTGCTCTAGTAAATTGATGATGAATTTTGTCTCCAAAACGAGAAATTAAATTTACTCTAGCATGCACCATCGTTTCAATCTCTTATATAAGCATAATATTTAGGGAACTAGATTTAAACCCGTGCGATGCACGAGCTTCATTTAACACTTATTTAATTTTTATTTTATAAGTATTATTATTTCATATATGTTTGTTGATTTATATGTATGATATTTTTTTCTATATCCTTAAAATAATCATTTTAATTGTTTTTAGTTTTTAATTTTTTTCATTTGATCTTTAGCACAAAATTGTTAATAGCTAGTTCTTTATAGGTGTTTTAACTGTTGGACTAGATATTTTCATATCTTTCTTTAAAAAGTATAGAATAAATCTCATTTTTATCGTTCGAATACATCAGTTCTGTTCCGATTTTACCTTTGAGTGCTCTTTTTATTAGGTTTACATAATGATTTCATTTGTAAACATCATTTGTAAAATAATAGAACATCATCTAATTTTTCTACAATTCCCGATATGACCCACTTTCAAACTTGCAAATCCATCTATGACCCAATGTAAACATATTCTAAGGTTTTTTTAGCACCTATTTTTTTGTTAATGTCATTACTTTTGCAAGAACATTGTTGTTTACTTTTTTTTTTTTTTTTTTTCAATTTGAAATTTTGGACAAAAACAATTATTAAAGTTTGGAACTAAATATTTCATAAAGAAAAAGTTAATACAACTTACATATTTAGTTTTTTCTAAGCACTTAGATTATATAGAGTAGTGGGGTATGTATTTAATTGGTATTAATATTTTGATATTTCATAAATAAAATATTTTTTGGGAATTGAATGGCATTTAAGAAAATGTAACATATAATCTATTTGCTTATGTGTCAACATTTCAAAGCGTCAAATGTCAGCCCAAGGTTCATTTGGAAAACACATGTGACACAATTTGAGAGATTCAAACCCTCCTTTTATATATATAGATTTTCTATAATTCCCGATATGATCCACTTTCAAACTTGCAAATCCATCTACGACCCAATGTAAACATATCCTAAGGTTTTTTTAGCACCTATTTTTTTGTTAATGTCATTACTTTTGCAAGAATATTGTTGTTTATTTTTTTTTTTTTCAATTTGAAATGTTGGACAAAAACAATTATTAAAGTTTGGAACTAAATATTTCATATAAAAAAAGTCAATACAACTTACATATTTAGTTTTTTCTAAGCACTTATTTTGTGTAGAGTAGTGGGGTATGTATTTAATTGGTATTAATTTTTTGATATTTCATAAATAAAATGTTTTTTAGGAATTGAATGGCATTTAAGAAAATGTAACATATAATCTATTTGCTTATGTGTCAACATTTCAAAGCGCCAAATGTTAGCCCAATGTTCATTTGGAAAACACATGTGGCACAATTTGAGAGATTCAAAACCTCCTTTTATATATATAGATTTCTATTTTAGTCTATTTGAAAAAAAGAAACCATTATTTTGAGCAATTTTTGACAACACTATCCTTAGTATCCTTTTTATGCAATGGCTTTGGATCTTCAGCCAGTGAAATGGAGATAGTGTTTTTCTTTTTTCTTTTTCTTTTTTTTTTTTGCAATTTTTTTATATCATGTAATTGTATGTATTATTTTTAGATAATTAAAAAATATCAAACCACAACACATGTAATATATTCAAAATTTAAAACAATCGCAAGTTTATAGCTTAGCACATAAATCATACATATAGTTATTTTTATATATATAAAAGTAAGACCACATGTGCCACATGTCAACCATAAAAATTTTCATATTAATTTTATTTTAATTTTACAAATTATATCTATAATAAATAGAATTTTAACGCTAATTAATGTGGTTATTTGATGATATTAATTTAATTATATTGATAATATACATTAGTAAATATTTTATGAAATTTTAATTAAAATTTTAAAATAACACACGTTAAACTTTAAATATAAAAATCAATTATATATTTTAAATTTGTTTAATTTCAAAATTTTAGAGAAAAATATTTTTTTAAAAGAAAAAATAAATAAAGATGTGCTAATTATAAAGGATTACTGATACTTATTACTGATAGATTTTGTGAATATGTATTTTAAAATAAACTATAAAATTTATTTGAGAAATTTCAATTTCAAGTTTTTTATCATTTCATTGGAAAGAAATTTAGTGCTACTCTAAATTAACGTATTCAAATTTAAAATTTTAAAAATCCACAAATAAAATTTTAAAAAAGATTTCAATATGTATAAATATAATCTATTATTACATATAATTAGAATTTTTTTTATTTCAATAGTTAAATAGTGTATTAATCAGAATTACATTATATTTAATATTAATTTATAATCATAAATATTTATTTCAATATAAATAATATTTAAATTTATTTAATTTTAATAAATTTAATTTATTTAAACCCGTGTAATACACGAGCATTATGCTAGTAATAGAACACAATCAAGTTTCATTTGAATAGACAAATTTGAAATACAACATATCAGACGTTTGTTCGGGTCAATGCACATTTCACAATTTATTTATAAATTTAAAAAAATTGAGTTTTGTGTGTGTGTGTGAATAATAAGGTTTGGTATCATGGTAATCATGCATGAGATAGTGACGAAGCCAAAAATTCTATTAAGGGTGGTCCAAATGATAGTAGTACAAAAATTCAATAATATGTATAACGTATACATGTAGCCACATATCTTTTCATTTTAAAATATAGAACTTTGTTAGTTTTACAGCATTTGAAATATTGATCTTATAAGTTTAGTTTGATGGAAGACACATTTTTAACTCAATTAAAGTCATCCGTTCAAGTTCCCCACCCCATTTGAAACTAGAAAAAAATAATAATAATAACTCACTCATACATATATTCTTTATATTAAATTTAATACATGTATTAAAAAAAAAGGTTGAATATCATATGTTGCAAAATGTAAATTTAGGTGACTCATGCATAATTAAGGGGAATATTATATGTTAACTCAAGAAAAAAATAAAATTATAAATTAATGACAATGATAACTTAATTACATCTTAATGTTACAAATAAATAACTTATTACAAAATTATAATTCTCTTTTATGTATTTTTTCAAAAATAATTTCTAAATTATTCAAATATATAGTATAATTATAAAAAATTTGAGGGGGCCTAATGCCCCCTTGGCACCAATGTGTCCATCTCATATAAATTTTTGTAGCTAAAAAATGAGTTCAAAATGAAAACGATGAAGTTGAAATCCATAAAACTCATGATATAAGAATATTGGTTGCACATTTCATGTTTCTAATATTAAATTTTTTTCATCTTTACAATTAAGTAAAAAGAACTAGTATTCATTAAAAATAAATGTAGAAAAATTCCAAACTTTTTCTATATGATGGAATGTATGTGGGGAATCGAAACAGGTGAAATAAATGGAAATTGTAAAATTTGTTGAATTATTGAATAGTAACCTATAAAGTGAATATTGATTGAGCTTTACGGACATCCAAGAAAGTTGGACACTCTGAACCCACATTTCTCAACTACTTCGAAAATTACGTTTCGGATTGCGACATAAAGTACTTAGTTTGTCAACTTCTCATTGGCTGCCACTTCTGAGAATATTTATTATTTCTTTTTTATTTTTGACTGCTCAAATTTAGAGAAACCAAAAAGTACTGACTCAATTTTTGTCTTTAATATTAAATTAGAGACTGAATAATCTATAAACGGGAGATGAATAACATCTATATCTAATATTTCGTCTCTAATTCATTACTAATCCGATATAAATACAGTCGTAATTTTTTCTATTAATATTTATCATTATCTATTTATATTTCGTTGCTATTTAATGACAAATGTTTCGCGTTCACTCTTGCGTAGACTATAGTAATAATTGTTTTTTTTTTCTTAGTGTATCACTTTCCCCAAATATTTGCAAAACACAACTTCTTGAACTTTAATGCTGGATTTTTAAACATTTAACCTCTATGTTTCAGTATTTGTTTGATTTGATTCTATTCATAATTTAATATTTAATATGAAAGAATGAGAAATTAAAAGTCAATTGTACCATGATAAATTTGTATTTATAAAACCATGATAAATTAATTGTACCAATGTTTTGTCTGCTTTGGGACTGGTTGGCTTTGTCTGGTCATTAGAATGTTTCTATTTTTACCTTACCGTTTAATCTCTTATAGTAAAATTAAATTTTAACTTTTACGATATCATTGTCTGCATATATATATATAGGGACGTAACCATATTAGTCCAAGAGGGGCACTGCCCCCTGAAATATTAAAAAAATATAAGGGGTATTTTAGTAATTTATTATTTTATTAAAAATTAAGAAATAGAATTACATAAGCCCAGTATATTTCTCGGCAAATTTTTTCTTTCATTCTCTCCACTGTCTTTCCATTTAATTTCAACCTAAAATATTATATTTATATTATTCTTTTGCTTTTTTTTTTCTTTCTCATTATTGTAGATTTAACGTGTCTTAAATTTTATATGTAATATAATGATTAGATGGAAAAGATTGATGGATGATTTTGCATTTTTTTACCGATTCTTTATCTATACATGTAGTTATGGAAAAAAAAAATTTCATTGTAGTTGGAAATTGTCAAACCTACGTTTGGTAAATGATTTGATCATTTTGTTGATTAAATTACTATAATATTTAGTTTTTTTTAGAAAGAAAAAAAATTAAATATCCTTTAAAATTAGTATCTTTTATATTCTAATAGTTATAATCAATAGATACAAATTAAATTTATCAAGCATTGAGTAAATGAAAAAAGTAAGATGAAATTTTGTAATTCAAGTGTTGAGATGTAATCAAGCTATTAATTTTGGATTTTATTATTTTGTAATGTAATATATTAATTTTATCGAAATTATGATAAATTTATGCTTTTAGTTTAAAATTATTATATTTTTTTTCATTAGTTGGGCCCCTGGATCAAAATACTGGGTCCGTCACACTCTCTCTCTCTCTCTCTCTATATATATATATATATGTATGCACACATATATTATCATACATAAAATATTATGTTCAATACGATATGCTATGAAGTATCACATTGTCACTATATACATACAACATATACGAATGATAAATAAAAATAAAAATATTATTTACAATGGAGAAATCTATCTATATATATTCAATTATATATATGCAATTAAACAAAATAAGTTTACAAAATAATATGTGAATTGGCATCAATCATAGTGTTGACCACCCTCCCCTAACCCCATAAATTTTAAATTGTATTCGAAGTATTTATTAAAATTTGAATCTTGCCAATTAAAAACATACTTTGTTTGTTATCCTTGAGAAGGAAAAAAAAAATCCTTCTATTTCAGTTACCAATAATTGGGCTTTAAGGGCCCAAATTCTGTTACAATATTTGATCGATTCTTTTCGCGGTAAATGGTACAGATTTATAGTGAAACCTTCGTAAGGGCCCAATAAATTAAACATGCCAGGCCCAGTTTTGCTGTCGGTCATTCAGTTTATGTAGTCCAACTTAGGTTTTAGTTTCTGGGCCCCAGACTTCTGTTTTGCTATAATGAACTAGAATTCATTAAGAAAAAAATTTAGAAAATTTCCACTTTTTTTAATACTAGAATGAATATACTATGGCTAATAAATCATAATAAAGATATGATTAGGATTTTCGTGCAAGAGACCCTTTCACGAATCTAATTTTATAAAAGAAGAATCAATTCATAATTTACATATGAATTAATTGTGAAAAGTGAATTTGATATATTGTAATTTTTTTGGGCTCGAGTCAATCGACTCGTTGGACTTATATTAAATCTAACCCTAAATAGTTTTCATGATCAAATTACATTTACATCTCGAATGTACACATAGAAAACGAAAGGGTACAAATTCGGCAATTGTGATGACCTTATTTAGTTGACTTCAACCTTAGTTAACATATCATTTTCTCGAATTGGACATTTCAGCTTGACAAGAAATGATAATCTCAGCTTAATAATAATAATAATAATAACAACAACAAGAAGGTTAAATTTTGGCTTCATTCGATGTACAATAAGTGAATAAACGGCCTAAATTCTGACACAAAAGTCAAGGTTAATTGGGGGACAGTGTTGGACTAATATAGGTCCATTTCCAGTAAGGCGTGATAGGCTTTGTTCCAGCAATGATGCCTCAATTGGGAACAAAATATCTTAGACAAAAATGTGACTTAATCTCACAAAAATATTTATCATCTTTTTATCTTTTCAACCCAATTATATAATGTGAAAAGACCTAATACACAGGGCACACCAGATAGGACTCATGAGAAGATAATGGCCATGAATCCCAACTTTTCAATCCATGGTGGATAACAAAAGAAAGCAACCAAACATGTAATAAGCATCCAAACAATTAATGATATAGTTGGATTGGAGGAGGTAAAGACAATACATAGTGGTGTCGATTCTCAACACAATACACAACAAAAAATGAGCCATATCGACATGTTAAAAATACACAAATTTCAATAGTGTTGCGTTATATATGTTTTTGTCAATTAGTTAAACTTTGTTATATCGTTTATGATGTATTAACGTGTGATATTATGATGACGTTGTTAGAAGAATATAAGATTAGTTGATGGGCCGTAATTGCATGTTCATGACTAGCTAATTATTAAACCAATATATCTATTCATGCATGTTTTCCATGTTGTCATCAAGCTAATCATGTCAGTTGATAGCAAATTCAATATAAACAGAACAAATGATTGATGAGGTCAAATAGCATTGAGTGTTCCCAGCTCTGTGTGATTGTAATCTTGTTAAATTGTTCTTTCTCTTCGTACAGTTGATGGCTCCACCTTTTCTTATCTCAAATCCTTTATTGCATGTGAAATTGTTAATTAACATGATTGGAAGATATTATCATATATATATATATATATATATATATGCGGAGATGGAATCAAGAACAAAAGTTGAGAAGAGTCAATTATAATAACGGAATTTGAAGGGGTAAAATTATATAGTTGAAAAGGGTAGATAAAATATGTAACGCGATCCTGTCAGAAAATTCATTTTTCTCAACTTCAAATATAATAAAAAATTAAATATTTCATCGTATCTCATATAAATGACTTCTCAATTAATTTTTTTGTCATAAATAAAGAACGGTAAGATTTTATAAGAATTGCTTAAACAAAATTGTTCCTTGAAGATCAAAGTAAAAGAATATTATTATTCTTATAGAGAAAAAAAATTTAATAAACTCACACACACTTCTTTTTCCCGCATTGTATTTTCCAATTCTATCCTTGCATAAGCAGGATAGAAAATCGAGTATGGATTGGTTTATTAAACTCGAGCTGAATCTGTAATAGCAACTTATCATAGAAAAGCAAACAAATAAATAATCCAAGAAAAATTGGATGCCCAACTAATTTGTGTGGCTCATAAATGTCTACCATATTTGGTATTGAGACTAATTTCAACAATTTATGTCAAACCATTTCATGGATATAAATATATGAACCGAAACACTTCTTACCTTATAGTTTATTCCACAATTTAGAATCGTTTTTATTAGTCAATCTACATTTTATACGTTAGTCTATTCCTATTTTATCAGTTAAAAGTTGTGAATTGATTTGTGTCACGACTAAATTCAAGAAACGGATCTTACAAAGAGTCCAAGTCAAGAACTAATTAAAAGTATGATTGTCAAATAGATTGATTGAATAACACAATCAGAAGTGTGAATTCTGGTGGAGATTGATTATGGACTATAGAAGCTATATATGAAAGCGCCATTTCATGATAATTAATAGCAAACCCTGCTGATATTGAAACCAAAAATCCAACTTGAGTTTGACAACTGTATTTCCCTTATCTATTATTGGTTCTTCTATTTTTTAAATTATATTTTATCTCATAAAATATAGTATTATTTATACTTTTTTGAAAAACATAATATATACATATATATTTTAAACTAACCTTTAGATAAAGTAAGGATATAAAAAGGAAGATAATTCCATTCATATATCATTTAACAGTGTGCACGTGTGGCCACAAATGTTTCAATGAAACAATGCAAGTCAAAAAAATATAGTAACAGTACTTAAAAAAGGAGAAAAAAAAAAGACTGGGCCATTTCCTTTTTCCATCTCTTTTATTTCTCTCAATTAATTCTCCAAAATTGTGGGGGAAAAAAAAGAAAAAAGAAAAAGCGAAGTCACGAACATCTGTCGCTTGCAGTAGTAATTTAGCATCAGCTTTCTCAAAGATTGTGCCATGACTGAATTAAAAAAAAAAAATCGAAAAAAATAATTCTGAAATATTGTTCTATTCCATGTGTAAATCACGAATTTTATGTTATTTACCCTTTAATTGAAACTTACGAACCCTTGCATAATCTAATACGAACAGTAGATGGCCGGGCCAAGCCCGATCTTGACTAATTAAAACCCAGGTCAGAGAAAGGAAAAAAAAATGATCTCCATTAAAAAAAAATGTAAATTTCCACTATTGAAGAGAGTATATATCATTTTAACTATTTGGAATTTGCAGATATTCTTTGTTGAGGTGTAATTTTGATATGATCAAGGAATTGTCAGCCAATATAATTTACCAAAGTTTAGTAGAAGATCCGAGTTAAGATGAATTAGTTTTGGCCTATTCTATAGTATTCTTTATTGTAATTTTGTTGTGTTTGTCATTGGAAGTTTCTAGAATATAAGAGAAAAAAGATAAATTCTTTAAAAATGGCATACCCTATTAGTGTATGGGTGTGGGGCCCACACATTAATAGAGTATGGTGTCTTTAGAAAATGAGTTGGTGCCTTTAGCACACTCCTTAAAATTAATCATTTTTACGGACTTGTTGATGAGAACGACCTTCCAATACTAGAGGTTAAAACTCCTATTTCACTGTCAACTTTAGAATCTTTTCATCCTCCCTTTACATCAAATCTTACTTTTTTCATATTCATACTCGACATTTTCATGATTCCATTTTATATTGCATTTGCTGAAAACTAGCATTTATAATCAATTGATTAATAATTGATAAGCCCATGTATATAGTATAAATGGTGTACACACATAGCTAAGATATTTAGTAGTACTCAAACCTTTATTAAACATTCTAAAAACTGTCCCATCAGTTAAATATAAATATCAGATTGTGCCCTCTAATCAGCATTAAATCATGTTAAAAGGCTAAATTAAAGGATCATAGTGCAAAATCAAAGAACCACTATTTGAATTTTGAAAGGTCATAGGATAATGTGAGTGAGGTGGCACCCAAAACACAACCACCTTTGGATTTCAATAAAAGGATAAGAGGCTTGTTTCAATCTGCCCCCACACCCTTATATTCCAAGTAAACAATTCACATCAAGTGGGTAAAATGGAACAACTACATCTACTTAGATCACTTATTTGAAAATAGTTATATCAATACAATTTTGGAAAATAGTACTCATGGTGATGAAAAATAAGAAATTAAATGAGAAATGACTTTACGCATGAATCAAGTTATCGTGATCAATATTTTAATTAGCAGTGCTATCCACTCGAACAATAATATATATCATTATTCATCGTTGTAAAAGTAATATATACTCATTTAAAACATATAACATAACATTTTTTTGAGGCACCCAAGTGGATTCTCAACCCACAAGTTTAAAGAGGAAAACAAAAAAAAAACTAAATTCATAATAATAGTCTCACTCATGCATAAATAGAATTATTTGAGATCAAGTGCAATTGATTACACTATAAAACTGGACCCTTTAAACCATTACTTTCAATCATTTGAAAACACCCTTCACACATTTCTCTCTACAAAAACTCCCCTTAATTCACACACACACACACACACACACACACACACTTTCTTGATCATAACTTAATTCCAAAAGGTCACAAACATTCACTCATAAAACTGATTAAAATACAACAATGTATAGCTCCATCACAGAGCACTCATCAGACCCTAACAAGAACTCCTTCCACTGGCGGAACAACTCCGGCGAGCTCGGCGTTTTCGAGGCAGCCCGATACTTCTCCAACGACCAAATCAACGGCCTAAATTTCTCCCAAAAACTAATCCAGGACGTCCAAAGACCTCCAGGTCGCAGAAGCCTGGACATGCCAATGAGATCAAATCCAACCAACCCTGATTTTCATCATCGTCATCATCATGATCACATGATCATGGATCATCAAAAGCCGATGAAGGAAGTCAAGAAATTCAAGCAGCCAAGCTCTCCAGGTGGCAGGCTGGCCACGTTCTTGAACTCACTGTTCAACCAAACACATCTTAAGAAGAAGAAATCGAAATCAGGCAAGAGCGATTTCGAAGACGAAAGCCCTGGTGGGAGGAGGAAGAGAAGAAGCAGTATCAGCCATTTTCGAATCACGAGCAATTTCCTGACAAGTAGTGATGATAAGAAATCATTATCAGGTTCGGGTCTTAGAACACCTCCTGTTTATGCAAACACTCCCACGAAACCCTGTCAGGAATTCAGGAAATTCCCTGTCCACGAAATGATCTCTTCACATGGTAGGAATTTCAAGATCACTCTCCTGGATGAGCTCCACGCTGAGAAAAATGGCAGAATCAAGAATGGGGTTTCGGATAAAACGATGAAGAATGCCAAATTAGGGTTTTCGGACATGAAGTGGGACCCATTATCAGATCAAGAAAGTGAGTTCAGAACGATGGGTACTCAAGAAGATGATGGTGCAGATAGTGATTCAAGTTCGGATCTTTTCGATTTGCCAAATCATGAATTGGATTTCTTTTCCAATGGCCTTCCTGTTTATGGAACAACCCATATGGATAAAATCAAGATTGCTGAATCTTATCTTTAAAAATATTTTCGATTTTCTATTGTAAATGATGTTTCATCCTGTAAACACTGCATTCATAGTGGTAATTTAAAAATAGAAAACGAAACATTGTTAGAAACAAGTGATTATTGGGGAAATTAAAATTGATTGTTTTTTTTTTTTTTTTTTTTTCCTTTTTTAAGGTGATCTGCTTTTTTTAAATGGGTTTAATGCATGAAACCCCTGTGATATGGAAAATTTGCGTTGCTCTCCCCCATGTTTTCAAAATGGCAAGAAACACACGTGTGATATGGAAAAGTCTGCACGTTTTCCCCTAAATCGTTAAACATGACAGGAGTGTGGTGCATGCGCCACATGTGCGAAATTTGTTGGTTTTTGTTCACTTTTTAAGTGTAAAAAGACTATAATAGTCTTACTTTTTGGTTTTATAATCTTTTTACTTCCTTCCTTATGGAATTTCAATTTAATTTAATAGCCTCACTTTTTATTTCATTTTAATTTAATTTAATATTATTTAATTTAATTATTGATTACTACATATTTAATTACTCGTTTTTATAATGTAATTTTATACCAAATATATATCATGTATATACTCCATTTATTACAATTTTTGTAGGAGAAATGTTTGGAAATTTACTCTATTTAATAGAATCCCTCTTTTACAACCTTAATTTTAAAATGAATTTATGCTCAAACTATTTTTCATTTGATTAAATTTTTCTTTTAAACTTTGTATACATATAATTTATTTTTTAATTTATTTTAAAACCAATAAAATAAATATTTGAAAAAATAATATAAAAAAAGAGAATAACTTCAAATTGTGGATTCCTTTGACACAAAAAATAAATAAAAATCTCTCAATTTTTTTAAAACATTTAATTAAACACTGTTCAAAATTAATTGAAATTAATTAATTAAACAAAAAAAACTAACAATTTCTCCCCACACTGTTCAAAAATATATAATATAAAGAAGTTGAAATCAATTAATTGAAATTTGCAAACTAACAATTAATTAAACAAAAAAAAAATCTCCCACAATTGAAACTAAAAATTAATTAAATAAAAAATTAAACAATTCATTATGTTCATCGTCTTCCCACAAACAAAAAAAAATCCTGAATAGCTCGTGAATAGCCACACACATTTCAATAATTAATATTATTATTTGGCATCTATTTGTTATTTAATATTTCAGTTTAGTATTAGGAAATAACTTGGATTTTTTTAACCAATTAGGAAATAATTAAATAGATTGATCAACCACCCTTACTTGATTTAATTGTAAGCGAAAATAACATCGATGTAAATAATTGTTAATAGTATGCAGATCGATATGAAAATAACTATTATTACATATATAGAAAGCATATTACAAGAGATAAAAGTCCTCTAAAAACCTTAATTTTTAAATTATACCACTGATGCCCCATTTGAGAAGAACCTGACTAATACAATATATCACTAATTAATTAAATTTATTAAAAATCATCGAAACTCCAGCCGATTATTAATAATAATAATCTCCCTAATACATTAATTAATTGGTAATAAACTATTTTTCCCCATAATTAACATATATAAGTCTCTGGGAGATCAATACAACAGCCCAATATCAGTCGAAGCCGCCGCCATCATAGCAATCGGCTGGCTCAAGCAATTCCAAGAGCTATTCACGAAACCAGCCAAGCCAACTCCAGCCACTCCGTTATCCGGGTGGAAGCCACACACATCGTTTTTGGGAGAGAGGTATTGAAAAAGAGAAGAAAGAAGAATAGAGATGTAGTTGCAGAAGGGAGAAGAAAAGAAAGAAAGAAGAAAAAAAAAACGTGGGGAAGAGGGAGAGAGAGAAAGAAAAAAAAATGGTGTTACTTTATTTTTTCTGAATTACATTAAGGGCATAACGGGGCATTACTGATAAAATTTAACATTGTTAGCTATAATTTAAAAAAAAAAAAGAGTGTGCAGTGTTAATCATATCACACGTGTGTTTCTTGCCATTTTGAAAACATGGAGGGAGCGACGTAGATTTTTCATATCACAGGGAGTTTCATGCATTAAACCCGTTTTTAAATCATTGAAAGTTGTTCACAAGTTTAATCTTTATGTACAGTTGAGAATGTTTCCATGTCTTCAACTTTTAGAAAAATTGTTGTTTGCTTTTGGAGATATGTGATAGATTGCCCCCAAGAATATGATTAAAGTGCACCCACTATAATAGATTGGGTATAATTGTGCATAATTAGGAATTATACTATTTCGATAATTGTACGTTGTTTGGTATAAGCAATGATGTTGAGCGGATTTTTTCAACATCACATTGAAATTTAATTTGTGGTTCACGTTATCACACACATGTACAAAAATAAATTAATTAGATATAAGTTTTTTCTTAAAAAAATTAATGAACTAGGGGAAATGGAAGTGAAAGAGACAATTAATTCATCTTCGAATTCTAATTATTACAATCTACACATTTATAAAGTGAGGTAGTACGTAATCTACAGGACTTATCATTAATTAGATAGAAGTTGAATAAGATTAATCAGGCTTAATTAACTCTCTTGTAAGACAAAATCCTAGAAAACATAAATTGGAACTTGAAAACCCTCATATTCCAAATTGGAATTATAAAATTTAAATTTGAATTATAATTTTCAACTAATTGATCTCCATATTATTGCATATATTAGAATTTTAAACTGGCGGTCCAAACCTCGATTTCTCTTATTTTAATTTAATTATATATTATGTAAAAATAACATTTTGTCTTTTTTACTCTTTAACCTCAAGTTGCATTGATTTTTTTTTTTTAATTATTATTATTACTATTTTTTTTTTTTTTTTTTTGTAATTTGTCTTATAACTCTTTAAGCTGTTAACTTTTGTAGATTTGTAGTTTGTAATTTGTTGTATTTAAAGTGTGATTTCTAATTTCTAAAATTGTGAGTTTTAACTTGTAGATATAAATTTTAGTTTTTAATTTATATCAAATTATTAATTTAAACAATTTTTTTATATATTACAATATCTTCATTTCTACTATTACATGTGAATTTAACTTTCAAAATTTTAATTGTTTTTAAAACCGGAAGAACTATTATTTCAAACTATAAACATTGATTTCCAAATCAAAACTAAATTATATATACATAGTTAAATTTCGATTCATCATTTTAAATTTTTTCAGCCAACGATTTCAAACTAAAACAACGGTTCGAACCGTTCGAGCACATCTAACAATGAGTGAAAATGAGAAATAAATTAAAGAAAAAAAAAAAAGGAAATGGACATCTTGTGTCCCTTATATTCGACGCTCCTTTCAAGGTTGAGCTAAAGTAGATTTTGTCGCTTTATAAAACAAAGCATGTTTTGTCTATTAATCATGGGATCAACATAGAAAACATAGTCCAACTTTTCTTATATTCTAATATATTAATGCTTAAATCATTCCGATTTAAAAAAATTAAAATTGAAATTAAAGCCAGCATATATATACCTTGGCCCGACTGGATTTTGGTTGGGAATGAGAAAAAACATCTAAAGTGATTGACATAAAATATAGTGGAAATGACCTAAGATACTGATGTTAAATTCGATATCTAGTAATTGAGATTGAGTTTAGTATTTAATCCAAATTAAAATCTTTGTTACATTATCATGGCCTTTCGGTCGATTTATTTTCTCTCAATCATTAATTTGTAATTAGTCACACCATTTATAGGAGATCGAGTTGATATAATTGGCTAACAAGATATATGAGAAGTGATAATTATAATATGAAATCATCACTTATATGTAACTCATACCAAAGTTGGATAAACTGAAATTATAAAGTGTCAACGATGTAATGAGCAACTAATAAAATTGGTAGAAAATTAGAATTCAGAAAGAAAATGTTGAGGAAATAGCCAGGGAGGTACTTATAATTTACGTTCACTATTTTTAATTTATTAAATAATAGATTAAACATTAGGAGTAGCTTAAAGTTTATTTTGATAATTACAAACATTTAACTACTACTACAACTACTTAAAACGACAGTATAAAAGTACACAATTTCTCCTACTTTACTCTTTAATAGTGACATTTACTAAATGCAACTGAGATGTGTCATACAAATTTGGAATGAACAAAATTCTAATCATGTTTATTATGTATATAATTTGTAGAATTCTATAACTTTATTTTACATTTTTATTTATCTATTTTTCTACAATTTCCAATAAAAATTTCTTTTTTCAAAATAAAATAATATATCATCTATTTTTTTCTACATTTTTCAATATGACGTAACATTTTAACTATAATTGTACTCTATAAAATCTCAAAACAAATACAAGAATATCAAAATTTATTTAAATCCAAAATCTAAACTTATAAAATCCACATGTATGCCCCAATCCAAACATATCCTTATTATAAGAGACGAAAAAGTAAATTGATAACTCAAATCGATCATTTTCTCGAGCAATCTATATATGGCCCAATTAATTCTCACCTCTACACATCAAGTAACATTAACCAAGTACAACATCGAAGAAATTAACATTTAACAGCCCAGCATTAATAAATATTTAATTCCACATATATATTTTGGTCAATTTATTATGGGGTCATTTTCATTAGCAAAAGGTGCAGTCAGTAGTCTTTCTCAGGCCAGTGTATTTTGTAATCACCCAAATATATATACCTCACATGTGAATCTCCCAAATCAGTCCAATACAACTTTATCGACTCATCCCTAAAGTTAATTCGTACATTATTTAATTGTATGCCTAGTTAAAATATTTTTAAGTGAAAGATAACAATATAAGCAAATGCGGGAAAATATAATATATGATTTTTCTGTGACTTGTACTCTGATTTAGTAATTAAAATTAATAAAATTTTATTTTTTTATTATAATAATTCCTCTTTTAATTTTCCGAATTGTAGTACTATATATGATTTCGAATATTTGTTTGTATGAAAGAAAACTATTTAAAAAGGTCACAGGTGTTTTATTGGTTGAAAATTAAAAGAAATTATGTGATATAATTTGATTCGACACGGACGATAAAAAATTCATTTTGCATGATTTATTAAATATAACAAACAAGTTTAACTCAATTAACGATATAATCATTTTCGAAGCCATAAATGTGGATGATAGAAATATATATAATGAACATTTCGAATCAAGTAAAATATATTATCATCCACAATGAATGAACAGTTACTTGATAGTAACTGTTCATTATATAATCATTTTCGAAGCCATAAATGTGGATGATAATATATTTTACTTGATTCGAAATGTTGACTAGCAATTTAGAAATTATATAATTTCTTGCTTATATAGTGAAGAAAAATTGAAAAGTAACTGTTCATTCATTGTAGATTGGTCTACGCCTCTACGGCCTGTAGGCAAAATGTTTGTTTAAACTATAAATGGGCTACCCATATTATTGTAAGAGCCCATTAACTGAGGTCCACTAGACTTGGATATTGCCTGAATTAGAGGATCCGGGTCTGAAGGAAAGTTTCAGAGTCCAATCTATTTAACCCGATGTAAACCACTTATTTACAAAAAAAAAAAAAAAAAAAAAAAAAAAAAACATTATACACTGTACATTCACTTGACCAAAATTAGAGGTTGTAACTCTACAGAAATAATTCTCCAATTTGTGAATCTTTTACATCATTTGTTTTCTTGTTCAGAAATAATTAATTACAAACTCTCTCTACCCCTCTCTTCATATATATAAATTACATATCTAGTAATACTCAAAAAACAAAATAAAAATTGTATGACGGTTTATACCCACTTTGAATGCGGTTTCTTCATTATTAATATCGTGACAAACATTTGAGTCCCACAAAATCTTATATTTTCTGATAACATAAATCAAAACAATTCATGATTTTATCCTCTCATAAAATCTAAATTAACTATACCTTTTGTTTTAAATAATCAAAGAATATTAATTATGGTTGCCGAACAAAGCCTAACAACACCCGCAATAAGAAAATGACTCCCAAAACCCAATATTCATGATAATAACAATAATTTTATTATTATATAATGACATCATAATAATAATAATAATAATAATAATTATTATTATTATTATTATATATATTGGGACCATTTTTCCTACTTACTAAACATGTAACTTGCAAACTCCAAGGAATGTGTTGTTCAAATATCAACGATTACAAACCTTAATCCATGGTCAATACCCATTCCACATTAACCTACATTTTAATTAATTAATGCTGACTATAATTAAAAATATGATTAGCATCTAATATTTAAATTAAGGGCCCCATAACTACTGTTTGCTACGTACTAAGCATCGAAGAACAAGAAATATACTAAAACCGGACATGCTTGGGTGGGAATTTGATACCTAAATCATAACAAAGTTGTGAGTAGACATACCTAATTACCTGCAATAGCAATTCTCTATTTTAGTTCTTTTTTAACTTCATTTTTCTACATTATATCATATTATTCTCTTGCTCAAATGGAAAGTTAACATTCCATAATTTTTTCTATTTATAGAAATACGTTGACTGGAGTCTTGAGTACTAATTGCTACATTGCTTTTTTATATGCTTTCCTTCTTTTTTTTTTTTTGGAATATGAGTCTAGATTTATCTACCTAGTATATACTTTTTTTTTTTTAAATTGTGGAAGGGTAATTTAGTTATTAAAGAAACCACCCAAATTCTCCTACCCAAAACTAAGTTTTCTTACTTTGGTTTTCCCCTAATTTCATCCCATGATAAAATTACTTTATGTGCTTCAAAATAAGATTATTGTTTGTATAATTATATAAAATATTTAGAGGGATAATTATTGCAAAAATCACGAACTTTTCCTAAAATTGTAATTTTAACATGACTTTTGACTATTAGCAAATTTAACATGAGTTTCAAGTCTCATACATCTGTTATTAACGAGCATATTTTGGGCATTTCAGAAATCCCTAAAATTTTAGAAATTATGAAAAAAAAAACCCTCAATTGATGTTAATAAATGTAACAATATAATAAATATATATTAATTGACCTAAAAACATTATTATTATTATTAATATTTTTTTGAAGAAATCTAAAAACACTAATTTATAAAGTTAAAAAATGTTCGAAATATATCTATTAATTACAAATACACAAAACATAAAAATTATATTACATTTGCTATTAGTCAAAAATCATTTTAAAATTACAATTTTGTAAATGTTGACTATTTTGCGACAATCACCCAAAAATAAAATAAAATAACTCCATATTTATCTCTCTTGGACTCTCTCTCTCAAATGAAAATGAAATGAAAATATGTGAAAAAGCGGTGAAGTTGGGTTATGTTTTTGGTAGTGGGGTAGTGGAAATGATGCGACTCTCATCACTATATCCGCTTCAACCTCAGCGTTTCCACTCTCAATTAAATACCCTTCACTATACTCCACATCACCCACCTCCCACTTTCTCCATATCTCTTCACTGTTCATAAGGTATGCGTTGACAACTCTTCCTCTTTCTTACATTATCGCTCAAGCTCTAACCTTTTCCTTTAATTCGCCACTTTTGGTCTGCTTTTTTTGTTTCTTGATCGTTGTATCTGACCTGGGCCTTCGTTCAAATGCTTGTTCTTGCTTTTCTCGTGTGAGTTATTCATGGGCTTTTCAGATTAATTGATTGTGTTCTTTGTGTTTGTAAAAATGACTGACTGAATTGGGTGGACTTTTTGTTCAACCAATTGGTGTTCCTAGTTCTTGTTTTTTTCTTCTTGATTGTGTGAACTTTTATGTGTTTGAAGTTGGGTGTTGATTAGCACGTGGAAACTTGAATTCTTGAATTTTAGTTTCTTGTAGAACATTTGAGATGATTTTCGTTGTATGTTGGTAGAAATTTAGAACTCTGTTACTCATTCTTGCCTTGAATTCATTTTAATATCATGTCCTATAGCTTTTTAGTCACAAGATTGTTCGATGGTTTTGATGTTTCTGATTTTCCTTTTTCATCAAACCTTCAGTTTCAGTTTTAGTCTAAAGAATGGAGTCTTTAAGCTATGCTTGTAAGGGTAGAGCTTTGCTGTTTACTGATGATACAGATTACCAAGTTGATAGTCTTGTGAGAAATAGAAATATGTTGAAGAAATGGGATGGGGAAGATGCAGTTGAGAGCATGGGATTTATGGAGCCTCTTATGCCTAATACCGTGAAAAACTCGTTTCTTAGTAACCAATGCTTGGAAACCTCTGGTGATGGCACAGATGATGCTTCTACTATCACATTAAACTCATTAATGGAATTTGGCAAAAGATTTTCCGGTTATGTGAATAAAGCCAACGATGAGAAGTTTGCTACTCCAAGAGAATCCAATGGGAATCCTTTGTCTATGGACAACTCAGTGTTGTCTTCTCCAGAGCCCTCCATCTCAGCAAAAAGACAGCGAATTACGAATTTGCAGTCTACAATTCCTACTTGCCAAGTTTACGGATGCAACAAGGACTTGAGTTTGTCAAAGGATTACCACAAAAGGCACAAAGTATGTGATGCTCATTCGAAAACTCCTGTGGTTATTGTTAATGGCATCCAGCAAAGGTTTTGTCAGCAATGCAGCAGGTAATATATCTCTTCTCCATCATGTCCCAAATAGCTATGATTTTAGTAATCAAGATTATGTTTATGTCATATGAGTAAACAGCTCAACAATTTTCAAATGAAATGATTCTATATGACCTCTGTTGCTACATCCATTTTACATATTGATGCATGATAAGTAAATCAATTCTTGATAATATTTCTTCACATAAGACTAGAGATGTTGTTTTGGATGAGTTATGAGATAAAATTTGTCTTCAATATGAAATGTAGGTTTCACATACTAGCTGAATTTGACGAAGGCAAGCGCAGTTGTCGTAAACGCCTCGCTGGCCACAATGAGCGTCGTCGAAAACCTCAATTCGACACTCACTTGGGTAAGGCTGCAGAATTACTTCATTTAACTATGGGTAGATCGTTGGCTGAGATTAGTTCTGTTTCAGGATCCACATATTTCACAGATGTATCAAAAACATCCTTGATATTCTCAAGAATTCTCCCTAGTGGTTTCTTTGGTCATCAATACAACGAGCCGACAAACCATAGCAGAATCCTTAAGTTGGAAGAGGAGCCAAGCCAAATATCAGTCCTCCATTTCCATGGACTTGAAAAACAGTATCCTTCGAAGAACTGTCTCAACTCTCCATTGTCCCATCACGAGTTCTCCGGGGGCTCAAATTCAAGTTGTGCTCTCTCTCTTCTGTCAGCTCAGTCACAGAACTTATCGAGCAACTCGGAAGGCATTTCAATGGCTCCTAATCTCTTTACCCTTCAGAACTCTGCTACACCTTTGGGAGAAACTGTCGGTTCTGAAATTCCAGAGACGGCATTTTCACAAGACCCGAACAATGTAATGCTGAAGAGCTCTCTCTCTCATAAAGGTACAAACACTGTCGATTTGCTTGAGTTGTCGTTGCATCTACAAAGAGTGGAACAGCAGAAATACTTTGGCCAGGTGAAGCTCGAAAACGGGGTCTTCTGTGACTCCATGATTGCTCGAAAATGAAAGATTCTAGAGGTTTAAATATTTGCTTGTACAAGACCAAGACCAAGACCAAGACCAAGAAATACTTTGGCCATTAGAAACCAAGACCAAGAGACCTTGATTTTGGACAAAATATGTAGTTGTTGCACCATTGTAACATGTAATGTAATTAGTGTTGGAAAGCATGTAAACTGTAAGATTTATTCAGTTCATCTAATTTTATGTTGTTTGGTCGATTTTTTTAGCTTGTTTCTCGATTGGTTAATGATGGATCGGTTTAGTTAACATCATGATTCATTTCGTATTTAAATAGTATTTCATATTTTTTAAATTTTAGTATCATCAATATGTATAACAGATTTAAAGTGATATGATTAACATTAATTAAATTATTGCAAATGGGTTTATCTATCACGCATCCTAAGCAATAAAAGAATGATTAAACTAAAAGGTTTTGATTTAGGTATGATAAAAAGTGATGGGTTATCATTCTCTGTTGCATATATGTTTGTTCTCTTGCATGTGTATACACGTGTGTACCCACATACACACCTTTATTCTTGTCTTAAAGTTTGCAGGCGTGCGTAATTAATCACATTTATTTTCTTTTCCCTATTATATATTTCTTGCTTAAGGCCATTATGTTATTATAATTAGCAATTTTGAGGTACTTTAGGCACTATTATTCCAATTTTCATTTAAATTTTGATTAATGTGCTTTAGAAATATTTCTCAAGCTTAAACTAATTTTGTACAAATGTTAAACTTGAGTATGTTGAGCTGTTTATACTGGTTATATTTGAGCTGAGGTTTTAGCTCTTAAATAAATGTGAAAACATGATGTGTATTCTTGTTAATTTGCTATTTTAACCAATAGAGGATTTTGAAGTTGAGTATTGAATAATTTAATTTTATTTCGTCTCTAATCTTTCATCATTTGTTAACTTTTAAGTAACTTTTTTCCCCCAACTCTTTCCTAGGAAATCAAACTAAGGCACGAAGCACATGGTTTTGACCTTTGTTAATTTGGTTACTTTGCAGAGTTTTTATGAACTTTGATAAGGGACCACAATTAATTTGTTAATTAATTAGTACTATAATCCATGTATTGATCAGACTTAAAATTAATTCGTTGGTAATCAAAAACTCTAATGGGCTTATTATTGGCAGTCCATCATAAGTCCATTGGGGACGAAATCCAATTTCTCCTAATTGTAACAATGATCATTTTGTAATTAGGTCCACTCAAATTAATTCCTCTATATCTAATTCACATTCTAAAACTTTTAATATACACCACCTATACATTTTACTCAAACACATACTTGATAATCATTCATTCACAGTGTACTAATATTGAAGAAATGGAGAAGAGATATTATCCAAACAGCTGACCAGAAAACTATAAGTATAACCAATATTCAATAATAATTGAGAGGAACAAATTCCACTTAGTACAACATAAGTTACATTAAAGAAAAGCTTGAGAAGTACTGAAATTAACTAAATAACTAAGTGGCACAATTCCATACCCCAAATTGGCTCAAAATCAGCCAACTTTTCTTGGTGCCACCTCACTTTTGATCCATGTATGTTAAGCCTACACCAAAGAGGCACAGGATTATAATTTTTTTCCAACAAAAAACCTTATAATTTTCTGTTTCAAGAAACATGAATAAAAAAAATATTATATTGTTACATTAATGTTACTGTTGGTGCAGGAAGCAGATCCTTGTGGGGTACTTGGAATGTACCTAGCCCACTGTCACAAAATTTAAAAACAACATCAAATTAGATTAGTGACATAATTAATGAGTTAGAAAAGATTTATTCATTTTAGGGTTTCATGTTTGATCTATGAACAGAGAAATTAACTCACATTTTTTGCAGCTGCACTAAAAGCCTCTCGATGTGGTATTTCTGGATTTGCTGCTTTGATGCGCTGTATCTCCTCTCTGTAAAAAAAAAAAAAAACAAGAAAACAAAACATTTCAAGTTTAATTCTTTTTTTTTCTTTCCATATATATATATATATATATATATATATATATATATATATATGGAGAATTAATACTATATCAGATGATTAAAGTGAATGAAGATTAAGATGTGAATCGAATCGTACTTCATGAATCGATTGTATGCAGATGGAAGCCTGTGTTTCTTCTCAGGAGCTGCAAAAATGTTGATCAAGAATTGTGAATAAAAATTTGAATTACGAAAACAATGAATCTTTTTCTCTCAATAAAATTAAGATTTAAACATAGATGCATCGATCGATGCTTACGTTTAACCACAAATGGCGCATTAGGTGACAAGGACGAGTCGTTGGATGTGGATGAAGACGAAGATGAAGATTGCCCCTTCTTAAATTCATTACAGAAAGGCTGCAGTTTAATTAAGGAGATGATCATATATTAATTAATTAATTTCAATGATATTGTAATGAAATAATATAACAAGGAGCACCTGATAATGAAGACTAGTTTGATGATCTTGAGGAGGCTGAGGCTTTGTGCTAAGAAATGAGAGATTACTGCAATGCCCACATTTCACTGTCAAAGGCTCCAACAATCTCTTGCATGGAATTCCAACCTATAATTAATTTATTAGACCACTTTATTTCTAGCAAATCAAACCTAGCTAACATTATTACAACATTAATCCACAAACTTCCTTCATGAGAGAAACATCAATATTTAATCAAAGTTTGTCTACATAAAGTATAAATTAGTTAAATTCTGCATGGTGGGATAAAATATAATACCGCAAGAACAGTGTTGCAGAAGGTGCAGCGAACATAGCAAACATGTTGATCAGATGGTTGATTAACCAAATCCATGGCCAATATTTCGATCTATATAAATGCTAAAGAAATGTATGGGTATTTATAGAGAGAGATATTCAAAGTGAAAATTTAGGGCTTGGAGCTTCTTAATTACCAGCTGGAAATATAGCATCAAAATAGAAATTCTAGGGTTACTAAGCTGCTCATACTGTACTAATATTTTTGACTAACTGACAAATAGGGCTGGCAATATGCAAGCTGCTATACACACACATACATATATATTTACAACATACGAAAACTTATATTAAGTCGTCTCACTGATTTAATTCCATGAGACGTGGTCTCACTATTTATAATTCAAACTCATTTTCACAAGTTAATCTCATCTATTTTATGGGTTGTGGATTGAGTTTCACAAGAGACGTATTATTTGAGTCCTAAACAAGTAAACATAATATGAACCCAGATATTATATAATAAGGAAAAAGAGTATGATATTGGAGAAATCTGATTTGATTCTTATATGAGGCCTTGAATTGATATGTTATATATTTGCATTAAAAAACAACTAATACTATTTTAAATTTGTCTCATATAAATTTAAGGTTTCTTATCTTTGAATTATCAAGAATAAATGTTTCTTGTTAGGCTGATATCAGTCTAAATACGTTTAGTTAATATACTTTACTCGTACGGCTATGCAAAAATAGAGAACAAATATAAAGAGGGCCAAATTGATAGTACCTTTTTTTTTATTGAAATACATGTTATTATTATCATCGAACTCATAAGCTACTTACATCACTTACATTAAATTAAATACTGCAAAACTCATATCCACCATGCTTCATTGAGTTAAGTCAATTTATATAATGTATGAATCCTAAACATGATTGTCAGAAATGGGATTGCTTACTCTATTAAGATTTTCTGTCCTAATAATTAATAGAGGTCAAACATAACGGTTTTTGAGTCATTGGATGAGAAAGAACAACATAAAGATAATCGACATTTTGACATGTATATATATATATATATATATATATATATATATATATATATATATATATCCATGGACAAATTATTGGTAATTTTGTTTTTTAAGTGTAACCCTAATTTTGCTTCCCTTATGTGATGGGTGATATTCTCAAAAGGTGGTTCCTGTCCCTTGAAACGGAGACGTGTTTGTTTTTTAGGGGGAAAAAAAGTTTTAATTCCCTCATAATTTTGTTGATATACTCTCAATAAAAAATTTACAATAGAAAATCTCTCATTAATATCATAACGATAATAACAGACATTCATGTACCACGGAAATAATCTGTGAAAAAAATAAAATCGTAATAAAATTAGATCAATCCACACTTCAGAGACTGACTTGTAAAATTGGTTTTGGAATATTGTAGGCAATGGTAATTTTAATATATACGAGTTATATTTCCAAAAAAAAAAAAAAAGGAAAGTAATAAACTACCTAATATTCCCCATAAAAAAAAGCCCACAAGAATAGAAAGACCATGTAGACTGCTTATTCTATTTTGAAACAAAATCAAGTCGAAAACATAAAGACACAAGTTGAAATTGACCTAAATTGAAGGGATTCCATGGAAAGCCAACGGAAAAAGTGGGTGCAAACATATAAAGAGAAAGATGAAATTGACAAGAGCCAAAATCATTTGTCACAATCATGATGATAATTTCAAAGTGGGGGGTTTTAGTGTCATTTTGTTGATGGGACTTATCTTTTTGATTGCCAAACATGGAAAAATTGGCCCATTTCGCACTTGGTTTCACTACTTTCTTTGCTCGTGTAAACCGACTTTCCCTAGGTCTACCCCAAAGGCCACCATCCGTACCACTATTTTAATTCTTCTTTTGTCTTTATCACTATTGCTACCTGGTTTTTTGGTGTGTGTTTTGGGGTACACATATATATGATACTTCATATTAGGAGTTCAACGATATAATAGTCGATTTTAAGTGTTGCACGATATAGAATGTTACTCAACATTTGATTTTGTCTCGAAAAGTTGTGTTCAGCTCACCCTGACCAAACTAGATACATTTTTATTCAAGCTAATGATATGTTAGAAGTGTTCCAATTTGAATATGACGATGCACATTAATATAAATAACAATAAATTTATTCCAGCCAAGTCCATAAGAAACATGTTTTTTTCAGCAAAAAATAATGTTATTTGGTCAAAAATACCCCTCATTCTCTTTTCAGTTGTCCCTAACTTGATTTCCTTAGAAGGTGGGTACGCAAAAATGTCAATTTTTATTATATTCAATGTTTTGTCATTTTATAACTATCTAAAAAATTTATTTATCTTATTAGACTATTACTGTGGTTGTCCCTTAATATACATACATTAATAAATAAATCAACTATGATTATTAACTTGAGCACAATCATACAAGATTTCTACTTTAAATTGATTGATTTAGCTAATTAATTATGTATAGAGGATGAGATTTTGGTGTCATGTTTTGATTGATGAACAAGTCCAAGATTCCTCGTTTCTTCCTAGAAGGTTGCCATGCATGCAAAGCTACAGTGGGATTCATGACTTGTTTATTTCTCATATATATATGCTTTTGATGTTTTATATGGATTTAGGTACAATCATTTGATCTATGAATGTGCTCTTTCTTATCTATTCTGGGAACCTTGGATTCGACATATCTATACTGGTGTTTTCTTTTTCAGCTCTTTACCGCATGGTGCACGCACACACACATGCGTGTGTCTGTGTGTGTTTAGATTCTGTTTGCTTCTGTTGTTCTGTCCCTATCGTCTCAACCTTTATCAACAAGTGGAAACCCATTAATTCTTGACTTAATTGGTTAGGGTTTAGGATATTTATGTTTAATTCTTTCATTGAGGTTTAGTTTAATTCTTTCAAATTAAATATAAAACTCTATACGTGTTTTTTATTTTAGAAATTCATTTTCGTCCTGCCTATTAAGTGTTCTAGTTTCTTCAAAGTTTCGATAAAAACACTTTTACATTTATCACGGTATCTAATAAAATATGAATTTATTTAAATAAGTTAGAGAATTATCAAACAAAATTTGAAAGTAAATGCTAAAATATGAGCATTTATTTACATAAATCTAGGAAATTATTGAAATAAATTTTGAAAATTTACTCATAAATCTGAAATTAACTAAATAAAGTAAAAGGATTACCAAATAACTAGTGAATATTATTTATATAAATTCAGGACTTATAATTTTCTAATTTCATTTATGATAATATTCAGGAGTGTATAATAATTCTTACATTTATTTTCTTACTTTTAAGATTTTATATGGTATATATTTTTAAGATATATTTATAAAATCTTAAGTTTTTGCTTAGTTTAGATATTTTGTTTGTTAATTTGTTGCTCCATATAACTATTTAAATATTGTTATTAGGTAAATGAGTTTTCATTTTGGAAATCCTTAAATACAAGTGAAGATTATGAAGCCCAAAAAAAGGAAAGATAAAATAATGAAGCCCAACATCCCTTACATTCTTACACTCCAATGTTAGTGTAACTGGGCCTGTTTTCGACTGATAAGGTAATAATCCAATCCAGCCTAGTTTGTCCTGTTTACTCGATCGATTCTAAAATCAATCTAATATTCAAATTATGCTCGTTAATGTTCTTCAAATTTATTTCACACATAAAAATTCTTGATTTTACATAAAATTCCTCATCCTTTATATTTCTTACTTTTTTTTTTTTTTTTGGGAGTTAACTAGGTGTACAAGTTTCATTCAACTAATTTTGAGAAAGAAAGACATTCGAATGGTTTTGTGAGAGAATTATTGAATACGAAATAACCCAAAATCGATCAAATATATTAACTGAAATAACAACGATAACATTAGCAATGATCCAAATGCTTGAAACTAATTCCAACTTTGTCCCACAACAAAACTGTCGATAACTAACAAAGCCATCCAAATCCTAACAACAGAAACGCCGAAAGAAGCAAAATACGTATACTCAGTGGATAAAAAAACGATCTATTTCTTAATCCCGTTGGGAAGCTTAGCAGAAACATCACCAGAAGGGTTGAGTTCGTCCCAAGCTTCGATCCAAGTGACCATGGCATCTGCCAGCGTTGTGAAGTAGGGATCAATGGACGAAAGCTTTGCCTTCACCAGCTTGGCCAACTCAAGATAGCACTGCTGAACAGTCGTGCATTCTTTTGGAAGAGTTAATGATTGGAAGAATGGAATGATATCTTCTTGCCAGTATATACCTTTGTACTCCTTTTTCAGATTCACAAACGGGTTGCTGGCTTTGCTGTGCCAGATGTATGGGAGACCAGTTTTCACACCCAGATTCAAGTGGTCGCATATAACCTGAAAGTTACGTTTATTATTTCACGTTGATAAGATATAGAGTGATCTGTGAAATTTTATGACACACTAGCAAACCTTACAAGCAAGAAATCAAATATGTGAAGTCAAGTTTTCAAAAGCATCGTCTTTGGTTTTACGTACCCTTATATCTCGACTGCTAAAGAGTTTTCTTGTATAGAATAGGGGTGTGAAGAGATAATGCAGTTTGTGAGCTACTAGGGATCAGGTCGAAGAAAAATCGAATTTGATCCGAAGGTAATCATGTCGAGCTTGATCTCGAGCTACTCGAGTAGTTCACGATCTCAAATTCGAGCACATTATACTCAACTTGACAAGCTCGTGAGTCTAATTGAGTAGAATCAAGCATATGCTAAATTTACAATTTTGCCCTTGATATGTTATTAAAAAATCCATTTTAAGCTTTATTTTAGGAATTTAAGCTATCTTATCAAAATTATTTAGGTGTCAAGTCGAGTCAAACATGAGCATAAAAAAAAAGCTCGGTCGAGTTTGCGTCGAGCTCGAGCCTCGAATTTTGCAATCGAGTTCGAGTTTGATGGTGCTTGACTCATTTACATACCTAGTATAAATCCACCACAATTTCATCATATGTATTACTAATATAGTAAATTCTATGAACTATCACTTACAAACAGGATCTCTTAGTCATGAGTCTTAGCATAAGAATTCTATTTAACGATGAAAAATTATCAATTAATTCAGAAACGAAAGATTTTGTAAGGAACGTGAAAAAGCGCTTAAAGCTACCTTGGTGCACCAGCCAGCCCACATGTCATCATAACGCCCAATCGGCTGACCATCACCCATGAGACCAAAGTACATTGCAGGGCCGATCAGGTCACGATTGAAAGCCAAGTTCATACCACACATCGGGAAAATAGTACCCTTGGGAATCGTCAAAACGGCATCTACATATCTGGAGAGGAAAATACCACAATGAGCAAAACCGACTAATAAACAGCATTACATATATAGTCATGAAATTTTGATGGTTTTTGCCTTGTATTCCTCTCACGGGGCTTAACGAGCTGGGTAGGTGCATCGTAATCAGGGATATTGAGCCAAAGACCATGAGAAACGGCCGTGGGGACACCCTCGCGGAGACTGAAAGGGTACCCTCGAACGAAATCTGCACCTTCCCTATATGGATCATAAAGAGTGTTGAAGAAAAGAGGAGTGGATGGACTCAACAAATTCTTGATGTGCTGCTCAAGAGCATTGATATCTTCACCAGATGGATCTTTTGCAACCTGCAAACCAGGAAAAGATAACGTTTATCGATTATGTAACTCAAACCATGTTACTAAATTTGACTTGAGATTTACAAACTAGGAATGATCAGCAAAGTGCAGGGGACTCTGTATGGTTTTACAATTACAAACATTCTATCGTCTATCGTTACAAATTAAATTATATTCTCACACTAAGAGTATTGACTAGAGAAGTTATCATAAAAGCATATATTAATACAGATCAATAGAAATCTAAACAAAACAGACAATTATCAAATTCCAGAGATCAAAACATCTGGGAACTAAAGCAGTAAACAAACAAAATAAGATGTGACAAAAGAATTACAATTTAGACCAATCCCAACAAACAAATCTGCTACAGAAAATCATCAAACAAGTAATTTCAAACATAAATCCTATTTTAATCAGAAATAAAAATTCATAACAAAAATATCTTAATCATGCACAAACCCAAAACCCTTCTTCAAAA
This sequence comes from Scutellaria galericulata, assembly GCA_946896805.1. Lineage (NCBI taxonomy): Eukaryota > Viridiplantae > Streptophyta > Magnoliopsida > Lamiales > Lamiaceae > Scutellaria > Scutellaria galericulata. The sequence continues at coordinate 1,998,401 of OX335791.1, read as the reverse complement.
CCCCACAAGATCCAAAATTTTCAAACCCCATATCAAAAAGATCCAATCTTTCATTACATCTGCAACTAATCAAGCAAAACCCCAATTTCCAACACCAAAAACAAGAAATCCCAAAATCAAGAATTTACAGTAATCAGAGATTAAGGGAGGCAATAGTATACTCACAAAGCAATCATCATCAATGGTGTAAATATACTTCTTCTTTGAGACCATGTAGCCAAAGCATCTACAAGCAGAGTCTTTGAAAGAGATGCAAGAGGCCTTGGGGCCAAGAATTCTGTTGATGTCATTGCGATTGTAAAGTTCATAATCGAAGCCATTAGGGACATTGATTGTTCTCGAAGGGTCGCCATCTTGAACGATGATGAGATGGTATTGCTCAAAAAATGGCCTCCACATCTCCAAGAAATCTAGGTTTCTTATTGTGGGTATCACTATGTCTAACTCATCCTTCAGCAGAGGTGTTGCTCTTCCTCCTGCCATTGTTTCTATCTCTCTTCTCTGTGTGTGTTTGTGTGTGAGAGAGAGAGAGAGAGAGAAGAAGCAGAGATGACGGATATAAGATTTGGGGAAGAAGGTCGTCTTATATAGGAGAAACAGTCACCATTTCCCAACCAGTCTAAGCGAGAACTAGTCTCTGTTCTTCCAAGATCTGTAGTAATTATGATTTATTTAATAATAATAAATTATTAATAATAATAATTCTATATCATAACAATTTTATGTGTTGGGTAGAGATGATAATGGATAGATTACTCGTCCAATTAGAAATATCCATAACCCAAATCTTATGAAATTTAAATTATATTAATGTACTGAAATATTGTTAAATTGAAATATTCATTCATTTTCATCTCAAATTTTCTCAATATTGTCTCGACTACCCACTACCCAAATCCTATAATATAAGGTATCCGAAAAAAATAAAACCGAATATTAATGTGATTTTTCTTTCTATCTCATACTCAGTTAAAACTATCGATATTCGCCCTATTAGGATTTGAAGGACATGATATCCGAATTCATCAGCTTGCGATACTATCATCTCTACATAATAAGCTATATAATTAATTAATGTTATAATAACTAGATGTAATATCCACACAAATCATATACTTCAAAAGAAAAAAAAAACGTTTTACTTGTTCATGTAACATAAACTACATATATAGAATGTTATTATTGTCTAATTTTAAAAATTAAAATTTGCTAGAAAAGATCATCTGCGAAAATATGATTTCCTAGTTTGAATAATTTCGAGTTTATGTCTTTTCTCTCATTCTTAAATGATACTATAATATTGTTCGTAACATATATATTCTATTATGCATATAAATAAGATCATTAATACAGCATCTAATGTTTATAGAACTATAAAGGGATTCGTTATAATTAAGCATATATTAAAACGCTCAATTAATATGTCGCACACTATGGAATCATATAATAGTTCCACTATGTAAATATGTCATGTATGAGTGAGTATGACACGTCAATTATGTTTTTGTCATTACGTGTTTATTATGGTACTAGAGATCATTTTGCATAACGTGTAATTGGTATTTAAATTAAATAGAAATATCATTGCAATAGAAAGGTTCCACTGAATACGTCGTGGGTGGGTTGAAGAAGTTCGATGAAAAATGACAGTCAACCGAATTGATTGGTTTACAAAAAATAAAGTTTCAATTTAACCAGTCAATGTAATAATATGGAAGTTTTATAGGAAAAAATATATATATGAAGATATTTTTTTTAATTTGGTTTATTTGTTGAACTCAATTGCTTTATTTAACAATTGATTGTGCCACAACAGTTATAGATTTTAGGTACAATTTTGAATTTCAGGTTGGCAATATTCTTTAAACTTTTATTACTCCATTTTATCAAATATATTCAATGAAAAAGGAAAAGGACCTGCAATTTTTTTCGCATAGTTGGATGATAAATTGGAATATTATAAATCATATTGTAAATTAATAGTGTGAGTTGAATTTTGGGATTAAAAAAAAACGAAATAAAAATAAAGAAAAGATTTAAAGATTTGTTGACTTGTTGTCTTTAATGCCTTTTTTTCCCTATAACACGACAAGAAATTTCTGCATAAGTTAAATCTTTATGAGAAAATATACATTGAATAAGATTAAGGATGCGAAATAATATTTTCATTGGTTCTTAATTATAGATTAAAAAAAAAAACTCCAAAACAAGAATCATCATGAATGAAATAGAATAAGAACTTATGACATAAAATGATATTATATGCCTCCTGATTATTATACTAAATTTTCGTATGGAGATCTAATTAAATAAAAATAATACATTTCGAATTCATATCAATTTATTCATAACGTATGAATCCATTTCTAGAGACACGTCTCCTTAATTAGTAGCTCTTATTTCGAGGCATGTTTCTTAAATAATTGTGATTTTATCATAAACATGTCTTATTAAATATGACTATTGACGAATCTTTACTTAACAATATATGTCTATATACGTACGACTAAATATCTAACACGTCGGGTCCATGTTACCATCATTTGAAAGAATGCTAAAATCATTAAATAAATATTTTTTTTTAAAAAGAGTTGATTTTTTATATTCTTCTCTATTTTCCACGCGCAATTCCCAGCCACGTGTCATATTTCATGGACTTATATTCCTAATTTTCAAATGAAAAGAAGCCACCGTCTGCTACCTAATAATTGCCTGGAAATTATGTACGTGCTTACTTTTCAACTTTCTATTTCTTATTTTTTTCTTTATTTATTTCTCAATAAATATTTAAACAAATATATTTATGAATGCATACCAACATGTGTTCAAAATTTTAATACCTTTGACACGGAGTGAATAAGTGAAATATCATTGGTTATTTTTCCATTTTTATTGTTTGGTTATTACAACGTGGATTGGCACCTAAATATCTTAGTTATATTATCTTAGATATATGTTATTTCTATAGCCAATAATATCATAAAAGATGTACATGTAAGTAACAACCCCTTAACAGTACTATATATGCTACTAAATTTAAGATTAGTTTTGTGGTAACAAAGCTATGTTTCGAAAATTGCATTAATTGGATCAAGATGCAATGAAATAATTTAATACCATTGTAACATCACTTATAAAGTCAAATTAAAATTCGACATAAATCGGTCTTCTTTCTTATTAGCGATGGTGAAATTATAAAGATATCTTAATTACTTTTAGATCCATTTTATCAGAATATGAAAGGATATCATAAGTACTGTTGTTATTTGAAGAAAAGCTATTACCATAAATTGTATAAGTACTATATGCATACATAAATTTATTTGAATAAAACAACATTTTACAACATTCAAAATCGATAAGATATATAACAGTTTTCCAGATATTATTGTTATGTTCATACTTTGTTAAAAACCTCGCTAGAAAATCTGGTGGAAAAAGAAAACGGTACATAACATATATATACTCATTTGTTGTACTAACTGACGCATATAAATCGAAAAACTTGGTTATCTCAAAAATTTATATGAGATCGTGATTTTATGTAAGACGGAGATCTATATAGTCTTATGTGAGATCGATATTGATTAATAAATTGATCCATATAAACTTCATTTGTCTCACGTGAGACCTTCTCACATAAGACCTATATGAGACCGATATTGGCCATTATGTTTACTCATATTGATCAATATGAGTAAGTCTTTGCCTTTTATGACCTTTATAGGTCTATCGCACATACTCTTCAAATTTTCAGCAAATCTAAAACTATTGAAGAATTTGAAAATTAATCAAAATAAATAAAGAAACATACATAACAATTGTTGTCATTAATAACAATAAAAAAACAACTAAATAAAAAATTAACATCGAAAGAAAATGAACGGAAAAAAAAACAACAAAAATAATAACTAAATAAAAAAATTAACATTGAAAGAAAATGAACGGAAGAAAAAAAAAAGAAAAAAGAAATATACATATCAATAGTTGACATTAATAACAAAATAATAAGTAAATAAAAGATTAATATTGTAAAAATAATATTAATTTAAAAAAATAAAAGCAAATAAAAAAATAGGTGTTGATGTAGAAAATAAACTTAAAAGAAGTGATTGCAAATTATAAGAAACTCCAACAAGAGAATGAGTCTTTTAATATAATCAAATAAAGGTAAATATATCATTATATAGAAAGAAAAAAAATATATGAAGAGCAAGTGCATAGCATTTACATTAACATTAACAAAATTGGAGATTTCAATCTATATTTAAAAAACCACAAATGGATTTCGCGCAATTGTTAAAACACAAAGAAGGTTTCAGTCGATTATCCAAACTACAAGGAGATTTTGGGCAATTATTCCCTTTATTTTCAAAACCATAGTCAAAGGAATTCATTTGAATGCAGCTTAATTGTGCATACAAACATGATCTTATAGAAAAACTCATCAACCTAGTTTTTATTTATTTTAATAAGTCTACCCATGATCTAATGATCATTAGAGTTTCATCACTTTAATGTGATATCCATTTGGTGCCACCACTCTTGGAAATTGCAAAATCTCCCCTCCCATTTCTTCCCATCTGCAATCAAAATCAAGAACCATTCTTTGTTAACCAGGTAGAAAAATATCATAAATAATCAGTGAAAAAACCATGGCAATTTCACATTACTTTGTTACCTGTATGTAGTAACAAAGTAATGCAGCATTGTCGAAATTGTAACCATTCCAAGTTCCTTTCCGGGGCAAATCCGGCCACCTCCTCCGAACAAAAAGAAATAGTTGTGTGTCTCTAAGTTCTTATCATCCTACATTCATTTAAATATCATAGAAAATACTCAGAATTTTTTTTTATCAATTAACTATGTTGATTGAGAGTTAGTTTGGTAAAATAAAATAACAAACCAGCCATCTCCATGGATTAAATTTGAGAGGCTCTGGATAAAGGATTGGATCATAGTTGATCTCTCTTGTGTACACATACACTCTCCATCCTTTTGGAATGACAAATCCTGTTAACAAAAAAAGTATAGTGTGAAATAAGATTCATATAACACTAAACAAAATAATGATATATGATGTACCATTTAATTCCATATCTTGTGTTGTCTTTCTTAGTAGTCCATTGATCACAGTAGCTAATCTGAATGTTTCAAACACTACCTGTTGAATAACTATGAATTAGCAAAAATGTTATTTTGCCAACATTATCTATATAAATGTGTTAATCAGTTCGTGTCTTACTGCGCGTGTGAATCTCATGGACTTGTAGTCGTTCCAATCCAGTGGCTCCTCTGCTTCTTTCCTCTTACGAACTGAAAAATGTTCGTCCTGATACAATCAAAGAAAATAAACAAGAATATATAACATAATGTTTCTTGAAATTAACAGAGAAAAATACAAAATGTAGTTCAATTTACCCTGAGTTCTTGTAGAGCTTCTTGATTATCATGGAGATACTTAATAACCATCAATGAAGTTGCAGAAACTGTTTCATATCCTGCGTACAATATGGTGATGATCTGATCAATAATCTCCTCGTCATTGAGCGCGTATTTTGTATCCTCGACTCTCAACAAATGTTCAAACATATCAAAATGAGTTTCTGAAGAAGCCCTTCTCTTCTTTATTTCTTCTCTCAGAATCTTGACTATATTTCTCCTACCCTGTAGTACACATCACAAAATTGCAACATATATAGTATGTTTAGTTCTGAAACATAACAGAGGACACTCACACACACACACAAACACACTACCTTAAATCCTTGGTAATAATTAGAGCCAGGTAGGTTGATAGGAAGAGAAAGTGTTCCTCTATTCAACCTATCAAACTCACACCTCATAGTGTCGTAAATGGAGTTCCATTCAGCTTCTCCAAACATCTCTGTAAAGCTGATTAAGAAGGCCATCTGAAAAAAACAATAAAAGCATTATTGAAAGTTACACCAGAAATTATGCATACCATATATACCAAGAGTATGAACATTAATGCTTACATCCAAGGTTTTTTCTTGAACATCAATAGTGAGACCATCCCAGTTGGAGAGATGAAGCCTCATGTACTTATCGAGCCTTGGAAAAAGGTGATCTCTGATCAAGGGGGCCCCAATAAGGGACAAGAGATTGTTCCTTAAAAACTTGTGGGTCTTGCCATAGACAGCAGCAATGTTGTTTGCTCCTAAGATATCCAACATGGATTGTGGATATCCAGGGATTAGTCCCTTTGCTTCATTCCATAGTATGTATCTATTCAGATCTGGATCCATTGAGATAATGGTGGGATTTCCAAATATGTGGGACTTGAAAACACTTCCATACCTATTCATCGCACATATATTGTTCTCAAGGTCCAAACATGTAGGAAAAAGTGATGAAGAATGAAAGATGGTAAGAAGAGGAACATATATACAGTGAGAAATATGAAGTTGAACTAACCTTGATTGTTGTCTTTTCATGAAGTGAGGTCCAAGCTTCAAGAATTCACAAGTCTCACCAAAAAAAGGCCACCCCATTGTGCCAGGAGGCAACCCTTTTCTGTGCAGTATTATTTCATTCCATTTTGAAAGAAACATGAGGAAAAGGAGAGCCAGAGATGACCAACAAACCACCATCATCAACACCTCCATTGATGCTCCCAAGAAAAGCTTTGAAACTCAATTCACAGAGTATTGCTCTGTAGCCTACAAGTAAATTAGGGTGCTTGTATGAGAAGATCAGGCTTGACTATTATACATGCATTACATATATATACAATAAATATTTTAGAATATACTTCTCTGTAACTATTGTAAATTTGGTACGATTTAGGATTCTTGTGTCTGTATATATAGGCAATTGCCTTTTGTGAATATATAAAATATTTTCTTTAATGATTGGGTGCTATCACAAGAAATTTAGAATTCCAATTTGGAAGTATAATCAAATCAATTCCATAAAAAGTATCATATTAAATTCATAAGTTTTAGGTAATAAATATTAATTAAGATAATTTGGGAATAAATTTGCATAAAAGTCTAAAATGACACTTAATTTGAGAAAAAAATTTATAGAACAAAGAATATAAAAATTGGACAAAAATATCCTTAACTAATCAGAATATTTAGGATTCAAAATTGGAAATATAATGAAATTAATTCCATAAAAAGTATCATATTAAATTCCTATATAAGTTTTAGGTAAGGAATGTTAATAAGAATAATTTGGGAATAAAATTGAATAAAAGTCTAAAATGACACTTTATTTGAAACAAAATTTATAGAATAAAGAATATAAAAATTGGACAAAAGTATCCTTAGCTAATCAAGTAATTTATGATTCAAAATAGGAAATACAATCAAATTAATTCCATAAAAGTAATTCCATAAAAGGTATCATATTAAATTCCTAAATTTTAGGTAAGAAACATTAATAGGGATAATTTAGGTACAAAATTGCATACAAGTCTAAACTAACACTTAAATTGAAACAAAATTTAGATTTCAAAATGACACTTATTTTGAAATGGAGGGAATAGTTATTTATCAGATAGTCCAACGAATGTAGAAGACGGAAATGTGTTAGAAATTAATCAATCATAGCATAATGAACTAGAGGGATTGGAATAAATGAAATAAAAGTTAAGAATATTTGTATGATTCAAGTTTAAGTCCTAATCCCACTTAAACTACACGACTCATGGTAATCATAGCATATATACTTAAACATATATAGATACACTTCAAAACAAACATCCAAATTTAGTTTATGCTCTATGATTGTGCCATTTGAATTATACGACCCGTGGTAATCATAACATATATACTTAAACATATAAAGTCATGTTTCAAAACAAACATCCAAATTTAGTTTATGTTCTATAATGATTAAGGTGGGGTACCACTTGAATTACACGACTCGTGGTAGTCATCGTATATATACTTAAACATATATATGCATGCTTCAAACAAACATCCAAATTTAATTTATGCTCTATGATGATTAACCAAATTAAATAGAGAACAATAATTATAAAAATGGAAATGTACCTGAATCCACGAATCAATTTGTGCTAAGCACTGGTATAGTTTACCAAACAACCAGTTTCACTATTTTTCACTTGTCTCAAACCCTAACTTGTAATAATAAACTTTAATTTATAGTAATAATTTTTCTTTATTTTCATTTTGGTCCCTCAAAAAATTGAAATATCTAATGATATCTACTACACATATGGAGCCCATGAATATTATTTGCATACCCTTATAAACACATAACTTTAATTGCATTAGATAACTTTAATTGGGCCTTGTTAAGACAACTCTATATATAGATATATGATATGTGGAAGTCCAATAAATTGGATATTTTCGATAAGCTAGATGATGATCAGTTTTATTGATGTATAGAAACTAAATATTAAAATAAAATAGAAATTTACACGCAATAAACTTTTCGCTCATATTTAGTTTCACTGGAAATTTTGGCATTTTGTAACTTGGACTTCAATTCGTGTATCAGCAAATTTCATATCAATGTATTAAATTGTTTTGCCAATTGTTCGATGAAATGTCTACGTACATGATCGAAATGACTCATGTTTGTCAAACTTTGTTATTTTTACATATGCAATTAGAATAACTTATCAAATCCTAAGGAATGGAAAAGTTTCATTAAAAAAATTTCACTCGAGTATGGGGATTAAATCGATAAAATCTAATTAGTTAATTAATTACAACTTATATTTTATTCTTCTCAAAACTGCTTCATGAATATACCATCATTTTCTGAGAAATAAAAATAAAAATATGTGTACTATGGTTAAAGAATTTGAAGTTGCTTATTGGACGATGAGCAGTAATACTAGTAGTGTTTGTCATATAACAAGTTTTGATATATAACATTATATAAGAATGTATTATTTTAACTTAAATAAATAATATTTTAGTATTTATATTAATAGAAATTTATATGTATGTAACTGATTAACTATCTCTTACTTTATTTTCAAAACCATACTCAAGGAATTCACTTAATTAAGAAAGCCATGATCATCACGGCCACAACCATAGGTGCAACCATTTTGCAATTCATTTATTTGAGTTGCAATTCATTTTGCAACACATCATGATCATCATTCTGCTTAATTGTGCATGATCTTGATAAAAACTCATCAACCTAGTTTCTATTTATTTTAATAAGTCTACACATGATCTAATATTATTAGAGTTTCATCACTTTAATGTGATATCCATTTGGTGCCTCCACTCTTGGAAATTGCAAGATCTCCCCTCCCATTTCTTCCCATCTGTAATCAAAATCAATCAAACCATTCTTTGTTAACCACATAACAAAAATATCATAAATAATCAGTGAAAAAACCATGGCAATTTCGCATTACTTTGTTACCTGTATGTGGTTACAAAGTAGTGAAGAAAAGTCGAAACTGTAACCATTCCAAGTTCTTTTCCGGGGCACATCCGACTACCTCCTCCGAACAACAAGAAATACTTGTGTGTCTCTAAGTTCTTATCATCCTACATTTATTCAAACATCATAGAAAATACTTAGAATTTTTTTTTTTATATATCAATAATTAAGTTGATTGAGAGTTGGTTTTGTAAAATAAAATAACAAACCAGCCATCTCCATGGATTAAATTTGAGAGGCTCTGGATAAAGGATTGGATCATAGTTGATCTCTCTTGTGTAGACATACACTCTCCATCCTTTTGGAATGACAAATCCTGTAAATAGAAAATGTATAGTATGAAATCAAATTCATGAACACTTATAAACAAAAAAATGATATATGATATACCATTCAATTCCATATCTTGTGTTGTCTTCCTTAGTAGTCCATTGATCACTGTAGCTAATCTCAAAGTTTCAAACACTACCTGTTGAATAACTATGAATTAGCATAAATATTATTTTGCCAATATTATCTATATGTGTGTGTGTGTGTGTTAATTAGTTCGTGTCTTACAGCGCGTGTGAATCTCATGGACTTGTAGTCGTTCCAATCCAGTGGCTCCGCTGCTTCTTTCCTCTTACGAACTGCAAAGTGCTCGTCCTGATAGAAACAAAGAACATAAAACAAGATTATAAAACATGTTATTACAATAAACAATGTTAGCTTGTTTCTTTAAAACAAGAAATTCAATTCACCCTGAGTTCTTGCAGAGCTTCTTGATTGTCATGGAGGTACTTAATAGCCATCATTGAAGTCGAGGAAACTGTTTCATATCCTGCGTACAATATCGTGATGATCTGATCGATAATCTCCTCATCATTGAGCGCGTATTTTGTATCCTCGTTTCTCAACAAGTGTTCTAACATATCAACATGAGTTTCTGAAGAAGCCCTTCTCTTCTTTATTACTTCTCTCAAAATCTTGATTATATTTCTCCTACCCTGTAGTACACATCACAAAATTGCAACATACATATAAAGTCTGTTTAATTCTGAAACATATATAACAGAGGATACACACACACACACACAAACACACTACCTTATATCCTTGGTAATAATTAGAGCCAGGTAGGTTGATAGGAAGAGAAATTGATCCTTTATGCAAACTGTCAAACTCAAACTTCATAGTGTCATAAATGGAGTTCCATTCAACTTCTCTAAACATCTGTGTAAAGCCTATTAAGAAGGCCATCTGAAAAAACGATAAAAGCATGCATTATGAAATTTATACCAGAAATTATATATGCATACCAAGATTATGAATATTCATGCTTACCTCCATGGTTTTTTCTTGCATATCAATAGTGAGACCATCCCAATTGGAGAGATGAAGCCTAATGTACTTATCGAGCCTTGGAAAAAGGCGATCTCTGATCAAGGGGGCCCCGATAAGGGACAAGAGATTGTTCCTTAAAAACTTGTGTGTCTTGCCATAGACAGCAGCAATGTTGCTTGCTCCTAAGATATCCAACATGGATTGTGGATATCCAGGGATTAGTCCCTTTGCTTCATTCCATAGTATGTATCTATTCAGCTCTGGATCCATTGAGATAATTGTCGGATTTCCCAATATATGGGTCTTAAAAACACTTCCATACCTATTCATCACACATGTATGGTTTTCAGTTACTATATCCTAATGATCAAGAAATGCAAAAAAACTGAGATTCCTATGTTTGATTTCAGCTATGGTACAATGTAAATGCAATAACATGAAGGTGTTGAATACTGAGAAATTTTGGCATGCACATTTTCCACATTACTAAACAGAAAAAATATTGCTCAAGAAAATGTATACTGTGTAATTTGCACATATACCATTTATCTATACCAAACAACACAAAAGCTTTCATCATTTACCTAGTGCATTCTAACATGTAAGAAAAGTGATCAAGAATGAAAGATGGTAAGAAGAAGAACATACATACACAGAAATATGTAGTTGAACTAACCTTGATTGTTGTCTTTTCATGAAGTGAGGTCCAAGCTTCAAGAATTCATAAGTCTCACCAAAAAAAGGCCACCCCATTGTGCCAGGAGGCAACCCTTTTCTGTGCAGTATTATTTCATTCCATTTTGAAAGAAAGATGAGGAAAAGGAGAGCCAAAGATGACCAACAAACCACCATCATCAACACCTCCATTGATGCTCCCAAGAAAAGCTTTGAAACACAATTCAGAGAGTAATGAATTTAGTAACTATTGCTCTGTAGCCTACAAGTAAATTAGGGTGCTTGTAGAATCTTGACTATTATACATGCAATATATATATAGATAAAAATAAAAACAATAAACAAGGAAATCCAACACAAGACAGTGGTCAAGACTAAAGAGCCTGATGAATCACATATGATTAATCTCTTTTATTTAATCAAACAATTACTTGTCAAGTTTTCCCAATAAAATTTTGATCCTAATGCATTCTTACGAGATTATATAGCATTTTTTTCACTAGAAACAAAACCAGAAAATACCCTAGTTTGAATTCTTCCTTAAAAATAATGAAAAAAAAAGCTACAACAGTAGGCTTTAAACCCATGCACCCCACATAGGTATAGGCTCTTTCTTTCAAGTCTGAGGATCAATAAATATGCCGAAATCTTTATAACGTTGTCCTATGAAAATCCCTTAACAACCATTAAATGTCAACTAACTAAAGATTTAGACAACTCTTCCATCCCAAGAAAAAGAATTGCACAAAAATTCATAAGAGACGCAACAGTGATTTACAAAATCAATTTTATTTTCACAAATTTATATATAGATAATGATTTGTGAATTGCGGGTTGACCATTTCATATAATTAAATTAATATACATCTTATTTTGTACACATGTACACACATTCATGTGAGTTTGATTAAATGCAAACTGTTATAGTGCGCACCTTTGAAATCTGTTATTATTAATATACAAGGATTGTGCATTGCTTAATAAAAAAAGCCGATAAAATAGAGATTATGGACAATACAATATTACATATGTTGTTAATCACTATTTTGGTTTAAATAAATAAAAATATTAGTTATCTAAGTCTACAAGTGTGATTCTCAGCCTGTTTCTCATACCTTAGGCTTAAAAAAAATAAAAGCAACTCTCTTGTAAGACCATCTCATGAAATTTTAATATATTGCGTGAGACGGGTCAACCCACAATCCAATTATCCACCACCCAAACTCTAGAATTCATATGTTGTTTGTGGGTGATAGGGTTTTGTCTCATGAAAACTATCCGTGAAACCGTCTCACGTCAGTTGTTGTGAAAAAAAAAAATCCTTGGCCTCACTCAATCAAATCTTTTTTTTTTTTTAATTATTGGATGCCAGCACATATAACAGGCTAATTATTCGTAAATATTTAGTAAGTTTCAATCACAAATGGAAAGAACTTAATTATTAATTAATTAATCGAAATCCGATGATATCTAGATGCTTTGACTGAGGAATTTCATTTTTTTTACTAGAATATTAACCTCAATATTCTCTGTCTAATTATTTAATGAGTAACACTTCCGTGCAACTGGTGCACAGAGTTGCACGGAAGACTTTTATGTTATAAATGACTTTTATGTTATAAATGTAGTACATTTATGTACAAATATTTGTACCTTTTAAAATGAACATGCATAAAGGTGTTACATTTATAACATAAATGTACTACATTTATAACATAAAGATGCGGATTGCACGGTGCACCAGTTGCACGGAAGTTTTTGCCTTATTTAATTGGTATTCAACTGAAAGAGGAGTGAAGTGTTCTATCAGTGTTTGGATGAAGTGATTTGAAATTCAAAATTTGAAATTAATGGATTCTATTGAAGTTTGAGTGAATTTGAAATTCACCCAAATAATTCAAAATGAAAAGTGATGAATTTCCACATCTATCCAAACACTATCAATAAATTTACTACCATAAACTTCAAAATTTTCATCAAATCCACCTATTAAAATGGACCCTCAATTCTCGATACATAGTTGTTTATCAAATTACAAATATTCCATGAATTTAGGAGAGGAAATGTGTTAGAAATTAATCAATCATAACATATATACTTAAAACATATACATATGCGTGCTTCAAACTAAACATCCAAATAAGTTTTATGCTCAATGATGATTAACCAAAAATAAAAAGTAGAATCATAAAAGCTGAAGAAACATACCTGAATTCACAAATGATGATTGATATGATTTACCAAACAATCATTTTCATTGAGTGTCTCAAACCCTAATTAATAACAATAATCTCTAATTTATAAAAATAAGTTCCATTTATTTTCATCTTGGTCCCTCAACAAATTAAAATATATATTCAATGATATCTACACACATGAAGTCCATGAATATTATTTCATTTCCTTATATGCCCATAACTTAAACTGCATTAGATTACTTTAATTGGGTCTTCTTGAAACAACTATACACATTTAATTTAAGAAATTAATTTTTTCCAAAAAAGTCTCATACCTTCCAACTCATTAGAAAATAAAAATACATATTTTATTGGAAAAATTGGTATAATTTTTATTTTCTTCAAGAATTGGGACAGTCTGTATTTGCAGTAAATTCTACATAATAAACTCGTTAGAATTAAATTCCCATCAGTTTGTGCTTTTTGCAGTGAGTGGTGGCATATGCAGCCACAATTTCAACATTCAACTTTTAAGTCTACACACAACTAATTTTTATAGAACTCTGTGTCAACAACTCTTTAAATATGTGTTCGAGGCTTCGAGCATTATATCTTATTTTTAAATTAAAGAATCATTTAATATTTTTTTAAATTTTGTTGGTTAGACTACAAAGTATCATATGATCATACGGATTATATATTAAAGTATGCTATGAATTAGTACACAAATTAAAACAAGGATTTCTTAAAAAAAAAAAAAAAAAAAAAAAAAAATATATATATATATATATATATATATATATATATATATATGTTCAATCGATATTTACTATTAATCTTAAATTTATTAAAATCATTGAAAATTATTACGTTATTTAAATTATTAACTTATCGAGCATTTATTTATGTCTTGGTTTGATAAATAAAACTTCAAATAACGGCCCATTAGCGGATGAACCCATTCTCAGAAACATAAGCCCACTTTAAGGTTTGATAAATTAATATATAAAATAACTTCAACAAACGGCCCATTAGTTGATGAGCCCATTCAGAAAGCCCTTCAAAGACCAATGAAGACTGCTTAGCAGAATATATGGACTTGTTTTCAAAAAAAAAAAAAAAAGGAAATATATTGAAGAAGGATTCTCTCTCACGCACAAACACACACTCGCGCGGATAATTGCAGAACCCAAACAGCAAAAAGCGAGATGCCAACACTAACAAAGATTTACTCCATGGAAGAAGCATCTCAACACAACACCAGCGAGGACTGTTGGGTTGTCATTGACGGCAAGGTAACACCGTTTCTCTGCATTAATTTTTTGTTTAAATTTTCCTTTTCTGTCTCCCAATTTCACGAAGACACGTGTAAATCTTTTGGTGTCTTTGTGTTCGTGGATTTCCGATATGCTACTTAAGTTGTAGAAATTTTGAATGTGCGTCTGCGTTTGCAATTGCGTTTATGATGCTTTATTCATTAGGTAGAAGCTATGATTTAGGGTTTTGCTTTTTTGGGAGATTTTTGTTCCATGATATTCAGGTTTTTTTGTTTGATGGAGCAAATATTATTTTCGTCGATTATTTTTAATATGCTTAAATTGCTTGGAAGGTAAGTAAGTAGTTTGCCTATAGATCACTACTTCACTTGGATCGTTTATGATAATAACAAAAAAGCCTTGTGCAAATTACTGTATTTGCTATTGTAGTGAATTTCATTCTCATCTTTTTTGGATCAACTATGCAGTTTTAAGAATGTGATTGTTGGTTCTAAATGTGGACTTGGTAGTGCTGCTGCTGGTGCTAGTTATTTTTCGGAGATGAATTAACCATTTTTGCATACCTGTTTCCTTGATGTGTTTTATTGCCTACACTTTGTATGTGCTAGATAATCTTGAGTTTATGACAATCTGCTATTCTTTTATGTGATTTGCTAATGTGCTGGATAATCATGGTGCTTTTCTCATGTAGTATAATGATGTGTATATTGATTGACCGTCCTGCAAGTTAAACAACATTGTGTTTCAGGATATGAATTTAAGACATGAGCAGAAAATTTGCAATTGATGGAAAAACTCCATTGTTGCTATCAAGCGTATTTGTATTTGATAGTTGATAAGGTTTCCACTCAGTCTAATGAATTAACAATTCGATTAGATTAGTGCTGTAATAAAATTGTCACTCTGGTGGATGAGGGCATCACATTGTGTAAAGTTAAACTCATCAAGTATGAATTAAATCATTAACTAAGTTGAAAAATTATTCATAGTTTTAGCCTTTACTATTTGTTGATAATCGTGATATTGATTTGAAACTTGAAAGATATTTATCTTGTATCCTCAATAACTAAAGGTGGACAAATGAGAATTCTCTAGTGTTAGCCCTCGAATGATAATTTACTCTCCATATATCCTCCATTAGTTCTGCTTTATTTAATACTGGACATGGGCCTTGGTTTCTTGATTACCAGGTGTACGACGTGTCATCCTATATGGATGAACACCCAGGCGGAGATGATGTCTTACTTAGGGCCACTGGTAAGGATTTTCTCTGTGTCCCTTAAATTAGGCTACTTTCATAACAGAACAAGTGCATCGAGCAGTGTTCCATTTACTAGCTTAAACAGACTATGGAACCATGATGAACCAAAATACCTTTTCTTTGTAAAGGAAAAGATGCGACTGAGGAATTTGAAGACGCGGGCCATAGCAAAACGGCCAGGGAACAAATGGAGGAATTCTGCATTGGGGAACTCGATGAACTGCCCCCTCCTATTCCAGAGATGGAGATTGTATCCAAGAAGCAAGAACTCAAAGACCTTCCCCAGAAAGTCTTGAACTTGAGTAAGCAATATTGGGTTGCCCCCATTGCTGTTGTTGGCTTATCACTCATTGTTGGCTTCTTATACCTTAGGAAGAAGCAGCATATCTGATCCCTGATTTCTATGTTTCAAATAGCTTTCAACCAAAGAAATTACTATAGGAAGCTCGAAAACTTGGGTTCAACACCGATTTTTAAATGGTCATTACTACTTGAGACATTCGTGTTCTAAATGAGTTTAGGTCAAGTCTATCTTTGTCCGATTAAATTTGATCTCACATTTTTGGAAATACTTGCTGCATAAACTCATCTGGTTATATAGAGCTTGGATCTGCTGTTTGAAGTCTCTATTTAGTCTCGGATTTAATCTTTTTTGGAATTACTTGCTACATAAATATTTGTTATGTTATGGATCCGCATGTGATATACATTCATGGAATATTTAACGAGTTGCACCCAAATCAGATCACCTGTACCAAATATTCATGTACCACACTTGTATCACATTCCAAAACACGTTATATTAATTTTCAAATTAAAAGCGGTTATAAATTATAAGTTTTTTTCAATATCAAAATTACGTCGTTTTAATATGGCACACAAATGAGATAAAAAATTTGATACAGAGGATCCGATCTGGCACCCAAATCATCAAGCAGTCTGAAGAAGAGCGTTGGTAAGGTTGAGTTGGGCCTGTTCGAATTGTAATTGGGCCAGTTTTTCTTTTGCCCAGCCCAACATTATTCTAAAATTGGATCATTGGGATGTTTCGCTTCAATTTTCAACTTGATTCAACTTGTTCCTTTTATACAATTCTCACCTCACAATTTACCCATGGTTCCATAAAATTTATAACACAAAAATTGATATAAAATCGTTTTTAATGAATATAATTTCTTAAGATGGAATTTTGAAATTCACAACCCAACTTATTTTTGAGTCGGTATTACGTTTCATCATGTTAGATTCGCGAGATGTTCTTATAGTAGTCATGCCTAACATATTATTCTAATTAAGCATGATTTAAAAGATGGCTGGGAACGAATAGTTGTTTTTAATTTCAAATATTAAATTCATTAATTTGCATAAAATTACTAGAAAACTTACTTTACACACCTCATTTACTAAACATACCCCAAATAAATATATTCTAACTTAAATTTTTCTAAACACACCCCACCACACTACATTTATATCCTTTAGAAATAAAACATTAAATTTTTCAACCTAATTCACAAACCCTAATTGCTCCACCCTCAATTCACAAACCCTAATTGTTCAACTTCATTCCACAATTCCAATTCACAAATGCTAAGTTATATTTGATCTATGTTATGTTAGATTGTTCGAAAGTTGTTTAGGAATCATGGATACGAAGTTTTCATATGAAAAACATAGGAAAACATGGGAAACAAGTTGAAAAAATGAGAATTTTTTTTATTAATGAACGTGTTATGTTCGGCCCTAGTTCAGCGAAATGACTACTACAAGTTTGACCTATGGTCGAACACAACTCAACCCGTTCGACCAAGGATCAAACATTTTGTTGTTTGTTCGGCCAGTACAAGTCGAACGGAATGCAACGAGTTCGACCTACACTGATCGATCGTGTTTTTCATGAATTTTTTTGAAAAAGAATTCTGAACTTTTCGTAACTCATACTATTAAAAGAATTTGAAAAAACTTAACTTTAAAACTTATATTGTTCGTCCCAAGTATTTTTTTTTTTTCTTGTTCCATGTGTTTTTGACTCAAAATTATTT
Source organism: Scutellaria galericulata (assembly GCA_946896805.1). Classification (NCBI taxonomy): domain Eukaryota; kingdom Viridiplantae; phylum Streptophyta; class Magnoliopsida; order Lamiales; family Lamiaceae; genus Scutellaria; species Scutellaria galericulata. Next base: position 1,980,238 of record OX335791.1, on the reverse strand, counting down.
TCTAAGTTAAAAGATGGAGTTTGCAATGGTACTATTAAAAGAAATCGAAAAAATTGAACTTTAGAATTTATATTGCTCGTTCCAAGTGCTTTTTCTTGTTCCATGATGTTTTTGACAAAATAAAATTTTAGGTTGAAAGATAGAGTTTGTAATAATGTTAGAAAGTGAGGAAGAAGAAAAATGTTAATTAAATCATAAGGATATAATTATTTTTATCTAAATAATTTTATATTCATTAATTTTAATTGGGTGTGTTTAGAAGATGGTGGGTTGTGTATACCGGGCCCATTTGAGATATACAACCTAAAAGCAAAGCAGTATTAAGAGGCTTATACTGGGCAGCGGCAATGGCAGATTTCACGCACAACACACAGTGATTCGAATTGGAGAGTGGGAGAATGATCGAGGGAGTGCAGAAAAACACGTTGTACGTCGGAGGTTTGGCGGAGGAAGTGAACGAGGGCATACTCCACGCTGCGTTTATCCCTTTCGGAGACATCAAGGATGTGAAGACCCCATTGGACCAGGCCACACAGAAGCACCGCTCCTTTGGCTTCGTCACTTTCCTTGAAAGAGAAGACGCCGCTGCCGCCATGGATAACATGGACGGAGCCGAGCTTTACGGCCGTGTGCTCACCGTTAATTACGCATTGCCCGAGAAAATCAAGGGCGGTGAAGTCGGCTGGGCCGCCAAACCTAGTAAGCTTATACCTCAATTCTTCTTGTTCCTTTTGTTTTTTGTTTGGTAGTGAACGGATTACAAAGCATCGATTTGGGATATTGAATTTGTTTTCCCCTTTTATGGTTGCATGAATTAGTCTCTCTATGAAGTATTCTGGGGATTCAAGTATTGATGCAATTCAATTGTAGTTGTACCTTGTGCATAAAAGTTTGTATCTTGTGCAATTAATTATTCGAGGGCCAGTATCATCAGAAATGACTTTGTTGATGCTACAGCTTGTGAAATATCTATTGGAGAAACAGATAGTGTGTGTGTGTTGCTTATTTTATTCTAGCTTATTATATAAGGTAGTCTATAGTTGATGCATTACTTAAGATTTAATATCTTTTCTCAAAGCTTAGAAAATGGAGGTTGATTTTGGGATTAGGGCTATCAGGGGTTCAGTCTGTTTAATGTTGATTTCTTGAGGGATTATATGCATTATATACTCTGCAAATCAGGCAATGAGCAATACCCTGCCTTGAGTTAAGAAAGAAAGGATCAAAATGGCTATTGATGCTTTTAAGAAGACCGGTCATTAGACCCTTGATGTGCTTTTCTCTGTAAAGAAGGCACTTAGCAGTATATTCAATCTTTGCTTGGCAAGTGAGTTCTTACATAGACGTTTCTGCTTCGCATTACTGGGAATTGCATTCCATATGATAGCATCTTGCATAGAATGAAACCATTGGCTGAATTGCTATTGCCATCTTGTTGCTACTTATTGGGGCTATTTAGGAGCAAATTGTGTGATATTGGTTGCTGACATTTATGTTGGTTAATAATTTCCAGTTTGGGAGGATGCTGATACCTGGTTCGAAAGACAGCAGCAAGAACAGGAAATGCAGAAGCTTCAAGCCGAGCAACAGGCAGCAATGCAGGCTGCTGAAGATTTACACAGGAAAAAAGCTGCTGAAGAGAGAGATGGTGAAAAAGAAGATGGTGATGTTAAGGATGATCCGATGGCAGTGGCTGAGGCCGAGGCTTTGAAGCACAACACTTAGGACTACATAAGTTGGAAGTTGTAATACAATGTAACAATGCAACATATCTCTTTTGAGGGGTTTGGTTTTGGTTGAGGAAGTGTGAGTTAACCATGGTTTAAGATCTTGTGGATATGGAGAATCACTGAGCTATAAAGTTTCTTCACTCTTTTTGCATTTGTCCAAACAATGATTAAGATGTATAACCATTTGTAAGTGCTTCACAGTTGGTAATGTGATTGCAAAAGTTAGTGGCAAAGAACTTCTAAAGTTGATATTTTGATTCATTTTGTGCTTTTGTGATCTTGAATGCTCTTTTGTCGGTTATTATGTGGAGAATTTGTTCCATAGTAATTGTATGGAGTGGTTTGTATTCATATAAAGTGAAGGGTTCCATGTTTTTTTTTGGCCATGAGGATGAGATGTGGACCAATTTTGAACACATCAATTGATGTGTACGAGATAGATAGATACTACACTTGTGTATTTTCTTGTTGAACAAGACCATGATAACTTCTCTTACCACATACCCTTGACTAACAAGATTTCCTACAAGCAAACCTTTCAACTTCTTACCAGTGCAAGAAAACAGCCAACTGTCAAAGACTTTTTTTCCCCTTTAATTTTTGTTTTTGGTGATTGAAACAAAGCAAAAGGCCCTAAAGGGAAAAGTGATACAGCAAAGTTACAAGTTCAAACACTAGATACAAGCATAGGCAACAAGAGCTCAAGGTGTCAACCCTAGTCGGAAAATTTGGCACCTTCGATTTTGGAGGCAGCCGTTGAATCCAGAAACCAGACCAAGTCCCCATTGATTGGCTGGACGAGCTGAGCTGGTAATTCAGGGCTGACATCATTGATTGCCAGGTGGACGGTCTCTGCTTTGTTGGCACCAGTGACAACTATAGCGACGTTGGAGGCTGAGTTTATAACGGGTAGAGTAAAAGTGATTCTCTCAGGTGGGGGCTTGGGAGAATCAGTAATGAATGTCACCCATTGCTCTTTCTCGTTTAGCAGCGGGTGGTTCGGAAATAGAGACGCGACATGCCCGTCTGGTCCCATTCCAAGGAGGATGAGGTCAAATTTTGGGCAGTCGTAAATTTCAGACACGCTGATCACACGTGTCTTAACGAGCTGTCTGATGACAAACTCATAGTCCTCGGCTGCTTGTTCTGCTGTCACTGAGTCGTTGATGGAATGGACATGGCTGTGAACAATAGGCACCTGAAATAGTAGCATTCAAGATTGGCAAGAAATATTATATTTATGTAAACAAGTCATATATGTAATGAACTTGAATTGAAACCAAAACTATTCTATGGCAATCAAATCATTAAAAACCGAAACTGGGACACTGGAACTATTTTCTTGATTTAACCCTTCCTTCACTAATAACTATACAAGAAAGCACATATACCATTCTTGAACAAGCTTTCTATGATAATTAAGTACAGCCTGTAAAACTTATATCACATTGCAAACATGAAAATGTAAACCTAAGGATCAAAAGAAAGTTTGAGTCCCATAAAAACACCAATATCTATGTTAACCTAGAAGATATAGACAGATTGATTAACACAGAAAGAGTATCACAATCTGATGTAGCTCTTCATCTATATTTTGCACCAATATCAAACAAGTTGAAATGAGAACAAAATACTTGGATGATGAAAAATGCATCCAATACGAGCAGGTGCGATTATAGGCGTAAGAAACGCACATAATACATTAAGGTTGCGTTTGGATGGAAGGATTTGAAATTCAACTTAAATGATATGGAAGCTCAATATAACAAGTATATTGTTTCCATAAAAGGGGGTTGAGGATCTCATTGAGAACCCATCTATTGTAATGCCATATTCACTTAAGCTATATCAACTGCCTCAAACAAAGCTATGCACACATATATAATCTCCAAAGCAAAACGAACGTGATATTGATAGCCAACAAACGTCGATAGATCATTGGTGAACCGACAAATATAGATAATGCCAACGAGTCGGCAAAAGTACCTTGGACAAAAAACCATCCTTCACAAGCTTGTAATTGCTATCAGCATGAGTTTTGGCAACCACGCGCTCATCAGCCCAAAATATATACCACTTCGCCCAATCAACCGTCTTGTTGTAAGGCGCTTCACACAGCTTTCTGTGTAAATACCACGAATTCAATACAAGGTTTTATCCAACAACGAACAAACTAACAAATATAGAACACAACTGCACTTACATACCCTATCAAGGTGATAAGTGAACCACCAGATAAAGCGATGGCAAAAACGCCCCGCTCTTTTATAGAAGCCTCTGATAATTCTGCAATATACTCTGCCAAATTGCTGCTCAGTTCATCGACATTTTCGTAAATTCTCAGCTCTCTTCCATTTATTTTGTTCCCAGAAAGAGCCATGCTTCTCACAAAGAAAATCACACAATTCAGAAATAATGGAGATTAGGGTCAAATTTTAGCTCAAAATTGAAGCTTTTATTGCAGAGAATCCACAATCAGTATTGATCACAACAGCAACTGACTTTTTGTTCTCAAGTGTGGCTGAAAGTCAAGTAATAACCCTCATTGACATTAACTCAAACACTTCAATTTCACAACATTGTGATCACACACAGTTCAAGAAAATGATCTCAACTCAATTGCAATCAAGATTCAATAATAGCCCACTAAACAATTATACCACATCAGCATTTGAATGACTAAATTTACTATAAAACAGAGAAAAAAATATAAAAAAAACACAATCAAAATCAAGGCCATCATGAGGATCAAGATCAAGGCCCAAATTCCATAAATCAGCACATGCACATCAAAACAAGCAGATTATACAGCATTTGTAGCCAAATCCACATAAATAAACTTGTCTAATTGCATATTCTTGCATGAGAAAGCTCAGATTCTGAAAACCCACAATAAGAAACCACAAAAAATTGCATTCTTGAAATCTCACAAAAAAATACATAATAAATATACATTCATTTATTTAATAATTAATCCGAGATACAACTGGACAGGAAAAAATAGAGAGAGAGAGAGTCTCACAGATGAAAGAGAAAAAAGATGGGTGTCAGAGAAGGAAGAAACAAACTGAGGTGGAAGAATAGAAGATGGGTATCAACTCCTTGTTTTTATATACACCCCCCATAGTTATATTGTTTCATCCAAATACGAATTTCTACTGAATCAGTAAAAACCACTCAGCAATTTTTACTGCTCACAATATATTATATATATTATCAGATGCTGAACAAGAACAAAAAAAAAAAAAAAAAATGTACCTGTTTAGGCAAAAGAGATGATTTTTTTTTTTACTCTTTATCTTTTTTATGAAAGGGAAAAATCTGAAACTATTCCTAGATTATTATAGACTGTCTATTTCAACTTCATAATTAAGAAACAAAATCCTTATGAAATTGTCCTGAGTGCACACACCAATTCATTTTGAGGTGTTATTAATTAAAACATGTGTGGTGTTAATTAATGTGATGATGTTTTTAAGTGTATGTTTTTGTGTAAGTATGAGTGTGTTAAGATGTAAGAATAACATTCTTGTCCCCTTTTTAATTATTAGCTAATGATTGGATTGAGTGTGTATTAGTGGATAAAAATAATAGAATAAAAATTAGTGGATAATGAGACTCATATGTAATGATTGTATTTGTGTTAAATTGTTGTAGATGTGTGTTTTTAAAAAGTAAATGTTTTTAATTAGTGTATTAACATGCGAGTCCCACACTAAAATGGTGATTAATGGGTGCCCTAAATGTAAATATATCTTTCAAATCTCAATTAAGTAGAAGATAAGAAAAGTGGATTATAATATTTAATGACCAGATCTATGCGGCCTTCTTTCCTATTTCATTAATATTTCATTAATTAAAAAGGATAAAACAGTAGAGAAAAATTAAGGATATACATAAAATCTTTTATTACATTATAACATTGTTTTTTTTTTTTTTTTTTTTTTTTTAAAGAGGATCAACAGATTTCACTCCTACCCTCCACAGTGACTCGAAATTAAGGATATACATAAAATCTTTTATTACATTATAACATTGTTTTTTTTTTTTTTTTTTTTTTTTTTTTAAAGGAGGATCAACAGATTTCACTCCTACCCTCCACAGTGACTCGAAATTAAGGATATACATAAAATCTTTTATTACATTATAACATTGTTTTTTTTTTTTTTTTTTTTTTTTTTTTAAGGAGGATCAACAGATTTCACTCCTACCCTCCACAGTGACTCGAACCCAGGACCTATGCCTAGGTAGCAGACGCCTTTTACCACTAGGCTATCAATGCTTCGTCCATTATAACATTGTTAATTAAATATGATGTGAAATATGAGATGAGAAAATTTGAACTCGGATAGTAAAGAAAAATAAAAACCATTTATTGGGTGGGTAAAATTAGAGTAAGTCTCTTGTACAACCGTCGTACATGCGACGGTCAAAAGTATGTGATTTTCGGGCATAAGTATGTGATTTTCAAGTATAAGTATGTGATTTCAAGACATACTTATGATCGAAAAAGATATACTTGTCAAAAGACATACTTATAGTTGAAAAATGCATACTTATAGCCGAAAAAGACATATCCATCGCATGTGCGGCAGTCTCACGTGAGATTTTGTGTTGTAAAATTAATGGTGAACCAAACACCTAGTCTGGTTAGAATTCGACTGGTTTACAATATAAGTGCAATAGTAATGTCTTGCACGGTTTGCATTCAATATTTTATATTTTTATTACAAGCTGTACTATTTCTTTACTTTTCTTTTTTATATTTCGTTTTATATCCTTTCTTTAAGTTATCTATCCTTTTGATTAAATTATTACTTCTTTTTTTTTTTTTTTTCTATTTCTTACTTTCGACTTTTATTATCTTCACACAATGTCTCTTCTTACGGTCTTACCTAAAATATTTTTCATCTTTGAGTTCTAATTTTTCGTGTCATATATGCACTTTAATTTTTTCGCCCATATAAAATTTTCAACTATCCTAGTAATAAAGAGACATAGCAACAAAAACAAAAGAGGCCATTTTAATTTGATCTTATATGTAAGCTATTTTCCATTTTTTGACAATTAAGTATCCGTTAATTTTTCAATTTTGGTCTTTTATATTTTAGTTTTTTTCCTATTTCAGTCTAATTTTGGTTGGAATTTTTAATCACTAACTTGACTGCTATGATAGAATTTCCGATGTCCACATCAGCGATTTTGAAAATTCCATTCAAAATTGGACTGAAATTGAAAAAAATTAAAATATAAAGAATCAAAACTGAAAAATGGATAATTGGTTGTCAAAAAAATGGAAAGTATTTTATAATAGGAATAAAACTGAAATTAACCTAAAAAAATTTTAGAGGCATAAAAATTCATGGGGGTATAAGAAAAAAATTAAAACAGAAATAAAAAGTACAGGAAGAAAACATTTGTTTTTTCTAATATTATCGATATGTATGTGTGGTTTATACATAACATATTATGGTCAATTGTCTTAAGTGTTACCACTTTTTCAATTTGGACCCAAATATTTATTTATTATTATTTTAAAATCTCAAATAAACATCAATCTTTAAAATGGACATTATGCTAATAGAATCTTATACCAACATTAACTTTTGTTGAGTTAACGGACGAAATATCAATACCTATCTTTCTATGATCGAAATACGAACCCACTTTTTTGGCTAATACTGAACCATTTTAAAAGACTGAGGTTCATTTGGGATTGAAGTACAAAGTAGAAAATTGGTTAAAAATAAATTAAAGGTCAAAATTAGAGGTGGGTGTGAAATAAAAACATACAATGAAGTATATTGTTTGGTTGAAGTAATTTATGTGTACTGCGTTGTACTTTAGGCTTGGTGTGTTGTACTACTTCTTCACATTAATATGAAAGTGAAAATATGCCAATCCAATCCATACCCTATTCATAAAAAACACCAACTTTATGTCACTTATCACAATGTTTTTGTATAGAAGAAATCATGTCATCCATCATTTTCTTCAGTTTCTCCCAACCTCCACCACCAAAGATTGAACTTATCAAAGGTGGGGGGTGGGTTTGTGGGGGTAGGGAATCTAAAGCCATCAATGTCAACCAACAGTAGAAAAATAGAGGGGTTCAAAGTTAAAGATATAAATATGTATTATCATATTTGTGTGTGTGTGTGTGTGACAGTGTGTGTTTTGATGAGTTGAGTTCTGCCCACTAATGACAGCCCCACATATGATGACAAATCAAGATTTCTAATAACCCAAGTTTTCAAGAATCTTAGCATTATCAAACCCCGACATATTATATGGGACCTAACTTTGTTTACTCATTTTAGAAGAAAGCATGTACCATGAACAATGCTTCTGTCCAAATTCATTTAAAAAAAAAAAAAAAGGGGAAAAATGCAACTTTATTTCAATTTTCAGACACCCTTTACTCTTCACATAACGTTTTCAACTTTATAACTTCTTCTTCACTAATCTAAGAAATGTTAGATTAAACTTATCAAACTATCAATCTGTCACTGCAAGATTTCCTACTTTTCACCTTATTATAATGTTAATTAATTTCAACTAAAATATATGATATTTTTGTATAAATGTGTGTTACATTTGGTGATCAGAGTATCTGATCATAAAGTAGAAAAAGGTTCCCATTATTGCCTTCTGTTGTACTTCTTCAATTGCAATTTTTTTCTTTCTTGAGATCATTAGAAAGCTGATAATTTTATGTTGCTAATTTCTTTTATTTTTATTATTTTACATTCTGAATTACACTCACTTTTTCCCCAGCACGTTTGGACCATCAGTAGTTGAGAATCATAAATCAAACCATCATAAAATGCATTTCTGGTTTTACCTTTTCTATTTACTTTTGAATCCCACCAAATGATGAAACATCCATCTTTTTTAGCAGAAATACATAAACACATCATGTGTGACAGAAATTAAATTCTGATGTTATATTATTAGGGCGGTTCATGCACAAGTTGCAGACATTGTGGACCAACAACAGAAATATTTAATGATGCCTTAACAAATTTAAGTTGCTTGTACAGATTGCTACAATGAAAACCCTATTGTTTTTTAGCTATACATTGTAGTGAAATGTGGACAGAAGCTAATGATTATTTCAACTTAGTTATGATAAATACCTTGAACAACTTTAGCCTTCATTCCTAATCCCAAACTTCCTTAATTAGTTAATTAATCTGAATTAGTTGACTATAGATAAATAGTTAACATCATTATTGAATTTTCTGGTATGACATTATAGTTTGTAGACCACGAACTCAAGCTTAATAAAGGGTGTACATTTCTGTTCTCATGAGTCTAATTCAGTGAAACAGGTCAACACACTACTCATATTCCACAAAATTAATAGATCTGAGTTTAATTTTCATGTTCTTTCATTGGTTCGTCAACTTCAAGATCCAACTCATTTATAAGATTGTTTTACATATCATCTTACTATTAAATCAAAACAAATCATCTATATCCGAATCTTTAAAATGGAGTTATGTTGACAAATTAAGTACCTCTTAATTAATTAATACCCAAAACATGTAAATTCTTACTTTTTTTCTCTCTCTCTAGATTTTAATATAATCTAGTGTGATCAATAGGTGTATTAATTATTTCTTGAATCTACTAAAAATCTGCCAACCCCAGCTCATAATTTGACTGGAATACTTGGATCAATAGAGCATTAGGAAAAATTGGGATCCTAGGGTTTATCATAAAAAGGGAGGAATCATGGTCAAAAGTGTAATATTAAATTGATGCATGTTAGGACCAATCATGTTTCTTTCAAGGATTCCCAAGAGTTTTATCTTGGACAAACATGCTTGTCTTCTTATATAATTATACTTCCTTTTCTAATCCATTTTCAGATAATTATAACAAATGTTGATTGTCCTTTTCATAAATGGTTTATCCTCTCTTCTTCCTTCTTTGGCCTCTACTCTCACGTGCTGCTTTCTGTCTTGTACAAATCAGTACCTAACATACTTGATGTTAATAGGGTCCATTTCGTAATTTACAACCCTAGCTAACATATTCATTTCTTTTGCAATGATCATATAACTTATAATGTTAGTCCATAGTCCATCTCAATAGTCCATTAATATCTTTTGAATGAGAGTTTTGTTTTTAGATGACCATCGTAGTTATGTTTGATTGTATGCTGATGGAAATTTTGAAAAATATCGAACATTTTTGGACCCGCAATCTAATAGTTGAACAAAAATAAATTCATATCATGATAATTAAGTTCCTTTCTTGTCTCTAATGCGAAAACCAAATAAAGCCAATTTAATTACTCAACGTTTTACTTCTCAAACACTATGGACAAAATAATGGTGAATTATTGAATGTGAAAGTGTTGACATATATATTATACTCTCCATGTAGATCACATGCATGTAAATAGACCCTTGTTTTGTTTCTTGTAGTATTTTGCAAAATACTTGAAATTTTTGAACATTTAGTTCTACAAGAAATTAAAAAAATTGGTCCCAACTAATATTTGAGATATTTTATTAATTCCCATTGAATAGAAGTTGCTAATTTGGTACGTGGTCCTATTGACTTTGCCTATATTGTTGTTACGTGTACCCAGTTTTCAATGCTTCTGAGTTAACTTTTCAATGTTATTTTCAATTACATACCAACAAAACTTTATTCTTTGGCTGACAAAGTTTCATGCTAATTTATGACTTCAAAATGGACTTCACTATCCACCCTTGTACGGCTTACAATACAATTTTTTGAAACTGGATAAGATTAACTGATTTTCTGATTCGATTTTCATATTTTAATTTATCGATATATATATATATATATACATTAATTACTCATAAATATCCATTTTTGCATATAATGGATACTAACTAGCTAGTATAATCAAACGAGCGTGTATATATTGCATCACACATGATCTGATTTAACCAACGAGTAAACTGGAGTGCAGAATAGATTGTTGATTCTAGAATTTATTTATTGTGAAGTTGAGATATTTAAATTGAAGAATAATATTTCACTTATAAAATATGAATAAAATTTTAAAATAGGATAAGAAATAAAGGAATAAGATGTAAAAAGTAGTTGGGTTGTGGGCCGATGGTTTGAAGTTGAGTACTCCAAATTGCAAAGCGACCTGCCAATTGTGGACATGCTGCTTTTATTTGATGTTGTGTTTTTGTATTGTTATCAATTATTTCTTTGTACACCAATGTCAAATGTTATCATTAAAATAAATTACAAATTGATTGATCGATGCTTCTAAATTAATTCGGGATTGTCACTAATATCTGAATCTTCTAAGTTGGTTCTACGTCACAGATTAAAACAGTTTGCATCTTGTTCTTTCTGTAGTTGATTTTGTGTTTGTGGGGTTTGTCTGTGTGTGTGAATTGTATGACGTAAGATTGAATACTGGTTTAATCATGATTTTCCTAATAAATAAATAAATAAAAGAATCATGATGCTCAATGCTAATGAATTGGGCTGGGCCTAGAATTTTGTATGGGTCTTTGGGGCTCAATGTTAATGAATTGGGCTGTGGGCCTAGATTTTTATATGGGTCTTTGGGGATAAGAAAGTTTGGGAAATATTTGAGAGAGAGATGTATACAAAAAGGCAAAAACTTCTGTGTCCGGGGATCCGTGTCCCCAACCCGTCCCACGCCTAACGCACGCCCCACACGAACGTGTGGGCACTTATGTGCGCTCACCTGATAGGTATCCCATGTATACCTTGAAGGTATCCATGGGCAAAGTATCCACATGTATACCTTGAAGGTATCCATGGAATATCTTCAAGGTATCCACACGTATATCTGTGGTATACCTACACGCATCTCACCATGCCGCGCGCTCATGCGCCCACGCCGTGCACGCTCACGCCATGAATACCTTGAAGATATTTCATGGATACCTTCAAGGTATACATGTGGATACTTGGGGTATTTCATGAATAACTTCAAAGTATCCATGGATACCTTAAAGGTATACATGTGATACCTTTTTTGTATATAATAATAATAATAATGTGGGGCCCGTGGGTCGGATCCCCGGGACACAAGAGACACACCCATACAAAAAAGGACACAGGCTTCTTGGCTAGACCACATTGTTCAAGAAGAACAAACTGATAAAAGAAAGATGAATCAGAGAGAGAATACGATAGAATTCTTTTACAAACTGAGCTTTCATGCGTCCAAACTTTTCAGTCATTTTCTCCAAATACACATTGAACAACCAACTCACACATACATGTCACAATTAAGGTTCACAATCATATGGACAAAAACCACAAATTTCAAAAGAAAAATCAACAAAAAGATACTTGATAACTTGCATCTTCTTCTTGCCCTTAATTGCTGCCACCGCCTAATAGGTAACCCAAAGAGGAACCCCCTCCTGGGGCAGCATGGACCCTCGTTGATGGTCGATCCTGTGAGATAGAAATAACCTACTTAGTATGAAATATAAAGTATTTGATATAGTAACTTGTACGGAAACCAATATAATCATGCACCTGCACTCCCAAAAGGTGTATTAAAACTCAATGTTCTCTAAAAATATGCTTTCTTGTGTGGTTTTTGCATCAGTGTTTGTCATTTGTGACCAGTCTAATACCTACCTCTCTCATCTAGCATTATCATAGAATCAACACCATTTCAACAAGGATATATACACCACAAACACTATCCCAGTTGCAAACTGAACCTCAATAATATCTAAATTCTAAGAGATCTCCACCATGGACCACATCAAAGATCATAACTCTAGGTTGATAAGTCAAATCTTGGTTTACAATGTGGATCACAACTCCATGTGTTGCATTTCATGTGTGTAGAGGAAAACGAATGAAATGCCATCAGATTTAACATTCTCCAGTTGAATCAAATTTGCAGATAAAACACAGAATAGATGCCACCAAATACATCATAGACATAAACAATATAGACTAAGACATAGAAATTGTAAGATCTATGTTTGATGCACAAGCACAAAATCAGTTTCCACATCCTCCTAAGTTTATATTTGGCTTGCAAATCAGATAAAACATCCCCTAATATTACACCTTATTATGCATTAATAATTAGCTATCCTGTTCAAAAATAAGGGGAAAGGTAGAAAATGCATTGTATTCAAAGGCCTAATTTCTCAATGCCCCTTCTCATAGAGACCAACAACAACAAAGCCCTTATCTTCCTATGTCCGGTCCGCTATATAAATCATATTTCTCCATCGTGTTCTCATTTATATTTTGCCCCTTTTCATGGAAAAGAGATTAGCAATTTGATGAATGGTCTCTACATTTTCCTTTGTCATTTTCTAAAGATGTTTTGGCTTGGAAGATAATATGGAAATGGGACCTAACTAGTACTAACATACAGAGATGTAATTTACAGGAAACATACCGTGATGAAATTGCAAGTGTTTTGACCATCTGCTCCAACGTTGTTGTTTGTGGTGCTACTACGAATGCCTGCAGGAATCTGCTTACTGACAGCTACAGGCTGAGAAGTATTCGGCTTCGATGAAGGTTCTTTAATCACAGCCTTACTTTCACTCGGAGCAGCTTGAGCGCTCTCTTTTGCAGGTTTTGGAGCCTCGTTGCCCCCAAATAAGTATCCCAATGAGCTTTGTCCTCCACCGCAGCTAACTCCACGACCCATGTCTCTAATTCTTCCTAGGTTTAAAAATACAAACCTGCCCAAATGCAAAGCATTTGAAAGTTCTTTCTTAGCAAGATATTGTTTCTACTTTCTAGTCGTCCAAATTGCCAGTATGTCATTGGTAAACTTTAACCCCAAAAGGTGATGCAAAAATCTCAAAGAAGAAGCAAACGATGTGATTGTGCAGATAACTATTGTCATTTCAATTGCATTTAAAACTCTATAACAAATCGACCATCAACAAGTAATGTATAATCGAATATGAATGTGTCAGGATGAGATCAACACATATACATATAGATATGTTACAGTTGTCATATGTGTCTATGTATCATCTATCATAATAGCTAATCAAACACTTAAACTTCTACTTCCCCTGATCTTTTCTTTCAACTGAAATTAAGATTTTAAAGTGAATTAAGGTTTAAGAGAAGTAAAATGAATCTACTAACGATACTTCACAGAACACAATTCATCAAGGCCACCAAATTGCAATCACAGATTGACAATTGCACTCAATCAGCTAAATTGCTTTGAGGAAATCCGATCAACAAACACCACAATTCAAGTAAAACAACTTGCTAACACTAATATCTCATCGATCACCATCAAATCAATAACTACATACCTTTAAACCAAAATTCAACTGGTAAATTTTTGATAGATTATGTAGATATACAGAGAGCGTGGTGTATCTGATCTTTTGATGTGTGTGTCTGAGAGAGAGAGAGAGAGAGAGAGAGAGAGAGAGACGATTGATTACCTTTCGATGCTTTACCTTTCGAAGCTTTAAGATGAGATCTACTGTACCTGGAGGGAGATAATCCGAGAACCAATAATGGAGCCATGGCAGCATTAATTCAGCAAGAAACAACTATTTCCAGTAAGTTTTTCAATCTTCCAGATGCAGGTGAGACTACAGAGTTATCAGTTGTGGCCAGCATAGGGGACTGGAATGAGCAAAAGTAGTAGTGGGCACAGTTTATTACTGCACTGTATAAGATCATATATACATACTAAAGACGCATTCACGCTTTTGGCATGTTTTCTTAATGGAAAACTAGAATTTATAACTAAATTCTTAAAAAATATTAGATGATAATTGAACAATGGATTAACATCTAACATTTAGGCTTAATTAACACTGGTTTTATTTAAAATGTATACTCGATCAATTTATAAATAAATATATATTAATCTATCTATATATACAAATAAACAATCGATACTAATTACATATATATTTAAAAATATTAAATACCAACATATACAATCTATGTGACCATAAAAGTTAAATACATGTTCCATATATCTAACTCTTAAGTTTTGATAGACTAATAAACTATTGGGCTAGAATATAGTAGCTCTCGACATTTTCGCCCTAAAACTTGGCCAAATAAAATAAAGATGGATGGAGATTAGAATATTCAAGTTTGATGATTTAGATAAAATTGAATTGCAATTATGATAGAAATAATTTATTTAATAAAATCAGAACAAGTTGCCTCCGTAGCATAGTGGTAGTGCGTTCGCTTCGTAAGCGAAAGGTCGCGAGTTCGATCCTCGCCGGGGGCTTTTTATCAAAATTTCTTTTTTTTTTTTTTAAAGACAAATTTTAATTGTTTGATTAATTCAAAAAATATTTTCCCATCAATTAATTTAGCCGTAACTCGTTAGACATGAAAAACAAAATTGTTTTTATTTTTTTTTTTTTTTTTTTTTTTTAAGAGCTAAACGAAAACACCTGTATCAATTAAGAATGCAGAAAAATAATGTTTACTTTCTCATTTATCTACAATATAATAAAAAAAAATCATCATCATCATCACACTTCTTAACAAAAAAAGAAAATCAAGAAGTGGTATATAAATCTATCTACACAAAAGAATTCAAGGCACTCTCTCAACAACAGGCACTCTCTCAAGAACGAAGTAGAGTTGGGCTTCCTCTCCTCGGAAACATCGAACATCCAACTGCATAGCTTCTTTGAATCCATTTTTGTCCTTAATCTCATTCCATGGCTTTCCAATGGCGTAGCTGTAACTCGAACCCTGCGTCTTCTTCAATCTCAACCATATATCGTATATTCTGTTTTGAGGATCTATGAGCTTTGCTGCAACACTATTATTATTCTCCAATTCTTCTTTCTCTTCCATTGTAATCAACCTATCATCCACTTTGCTGCGAGGCATTGCTAGCCGATGCTGGTGTGGGTCCACATCCGTCTTAGTCAGTTTCTTACTCGTGAACAACACGGACCTCATCTCTCTGCGGCCTTCTTCTTCTATTGCTGCTTGTTCTTGATTAGGGTTTGCATTTTCTTGATAAGGGTTTTCAACGACACTGGTTGATGATCTTGTGGTCGTGTCTGAATTGGAATTTTGCGTTGTCTGAATTTCAGCTTGATCTTCTGGTGCTGGTGCTGGTGCTTCTTGATTAGGGTTTTCAACGACATTGTTTTTTGTGGCCATGTCCAGAATTCGTGTTACATGGGAATCATCAGATGGGCTTGTTTCTGGAGTTGAGAGAGAAGAGTACTTTCTTGGTAATCTTTTGATTGATGATCTTAATCTCTTGCATCTCTTCTCGTTCTGAATTTGATTCTGGTACATTTTGCTCATCTTCTTGAGTTTCTCGTCTGCTCTTTTAAGTTTCTTGCTTATGTCATCCATGTCGATCGGAATATTCATGCCAAGTTTCTCGTTCATCTCTTTCAAGAAATTGGCAATCTGTACCGAATCAGAATTCCAGGACTTGAAGCCATTCTCTCTTGTATCAACCAAGCAACCATCAATTAAGTCTAAATTAGGGTTTGATGAATCTGCAGTTTTCCTCTTCATCTTTCTCTCTCTATCTAAAAACTCTCTCTAAGAAAGAATGTTAACTTGAGAACTGAGGAAATTAATGAAAGATTATTGTGCAGATCAATTAGGGTATTTATTGACTACGGAAGAGAAGTTCAATTATGGTAGGAATAGGTGATTAGGGTAGAGAAGTTTTCATTTTTCAAATTCTTTAAAGAAAAATTAAATAAAATGAAAAATAAAAAGGATAGTAACTCTTATGGGGGCGGTCTCTTTCATGACGCGCGTGTATGCATATATGGAAAAAAAATATGTTCCATGAGATTTTCTTGTTTTTTAAATATATATTTAGTGCCAACTGTTGAAAAATAATTATTAAGTTTGGAAAATTTTAATTTCTCACGTTGGAAGATAAATTTATTTCCTTCATAAGATAATTTTTGTTCCATTTAAGAGTACTTCTCAAGTCATAACACTTCTCTCTCTCAAATATTTTATTATTTTCACAAACTTAAAATCAGATTGTTATTAATTATGGAATATGATGTGTTGGTCTGTCTTCATGAAAAGGAAAACTAGAGATACCAAATTTATTTGTTCGTGAAACAGATACGTAAAAGAAATTACTAATTATTTTTGGCTTATGTATGTTGGGTGTATATTTTACTTAATTTAGTTCTTGATATTTTATTATATCTGTTAATATTGTTGACTTGGTATTATTATCTGTTTAATTCTATATACGTATCTGAATATATATAATTGTAATTTGATATATTTTTAAAAATAGTTCAACCTTTTGAACCAGTGATCCAAATAATTACTCTACTCAGTGTTCTATATATCAAAGCCAAATCTCATTAATTTGTTAAGCATGGTGAACTCCCTTAATGTTAGCCACCACGAAATGAACAATCTCTTTCGCTTGAAAACTGGATTTCTTATTTTGAACAATGGATTGATTAGATACGCACCATTAGAATGTGCACTGTACAAACTGTTGTTTGATGAACAATTATAAACACACTTTTATGATAATCAAATATTAATTTGATTCATTTGGCCAAACTTCCAATATATTATAGTTGTAGTAAAATCTTTTTTTTTTAGTTTTGTAAGGGATTTTTTTGTGTAATTATTTTAAAAAGGTATTTAATACCAAAAAGTAAAGAAAACAACATATTATATAGTAAAGAATGAAAATAACACAAAAAGTATAGAAATAAATATGAAAATTAAAAACAAAATACCAAAAATTATTTTAGGGCCCTACCGGGTTCGAACCGGTGACCTCTTGATCTGCAGTCAAATGCTCTACCACTGAGCTAAGGACCCTAATGTTGCTGAATATCTTCAGATTATAATATATCAATATATTCAAAACTCACATTTATTTTCAAAATTTAATATATAGAGAGATAGGAGTATAAATGAGTTAATACAACTCATGAACTATTTAGGGATCAACTTGGAAAATTATCAAATTTGACTTGAAAATAATTAAGTTAAACTCGAATTGCTATTTAAGTAGCTTTAATTTAAGTACATTAATATTTGGCCCGACAAGCTCGTGAGCATAATAAGTATATATGTTAAATTTTATTAATTTTTCACTTAAATGTTTATTTATTTACATTCAGTTTCTTTTTTTTATTTTTAGGAATATAAGTTATTTTATAAATATTATTCAAATATCGATTTAAGTCAAGTCGAACTCAAAATTTTATAGGTGGGTCTTATGTGAGACTGTCTTACGGATCATCTTACGTGAAACGAGTCAACCCAAAACTCACACTTCACAATTCACATATAAAATTTGTGAAAATGGATTTGATTTGTGGATAAAAAGGATTCGTCTCACGGAAACTATTCGTGAGACTGTCTCACGCAAATTTTTGTGAAATTTTATTGAGTTATTTGAAGAGTTAAAAATATTATTGATTAGTTAATTAACATATTACCTATATTAAAAATAATGAAATAACAAATGTAAGAGAAGATGTGTACATTATCCGAAGTACAAATACAAATTAAGGTTAAAAAGCTGAAATCATTTGGAAAATAATTGAAACTAGAAGACGGGAAAAAAATGAAATTCAATTCCACTTGAAATAGTAAATGTCAAAATTAACAATAGATGTTCTTTCTTCAGCCACAGTGGAAGAGAAATTGACTTTAAAAGAAATCAATAACCCATGTGAGCAATAACCCTGAAATGCACAACAAGAGATCCAAGAAAAAACAATTAACTTAAAAAAAAAATTGATGTCATAATGCTACATTATATGAATTTCAGTATATAAGAGAGAATTTCGGGATTTTTTTTTTAAATTATGATGTTTAGAGAAGAGATTTTAGTATATGTTTTACGAACTCCTTCCAATTTAATTATTTAAATTATAAAATTGTCATTCCTTAGGTTCGCCATCTTACTTATTCAAACACTTTGCCAATTTTATAAATTCTAAAATTATTTGATCAGATATAAAAGATATAAAATCTTTTGAACAAATTAGCCAAAACACCCTATTACATTATTCTAGCTAGTTTCACTAGTGATGATAATATAAAGTAGGAAAAGATCATTAATTAATTATAAATATTGTTCTCTTTAATTAATTAATAAGTGAATAGGGAAATTATAAAATGTAAAAGCACAACACATAAATGAAGACTTTTTGTTTCCAATGTGGAGAACATAAAGTAAAAAGAAAAACAAAAGGCATTGCCTTTTACCTCCAATAGTCAATGTTGTTTGAATTCTCCCCTTCCATGTCCCACTCCAAACTGACCCTGTTAGTTCCCATCAAATTAACACATAATTATATTCCATCAATATTCTTGATTCTTCATTTATTTATATAGTCTAGAGAGAGATAGAAAATGAGTGATCCCATCACACTCTAGATCACATCTGCTATTTTAAATTAAATGATATCATTAATTAACACGTAACTTTAATATTATATATATAACATAAAAAATCTATAATCGAAAGAAAGAACCTGATCGTCCATAGCAATTAACAGTAGTATTCACCCCATTTGGACACTTGCAAGAAAAGGCCTGATCCAAACCAGAAAAGCCACAAAACCCACCACTCTCCTCACAATTCTTACATGCATGATCATCACTGTAATAACCACCATCGTACTCCAACATAATCCCATACTCCCACTTCATCGGATCACCTTCATCCCCTCCAAACCCATAGATCGTCGAATACGACGAGCACTGCAGCTTCGGAAGATCCAACGCCACCGCCGCATTATCATACACACAGCACGTGCTAATCGGGCCGTGCGGCTCCAGCCCGATCCCAGTAACCCCCTTGCAGGAATACAGACCCCTACAAACATCCAGGCCCGAGCCCGAATCGCAGAAATCGGCCATCCTGTCGAACACAGGTGACGTCATGGAGCAGCCCACCAGCACGAAGGTGTTCTCCGAGGATAGCGTGAACGGGCCGGCCCGGTCGAGGGTGAAGGAGCCCGAGTTCTGCATGGAGGAGCAGGTGGACATGAGAGGGTCGGTGATGACGAGGGTGTTGGAGGAGTAGTCGATGGAGGAGACGGTGTAGACGCCGGATGCGGTGGAGAAGTGGAGGTTTCCGGCGATGCATTTTATGTGTGTGGAGAAATTAGGGTTTCCACAGCCGAAATCGGAACCGAAGGGGAATTTGATGGGGATGTGGCCACACTTGTCGTGGCATGTGTTGTTGAGAGGGATGATGCTGGGGATCATAGCATGGGTTGATACTGATAAGAAAAGAATGAGGAAATGGTGGATGAGCAGCCATGGCTGTGTGTGGAGGAACATGGAGACGACGACTCTGCAACCAAACTAATTTGTGAGTAGATATTGTGAAAAGGAGAAGAGAGATGGAGAGAGAGAGAGAGAGAGAGAGATTTATATGAAAAGCAGAGCTTTCAGAAATGGGATCCAGCCAAGAGTAGTGTAATATATAATTTTATTTAATTCTGCAATTGTATATTGTATTTACAACCAAATAACAATTTTCATATGTCATATAATTTTATAAGTTCATTAATTATATGTTCAAAAATACAAGTAATTAATTTCTTTTAATAAACTTCATAGTGTATTTTAAACATTCTATTTTCATTAATTGGTAATAGCTTTTAATAGTAGTTTGAGTAACACGTTTCAATATTGTAGTTTTTTTTTTTTAATACTTTGATGTAGGACTTTAATAAATTATTGTTATATAGGATCATTGTGCTTAATACTTATGGCTCATGTTCTACATACTTTTATAACAATTAAAAAATTCATGTTATATTCCATGATAATAATTGTAGAATATAATAAAATTATATACGTAAAGTATATGAAGAACATTATTAATGTGTAGCTGTATTAAAAATATCGAAAAATTGAATGAAATACTATTTGGAAGAAAGTTTAAGTGCAATTAATCAATGTGTATTGATAATAAAATAATTGAAGATGAAATATTATTATTAGTTGAAGATTTGTTTATTAAGGTTCACAGATTTAAAAGCCAACCATTTTTGTCCTTTCCTTAATTCTTTTTAAATGGGCTTCAGAAAAGAAATAATAAAGCCCAATAGGAAAAAAAAAAAATATTACCGAGAGGGGCATTCCGAGAATTGAACTCGGGACCTCTCGCACCCTAAGCGAGAATCATACCACTAGACCAAATGCCCATTTGGCTATGTATAATTATATTAATTTTAAAAGTCAATTATGTTATAACACCCATAGGCTTGATGGATACATCTCTCAACCGTGCATGGTATCGGGTTCAAGTCCCCCACTCCTAATTGTTACTAAAACAAAGAAAGCAAATGGGATTGATTAGATCTTATATTTAAATTTTCAAATTCTAATTTTTATTGTTTCCTTTATCTCTATTCTTAAGTTCATTAAAAAAAAAAGTTATAGTATTAGACAAAAACTAATTTAAGATAATTTCATTGTTCCATAATATAAATCCATGATATATGTATTCCACTTTTGCTATATATGGGACAAAAAGTTGTTTAAACAAGAGAAAAAGAAGTATATGAAAATTATTCTACAAAAGGATAATATGTTCTAACTTCTAACTAATTATGTCTGATGTGTCTCAATTATGAGTTTTCTATTAATTAGCTAGAGTTAAGATAAATGTTACATCATGTTGTCTATTCTAACTATATTGTGGGTATTGATTTGACACTTCATGTGTGGTAAAATTATTGTTGGTCCAAGTTCATATAATATTTTGGAAGCGGAGGTTATTGATCTTAAAGAGACATTTATGTGGATATTTATAAACACGGGGTATGATCGTGTTATTTTCAAGATGGATACAAAATGTGTTGTTGATAAATTATATGTAGATATTAAAGATTTATTGGAGTTATGAGAGATAATCTCAAGTTGTCGTAATATCCTCAATGAATTCAGCTATTCTTATATTTGTTTTCAAAAAGAGAGTCAAATCATGTTGTAGGCTATCAATCTTGCCAGTCCTTTGATTTTTGTTGAAGTTTCTAATATTATAATTAGCCTAAAAAAGAGAGTCATCTTCCCAATCCTTCGAGTTTTGTTGAGGTCCCTAATTTTATAATTAGCATACTGGAATAATATTGTGACTATTTAAATGATTAATAAAATTGTTTTTACCACTGTTTAAAAAAAAAAAAAAAGATAAATGCACAATATCTTAAAAGACAAATCTTTTTCAATATTTAAGTTGGAATTTCCATTAAAGTAAAGGATGAGTAGAAGAATACTGACTTAAATCAGGTAAGAGAGAAAGTAAGAGCAAGGACTGTTACCTACCACCACCGCAGACACATATTGTTAGGTGTCATCAATTTAGCATCACAATTGTTTTTGTGCATTAGGTACACGAATTCTAAATGCGTACAATCAGGTCGACCCAATCCAATGGTGCATTTCATGCCTCCCACACGCACCTTATGCGCCCACACATGCGCTCACGTGCCCAAACCCTAACCGAAACCCAAGCTCTAATCCTAATTTTCTAGTTATATTGACCTAACCTTTTAACTTGCCAAACCTAACCTTTTAGTTATGACTGCATAACATTTTGCAGTGTATGATAGACTTATAATATCTTTCAAAACCTTTATGTCACGCCCCGTTTTCATACTTTAAAAATATCAGAGTTTACTTGTGGACGTATAGGAAAAGAGGGAAAGAAACATGTTTTTTTTGTGCTTGCAGGTAAGAGTAATCGAGTAAAGATTTAGAAATGACATACAAATCAGAAACTGCGGAGTTCAGTTAAAACATAAGATGTTTACACTTTCTAAACCATCAGCATATCACCGGAAGTAAACCATTTAAAACTTAGCAGCGGATAAAGTACAGGATCCATGTCAAAAGAAATACAGTTTAAAATTTACAAACGTCTCTAACATTGTTTAAAAGATATCCAGAATACAAAGATTGAAAGAACACAGCTGATAGGGCACACTCTCTTTACGCTTCTCTATATTTATCTTAATTCCTGTCATTTCCTGTAGTGTGAGTACAGATAAGAGTGAGTGCGTTTGAATACACTCGTGGGAGTAATTTCCATATATAAGTTATGTCATCAGTTAAACGAATTAAACATGTATAAGCACAACAAGTAAGCACAACACATAAAATGCACTACACGTAAGGTGCACCTAACATCATAACTTTTGTCCGCAAAAGGGCGTGGGTACTCCCCGGTAACCCTGGGTGCGGGTACTCCTCGACTTATTTTACGGACCCCTGTTACCCTATAATATGAAAGTAGACCTTCGTCCCTTTAGCATGAAAGTGGACCTTTGTCTCTTCATATGAATGTGGACTTTCGTCCCTATCACATCATACTTGTAAAGTATTCATGAACACATTAATCACAACATATAAACACAGCACGTAGATTTCAATGATTCATTACGAACACTAGCTTTTCAAGGACATCGGTTTAAATGCATGCATTTGATCATTATCGTTATACAATAAATACGGAAATATTGAGACAATTAAAGTTTAGAAGTTACCCCACCTAGTTAGGTGGTGTTTTTCCTCGTGACTTGAACTCTAAATCTACGTTCGTCTCTAAATGCGAAAGCCTACACATGCAAACGTAATCTATTAGTTTCTTGTTATAATCATATCTTATTCTTTAAAGAACTCTCTCAGAAAAGAGACAACGAAGGAAGGAAGATCAATGTAAGGGCTTAGAACTTGATCATAAGATATAGAAGGGTTCGATAGGCGAACGAACGAGCTAAAACGAACGAGAAATGAGCTTAAACGAAGTGTTTTAAGATGCAGGGGCAGTTTTGTAAATTATGGTAAAATGGTTGACTTTGACCAAGGACTTTTTTGTAAAATCAGAGAAGTTTTGCGGTCACTTAGATATTTTCAAAATTTCAGGGACCGAATTGTAATTTTCGAAAGTTTTGGGTGACAAAGTCAAAGGTTTGAAAATTTTTGGGGGTCAAAACATAATTTTTAAAAGTTCGAGGACTAAAATGAAATTTGAGAAAGTCCAGGGACCAAAACGTAAATACATCAAAAACCCAGGGTTTGCACCCAAGTCCCTAAACTATCCAAATTTTCAACCCAAGTCCCTACCCCCAAACCCCATTCCCCGCCACAGACGCATGTCGACAATGCCACGTCGCCGGCCACCACCACAACACTCACCGGCGTACCTAGCGCCAGCCACGCAAACACATCGACACACGACGGTGCGTCCAGCGCCGCCGTCAACACACACACACGCGCACCCTGCCGCCGCGGCGCAACACCACGACACCTAACGGCAACAGCGACGGAGACCGGCGAAGGAAAAAGAGGCCGATGGAGAGAGAAAGCGTCGTGAGAGATAAGAGAGAAAGAGAAGAGCCATGACTTTGACTGGCCATTGCCGGCGGAGGAGCCGGTCGATCGAAGATCCGAGCCCGGATTTGTGATGGGCTCGGCGAGACCTTCGATTTGATGTATAAATCGATCAAATCGGAGAAGGAGTAGAGAGGATACGAATAGAGAGAAAACGAGGGAGAGGAAAAGTGTGGTCCTAAGTGTTCAGAGGTTCAGAGGGAGGTGAATGAACCTCTATCCATTTTGCAAACTTTTTTTCTAAACTTTCTGTTATGACAAGTTCCTGACCTAGGGACAGCAACCTGTCTCGAATCAGCAACCTGGCCTGAGGCTTAATCAGGTTCCTGACCCGGTATCAGAATGTTACGCAACAGAATAAAATTGATAGAGTTCTTTTTGGAAAACCGTTTCCTTTTAAAGTATGCTCTTTGTAGAACTTATATGCTTGGTGATAAAGATGCATGCAACAGTATATATGTGATTATAAAGAGCAGTGCAGTAAGTGAATTTAAAGCATGTAAACACACAAGATTTATAGTGGTTCGAAGGTGGTGTAATCATTCTACGTCCACTCTACTCCTTAACACAATGAAGATCTTTGCTAGGTCAGTTCGATTTACAAGCCTCGTTTTACAAACCTCTTCCTAACAAATTACGCCTGCTAGAATCCCTAACTCTAGTCGAAGGCCACTACCCACAAAGGGCAAGCAATCTATCTTTATAGATTACACACTTAGCAAGGATCTAATCATCTCAACTAAGGTACACCAATAAAACAACCTAGCGCACACAGCACAATTGTTAAAAAAAATAAATGGTTCTTCAACAAGTGTGAAACAGTCTTGATCTTTGAAGGCTCAGATGTTGTAGTAGACTGCTTCTTGAAGGTTGAGTGGCTGAGCTCGATGGTAGCTTTGAATGAAAGACTTGTGTGAATATATAGTGTTTTTCAAAGCTTTAGGAGAGTTTTTGTTCAGAGCTTCTGCTTCTTTCTTGGTCACTCCTTCCTTCTATTTATAGATCTTTTGGAATATGTCCGTTGAAGAGAGACATTGTTCCTGTTGCAGTTTGAATGTGATCCTCCATATCTTTGCAATTAATGCGATTGACAACTTGAAAGAATAGGGCATGTCCTACTCATATCCGCATTAAATGGCGCCACACCCTGGTTACAGACTTTTTGCAGAGCCCCAGTTCCAGGTGGCATCTTCTCATTGGTCTGGCTTAAACTTCTGCCCAACGACTCTTTGTAAGCAACCTTCCTCGTACTGTATTTTATTGTACATTCCTCGTATTGTGATAACTGAACGAAGATTGTCAGCTTGCTGCTTCTGTTCTTCAATACTGGTATCTAGGATGTCAGCTTCCTGTTTTGACTTCTCATTGTCAGCATCCTGTCCTCATGAAATCTTCTTGTTTTAGTCGTCTGTTTGGTCTTCCTCTTTTCTTTCTGATCTTCTGTTTGCTCGATTCTCCTTTGATTATTAGTGTTCTTTAAGATTCTGTTTCAATCATTTTTCTTTATTTTCCTTAAAACCCATTTATAAGATTATGATCATATGCTTATAGGTCTTATACCTCCACTTATAAAATGTGAAGAATGGGTACTCTAATTTTCTATCAGTCATTACATTGTCTCATCAAAATTATCATGGAATTTTCCCAACAGAAAGGCCACGCCTTTGCCAGCCAATTTCCGACAGATGCGGCGGCGGCTTGGCGATCAGAGCCCGGACCGTGATGGGCTCGGCGAGGGCTACGTTTTGATGTAAAAATCGAGCGAAACTGGGGAGAAAGAGGTGGCTCCGATGGTGGCTTCGGCGGCGGCGCCGCCTCCGGCACAGCAGCGTTCCGGCCAGCCTGTCGAAAAAGTTAGAGAGAGAGAGAGAGGGGGAGAGAGTTTTACCTTGGTTAAAGTTTTGCAAAGTGTGGTAATTGCTTCCAATTCCATGTGTATATCACATCCACCTCATACCTTGTTTTGGCCTAGATTGGGCCTTGGGCCTCTGATTAGCCCGATTTCGTTTCTTTCCTTTCATTTTTCGATTACGAACCTTGCTATCACGTCATAAACCATGTTTTCGATTCGATTATGCTTTCGATGAATATAAATATAGGCTCTTCAAATTAATTATGTTTTTGATAAATTAAATCATACGTTCGGTTAATTAAAACATGCATTATTCCGATTAATCTGAAACACACATAATTCAATCACATAATTTGGGGTTTTAATTATTTAATTAGCCAATTATGCATCGTTTTGTCCCGGGCGTTACACTTTATGTTGTAATAATATAACATTTATGCATAATAATTTAACATTTTCGTTATAATAATATAATCTTATGTTATTTTTTAAGTACATCAAAATTATGATATTTGTACATAAGGTTATACTAATATAACATAAAGGTTAAACGATATTATATGAATTTTTATAGTGAAAAAAGTGTAAGTAATATCACTTAAAGGTTATGATATATGTAAATAAAAATTATACTAATATAACATAAATGTTATACTCGCTTAACATAAATGTTACATAACTTTTAATTATGTTTTTTATACTGAAAAAAGTTTAAATAATTTTACTTAAAAGTTATGATATTTATACATAAATGTTATACTCGATAAATATAAAAGTTATATTCGGTAAAAATATAAAGGTTATGTCATAAATTTAAAAAAAAAAACACCCGAGCTCGGATCTGGTCCAGACCCAACCTACATCCAGTTGCATGGATCATGGTCTATGCACTTGGTGCACACAAACACTACTCATTTAATATAATTATTAAATTCAAATTCAAATATTTAAAGTGTTAGGATCTTTACACATCAGCTGTGGATATATTAAGATATGTCCTCGGTGGATAGGGTCATTCAGAATAATTATTAAATTCAAATTAAAATATTTAAAGAGTTGGAATCTTTACACATTAGCTATGAATATATTAAGATATGCACTCGGTGGATAGAGGAACAATATTTAGAGAGGAAGTGATTTTTAGTGATTTTGATATTATTGTAAATAACTAAAATTTTCAAATAACTCAATAAGTTATAAAATATGATTTTCCATTTCCATGATTCCATCATACACTTAAATCTGTTTTTTTTTTTTTTTTAACTTCTACTTCCATACACCATCTGCTATTACTATCACGCATTTTTTTCCACGATTATGACGGTATAATTGTGTGATGGAACTTTTCAGCCGTTTTAGGACCACCATGTTTCGTATTATATATCTGGAAGCATATGTCATGTTTTAATGTGATGTAATATATATATATATATATATATTCTTGAAATGAGGAATAATAATTCAAAATCAAATAAAATCGAAACAAATTTGGGAAAGTAATTCGATATGGTGATATTCGACTTTAAATATAAAAATATATATTTATCTATGATTTTTTTTTAATAATCTATTGATTGTACACCATTTCAGAATTTCTGTATCTGCCACTATCATAAAATGTGATATGGTCGAACTCAGTCGAACCGGGTCCTTCTCTTAGAAACCGAACTGAGGTCAAAGTCAATGTATCTGAAATCTGAAGAAACAAGTCGTTCGACCGCCTTCGGATCGAACTAAGGAAGCGCGAGCCAATGCAGTTATGAAGTACGATGACAAACTAAATTAGTTATAGGATACGATGATAAACTGGTATGCGGCGAAGTTAAACGAACTGATTTACAACCTTATGATCGAACTTACGAAAGAGGAACTGATTCAGTTCGGAGTTATAACGACGAACTGATTAACAGGGAAAGTGACGAACAAATTTTGAACGTAACTAACCGCTATTTTCGTGAAATTGTTAGTCCATATCCCATATTTTGTGGGATGAATCTCAACCAACTCGTATTTCAGGGAGTCTATATATACCACTTGTGTTCATTCTTTATTTTTCCCTTATGCACACATATATTCAAAACACACACATGCACAATTGCAAAAAGAACACACAAGTATTCTCTTCCTTTTTTCTGACTTGAGCGTCGGAGTCTCATCGCCGAGAATCCCTCCCGGTGGTTTTGCAGGTCTTTGGGCTCAAGATTAGAAGTTTTTGGATCAGGAAACCGGAGAATCGAATCGGAACAACATCAAGGTTCAAGATCTCGAGTTTTTGGGTTGAAGAATCGGAGCTTTGGATTCGGAGCTATATCAGAATATTTAGATATCATGGACATATCTTGATAGATGAATATGTCTACTATTGATGTATAAATATCATATCTATTTAAAATATATAATATGAAATTAATAGTTACTTTAAATTTGTGATTCATAAACAATTTGTACATTCATATGTGTTCACACTAGTAGATTACCATATTTTGCAAACACCCCCCTAATCTAAAACATAATAGTCTTTTCTAACAAAAGAAAAGGAAAAAGTCGTCGTCTTCCCTACGTAATTAATTACAGAGAATTCCAATTAGAGGGAAAAGGGGACATCGACAATGGAGTTTGAGGACTTTAATACTGCACGAAATTGGAAGGTTTCGCACGTAAGAGGGTCCCCTCACATGTCGGCGCCTCCTATGCTATTTAACCTCTAGCAATTTATGTTACTCAGCTCTCTATTATCTCATTGCCCATTTACCCGGATTCTCCCGGGTCGACCCACAATGCTCCTCGCCGGCCCCGCCGTTGCGCCGCCGCTTCTGCTTCCTAAATCCGCCAACAATTTCTTGCACCATAGGCCCATAATAAAGTGTAATTTCAAGATATTAGCGACTGATTTTCCCGCATTTCTTCCTCAAGAGTTGCGGAATATTAACGACCCTTTTGCAAGAAAGCTCGCCTCGAGGATCGAGAGACTCCCTGTTGATGTAATGTTTTAATTACTGGAAATTATAATCTTTGTTTTCATGCTCTAATTTGACTCTATTCCATGCTCAATTTTTACCTGTTTTTTTAAGGTGAAATTATCCCATTTGTTGTGTGCATTACATATTTACATCCTTGATTTTCAGCAAATTGTTCAATTTCTCAGTATTTATTTTACTCTCAGTTTCTTTGTTCTGATGCAGTTAATGCATGTTCGGTGTAATGGTTTTCCTGTGTCAATTTTTCTTATGGATATTGGTTGTCTACATGCAAGCTGTGATTTGTTTGAAGTTTGTAGGAATTTTCTGTTGTGATAAAATTTGACTCCATATGCATTCTTAATTACTGGGTTATTATTTGTATGAGTTTGCTTAATCTATGGATTTTATGATCATGGTTTGTGAACTTGGAAATTTGAATTGATTAGAGTTTCCCTTCTCTGCAGTTAAGCTTGTCAAAGACTAGCATCATGAGTAGCTGTGTAAAGCCCAAAACAAAGCTGGATTCGAGTCCACTAGTACTTCTTCATGGGTTTGATAGGTTTTACTATGTGAAATTCAATTGATTGTTTGAGATTTGCTCTTCTTTTGTGATTCGTAGTTCATCACTTCTTATCCTCCAGCTCCTGTTTAGAGTGGAGATATGCTCTGCCTTTGCTTGAGGAGGCTGGATTAGAGACCTGGGCTGTTGATGTTCTTGGGTGGGGCTTCTCTGATTTGGGTAAGTTTTTCTTGATTTCCTTTTTCTTCTCGGATATCTGAATGTTAATTCAGGCTATACCCTGCTTGATATCTTGCTTAATTTCCGGTTTTCTATTGCTTCTTATTAGAGAAGCTTCCATCATGCTCTGTGGCCTCAAAGCGCGATCACCTCTATCAGGTTCAAACACTTATAAAAATTCTTGTAAGATGTTCCATACGTGTGAAGAGTTTTAGCTCACCATTTGAGATTGATTATCCCCAGTTTTGGAGTTTGTATATTAAAAGGCCGATGATATTGGTTGGACCAAGTCTTGGAGCAGCAGTTGCCATTGACTTTGCAGTCAACCACCCAGAAGCTGTAAGTCTATACAACTTCAGCATTTTTTCACATTATCATCGTCAATAATTTTGCATTATTACGTGAGTTTCTTATTCTCCATTTACTTTTAGGTTGATAAGCTGATTTTGATTGATGCAAGTGTGTATGCTGAAGGTACCGGAAACCTCGCTAAGTTACCTAAACTGATGGCATATGCTGGAGTGAGTTCTGCCACAACTTGAATGCTCATGTTCTCTTGAATCTCATGTGAAATTAATTAGATATTTATGGTAAATTTGTGCATTTAATCTCTCATGTGCCCGATAGCTTTTATGTGGAAATGAAGATGTTAAAAACGCTTCTTCATTTTTCCTCTATCCCATCGGTTGGAGTTTGTTAAAATAAAAGAATTGTTTGTCCCACATCGGATATGTGAACAAAGTGGGAGGGGCCCTTAAGGCTATTTAAGGGCCTAGGTGTCTTTGTCACAAGTGCCCCAATCAATACACTTTAGTCTAGTGTTTGATTCTAGTTAAATTCCTTTCTTGTTTTCTCTTGTAAAGAGTGTTCTAAGAAATGTGAGAATCTTTCTTGTTTTCTCTTGTAAAGAGTGTTCTAAGAAATGTGAGAATCATTCTAGGCTTGTAAGAGTCTTGGGAGTCGAAGAGTGGAATATTGTGTGATTGTAAGAATTTTTCACATAGTAATATTTTCTCTTGGTCGTGGTTTTTCTCCGGTTTTGGAGTTTTTCATGTTAAAATCTTGTGTTGTGGATTGTTGATTTTTCTTCCTTTTATTTCTTGTTTATTCTACCCCTGGGGATTAATGGATTGTTGATTTTTCTTCCTTTTATTTCTTGTTTATTCTACCCTGGGGATTAATTTCCCAACAAGTGGTATCAGAGCCTAGGTCAGGTCTCTTGATATTCTGAGTATGCTCTGTGGTTGCAGTTTTGTCTGATCTTCCACATCAGAAAAGATTTCTTGAGAAAGGTCCCGGGGTCTCCTCTGGTGAGGCGACGGTCCCGTCTAGTAAGACGACGGTGGGCTCCTCTGGTGAGGCGGTGTTTTTTTTTTTCTGGGGAAGATAAGCAGGTACATCAAAGGTTTCTCCAATAAAGTTTGACATGGAGAAATTTGATGGAATGATCAACTTTAGCTTGTGGCAAGTGTAACAGATTTCTTGAGAAAGGTCCCGGGGTCTCCTTTGGTGAGGCGGCGGTCCCGTCTAGTAAGACGACGGTGGGCTCCTCTGGTGAGGCGGTGTTTTTTTTTTTCTAGGGAAGATAAGCAAGTACGTCAAAGGTTTCTCCAATAAAGTTTGACATGGAGAAATTTGATGGAATGATCAACTTTAGCTTGTGGCAAGTGCAAGTTAAAAATATGTTGATACAATCCGGGTTACACAAGACATATAAGGCGAAACTGTCAAGGTGGAGCTGATCAAGGTGGAGCGGTTACAACAAAGGGCTCTGAACAAGTTGCTAACATTGCGATAGGAAGTGATTTCCTATGAGGATGTTGGTGTATCCACACGTGCATTGGTTGGCATGGATGCAAAGTGTGTGGATGTTATGTCGATGGTTGAAGAACTTCTATGAGGACCAACAGTTAGAAGTTGCACCATAATTTCAGCAAGGAGTTTCGACATGTGCCGAAGGAAATTCTTAGAATGGTTGATTCTAAGTGTTCTACTCATATGGTGGAGTAGGTGTTCTCTGTTTTGAGAATGATGGTTCTCTAGTTTGAGGATCATGATCATCGGTGGAGACAATGGAGTTTTCTTTTATTTTACCAAGGTGGAGTTTGTTAAAATAAAAGAATTGTTTGTCCCACATCGGATTTGTGAACAAAGTGGGAGGGGCCCTTAAGGCTATTTAAGGGCCTAGGTGTCTTTGTCACAAGTGCCCCAATCAATACAATCAATACACTTTAGTCTAGTGTTTGATTCTAGTTAAATTCCTTTCTTGATTTCTCTTGTAAAGAGTGTTCTAAGAAAGGTGAGAATCATTCTAGGCTTGTAAGAGTGTAGAAAGTGTTGGGAGTCGAAGAGTGGAATATTGTGTGATTGTAAGAATTTTTCACATAGTAATATTCTCTCTTGGTCGTGGTTTTTCTCCGGTTTTGGAGTTTTGGATTGCTGATTTTTCTTCCTTTTATTTCTTGTTTATTCTACCCCTGGGGATTAATTTCCCAACACCATCCTAGGTTCATATAACATCATGTAGCTTGATCTTCAATTAGATAAGAAAAAAATTCCTGAATTTTCACTTAATATTAGCCTACTATACTATACGACTTTCTTTTGTAATTTTCGATACTAGTTATTGTTTCTATAGTTCTTCTGATCATACACTTGTATGGTCTATATATTTGATGCCTAAATCGTATTCATCTGCTGGACAGGTATATCTGTTAAGGTCCTTCCTGTTGCGCCTCTATGCAACTTCATTGACGTACAGTAGTTTAGCTTGGGATACCTGCTTGGAATGGGCAAAAGTAAGTGGTGACCTTTCACATATAGGGCAAATGAGAAAAACCGCGCCAATTCTGTTTTCCGACAAGTGACCTAGTAGTTTATGTTAAAATACGGCATATTTCATATTTCTTACCAGATTGGTAGTCTGCACTGTCTCTTACCTTGGTGGGCTGATGCAACTGTCGATTTCATGATTAGTGGTGGCTACAACGTCAGTCCTCAAATCAAACAGGTACACAAAACCAGTGCCATATTAAAGTCCATTTTAGTAGCATAAGATTGCATTTGGATCGAAGGATTTGGAGAATATTATCTTAATCTTGATTCTTGGGCTATCCAGGTAAAGCAGAAAACGCTTATTATATGGGGAGAAAACGATCAGATTATCGACTATAAGCTCGCTGTGGTAAGTGTCGTCTCATTTTCAGCTAATACGACTCTAAAAAATGCACAAAATAACGTATGATTTCTTGTAAACAGAGACTACACGCTGAGTTATCAAATGCAATCATACGCCAAATACCAGAGTGTGGCCACATCCCTCATGTAGAGAAGCCTCGTGCAGTTTCTAAGTTAATCAATGAATTCGTTCAATCTGAGAGCAAGATACGTATGCTTGCTTGAGAAAATGCAGGGCTTTAAGGATGACTAAGGTGAGTCAATGGCTGCAACTACTTGTCTTAATATTTCCACATCATCTTTGTGCAGCTGAAGTTGTTATATGGGTGTCGGTTATATCTTCCGATGATTGGTAATTCGCTCGAAATCTGGATACGTGTTTTGACTTGAATAATAGCTATGATCATGAATGGAATTATGTAAAATGTTGTGACTTCAGAAATTCACTAATGTTTAAAAACCATTGCTGGATAATATGTTTGGAATAAATGATTCTCCATGCTTGATTTGGTCTGTCAAAGTTTCATGCTTGTTACTCTGTTTGGGAAAATAATTATCTTCATTAATGTAAATGATATATATCGATAGTATGTTTTTTTTTTTTTAATGTTTGATACTATATTGATATATCATATATCAAATATTGATTTAACATATAATAGTAAATTTGATCTTTGTAGTACATTTTGTGTGTGTATATTAAAATTGTTATGCATTTCAAATTTCAAATTGTAATAATTCTATTTTATTCTGAGTCACTGAGTCAAAATGAGTGACCCATCCTACTCATCCCGAGTTACGGACAGTGGGTCATGTCATGAAGCCAAGAGGACTGGTGGGTCCATGGTCCCAAATAACCATTCTCATGCCTATTCATTGAATTTTTTTAGTACTTGAAATAGAGCATTATTGCATAAGATTTGCTTTTAAATCTCTCTCTCTCTGTTTTTTTTTTTTTTTTTTTAATATTAAGAAAATAGGGGGATTTCTGTGATGGTCTTCAAATGAAATGCATTAATTACAAGATTACAGCCAATAAGTAAATAATGGTATGTAATTAGAGTAGGCATTAAATTGTGTGGGGAAAGGCCAACTACTGGTTAGTTGACCAGTCTCATCCATCGGACAAAATAAATACATCAATGTACCAACCATTGAGAATCTCTTGTGGTTCAGAGAATCCACTTCTTTTCATGATAAAAAACAAGACCAGAGAGAAGAATCTTTTTTTTTTTTTTTTTGATAATATTTGTGGATATTTGTAGGGCCTTTGATAAAAAAGAGTATATGTACTTTTTTGTTTTTTTAAAGAAGAAAGAGTTATGCATGCTTGAAACAAGGAAAAGCTTCTTTTTTTCTCCTACATTTTAATTTTACACTAATACAAGGTATTTCAAAAGATACACTTGGAAAACATGCATTTTCCTCGAACAAATCTATAGTTGAAATAAGCATAACACCACCCAAAAACACGAGGAAGCAAAATCTGATCAAATTTTTTGAAGGAAGAAAAGAATAATAATTAAAAAAAAAATCGATGCCTCCCTATTTAGATGTACATAGGAAAAATCTAAACAGAAGAGAACATAGTTTCTACTTCACCCCATAAAGTTAAAATAGACACATCTCCACTCTTAAAAAAAGGAGAATCAAATTCCCCCCCACTTTGTTTTCCCATAGATAGGAAAAAACCAAAAAAAATGAAGGCCCTAGTGGAGTTGTACCCAGATTAAACTCATCCCATTATTACATTCTTGCTAAATACATAGCCAAAATGACACCACAAATCAACATCACTAAATTGCTGCTTTCATACACCACTCTCATCCCACTATTGTTATCCGAGAATCCACTTCCCGTGGGTCCCATTCCGAGCCCCGTCGAGCCCGGGACCGTGGTGGTGCCGCCGCTGCCCGGAGTTCCTCCGTTGGTTGGGGTCGTGCTGCCTCCACCACTGCCCAAGATTCGTCGAATAAAATATGAGTTGCAAGAAACGAGCTTGTTCGATGACAACAAAATGTATACATATATAATAACTTCAATTAAAAAAATGTTAAGGGAAAAGGGACATACATATGTGACATGGAGAAGGCCTTAATCAGAAATTAAGTATATTATTATATTGTAACATAAGACAATTGAGAACATTCATATTTACACATCGAAATCAAAGACAGCTCACATGAATGTATTGATGTCTTGGGCTTGAATGTTGGTACCAAATATATTTATCATATGACTCTAAAATGGTCATTTAAATCTTTATCTACCTAAATATTTTTTCTAGTTGGCTGATTTCATCACCAATGCGGATCACTTTAAAAGTATCTCTCCTAAATTAATGATTCAACCCTAATTACCATTCAAGAAAATTGTGTTTTGCAAATATATTAGAAAAAAAGATATAAGCTCCTTAAATTAATGTAAAATAAGCTTTAAAAAAAAGGAAGATCAAACCTGGGGCTAGATTGATATACACATCCAGAAGGTGCAGCTGAAAATCATCAAAGAAAATCAGCACCTCAAAAAATGAAGAGAGAGAGAGAGAGAGAGAGAGGGAGGGAGGAACATACTAGGGGGTGTTTGGGTAACAGTAGCAGTGCCTTGAAAATCACAACTCCCAGCTATATTACCCTTTCTCTGGTAATAACTATTAACGGCATAATTACAGTGATCTCTAACAGTGTTAGGATTATAACAAGCCCCACTTTGTACGATTGCTGAACAATCAGCTCCTGCTCCACATGCATAATCTATGTTTTTCTGAAGAACTGAGTCACTCAGCCCAGTGTTACACACACAATAAGCAGCCTCTGCAAATTAATTCAACAAACTCATCACCCCCACAAGAGAGAGAGAGAGAGAGAGAGAGAGAGAGATAGAGAGAGAGAGGAGTTGTACGGTACAACTTGTACCTGAATGGCCAACAATGGCGAAGAGAAGAAGCAAACCAGCTACAAAACCAGCAGCCATGGTGGAGAGAGAGGAGTAGTTGGTGGTTTTAGAGTGAGGTGGGTTTTTTTTATATGTGTGCTGATGACGTGTGCGTTTGGAGAGAGAGAGAGATTAACAAATGGTGGTTAAATAGGGCCATTCGGAAATAGAGCCAATGTGTTTGTACACTACGCTGACAAGGTTGTACTTCATTGTTTATGTATTTGTCTGTCCTTTCTTTCCAACGGTCGTTAACTCATGTGAATGATCAGTGCTTAGGTTTAGTAACCCATCCTTGCTTTTCTTTTTTATTCTATTTTTCTCTAGTTGTTTTGGATGCTAATATATAGGATTCATACATATATTATTTTGTTAATTTCACAAGTAAACTTCTTCTTCTTATTTGACCCGATTTTTATTTTCACACAAAATTGCAAATTTGGGAAATATGTATGTTATGATTTTAAGTATCCCCTTCACATTCACGGTTAATTGAAAAACTTGGGTTATCAATAAATAAATAAATAATATCCGCAACAAAAATCCTCTGTTTCACTGTACTTTAACCCTTCCAATAAATTTGTCAACCTTATTTTGTTTTTATTAATTAATAACAATTCCAATTCCATTAATAAAGATCAAAGAAGTAACTATTTGTTGATGGAAGAAAAATAAAATAAAATAGTGAGCTGGCATGATAATTTGTTAGTACAGGAAAGGAAACTCCCTTGGGTTTTGTGTTGGCAATTTTTTGCTGCTTGGAATGTCTTCAAAAGCCCCTCTATTTCCATCAAATATCAATAATACCAACATGATTTCCCAATAGATAAATATCCACCATCATCTTCTAATCTTTTTTCTTCTACATATCAATGGGAAGTTTTTCTTTTTATTTTTAATCAGACCTCCTATCCCATGTGTTTAAAAGTTGGTAATAGCACAATTACAGAATTTTACGCACTGGATATTCAATTCTATTCAAAATATTAAATTTTAAATTAAGTACATGTATCCAAATGCTAATTAGGATGGTAATGACCAATTTCGAGATGGTATTGAAGGGTGTTTTGGATGAGCTTATAAACTTTTTACAACTTCAAACTTCTTAAATTTGCATCAAGATTGTTACCCAAAATTTAAGAATTTATCAAGACGCACTTTAATTAAATTAAATTTTCCAGCAAAAGATAATTTTCAATTCATACCCACCTCGATAACAATTGAAAAGGCTTCATTTGGGGGCATTGAAGTATCCATCCATCAAGCTTTATATATGTGAAAACAAGATTAATTGATCAGAACAATTGAAGTTCACAGAACCAAAGGAAGATTACAGAGGGGACCAAAACAAGGAAAACTTATAGAACAAACAACATGATGCATGCCACATTACAAACTCATAGATTAAAAAAAAAAGGATTTCTTAGGAAGATGAATTAAAGTAGTAATCCAGATCCAAGAAATTTGTGTTGAGTAATCTGATCAAGTTTCTCAACCATCTGAGTAGTCAAATGATTCTTCCAATCTCCAACCTGACCCTTACGAAAGAAAGCAATAGTTTGAATACCAAATGGTATTCTCCCATTCTTGTTCAACTCCAAGCTTCTCATTTTATCAAAGCTGCAAAGTTTGATGATCTGTTCCACCATCCCAGATTCCTCTTCTTCTGCAGAAAAAGGGCATTTTAGGAATTCCGCAATACGACGTAGATAAAAAGCAGGATCCTCTTCCATATCCTCGTACTTGAGGAACATGAACATCTCAGGATTTTCCCTGCTTTGCTTCCAATATTCCAGGACATGATCCCAAAAGGGTCCAAAAGGGCTCACTCCCTTACAGAACATTTCAAGAAACTCTTGAATGGATTGATCAGGTTTTAACCTGTTTTCAAAGTGCCAAAGAGACACCAAAGTGTCCTTTGGATTCCTGCATAGGTAGACAACCTTGCACTTGCAATTCTTCAACGACTCTGGCAAAGAAACATAAGGCATGTGGGTGGAAAAGAGCCTAGGAGAAGGTACAAAGAGATCGAGTTCAAGAAATGGCACAAGATCATGAGGATTGCCAGTGAGAAGAGGATGATCATTTCCAGAAACAGAAACAGGAGGATATTGGTTTCGATTCAATAAGGTAAACATGATTGCTTTCAACCATGTCGAACCTGTAAACAAGAAAAACATCCGAATCTTTAACCTGGAAATGTTTCTGGCATGAAGTTCCACCTTGAAGAGTTTTAGCATAATACCAGAAACCTTGGTACTGATATGGTGTGGGCCATCCTTTTTCTCTGGGTAGCCTCGCCATTAACTCTTTGCATTCTTGGCTTAATGCTTCTTCTTCTTCTTGTAAATATTTTGGAATATTTTGACAAGACATTAATTTCTTTCTATGAATTAAATTTTGATTTTGGTTGCTTTGTGCCTGTTTCTACGTGTATGCTCTTTCTCCTACATTTGTACACTATATGTGTAAATATAAAGTTGATTTACACGTAAACTTTTTGTTGTTATTTGGCCCAATTCGATTTCATTTTCACACAAAACTGAAAATTTGGAAAATATATGCTACCTTGGAAAAGAAACAAAATTTGTCAAGTGAATTAATAGATTCATATACATTGTCAAGTTACATGTTAACTTTTTTAATTTGCTGTTAACTGACTGTTATTGTGGGCCGGCTCCATGTCTCTGGCCCTAGATATTCTGGTGGCCCAAGTTGGAGGCCCAGAAACTTTATAAGTCAAGCCCAGCCCATGAGAAGCCCTCTTCCCTTTTGACCGTTGATCTGCGATCTTCTGATCTTGACCACTCGCTGATGAGATATATACTCTCCTTCCCTGATCCCTCGTCAAAACCTAGTTCTCTCCCTCTCTCTCTTCGCGGCGCCCCCTTCTCTCTCCCGCTGCGCATCCTGGCCATATCCCGTTGATCGGCCATGGATTCCGATGCTTTCCTTAAGTGTCTCTCTTCCCCTGTCCTATTTAAAGGGGAAATCGTGAGAAGCCTTATAGAGAGATCAGAGTGCATATCCTTCTTCGTTTTCCCTTTCTTCGGAGGTTAGAGAGAAGGGTTTGAGTGTTGAGTGCTCGAGCCCATTCGAATCAACTATACATGTGTTGACAAGTCGATTCGATTCTTGGTAAGAGGGGTTTAGGGTTTCTGGGGGTGTTTAGCTTGACTGTGTGTTTCTGGTGCAACCCTTGGAGCCACTGCTGGATCTGTGTGTGGCTCTCTGTGTGTTTCTGGACAGAGTAATTCTTGGGGACTGAGCCGAGTATACTCTCAACACAGACCTTTGTGTTGGCTTCTCTGTTCTTGGTGATTTCTATCCTTTTGTTTTCGTTTCTGTTTCTTCTTTGTTTTGAGGCTTTAGTCGGTTTGTATCTTTAAGGTTATATCTTCTGTAATAGTTAAGTTATGATGATATTTGCTGTTGTCTCTGGATCTTAGCCCTACAGTGGTATCAGAGCACTGTTGGGGGCGATCCAGAGCGCTGCCAAGGTCAGGTACTTCGCTATCCTTTTCTTGTTTATGTTTTTTTTTTTGGTAAGATCCTGTGAGTCTGTTGGGATTTCTGTGCTGGTATAAGTCTAGGACTTGTTCTGCTTGAGATCTGTTTTCTTTGTGATATCTTGATCTGTTCTTCCGCTGCTTACTTCTGTGTCTGATCCCCTTTTTTGAACTCACCTTGTCCGGTCCTCTCAGTGACTTAGGAATCTGGGCTGAGGGGTTGATCAGACTGTTCTCTGTGCTCTGTGCTCTTGTTTATCTCTGTGTGTTTGCTTCTGTGCTTCTCAATATGAATGCATATCCTGTTGCTGCTTTTGATGGAAAAGGGGATTTCTCTATATGGCAACAAAAGATGAAAGGAGTGCTTGTTCAACAGAAATGCTATAAGGCTATAACTAAGAATTATGATGATAAGGCATCTGATGAAACTAAAAGTGAACTTGATGAACTTGCTTATTCTCTGATTATCTTGAATCTATCTGATTCTGTGATTAGGAAATTAGGGAAACATGACTCTGCTGAATCATTGTGGAATAAACTTGAGGAATTTTATACTGAAACCTCTCTGCCTTCAAAAATGTTCTTGCTTGAAAAGTTTTTCAGATTTAAACTTGATGTGCATAAGGACATTGATGAGAATTTGGATGTTTTCACAAAATTGATTCAAGATATAAAACTAACAGGTGATAAAACTATTGATGAGTATACACCTATTGTTCTGTTGAATGCTATACCTGATTCTTATAATGATGTGAAGTCTGCCATAAAATATGGAAGGGATAAGGTTACTCTTGACACTGTTATTAATGGCCTTAAAAGTAAAGAATTGGATATAAAAGCCAATAAGGGAAATAGGTCCTTAGGAGATGTGAATCATGTAAAAGGGAAACAAAAGGTTAATCCCCAGTCTAAACCTCCTAATAACAACCAAGGTAAGCCTAACCCTAATCAGAATAATGGTCAACCTCAGAAAAAAGATGGTCCTAAACCCAAGTTTAAAACCAGAAAGTGTTATAATTGTGGCAAACCCGGTCATTATGCTAATGTGTGCACAGAACCAAAGAAAGAAAATAAAAACAATGGTCAGAATAACAATGGTCAGGCTAATTATGTCTCTGACAGTCTTGGTGATGTTTTTCTTACCAGTGATTATGTGAACTCTGTGACTTCATCTCTTTGTGATAATGATTGGATTCTGGATTCTGCATGCACACATCACATGACACCTCACAAACACTTGTTTAGCTCCTATGTGGAACTTGATAATGGCAATGTTTCTATGGCTGATAATAGCAAGAGCTGTGTGAATGGTATTGGAACTGTATGTTTAAAAACTGAAACTGGTTTCAACTTAAAACTTGAAAAAGTAAGACATGTTCCTAACTTGAAGAACAACTTGCTATCTGTTGCCATTCTTGAAGACTGTGGTCTGCATGGTATTTGGGGAAAGGGATGTCAGATGATCATGAAAGGGGATGAATGTGCTTTCAAAGCTGTTAGAATGCAAAACTTATATGTGTGCTCTGCTGAACCTATTCTGAATGCTAATTCTGTGAAGCATGATATGACTGATACTTGGCATAAAAGATTAGGGCACATAAGTGAAAAAGGGCTTGAGATTCTGCATAAAAAAACTTACTTAAGTAATGATATTATCTCTAAAATGCCTCTGTGTGATTCTTGCATACTTGGAAAACAGCATAAAGTTAGCTTTCATGTCTCCTCTCCCCCAAACCCCTCTAAGTGCTCTTCAATTCTTGAATATGTGCATGCTGATGTATGGGGTCCTGCACCTGTGCCAACTCATGGAGGTAATAGGTATTTTCTGTCTATTGTGGATGATTTCTCAAGGAAGGTGTTTGTGTTCCTTATGAAAAATAAATCTGAAGTGTTTGAAAAATTTAAAAACTGGAAAACTCTTGTTGAAACTCAAACTGGTAAAAATTTGAAAACCTTGAGAACTGATAATGGGACAGAATTTTGTAATGATGATCTTGATTCTCTATGCATTGAATATGGCATTAGAAGGCATAAAACTGTTGTTTATACCCCCACAACAGAATGGTATTGCTGAAAGGATGAATAGGACTTTGCTTGATAGGATAAGATCTATGTTAAATTCATCTGGCTTGTC
The DNA here is from genome assembly GCA_946896805.1 of Scutellaria galericulata. Taxonomy (NCBI): domain Eukaryota; kingdom Viridiplantae; phylum Streptophyta; class Magnoliopsida; order Lamiales; family Lamiaceae; genus Scutellaria; species Scutellaria galericulata. Next base: position 1,938,847 of record OX335791.1, on the reverse strand, counting down.
TAAACATTTTTGGGGTGAAGCTGCCTTGACAGCTGCTTATGTGATTAATAGGTCTCCCTCTGTGCCCTTGAAAGGGGAATTGCCTGAAACTCTGTGGTCTGGAAAACCTGTTGATCTATCTAATTTAAAAGTGTTTGGTTGCTCTGCTTTTGTACATCAAAAATTGGATAAACTAGAACCTAGATCTGTGAAGTGTGTCTTCCTAGGTTATCCAGAAGGTGTTAAAGGTTATAGATGTTGGTTAAAAGGGGAACAAGGTTTTAAAACCATTACTAGCAGAAATGTTATTTTTAATGAAGATGAATATCCATGTTTATCTGCTCCTTCTGTGAATGTCCCTACTGAGGTGGAGACCCCACCTATTCTACCTGTCTTGCCTTTGCAATCTGATGTTTTGAATGAACAACCTGAAAATGAACACTCTGATGATGAGAATGCTAATAATGAACCTGCTCAAGTTATTGATGAAATTGTTGAACCTGTGCATGATGATCTCAGTGACTATCAGCTAGCTAGGGACAGAACTAGAAGACAAACTAGGATTCCCAAAAAGTTTGATGATTTCCAACTTGCTTCCTATGTGCATAATGTGTTTGAAAATCTAGATGGTAATGAACCTAAATCTGTAAGTGAAGCCCTAAAATCTAAAGAATCTGATGCTTGGTTAAATGCTATGAAAGATGAGATTAAATCTCTACATAATAACCAAACTTGGTCTCTTGTTCCTAAGCCTGATGCATGCTCTGTTGTTGATTGTAAGTGGCTGTTCAAAGTAAAACAAGAATCTGATTCTGTGAGGTATAAGGCTAGGCTTGTAGCTAAAGGTTTCACTCAAAAAGAAGGTATTGATTATACTGAAATTTTTGCACCTGTTGTTAAATTTACCACTGTGAGAATAATGCTTGCTTTGATAACACATTTTAATTGGGAATTAAAACAACTGGATGTAAAAACTGCTTTCTTGCATGGAGATTTGGATGAGAAAATTTATATGAAACAACCTGAACACTTTGTGGACAAATCTCATCCTAACTATGTGTGTTTGTTGAGTAAATCTCTGTATGGCCTTAAGCAATCACCTAGACAATGGAATAAAAAGTTTGATGCTTGTATGATGTCCATGAAATTCCAAAGAAGTTCATATGATCCATGTTTATACTTCAAAGACACTGCTCAAACTCCTGTGTTTCTTATGATCTATGTGGATGACATGCTCTTGGCTAGTCCTTGCTTGAAAGCTGTCAATTATGTGTCTAAATGTCTTAGTGATAATTTTGACATGAAAATTCTTGGTGATGCAAAACGTATCTTGGGTATGGACATTGTTAGAAATAGAGATGCCTGCACTTTGTCCTTAAACCAATCTGCTTTTTTGGACAAGATCCTTGGTAAGTTCTCTATGACAAATGCTAAAGCTGTTTCAGTTCCTCTTGCTGCTCATTTCCTGTTAAGTAAGGAACAGTCTCCTAAGACTGAACCTGAAATATCTGAGATGTCTTCTGTGCCATATGCTAGTGCAATAGGATCTGTTATGTATTTGATGGTTAGTACGAGACCTGATATTGCATATGCTGTCAGCTGCATGAGTCGTTATATGTCAAACCCTGGTATGCCTCATTGGGAGGTAGTAAAATGGTTATTAAGATATCTAAAAGGATCTGCTAAACTGGGAATCAAATTTGAAAAATCTGATAATGGGATAGAACTCTGTGGCTATGTTGATTCTAATTTTGCAAATGATAAAGATAACAGAAAATCTACTACTTCATATGTGTTCACTTTGTGTGGGGCATGTATATCATGGAAATCCCAACTGCAGCATATTGTAGCTTTATCTACGACTGAATCTGAATATATTGCTGCAACTGAAGCCATAAAAGAAGCTATCTGGCTTAAGGGATTGCTTTCTGAAATTGATTTCTTGAAAAAGAAAGTTGTGGTTTTTTCTGATAGCCAATCTGGGATTCAACTCTGTAAAAACCCTGTGTTTCACGATAGAACAAAACATATTGATGTTAAGTATCATTTCATTCGTGATATCGTTGAAAAGGGGATAATTAGCCTTGAGAAGATTCCTTCTGAATTTAATCCTGCAGATATGGGTACAAAATGTTTACCCTTGGAAAAGTTTAGGTCCTGCCTTAAGGCTCTAAAACTTGTTCCACCCTTATGATATCTTGTTTTACACCTTCAGTCTGTGTGACTGATTTTTTTCCTTTCTTGCTTACAAGGACTTGACTTTGTGTTGTTTCTGTCTCTGCAGGAAAGGAGATCGGCAATGATGAACCCCAATCAAATCTGTCATGTACACTAGAGCACCACGATCCGGCCCAAGGTGGAGAATGTTATTGTGGGCCGGCTCCATGTCTCTGGCCCTAGATATTCTGGTGGCCCAAGTTGGAGGCCCAGAAACTTTATAAGTCAAGCCCAGCCCATGAGAAGCCCTCTTCCCTTTTGACCGTTGATCTGCGATCTTCTGATCTTGACCACTCGCTGATGAGATATATACTCTCCTTCCCTGATCCCTCGCCAAAACCTAGTTCTCTCCCTCTCTCTCTTCGCGGCGCCCCCTTCTCTCTCCCGCTGCGCATCCTGGCCATATCCCGTTGATCGGCCATGGATTCCGATGCTTTCCTTAAGTGTCTCTCTTCCCCTGTCCTATTTAAAGGGGAAATCGTGAGAAGCCTTATAGAGAGATCAGAGTGCATATCCTTCTTCGTTTTCCCTTTCTTCGGAGGTTAGAGAGAAGGGTTTGAGTGTTGAGTGCTCGAGCCCATTCGAATCAACTATACATGTGTTGACAAGTCGATTCGATTCTTGGTAAGAGGGGTTTAGGGTTTCTGGGGGTGTTTAGCTTGACTGTGTGTTTCTGGTGCAACCCTTGGAGCCACTGCTGGATCTGTGTGTGGCTCTCTGTGTGTTTCTGGACAGAGTAATTCTTGGGGACTGAGCAGAGTATACTCTCAACACAGACCTTTGTGTTGGCTTCTCTGTTCTTGGTGATTTCTATCCTTTTGTTTTCGTTTCTGTTTCTTCTTTGTTTTGAGGCTTTAGTCGGTTTGTATCTTTAAGGTTATATCTTCTGTAATAGTTAAGTTATGATGATATTTGCTGTTGTCTCTGGATCTTAGCCCTACAGTGGTATCAGAGCACTGTTGGGGGCGATCCAGAGCGCTGCCAAGGTCAGGTACTTCGCTATCCTTTTCTTGTTTATGTTTTTTTTTTTGGTAAGATCCTGTGAGTCTGTTGGGATTTCTGTGCTGGTATAAGTCTAGGACTTGTTCTGCTTGAGATCTGTTTTCTTTGTGATATCTTGATCTGTTCTTCCGCTGCTTACTTCTGTGTCTGATCCCCTTTTTTGAACTCACCTTGTCCGGTCCTCTCAGTGACTTAGGAATCTGGGCTGAGGGGTTGATCAGACTGTTCTCTGTGCTCTGTGCTCTTGTTTATCTCTGTGTGTTTGCTTCTGTGCTTCTCAATATGAATGCATATCCTGTTGCTGCTTTTGATGGAAAAGGGGATTTCTCTATATGGCAACAAAAGATGAAAGGAGTGCTTGTTCAACAGAAATGCTATAAGGCTATAACTAAGAATTATGATGATAAGGCATCTGATGAAACTAAAAGTGAACTTGATGAACTTGCTTATTCTCTGATTATCTTGAATCTATCTGATTCTGTGATTAGGAAATTAGGGAAACATGACTCTGCTGAATCATTGTGGAATAAACTTGAGGAATTTTATACTGAAACCTCTCTGCCTTCAAAAATGTTCTTGCTTGAAAAGTTTTTCAGATTTAAACTTGATGTGCATAAGGACATTGATGAGAATTTGGATGTTTTCACAAAATTGATTCAAGATATAAAACTAACAGGTGATAAAACTATTGATGAGTATACACCTATTGTTCTGTTGAATGCTATACCTGATTCTTATAATGATGTGAAGTCTGCCATAAAATATGGAAGGGATAAGGTTACTCTTGACACTGTTATTAATGGCCTTAAAAGTAAAGAATTGGATATAAAAGCCAATAAGGGAAATAGGTCCTTAGGAGATGTGAATCATGTAAAAGGGAAACAAAAGGTTAATCCCCAGTCTAAACCTCCTAATAACAACCAAGGTAAGCCTAACCCTAATCAGAATAATGGTCAACCTCAGAAAAAAGATGGTCCTAAACCCAAGTTTAAAACCAGAAAGTGTTATAATTGTGGCAAACCCGGTCATTATGCTAATGTGTGCACAGAACCAAAGAAAGAAAATAAAAACAATGGTCAGAATAACAATGGTCAGGCTAATTATGTCTCTGACAGTCTTGGTGATGTTTTTCTTACCAGTGATTATGTGAACTCTGTGACTTCATCTCTTTGTGATAATGATTGGATTCTGGATTCTGCATGCACACATCACATGACACCTCACAAACACTTGTTTAGCTCCTATGTGGAACTTGATAATGGCAATGTTTCTATGGCTGATAATAGCAAGAGCTGTGTGAATGGTATTGGAACTGTATGTTTAAAAACTGAAACTGGTTTCAACTTAAAACTTGAAAAAGTAAGACATGTTCCTAACTTGAAGAACAACTTGCTATCTGTTGCCATTCTTGAAGACTGTGGTCTGCATGGTATTTGGGGAAAGGGATGTCAGATGATCATGAAAGGGGATGAATGTGCTTTCAAAGCTGTTAGAATGCAAAACTTATATGTGTGCTCTGCTGAACCTATTCTGAATGCTAATTCTGTGAAGCATGATATGACTGATACTTGGCATAAAAGATTAGGGCACATAAGTGAAAAAGGGCTTGAGATTCTGCATAAAAAAACTTACTTAAGTAATGATATTATCTCTAAAATGCCTCTGTGTGATTCTTGCATACTTGGAAAACAGCATAAAGTTAGCTTTCATGTCTCCTCTCCCCCAAACCCCTCTAAGTGCTCTTCAATTCTTGAATATGTGCATGCTGATGTATGGGGTCCTGCACCTGTGCCAACTCATGGAGGTAATAGGTATTTTCTGTCTATTGTGGATGATTTCTCAAGGAAGGTGTTTGTGTTCCTTATGAAAAATAAATCTGAAGTGTTTGAAAAATTTAAAAACTGGAAAACTCTTGTTGAAACTCAAACTGGTAAAAATTTGAAAACCTTGAGAACTGATAATGGGACAGAATTTTGTAATGATGATCTTGATTCTCTATGCATTGAATATGGCATTAGAAGGCATAAAACTGTTGTTTATACCCCCACAACAGAATGGTATTGCTGAAAGGATGAATAGGACTTTGCTTGATAGGATAAGATCTATGTTAAATTCATCTGGCTTGTCTAAACATTTTTGGGGTGAAGCTGCCTTGACAGCTGCTTATGTGATTAATAGGTCTCCCTCTGTGCCCTTGAAAGGGGAATTGCCTGAAACTCTGTGGTCTGGAAAACCTGTTGATCTATCTAATTTAAAAGTGTTTGGTTGCTCTGCTTTTGTACATCAAAAATTGGATAAACTAGAACCTAGATCTGTGAAGTGTGTCTTCCTAGGTTATCCAGAAGGTGTTAAAGGTTATAGATGTTGGTTAAAAGGGGAACAAGGTTTTAAAACCATTACTAGCAGAAATGTTATTTTTAATGAAGATGAATATCCATGTTTATCTGCTCCTTCTGTGAATGTCCCTACTGAGGTGGAGACCCCACCTATTCTACCTGTCTTGCCTTTGCAATCTGATGTTTTGAATGAACAACCTGAAAATGAACACTCTGATGATGAGAATGCTAATAATGAACCTGCTCAAGTTATTGATGAAATTGTTGAACCTGTGCATGATGATCTCAGTGACTATCAGCTAGCTAGGGACAGAACTAGAAGACAAACTAGGATTCCCAAAAAGTTTGATGATTTCCAACTTGCTTCCTATGTGCATAATGTGTTTGAAAATCTAGATGGTAATGAACCTAAATCTGTAAGTGAAGCCCTAAAATCTAAAGAATCTGATGCTTGGTTAAATGCTATGAAAGATGAGATTAAATCTCTACATAATAACCAAACTTGGTCTCTTGTTCCTAAGCCTGATGCATGCTCTGTTGTTGATTGTAAGTGGCTGTTCAAAGTAAAACAAGAATCTGATTCTGTGAGGTATAAGGCTAGGCTTGTAGCTAAAGGTTTCACTCAAAAAGAAGGTATTGATTATACTGAAATTTTTGCACCTGTTGTTAAATTTACCACTGTGAGAATAATGCTTGCTTTGATAACACATTTTAATTGGGAATTAAAACAACTGGATGTAAAAACTGCTTTCTTGCATGGAGATTTGGATGAGAAAATTTATATGAAACAACCTGAACACTTTGTGGACAAATCTCATCCTAACTATGTGTGTTTGTTGAGTAAATCTCTGTATGGCCTTAAGCAATCACCTAGACAATGGAATAAAAAGTTTGATGCTTGTATGATGTCCATGAAATTCCAAAGAAGTTCATATGATCCATGTTTATACTTCAAAGACACTGCTCAAACTCCTGTGTTTCTTATGATCTATGTGGATGACATGCTCTTGGCTAGTCCTTGCTTGAAAGCTGTCAATTATGTGTCTAAATGTCTTAGTGATAATTTTGACATGAAAATTCTTGGTGATGCAAAACGTATCTTGGGTATGGACATTGTTAGAAATAGAGATGCCTGCACTTTGTCCTTAAACCAATCTGCTTTTTTGGACAAGATCCTTGGTAAGTTCTCTATGACAAATGCTAAAGCTGTTTCAGTTCCTCTTGCTGCTCATTTCCTGTTAAGTAAGGAACAGTCTCCTAAGACTGAACCTGAAATATCTGAGATGTCTTCTGTGCCATATGCTAGTGCAATAGGATCTGTTATGTATTTGATGGTTAGTACGAGACCTGATATTGCATATGCTGTCAGCTGCATGAGTCGTTATATGTCAAACCCTGGTATGCCTCATTGGGAGGTAGTAAAATGGTTATTAAGATATCTAAAAGGATCTGCTAAACTGGGAATCAAATTTGAAAAATCTGATAATGGGATAGAACTCTGTGGCTATGTTGATTCTAATTTTGCAAATGATAAAGATAACAGAAAATCTACTACTTCATATGTGTTCACTTTGTGTGGGGCATGTATATCATGGAAATCCCAACTGCAGCATATTGTAGCTTTATCTACGACTGAATCTGAATATATTGCTGCAACTGAAGCCATAAAAGAAGCTATCTGGCTTAAGGGATTGCTTTCTGAAATTGATTTCTTGAAAAAGAAAGTTGTGGTTTTTTCTGATAGCCAATCTGGGATTCAACTCTGTAAAAACCCTGTGTTTCACGATAGAACAAAACATATTGATGTTAAGTATCATTTCATTCGTGATATCGTTGAAAAGGGGATAATTAGCCTTGAGAAGATTCCTTCTGAATTTAATCCTGCAGATATGGGTACAAAATGTTTACCCTTGGAAAAGTTTAGGTCCTGCCTTAAGGCTCTAAAACTTGTTCCACCCTTATGATATCTTGTTTTACACCTTCAGTCTGTGTGACTGATTTTTTTCCTTTCTTGCTTACAAGGACTTGACTTTGTGTTGTTTCTGTCTCTGCAGGAAAGGAGATCGGCAATGATGAACCCCAATCAAATCTGTCATGTACACTAGAGCACCACGATCCGGCCCAAGGTGGAGAATGTTATTGTGGGCCGGCTCCATGTCTCTGGCCCTAGATATTCTGGTGGCCCAAGTTGGAGGCCCAGAAACTTTATAAGTCAAGCCCAGCCCATGAGAAGCCCTCTTCCCTTTTGACCGTTGATCTGCGATCTTCTGATCTTGACCACTCGCTGATGAGATATATACTCTCCTTCCCTGATCCCTCGCCAAAACCTAGTTCTCTCCCTCTCTCTCTTCGCGGCGCCCCCTTCTCTCTCCCGCTGCGCATCCTGGCCATATCCCGTTGATCGGCCATGGATTCCGATGCTTTCCTTAAGTGTCTCTCTTCCCCTGTCCTATTTAAAGGGGAAATCGTGAGAAGCCTTATAGAGAGATCAGAGTGCATATCCTTCTTCGTTTTCCCTTTCTTCGGAGGTTAGAGAGAAGGGTTTGAGTGTTGAGTGCTCGAGCCCATTCGAATCAACTATACATGTGTTGACAAGTCGATTCGATTCTTGGTAAGAGGGGTTTAGGGTTTCTGGGGGTGTTTAGCTTGACTGTGTGTTTCTGGTGCAACCCTTGGAGCCACTGCTGGATCTGTGTGTGGCTCTCTGTGTGTTTCTGGACAGAGTAATTCTTGGGGACTGAGCAGAGTATACTCTCAACACAGACCTTTGTGTTGGCTTCTCTGTTCTTGGTGATTTCTATCCTTTTGTTTTCGTTTCTGTTTCTTCTTTGTTTTGAGGCTTTAGTCGGTTTGTATCTTTAAGGTTATATCTTCTGTAATAGTTAAGTTATGATGATATTTGCTGTTGTCTCTGGATCTTAGCCCTACAGTGGTATCAGAGCACTGTTGGGGGCGATCCAGAGCGCTGCCAAGGTCAGGTACTTCGCTATCCTTTTCTTGTTTATGTTTTTTTTTTTGGTAAGATCCTGTGAGTCTGTTGGGATTTCTGTGCTGGTATAAGTCTAGGACTTGTTCTGCTTGAGATCTGTTTTCTTTGTGATATCTTGATCTGTTCTTCCGCTGCTTACTTCTGTGTCTGATCCCCTTTTTTGAACTCACCTTGTCCGGTCCTCTCAGTGACTTAGGAATCTGGGCTGAGGGGTTGATCAGACTGTTCTCTGTGCTCTGTGCTCTTGTTTATCTCTGTGTGTTTGCTTCTGTGCTTCTCAATATGAATGCATATCCTGTTGCTGCTTTTGATGGAAAAGGGGATTTCTCTATATGGCAACAAAAGATGAAAGGAGTGCTTGTTCAACAGAAATGCTATAAGGCTATAACTAAGAATTATGATGATAAGGCATCTGATGAAACTAAAAGTGAACTTGATGAACTTGCTTATTCTCTGATTATCTTGAATCTATCTGATTCTGTGATTAGGAAATTAGGGAAACATGACTCTGCTGAATCATTGTGGAATAAACTTGAGGAATTTTATACTGAAACCTCTCTGCCTTCAAAAATGTTCTTGCTTGAAAAGTTTTTCAGATTTAAACTTGATGTGCATAAGGACATTGATGAGAATTTGGATGTTTTCACAAAATTGATTCAAGATATAAAACTAACAGGTGATAAAACTATTGATGAGTATACACCTATTGTTCTGTTGAATGCTATACCTGATTCTTATAATGATGTGAAGTCTGCCATAAAATATGGAAGGGATAAGGTTACTCTTGACACTGTTATTAATGGCCTTAAAAGTAAAGAATTGGATATAAAAGCCAATAAGGGAAATAGGTCCTTAGGAGATGTGAATCATGTAAAAGGGAAACAAAAGGTTAATCCCCAGTCTAAACCTCCTAATAACAACCAAGGTAAGCCTAACCCTAATCAGAATAATGGTCAACCTCAGAAAAAAGATGGTCCTAAACCCAAGTTTAAAACCAGAAAGTGTTATAATTGTGGCAAACCCGGTCATTATGCTAATGTGTGCACAGAACCAAAGAAAGAAAATAAAAACAATGGTCAGAATAACAATGGTCAGGCTAATTATGTCTCTGACAGTCTTGGTGATGTTTTTCTTACCAGTGATTATGTGAACTCTGTGACTTCATCTCTTTGTGATAATGATTGGATTCTGGATTCTGCATGCACACATCACATGACACCTCACAAACACTTGTTTAGCTCCTATGTGGAACTTGATAATGGCAATGTTTCTATGGCTGATAATAGCAAGAGCTGTGTGAATGGTATTGGAACTGTATGTTTAAAAACTGAAACTGGTTTCAACTTAAAACTTGAAAAAGTAAGACATGTTCCTAACTTGAAGAACAACTTGCTATCTGTTGCCATTCTTGAAGACTGTGGTCTGCATGGTATTTGGGGAAAGGGATGTCAGATGATCATGAAAGGGGATGAATGTGCTTTCAAAGCTGTTAGAATGCAAAACTTATATGTGTGCTCTGCTGAACCTATTCTGAATGCTAATTCTGTGAAGCATGATATGACTGATACTTGGCATAAAAGATTAGGGCACATAAGTGAAAAAGGGCTTGAGATTCTGCATAAAAAAACTTACTTAAGTAATGATATTATCTCTAAAATGCCTCTGTGTGATTCTTGCATACTTGGAAAACAGCATAAAGTTAGCTTTCATGTCTCCTCTCCCCCAAACCCCTCTAAGTGCTCTTCAATTCTTGAATATGTGCATGCTGATGTATGGGGTCCTGCACCTGTGCCAACTCATGGAGGTAATAGGTATTTTCTGTCTATTGTGGATGATTTCTCAAGGAAGGTGTTTGTGTTCCTTATGAAAAATAAATCTGAAGTGTTTGAAAAATTTAAAAACTGGAAAACTCTTGTTGAAACTCAAACTGGTAAAAATTTGAAAACCTTGAGAACTGATAATGGGACAGAATTTTGTAATGATGATCTTGATTCTCTATGCATTGAATATGGCATTAGAAGGCATAAAACTGTTGTTTATACCCCCACAACAGAATGGTATTGCTGAAAGGATGAATAGGACTTTGCTTGATAGGATAAGATCTATGTTAAATTCATCTGGCTTGTCTAAACATTTTTGGGGTGAAGCTGCCTTGACAGCTGCTTATGTGATTAATAGGTCTCCCTCTGTGCCCTTGAAAGGGGAATTGCCTGAAACTCTGTGGTCTGGAAAACCTGTTGATCTATCTAATTTAAAAGTGTTTGGTTGCTCTGCTTTTGTACATCAAAAATTGGATAAACTAGAACCTAGATCTGTGAAGTGTGTCTTCCTAGGTTATCCAGAAGGTGTTAAAGGTTATAGATGTTGGTTAAAAGGGGAACAAGGTTTTAAAACCATTACTAGCAGAAATGTTATTTTTAATGAAGATGAATATCCATGTTTATCTGCTCCTTCTGTGAATGTCCCTACTGAGGTGGAGACCCCACCTATTCTACCTGTCTTGCCTTTGCAATCTGATGTTTTGAATGAACAACCTGAAAATGAACACTCTGATGATGAGAATGCTAATAATGAACCTGCTCAAGTTATTGATGAAATTGTTGAACCTGTGCATGATGATCTCAGTGACTATCAGCTAGCTAGGGACAGAACTAGAAGACAAACTAGGATTCCCAAAAAGTTTGATGATTTCCAACTTGCTTCCTATGTGCATAATGTGTTTGAAAATCTAGATGGTAATGAACCTAAATCTGTAAGTGAAGCCCTAAAATCTAAAGAATCTGATGCTTGGTTAAATGCTATGAAAGATGAGATTAAATCTCTACATAATAACCAAACTTGGTCTCTTGTTCCTAAGCCTGATGCATGCTCTGTTGTTGATTGTAAGTGGCTGTTCAAAGTAAAACAAGAATCTGATTCTGTGAGGTATAAGGCTAGGCTTGTAGCTAAAGGTTTCACTCAAAAAGAAGGTATTGATTATACTGAAATTTTTGCACCTGTTGTTAAATTTACCACTGTGAGAATAATGCTTGCTTTGATAACACATTTTAATTGGGAATTAAAACAACTGGATGTAAAAACTGCTTTCTTGCATGGAGATTTGGATGAGAAAATTTATATGAAACAACCTGAACACTTTGTGGACAAATCTCATCCTAACTATGTGTGTTTGTTGAGTAAATCTCTGTATGGCCTTAAGCAATCACCTAGACAATGGAATAAAAAGTTTGATGCTTGTATGATGTCCATGAAATTCCAAAGAAGTTCATATGATCCATGTTTATACTTCAAAGACACTGCTCAAACTCCTGTGTTTCTTATGATCTATGTGGATGACATGCTCTTGGCTAGTCCTTGCTTGAAAGCTGTCAATTATGTGTCTAAATGTCTTAGTGATAATTTTGACATGAAAATTCTTGGTGATGCAAAACGTATCTTGGGTATGGACATTGTTAGAAATAGAGATGCCTGCACTTTGTCCTTAAACCAATCTGCTTTTTTGGACAAGATCCTTGGTAAGTTCTCTATGACAAATGCTAAAGCTGTTTCAGTTCCTCTTGCTGCTCATTTCCTGTTAAGTAAGGAACAGTCTCCTAAGACTGAACCTGAAATATCTGAGATGTCTTCTGTGCCATATGCTAGTGCAATAGGATCTGTTATGTATTTGATGGTTAGTACGAGACCTGATATTGCATATGCTGTCAGCTGCATGAGTCGTTATATGTCAAACCCTGGTATGCCTCATTGGGAGGTAGTAAAATGGTTATTAAGATATCTAAAAGGATCTGCTAAACTGGGAATCAAATTTGAAAAATCTGATAATGGGATAGAACTCTGTGGCTATGTTGATTCTAATTTTGCAAATGATAAAGATAACAGAAAATCTACTACTTCATATGTGTTCACTTTGTGTGGGGCATGTATATCATGGAAATCCCAACTGCAGCATATTGTAGCTTTATCTACGACTGAATCTGAATATATTGCTGCAACTGAAGCCATAAAAGAAGCTATCTGGCTTAAGGGATTGCTTTCTGAAATTGATTTCTTGAAAAAGAAAGTTGTGGTTTTTTCTGATAGCCAATCTGGGATTCAACTCTGTAAAAACCCTGTGTTTCACGATAGAACAAAACATATTGATGTTAAGTATCATTTCATTCGTGATATCGTTGAAAAGGGGATAATTAGCCTTGAGAAGATTCCTTCTGAATTTAATCCTGCAGATATGGGTACAAAATGTTTACCCTTGGAAAAGTTTAGGTCCTGCCTTAAGGCTCTAAAACTTGTTCCACCCTTATGATATCTTGTTTTACACCTTCAGTCTGTGTGACTGATTTTTTTCCTTTCTTGCTTACAAGGACTTGACTTTGTGTTGTTTCTGTCTCTGCAGGAAAGGAGATCGGCAATGATGAACCCCAATCAAATCTGTCATGTACACTAGAGCACCACGATCCGGCCCAAGGTGGAGAATGTTATTGTGGGCCGGCTCCATGTCTCTGGCCCTAGATATTCTGGTGGCCCAAGTTGGAGGCCCAGAAACTTTATAAGTCAAGCCCAGCCCATGAGAAGCCCTCTTCCCTTTTGACCGTTGATCTGCGATCTTCTGATCTTGACCACTCGCTGATGAGATATATACTCTCCTTCCCTGATCCCTCGCCAAAACCTAGTTCTCTCCCTCTCTCTCTTCGCGGCGCCCCCTTCTCTCTCCCGCTGCGCATCCTGGCCATATCCCGTTGATCGGCCATGGATTCCGATGCTTTCCTTAAGTGTCTCTCTTCCCCTGTCCTATTTAAAGGGGAAATCGTGAGAAGCCTTATAGAGAGATCAGAGTGCATATCCTTCTTCGTTTTCCCTTTCTTCGGAGGTTAGAGAGAAGGGTTTGAGTGTTGAGTGCTCGAGCCCATTCGAATCAACTATACATGTGTTGACAAGTCGATTCGATTCTTGGTAAGAGGGGTTTAGGGTTTCTGGGGGTGTTTAGCTTGACTGTGTGTTTCTGGTGCAACCCTTGGAGCCACTGCTGGATCTGTGTGTGGCTCTCTGTGTGTTTCTGGACAGAGTAATTCTTGGGGACTGAGCAGAGTATACTCTCAACACAGACCTTTGTGTTGGCTTCTCTGTTCTTGGTGATTTCTATCCTTTTGTTTTCGTTTCTGTTTCTTCTTTGTTTTGAGGCTTTAGTCGGTTTGTATCTTTAAGGTTATATCTTCTGTAATAGTTAAGTTATGATGATATTTGCTGTTGTCTCTGGATCTTAGCCCTACAGTGGTATCAGAGCACTGTTGGGGGCGATCCAGAGCGCTGCCAAGGTCAGGTACTTCGCTATCCTTTTCTTGTTTATGTTTTTTTTTTTGGTAAGATCCTGTGAGTCTGTTGGGATTTCTGTGCTGGTATAAGTCTAGGACTTGTTCTGCTTGAGATCTGTTTTCTTTGTGATATCTTGATCTGTTCTTCCGCTGCTTACTTCTGTGTCTGATCCCCTTTTTTGAACTCACCTTGTCCGGTCCTCTCAGTGACTTAGGAATCTGGGCTGAGGGGTTGATCAGACTGTTCTCTGTGCTCTGTGCTCTTGTTTATCTCTGTGTGTTTGCTTCTGTGCTTCTCAATATGAATGCATATCCTGTTGCTGCTTTTGATGGAAAAGGGGATTTCTCTATATGGCAACAAAAGATGAAAGGAGTGCTTGTTCAACAGAAATGCTATAAGGCTATAACTAAGAATTATGATGATAAGGCATCTGATGAAACTAAAAGTGAACTTGATGAACTTGCTTATTCTCTGATTATCTTGAATCTATCTGATTCTGTGATTAGGAAATTAGGGAAACATGACTCTGCTGAATCATTGTGGAATAAACTTGAGGAATTTTATACTGAAACCTCTCTGCCTTCAAAAATGTTCTTGCTTGAAAAGTTTTTCAGATTTAAACTTGATGTGCATAAGGACATTGATGAGAATTTGGATGTTTTCACAAAATTGATTCAAGATATAAAACTAACAGGTGATAAAACTATTGATGAGTATACACCTATTGTTCTGTTGAATGCTATACCTGATTCTTATAATGATGTGAAGTCTGCCATAAAATATGGAAGGGATAAGGTTACTCTTGACACTGTTATTAATGGCCTTAAAAGTAAAGAATTGGATATAAAAGCCAATAAGGGAAATAGGTCCTTAGGAGATGTGAATCATGTAAAAGGGAAACAAAAGGTTAATCCCCAGTCTAAACCTCCTAATAACAACCAAGGTAAGCCTAACCCTAATCAGAATAATGGTCAACCTCAGAAAAAAGATGGTCCTAAACCCAAGTTTAAAACCAGAAAGTGTTATAATTGTGGCAAACCCGGTCATTATGCTAATGTGTGCACAGAACCAAAGAAAGAAAATAAAAACAATGGTCAGAATAACAATGGTCAGGCTAATTATGTCTCTGACAGTCTTGGTGATGTTTTTCTTACCAGTGATTATGTGAACTCTGTGACTTCATCTCTTTGTGATAATGATTGGATTCTGGATTCTGCATGCACACATCACATGACACCTCACAAACACTTGTTTAGCTCCTATGTGGAACTTGATAATGGCAATGTTTCTATGGCTGATAATAGCAAGAGCTGTGTGAATGGTATTGGAACTGTATGTTTAAAAACTGAAACTGGTTTCAACTTAAAACTTGAAAAAGTAAGACATGTTCCTAACTTGAAGAACAACTTGCTATCTGTTGCCATTCTTGAAGACTGTGGTCTGCATGGTATTTGGGGAAAGGGGTGTCAGATGATCATGAAAGGGGATGAATGTGCTTTCAAAGCTGTTAGAATGCAAAACTTATATGTGTGCTCTGCTGAACCTATTCTGAATGCTAATTCTGTGAAGCATGATATGACTGATACTTGGCATAAAAGATTAGGGCACATAAGTGAAAAAGGGCTTGAGATTCTGCATAAAAAAACTTACTTAAGTAATGATATTATCTCTAAAATGCCTCTGTGTGATTCTTGCATACTTGGAAAACAGCATAAAGTTAGCTTTCATGTCTCCTCTCCCCCAAACCCCTCTAAGTGCTCTTCAATTCTTGAATATGTGCATGCTGATGTATGGGGTCCTGCACCTGTGCCAACTCATGGAGGTAATAGGTATTTTCTGTCTATTGTGGATGATTTCTCAAGGAAGGTGTTTGTGTTCCTTATGAAAAATAAATCTGAAGTGTTTGAAAAATTTAAAAACTGGAAAACTCTTGTTGAAACTCAAACTGGTAAAAATTTGAAAACCTTGAGAACTGATAATGGGACAGAATTTTGTAATGATGATCTTGATTCTCTATGCATTGAATATGGCATTAGAAGGCATAAAACTGTTGTTTATACCCCCACAACAGAATGGTATTGCTGAAAGGATGAATAGGACTTTGCTTGATAGGATAAGATCTATGTTAAATTCATCTGGCTTGTCTAAACATTTTTGGGGTGAAGCTGCCTTGACAGCTGCTTATGTGATTAATAGGTCTCCCTCTGTGCCCTTGAAAGGGGAATTGCCTGAAACTCTGTGGTCTGGAAAACCTGTTGATCTATCTAATTTAAAAGTGTTTGGTTGCTCTGCTTTTGTACATCAAAAATTGGATAAACTAGAACCTAGATCTGTGAAGTGTGTCTTCCTAGGTTATCCAGAAGGTGTTAAAGGTTATAGATGTTGGTTAAAAGGGGAACAAGGTTTTAAAACCATTACTAGCAGAAATGTTATTTTTAATGAAGATGAATATCCATGTTTATCTGCTCCTTCTGTGAATGTCCCTACTGAGGTGGAGACCCCACCTATTCTACCTGTCTTGCCTTTGCAATCTGATGTTTTGAATGAACAACCTGAAAATGAACACTCTGATGATGAGAATGCTAATAATGAACCTGCTCAAGTTATTGATGAAATTGTTGAACCTGTGCATGATGATCTCAGTGACTATCAGCTAGCTAGGGACAGAACTAGAAGACAAACTAGGATTCCCAAAAAGTTTGATGATTTCCAACTTGCTTCCTATGTGCATAATGTGTTTGAAAATCTAGATGGTAATGAACCTAAATCTGTAAGTGAAGCCCTAAAATCTAAAGAATCTGATGCTTGGTTAAATGCTATGAAAGATGAGATTAAATCTCTACATAATAACCAAACTTGGTCTCTTGTTCCTAAGCCTGATGCATGCTCTGTTGTTGATTGTAAGTGGCTGTTCAAAGTAAAACAAGAATCTGATTCTGTGAGGTATAAGGCTAGGCTTGTAGCTAAAGGTTTCACTCAAAAAGAAGGTATTGATTATACTGAAATTTTTGCACCTGTTGTTAAATTTACCACTGTGAGAATAATGCTTGCTTTGATAACACATTTTAATTGGGAATTAAAACAACTGGATGTAAAAACTGCTTTCTTGCATGGAGATTTGGATGAGAAAATTTATATGAAACAACCTGAACACTTTGTGGACAAATCTCATCCTAACTATGTGTGTTTGTTGAGTAAATCTCTGTATGGCCTTAAGCAATCACCTAGACAATGGAATAAAAAGTTTGATGCTTGTATGATGTCCATGAAATTCCAAAGAAGTTCATATGATCCATGTTTATACTTCAAAGACACTGCTCAAACTCCTGTGTTTCTTATGATCTATGTGGATGACATGCTCTTGGCTAGTCCTTGCTTGAAAGCTGTCAATTATGTGTCTAAATGTCTTAGTGATAATTTTGACATGAAAATTCTTGGTGATGCAAAACGTATCTTGGGTATGGACATTGTTAGAAATAGAGATGCCTGCACTTTGTCCTTAAACCAATCTGTTTTTTTGGACAAGATCCTTGGTAAGTTCTCTATGACAAATGCTAAAGCTGTTTCAGTTCCTCTTGCTGCTCATTTCCTGTTAAGTAAGGAACAGTCTCCTAAGACTGAACCTGAAATATCTGAGATGTCTTCTGTGCCATATGCTAGTGCAATAGGATCTGTTATGTATTTGATGGTTAGTACGAGACCTGATATTGCATATGCTGTCAGCTGCATGAGTCGTTATATGTCAAACCCTGGTATGCCTCATTGGGAGGTAGTAAAATGGTTATTAAGATATCTAAAAGGATCTGCTAAACTGGGAATCAAATTTGAAAAATCTGATAATGGGATAGAACTCTGTGGCTATGTTGATTCTAATTTTGCAAATGATAAAGATAACAGAAAATCTACTACTTCATATGTGTTCACTTTGTGTGGGGCATGTATATCATGGAAATCCCAACTGCAGCATATTGTAGCTTTATCTACGACTGAATCTGAATATATTGCTGCAACTGAAGCCATAAAAGAAGCTATCTGGCTTAAGGGATTGCTTTCTGAAATTGATTTCTTGAAAAAGAAAGTTGTGGTTTTTTCTGATAGCCAATCTGGGATTCAACTCTGTAAAAACCCTGTGTTTCACGATAGAACAAAACATATTGATGTTAAGTATCATTTCATTCGTGATATCGTTGAAAAGGGGATAATTAGCCTTGAGAAGATTCCTTCTGAATTTAATCCTGCAGATATGGGTACAAAATGTTTACCCTTGGAAAAGTTTAGGTCCTGCCTTAAGGCTCTAAAACTTGTTCCACCCTTATGATATCTTGTTTTACACCTTCAGTCTGTGTGACTGATTTTTTTCCTTTCTTGCTTACAAGGACTTGACTTTGTGTTGTTTCTGTCTCTGCAGGAAAGGAGATCGGCAATGATGAACCCCAATCAAATCTGTCATGTACACTAGAGCACCACGATCCGGCCCAAGGTGGAGAATGTTATTGTGGGCCGGCTCCATGTCTCTGGCCCTAGATATTCTGGTGGCCCAAGTTGGAGGCCCAGAAACTTTATAAGTCAAGCCCAGCCCATGAGAAGCCCTCTTCCCTTTTGACCGTTGATCTGCGATCTTCTGATCTTGACCACTCGCTGATGAGATATATACTCTCCTTCCCTGATCCCTCGCCAAAACCTAGTTCTCTCCCTCTCTCTCTTCGCGGCGCCCCCTTCTCTCTCCCGCTGCGCATCCTGGCCATATCCCGTTGATCGGCCATGGATTCCGATGCTTTCCTTAAGTGTCTCTCTTCCCCTGTCCTATTTAAAGGGGAAATCGTGAGAAGCCTTATAGAGAGATCAGAGTGCATATCCTTCTTCGTTTTCCCTTTCTTCGGAGGTTAGAGAGAAGGGTTTGAGTGTTGAGTGCTCGAGCCCATTCGAATCAACTATACATGTGTTGACAAGTCGATTCGATTCTTGGTAAGAGGGGTTTAGGGTTTCTGGGGGTGTTTAGCTTGACTGTGTGTTTCTGGTGCAACCCTTGGAGCCACTGCTGGATCTGTGTGTGGCTCTCTGTGTGTTTCTGGACAGAGTAATTCTTGGGGACTGAGCAGAGTATACTCTCAACACAGACCTTTGTGTTGGCTTCTCTGTTCTTGGTGATTTCTATCCTTTTGTTTTCGTTTCTGTTTCTTCTTTGTTTTGAGGCTTTAGTCGGTTTGTATCTTTAAGGTTATATCTTCTGTAATAGTTAAGTTATGATGATATTTGCTGTTGTCTCTGGATCTTAGCCCTACAGTGGTATCAGAGCACTGTTGGGGGCGATCCAGAGCGCTGCCAAGGTCAGGTACTTCGCTATCCTTTTCTTGTTTATGTTTTTTTTTTTGGTAAGATCCTGTGAGTCTGTTGGGATTTCTGTGCTGGTATAAGTCTAGGACTTGTTCTGCTTGAGATCTGTTTTCTTTGTGATATCTTGATCTGTTCTTCCGCTGCTTACTTCTGTGTCTGATCCCCTTTTTTGAACTCACCTTGTCCGGTCCTCTCAGTGACTTAGGAATCTGGGCTGAGGGGTTGATCAGACTGTTCTCTGTGCTCTGTGCTCTTGTTTATCTCTGTGTGTTTGCTTCTGTGCTTCTCAATATGAATGCATATCCTGTTGCTGCTTTTGATGGAAAAGGGGATTTCTCTATATGGCAACAAAAGATGAAAGGAGTGCTTGTTCAACAGAAATGCTATAAGGCTATAACTAAGAATTATGATGATAAGGCATCTGATGAAACTAAAAGTGAACTTGATGAACTTGCTTATTCTCTGATTATCTTGAATCTATCTGATTCTGTGATTAGGAAATTAGGGAAACATGACTCTGCTGAATCATTGTGGAATAAACTTGAGGAATTTTATACTGAAACCTCTCTGCCTTCAAAAATGTTCTTGCTTGAAAAGTTTTTCAGATTTAAACTTGATGTGCATAAGGACATTGATGAGAATTTGGATGTTTTCACAAAATTGATTCAAGATATAAAACTAACAGGTGATAAAACTATTGATGAGTATACACCTATTGTTCTGTTGAATGCTATACCTGATTCTTATAATGATGTGAAGTCTGCCATAAAATATGGAAGGGATAAGGTTACTCTTGACACTGTTATTAATGGCCTTAAAAGTAAAGAATTGGATATAAAAGCCAATAAGGGAAATAGGTCCTTAGGAGATGTGAATCATGTAAAAGGGAAACAAAAGGTTAATCCCCAGTCTAAACCTCCTAATAACAACCAAGGTAAGCCTAACCCTAATCAGAATAATGGTCAACCTCAGAAAAAAGATGGTCCTAAACCCAAGTTTAAAACCAGAAAGTGTTATAATTGTGGCAAACCCGGTCATTATGCTAATGTGTGCACAGAACCAAAGAAAGAAAATAAAAACAATGGTCAGAATAACAATGGTCAGGCTAATTATGTCTCTGACAGTCTTGGTGATGTTTTTCTTACCAGTGATTATGTGAACTCTGTGACTTCATCTCTTTGTGATAATGATTGGATTCTGGATTCTGCATGCACACATCACATGACACCTCACAAACACTTGTTTAGCTCCTATGTGGAACTTGATAATGGCAATGTTTCTATGGCTGATAATAGCAAGAGCTGTGTGAATGGTATTGGAACTGTATGTTTAAAAACTGAAACTGGTTTCAACTTAAAACTTGAAAAAGTAAGACATGTTCCTAACTTGAAGAACAACTTGCTATCTGTTGCCATTCTTGAAGACTGTGGTCTGCATGGTATTTGGGGAAAGGGGTGTCAGATGATCATGAAAGGGGATGAATGTGCTTTCAAAGCTGTTAGAATGCAAAACTTATATGTGTGCTCTGCTGAACCTATTCTGAATGCTAATTCTGTGAAGCATGATATGACTGATACTTGGCATAAAAGATTAGGGCACATAAGTGAAAAAGGGCTTGAGATTCTGCATAAAAAAACTTACTTAAGTAATGATATTATCTCTAAAATGCCTCTGTGTGATTCTTGCATACTTGGAAAACAGCATAAAGTTAGCTTTCATGTCTCCTCTCCCCCAAACCCCTCTAAGTGCTCTTCAATTCTTGAATATGTGCATGCTGATGTATGGGGTCCTGCACCTGTGCCAACTCATGGAGGTAATAGGTATTTTCTGTCTATTGTGGATGATTTCTCAAGGAAGGTGTTTGTGTTCCTTATGAAAAATAAATCTGAAGTGTTTGAAAAATTTAAAAACTGGAAAACTCTTGTTGAAACTCAAACTGGTAAAAATTTGAAAACCTTGAGAACTGATAATGGGACAGAATTTTGTAATGATGATCTTGATTCTCTATGCATTGAATATGGCATTAGAAGGCATAAAACTGTTGTTTATACCCCCACAACAGAATGGTATTGCTGAAAGGATGAATAGGACTTTGCTTGATAGGATAAGATCTATGTTAAATTCATCTGGCTTGTCTAAACATTTTTGGGGTGAAGCTGCCTTGACAGCTGCTTATGTGATTAATAGGTCTCCCTCTGTGCCCTTGAAAGGGGAATTGCCTGAAACTCTGTGGTCTGGAAAACCTGTTGATCTATCTAATTTAAAAGTGTTTGGTTGCTCTGCTTTTGTACATCAAAAATTGGATAAACTAGAACCTAGATCTGTGAAGTGTGTCTTCCTAGGTTATCCAGAAGGTGTTAAAGGTTATAGATGTTGGTTAAAAGGGGAACAAGGTTTTAAAACCATTACTAGCAGAAATGTTATTTTTAATGAAGATGAATATCCATGTTTATCTGCTCCTTCTGTGAATGTCCCTACTGAGGTGGAGACCCCACCTATTCTACCTGTCTTGCCTTTGCAATCTGATGTTTTGAATGAACAACCTGAAAATGAACACTCTGATGATGAGAATGCTAATAATGAACCTGCTCAAGTTATTGATGAAATTGTTGAACCTGTGCATGATGATCTCAGTGACTATCAGCTAGCTAGGGACAGAACTAGAAGACAAACTAGGATTCCCAAAAAGTTTGATGATTTCCAACTTGCTTCCTATGTGCATAATGTGTTTGAAAATCTAGATGGTAATGAACCTAAATCTGTAAGTGAAGCCCTAAAATCTAAAGAATCTGATGCTTGGTTAAATGCTATGAAAGATGAGATTAAATCTCTACATAATAACCAAACTTGGTCTCTTGTTCCTAAGCCTGATGCATGCTCTGTTGTTGATTGTAAGTGGCTGTTCAAAGTAAAACAAGAATCTGATTCTGTGAGGTATAAGGCTAGGCTTGTAGCTAAAGGTTTCACTCAAAAAGAAGGTATTGATTATACTGAAATTTTTGCACCTGTTGTTAAATTTACCACTGTGAGAATAATGCTTGCTTTGATAACACATTTTAATTGGGAATTAAAACAACTGGATGTAAAAACTGCTTTCTTGCATGGAGATTTGGATGAGAAAATTTATATGAAACAACCTGAACACTTTGTGGACAAATCTCATCCTAACTATGTGTGTTTGTTGAGTAAATCTCTGTATGGCCTTAAGCAATCACCTAGACAATGGAATAAAAAGTTTGATGCTTGTATGATGTCCATGAAATTCCAAAGAAGTTCATATGATCCATGTTTATACTTCAAAGACACTGCTCAAACTCCTGTGTTTCTTATGATCTATGTGGATGACATGCTCTTGGCTAGTCCTTGCTTGAAAGCTGTCAATTATGTGTCTAAATGTCTTAGTGATAATTTTGACATGAAAATTCTTGGTGATGCAAAACGTATCTTGGGTATGGACATTGTTAGAAATAGAGATGCCTGCACTTTGTCCTTAAACCAATCTGTTTTTTTGGACAAGATCCTTGGTAAGTTCTCTATGACAAATGCTAAAGCTGTTTCAGTTCCTCTTGCTGCTCATTTCCTGTTAAGTAAGGAACAGTCTCCTAAGACTGAACCTGAAATATCTGAGATGTCTTCTGTGCCATATGCTAGTGCAATAGGATCTGTTATGTATTTGATGGTTAGTACGAGACCTGATATTGCATATGCTGTCAGCTGCATGAGTCGTTATATGTCAAACCCTGGTATGCCTCATTGGGAGGTAGTAAAATGGTTATTAAGATATCTAAAAGGATCTGCTAAACTGGGAATCAAATTTGAAAAATCTGATAATGGGATAGAACTCTGTGGCTATGTTGATTCTAATTTTGCAAATGATAAAGATAACAGAAAATCTACTACTTCATATGTGTTCACTTTGTGTGGGGCATGTATATCATGGAAATCCCAACTGCAGCATATTGTAGCTTTATCTACGACTGAATCTGAATATATTGCTGCAACTGAAGCCATAAAAGAAGCTATCTGGCTTAAGGGATTGCTTTCTGAAATTGATTTCTTGAAAAAGAAAGTTGTGGTTTTTTCTGATAGCCAATCTGGGATTCAACTCTGTAAAAACCCTGTGTTTCACGATAGAACAAAACATATTGATGTTAAGTATCATTTCATTCGTGATATCGTTGAAAAGGGGATAATTAGCCTTGAGAAGATTCCTTCTGAATTTAATCCTGCAGATATGGGTACAAAATGTTTACCCTTGGAAAAGTTTAGGTCCTGCCTTAAGGCTCTAAAACTTGTTCCACCCTTATGATATCTTGTTTTACACCTTCAGTCTGTGTGACTGATTTTTTTCCTTTCTTGCTTACAAGGACTTGACTTTGTGTTGTTTCTGTCTCTGCAGGAAAGGAGATCGGCAATGATGAACCCCAATCAAATCTGTCATGTACACTAGAGCACCACGATCCGGCCCAAGGTGGAGAATGTTATTGTGGGCCGGCTCCATGTCTCTGGCCCTAGATATTCTGGTGGCCCAAGTTGGAGGCCCAGAAACTTTATAAGTCAAGCCCAGCCCATGAGAAGCCCTCTTCCCTTTTGACCGTTGATCTGCGATCTTCTGATCTTGACCACTCGCTGATGAGATATATACTCTCCTTCCCTGATCCCTCGCCAAAACCTAGTTCTCTCCCTCTCTCTCTTCGCGGCGCCCCCTTCTCTCTCCCGCTGCGCATCCTGGCCATATCCCGTTGATCGGCCATGGATTCCGATGCTTTCCTTAAGTGTCTCTCTTCCCCTGTCCTATTTAAAGGGGAAATCGTGAGAAGCCTTATAGAGAGATCAGAGTGCATATCCTTCTTCGTTTTCCCTTTCTTCGGAGGTTAGAGAGAAGGGTTTGAGTGTTGAGTGCTCGAGCCCATTCGAATCAACTATACATGTGTTGACAAGTCGATTCGATTCTTGGTAAGAGGGGTTTAGGGTTTCTGGGGGTGTTTAGCTTGACTGTGTGTTTCTGGTGCAACCCTTGGAGCCACTGCTGGATCTGTGTGTGGCTCTCTGTGTGTTTCTGGACAGAGTAATTCTTGGGGACTGAGCAGAGTATACTCTCAACACAGACCTTTGTGTTGGCTTCTCTGTTCTTGGTGATTTCTATCCTTTTGTTTTCGTTTCTGTTTCTTCTTTGTTTTGAGGCTTTAGTCGGTTTGTATCTTTAAGGTTATATCTTCTGTAATAGTTAAGTTATGATGATATTTGCTGTTGTCTCTGGATCTTAGCCCTACAGTGGTATCAGAGCACTGTTGGGGGCGATCCAGAGCGCTGCCAAGGTCAGGTACTTCGCTATCCTTTTCTTGTTTATGTTTTTTTTTTTGGTAAGATCCTGTGAGTCTGTTGGGATTTCTGTGCTGGTATAAGTCTAGGACTTGTTCTGCTTGAGATCTGTTTTCTTTGTGATATCTTGATCTGTTCTTCCGCTGCTTACTTCTGTGTCTGATCCCCTTTTTTGAACTCACCTTGTCCGGTCCTCTCAGTGACTTAGGAATCTGGGCTGAGGGGTTGATCAGACTGTTCTCTGTGCTCTGTGCTCTTGTTTATCTCTGTGTGTTTGCTTCTGTGCTTCTCAATATGAATGCATATCCTGTTGCTGCTTTTGATGGAAAAGGGGATTTCTCTATATGGCAACAAAAGATGAAAGGAGTGCTTGTTCAACAGAAATGCTATAAGGCTATAACTAAGAATTATGATGATAAGGCATCTGATGAAACTAAAAGTGAACTTGATGAACTTGCTTATTCTCTGATTATCTTGAATCTATCTGATTCTGTGATTAGGAAATTAGGGAAACATGACTCTGCTGAATCATTGTGGAATAAACTTGAGGAATTTTATACTGAAACCTCTCTGCCTTCAAAAATGTTCTTGCTTGAAAAGTTTTTC
Source organism: Scutellaria galericulata (assembly GCA_946896805.1). Classification (NCBI taxonomy): domain Eukaryota; kingdom Viridiplantae; phylum Streptophyta; class Magnoliopsida; order Lamiales; family Lamiaceae; genus Scutellaria; species Scutellaria galericulata. The sequence goes on along the minus strand of OX335791.1, from coordinate 1,913,755 downwards.
AGATTTAAACTTGATGTGCATAAGGACATTGATGAGAATTTGGATGTTTTCACAAAATTGATTCAAGATATAAAACTAACAGGTGATAAAACTATTGATGAGTATACACCTATTGTTCTGTTGAATGCTATACCTGATTCTTATAATGATGTGAAGTCTGCCATAAAATATGGAAGGGATAAGGTTACTCTTGACACTGTTATTAATGGCCTTAAAAGTAAAGAATTGGATATAAAAGCCAATAAGGGAAATAGGTCCTTAGGAGATGTGAATCATGTAAAAGGGAAACAAAAGGTTAATCCCCAGTCTAAACCTCCTAATAACAACCAAGGTAAGCCTAACCCTAATCAGAATAATGGTCAACCTCAGAAAAAAGATGGTCCTAAACCCAAGTTTAAAACCAGAAAGTGTTATAATTGTGGCAAACCCGGTCATTATGCTAATGTGTGCACAGAACCAAAGAAAGAAAATAAAAACAATGGTCAGAATAACAATGGTCAGGCTAATTATGTCTCTGACAGTCTTGGTGATGTTTTTCTTACCAGTGATTATGTGAACTCTGTGACTTCATCTCTTTGTGATAATGATTGGATTCTGGATTCTGCATGCACACATCACATGACACCTCACAAACACTTGTTTAGCTCCTATGTGGAACTTGATAATGGCAATGTTTCTATGGCTGATAATAGCAAGAGCTGTGTGAATGGTATTGGAACTGTATGTTTAAAAACTGAAACTGGTTTCAACTTAAAACTTGAAAAAGTAAGACATGTTCCTAACTTGAAGAACAACTTGCTATCTGTTGCCATTCTTGAAGACTGTGGTCTGCATGGTATTTGGGGAAAGGGGTGTCAGATGATCATGAAAGGGGATGAATGTGCTTTCAAAGCTGTTAGAATGCAAAACTTATATGTGTGCTCTGCTGAACCTATTCTGAATGCTAATTCTGTGAAGCATGATCTGACTGATACTTGGCATAAAAGATTAGGGCACATAAGTGAAAAAGGGCTTGAGATTCTGCATAAAAAAACTTACTTAAGTAATGATATTATCTCTAAAATGTCTCTGTGTGATTCTTGCATACTTGGAAAACAGCATAAAGTTAGCTTTCATGTCTCCTCTCCCCCAAACCCCTCTAAGTGCTCTTCAATTCTTGAATATGTGCATGCTGATGTATGGGGTCCTGCACCTGTGCCAACTCATGGAGGTAATAGGTATTTTCTGTCTATTGTGGATGATTTCTCAAGGAAGGTGTTTGTGTTCCTTATGAAAAATAAATCTGAAGTGTTTGAAAAATTTAAAAACTGGAAAACTCTTGTTGAAACTCAAACTGGTAAAAATTTGAAAACCTTGAGAACTGATAATGGGACAGAATTTTGTAATGATGATCTTGATTCTCTATGCATTGAATATGGCATTAGAAGGCATAAAACTGTTGTTTATACCCCCACAACAGAATGGTATTGCTGAAAGGATGAATAGGACTTTGCTTGATAGGATAAGATCTATGTTAAATTCATCTGGCTTGTCTAAACATTTTTGGGGTGAAGCTGCCTTGACAGCTGCTTATGTGATTAATAGGTCTCCCTCTGTGCCCTTGAAAGGGGAATTGCCTGAAACTCTGTGGTCTGGAAAACCTGTTGATCTATCTAATTTAAAAGTGTTTGGTTGCTCTGCTTTTGTACATCAAAAATTGGATAAACTAGAACCTAGATCTGTGAAGTGTGTCTTCCTAGGTTATCCAGAAGGTGTTAAAGGTTATAGATGTTGGTTAAAAGGGGAACAAGGTTTTAAAACCATTACTAGCAGAAATGTTATTTTTAATGAAGATGAATATCCATGTTTATCTGCTCCTTCTGTGAATGTCCCTACTGAGGTGGAGACCCCACCTATTCTACCTGTCTTGCCTTTGCAATCTGATGTTTTGAATGAACAACCTGAAAATGAACACTCTGATGATGAGAATGCTAATAATGAACCTGCTCAAGTTATTGATGAAATTGTTGAACCTGTGCATGATGATCTCAGTGACTATCAGCTAGCTAGGGACAGAACTAGAAGACAAACTAGGATTCCCAAAAAGTTTGATGATTTCCAACTTGCTTCCTATGTGCATAATGTGTTTGAAAATCTAGATGGTAATGAACCTAAATCTGTAAGTGAAGCCCTAAAATCTAAAGAATCTGATGCTTGGTTAAATGCTATGAAAGATGAGATTAAATCTCTACATAATAACCAAACTTGGTCTCTTGTTCCTAAGCCTGATGCATGCTCTGTTGTTGATTGTAAGTGGTTGTTCAAAGTAAAACAAGAATCTGATTCTGTGAGGTATAAGGCTAGGCTTGTAGCTAAAGGTTTCACTCAAAAAGAAGGTATTGATTATACTGAAATTTTTGCACCTGTTGTTAAATTTACCACTGTGAGAATAATGCTTGCTTTGATAACACATTTTAATTGGGAATTAAAACAACTGGATGTAAAAACTGCTTTCTTGCATGGAGATTTGGATGAGAAAATTTATATGAAACAACCTGAACACTTTGTGGACAAATCTCATCCTAACTATGTGTGTTTGTTGAGTAAATCTCTGTATGGCCTTAAGCAATCACCTAGACAATGGAATAAAAAGTTTGATGCTTGTATGATGTCCATGAAATTCCAAAGAAGTTCATATGATCCATGTTTATACTTCAAAGACACTGCTCAAACTCCTGTGTTTCTTATGATCTATGTGGATGACATGCTCTTGGCTAGTCCTTGCTTGAAAGCTGTCAATTATGTGTCTAAATGTCTTAGTGATAATTTTGACATGAAAATTCTTGGTGATGCAAAACGTATCTTGGGTATGGACATTGTTAGAAATAGAGATGCCTGCACTTTGTCCTTAAACCAATCTGCTTTTTTGGACAAGATCCTTAGTAAGTTCTCTATGACAAATGCTAAAGCTGTTTCAGTTCCTCTTGCTGCTCATTTCCTGTTAAGTAAGGAACAGTCTCCTAAGACTGAACCTGAAATATCTGAGATGTCTTCTGTGCCATATGCTAGTGCAATAGGATCTGTTATGTATTTGATGGTTAGTACGAGACCTGATATTGCATATGCTGTCAGCTGCATGAGTCGTTATATGTCAAACCCTGGTATGCCTCATTGGGAGGTAGTAAAATGGTTATTAAGATATCTAAAAGGATCTGCTAAACTGGGAATCAAATTTGAAAAATCTGATAATGGGATAGAACTCTGTGGCTATGTTGATTCTAATTTTGCAAATGATAAAGATAACAGAAAATCTACTACTTCATATGTGTTCACTTTGTGTGGGGCATGTATATCATGGAAATCCCAACTGCAGCATATTGTAGCTTTATCTACGACTGAATCTGAATATATTGCTGCAACTGAAGCCATAAAAGAAGCTATCTGGCTTAAGGGATTGCTTTCTGAAATTGATTTCTTGAAAAAGAAAGTTGTGGTTTTTTCTGATAGCCAATCTGGGATTCAACTCTGTAAAAACCCTGTGTTTCACGATAGAACAAAACATATTGATGTTAAGTATCATTTCATTCGTGATATCGTTGAAAAGGGGATAATTAGCCTTGAGAAGATTCCTTCTGAATTTAATCCTGCAGATATGGGTACAAAATGTTTACCCTTGGAAAAGTTTAGGTCCTGCCTTAAGGCTCTAAAACTTGTTCCACCCTTATGATATCTTGTTTTACACCTTCAGTCTGTGTGACTGATTTTTTTCCTTTCTTGCTTACAAGGACTTGACTTTGTGTTGTTTCTGTCTCTGCAGGAAAGGAGATCGGCAATGATGAACCCCAATCAAATCTGTCATGTACACTAGAGCACCACGATCCGGCCCAAGGTGGAGAATGTTATTGTGGGCCGGCTCCATGTCTCTGGCCCTAGATATTCTGGTGGCCCAAGTTGGAGGCCCAGAAACTTTATAAGTCAAGCCCAGCCCATGAGAAGCCCTCTTCCCTTTTGACCGTTGATCTGCGATCTTCTGATCTTGACCACTCGCTGATGAGATATATACTCTCCTTCCCTGATCCCTCGCCAAAACCTAGTTCTCTCCCTCTCTCTCTTCGCGGCGCCCCCTTCTCTCTCCCGCTGCGCATCCTGGCCATATCCCGTTGATCGGCCATGGATTCCGATGCTTTCCTTAAGTGTCTCTCTTCCCCTGTCCTATTTAAAGGGGAAATCGTGAGAAGCCTTATAGAGAGATCAGAGTGCATATCCTTCTTCGTTTTCCCTTTCTTCGGAGGTTAGAGAGAAGGGTTTGAGTGTTGAGTGCTCGAGCCCATTCGAATCAACTATACATGTGTTGACAAGTCGATTCGATTCTTGGTAAGAGGGGTTTAGGGTTTCTGGGGGTGTTTAGCTTGACTGTGTGTTTCTGGTGCAACCCTTGGAGCCACTGCTGGATCTGTGTGTGGCTCTCTGTGTGTTTCTGGACAGAGTAATTCTTGGGGACTGAGCCGAGTATACTCTCAACACAGACCTTTGTGTTGGCTTCTCTGTTCTTGGTGATTTCTATCCTTTTGTTTTCGTTTCTGTTTCTTCTTTGTTTTGAGGCTTTAGTCGGTTTGTATCTTTAAGGTTATATCTTCTGTAATAGTTAAGTTATGATGATATTTGCTGTTGTCTCTGGATCTTAGCCCTACACTGACCCAAGTTGATTTCATTTTCACAAAACTGAAAATTTTGAAAATATGCAATCTTGGCAAAGAAACAAAACTTGTGGAATTAACTAGATAATGTTGGTAATTCGTAAGTGAGCGATTCATATATATATATATATTGTTTGATTACTTACACATTACACATATAAACTAATTGTTGCTATTTGGCCCAATTTTATATCATTTTCACACAAAACTGAGAATTTGGAAAATGAGCAACTTTGGCAAAGAAACAAATTTTGTAGAATTAAATAGGTAATTTTTTGGGTTTTCATACATATACGATCTATTCATATATTTCTTCCGTTCCAAAATAAATATCATTTTAGTCAACTTTATTTTATCAAAAAATAAGTGTTGTTATAAGATTTCAAGAAACATTTGCTCATATTTTATTAAAATCGATCTCATTTAATACTCTCTCAAATCAAATGAGATACAAATTTATTATTGGAAGTTTACCTATCGTAATTTAGAAGGATTTGGATTTTAAAAATTTTAAAAAAAAAAAAAAAAGGCATGAAAAATAGTGGAGTAATTTAAACGACTATAATTCGTTTCCATTTTGATGATTAAAAAGTGAACACATTTTTGTAGCACATTCTTATATGTTCTAGTCTAGGAGCCCATTATTTTGGGCTAATACGTAAACTATAATTTTTTTATTGGGCTTGGGCTCAATTACCAAAAGCCCAGATCCAATTTTATTCTGGATAACCGCCCCCGTCATCAAATCTAACGACCATTGGCGATCCCCTCCCAAAACCCTAAAGCCAGCATTTTTACTCAAACACTTTTAAACTTCACAGAGTCAAAGTGAGCTTTGATCTATAATCCATGAGAGTATAGATAGATACACATACACTTACATACATATACATACAAGCTCTGTATTTATACATCCGAGGGACGACAATGGCGCCAATTGCCTTTTTGGCGAAATCAAGGGCGTATCTCCGGTTGAATAACTTTAAATCCATCTCCACATTTGTTCACCTGCACCAGGAGGCGCAGCTGGCAGAGCCCGAGGCTACGCCGCCGCCTCTTCCGCCGAACCCTGCGTCGGGCAGCCCACACTACAACGAGAACTGGCGGAATCCATTACCTGCATCTTCTGTCGGAGATGGTGCCCTTGTTCCCCTTGGATTAGGGTTTTTGCAGCATCCGCGTGGCTCGCCGATGCAGATGCTCTCGCAATCACTTGATGCAGAGAGTTTGAAGAATCAATTTGCCGCTTGGATGGCGGAACAGCGGTGGGAGGATATGAAGCAGCTGTTTGAGTTTTGGGTTAGGTCGTTGGATAAGGATGGGAAAGTAAATAAACCTGACGTTAATCTTTATAATCATTATTTGCGTGCGAATTTGATGACTGGGGCAACTTCTGGGGAATTGCTAGATATAGTGGAGAAGATGGATGATTATGGGATCGTGCCTAATGCTGCTTCGTTTAATCTCGTGCTCAAAGCAATGCAGAAGGATGGTGAAGCTGATGCTGCTGAGAAATTGATTGAAAGGTTAGATTTTTTGTAAATTATGTTGGGAGAAAAAACGGAAATTATGTTGATCACTTGATTTGAAGGCTCTCATAAATTTTCGATGGAATATGAATATCGTTTAGTATGAAATGGATTACTTTTACTTCTGTAATCAGTATTCCTTATTAGCTATTCTGGACTACTTGAGTGGCAACAGGTTCTGTCTTTGTCATGTTTGGATTTGCGTTCACAAACTATTTTATTTTAGTGCTTATTGTTTGTGGTTTTTGGTGTCTGGCTATATGTTATTGTGTGGAACATAAGAGTATTCCTGGGAAGAATTGGAATGATGTTTGTGGTAAACAATTTAGCTAGAAACTACTTGGTGCTGATGTGTATCAGAGCTTTATAGACTTAAACTATGTTTGATAAGCTATGTTTCACCATGAAGTATTTGGTTGTAGAGGAGCATAGTCTTTGTCTGTAAACTTTTGGGTGAATACTGAGGAGTTGAATTATAAGAAATAAACAATCTCTTGATGGTTAGCTAGAGCAATGCTGATGCAGATATGGCCAACTTTAGTAAGTTAATGACTTCAGTTTTCAAATGAGAAGGTTGTGAGGAATGAGGATAGGCTTGGTATGAATATATGATGTTTGCATTTGATATTCAGTATGTGGACGGGTATGATATTCAGTAGCATGATATGATATATGAAATTGTATCATGGGTTTGGGTATGTGGGCCGGTCATGACACTCTGTTGATACCTTCAATCTTACTATTTATTTCTTATTCTTCATATGAGACTTAGTTTTCAAATGAGAAGGTCGTGCAGATAGCCTTGGTAGTTGGTATGAATCTATGATAATTTGCATATGATATTCACTATATCGTCATGGGTTTGGTTATGTGGATGGGTCGTGTCATGACAACTAAAACCCTTTCTTCTTTCATTTCAGATTAACTTTATTTACCCAATATTCAGTCTATATGGACATCATATTTCTAGTTCAATTGTTTTGTTTCATGATTTACTATCACTTTATTTGCATCAGGATGCTAGAGGCTAGAAAAGGATCTAAGGAATCTTTGCCAGATGACGAATCATATGACCGAGTTATTGAAATGCTTCTGTCAAGGAACCAGATTGATCCTGCCCTAAAGTACATAGATCTGATGATGAAATCTGGATACATGTTATCAATGAAGGCATTTGTGGACTGTGTGCAACATTGTCTTCAAAATTCGAGGTTGGATACAGCAGTGTCAATTATAGAAAGATGCAAGGTACATATATTTTGCTGGACATTTGACCATCCATGTGATGTAGACCTCCTTCATTTTTCTTGACAACTGACTAAGATTTATGGATGTCATCAGAAAGCGGAACAGAACAAATCCTTGTGTCTTCCATGGCGCTTATGCAATTATATGGCTGAGGTTGCAATGCAAGCAGATAACAGTGAGCTAACTTATTATGCTCTTGAGTTCTTGGCCAAATGGATCGCTCAAGGGGAGATTTCAAGGCCTCCTGTTCTTCTTTCTGTAAATGAAGGGTTAGTTATCTCTGCCCTTGGCACTGCTGGTAGAACTTACAATTCCAGACTCCTGGATGGTTCATGGGCTGTCCTCAAGCGTTCATTGCGTCAAAAGAAGGTTCCCAGTCCTGAATCTTACCTTGGGAAAATAAATGCACATGCTAATTTAGGGGACCTTCCAAAGGCTTTTAGTATTCTCCATGAATTTGAGACAGCTCACAGGAATTCTAACCATGAAGATGGACATGATCTGTTCTCTCCATTTTTTTCTTTAAATCCTTTGGTCATGGCGTGCTCCAAGAATGGTTTCACATCATTGGATTCGGTAAGTTATTTATCTAATCGCCTCAAGGGTGGTAAAATCACCAATGTATGTCGCATGATGTATCTTTCTGGACTTGAACAGCAATATTGATCTTTACACAACATTACTTGCATATGCTCTTTCCTTTATCTCCAGGCATGGTGGAGTGCATAATGCTGCATTTACAATTTCTCTTGGTTAATTGCATTTTCGATGTGTTTGCTCAGGTTTATTATCAGCTAGAGAAATTAAGTCGTGCCGACCCTCCATACAAGTCTGTTGCTGCTCTCAACTGTGTTATTCTTGGCTGTGCAAATATATGGGATGTTGAACGTGCTTACCAGACATTTAATGCTATTGATTCAACCTTTGGATTGACCCCAGATGTCCATTCATACAATGCCCTGATATGTGCTTTTGGGAAGCTTAGCAAGGTATCCCATTCGCTTCCTAGGGCCCGCTTCCTTCTTTCCTTCACTTTTCTGCATCTATTCTATAATCTCTTTGTACCATATGTATTTGGCTTCAGATGCAAACATTCTGAAATGATATATGCATTGATTTCTGTAGATTCTTATAGAAAACACTGTGCAGTCATAGTGTTTACATATGTGGCCAATTCAGAATAGTTGCTTGTCTTTCTATCATCTTCTCTCAAATCTATTTCATGGTTAGATTTTCATGAAAATTATGTGGGTACAATATTCCACGGATAGTTTCTGTGAAGGTACTGAGGAGTTGATGGAAAACTCTTCATACGTGACTAATAAAAGATGCTTAATGGAAAATTCTTTGTATTTGATTAATATAAGATGCTTACTCAAATGTGGATGGTTACTGAATTAATGTTTTTCCATTCAACCTACATGTAATTGTTGTTGCATTCTTCTAAACGTATAGTGAAAGGCCTTTTTATGTGGCAGAGAGATGAAGCTGTAAAAGTATTTGAGCATTTTGTCGGATTAGGGTTGAAGCCAAACACAACTACCTATTCTCTACTTATTGATGCTCATCTTGTTAAGCGGGATCCTAAAGCTGCACTCTCAGTGATTGACGAAATGGTAACTTTCATGCCTTGTGTAATTGATTATTCGCTTGGTTTCCATTAGGTTTGCACTTTTCCATTTACTTGCAATCTAGTTCTGAACTGAAATTAGAACTTCTCGGGCAGGTATTGGCAGGATATGAACCATCTAAGGAAATACTAAAAAAGGTTCGCAGGCGTTGTATTCGAGAGATGGACAACGAATCTAACGACATGGTGGGATCCTTAGCCACAGATTTCAAAATCCGTATGGGAACAGAGGGTCGCAGAAATCTACTCTTTAATCTTCAATACAGTACTGACTACGAATGAATACAGTACTGACTACGAATGATTGTAAGTTCTCAAGAGCCATTAGCTCTTCTGCGTTGTTTAAATCCCCCCCCCCCCAACACACACACACACACACTTTGCTCCTTGTTAATGTGTCGATAACTGTTGACTTTTTCTCCTAAAAAAAATAAAGGAAATCACTTTGAAATTGTATATTTTGCAGCATGGCAAATTTAACCCCTGCTATTATGCCTGCAGATCTTTGTGCACTCTGCCTGAGCAGCACGAGTGTTGCAAGATAGCTTCTCCTGATGTCTGATATGCATGCACTTATCGTGTTTCTTGGTTCCATATCAGGAAGTAAAAACTTTGGAAAATCAACAATCCTTTATGAGACATCCTTTTGATGGTCACCACCGTAGCTGATATGCTATGGAAAATAAATAACATGAGGTGTAGGTCTGCAATTTTGGTTTTTTGACTTTAGGGCCGTATATTATATGTCCTACTCCAGATTATGATTGCATCTTTTGCTGCCATCATCCTAGGTTTTCTTGCAAATTTGTATTGTTAGTCTTGGGTTATTAGAGATATGGACAAGCATTTAGGTGAATCGAATCCTTGTTGATTTCCAAGGGATTGTATAGCTTCCCCAACTTTGGTGTGGTCTTTTATGTGATGATGTTTCTTTGAGCTGGTTAAATTTACTTTGCTATTATTGGCGTTAGCCTTAGAAAACCCTAAGTGCTTTTACATTCTTGGGTTCTAAGGTCGTTTGTTTAGAAACTTTATTAGTGTACAATAGAAAATGCTGACAAATTTTGGGGAAATTTATCTAGTTATGCAAAAATTGCATGGTGAAACATCTCTTGTATATACTCTGTTGCGCTCGGAATTGGTTGTAATTCTTCAAAGTAGTTGAATATTCTTCCATGTGTTATTGCAGCCGATTATGAAAATTTGCTTGTGGGTTTTTGGTTGATTGAACCTTTTGAAGGCCATTATGGCCAAAATGATACTCAAGAAGGAATTTTTGACCCCACATTATACTCCATTGAAATGTACTGGAGGGAGAGAGAGAGAGAGAGCTCTGAGTTGGAATGCTTTGCTCAAATGAAGCAGAAAACTAATAATCAATACACTGAACTAGTAAAGAAATTGTCTGAAAACTCATGTTTTGCCAATACAGAGAAAAGGCTATTATCAAGGAAAACATTGATAAACCTCATACTAAGCCAAAGGATCATCAAACATAGATAGAGGCTTCATGCATGATTTCTGTGCATAAACACAAAAAGCTTCAACAGTAGAATAAGGGAGAAAAACAGCAGGCAAAGTGCAGGTGGATGGACTAATCCAGAAAATCTCATCTTCTTTTCGTTCTTGACAACAAACGAGGAGATTGAGATATCTTAAACTGCCAACATCTTGCTCTGATGAAGTAAGAAAAGCCTTGGATTATAACATCCTCCAAACACACATATTTTGTTGTATCAACATTCGAGCAGTTACTGCTGCAAAAGAAACAAAGTTTTATTAATGTCTTGATCACAAAAAAGATTGATGTTTAAGGAAATCAAGTTGAATTTTCACCTCTGGCTTTTCTTCCTTGGGTGGTTCCTCAGCTTTCGAGTTCTCCTCACCTGCAAGAAAGGTTTAAAATCAAGACTAAGAATTCTCAATAAAAGAACAAATTTGAAGGACTAGAGATTTTCATTACCTCCATCTTCAGGCAAATCAGAGGTCCAGAGAGTGAGGTTGTCTCTCAAAAGCTGCATGATCAATGTGCTGTCTTTATAAGACTCTTCACTCAAAGTATCCAACTCAGCAATGGCCTCATCAAATGCTTGTTTTGCCAAATGGCAGGCCCTGCAAGCGTGTAATATATATCAAGTTTTTGACTCGGAGATAGTTGAAAACATGATCCATTAATAATCATGCAGAACTATCACCACAAAGTACCTCTCAGGAGAATTCATAATCTCATAGTAGAAAACAGAGAAGTTCAAAGCTAAACCAAGACGGATAGGGTGGGTCGAAGGAAGCTCTGTATTTGCTGTGGCTGATGCAGCCTACATGAAACACACGAAAAGATGTCTGAAAAAACACAATATCTTTGTTCTATGTAAATTATTTCAGACAAATAACATGCCTCATAGCCCTTGAGTGAGAGTTCGGCTGCCTCTTTTCTTTCCTCATCAGTCTTAAACTCAGCAAGATAGCGACAATAGTCACCTTTCCTGGATTAGAACAAGCGAAAAACGAGCCAATGAGACCAGCTTCGACATAATTGAAATGAAGCAAATTCAAGAACAGATCAAAGCATAAATTTGCACAAAATGGAGAGACCAATTTGTCTTACATCTTGCAGTAGAAAACGGTAGCTTCTGCAGAACCAGAAGAGGGAACAAGATGCTTGTCGATGACAGAGAGAATGTCGTGGCAGATCTTGGACAGCTCATCCTCCACCTTCTGGCGATACTCCTTAATCAGTTTCACGTTGTTCTCGTTGCCCTTAGACTCTTCCTTCTGCTCAATCGAAGACATGATCCTCCATGAAGCTCTTCGTGCACCAATCACATTCTTGTACCCAACAGAGAGAAGGTTCCTTTCATCCACTGACAGCTCAACATCTAGTCGTGCAACTTGTTTCATACATTCAACCATTTCTGAGAAACAAATTGAATATTCAGATATATGAAAATCTCAAAATAAAAGATCCTCTTTTCTTACCAAAGCACATATACTAAAACAATTTTCTATCCATGATTACACAATCAGGTAAATGGTCAAACCCATTGTATGCATATTTTTTGCAGGTCACATAATGATCAATCCAATATAACTTACTTTCAGAACACTAAAATTATTCATCTATTCATGTTTACACATTCAGGTAAATAATCAAACACATTGTATGCGTTTTTACAGTCATATCAATCGACAATGATCAATCTAACAAACTTCCTTGAAATGCACATAAACATATCGAAAACAACTTGCGTTCATATACATATTAGATTCAATTACACAGATAATTCCATATACACAACATTAGAAACTACATGCTAAATATATACAGAAAAAATCGTTATACCGTCATAACGCTCTGCTTGTTCAGCAAGCTTAGCCATGTAAACATGGGTCTCTCTCTCCTTCTCCGTCGACATTTCCTATGTTTTGTGATTCTGCCTTCAAGAATTGAAGATCTGATCAAAGAAAAACGGTGAAAAAATCTGACCTTTTCCTTCTTCTATAAACAGTGAATGAATGAGAGACATCGTAGATGATGGTTTTTATGTACGATGTTGACAGAAAAACAGGAACAGAGTTGAGGACTAGAAAATCTGGGCCGTTGGATTAAGGGCAGTTACGCAATTTAAACAAAATATGCCCGCAAATCGTGGAATTTCAAGAACTTGCAAAAGCCACGTGTGTGCTTTTATTGAACTGTTTTTCAATCAGATTTTTTTATTTTCAGCCCTAAAAAAAATCCCCAATTTCTCACCCTTCGATAATCCCTAATCGATGCTTCGACCCACAAAATTCACCAAATCTTCCATAACTCACCTCCACCTTCACCTGCAATCCCTAACCACCGCCGCCACCGTCGCCGCTGCCGTGTCTCCTCCGCCAAATCCATCAACCCCGATTAATGAAGCGCACCTCCTCAGAGTATGCACAGTTCTCTACCAACAGCAAAACTCCCTCGATACAAGACTCCATAGTAACCTCACCAAAACACCATTCAATCTTACCCACGAATTTTTCCTTCAAATATGCAACAAATTCCCATATTCTTGGAGACCCATTTACAAATTCCACCAATTCTCCCTTTCCCAGCCGCATTTCACCCACACCTCCACCACCTTCAACAGAATTCTCGACATAGTCGGAAAGTCAAGAAACGTTGATCTTTTCTGGGAGCTCTGTAGAGAAGCAGGGGAACGCCGTTTGGTCAACATCAAGACTTATATAGTTGCGCTGAGAACACTAGCTACTGCTAGGGAGTTGAAGAAGTGTGTGGAGTTTTTCCATTTGATGAACAGTTTTGGATATGAGTATAAAGTTGACACCTTTAACAAGGTAGTGGAGATGCTGTGTAGAAGCAAGCTTGTTGCAGAGGCTAAGCATGTTGTGGAGAAGCTGAGAGAGTGTATTGAGCCTGATGCAGAGACTTACAGGTGGTTGATACATGGATTTTGCGATGTGGGAGACTTGGTTGAGGCCTCAAAAGTGTGGAATTTGATGGTGGATGAAGGGTTTGATCCGGATGCCAGTGCAGTGGAAGTTATGCTAGATACATTGTTCAAGAACAACAGGTTTGATGAAGGGTTGAAGCTTTTCCAATCCTTGAGAATGAAGAGGTTGGATTTATCCACGTATCGACTCTTGATCAAGTGGTTGTGTAAGAAAGGCAAAATGGGGGAGAGCTATGTGGTGTTTGAGGAAATGCGGATGAGGGGGATGAAGCCGGATAACGAGATATTGGGATCCATAATATTTGGGCTTATGAGTAAAGGGAGAGTGAGGGAGGCTTACAAGGTATTTGAAGAGGTTGAAAATGGTGATATATGTGTGTATCATGGGATGATCAAGGGGCTCTTGAAGTTGAAGAAGGCGAGCGATGCAACGGAGGTTTTTAGGGAGATGATAAGGCGAGGACACGAGCCCACCATGCATACGTATGTGATGTTGTTGCAGGGGCATTTGGGGAGGAGGGGGAGGAAAGGGGAGGACCCACTGGTTAATTTCGACACGATTTTCGTGGGAGGTTTGATCAAGGCTGGGAAGTCGTTGGAAGCGACCAAGTATGTGGAGAGAGTGGTGAACAGAGGAGTTGAGGTGCCAAGATTTGATTACAATAGGTTTTTGCATTACTTTTCTAATGAGAAAGGTGTGGCCATGTTTGAGGGGATGGCTGAGAAATTGAGAGAAGTTGGATTGTTTGATTTGGCTGATATATTTGCTAGGTATGGTCAGAAGATGGCAACTAGAGATCGAAGGAGAAACAGAGCAAACGAGTCATTAGAAGAGCTTTCATTTGCATCGTCACCTACTTGACGGTGAAGAAAGATGATACCTTTCACACTTCTTGTGAGCACCTTTGTGGGCATGCAATGTGACATGTCAGAAAAACATAGGTGCCACATCAGCATTTGTTGCCACGTCAGGTGCTTACGTGAGGTCGATAGGTACCATTTGACTAGGAGTGTAAGACCACTCTTTTAAGTATTGGAAATGCTATACAAGGCATATCATTTTCCATCTTCAATACGAAGGAGTTTACCTTGGCATTTAGCAATGATGCAATGTTTGGAACTTTATGTTTTCATGTTGTTTATAATTGGGTCTTCATACCTTAATTATAAAGAGAGAAAATAGAGAGACCTAAATATGTTTTTTTTCCTATTTTAAATAGCTTAAACAAGGAATTCTACAACTATTGATACATTCTGCGACCAAAGAAAAACAAAGTAACATCAGAGCTTCAATGTGTGCCCATAAAGCATAAGTCAGAAAAAACTGGCAGTATTACACCGTGCAAGCTCCCATGGTATTAAACAGAACCTCTTCATTTAACGAACGACCTGAAAAAGCCGAAATTCATGACTACTAAAATGCTGCAAATGTAGCCAGTTGTATGATCTAAATATCAAAGTGGGTATGAAAAAAAAAACATACCTATAAAAACAATTTTGTTGACTCTGTGCTCTTCCTCTTTCCATTGTCGTGTTGGAACGATCTCATATACTTCCCTCACAGCCTGATAAACATTGTAGGAACATGTAGAAGATCAGATAAAAATCATAAGATGTATAAAAGTATTTTGTCACAGTAATTTTCAGAGTAAATATAAAGGCGCAAGTTGGATCCTTGTTGAGAATAAATATATTTGTTATCAAGCTCAACCTTCAAATCTAGTTGGAAAAAAAAAAAAAAATTACCTGCAGGGTATGCAGTTGATCTGAATTTGCAACATTTAGAATCCCTTTGCACCGATACACATCCATGTCATATTTTTTATCCCATAGGATCTCTTCAATCCACATCCTAACCTAGAAAGAGCAAACACAAAGAAAACCACTGCATAGTTCAATTTTTATACATTCCAATAGTGTTGTCTTTAAAGAAACACAAAGTAAGAGTAATAAAGATGGAAGAGAAATCAGAAATCCAAAACAACATTTTCTTGCATAGTTTTTCACTGGACGTCAGAAGAACCTATCTTTGACATGATAGTACAAAAGATGCACCCGATGTTGCAGTTGTCATGACAGTATCCTTATCTAGTAGCAAATACAACAAGTACCTTATCAAGATCAACTTTCTTCAGCTCAGAAATGCATAAGGTTCTTACACCACTGTCATGAATATCTTTGGAGGATAGGTTTTGATTTTCTCTCAAAAGTGCTTCCAAATGAATGGCGTGCTGAGATGAAAAAAGGAAATTTTAAAGATTTAGTTTCTTTACCTTAATCGCAAACATAAAAGTCAAGATGCACGGTAAGAAGAAACACACTTTAGCATCATATGCTCGGCAGTCCAGAATCCTGGAAAAGTCAACTTGGCAGCGAACTGTACAAATAATATGGGCAAGAGAGTTGATATTATGTATGTCCTTTTCCAGATCTTCTAGGAACACTCCAGAATCATCAGAAGATACTAGATCAACCTTGTTAAGAATCACAATATCCTACAAAAAGAAAAAAAAAGCATCTGACCTGTCATTGCTAAATAACTGAAAACACCAGAAAACAGGTTCAGTAAATTGGTCCTGTGAAGCAGAGAGCAACCACAAAACAAATGAAACAGTTACCGCAAATGCAATCTGGTGATATGCTTCAGGAAATGATGACGAGTCATGATGTGATTTGAGCTGATAGCGGAGGTTTTTGGCATCTACAACCTGAGGAGCAAAATATCATAATTACTATAGGCCTAAGTTCATACTGCCTCCACAATACTTCAAGTTCTAGAGAATTGCACGTACGTTAATGAGTGCTACAAAATAACTTACATAAACTCAATCAACAGTTCACTTTCCAGTACTATAATTTCCCACTTTGAAAATATAAAAAAAAAAAAAATTTAGAAAATAAATGGTAAATTGAGGGTAATATTGGAAGGTTCATATGAGTTACAACGTCCAATATTCAATGACTATGAGAAAGTAGCTCACAGTGATAATAGAATCGAGCCTGACATCTGACTCCAACTGATCATCCAACCAAAGCACAGATGCCAATGGGGCAGGATTCGCCAGCCCTGTTGTCTCAAGTAATATATGGTCAAGCCTGTGCATAATAGAGACATGAAAATTAAAACATTCTGAGGCAAGCCTCATATTTCTGCCATACAATAAGTACACATCAAAATTAAGAGAAATTAAGTCATCACCTAGTCAACTTCACACCGGTTTCCACCACAAATCATCAAGGAATTTAGTGAAAAAACCAATTGGAAATTTCTTTAGAAGCCTGCATGTGTGTACGTGCAAGTGTATCATGCTCTTTCATAACCAAGCATTTTTCTTCCTATAGATCTTGCATATTGAGCTACTCGCATCATGACTGTTAGTCAAATCAAATTCACACCCTTATCAATATAAAAATATCTTTAACCACCAACTATATGAAACTAGTCAAACAACAGAAACCAACATCTCAAAACATGAGAGTAGTGCTTTGTAATGCTCCTGCTTAATACTCCACTTTTTTTTCCAGCCTTTGACTGTGTATATCGCTTATGACATGGAGATAGCCCAGTACCTTTTATTTTCTTCAGCTTCGTTGTCAGGTGGCGTGACAGAGATACACGTGACCAATTCAAGATAAGTATGTGATTAAAATAATTAAGCTGTTTCATTATAATACTCAGCTATTTTAACCAGGAAGACGACCTATGATCCCAGAATACGGTGGACCTTCAGAAATCGGATATTTTATTTCTATCAAAATAATGCATCAACCACATCATCTAAACAAGAATAAAATGCTAAAGTGCCACAATATTAACATAGAATGGTCCACATAAAATGATTAAAATCTGAATTATATGCATTGTAATGTACCTTTCTTTCCTCTGCACAAGTTGCTCCAGTGCCTGAACCAAGCTATGCTTAACAGTGCAACAAATGCACCCATTTGCAAGCTCAACCCACTCTTCCACAAGCGCTCCACCTTCTCCCTCATTGATCATTGCTCTCTCCACACCTATTTCCTCCCCAAACTCATTCAATATAACAGCTATTCTCTTCCCATGTTGTCCATTCAATATATGATTCACCAACTACACAAACACAAACAAAAACCTGAGCGAATACTCCCTTCACCGTATGAGCACAGGCTTGTGGATTTCCTATAACTATTATTTAGTCACTAACTATAATTGCAAAATCACACATTTAGAATCAGCAAATCATACATTCAACTCAAGTGAGTTTATACCTGAGTTACTAGGATAAACTTCAATACATAATCAAATATATAATTCTTCACAAGCCAATAAAACTCGAACAGCACGAAATTGATCGACCTACTCGTGCTTTAAACTCAATCTAAGCTGAAACGGATAAAACCTCGAATTTAGTTAATAAACAAAACTCAGGCATTTCATAAAAAGTCACATTTCAGTTAAACGCAAAAATATTTACTCCTGCAAATTTGGCTACACTCGATTAAAACAGTTCACTAAATTGAGTAAGAGTTGTAGATTTTTATTTTATCATTATTGTTTATCTTACTGTCGATTTTCCGGCGCCGAGATATCCAGTGATGACAGTGACGCCGACGGCCGGAGCTTCTGGAAGATCTGGCCGTTGATTAGAACGCTGTTCAAGGGGCGGGTTTGGTAAAGCCTTGTGGTCAACGACGTCGTTGATTGCAATTGCGAGTGGCGGCTCTTCATCGCCTTCGGGCTCCATAATTGGGTCGGGCTTTCCGGCGAGATTTTTCAATATATATTTTTTCTTTATATTAATCAGATTAGTTGAGTAGAGGAATTGATGTAAGATTTTAAAAAAAAAAAAATATATATATATATATATATACACACACTTCGGGTTGGGCCTGTTGGCCACAGTCTGAAATTATGGGCTTCTATTAACAGTTTTCAATTGGGTTTTTATTACGAGTAAGTCTCTTATCAGACCCCGTCTCACGGAATTTTAATACATTGTGTAAGACGGATCAATTCATAACTCAATTATCCACCATCCAAACCCTACAATTTATAGTTATTTGTGGGTGATGGGATCCGTCTCACAAAAACTATCTGTGAGACCGTCTCACATCAGATTTTGTGTTTTATTATTAAGATGGATCAAAATATGATTGAAATGCAATTGGGTTTTTATGAAAGATGTGTCAAGATAAGATTGAAATTCAATTCGGTTTTTATTATTCACGTCGCGAAAGATGGGTCAGAATAAGATTAAAATTCAATTGGATTTTTAATATTAACGTCACGAAAGATGGGTCAAAATAAGATTGAGATTTTAATTTGAATGTTTTCAATTTTACAAGTTTTGAATTGAGAAGATTTATTTTTTATAGTCAGTTATATGTTCCGAGAATCGATAAAGTTTATTTTCAATTTGGTGTTGGATTTGAATGTGTAAATGTGTGATGCAAGTTAATCAAATTCAAAAGTGGGATATTGGATTATTTTTATGTATTGTAACAGGATTATCATATATATTGCATATATAATATATAATTTGTTAGATATAAAATGGAAAAAGAAATTCATCGTTAGTAAAAAAAAGTACAAGTAATTTTTAAAATATCTTTTTAATTCAAATACAAAAAATAGATAATTATATTATGGTTGTAACTTTTTATTTTTAATTATTGAATATTCCAAATACTTATCATATAGACTTAAATATATATATATATATGGCAAACACTTTTGTGCACAAGGTGCACAGATTCAAATCTGTGCACAACAATACTGTTATATTATATGAAGTAATACTGTTATATTATATGAGTGATACTGTTTTATATGAAGTGATACTGTTATATTATATGAAGTAATACTGTTATATTATATGAATGATACTATTATATTAATATAACAGTATCACTCATATAATATAACAGTATCGTTGCACCTTGTGCACAGGAGTGTCACTCTATATATATATATATATATATATATATATATATATATATATATATATATATATGTGTGTGTGTCGGTGTATAAGTTTCAAAATGCCAAGCAATCAACAATGTCTCACACTCTCACTTTTGCCTATAGCAAGTTACCAAATTAAAAGTTGGAAGTTCTTAAAATTACATGACTAAAATAAATACTAGATATCAATGTTAGATAAATATTACATGACTAAAAATCTAAGAAGTCAAAATTAGAATATTAAAATTTTTCCAATACCCTTTATAAATGAAGTAATTTGAGTTAGGGCATTTTTATTTAAATAATGAGAAATAAAATAATTGAGAAGATAGTAGGTGTGTAATTCCTTCTAGCAATAGTAGTGCAAGTACCTCCACTCTATGTATCCTCACTAGGGCTGGTTCGGTATGGTATACCGAAAATTTTATACCATACCGAATACCATACCGAAATTTTCGGTAAGCCAAAAAGCTTACCGATACCGTACCGAAATTTCGGTATACCGAATTTTCGGTATATTGATACCCTATACCGTTTGATACCGAATTACCGAAATTTACCGAAACTATCGAAAATGCCGAAAATTATCGAACTTGCCAAAATTTACCGAATTACCGAAATTTACAGAAAAAAAAAAAATACATATTATGTGAACAAGTCAATGGTAACCTATTCATGACATAACATTAAAAAACAACATAAAATTAAAGTTCACGTTCAAACACAACACATCAAATAATACAAATAAAGTTCAATTCAAGAAGCAATAATCATAACAACAATAATAATAATAAAATTCATGTCCGAATACAAAAATCCAATTGATTTTGAAACTCCAAAACCTCAAGAATCAAGACACGAGACCTGTAAAAGTTCCAAGTAAATTAGTTACAAATATTGAAGTATAAAAATATATAGATGTAATCTTATTTTCAAAGTTACATTGAAATAAATAAACATAAATATAATTTTACCTTTAAAATTACACCTTAGATAAAGTGGAGGTTGGAGAGAAAATTACACCTTAAATACAAAAATCCAATTGATTTTTGAAGAAATTTGGGTCTTAAAATAATAATAATAATATATATTATTTATTAATATATTTCGGTATTTCGGTATATACCGAAATACCGAAAATTTCTTGCTCGCCATACCGATACCGTACCGAAATTTTCGGTATGATATCATACCGTACCGAAATTTTCGATATACCGAAATTTTCGGCATTTTCGGTATTTTTCGACACGGTATGTCCGGTATACCGAACATTTCGGTATTTTTGCCCAGCCCTAATCCTCACCATTCTACGTACTAGCTTCAAACTGAAGAAGTATAGTCTTAATGATACTAAACAAAAATTTGTGTGAGACGGTTTTAAGGTGAGTTTCCGTGAGACGGATCATTTTTACCCACAATTCTAATTCATATTCATTAATTTACATGTGAATTGTGTAATGTGGTTGTGGGTTGACCCGTCTCACGTAACGTGATCCATGAAACGATCTCATATAAAACGTACTCATGATACTATAACTATTGTTGAATTTTTTTTATTTTAAATATATGTCTAGATTGTAGAACTTCAATAGATTAATTATACAAATGCAGAGTGAGGTACTGCTGTAGATATATAAATATGACATATGCAAGTGCAGATGGACATACTACTACAAATATATAAATATGAATTATGCAAGTGCAGAGTGAGATACTGCTACAAATATATAAATATGAATTATGCAAGTGTAGAGTGAGATACTGCTACAAATATATAAATATGAGTAGGTCTTATATGTAAGACGAAATTCATATGAATTAACAAAGCGGGTCAATCCATTTAATATGATCGATTTTAGTATTACATAAAACTATAAAAAGTTCCGTCTCACGTAAGATCCTACGCGAGACAATTTCACACGAGGTTTTGAGTACAAATATATATTTGTAAACTGTATTTTTGTTATATGTTTGGTGAAATTTACGTGGGATAGTGTCAAGCAAAGCAAACAAAGCAAGACTCACTCTTAATATATAGCATTTATATTTCCACTTTTTTCTTTGTTACTTTATTAGAGAGTCGATGTTATTTAAATTAGAGGTCAAAGTGTTCAAATTCAAATTCTATTAATTTTGACAGTTTAGCTATGTGCCAATTTTAAAATAATAATTTATTCGGAAAAAATGGATATATGTTATTGAAATTACGTTTTTTTTTTTTTTTTAATTTATAAAACTATTTATACATTGTCATACATTTCACTTTTATACACTTTCGGGTCTATTTACCTCATCTAATATCAAGTTAAAAGTATAGAAAAAAATTCAAAAAAACCATTACGTAGCTTAAAAAAAAAAAGGAAAAAATCAAAAAACTATCACGTAGATTTAAACGTAACAAATGTAAAACGTTTTCTATTTCTTTTTTATTTTATAAAAACTGTTTATTTATATTTCATTGTTTACCATCCCAATAGACTTAAAAAAATATATGAACGAGTGTTGTTTTATTTTTGTATGACAGAATAGAAAATTTAAAATAAAATAAAAACTAAATTTTATTAACGTATCACAACCTTTTTTCTTAATTCATATTGAAATTCTAATTCATTTTTAAAACTAATTAGATTGTTCGGCTACGAGAGGCACGTGCAATTAGCTCTTCTCTCACGTGCATCCCCCGCTTTAATTTTTTTCTCCCTCGGATATTTCAATCACGTGCGAATTGGAAACCGGGTCATCGTATTCGGATCCTCCTCATCTCTACAAAAAAAAGCGCGTCGTACCAAAATTTCCCCCAATTTTTTTTCCCGATTCCCTCCAATCTCACAATGATGGAATCTCCAAATTTCTTTTAGTTTTTCGTTTTAATCTTCAAATTCGATATTTTTTCATTCAATTCGTTCAATTCTCTTTCGATTGATCCCTCTCTTTCAGACAATCTGTTGATTCCGAAAACTTCTAGGTTTTCGCTGTAAATTCTCCGATCTGTTAAATCTATTCATCTAATTGATTTAATTTTTTTTGTTTTTGCTATCTACAGTCTTTGCTTTTTGTTTCCCCTCTGTTAATAGTTTTTGAAATCGTAATTTTATCCGAAGATCTTTTGATATCTAGGGTTTGCATATTCGTGGTGGTTACTTAATCTCAAGGCTCCTTGGATCTGTGAATTCATATAGGGTTTTGGTACGTCTGTCTCTGAATTGAATTTTGGTATCCTTTTTTGTGGTTTTCTTTATTCGATTTGCTAATCTAGGGTTAGGGTTTTCATTAGAAATTGAGATGCTCCTGTAGCTTTTTTTTTTTTTTTGGGAAATAAAATTTAGCTGTTTTCTGTCTTGAAAGATTCTTGATTGGATTATACAAGGGTAATTAGTAGGAAGAAAAATAATGGTTTGCTTGTAAATTGAATAAAAACACATCTTCTCCTCATATGCCAATGATGAAGAAAACAATGTATAATTTCTGATTTTTGGAAAGTTTTATCTATCCCAATGTATTTAGTAGTGCATTCTTTGGTTGTCCATTATAACTAACTTTTGCTTTTGGAAAAAAATTTAAAAAAATAAAATTTGAATTTCATTTCATGTAAAAGATTTCATCTTTTCTTGCATTTTTTGATGGAGTAAATAGTTAGGAACTTGGTATAGCATTCGAAGAAATAGTCTTGTCATCTCATAGAACGTACATTTGGTTGTTTAGTTATCTGTATTCCCTCAGTACTGAAAGTTGGTGCAGATTTGGTTGGCAATCTGTTTTTTGTTTTTTTAAATTTGTTTCTGTTTTGCTTTTATCACTGCGTAATATAATGGCAAAGTGATATCATGTTACTTTGTCACTATTGTTGCTTTGATCATGTCAATCTTTGGATTGGCTTATTAAGCGATTTGGTGGGTGTTAGATGTTTTTGTAACTTGTATGTTTCTTTTATATGAAAATACTGTAGTCCCTGGTTTCCTGGAATGATGTTACTATGTTTTGTTTCATCTGCTTCTGTAGACATGTTCCACCCATTCATCACTATACCAATCATTTTAGGTTATTATCTGTATTTAGATTGGGTTGCAAGATTGTGATTGTGTGATTGTTTCCTCCTGTTATCTTCAATACATCACTTCCAGTTCTTTTACCAATGATTATGTGTTTACTTAAAAGTTAACCAGTTAAATATTAAAAGCATCTGAAATGTTTATTTGATATTTGGAAGCTGTGGGTTTTTTAGATCTTCACCACTTTTTATCAAGTGTTAGATTATGATTACTTTATCAATTTACATCCATTTGTTGCTGTTGTATTTTCATTTTTACAACTGACCTAATTCTATTTATTTGTTCTTTTATCCTGCTATACAGAGCATGGGAATGAAACGCCCTTTAGAAGAAGAATTTCCAGAGCCTTCTTTCAGGCAACCTAAACAGGTTGATTATAACAGAAGGCTTACTTTCAACGGAGAGGAATCTCACTTGACCACTTTTCGAGTTTATTCTCCTGGTATAATGTGCTATTTGATATCATTCATATATATGTGTTTGTGTTTATACATCAATAAATCTTTTTCATCATACTCCTTACGATACATATTGGAAGAGAAGAAGGGTAAATAAAACAAAGCTGTTTTAAGTGTGTCTCTTCTTGATTTCCATTTTGTACTTTTTTTTATGTATGGTTCTGTTTCCGACAATGAAAATTTTGACCCATTACTTGAAGCAACTTATGCATTTGGTATCCGGTTATATCTTGAATGATCTCCAGTCGATCATTCAGTCAATGATCCCTGGTTGATTTTCATATGATATTTCAGGTGAGGCAAAGAGCAACTTTTGTAATTTACATTTTGAAGGGCTGCTAGAAGATGGTGAGGCCAATGGTGCTTCTGTAGTTGATAAAGAATTGGAGGCAAGTGCACCCTTATCTTTGGTCACCAGTAGCAGTAGTGAGGAAGATGCTGTGAATGGGGATACCTCTGTTTGGTCTCATTTTCCTGGATATATTGACTTCAGCATTCCAAGGCGACCTCCCAATCAATTTGAGGATCCCTACATATCTTTGTTGAATTGTTCTCCTAGGAAAGAAGTTCATGTAGGACCTGATCATCAAGCTGAAGTTCCACCATGGGATCCAAATGCTAGTAGAAAAGATTTTTCTGGTTCCAATTACTTTGCTGACAATGTCAGGGAGCAAAAACTAATTGGAACCTGTATCATTGCAATGCCCGACTTAAATGATTCATCCATGGAAGGAGTCAGAGTTGGACGTGGAAGAACAGATTGTAAATGCCTAGATGTGGGTTCCATGAGATGTGTGCAGCAACATGTAAATGAAGCGAGAGAAAAATTACGGGATACTATTGGGAATGAGGTTTTCATGGAGTTGGGTTTCTGTGATATGGGTGATGAGGTGGCATGCAAGTGGACCACAGATGATGAGAAAGTTTTCCACGAGGTTGTTTTCTCTAATCCCGTGTCCCATGGTAGACAATTTTGGAAGCACCTAAGTGCTGCATTCCCAACTCGTACAAAGAAGGAACTCGTCAGTTATTATTTCAATGTCTTTATGCTTCGTAGGCGAGCTGTTCAGAACAGATCTCATCTGTTGGAGATAGATAGTGATGATGATGAAGAGCAGAGAGTTGTCCATGGAGACTTGTATCAAAACGGATCTCATTCGTTGGATCAAGATACTGATATTGATGATGATCAGCAAGGTCCCAATGGAGAGTGCTATTTTGTCGGAGGAGAAGGGGAAGACTCCACCGTTGAGTCATTTGACGATCAGGATATGGATTCGAGCTGGGTGGATGACTTCTGGTCTGAGCCTCAGAATATCTGCGTGGACGAGGTTAGTAATCTAAACCATGGCACTTCTGATGGCAGAGTTGAAAAGCAAGGTGCTGTTGAGATGAATGATATAACAGAGATAATATCTGGCAAAGAAACTGAGAAAATGTACGATAACACAAACTTTTATTCATAACTTGGTTATATCCCTTGTATTACTATGGCGAAGTAGGTATCGGGGGGAGAAGAAGGCGAAAAATTTGCCCTATCACAGCGCCCGATTCGAATTGATCTATTTATACATAAGAAATTTTGTTTTCTGATAGTGGAAAATAACATGTAGATCAGTTAAGCTTAAAGTGGCTAATTTTGTTTCCTTTGTTACAATTGACGTAGTAGGAGCCGTGTTAAATTGTGAAATGGCCCAATCTTAATCAGACATCATTGTACAGTGTCCAGATTTCAATTTCTTGGTTTAATTGTTGAATGTTAAATCTCTTTTCTTTTATACCTATTTTTGTCTTGATAGTGACCCCATTGTAGGAGTTTAAGGGAATTTTCTTTCTTAACAAATGACTTTGAATTCATCGCCTAATGCAGTACAGTGCAAACATTAACTCTATAGGACAAATAACTCATTATTTAATTTTTAAATTTCCTCTTTTAAGCGAAATGCAGTCGACATAGTTATTTTAAAGTATTGAATGAAAAGTATATATTTTAGATGATTTTATATTCATTAAAAAATGTTTAATTATATTTTTAAAAAAAATCATGGTGGGGAATGGGAACTCACAAGCCAATTTGTTTCTTAATACCTCGAGCCACCATAGAGTCAACTCGGGATTGAGAATTACTTAATTATTTAACTTATTAATAATAATTTTAATCATACAAATTTTAAAAAATAGATGCAGTAATTCATCGATCGTATTTGACCTTATAAAGATGGATATTTGATAGTGACGACAGAGTTGGGATTCATTAATGCCAAGGCAACTTTTGTAGTCAATTACACAGTGCAGAAGATAATTATTTAAATTAATTAAAAATTAATGTGAGCTTTTGGGTTAGGCTGCTTTGCTATCCACAGCTAAGATTTATAGAGTTGGGACACGTAGCTTTTGAAACCTTATACATTCGTAATTTTGCTTTTTAACTGTTGATAAAAGACAAAAATTTGTATAAAACTCTTATAAATTAATTTCAATAATAAATTTTGTTAAAATATATCGATTTATATATGATTCAGATGCTCCTAATAGGAGACAAACCCAATGGAAAAACACGAATAAATAGAGTAGATTTTTGGTGCATTATATTCTTTGAATATTCAATGTTATCTAAGCAGCCATATCTCTATCTCTACTCACCTAACATGGTGACTGGCTTTCTTATGAATTGATGTATGAATCAATATTTTATGATTATATTGTAAGGGCATCCAAGCAACCTAGCAATCATATATATAATTTAAATTAATTAGAAATTACTACATGTTTGTTTACTATATTGTATGAATCAATATTTTATAAGGTTAGTTTGCTACGTATGATTTGCTTTTTTTTTTTTTAAAATAAGATTTACATACTTTTGGAATTATATATGAGTAGAAACATAGTAGGGTGAGAGTATACGAAAAATATTTATAAAGAAAAATCTAATAATTTTATAGGTAGAATGTTTAAAGTAGGTAAAACTTTTTTACGTTACAATATCTATGTATACTATTAATATTTAAAAATAAAATATTAATTTAGACGTGCAATGCCCGTAGCACATTACTACTTACAAAAAACTTCTATAAATCAGATACACACATTTAAGATGGTCCAAATATTCTATTAATTTTTATGTTAAATCTTATATTTCATGATGTTTAATACATATTACGTGTTAAATTGTTAATTAGTAATATAGAGAAGATTTCATGTGCATTTTGGATTATGCAACTCTATCTGCCCCACACGCCCCCTATATTTTAAATTATACTTAGTTTAATATAATGTAATATTTGATCATTTAAGGTATTATTTGTTTTTTTTTTTATAAAATGTATACCTTATTTTATATTCATATATCACATATGATTTAATGAGAGTGATTTCTTGATATATTACTTTTTTTAATTAAGGTATTAGTTCTTTCTAAAATATTAAAAATATAACTAAAATATATTATTTGTGAATCTAAAAAGATATTGATGATATAAAGTGTTACTCCATCTTATTAGAAATTAAATCCTTTTTTTTCAGATAGGATCGAATCAGTTGCACGAATCCTAAAATCCATACAACAAATATATAGGATCACAACAACTCTACTATATACTTATACTAAAAGTCGCAATTTGAATATTAAGAAGATCTCTTAATCAAATACTCACTTGATTCATGATAGATGTGTTTTTAAAGTTAAACTTAATTTGTTACAAAACGACGACCGACTATCATTTTAAACATATTTCCAGATTTTTTTCGTACTTTATCCCTTGAAAAGCTCCAACTTTCCAACTATCAAATAAGTGATTTTTTGGGACAACATAAAAATTAGGCATTTGATTGTGCATTAGCCATATTTTCTTGTTTCTTAATTTTTTATTTTATTTTTCTAAAAAAGTCACTTATTGTGAATCGAGAGGGAGTATGATTTACTTACGGTCACCGTGTATATATTTATGCTTTTTTTTTTCATTAAAGGGAACCAATATAATTCAAGTACAGAAAGCTAATTTATTTCTTTAAATTGTTCCTTCTAATTTTGTAGTTTTGTTTAATTGATTTAATCCCGTTATAACAATATATAATGTGTAAAAATCACTTCTTATGTCAGCCCAATTTACTTTAAGGGACAAAAAATAAATTATATATTTATTTTTTCAACCCAAAAAACTTTCATAACTTTTTGTAATCAGTTAATTTAATCAAAAGTTACAAAATTTTACAATCAAGATGAAAAAATTCGACATTCTCCGAAAAAAAAAAAACTCCAATTCTTTGAAGAGGCAAATGTGCTCTTTTTAAGATTATAGAAATCAAAAATATATTTATAATTTTTTTTTTTCTAAAAAGGACTCAAAATGCTTGCTTCAAAACCCTCTTACAAATAAATAAATCTAGAATTGATAACAATTAACAAATTAAAAGGAGTTCGTCTTGTGAGCACTTTATGCACATGCAATTCGGGTTGATCCAGTTTTGATCCGGATCTGCGTGTTTTGAATTTTGACTTTTTTTTTTTTTTTTTTGCTTCAGGACGTTGTTACCTTTATGTTATATTAGTGTGACCTTTATATATAAATGTGTGACATTTATGTACAAATATCATGAACTTTACCTTAGAAAAAAAATGAAGATTTTCAACACAATTTGTACTATATACCTTTATATGATATTAATGTGATATTTATGTTATATTATGTCACTTTTATGTACAAATATTCTGACATTTATGTAATATATACAAATGCATAAAAGTCAGAATATTTATATGGACCCGGCTATCCGCACCCCACTAATTACTAAACACACCTCATTCCTAGTGTTACTGTTCACATCACTTGTGAACAGTAACACTAAAATACAAATTGTGCTGAAAATTTTCATTTTTTTTCTAAGTTACAGTAGATAAAGGTAGGGATATTTGTATATAAAGGTTACACATTTATAACATACAAGTATCAAAGCCACAACATAAAAATATACATATTTCCCCAGAAAATTCAGAAAATAGTTTAAGTGTCTGGTGCGCTCTCCAAGCATGGGGAACGTGCCGACGCGTGGATGACTATACCGATGCGTGGAGAACCGTACTGGATCGGATAGACCCGAATTACACAGATTTAGGATCCGTTTTGTCAATTAAAAGATACTCAAAGATAGAGAAGCTAAAACTACTTTACTAAAAGCCATATTCTGCAACAAAAATGGTTGCTTCAAAACTTCTCTTTTTGCACATATATGTAGATTATTAGCTAAACTAATATGGTTATTTTTCATTCAATTTTGTCTAAAATTCTTCCAACTTCAAGAAAATTCCTTCTTGGCAAGAAGGTTAAGCGTATATAATTATACTACACTCTACACCTAATAAATTATATTCTATTAAAATAGCATCGACTATATCTATTTTATTCTTACTAAATAGATGAATTTGTAACTGTTATTCAATATAATTTACTTAATTTAGCATCCAGTAAATCAAGATTTTAGTATGTTATGCAGCGTTCCATGAAAGCTAATTAAACAAATTCCAAAAAGTAAGTCATTATTTTTTTAACATTATGTAAAATAGGTCGATTCACAATCTACATATTAATTTATGAAAATGAGTTCCGATTATAGATAATGAATCCCAATTTCATTGTGAAACTAAATCATTCATTGCACAATAAATCAAATATAATAAGAATACCATTGTACAATTATATGACCAACATTATTATAAATTAATATATTTCTTTTGTAAGTTAATATTACTTTATTATTATTTTTTTGAAACATTATTACTTATTATTAAATAATGCAATATGTATATTTATAATGCATTAATATATATATATATATATATATATATATTTTGTGACCAACATTATTACTTTATTATTATATAATGCAATATGGGGAGAAAGGTGATTGTAGAACACAATAACGGCTGAGGATTCGGGCCTTTCATATGGTGTGACTTTGAGCAAAGACAAAATAAAGTAAAGTCCTTGACTCGTATAATAACTTTCTGAGAATTTTTTCATTTAAATAAAAAAAAAAAATTCAAAACTCAAATCAGCATATTTGGTTATGTCAATCAGAAATCAAAGTATTCATATACCTTTTATATTGTGCGCAGAGACGGACCTACATTGAAGCTAGGGGCAGGCCCTGAGATTTTTAAAAAAATTAATAATATTTTAGATATTTTTATATTTGTTTTCAAAAAAAAATATGTATATTAATTAATTTTACTTGTTTATTATCAAATTCTTGTTAAAAATATCAATTTTAAGATTTTTGAGGTAAATTGTTCATATATCTAAACTCATTATTTATTTTTCTTCATTGAGTAACGATATTATTTTAATTTATTTAATTATCAATTGTTATAGAATATATAATATATTCATTATTTTGGCTTAGTAAAATATGAAGTGATTGTAAAGAATTATTATCATTGATTATTATTTTATGAATTGTTAGCTTTGAGTTAGCATTGTTGGTAAGTTAGATGTTGATTTATAGTTTGTATAATAGTAATGTTAATTTAATGATATTTAATAATTATAGTTTTATCTTATCTTTCATAAATAATGAAAAAGTATTATAGAAAAATATCAGTACTAATATTAAAAAGTGCTTTAAAATGAACAACATTCAAAGTTCACTGTTGAATTCAATGAGCGATATACTATCGAATAATTATTTAATAATACATCAGAAAATGATGTATTTGGAAATGTTAGCAACGAAGGTATCTTGCAATAATTTCAAAATAGGAAAAAATACAACATAAATATTGTAATGGTTTTTATTTATTTATTTGCCATGTTGAAATGTTATAAAGATATTGATTTTAGATGTTATTTTATAATGTGATACACTATCATAATTTTATGATTTTATTCTTAGAACTATTGTTATTTTTTTATTAGTTGGGCCCCTCGATAAAAATCGTGGGTCCGTCACTAATTGTGCGTGAGATAAACACATAATAATAAGTAATAATCCAAAAGATCTGTACCGTAGAATTGTGCTCTCCTCTATATAGTACACGTGCAGCCCATCTCTCTCTCTCTCTCATATATTGCTTCCATGCATGTAATTCTCATCCTACTATATCACACACACAGAAGAAATGCATAGATAGATATAGAGAGAGATGAGTTGTATGTATATGTTGGGGAGAAATATAGGGAAGAAAGAGTCTTTGGGTTCTGTTTTAATTTCTTAATGTTGATAGGTTGTGGCTAGTTCAAGGCCATCATTAGCGACCCATCTGTTCAAAAGTTTGATTTTTTCCACATTAAATTCTTCAAAATCTTGGAACATTAATATAGGCGATGTCATTTATATACCTTATTTTCTCTGTTGTGAGAAGATTGCACAGATTTGGGTATTCAAGATTGCTCTCTTTTTTGTTGTGGGTCTCATCTTTTTTACTTCCCCAGAACTGTCACATCTCACCACTTTGATTTGATCGTCCTCTTTCTCTCACTTGCTCTTTCTCTCACTTGCTGTTTCTGATACCTTGGTATACTATACTATACATTACAATTACACCTTTGTGATCTGTGCCCATATCCCAGATTTGCCCTTTTCAACTTCATTTTTCTACTTTGATGCTATTTTTCTGATCTGTGCTTTCTTCTCTCTGTTTCTTCCACTGTTTAATCGATCAAGAAATGCTGCATTTTTGCACGATTTAAGTTGGGTTTCTTGTTTCCTGTTCTTGATTCCAGTATTGTGTTTCTTCTTTCTTGTTTTGTTAGTTGATTAATCAAGTGGGAATGGAGGAGGATCAAGAATTGAAATTTGTGTGCAAGTTGTGCTATAAGAAATACCCATGTGGGAAATCATTAGGGGGCCACATGAGGTCACATGTGATTGCCAATTCAGCTGAATCTGATGAGAAATTTGATGCCAACATGAGGAAATTGGAGATGAGTGATGTAAAAATGGGTGAATTTGGAAATGGGCAATCTAGTTATGGGCTTAGAGAGAATCCCAGAAAGACTTGGAGGGCAGTGGATTCAAGTTTCCCTTTGCCACAAGAGAGAATCTGTAAGCAATGTGGGAAAGGGTTTCATTCTTTGAAAGCCTTGTGTGGCCACATGGCTTGTCACTCTGAGAAGGATAGGGGTTTGAAGGATGATCATTCTTGGAGTACTAGTGAGAATCAGAAGCTGCTCTTGGATAGCCATTCGGATACCGAGGCTGAGGATCCGATTATCCGAACCAGATCCTCCAAGGCTAAGAAGCTCAAGAAGATAGTGATTAAGTCTCCCTTTTGTTTAGGTAATAACAACAATGGCTCTTCATCTGTTTCTGAGATTGATGGGGAAGAGCAAGAAGAGGTGGCTATGTGTTTGATGTTGCTTTCAAGGGATTGTGGGAACAAGGGTGGTGGTGTGAATTCATTGGTTGAGTCATCTGATAATAATTCAGTTATTCTTGAGACCAAGTCTTCTTCCATTGACATGAGAATTGGGAAAAGGGATGCTCTCAAAAATGTTGATGATCAAGAGGAGAATGTGCAAATCAAGAAAATTGGGGATAATATGAAGTTCAAACATAGTGTTTTTGATGCTGAGGTGGAGGATTCTGATTCGGGTTATTTCTTGGATGAATGTGCAAAGGCGGAGTCCGATGTATCCGTGGATGGATTCAGAAGGAATGTAGGTTTTAGCGAATACGATCCGCCTATGAATTTCAACAGAAGCAAGGCCAGTTACAGAGCAGAGATGAAGAAAGATATGAGAAAGGAAAATGATGAGTATGATGACAATGTTGGAGTTAGGAACATTGAATCAAGAAAGAGAAGATACATTACTGAAAGTTCTGAACAGTACAATGAATATGGAAGAATGAAGAGCAACAATGAAAATGCTGAGAAGAGAGTTAAGTATGAATGCTTCAACTGCAAAAAGACCTTTAAGTCCTACCAAGCTCTTGGAGGGCACAGGCCCTGCCACAAGAAGAGCAACGCGTCTTATGAATCAAGATACGAGAGCGGAGAGAACAGTTTAGACGACTCTACTGAGTTCACGGCTAGAGGGAAGAGTATCGAGTATGGTAGCAATAGAAAACCAAGTGCTAATAAGAACAGCTCACCAGATAAAAAAATGAAGGCTAAGAAGAACAAAGGGCATGTTTGTCCTTTCTGCAACAGGGTTTTCAAGAATGGCCAAGCTTTAGGTGGCCACAAGAGGTCTCATTTCATTGGTGGTCATGAGGTTAACAACACCAATCCGAGTCCAGTGGCAAAGCCCGATTTGCTTGATCTTAATCTTCCGGCCCCTCAAGAGGACGGGGATGATGGCAACGAGCGATTTTCACCTTGGAGATAATTGGGCTATGACTAATTGAGCTATAATGTGGAAGTGTATATAAGATTATGCTCTTTCATGGCATCATCAACTACGGATTCGGATAACAGTTCGACCCCCCTAGTGCATAACATGCGCGATTTTTGCAGATGTAAGACTTAATTTTTCGTCCATTTTGAAGCATTTACATTATGTCTGAAATGAATTTTTGTTTCTTCTTTGATTGCAGAGTAGGGACCAAGATTGACATTAGTACTTTGTTTCTTCAAGTCATTCAATATGGAAATGATTATGTTTGTTTTGAAAAGTTCTCTAGAAAGACCTCACTATTTCTTGCATAGGTACATCCTTTTGACATGATTAATGGGAGATGAGAGCTACGATTTGCATTTGAGACCATTCATTATTAGTATTCCAATTAGTTCAAGTGGTTAAGTAGAGTTGCTCACACAAAATGCTAATGTTATAACAATAGGTGTCTTTAATATTGAGTTGCTTGGATTGTAGTAGAAGTTATCTAAGAAGAGAAAAGTGTGTATTTTTGGTGTAAGTGTTGCAAATTGTATAGAATGATGAATTTGAAGATGAGTGAAGTCATCACCATCAAAACTCAACCTACCTTTAAAGCTGCCTTTTATTGAGTATTTATAGCCCTCTTTCTTTGACTTGAGAGGAAAAAGAGATTATTAAACCACTTACAGACTCTTATATATCCTTTTCATTGCATCATTCTCTCTCATGTATATGGAGAGAGAGAGAGAGAGAGAGAGAGAGAGATGGTGTATTTTTTTATCCCAATTTATTGTTTCTATGCTGAAAATATTTTTTTATTGGTATTCATGTAATACTGAGGTGTTTGATTAGTTGTTTCTATGTTCTATATAGGTTTGGAAATGAAATCTGTATTAGTCTAACAATGTGTAATGCATAAATGAGTTGCAAAATATTAAAGCATTGGAAAAGGGTCATTGGTGAGGTGTATTGGAAATGGTAAAAAATTGCTAAATTTCAAACCGAAATTAAAGTAGAAATGAATGAAAATAGGCCAAACAAATACTTTTCCAGAATTTGAAATAGTCAAAGATGAAAACAAATCATCGATTCAGATACAAAAAAAACAAACACTTGAAAAGCTAAATTTATTTTGTGGCTGATTCCCACCTTGAAACCAAATTCCATGACTTTGTCAATGTTGCTTGAAATAAATACACTCAGATATACTATTTACGATTTATGAACACACCTAGGGGTGGGAATTGAAACGGAATATCCGATATCCGCCGAATCCGATCGGAAATTTTCCGATTTTGGAACGAATTTTTTTAATCCAAAATCCGAAATTCCGATTTCCGATTTTTCCGAAAATTTTCGGATGGAAATCGGAATTAGTTTTAAAAGTTTTGGAAATTCCGAAATCCGATCCGAAATATTTTCGAAATTCAATTTTCGGAAATTCTGATTTCCGATTCGAAATTATAAAATAATTCAAACATTTTATACTATATACTATTTGCTATAGAAGAATACTATATAATATATTTTATATACATTTACTATATGTAAATACAAATATACATATTATAGTATACTTTAAAATACTATATACTATATAATATATTTTATATACTTTATACTATATTATAGTATATAAATATATTATATACTATATGTATATAGTATAGTTTATACTATAGTTTATACTTATAGTGCAACAAATCAAATTTTTAATGTTTTTTTTTAAATTTTGGAATTCCGAAAATTTCCGAATTTCCGAATTTTTGAATTTCCGAAAAAAATTCCGAAAATTTCGGAATTTCCGAAATTTCCAAAAATCGGATTGGATTTTACAATTCCGAAAATTTTCAGATGGAAATTGGAATTGGTTTTTCATTTCCGAAAATTTTTGGAATTTTTCTGAAACACCCTATTTTCGATCCCATCCGTCCGATTTCCACCCCTAAACACACCACACTCATTAGTCATATGGTTATCATACTTGATTTATTCCACTAGATATACCATCTACATTACCGAATGCCACTAAGTGTTGT
The DNA here is from genome assembly GCA_946896805.1 of Scutellaria galericulata. Classification (NCBI taxonomy): domain Eukaryota; kingdom Viridiplantae; phylum Streptophyta; class Magnoliopsida; order Lamiales; family Lamiaceae; genus Scutellaria; species Scutellaria galericulata. Next base: position 1,878,417 of record OX335791.1, on the reverse strand, counting down.
TAGATGTCAAAATATTTCAGAGGCATTTTATGCTGTTTGACTTTGGAGCACAACCAACTTAAAAGAGCCCAATCCCAGCTTGAGCTTCTAAATTGAAGCCCAAGATATAGCCCATCACAATATAGTGTCTTTTCCAAGTTTAACACACACCTCAATATATATGTGTGTGTTTGTTTTCTTAAGTCATATATTTGGTGTTATGCTTATATCACATTAATTATTAAAGGTGATGGTTTAGTTAGGTTCTGTGTGGGGAATTCAATCTTAAAACAATCTTATTGTTCATTCTAGTTAATTTTTGAAACTTTAGTTATTTTGAATGTGGGCACTAATCTAGGTCAAATGGACCCGATAACTCTTTGAATCATATAATTTAAAACCCAACACATAATATTATTGTTAACTATTTGGATTGTCTCATCGGGTATGTCAGCATTGACAATTCTATTAATAATGCATAGATCTTCTTTGGCAACTTGAAAGCTCAATATAAAAAGATTCATTTATTCTTCAAATGCATCAAAATTAGTTTAGTTCATATACTCATTCAATCTGTCCAAAAATATTTTTTGAAGAACTCCAAAACCACACAGAGTATATAAAATAAAACCATAACAAGTACATTTTTAAGATTTGTTTTTTTAAGAGTTTATAAAATAATCGTATAAAAATAAATAATAATTGAAGTTTTCCAAGCAGTGCATATTCGGTATTCCAATATATTATTGTGTGTGATATTTGCAATATAAAAAAAATGAAAAAAGCAGTTGAGCAGAAAAAGGCAAAGCGTAGGAATAACTATCTCTGCAATATCGACAGACACACGTGACACCTTCTCCTGCAAAATTAGTTGGGCCGTTGTGTCCAAAAACCCAGGCCTGGCCCACCAACTACTTCTTCGTTTGGTGGATCAGTTTGTGGGCCCAATTACTCTAAGTGCTGTCAAATCACTCTCAACTTTCCTTCCCCTCCAAAAGTAATATATGGGAAAAGGTTTTGAAGAGGTTTCCTTAATTAATGCATATTTAAATTAATATATTACTGTCTAGTATCATATGTTCAAATTTTAATTTAACAATATACGAAAGTCCAACACGTACATCATGGGAATTGGGATGCTAATTTACTACATTTATATTGCTATTGTACCTCAAAAATATAAAATCAATAAAATCCAAAACTATACTATAATTGATCTTACATCTCCATTATTGGAGCACTTGAATTTTCTTTGTCGTTCAAGTATTGAAATAAACACAAGTAAATTCTTGACTATATGAATTATATGAAACATTACATCTATATATATATATATATTATTTTTTGAAGGTCAAGAGACCATTTTGCAACCTAGACTTCTACAATTGCATCACATGATTGGAAAAGTGAAAGAATAGGGAATTTTTTTGATTTATTTATGCTATTTGGAAAGATGTAAGTTGTAACTTGTAAGTGGAGTCGGGTAATGAAATTTAAGCCTATAGAGCGATTGGGTGCAACACGCGGTTGTCCGCGTGTGTTAGTGGATAGAAAAATTACCTAGTGAGAGACAGTAAAAAAAACAGAGAGTGAAAAAGAAAGAAGGTAAAAACAAATTTGGGGAAACAGAAGCAACATTGATTTCCACGCAAAGTAGAGAGCGTTAGAGAAGCACGTGATGATGGCAATAAAAGTTCTGCTATACTGAAACCCATGAAGATGGTAACTCAATACTAATTTACCCGAAAATAGACATTTACCCTTTAAAGGTGAAAATTCAAGTAAATAATGAAATTGAAGTAACGTATGCATGCAATAGTTAATGCTTAGGTTTTTTTTTTTTAGTTAGGGCTATAGGAAATTTAGTGGCGACAGAAACCTTAAATACTTCAAAGGGAATTAATAAAGCACATATTTTGCTAGAATTATTCTTTCACCTACAAACTACAAGTGTTGTGTTTCTTATTTCAACCTATTATAAGGATATCAGGTGAAATATACTTTGGTGTGGACGATATTGGAGATGGATGATTCGAATTTCGGATCTCATTCAACTTGAAATATACACCGACAATTTAGGTTTGTGGTGGGTGCATACCATTTGGGTGTTTCATTAAATAAATACACATCAAGAGTTGTAATAAAATTATTCATACATAAATAAAAAAAAATCCCAACTAAAAATCAGTTAGAACTTCAAACAAGATATCGAATAAGTTAGGCCTCATCGACTATTTTTGTTTTGCCAAAAAAAGGCCCAGTAATAAGATTCAACTAATTAAGATAATAATCACCAATATAGAGAGTGATACATGAGATTACAACCAATAAGAAGAAAGTCTTGAAGATAATTGCTTAACAAAAAGCATGTCGGCAAAAATCTTAGAAATAAACATCGAGTCTGAACTAACTATGGTTGACCTGCTACAACTGAACTAAACACCAAATTCAATAATGGTGGCATTACATTACAACTTCAATTCCAGAATCCCTTTCCTGGGAGATCACCAATTACCAAGTATTGGCTGATATTTAACCATGGCAGTAAGAATATTTCTGCAATGTTATCAAAGAGCTAGAAAGAGAGAAGAAGCTATACATAGATTAATAAATGGGCTCTCCATTTTTGTTGAATGTTGTTTTCATGAACAAAATAGTACTTTAGAACTCTCACTTTCTTGCCTCGTAATGACAGTACTCGTTGCTGTGTAGCCGACACCACAAATCCTGTGATGTCGCTGTTTCATACCCTTCTCCACATCTCTCTATTTTCATCTTATTTTCATAACTTTATCATGCACTCTTTCACCAGCACATCCTACTTCCCCTGCCAAGTAAATTGTCCACCTCTGGTCTATTATCGCGCTTAATTTAGATGCTACATTTCGAAAATGGGTATGTGTTTTTTAATTTCGATGAATACAATGCTTTATAAAAGAATGAAAAAAACACATGCCTAAGATCATCAGTACTGATCAGTGCTTTCTAGCGTCAGCATTTCTCGAGACATGTACTAATGTTCGATCCTCTATCCCTGTCCACAAATTTAAAGATAACAAACTGCTTTATTACCAAGTTTTCCTGATCACATCTTTTTCTTTTGTAATGTACTGATTTCATAGACACATCTTTTCTCTAAGGATTTATAAGATTGCTTTTGATCAGAAGGTGAGATCATTCTAATTACTGACATACTAGTCCTAACTACGGTGGTTCAAAGCATTTCATTAGAATTAAAGGAGTGTGTAATTATTGGTAACAGAGAAGGAAAATAATGTACCTTATATATATTTATAGTATCATGAGTTTCGCATTCCAGAAGGAACGATGTCCCCAAGCAGCCCTTCACCTGTGGGAGGCTGTGAAGTCTTTTCTTGCCCAGCTTTACGTTGACTATAAGTTGGTGATGTTTGTGTAAGTGACAAGGGATTTTGTAGAGGGTAAAGAGGCATTGGATTGTGGAAATATTGGGTGTTGGAATTAGGTGCAAAGGCTGCAGGCCCAGGGTCGTGTTGATGATGAGGAAGATGAAGACCACCTGATCTGGGAAATCCAACTGAGTGATGACAATGCTGCCCTTCATATGTGGTGATCACAACTGAAGGATCCTCTGAGGATCTTTCCACTCTCTTTTTCACCACACATTTGCTGTTTGTACACCGATAATAGCTCCTACACATCATATATCCTCATCAATCTTATGATAATTATAACTGTGATCCCTTTGTTAATTATATATAGTAGTTGGTGGCATTTTAGTACCACCAACTATTAGCATTATGCCATCTTAAACCCTAAATTTATGAAGGGAATTTTTCCCAAACCCCAAAAATCATGCCATTGATCATTTGGCGAAAATTTGGGATTTTGCAAATTTGCTCTCAAATTTTACAAAATTGAGAGTTACTATTGTTTAATAGTTAATATGACCCACTTAGCTTCATGTTCGGTTTTATAATCTTAATTCCCTTTATCTTACATAGTGAAGAGTTTTGGCTTAAGTCAAGTCTTTCATTTTTCATTTCATGTCATGATTGAGGGCATTAGGTTCTTTTTTCGTCATTGTATATAACTAGGTGATCAGCTTTTGGGAAATGTTAATTGAGATCAATAATATAGGACTCATTAACATTTAAATTAGAACCTATTATCATCAGATGAATTAATTTTGATCGCGTGCACATACTTAGTTTTAGGTCAAGGATTCAATGCATATATACCTTGGAAAAGGACTGTTTTTAACAGCTTTCTGCCCATATTTTCTCCATCGATAACCATCTTCAAGATGATCTATTTCACTCTTAGTGACAAATGCAAAACGTGGTTCTCGAACTCGCTTTTGTCCTTGCTTTTTAGCCTTACTCCTGCAAAATATTGAACGTAAATAAATACGACACGTTCATTATAATTTGAATCCTATTGTAGGCTTCTAGAAAGGAAAGGAAAGATGGACAAATGTTATGATCATTTAAAAATGTGAGACTTGTACATTGTGAAGTGAGAATCCAAATCCCAACACAAATGAGTATCCTGTGCGAACTATCTAAACCTAATGATCACCAACAGTCAACAGAAACACCATAACCAAAAAAAAAAAAAGAAGTTAAGAGTAATGCATTACAATTTAATTTCCAACAGTGATGCCTTATTGCACAACAAATAATAGTTTAGCACCCATTCTTTTTACAAAATCCAAAGTTAAGAGTAATGCAATGGACCACAAGACAAAGACCAGGATTTCTCAGCAAAGACTTTGAATAACTAAAGCATTTAAAAGAAGCATGTATTGTCAAGCAAATTGCGTGCATAAAAATTCCTTTTCCCACTTTTTTCTCCTCTTTCATAAAACTAATTGGTGGAGAAAATGTACATTTCGTATCAAGGTAACATTTTAATCCTACCAAGGATTACGTATTATATATCCTTATACAAATAATATAATGTCATACATAAGAATGCAAAGTCTTCTCTGGCCTAGAGGGCTCAAATGATTTTCCAATATTTAAAACGACTACTTTCAAATAACTAAAGGTCATGGTCTTTTCATCATAGATAAAATAATATTAACTAACATATGAACCGATCGTACGGTGCATGATGCATATGTACTAGCCTAGAAAAGGAGTTTACTTCTGGAATGGGTACATCGCGAATGCAGACAATTTGTGGGATTTTGGGCTTTTTTTTTTTTGATATTTTATCTACAGGAATATCTTTATAAGATCAACCATTTTGTCTCGATGAGAAATCTATACCATCATCCTCATGCTTCGAGCAAAAAATTCATTTTTCCCATCTAGAAAAAAGCCTCAGTATCATAAAGAGAATCTTAATTAAAAAAAAAAAAAAAAAGCTAGTAGAAAGAATGGTTAACATTATCGCACGCCATCGCCGCCGCAATAGCGGCTGTGCATAATTCCAGTGAATATTAACTTTTCGTTCGAATACCATAAAAGCCCCTGACTCCTTTTAAAATTCCGCATATACCCCTTCTCCCCAAACTTGCGTGCACAATTTGATCTCCTCTAACTGTACGGATACCACCGGAGCAGGTTTTCTGTTAACTAATTGGTTATTTTTTAATCCACGTCAGTATTTAAAATAAAATGTGCATGCAAATTACGCTACAATACCACTCACGCTGTGTCCGACGGCGGATTGGAGGCGGTGGCGGCGGACGTTGAGGCACCGGAGACCGTCGACTTCTCCGACCGATCCTCCGATGAGCTCGACGAAGCCAAAGTGGAGTTTTCCTCCACCATCACCATCGGCTCACTACTCCTACTCACATCATGACCAGGCGGAGCCGAAACGCAACCATCGGCTCGGCTTTCCGCCAAATCGGAGCCGATCCGGTCCAAAGCCACGAAACCGGCGTCACAGCCAGAATCCGCCGGAATATTCCACCCGAACTCGCTGAGTATGGTGCTCTCCTTAAAATCAGCCCCAAAGATGAAACCGCCGTTGTCGTCGCCGCCGAATTGCCAGGTCAGCTCGGAATCCGCCTTCTCCTTGCCATTCATGTCTCGTAATCAGAGGTATTAGATACACGCGCGAAGGTGTGAGGATGAGACAGCAAAACGCGGAGAGAGATAAAGCTAGGGTTTTGGAGTGAGAGAAAGAGAATTAGGCGGAGTGGTTTTGGGGAATAGCTGTTTTTTTTCATTTGATTTATTTGTTATCTTTTCTGTGTCTTTTCTCAAGAGAAAGCTTTTTGTCGTGTCAATGCGCAGAGAGATAAGTGAAAAAAAGATAAGTTAGAAAAATTTCCAGTCAACCTTTAAATAGTAAGAAGAAAGAGTGAGATATTTTTAAGCATTGATTATTAATGGGGAACAGAGACTCGGTAAATTTTAAGCATGCAATCCACGCGCATTTATATTACAAACCATATATATATATATATATATATTTAAATAATCCAACTAGGTGTTTTCTCTTTTTTGATTAAATTATAAAATCATGTGTACCTAAACTTTGATTTGTTTATGATATATGGAGTAGTTATTTAGATTCATAAATTATTAATGACTATTTATTTTTAGGTGAAATTGTATTGAATTATAATGAACATAACGTGCTGACGAGGATAGTTTGTGTTAGCAAGAAATATCTTCGATACATCTAACGTTCTAAGTAGAGATAAATGTAAAGGAGATATTATTAATTATGATAATTTCTGAAATAATCTAAATTCTATAGAGTTGATTTCGTACCGGACAAAATTATACCTTATTATTTATTTTTCCTACATACACTTCCATGTTGTGGGTGCAAGTAGTCACACTCTTTAACGAAATTTTTTTTGGGTGATAATATATATATATATCAGCATTTCTGTAATAATTATCATGTATATATTCATAGAATAAAACATTGAAGAATAATGGATTTGAAAAAAAAAAAAGCCAATGTCACACCCTCAAGTAGCTCTTTTTAAGGTTTAATACATCAGTATTTTTTTCTTTTTCAGTATGGCTCCGTTTATTTTGGAGATTACTTAGGATAATGACATTTTATCTAATTTTATTTAGTGTTTACTTTGACGGAAAAAATAAATCGGGTCGTTATTCTTTCGACTCGGGATAAAATGTCCAAATATAAATAATATCTTGGATAATAATCTAGACCCCTTAAGATAGTTATGTTTTGGGATAGTATTAGGAAATTGCATTTCAATTCGTGGTAAAATGCACTGATCCCTTTCTTTTGCAAGTTTAATATTAAAAGGGACATTTAGGTATTATCACTCTTATCATAACCTCTATATAATATATAGTAAACGATAGATAAGGATAGTTAATATATTTATCTAGATATTATATGTTAGAGAAAACATTGAAAGTGGATAACAATTTGTATCTTATCCTATGAAATTATCTTATTGACCTAGATAATTAACCTATCTCTGTTTGCCAAAGTAAATGGAGCCTATACATATACATTTTCTCAACAGAGTAATGTAATTTTACATCAAATTATGCAATTTTCTGCATTTTATCATACAATTTTTTTATTGTACTTAAACTATATAACTTTATAATTTATATATTACAGTTTTTCACGTCGAACAATCTCACTCATATACATAACTAGCAATCAACAATTAAAATTTGTTTGAAATAACAAAATACAATAAATTCTAAAATTTATATGACAACAAAAATTCCATTAACACTTCATAATGCATTTTCGCTCTAATTGTCCACTTATATATTTCTTGTTACATAATTCAAAAGAAGATTAATTATGCTCCTTCGAGACAACTAACATATCAAAATCTATGATTCATCTCATCTAGAAGATTTAAATATAAATGATTTGTTTACACTTGATAATGAAATGTAAAGATTTCGACAAGACTTCATCTCACATAATTATTTATGAGACGATGTTATCCAAAAGAAATCATATTTCATAATAACTATATTATTTAAAATTCGAATAAATAAGTGTGGTTATTCTTGACGGAAAATATTCATTAATTTGTGCTTTTAATTTATAGTTTTATAAGTATACAGTATATATACATGATGGAAGGCCTGTTTGGCCCACCAGAATAGCCACTGATTCTGACAGCTTAACAAAAGATTTGGCTTAATTAAGGTGAAAGCTGCTTTGATGGTAGGACCAATCTTTTTAAATTTGGATAACCACTAAAAAAGTGGCACTTAACTCGCTTAATTATTATCGATTTATTCGGTAATTGTGGATTAGGACCTTGTCTTAGTTTTCTTAATTATATTTAATTAACGACCTTATAATTTCCTGATTTATTTTTTATGAAAATTATTTCTTCAGTGATTCGATGGAATTAAATCTTCTGTTATATATAAAGGGGTGACAAACGGGTCGAGTTTTGGGTTGGTGGCTCGGGTTGAGACACGATAGTGTCAACATCAATTCGAATTAGAACCCGTTTTCATTTCATGATGCGAATCGAAATTGTGCGGATCAACACGACTTGACTTGTTTGACACGAAAATATAAAATTATTTTTTATATTTTCAAATGCAATGAAGAGATGAAACATAAAATTTATATTTTATACTATTATTTTATATTTTTTATAAAATTAAATTAAGAGATCTTTCCAAATTAGTAATGAAAAATGGGTGACAATTTCAAAAAAATTCACAATTCATAAACTAGTAGCCCTCAAACAAGTACTATTATTTAATCTATTGAATGCTTAATATACAAATTTAATCTTAAACATACTATATGAGAGAGAAAAAATTCACAAACTAGTAGCCCTCAAACAATATTATTTAATCTATTGAATGCTTAATATACAAATTTAATCTTAAACATACTATATGAAAGAGAGAAAGAAAAACAGGTTAGTCGACCCGTGGGTCAACCTAAACCTAAACCTGAACCCTAACCAAAATTCATTAATTTTTGTGTCAGATGGATCCAACCCGATTCTAATCCTAATTCAGGGCATCTCTAATGGATAAACCCAAAAATAAGGTTTTTCTGGGCCACATCACTGTCACCTCAAAAGTAAAAAAAGTTCTACCTTTAAATAAATATATCACCAATCATTCTACCTAAAAAATAACTATTCATGGGTCTCATTCTCAAATCACTCCTATATCTATAATATTTTTATTAATCTACCATCTTTATTTATAATTTTATTCTATAATAAATAAAAATTCATAATAATTTAATTGATTTAAATATTTTTTTAAATTTTAAATATTTATTCAATTTAGTAAACTATTAAATAAAATTCGATAATAAATTATCAAATTTATTGGAAACAAATAATAAAATATATAAAAAATCATACTATTATTTTAACATATAAAAAAGTGCATATGATACATGCAATTAACGAACAATATGCATGCAATTAACGAACAATATGCAGGTAATTAGGTTTAACGAGAGTTTTATAGGGTTTAACGAATAATAGGGTTTTGTTCGTTAAACCCTAGAAAATAAGGGTTTACCGAACAATGCCCTATTGTTCGTACACATTTCAAATAATAAAAATTATAGGGTTTAACGAACAATAGGGTATTGTTCGCTAAACCTTTATTTTCTAGGGTTTAACGAACAAAACCCTATTGAGATTTTTTAGATTTTTGCTGTTGAGATGTTTATTTGTAAATATATCTGATATATATTTGGGTATTTGGGGTAACTTATTTTAAGTATATCATATATTTTTTTAATAATTACGAATTTGAAATATCATATAATTTAATATATTTCGTACACATTTCAAATAATAAAAACAAATTGATACAACGTCTATAATATTATTTCAATCACCTCATTTAATATTTATTTAAATAAATAAAAGTACAAAAATACAAACGCCTAGTTTAAACAAAAAAAGAAAAATAATTAAAAAAATAAAGAAAAGGTAGTGCAAAAGGAACGGCAAATTAAAAAAAAAAAAAGCAAAATAATTAAAAAAAAAAAAAAAAAAGGGAAATTCAGACATGGCCCACATTTTAGCCCACTTTTTTCTCTTCTTCCTAGATAGAGATTTCTCTACCCATTTTCTTCCCTTTTACCTAAACCCCCACCTCCCAAGTCCCAACAACCTAAACCCATTCCCAGGTTTTTATCTCCCCCTCCACGTCATCCTCTACCTCCCCATTGGGGATGCCCTCACAATATTTCATATCGGGTTGTCATGTCATGTAGAATTATCACCCTCCATATATATACAGATATTTGTAACTATATATTTGATAGGATTAATTCCACTAGCTTATCTCTCAATTTTCTCATTATTGTTGATTTGTTGTTATACTCGTATTGTACATTCAATTGTTCTATATATTTTACCCTCTATATTATTATTGATATTATTTCATCCACGTATACTCACATTATATGATAACTTTTTCGAGATAGTTCTTTTTATTTATTTCTTTGAGTTGGATTCGATAAACAATAAATAATTATGATTTTTTTTAATTGTTATTATATTTATGATTCAATTGAAACATCTGCTCGATAAGTTGGAAATGTTAAATTTTTTTTTTTTGAGAGAATCAAATTATTCAAATTTGACTTAATTAACATTCATTTAAATCTAACTCGATTTCGTAAGCAACTAATTTCAATCACGGATTTAAAATTTGAATACTACTTTGTCAATTGGCTCAATCAAATTGGGTATTAATTTTAAGTAAAGAGTAATTCTTGTTAGATTGTTTCATAAATCTAATTTCTTAAAATTGATCATCTATTTTCCCTAACATTCACATATAAATGTATGAAAATAAATTAAGACGGATCAATTTATAATTCCTAACATTTACATATCCTTATCCTTATATATATAAAAGTAAGACCACTTATGCCACATGTCAAGCACACAATTTTTCTCATAATAATAATTTTCTAAAATAAAATCTTTAATAAATGAATTTTAATTAAATAAATTTTAATCCTTATCCTTATCCTTATATATATAAAAGTAAGACCACTTATGCCACATGTCAAGCACACAATTTTTCTCATAATAATAATTTTCTAAAATAAAATCTTTAATAAATGAATTTTAATTAAATAATTTTTAATATGGCTAATTAATGACATTAAATTAATGTCTATAAAAATATTATTAAATAATATAAGAATTTTAGTTAGGTTTTTAAAATAACATATATTACACTTTAAATATATAAATTATTATATATTTGAAATTTGTTTAATTTAAAACATCAAAAAATATATACATAAATATAAATGAACTAAAAAAAAAATGGTGGAAATGTTGAATAATACAATAAACATAGCAATATTTATTTTTTCAAAATAAAAAATAAAATTTATATATATTCCTTTATATTATGGTAAGAATTCTGTAAAATAGAGTAATTAAAGGAGAAGGAAAATTAAATGAATTAAATTTGGTAAGTAAACGAGGTACTTGCATCGAAAAATCAAGGAGGATAAATTAAAAAGGGAAAAATAGGCCCCCACTTAACGCAAAAGGAGTGGTTCCTGATGATAACACAAGGCTTTTAGTTGTTCCCTTTTCTATTTTGTTTTCTACAATCTTTGAGCAATAATGGATTTATGGTAAAGAAAAACAAAGGTTTTTAAGGTAAGTAAAAACAATGAAGTTAACAAACATTAATTATTACACTTTAATTATCTATTTGGTACACTCATCAATTCAATTAATTTTTTTAATTGTTACGGTAGAATATCATTTTAATATTTAATCTTAATTGAGTATTAGAACTAGACAAAAAACATAGATGAGATTATCTTACGAATCACAGTGAAGAATATTTAATTTATTTCATTTTAATTTATTTGATTTAAAATAAATTATTTATATATGTAAAACAGTATAAATTGATATCCTTGTATTTCTAGAATGCAGACCGGTTATTTAATTCTAACACATAAGAAAATGATTTTCCAAGGGAATAAAAAATTGACTTCGTTTGCTTATGGCCAAAGCAACATTTTTTTAAACAAGAAAAGATTCTATCCACTAACGTTTTTCATGTATTTGTATAAATAAATAAATAAATAAATAACGAAATATAAATTAAAGAGCAGAAGATCGTACTGTTGATCCAGTTTGATTAAGAAATCTACCTGCTATAATAAATAGTACGAATTGAATTAAAAAAATAACACATACTTAAAATTGTTACTTTTCTACATATGTAATCTTCGATATCCTAAAACAATTGAATAAAACAAACTACATTGTGGTCATGTTTGACCCTACACATTTAATTATTTACAATTTTAAATAATTGTTTACTGGTCAGCCTCATGAGAAATTTGTTAATTAATTTATTATTTGCAGAGAGAGAAGAACCTCGTTGTTTGTTGAGACTATCTATTTCTACAAATAATAATAATATTTGATAATAAGTAGATCGGAAATAATACACGATAATTTTGATCGGTGGAGATCATCCAGCCGACAAACAATCGACGGCCCATATCACTCGTTAGTCACCATCAGAGGGGTAAAATAGAAATTACTCAATAATGATATTTATCATCAGGAATGCAAAGCACCACTTGTCTACTTTAATTATAATTAGTACAATTAATCATTGTACTAGTTAGGTGTTGTGTAGTTACATACAGTAAAATCTCTACAAATCTATAGTTTTTATGATTATTTATTATTTATTAAATAAAATAATTCTAATAATTAATTGAATATATTATATGTGAAGTCAAATAAAATTATTGAGTTTTATCAATGGTATCAATTAAATATGAATTAAGTCCTTTAAATTTATGTCATATCAACATAAGATTTATTGTTATCATATAGGTTTATTTAAATCTATTCCATGAATTATATTAAAATAACATTCGTTCAAAGAAATTAAATGGCAGTATGGGCCGAAGATCATCAAGCCCGTAGACGGTCTTACAAAGCCCCGTTATTTTTGCCGCTTCTATTATTACAGGCCCAAAAGATAAGGCCCATGAACTAATAAGCTTGTGTCTTGTATTTAATTTCATATTTTATTTTATAAATATATATTGAATATTTTACAAAGATATCATTGATCATATTATAGTTTATTTTAACAAATCCATTATGAGAATTTAAAAAAAAAAAATCCATTTTCTAGTCGTCAAGATGAATTCTCTAATAATGTTTTTGAGATCCAGTTACTAATTATTACATCAAAGACAAAAACTCCTGTGAAATTTGTGCACGTATTAAATCCGTACAATTCGGGTCGACTCGACCCGGTACAGTCCTCCACGCACCGGTACGCGCCCCCACGTGTTGGGGAGAGGGCTCCAAACACTTAGACTATTTTCTGCATTTTATGGGAAATATGTAATATCTTTATGTTATGACTTTAATACATTTATGTTATAAATGTGTGGTCTTCATGTACAAGTATCCCCACCTTTATGCATCTTTATATATTACATAAATGTTAGAATATTTGTACATAAATATGACATAATATAACATAAAGGTCGCATTGATATCACATAAAGGTATACAGTATAAATTGTGTTGAAAATCTTCATTTTTTTTTCTAAGTTATAGTACATAAAAGTCACACTAATACAATATAAAGGTAACAATTTGAAGAAAAAAAAAGTCAAAATTAAAAACACACGGATTCAAGTCAAAATTGGATCTACCCGGATAGCATGTGCACAAAGTGCACACAAGACCAACTCTACATAAAAAATGCTTCTTTTTGCCTTAAAATATGAGAAAAAAGTATTTAAAAAAAAACAAATAACAAAAGAAAATAAAAGAAAGACAGCATTGGTGAAATAGCAAATTGTCCAACATAATACAGTACCCAAACACCTTTTGATTTTTAAATCAAGATCCTTCGATTTTATATGACCATGTTGCATGAAAATTCACGTATTTATGTCACCACAATTTAAATTATTTAATTATTTAATCATACTTTAAAGAGTATGAAAATAGGCCAAAAAAAGCTGTTACTAAACAGGGAGAAGACATCATGCTTGAAAGTTAAATGGGGATGTGGCTGTAAGAGAACATGATGTCATAAGCCTTGCTATTTTTCTGCCTTAAAAATGGCTTTAGCTTTTGCCATGGTCCAACAATTTTTCACGCAAATGCAATAATTATTTGATTTTTCCTAAATCATCTTTTACTTTATGCATTTTAGTCTTTAATTGCAATTTTCAGAAAACAAGATTGCCACGTCAGTATTTTTCCTTTTCAAATATCCATTTTTATGTGAATAATAAATATGTGGTGTCGGTGCTTTGCAGTTTGCACGGAAAAAGTAATTGTCTTCTTAAAAATTCATATTCAAATGGGATATTTGTTTTTTCTTATAAAATTCACAGCCTTTTTTATCCTTTCTATTAGCGAATATTTGTTTTACTAGTATAATTCTCGTACGATGCACAGACATATAAATTTCACTATTTATATATTTTAATATGAAATTATTGAACATGAAAAATAATAAATTTTTTTAGAAAATTTCAGTCTGATTTATTAGTTGTGTGACTCACGACCATAAAATCTAAATATTTCGAGTTTGATGTGAAATTTTTTATTTAAAAAAAAATTAAGTTCTCGTAATATTTCAATGTCATTACATGAAAAATCATATAGTTCTTCAAAATTATTTCAATTTAATCTACTACTCATGTAATTCATCTAAATATTTATTATTTTCATCATATATTATTTAACTATTTTACTACTTGTTTTTGTCACAATTGGCCTAGAAAATATTTGTGCAAATATGTGTTCAACAACTTATTCATAATGAGCTTAAAATATTGATATTATTGTATATTACCCCAAAATAAAATTTCTAAATTTAACATACCATCAAAAAATCTGTATAATAATTTTTTTCAGATGTCTTAAAATCAAAATTTATCTATTAGAAAAATCATATTGGATGGTAAACATTTCAAAATCTAATAAATCTAAAACCATGAAACTATATTACAACATAAACTAAATATATTTTATCATTGTTCTGTGAACTTCATGCTAACATGATAGTGAAATTTTAGATTTTTATTTACTTTTTAATCAATGAGGAAACATTATTTATTCTTACAACAAAAAAAATGATAAATTTTTTTGCTAATTTTTTCGTGAATATATAAACTGATTTAGATTAAGGTACAAATTTTTATTTACAACTTTTCATGACATGATATTATTACCATATATACACAAATCATACTAAGTTTATAACATCATCATATTTTTTTCCTCAATTTTTGTATATATATACAAAATGATTTTTATACCATGAATATAAATACATTATGAAAAAAATAAATATTTACAATTTATGAATTTATAAAATAATAAATATTTGTATTTCTACTTTAAAAAGTAGAAATGAGGTTAGTTGGTTTTTATATAGATGACAATGAAATTTCATAATAAAAAATTCAAAATATTTAAAATATATATGTAAAAATTCTTCATCTATGTATTACCACTCTTATAAATAGCATCGACTCTCTATTCTTCAAGATTAATAATGAAGATATATTTATATAATTCAACATTATGAAATAGAACATATTTTTTATTATTTTTTATAAGTATAAGTATAAATGATATATTTTTTTTATACTTAATTTGTAGTTTTTAATAGAAAGTATATGAATTCATAAATTTTATACTTCCTAAATGTTATTGTGTGCAACAATATATCATATGTATATATTTTTATTATATTCAAGATGTATTACAAATCTTTATGATTTTTAATAAAAATTAATATAGTAGAATAAAATAAAATTATGTAAACACTCTATTATATTATTAACATTGTTACGTAGAAGATATATAAAATTGGAGTATTGTTTACGACATACTTGTCAAATAAAATTGTGTGATGTTTCTAATAATTTTACAATACATATTTCGAATATAGTAAATAAAAATAGTTAATTTACGTTGTTTTATATTTGTTGGTTGACTTGATTAATAACTCACTTCTTGGTCTTCAACCTCCTCAGTCACTACGAACCCCCCAATCAATGCAATGATATATTTATTGAGGTGGTATATATGTATGTGGGGTACAACATTAGAGATAAAAAAAATACTTTGATGATCTATAGTTCTTGAAATCCGATCATTATTTTATTTTAATTTATTCAACAAATATATTTTTAATCTTTGATTATATCAATAATTAAAAAATTTATTAGATGAGATCATATTAACATTCATATATCATATATAGATAATAATTTTCAAAATTTTGTCAATATTATAAATGATATTATTACCATATATATAAATTATGTTTAATACAATAAAATTTATAATTTATAATTTATAAATTATGAAATAATATGTATTTCTATTTTTGGGAGGTGGAAATGGGCGGGAAAATTTTAGCATTTCTATTTTGAGGGGTAATTGTTATTATATATATACTAGTATATAGGTCCTGTGCGATGCACGGGTAAATAAAAATTATTATTTTGATATGAAAATGTTGAACACAAAATAATATATTATTTGAGATTAATTTCAATATAATATGTTACCCGTGTGATGCATAATCAAAAATTTAAATATTTTGAGGTTAATGTAAAAATATCAATTTACGGAAAAATCAAGTTCTTAATAATATTTCAATTTCATTTGGTAATCCGTGTGATGCATGGTATATAAATTTCAAGTGTTGTAATTTTTTGATATGGATAAGTTGACTATGCAAAACTAACCTTAATTATTTAGAATATCTTTTAGATATAACAAATATTTTTTTTAATATTCTTTTTCGAAAAAGTTTCATCACATCGGCATATATAGTAGAATGTCAAATAACATTCATTTTTCAATTACGACATTATGTTCTCTACCAACCCCCTCCACCACCAATGAATTTTCATATATTTATCACCATTTCGACATAGTTTAACTTTCTAATATTTCCCACTTGAAAACTTGAATATGATGTTCATAGTCATGATATTGTCATAAATCTTGACGATTTACTGGAGGAACAAACTTATAACAAATTGATGGAAAATATTAAAGAAGTGTTTCACTATATATTAAAATATATTTGTTGATTTTGTTATTAAAATTCTAATTATAGCTATTCAATTGCATAAATCAAAATATAAAGGGGTATCTTAAATTTTAATATTGACTTTTTTCAGTCGGTACATTTTTTTATTAGATTCCATCAAGTATTATTATTTCTTTTAACATTCATAGTTAGTGTACTCAATTATTTAACATTTTTCAAATATTAAGATATTTTCTAGAGAACATATTACTTATTCAAATTAATTTGTTTAATTATTTATGTTTGTATACACATCACAAATTAAATTTAATGTATATTAAAATAAAAAAAATCGGTAATTTGTTTGTTTTGTTATAGTTCCATTTATTTGTTACATTTGAAAATATTAAATGGACTGGAAAAATTACTTAAAATGTTTTTAGATAAAAATTAAATGAAAAAAAAGTTGCTCTTATTCTAGAAATTAGTTGTGAATGACATATCCAAATTTATTTAAAACATTTTAAAATAAAAAACACGTATTATTTTAATTGTTAGTTAGTGTATCAATGAAACATGTTTCAACTAATTTTATATTAATCTTGAATTTTTTTTTTATCTCTAATATTGAAATGTAATTATGCAAATAAAGTTTACCAATCTATGTATGTATAAATTTATATCATAATTATTAGTTTAATGCTATTTTATTATTGTTAAACATGTTTTTTAATTACTTTTTTATGTATAAAAGTTGAGTGTTTTTTATCGAATATAATTGTAATTATTATTCAATATATATATATATATATATATATATATCTATCTATCTATCTATATATATGTGTGGGCGTAAAAAAATTAGAAAATTGAGAATCACGAAATGACGTTTATGTTTTTACTCAATTGGTGAGTAGTAATTAATTAAATTAATCTTTATATATATATATATATATATATATATATCAATCTATATACATAAAATTTAGGTGATAACTTAGTGGAAAAAAATAATGTTTAAATTTAGATATACCCACTAAATAAGGAAATGTGTGATTGGTTAATATGAGATAATTAATGATAGGTGCAATTTTTATATGTAGAAGATCACACAAAATATATTTTCTATATTTAATAATTATCAATTATTAATTATTAATATAATACATATTTAGTAAGTGAAAATGGGCGGGAAAGCTTTTGACATTACTATTTTTAGGGGTAATTGTTATTATATATATATATATATAGATATAGATTTGAATTGCTCTCTGAGAATAAATCACAATGATGAAGACCAGTAATTCATATTCTTTGGGAAATGTATTGTAAAAAGTGGAAACAATATTTTGTGTAAATATATAAAATTCTCTTTATATATGAGAAAAAATGTTTTTATAAAACCTGTTTTCCTTATGTGAGGAGTATAAAATTTATTTCAATAGTTTTATACAGACTTTGAAGATAAGAATATGTCATGAAAATATTTGTCCCTATCAGGCCCCTTTCCAGAGTGATACATAATAAAGGCTCAAACTCTGCAATAAAAGTTTGTGTGGATAACTTTAAATACACCAATAGGCTACTTTTCATCTTCCAATATCTGTACAAAACTCAAACATTTAATTTGTGTGAGATGGAATCAAGAAGGGCTATAATTTCTTTTGTTTTTTTGCTATCATTTTTCTGCTTGTGTTTTGCAGAAGAAGTGAAGTTGATAGTGAAAGGAGGAACCTCCATAGCTAAAACTGATGAGAATTTCATATGTGCCACTTTGGATTGGTGGCCTGAGACAAAATGCAACTACAATCAGTGCCCTTGGGCAAAAGCAGGCATTCTCAATCTGGTATTCATCAAATCTTGAAACCCTGTGTAAAAATTTAGCAGAAACTGAGGTTGTCTTTCTTGCAGGATTTGGGTAACAAGATTCTTGCAAATGCCATCAAAGGTTGGTTTATTAATCATTCATTGATGTTTTCTTGTAAATGTTTTGGAGTGTGTGTTTTAACCGATTGAAAATGGTGAATTCGGAATCAGCATTTGGGCCTCTTCGGATTCGAATTGGAGGTTCGTTGCAAGATCAGGTGGTTTACAAAGTTGGAACATATGCACTAAATTGCCCTCTTTTCAAAAGAAGAGATGATGGCTTGTTTGGATTCTCACAAGGGTGTTTGCCAATGGATAGATGGGATCTCATGAACAGATTGTTCAACCAAACGGGGTATGGTTTTAGAGCACGTAGCATGATCAACAAACAACACGAAACACGACTCTAAAAGTGGTTTGATCTTTTCAGGGCTAAGTTGACATTTGGCCTGAATGCTCTCATGGGAAGAAGGAAGCTTAAAAAGGGTGATGATACACTTATGGTAGGCGAATGGAACCCGAAAAACGCCTATGATTTCATGAAGTACACTGCCTCCAAAGGGTACAAGATTGATTCATATGAACTAGGTAAACTAGACTAAACAACAACAAATGAATTCAATCTTTATGTAAGATAGTGTATGTAAAACAAGTGCTCGATTGATTTCATCAGGAAATGAGTTATGTGGAAGTGGTGTGTCTGCAAGAATAGGGGCAGAACAGTATGGGAAGGACATGGTTGTACTCAAGAAGATAGTTCAAGAGTTGTACCCTGACCCGGCTACACGGCCCATGGTCTTAGGTCCAGCTGGATTCTACGACAAACAATGGTTCGATGTCTTTCTTCGAACATCAGGACCCAATGTGGTTCAAGGCCTAACTCACCACATCTACAACCTTGGTCCAGGTGTGTTTAACATCGAGAAGATTTATCAGCCCATTTAACTATCCGGGCTAATCCTGTTTCGTCTCTGTAGGTGATGATCCAAGCCTTATTAACAAGATTCAAGATCCCAACTTTCTTGACCAAATTGCTCAAACATACAAGGACATTTCGGGCAGCATAAAGTTGAACGGGCAGTGGGCGAGAGCGTGGGTCGGGGAAGCTGGTGGTGCTTATAACAGTGGTGGCAAATATGTATCACACTCCTTTGTTGATGGATTCTGGTCTGTATATCTTTCGCTCATCATTTTATGCACAGTCTAATAGAAAACACTCTACAGGTTTATCATCAGACAGTATTTTTTGTCTGAAAAAAACAGGTACTTGGATCAGTTGGGAATGACATCAAGATTCAACCATAAGGTTTTCTGTAGACAATCCTTAATTGGAGGAAATTATGGCCTACTTAACACTGCTACATTCATCCCAAATCCAGACTACTATGGGTAAGTAAGTAATTCAGTTACTACAAATCTTCAAATGTATCAACTCATAAATTTTAGAAGCAACTTATGTTATTTGTAATGATTCTCTTCTTTGGCAGTGCTCTTCTATGGCATCGGTTGATGGGAACTAACGTACTCTACGCCTCTCACAACGGGACCCCTTACTTGCGTGCTTATTCTCATTGTTCGAAGAAAACAGTAAGCAAATCTCATGCTTTCAAATTAATGTTCTTAAATTGCTTTACAGATTGAGTAGTTTCTATACTTCTTGTGGTTATCAGACTGGGATTTCACTACTTCTAATCAACATGTCAAATTCAACAACCATTGAACTTCAAGTCGTGGACGATACAAACTCATACCAACAACAATACAGAGATGCACACACAAGAGAAGAGTACCATCTGACCCCTAAAGATGGCAATATTCTAAGTGATGTTTTGCTGCTAAATGGAGAGCCATTAAGGCTCACAAATTCATTTGACATACCGGCTATGAATCCTCAGCTCGTTGATGCTATGTTGCCCATAAAGATCGCGCCTCGTTCCATAGTTTTCGCCACACTTAAAGGCTTTAAAGCAACAGCTTGTGCTTAGATATAGTTAACTACTTGTAACTGATTGGGGATTGACAAGAAGTGTCTTTCCCATTCAGTGAGTTCATTACAAGTCAGTGAAACTCAGTTTCTCAAGTAAATGATCTACACAAATTTGTGATCATTGATTCTGTAACAACAAATTTGTGTATTTAAATAAATAAACACAAGATTTGCACAAATTGAATTTATTGAATCAAAACGAACTTCGGGTTACAATTTCTTGAATCCCTTGATTCTTCTCTTCAATGGTTTGGAGTTGATTTTCGGTCAAGACTTCTTCAATTTTGAATTTCTTGATGATCCTTTGATTTGGTAAACGTCAATCGGAGGGGTTTAGCACTTTGATCTCGATTTGAACATTGTTCTTGATCTACAACTAGATAAACGTCAATCGAGGGGTTTAGCATCTTGATCGGATTGAACACTTTGAAGATCGCTGGAAACTTGAAGATCACTTCTTGCCGAACTTTGGGAACTTGAAGATCACTTCTTGCCGAAGAAGAAGAATGCTTGAAGATTGCCGTCGCCGCCCGCATGCTTGAAGATTGTCGTCGTCGCCCGACGGCCAGGGACGGAACCAGGATCCAGAATTAAGGGGGGCCATTAATAAAATTTTTTTACACAAAATTATATATAAGATATTTTTCATCAAGTATCCCAAAATATATCATTATATCACTCTTTGCTCGGGTCAGGTGACTGGTGAGTGATGTTTGAGACTGGAGTCACTAGACGTATGATTCTTCTTGCCCTTGGTGGATTTCACTCTCCTCTTGTTTTAATTTGGGGATTGAGGAAAAATAGGTTTTAGTTACATTTAAAAAGCTTTAAGGGGGGCCACTTCCTTAATAAAATAAAAAAGTCTTACTAAAAAAATATATATAATAAAAATTTTAAAATTTTGGGGGGGGGGGGGGCCAAGGCCACCCTGGGCCTTGGCATAGTTCCGTCCCTGCCGACGGCGGCGCCGAAGAACGCTTGAATTCTTCAACTCTTGTTGCCTTCTGATGTCTGGAATGATGAAAATCAAACAATAGATGTTGATAGAGAGTCCTGATAGGATTAGAAGTTGAATCCTGATAGGTTTAGAATTCTAATGGAGTGATTTGATTGGTTCATCATAATTTGATGTTTATCCGGAAGTAAAGTACAAATAACTCTAGAATTCTAACAGCTTGTAGAAGTAGAGTTTTAATGGCTTTAAAATTCTTCACAATTTGATATCCATCAACTTCTTTGAAATAATCATCAAATTAAATTTATTTATTTATTTTGATAATATCTGCGGGACTTTGACACGTGACAATTTTTGATTGACTAGCAAATTTTGACTATCTACCGATTCATTTCAATTATCAGTTGTTTCTTAACTAAAGATATAGAGTAACACTTCTATACAACTGGTGCACAGAGTTGCACGGATATCTTTATATTATAAATGTAGTACATTTATGTATAAATATTCGTACCTTTTAAAATGAATATTCATAAAAGTATTGCATTTATAATATAAATACACTACATTTATAACATAAAAGTATGGATTGTACGGTGCAACTGGTGCACAGAAGTTTTTGCCAAAGATATATAATTCAAGAAAGCAAAACAAGTGTCTTGTTAGCAAGAAAATTTATCTCAAAGTAAGCATCGTTTTAGGAATTTAAAAGATAATAATCATTAATCACCTAATATTTTAAAGAGCCCGATTATCTGCATCCTATAAATTTCTAAACGCATCCCATTTTTAAAAAAAAATGATTTAAAAAATAACAAAAATACAATTTTATCATTTTGTAAAGAAGTGTGTTCGACCATGATTGATCGAACACACATGTGTTCAACCACCAGTCGAACATAAATCGAACACACCTCTTTGTGTTCGATTGATGATCGAACACATTTCTTTGTATAAGAGTAAAATTGTAATTTTGTAATTTTTTGAATTTTTTATTAAAAAATAAAAAAAATTGAGTGTGTTTAGAAATCTGTGGAGTGTGAATAGACGGCCCTAT
Organism: Scutellaria galericulata; assembly: GCA_946896805.1. NCBI lineage: Eukaryota > Viridiplantae > Streptophyta > Magnoliopsida > Lamiales > Lamiaceae > Scutellaria > Scutellaria galericulata. The sequence goes on along the minus strand of OX335791.1, from coordinate 1,855,588 downwards.
TTTAAAACTGCTCATTTATAAGTCTTTTTTAACAAATAATTTAAGAGAATGAAAGATTATAAAGAAGAACAGCTATAATTTATTATTACTAAAAATCAGAACTTTACAATAATATTTAAAAAGTTTACAGAAAAAGCACAAGAAATGGCTAACAAATCTATTGAATCATGACTAAACAAGAAACATTTAAAGGCCCAAGCACAAGCAACTATTTGCCTATTTCTTCAGGAAATCTCCGGCCATTTTCATGAAATCACCTGATCCACCGCCGCCGCCGCCGCCGTGGTGTTCAGATTGCGAGGGTTTGTGGTCGCCGGGGTGGGAAATGTGGTAGTGGCGGAGATAGTCCTCAGCCTTGTCGACGTACTTTCCGAGTCCCTTGTTATCGTCTAGCTTTCCGTACTCGGCGGCGGCGTTGAGGAGGTCAGCGGAGGCGCCAGCGAGTTCGGCCTCGTCGTACTTCTCCGGCTCACGGCGGGCGTGGGCTTTGGCGGCCTCGACCACCACCTTGGCGCTGTGGATAAGATCGGATTTTGTGGGCTTCAGATGGGCGTCGGAGTTGTTGGGATTATGATTATCTGATGTGGGTTTGTGTTCGTCATTTTTGGTGAGGTTGGAAAGAAAATCCATTTGACAGAGAAATAGCAGGGTTTTTTTTTTAGAGAGAGAAAGAAGGAGTGGGAAGAAATATGAGAGAGAAGATACAATGGAGGGTGAAAAGGGGTTTGATTGGATAAGCTTATTTTGTGTGGAAAATGGAAGCAATGTCAATGGATAATTAGGGGACTTTTGATTTATTTTTAGTAACTAATTTTTTTTTAGTTGTTTTCAACAGTCAACTATACTAGATTTTTATAGGATGGTGAGAATATTCATTAATTCATAACTTGGATTCAGGCAAATTGTCTTGAAATATCATTAATCAAATAAAGATTTTTTTGTACTTTATCCATAATAATTTTGATAAATTGTCGAAAATAATCCTTGTTTACATTTGGAATAATGTAAAAATGTCTTTTTTTTATACATTTATATTTTATCAATAAGGATAAACTTATCATTTTATTAAATTATGTAGAAAAGTATATTATTTATTTTGTATGGCAGAAAAATAAATTATTATATTAATTATGGTAGAAATGGGTAATGTCTTTCCTAACTATGTTAAAAAAAATCAAAATTTGAGAATTGATCAAAAATCAAAACAACGTCTTCTTGAATTATCATCTATTTCGAACAATAAAGTTAGGGGTAAAAATATTTTCCCATCTGAACAATATATGATTTTACAATTTTTGATAAAAATTTTGAAATGTTTCATTTTGTCATATGAACTTTAAATTTGAAGCATTTTACGGAATCAAATAAATTCCAGCTGTCTAAAATCAATGGCTAGAATTTGGTAAAATGCTTCAAATTTAAACTTCACAGGATAAGGTGAAACATTTCAAAAATTTTACAAAAAAGTGTAAGATCACGTATAGTTCAGATGGGAAAATGTTTTTTTACCCATAAAGTTATATTGAATATTAAACAAGATTTGTGATATATCAAACAAACAAAAGAGCACATGGAAGAACAGAGGCTATGAACTAACCAAATAGCATATAGTGTTTGTGAAATTCCCATAATGTCCTGTGAACAAAACATGGCATCATTGTGTCAACAGGATGACAACATAGTGAGGTGGTGTCAGAATTTGACAACTACCATAAATTGGAACACAAACTGAATTTACACACACTAAACATTAGAAGAGCAACCCTAGAGGAGTGAAACTGAGAACACTGGTGGATTGGTTATGAGTTAATTATCAGTGCACTTGTGTTCTCAGGTCACCCCTTTAGGATTCATTTTTTTCGATGATCATTCATGTTCAAGCTAATCAAACATGGTGTTATAAATATCTTACTACTTTCATTGTTACTTTTTTTGCGTTGGATTCTTGTTAGGAATAGTGTTTATAGTTTTTTTTTTGGGTTGCATATGAATTAAGTTAAATTAGACTACGTATTTATGTAGGTTTGTTTGAGTTATAATAAGATTTAGAAATTGTGTTCGATTTTAGTTTGGTATTGAAATGTACACAACCAGTGTTAATAAAATAAGTTTGGTGGAGTTCCATCTGATGGGTTATAATCTATTGAGATGATCACATCTAGGTTTTTGCTTTTACGTTTTGTCCTATTCTTATAAATACCACTTAAATGGGTGTAATTTGTTAGGCAAAATGTTTGTAATCTACAAACTTTATTTGTTTTTTTTTTTTTTCAATAAATAAAATCTTAAGGGCAATTTTTAATACTCTTCTGTTATATGCTGCAATATAATAGTATAATTTATATTTCAACTGCAAATCTTCTTTTGTTATTTGACTTTAAACAGATATTTCGAGACCTAAGCAAGAAATGATTTCTCAGAAACCGAAAATGGAAACAAAATCCATTCATAAAATACTTATAACCGAAAACAAGATTAGCAGCAACGACAGTTTTATTAATTCCAAAGAAGAGAAAAGATTTATTACAAAGAGGAACAGATGATGTTAGGCTTAGAGCGCCCATAAATACACACATACAAATAAAGAAACTGATTACAACTTACAGGCTGACCCAAAAATTAATTAAATTAAAAAACAAAAAAACAAAAAAATCCCAAGGCTGGAGAGCTGCTATGCTACCTGCAACCTTAAAGAGGGATTTAGATCACAAGGAACTGATTTCATACTTCATCTACGGTCTCTGATAGACATATTTTGTTCTTGGATCCACAATAACACCTTTCCCTCCATTTACCTCTAAATCATGCCTGCACCATATTCTCACTTTTGTTACAAATGTTTCATACAAATTCTGACAAAGAAAGTAAATAATATGAAGGGATGGAAACTCACTGGAAGACAAAATCAGGAATAGTGAGTTGTTCACGAGGAACGTATCTGAATAGCTGCAAAAGACGATCAACGTAGACTACCTTCTTCCACACCTGAAAATCAGTTTATAGTCTCTTAGTATCTGAAACTTGGGCTTATTCTAGATGGAAATGCAAGGAAATAAACTTAAGATCACACGTACTACGTCATCTACAAGTAACTGCAAAGCAAATATGGCGGTTTTCAGCCCAAAAGTTGGATGGAGGACATATATTGCCTGCATCACAAAAGCAATCACCATTATTAAGAAGTTTTAAGTGACAAAAGAGAGAAATGTTTGAGGAGTTGGAGAGGATTCTCGTACATGAAGATTACGCTGGTGTTTCCGACCAAGTATTTGCTCTAATCTTTTCATCCACCCCAAATCTGGCTGCCTGTTAAATCGGAAAGGGATTTTTATTTGGTGAAGAAAATTGAGAAGTTAGTTGTGCATAGTATCTCATCACCTAACAATCTGGATAATGTGATTGTTGTATTCTAATAAACCTAAAAGAGAAAGCAAACAATAAACCCAATCTCAAAAGGGGATTACTCGGTGAAGGCAATATAGAAAATAATGCTATGAGAAAAGGATGTGAAAGGAGAAAACACGCACGTCTGCAAGGATGCCGCAGAGTGAAAATAAACTATTGAGTAAGGCTTCTGTATCAAGGGCTCAAACTCCTGAAAAAAAAAATACATATATAGTCATCTATGAAATAAGGCAAATATAGGTTGAAACAAGTAATAGTTGAAGGCCATCAAAGCGATATGAGTAATAAATTTAATGACTGAAACTAGTTGCAAGCATTCACCTTCACTACGTACAGCACAAACCGCTCTAGATCAAGACATCTTAAGAGAAAATGTGCTCCGACCACCACCATTACAGGACGGCCTTCACTATCAACCCCACCTCGATAACTGAAATAGAGACAAGAGTTCTTTATGAAGTTTTGAATGCTCATACATAACATGCTACTATTTTATAAGATTTGGATAGAAGTAAAAGAGATTTTATATATTTCTTAATCTGATACAGACTATACTTGGAAAAATATCTGAGATTTCTTTCACAAACTTGAACAGAAGTTGATAGTGACTTACACAATTTTCATCTCAGCAATGTCGGAAAGATTATGTGAATTTGCTTTAGCAAGATATCTAGAATGAAGTGAGTATTCTTCAGCAGCTGATAAAGGAGGATTCCCGAGGTCTCCATATCCAAACACTTTAGCAAAATTCCAACCATTTCGTGCCTGGGCAGCTTTTTCCCATTGCTCTCTGCGTCTCTGATCTGGGTCTTTGATCAAAGACATAAAAGCAGGATCCAGGTATGTCTCCAAGAACGATGAGTTCCTGTTTAAAGATAGGACAATAAGTTCAAAAAATAGAAACATTTTATGAGAGAAAACAGTGCTCATATCATGCGGATGACAATTTCATTAAACAGAAACCAAACCAAGCTAATATAACTATTTTACCGGACAAGAAAAATGGTCATATGCTTATTAGTGATAACAATAAAATGCATCACTTTATGCCATGTAATTACATTTTTGATACAAAGTTTTAAGACACTAAAGCAAGTTGTGGAGGTCAAGTATTTTTTGGAACCATGTTTTTAAGATCCTAAAGCAAGTTGATGGAGGTCAATCTGCATGTGGTAAATTTCACAATTAAAATTTAAAAATTAGAAACAGGGCAGAGTTTGAATGAACTCAGAACTGGTGGGTAAGAAAAAACATAAAGAGAGAGCTAACCACATAAGAATTAAAACCTTAACCGTTGCATAGCATGAGCTCATTCGTGTCTCAAAGGGCTACGAGTAACGGAGTAAGAACTAACCGTCTCGTCAATGCTATATTGCTGACTGAAAGATCAGTGGAGGTCTCGGGAGATCTTGGAGCAGTCTTCTTCAAATTGGGTAGAGGCTTTATTCTGATTTTGCGTTCATCTATGATTGTTTCACCATTTTCATCTCCAACATCAGCAGGAAGCTTCAATATAGCTACCTCCTCCTCAAGCTTATTGCGTGGAAAGTAAAGTGGAAGCAATCTGCTTTGATGAGTAACACATGAATAATAATTTCGAGTAGAAATTAATCTGTGTTTCACTGGCTACACACAACACATTCATGACAGAAAAAAATGATGGGTAGTTTCAGTCAACAAACGCAACAGACCTTTTATATATTTCTGTATCGGATGCTGTTGTAGTACAAAATACAACCGCATCCATTTTATCTTTCTGTTTCTCAAGAAACCGTCTCACAGTTCCTAATCAAAAATATAAAAACTGGATATCAAGGCAAGAAACAAAGGAAGGAAGCAGGACTGGAATTAGATCGAGACATTCACAAATATCCCTTATAAATCATTCATATATTATGAACACTAGAATATATGACATTTTCTAAGGGAACTGCTTACTTATGGCCACATGTGCAGCTGGTTCTCGTGGATAATTCTTGGCTTCTGTATATATGCATCCCATAGCAATGCTGCAGTTACATTATGAAACAACTCAATCCCACTCTTATACAGATTAGTCTGACACAAGGAAGAACAAAATACTGGTAAAGTTATCTCATTATTGAACCACCTGTGCAGTCCATTATCAATAAGGAGTTCAAGGCAGGACCGATAGCAATGACTAAGAGCATTCTCTGCAGCCGTATGATATTTTACAGCATACTTAGGGCCAACAGTATGTATGACCCTCCTGCAAATTACAAGAAACTTTATTATTGGGTTAAGAAGTTGGTGATATATTGATTTGAGTAATCCAATGTCCTTTTACTATATACTATAAAAAATTTCATCCAAAACCTATACAGAGGATCGGCCAATCTTAACAGGTTAGTGCCATCTTCCCACACATGCCAAGTACTTCAATACATAAATACTCAGAGATTGAATATGCATGAATTTCCGAAGAGAAACCACTGAAGACAGTGACAACCTCAAAAGAAACTAAAGAACTGCCTAATGTCTAGTAAAAATATTTTGTAATAACCACCTGGCAGGAAGGTCATAAGCATTAGTAACCTTTGCCATCCCTGTTCGGCAGCCACCCTACAAAAGGTGAAACACAATTAACTGAATAATTTATAGATTCGTAAATAATCTAAAAAAGAAATTTTATGGAGTTTTTCATAACAACTTATTATTACATAGGACTATGTTATTTATAGATTAATAGTCAACTTTGTTTAAAATTACCAGGAACCATGTGCGACAGCTAATTACAGTGTGAATAATATGTGCTACTGAATGCCAATTCATGTGAATCCCTAATCTTTCTTTCTTTCACTATCCCCACCTCATTTACTCCAGACATCCTAGTGTTAGCATATAGCAGTATAAATGGCAAAACCCGGTACAATCTCTCAAATTCCACACTTTGTTGCCAGTCTTAATGGAATCTCATAATTGGTATTTAAAAGTTCAGCACTCACACTCATACTTATGACCAACACCTGTACTTTAGTCGAGGTAAAAGAGATGCAGTGTCTCAGAATAAAATTCTCTATGATAATCTTCAAAATGTAGTTGCATGGTTTTAAACCATGATCATATACTAAAGTTGTTTTAGATAGCATGTTGATGATGCACAGCTTTGCTAGGAAAATTAACACTCACCAGAGTCGAACATTCTTCTGCAAGACCAGGTCCTGCGGCAGCATGCAAACCAGGGCTGCTGTGAGCTTCATCTAAGTTCTGTCAAGCAACCATATGAAAGCATGATAGTATTTTAATATGAAGTAAAGAAGTAGGAAATGAAAACTGGGGTGGATGGAGGATGTCAAGCACCTACTTGTACAAAATAAAAGGATTCAACCTAATCAATAAAGGTTGCTCAACTAGATCAGCTAGAATTTTAGAGTTCGCAAATTGTAAGAGGTGGTAGGGATAAGGTAGAAAAAGTGCAAGACAAGGCCACAAGATATGGGTGATAATTGGTCATATACTGGACAAAAAAATCGATCTAAAAAAACTAATACATTGTTGCAGCCAAGATATGATTTATGAAGCAAACCAGATCCAATAGCTTCTATGTATCGGTAAATATCTAGAGGAAATCTAGACATCAATACAGGGGTGAATATATGTATATATATATGCGTGTGGATGTGTGTGTGATAGATTAGCAGTTTCAGGAGTTTAAGTTGTGGGATATGGTTTCATTAGTTCTCACAACATAAGCAAATACACCTTTGAAATGTTGCCATTTAAAATCCTAGAGGACAAGCATAGAATAATCGCTGCATAGCAAAAAACAAAAAACACTCACCTCGTTTGTTGAATTAACAACAGCATCCACCTCAAGATTCCATGGGTTCCCCCTCCAAAGATATAACTTTGAGTTAATTTCATGATCCACAGGGAACTTAGATACCATCCCATTTCCACTATTGTCTCCTTCAGATGCAGATGTCAATGGGTCTGGAAAATACAGATTCTGGGATGATGAATCTTCATTCTCATATGAGTATCTGAAGTCAGCATCACTCCAACGCGGGACTTGATCAAGGGTCACAACAGAGTCTCCACTATCTGTTGGCAACCCACCACGGTTAGTGGTTGCAGCCCCAGACCGATACATAATGTTGGATCCCAAATCAAATCTTCACCTCTTCCACCCGCCCCCTACCACTAAACATATATCATCTAGTTAAGGAAGTTCTCAAACCTCAATTACAACAAATCCCCCACACTATTGTAACTTAAATCCCGGATGAAATTTGAAATATTCCTATTTTCTTTTTTCTTTTCTTTCTAAAGGATCATAACATCTCAGTAATATCAAAGTCTTAATCACACATAATAAACGAAAATTCACATTTTCAATCAAAAAGAAATATAAAATCCATACAACTAAAGCTCAAATTAGAACCAATCAAGCTTCAAAAGCTTTTGCATCATTTCCAAACTGATGGCAACCAAAGTATGAAATAATCAATATAAACATCTAATTTCACTGAATTACAAGCAAATTAAGAACACGAAGCTCAAACAAAAATGTGATTCAGATGTATAACCACACACAGAAAACCCTAAAACGCAAACAGACTACAACTTGGACGACGAGCAAAGCTAAAGAGAATTTCCACAAAATTTTCATACGTACAAGTCTAAATTCGTCTATAAACAAACAAACTCATGGAAAAAAAAACCTCGAAAATTCGTAACACCTTGAGCGGGATTGAGATTCGAGAATCAAGAGAGAAGCTCGAAGCTAATGATTGGATGGAAATTGAGGCAGATGAGCTGATCTATGGGGTCCAGGTCCGGGTCTGGGTCTGCGGTGGAATTTCTAATTTTTCGTAATGATCCTTATTTGTCAGCTTTTTGTCTTTTTGTATGAGAGTTTTTTCTTTCCCTGTTTTTGCAGACGTGCCCTTTATCATTAAGAATATATCATTTTCAGTACTTCAGAAATCTCATTGCCTTTTGCTATTCTTTAAAAAACTTTTAAATATATTTAAATATAATTATGTTTTTTTTTTTTTTTCAACAGTGCTTATGGGCAAAACATGTTATCATATGTGAAGTTTTTTAATCAGGAGTTGTACAAAATATTTGCAATAGGAGGCAAATATTAATTAAATATTTGTTCTTCACGAATTTGATAATAATTGCGTGAAATATGAGAATGTGAAAATGTAAATGCCATAAAGTATTGCGATAGGAAATAATTAATACTCATTACTTGAATTTGAATTTAATATGCACAATTTGTATCTTTACAAAGAGAATTATTAATTTATTCAAGTCAACTTCGAACATAAATCGATTTTGCACGATCAGATTGAAAAAAGAAGTAATTAACTAAAACACCAATTCAAATATTCAATGCAATAACCAGCTCAAAATGTCCTTTTCTCCCATCTATCATTGAATAATTTGTCAGTTAGAAATTACAATCAGGTTGATCATAATTTGGTTATGTTCAAACAAAGTAAATATAAACAAGAAGATAAGAATCCAACTCGAGCCTTTTTGTAAAAACAACCCCAAAACTACAAAGCAACCAAAAATGGAATGCAATTGTTCTCTTTCAGTCTTCCAGCATAGCTTGAGCAGCATCAACTAAAAATGGGCGTAGATCATCAGATGCTCGGCCAAGAACGGTGTATCCTTCTTTGTCTGTGGCATCCACATCAGCTCCATGCCTTATAAGAAGGAGAGCTACCTGCAATTTGAGAAGATTTAGAAAGAGAAAAGAGTCGACTATTTCATCATACAACGATCTAGGTTTTGTCAATAGTCTCAACTCTCAGGTCCAATCACACCCATAAGATGTATACAAGATGATGAAACAAAACAATTTGATTTGGTAGGTTTCGTTATTCAAAGCTTATTCTCACAGCTTGAGAAAGCCAAGGGAGCTAGCAGAGATTGAAATACGGGCATCAATAAATATTGCCTCAAAGAAATTCAGTAAATCCTAAAATGGCCTTTATGGTTATGGAAAGACGAGAAATGTTGATATTTACCTCCTTGTTATAGCATACCACTGCTGTCATGAGTGGAGTTTGCCCTGCTCTATCAACATCATCGACCTCTGCTCCTTCCTCAATGAGATATTCACACAACCCTGCATTCGCGGTGCTTGCTGCACGGTGCAATGGGGTGCAACCAACCTACAAAAAATCATCGTCTAGCATTGATCAGTGATTGAGTTCAGTCAGTGCTTTAAGATAGCATGAATGATACACACGAGAGCACATTTTATCGACATCAAGAGCATTATCAAGATTCCAGTAATGCAGTATGAATAACTTAATAGTCAAAAGAAGATACAAGCCTTGTCCTTGACATTGAGCTTTGCACCGTGTGAAACCAAAAGTTCAGCTATTTTCAGATGACCCTTGCTAGCAGCATAATGAAGAGCTGTGCGGCCACCATGATTTTTCACATTTAGATCAGCACCTGTTGACCATTTTTAGTTCCCAATTAGAAATTGTTAACGGATGCTTCACTGGATGTTATAGAAACAAAAGAAACATTGCGAAGTCTTTGGTTCTTGTGATGAGTAGACAAACGTTGAATATTGACTGGCTCAGATAGAAGGTCTCTTTAAACAATACATGAAGAATCTAAGGTAGATACGAAATGTCTGAAAATCATGTCAAGGTAGATTGGCTTAAGTGCTGCCTGTCAGCCTAAATTTAAATTCTGCAGCAAATTGTCTTGTGTTTTTTCCTTCTCCCAGAGGCAGAATCAAGAAAGTTGGATGCATGAGACTCCAATCAGGAAAAAAAGAAAAAAAAAAGGTCCTGATGCACTTTAAGCATTCATTTTCAAGTACACACAAAATTACTCTCTTAAGCTTCTGAAACTCTCCACCTACACATTCCATGTCCATTTATGCCTTTATAATATATTGTAAAATAAACCAGTTTTCTTAAAGCAGGACTCAGTCATCAGGTGAACTTAACTCTCCGAGACCAACGCAAATAATTCTTCAAGAGAAAATCATAGAAATCCAACAGAAGGTATAAATCGATTCAATTGAAATAGTCGGAAATACTCACCACTATTGATTAAAATCTCCAGAATTTTAACATTGCCACTGCTAGCAGCAGAGTGCAGAGGTGCCCAGCCTTCGTCATCACAATCATTTACTACTGATGGATTTGCAGCTGATAGTATTTCCACCACCTAATCCATCCATCCGCACACACAAACACATTTAGAAAACACAGAAGTTAACTACTTGAAGTTGAATAAAATGCAAATGAAACAGATACATTCGAAAACATTTAAAAACAAATTTATTTACATTAGGTAAAAAAAAACAAAACGTACTAATTGTTTCTATACAGAAAATATCCTATATGAAATTAGTCAAAACACACTACTAATTATCAACATTTACGTCTTTAATCAATTGATTCCATTTTCGAATTGCCTTACCGCTGCAAAAACCAGAAATAACAGCATTTCCTAAAAGCACGTCAATCTAGTCACCTATCCACTCCTTTAAAGTTTCATGGAAAACAGAGAATACTAAACAAAAAATTCGCAAACTCACATATTTAAACTAACAAATAAAAAAAAATTCCTAGGCTCAAATTTTTGAATCATTTCAATAAAACAAAACTGAAAAATCAATTGCACCTCCGTTTGAGAGGACGAAACGGCGACGTGGAGGAGAGAACGGCCGTCTTCATTGCGGAGGGAGCTGGCTTTGAGGAGTTGCTCTTCAGAAAGCGATTTGAAAACCGAGGAATCACCCGATTCCGCGGCCTTAAATAGGTCATCTTTGATATCTTCAGCTGGCTTGCGGTCGATTTCCATGGCTAAGGCTGTCGTTGTCGATTCAGAATTAGTGTCTGGGTTCAGAGGGTTTTCAATTGCAGAGGCTTCGCTTTCTTCTTCTCCAATTCTCTAAGGGGGTGTTTGGTCTGAACTTAAGTTGGTTTTAGCAAATCTGAATTTTGGCTTTAGAAGGATTTTGTGAGTTTGAATTTTGAGTAGAATTATAGTTAAGATGTCATTTTCATATAGGAAATTATAGAAAAAGTAGATGTTTTTTATTGGGAGTTGTAGAAAAAGTAGATGTTTTTATTGAGAATTGTAAAAAGTAGATGTTTTTATTGGGAATTGTAGAAAAAGTAGGATTTTGCAAATCATTGTCCAAACATGGACTTGACTGAGTCCATCCAAAATCCGGATGTGCCAAGTCCAGTCCAAATATCCCCAAGGTTGAACTATCCACACCCGTAAATTTCCAACCACAACCCTGTATAATTTAAAATCTCAAATTTTTCCAATTTTATGTTGGACCTACTTTTTCAATCATTTTGACTACTTCCAAGCATTTTTTCCTAATTCCAATTCATGAATCATCCATGTTTAATTTATTAATTACAACTTTAAATATTGATCAGATCTGGACACAAAATGTTTTATATTTTCTCATGGAATGAATATATAGGTTGGAATACTTTTCTCGTGCCAACACTGTCTAAAAAATAGTGGTTTGGAATGAGTAATAATGTCACGTACAAATTCTTTCGAAAAATTGGTTTAAAAGTTGATTGCCCCAAAATGGTATAGAGCCTACGTTTATTAAGAACTTTTAAGTTATATTTATTATTTTTATGTAATTAATCTTTGGTGAGGAGAATTTCTCCTAGAGAAATATGGATTTGGACGAATGTCCAAGATGCTTACCCTACAGGAAATATCTTCAAATTTTGACGATGTATGAACGGCATGATCAATATGTTGAACAAGAAAACGCAGGAGCCGACAGAGAAACCTTGAGGGAATGAGACAGACAAGCGGTATATTACATGGGTTCCCTTGCGGTAAACCAGATGTTATATACCGAACTAATAAACCTCCAGGAAATAGTTCATCAAAATCATTGATAATAGAGGGAGAACCTGGATGGATCGAGATACTTCCGGACACATCTAAGCTTTCACAAGATCTTAGAGAGATCCAGAAGACGATGCAGAATTATGGCAATTGCCATAATCATCTACCAACACAAGTTCATCAAATCCAGAACCAGATGGAGACGATGATAAAATATCAGAAGGGGACTCTTGAAATCTTTCATAATATTCAAAAGAGAGTCAAGGATCTGGAAGACAAACCAAGTCTTTCCGGAGGAAGAAGACGTATAGATTTCGGAACAGTTCCCTATTTATACCAAAAATGGAAACCAACCGAAGTCATACAACAAATGACCTGGGATGAAAAGCGTCTTGCTATCATCAAAGGAAAATTTGTCACAAATTAAAAAGTGATAGATATGGAGAAGATTAATCTGGAAGATCTACATGAACTTGCCGAATCATTCGTAGGATTAAGGATTGTGGATCTAAAGATGATGCAGGAGATGGTTCGGCTTTGGTTACTCGCGACCAATACCAAAGACCACCTCTACAACCACCAGTGGATCCCAACGTTGCAGAAAGTTCAGGTTCACATCATATGGATGAACCAATGCCTTACACTGGAGATTTCACTATAAGAGGAGATCCTATTGTTTCAGAAACTCGACAACGTTCCAGAAGGCCAAATCTCATGAATACGCCTTATGGAAAGTCATAGCTAGATCCAATACATCTGTATGGATTGATGCTGAATCTAGATATCCTAGATTTCAAAAATCGAGAAGTCCTTATCGATGATTAGGCATCGGTGATGAGGATTGCAGCAGGTACCCTTGACCTTACAAATGAATGATTCATCTTACTCCTTAAGATGAGTCTTGAGGGATCTGTAAAGACCTTATGGGACATGACAGCACCAGAAATGAGAAACAACATTACTGCTGGTGAGTCATTGAAAGGAATTGTCGATAATATGGTAAAATTATTCAAAGTCCATTTTATCGGCCTAAGCTATTTTGAGGGATTGGAAGAGGAGAAAAGAAAAGGATACAAACAAGCCCTCTACTGACTCGAGTTATATGATATTTGTCATATTGACGAATACATCAAGTTGTTCACCGAGTACCGATTGAAGTCCAAGGTGGATGATAAAGAAGTTTCGCAACTTTTCTTTGCGAAGATACCAAGTCCCTGGAGAGAAATGCTCATCAGGAAGTACAAGAGTGCAGACGATTTAGATACTGTGGCAAGAAGAATGTATTTCTTAAAGGTCAAGTTAGCTGAATGGTGCCACCAAGCAGTACTCTATAAGAACTACAAGAGACTCCGAGGAATCAATAAAATGGTTCGTTTATGTTGCGAAGATAATGACATCCCAACAGTTGTGGGAGGTCAACCACGGAGGCATAAAAAGAGGAAACAAATAAGTCATCCTTATAGTCGTGGAAGCAACAACAACAGAAGGAGTCATAAATCTTCATGGAGACCTAGAAGGATGTGGTCAAAACAAAAGGCCCAAAGTTACAAATTAGGGCAAAGACCAGTACTTAGCAGGAGTAGAGTCTCTTCATCAGGTTCAAACCAAGGAGGTACCAACAGAACTATGGGAAGTTGAACTTTCAGACGAGCTCATACCCGAGCCAATAAAAGTTTTAAAAACTATAATTTCTGGACATGTGGAGCAAGAGGGTATATCTCAACGGATTGCCCGGACAACCAAAAGAGAGATATTAGACAGTTCGAAACAACACCAAAATTCGAAGAAGCTGTCTACTATCAAGATCTTATACAGGTGTATCAATTTGAGGTTTTACCCTCAGATGAAAGCATCTATGAAAAAGAGATCTATTCTGGTGATGGAAGCGAGTCATCTTCAAAATTAGAGTGAAGAAGAAATTCTTCAAATAACAAGAGAAGATATGTCAGGATATCTTTCTCATACGACGGTTTCTCATAAAACCCTTATGAGAATTATGAAGGAAGATCCAAAGCTTCAGATCTACGATGGTTTTATCATTGGAGCTATGGAAAAGGCATTGGATAAATTTGGGCTTCGTAACAGAAAATACCAAATTATCCATAGAGTTACTACTGGAGAATTTGTCATCCCAATAAAATTCACTAGTAACTTGATCGAAATGCGGTTGATCATTTACCAAGAAGTTCAGGAGATCAGAAGCAAAGTCAAAAGAGAAGTTGCAAATACACTCTCATTGATTCACATCGGAGTCATAAGAGTTATTATTAAAGCAACCTTCAAAGAAAGAATTGATTCGCCACTCAATCTTGCTATATTTGATAAGCGAATCTTGAATCTCAAGGATTCATGCCTTGAGCGGTCACAGGAAATTTGTATGCAGGAAAATTGGCATTTAATATCTATCTTAGAATTGCATATAATTTGGGAGATCGAGACTTCAATATAGTCTTAACCCTTCATCTAAATTTCAAAAGAGATGATTTGATGAAAAAAAAGAATAAACCTTACTCGATAACCTACAAGATTTTCTATGCTCTCTCGAATACACACCATTCAAATGTATTCTTAAAAAACGAACTTATTGAAGTCCCAAGAATCTTTGAGGATTTCGCCAGGGTGGTTTTACCAGAACTTATCGAGTCTCCAACTATAAAGGAGATCGATATGAAAATACAAGATCAATCTGTCTTCAACAAGAGTCAAAACCTCAGAATGGAGACAAAGAGAATGTCATTCCAACAAGACAGAATGCTGAGTAGTAGTCGTTGGGAAGAAAGAAGACCTAGTACAGTTCAGCGAATCCCAAATATGTTCAAAACACAAGGAGAGCTGAAATGTCAAGAAGGATGAAGAGAAGTTGAAGTAATATTCGACATCACCCAACAGGATAATATATTTTCTTGTGATGTTTTATATTATCTCCAAC
The DNA here is from genome assembly GCA_946896805.1 of Scutellaria galericulata. Taxonomy (NCBI): domain Eukaryota; kingdom Viridiplantae; phylum Streptophyta; class Magnoliopsida; order Lamiales; family Lamiaceae; genus Scutellaria; species Scutellaria galericulata. The sequence continues at coordinate 1,840,410 of OX335791.1, read as the reverse complement.
AACCAATAGTCGGAAGATTTCAAGGAAGCCTAAAGATGGGTGAAATGGAACTGACTATCACAGGAGTTGCAAGAAAAATCCTAGAACAATTAATACTGGGTATCGATTTTCTCGAGGATCATAAGTCTTGGGAAAGATTACAAGATGGAATGGAGTTTATAATGGCTGATAAAACATACAGAATCAGATGACCACTAGTCCATTCTTCATATTCATTTTTATCGGAATGTTATATGCCGAATACAAGGTTGAATATTTCACAGTCTATATTGATTCAGGAGCAGGGATTTATACTGCAAAGCAGAAGGTTTTTCCCAAAAATTGTGGTGAAGATCTACCAACCATTGTAGGACGAGATTTTTCCAAAAGGATTCTTATCCTTAATCAAGACATCAAACAAGCAGAAATTATGATCAGAGGCGCAGACGGTACCCCATGGTACAAAGTAAACATGTCACCAATCTATTTCCATGATACAGGAGCAGATGTTTTGCTAGGAAACAATTTTCTACAAACATTTAAGCGATTTACACAACATTATGTGATCATGAGATTATTGTCCAGAGATTGCGAGAAGCATTCTACCAAATAATGCCTATTAATTTTCGCAGCAAGCGTGGTGATGAAGCCAAACTTCGACATCCAAAAATGGCGGACAAAATAAGATTTGGTGATGCATTATTATCCTTTCGATAATATGGATTGAAGCAGAAAGATCTAAAGAGATGGGATAATAATCTATATTTATTTAGAATACAAAGAGAATAACGAGTTCCTCTAGAGGCAATCGCAGAATTGTTAATGGGACTAAAAGAAACTATACTGAATGATGTTTCCAGCGATGAGCAAATATCACTCGAGGATTTCAAGAAAAAGATCTAAAGGAATTACAATAAAGACCATTTAGCATGGTGGGACAGGAACAAACTCAAAACATCCTTAAAGGTTAAACTTGGAAAGGAACATGAATTCGTAAAGCTCAAACTAATCCTTATGAATCAAAATGATCATAAGGATATGCAGAAGATACTTAAGGAACATCTGGACCTTAAGTTAATCTCACTAGGAGTTTCTCCATACAGCAGTCCGGGATTCCTTGTAAGGAATCATGGAGAAATCAAAAGAGGTAAACTTAAACTTGTTATTAATTACAAAGTGATTAATAACATTATGGAGTTTGATGGATATTATATCTCGAGTAGAGAACACTTGGTTAACTGTATCAAAGGTGCCAAGATATTCTCGAAGTTTGATTGCAAATCTGGATTCTACCAGATAAAGATAGAGGAAGAAAGTAAGAAATTCACAGTTTTCTCCACACCACAAGAACACTATATCTGGAATGTTATGCATATAGGATTGGCAAACACACCCCAAATATATCAAAGAAAGATGGATAATCTTTTTAAAGATTATTTCAACTTCATGTTCGTATACATCGATGATATTCTCATCGCATCAAAGAATATGAAGGAGTATCTCAAATATTTGGAAATATTTTCAGATGTTGTCATAAAGAAGGATTAGTGTTTTCAGAAAAGAAGACAGTAATTGCTACGAGACAGATTGAATTCCTGGGAATTGAAATCGACGAATCTGGGATCATTCTACAAAGCCACATTGTGGAAAAAATACAGGGATTTCCAAATGATCTCAAAGATAAGAAACAACTTCAAAGTTTTCTTGGAGTTATCAATTTCGTTGGAATGTTCATTAACAATCTGGCTCATCACAGGAAGTTGTTCAGCTCATTACTAAAAAAAGATGTAATATTCAAAAGGGAAGATGAACATCGAGAAAGGATAAAGCAGCTTAAGGAAGTCTGTAGCAAGTTTCCAAAACTTGTTATACCTCAAGACGAGGATGAACTGGTTCTGTATATAGATGCCAGTGATCATTGGTAGGCAGCAGTTCTTATGAAAGCCACACTAAATGGAGAAGTGTCATGCAGATATTGCAGCGGTCTGTTTACAGATGGAGAAGTAAATCGATGGCATATCAACGAGAAAGAATTTTTCGCAGTTAGAAAGACATTCAAAAAATGGCCTTTATTTCTTCTAACTAATAAATTTACTTTGAAAATTAATAATTCAAGTGTCAAAACTTTTCTGAAAAATAAAATTGAATCTAAACCAGAAAAATGCTAGATTACTTAGATGGTAGGCACAATGTCAATATTATGATTATGATATTGTCATTGTGAAATCTCATGAGAATGTTCTTGCAGATTTCTTAACACGAGATGGAAGGACGCGTTGCTGACGAGGTCCTTAAACGAGTTAGACATCTTAGGGAAAACTTGGAGAGTCTTGAACGAGAATTTGGGACGTTATGTCTCAATGCCGAAGTCGTTGGATTGATCAGGAATCCATTTCTGGTCTAATACGAGCATGCAATCACACTCAGGGATAATTGTTCCAAGCGTTGCACAAGCCTCTCCTCCAGGCTGCATCTCCTACGATGCAAAAGGGAGCGATTCGAGAACGGGACTCTAACCCAGAGGTTATGGATTCAAATACCATAATCACGAGTGTTACAGGTGATGCATTCCTCAAGGATGTACAAACTGTAATGAAGGTTGATGCTCCGGTGTCACAATCCGAGTCTTCAAGTCAACTCAGCACCTCTAGGGTAAAAGAGAGAGAGTTGAACCTTAGGCCACAGACAAACAAGACTAAGGTTCAAACTGACGAGTTTAAAGTTTCTCCTATGCAGGTTTACCAGCGTCAATGGGAGAAGTTGATTACGAGAAAAGGTATAAACCCAGACAAAACATTGGTTGATATTTCAGGAAAGTACCCAAGAGTTTGGATGAAACCAGGAAGTCATCCAAACGAAGTACAAGAATGGTATACTTTTGGAGCGTTAGCTTCAATCCATACCGTATCACCCGAATTCCCAGAAATTTCGAAATTATCGAAATGGATTGGGGAAGCCGTTCACGAGACTTGGGTAAATAATCCACATTTATCCAGAGGCGATATTCTGGAGCTCTACTTTATCAGTGCAGCCCCAAAACCGGCGAAGAAAGGCTTCAATGAAGCTTTTCATTTCATCAAGCTAAGGAGATCGGATGGAAATGCCTTAAAAATATAAATACAGCTTCACCGGAAGAAATTCCTTTACTGGTAGGAGCAATTTCAGAAGATGAAGCTTCTACAAGGCGAGCATGGAGACTTTGGGTTTGTCTAATCGAAATGGACAAAGTCAAATATCCATTCAAATTCTTTCAGAATTCAGCAAGCGGATCATTCCTCCTGAATTCTATGACAGGATCAACAACAGGCTTTGCAGAGGAACTATTTGAAACAAATAGGAGAAACCTCTGGGAAAACAAGATTCTGGTAAGTAAAGAAACCTACCGGAAATTCTGTAATATGGCGCATATTGGCTGATGGATCGATCGGATCTGCCAAGCATGCCCTGATCAGAAGGAGCCCGAGTTTGGGAAAGGATTCCAACCCAAACCCGACCGACAAGAACAAGGGTCTGAAAGAGATAGGGGTCCAGCGCAAAAGAAACGTTATCCGCGGGGACCACGCAGATCCAATTTTTAAGAGAAAGATACCCCGACAAACAAACATGGGGTGAGTCACGAGAAAGGACAAATGATTCCCCGACAACCATCACGTGGGATAAGTCACGGGGAATAAAGAGGAAGATCACTAACTAGCTGAAAGGGACTCTCCAACAGTTTCACATGGGAGCACTAATAAAGTAGGCCAGCTGGTGTTTAACAAGATTTGGAATCCGCACTTCAAATCCGGATTCATGCCTATATATAGTGAGAGTTGAATGAAACTAAGGATATCGAACATTCTCCTTAGTTTTCTTACAAATAAAATCTTTGTAATATTTTGAGTGTTTTTAGTTTATGTGTTTACGAGTGCTGACTTCATCTCTAATAAGAGGCTAAACAGGTATTCTCCTACCAAAAGGAGATTACATATGTATTAAATATTTTTTTCAAGTTCTTAATAAAAGAAAGGTTTTTGCTTTCAATGTGTTCTTAGTATTGTTGATTCATCTCTTAAAAGGAGTACTTTATACACCCAATGTAGGAAACGAACTAGGATTGTGTTGTACAGTTGCTGAAAGAGTTGGATAACTTGCAGATCATCTTCCTCGACGGTTGAAGTTAAACAGTAAGTAGTTGTTTGTAAAACGGTCTGGGCAGTGATTTTCCAACTGGTGGCTTTGCAAACCATCTCACCCGGTGTTGTTGCGGTCAAAGAAATGTATGAATTTTAAGGGATTAATTAATTTTACGGAAGCATGTTGGGCCTGATATTGATCAGTTTAAGTTTTACCGCATATAATTACTATTTGGAAGCGTAAGAATAAATTAAAGGGTGTGCTAAAGGCACCACACATATTTCTAAGGGCACCACACTCTATTAGTATGTAGGCCCCACATCAATACACTAATAAAGTGTGGTGCCCTTAGAAATGTGTATGGTGTCTTTAGTCCCTCCCTAAATTAAATTGGAATGATTTAAAATTTTTGGAATTGGGGAAAAAAACAAAATTAATAATGGTTGATTTGGAGTTTTGTTAAAGGATAGTTTTGGGATTTGGAATATAATGGGGTCGGGAAAGAAATGGTTGGGGTGTGGATAGTTATCCCTTTTCTAAATCTCTACTTTTCCTTTTGCTTTTTTTTTTTTTTAAATAGTCTTTAAATGAAATTTTCATATTATCTTCTCTTTTTTATTTTTATTTTTTTTTTCACTTTCAAATGATTTTTTCAACTTAATTCTTTTAACCAGTTATATATATATATATATATATATATATATATATATATATATTAATAGATGTATTATTTTTTAGGATTATTTGTCACATGATATAATGACATAGATAACATGCTTTAATACTTTTATTTTTCTAGAGTATTACAGTAAATGATAAGTGTACTGCACGTAAGATTATTAAATATGAAAAAATAGTTGATATTCTATAAATAAATAAAAAATCAATTAAATTCTTTAATTTTCATTTTTTATCTAAATTAAACTATTTTAAACGACTTGAAAATATAGTATTTATATGGTTAGTTATATACGCGATAAGAATTAAGTTTAATAAAATTATTTCTAACTAAATAAGTTTGTTCTCATCAAAATAATATTTAATACTCGTACTATCATACTATGATACCGTGTGATCAATATTTACATTTTTTTTTTTTTTGTGTGTGGAAACAACTTTAACATAAGGTGGTTAGATAATTAAATAAATACTAGATTATCTAATTATCCTTACAACTGAATAGTTAATAAGGATATTATAAACATTACAAAAATTAACACATTCTAATATTGCAAATATCTACATTCTAATTTCTCTAAAAAAAAAAAAAAAAAGCGATTCCATTTATGATAAATAAAATTGCAGAGCTTGTAATTAAATTATTCGAGTGTATATATAATAAACTGCTGATTATTTTGATATAAACACATAATGAAACTAGAAAAAGTGGAAAAGAAGAATTACCATATTAATTGGGAGGGAGGCTACTGCTATGAAGAAAGACAGTTTGTATTAAGAAAACAATTGTGTGTGTATATGAGGATCAAATGGAGCCACATTATTTCTGAATCCAACGGCATATATCACGACGACTCAAGTTATGAGCATTTACAACGACAATGATCAAGATCAAGATCACAACCACCTCACTCACAGAAAACAGTCATGAAAACAAGCTACATTTCTCTATAAACTCAGAATCAAGAAACTAAAGCCTCCTTTCATTATCACGTTAATGCAACGGTTGGAAGATTACCTGCCGGGCATCGTTGTCTTCTGGGTCGTCTAGTCGTTTTCCCCCACCCTGTTAGGCTTCTATCTTCCAGACCAGCTTCAATGGTGCTAAGCTGATTCACCAATGGAGGGCAAACCGGGCTAGGAATGGCAGTTGGGATGGTTTCAGCCACTGCTCGTCGTCTACCTCGACCACCCCCGTTTCTTCTGTTAAATCCTGAATTCCAAGAATGCCCTGTGGCCCTCATCAGCCCTCCAAATGTCTGAAGATCCTCCGTTACCTCGTGCCTCGACAGTGATGTTAGACCAGGGAGAATGTCTCGTTGGAAATCCCTTCGTTGCCTTCCTCTTCTTGAATGTCCCCTTCGAGATCTGGATGTTAAGGCATTGGATCCTGTTTCTTCGACTTTCTGGATTTCAGGAATGAAAGGTTTAGGCATGTAGTCTTCTTCTCTTGTTTCGGTTAGTTGCAATGTCATGGCCTCGAAATCATCCATCTCCTCAGAAATATCGTTTTCGTATGAAGACACAGCTTGGACGAACCAAAGAAGTGATTCTGTCATGGAAGCTTCAGATGGAAGAGAAACACAATCGTCTTCCCCGATTTGCGGGCATGTTGAGATGGCAAGTATTGTTTCTGCTGCTTTTTTAAGAACTTCATCCTGTATTTGTTCGTGTTTGTTCTCTTCTGGGATATTTTCCTTGGGAAGTGTGTTATCATCCTCACTCTCCATGAAAACGGGGACTTCAAGATCTATCTCCAAGGTTATGTTAACACAGGCACTCTTTCGTTCATAACAGGGCGACGGAGGATCTTCACAGTCACTAACACAAGAGTTCAAATCAATGGCTTTTTTCTGTTTTTCATTTTCCACAGTCAGATCTTCACCAGTTATCTGTTCATCTGGCTCACACGCCACATTTATATCGATCATTCTGTTCCTTCTTTCATGGCAATCAACATTCATTGAGGTGGACGCATGGGATGACAGCTCGTTTTCTGGTACATCTCTCTCAAATATGGGAACCCCGAGAATTTTCTGAACAATTTGAGTCTGAGCAGCTTCCTTTTTCTTTGGAATCTCAGAATCATGATTAGAAGAAGCATGAAAAGAGCTCAATTCTCTTGATAGTTCTGATCTACTAGTATTGGAAACCTCATCGACATAGATTGACTTACGTTTTAGCCAGGGCAATGTCTGAAGATTGTCTTCAGGCTTACATTTTCCATCAGCCGCACTAAGATCTTGCATGATCGAAATCTCATTTGACAGGCTCTTTGGAAGAGCCTCATTTAAGTTAATATCCATAACAGGCTTTGAATCTGCATGATACGAGCTCTTTGGAAAGCTCCCAAACCCATGATTAGCTGATCTTTCAGATGCTACATTACCACCACCCCTACTACAGTTAAGATAATCAAAATGAGCTGATAGCGACTGAGCTTGCACTTCTTTGGATCCTGAGGCAGATGGATGGTAAAATCCATTCAATTTTGATTCACTTCCATAAACAGGGTTCAACCTAGAACTAGAATCGGCCCACTTTCCACCAAGATATTCTTGGCTCAGAGCAGAAGGTTGAGAAGTTCTACTCGTTGCAGCTGCTTTGGCTGATGCTTCCATTGCAGATATGTTTTGAGTAACACTATTTGTGGGCTTTGCCCAAGACGAGACGGGGTGAACCCATGCACTGGCAAAAGAAGACGAACTAAAGAACGGATATGAAGCAGGGGTTTGAGATGCTATAGGTTCCAAGTGGCTACTATGGGATTGATCATAAGTTTTACCAGAAGAATCTAAACCATGTCGAAATCCCTCTCTCCACAGATCTTCCCTACTGTTACCACTTGGATACGTACCCATGCCTGAATGACCACCTTGGGTTACAGAACTAAGATTGCCCCTAGAGGATCCTGAAAGATAGAAAAATCACTAGTGTTTTAAATAATCGAGTAACTCTCCAAACAATAGCAATGCAGGTAATTTATAACCAAAATCTGATGGGAAGGTTGTTATGACCACAGAAACTCGATTTTAGTATCATAATGATGTATTAACTCTTAAGTGTTATTTCACTCATGCTGGTGGAAAGCTAACCAATAAGACAAGATATTCAACAATATTACATCGATTTAGATTTCTGGAGCACATAAAGTTTGATACAGCTACCTCTTGTATACTAGATGCTAAATGCATAGTGACCAGTAAATTTTAAATTAGGATGAAATCTCAGAATAATTTCCTCATAATATATTCATAGTGAGATTCCTGATCATATAAGCTAAATTCACACAAGCATGGATATAACTTATATAAGCTCATAGCAGAGAGATAAATTTATAAATAAAATAAAAAATGATGAAACTTCAGTAAAAATCTTTACCTGTTTTGTTAATATGAGAGAACCATCCCCTGTCATTAGCTTGACTTTCACTAGATGAAATTATCGAAAATCCATCGCGCAAAAGCGTGGTGTCTCTAGTTACACCTAAATAACCAGCACTCGATTTAGGAGGCTGATGCACGTCTCTGGTCTCTACATTTTCTGAAGTACGACCAAGAAAATCGACAGATGAGGGACCCGTTGCTTCTTCAATCTGAATGGGCTCGTTTAGATCAGCCAAACCAGTAGAGCCCCTTAAACGACTCGTAGAAGCTGAAGCGCCCATTGGGCGATCAGATTTAATATCTACATGACTACCAAGGAATACTAACTTCATACTACTTTCAGGTCCACTGCTTGGGTTGCCATTAGGAGTACAACTTGATAAGTCAGATTCTTTGTGATCAAGCAAATTTTCCTCTTCTTCGGGATCATCTACGTACTGATCAGCTGGAAGTTGAAGATCAAATAGCTTCTTCCTTACCTTGAATGGTCTCAAATCTAATGCTTCAGAGTCCTTTGAAGTAGACCCGTTTTGGAAAGGAGACTGACCAGGCTGTGTGGCGATCTCTTTCGAACAACTCACAGGAGAACTAAAATTTGCAAAACTAGAATTCAACAAAGGAAAACCAGCCATATGCCATTTTCGAGCATCTTCTTGAGATCCTTGATGACTTGATGACGAAGCTGGTTCCATTGATGCTCGATGTTGGTGCAGTTCTCTCCTCTTTGCTTCTTCCATCATGTCCCTTTGAATTCTGTAAAGGCGGTGGAGTTCACAAACCTGAATGCCAGAAGAAAATTCAAGCACTTATTGACTCAATATCCTTAAGATTGAGGAATGCAATGATCAAATGAGATGAAAATACCTGATTCTTGAAAACTGCCTCATGTTCGAGCATTTTTTGCTTCAAGGTGTCCTTATCATGCCCCGAATAACCATCAACTGAAGTTTTTGGCATGTATCCATTGTAATACTGCCCATTTGCTACCATTTTATCTCCGTAAAACACAGGCCAGTTACTACTACTAGAATTCTCATTAAGGTCCCTCATGGAGTAAAATCCTGGGAAGTAGCTTTTGCAATGTATTTTAGTTCCCATTCCTATAGAAAATATAAAACAGTACTGAGATTGCCATAGCCTAGATTGTTTCCATAGCAGGCAAACTAATCAAAAAGAGCATTGCAATAAGAACCAAATCTAAACATGTTTCTCACAATGATTTAAAGGAAACTCAATGAAACACACTTCAACTAAAGTATTAGATTGTAGAACTTAACATTATATGGAAACCAACAAGAAGAAAAAGTTGCATATGCTTAATCTGCAAATGATTGTGCATTGAAAGCAGATCCTATTGGGATGATCACACATCAAAAACAAGAGCCCGGTCCAAATCATCAATTAAATATGAATTACAAACACAATTAGCAACTATGTTTGGAAAGCAAAATGCACAATTCCAGCAAATGAAACCAATCATCTGCAGATTCGAAACCAGACATTTTGGGCAGAATTATAACGCAACTAATCAGATGATTAAATCATAAGTCTAAATTAGGAGACAAAAAATAAGAAGTATTTTCCTGTTCTGTGTCGTAGTCAAAGGCAAGTAAATCTTAAAAAATAAAAAATAAATAAATAAAGAAATAAAAAAGGAAATAGAAAATTAATTACCTCAAACCCACATCCTGAAAATCCTCTCCTCAACAATCTCTCATAAACTGAATCATCCACTTGAATCTTCTCCGAAAATTCATAATCAAGTTCGAGAAATTCACGCTACCAGAAATGAAAATAAAAGAAGCAGAAGGAATAAAAGGGAGAGGGAGAGAGAGAGAGAGAGAGAGATATATATATATATATATATATATAGAGAGAGTAATTATTGGCAAATGAAACAAAGAAGTGGGTGTTTTGGTAACTCCATTGAAGAAGCTCAGATCCTCATCAAACTTAACTAAAGATTGGAGATTTCGATCTACTGGGCCACACACACACACACTCTCTCTCTCTCTCTCTCTCTCTCTCTGAGAAGGGAAAAAAAAGGCTAAAACACCTTTAGAAAGAGAGAATGAGAAGCAAAAAAAAAAATAATAATAAAAAAAAAAGGAATTCTAACAACTGAATATATTTAAGACTAGTTAATATTTAATATTGATTTTAAAGAGAGAGAAAGAGAGATCCCAGATAAGAAATCTTCACACTAACAAACGACCTTCTAAGAACAGTGACATAAAATTTGTCAACATCCGGTCTCTATATATTCTCTCCTCTCTCTCTCTCTCTCTCTCTCTAAACTCACAACTACACTATGGGAAGAAGGTTTCTCTCTTCACCTTCCTTGATTATATATATTAATGAAAATTTAATATCGCATACAAAACTGCCCACCTATATAAATGCATATATATATATATATACATATTCATAAGTAATAATATTATCGTCATTATACATATACGTATATGGAAATTTATTAACTCATCATTATTCTAATTTGAAATTATAATTTGGAATTTTGGATCACTCTGAACAACAAACACAAACCAACTTGTGATCCTTCCAAGTTGTGTTGCAAACCCTGAAAAAAGATTTTTAAAATATTTTCGAAATTCGCAATTAATATGGTTTCTTAATTTGCTATTTTAAGTAGATTGTCTTATTGGCTAATATGATGAATCAGACAAGTTGTGGGACCCACCCCATAAAATAAAGATTTTCTATTTTTTTAAAGAAATAAAATGTTTGTTTTTAGGGTTGAGGGAATTTATTCTCTTTGGTAACCTCGGAAATTAGGTGAAATTACAGGAAAGGGATTTGATTCTGGTGTGGGAAATTTGATTGGGTGCAGTTCTGTTAAATTCAGAGAAAGTCTAAATTGTTTTTTGTTGGAGAAAGTACTACTGAAACTGTATGTACTGTACCGAAAGCAGCTATAAATGAATGAACATGATGGACCAAGAATTTACACGTGGCACCCTTCACTGCCCAGCAAAGATCACAGACATTTGATGTTGTCTGGTCAATGATTAATGTATTTTCTATCAATATGATGTCCCCAATCCACTTGTTAATTTTATTTACTATCTAATTTCACTTCTTTTTTTCTAAATTCCTCCAAGGTTTTTATCATATTTTATAGGAGATATCGATTTAATGAAATACACCGTAAAAAATATCTAATTTTAGATAATTAATTGACATTTTTTTCAGTTACAATTGGAAATAAAATATTCAAATTGATACATTCATGTATTGATAGACTAAACCAGTCACTGTAATTAAAATTGCAAGCTTTTAGATATATTCATACGAGCAAAATTTCAAAAAATAATAATTTATATGACAAAAAATGTCAATAAATAATACATAAAAATCTATCTAATTTATAATTGTATGATTATTAAGCATCAAAATAATGCTGCTAAACTTTCTTAGACAAAACGTGGCATATTTTATGTTGCGCCGTGAATTATATTAATGGTGTTTCATTTTTTGCACCATGTTTACTTACATATGAAATTAAAACATGATGCAAAATAGAATTTGTTTTATTAAGCATTTACCTAATTTTCGGACATCGAAATTTCTTTTTATCTGAAAAAATAAATAACTAAAAGTGATTCTCTCAATCTGGGATATTAAAATTGAATCCCATATGGTGTCTACTTCGTTAAGCTTGATGTCAAAGTCTAGATTCCCTACTTTTTGAAGTAAATTATCGATTTCGGAAGCAACAACTATTTCGAAACAAAGAATAACTATATGTAACAAATTAAACATTTTGTAAGAGCAAAATAAATTAATGTATAAATTACATTTTAAAAATAAATATCATGATATTTGTTATAATTAGTGGTAGTAACGATGATGATGACAACAATAATAATATGGCTTAATTGCCTATGAAAATACAAAACTTCACATAATTTTTTTTTATTTCAGTCGATTGTTTTAAAATTGTCAAATTTGATCATAATTAGACAAATTGATTTTAATTTGAGTCAAATTATAATTAAAATTAATCTAAGATGCACCTCATTTGATCTTATTTGTCGTCTAACATTGATATATGATTTTTTGCCGTGTTGCGTTATTTTCATCATTTTTTACTTATGTAGGTTAAACTGAGTTAATCAATAATTAATTGGATTAGTTGATTTTAAGTGGTGTATAATCTACCTACTATCTACATGACATCCATATCGCAGTACAATCAATTTCTTTTCTTTTTTTTTAATATCAAAATTACAAATAAACTAAAATTGAAATCAAATGGTCAAATCATGTTTAAAATCGACAGTTTTAAAATAATTTGCTAAAATAGGAAAAAAGAGTTGTAAAGTTTTGAATTGTGATTTGTGACGAATAATATTAAGATCTCCTGTCTAAAATTTCAAGACTCAAACAATATTTTGAAGGACAAAATGTTAAATTAATGAGTGAAAGTAATCGTTAGAAATTTCCTCATATATTTCTCAAGAAAAACACCTTCTTAATTCAATCATTCTGAATTATGCTTTCTTATTTAAATCCAAGATTTTCTGCCTTGGAATTCCGGGACCATGACTATGACCCACAGCCTTTAAATATTACACTATAATTCAACAACGCCTTAATACAAAACATTAATTTATATCTCCAATTATTTTACAATCACGAATCAATATAAATCATCATTATAAAAAAAAAATGCATAAATAAATAACTCATTGATCAGACTAAAATTACACTCATAAGCGTTCAAATATTTACTAAAGAGATGTTTTCATTTAGATCTCTCAAAGCATAAATACATGATTAGCATATTAATTTTCGTTACAAAAAATATATATACTATGAACCATCATTTCCTTTAAATGGCTTATGATATAATTACTTTTAGTGACAATATTGCTTTTCTTGCAAGAAGTTGAGTACAAAATTAATGAGTAAATTAGCTTGCTTCAAACAGTGTTTTTTTCTTTTATGTATCATTTTAAATATTTATTCTGACAATTAACATGTGAGGCTGGTTGGTGTTTTTTTTGGATGCATATATGATCATAAACCTTTTTTGGAAATATTGGACAAATAATGTTCATTTATGTTCCTTCAGCCTAACTAAAATTGATTTGGCAGAAACATTAAAACAATGCTACTTTTCTCATCATACTATGCATAATTTCAATTCAGACCCCTGGTAATTATGAAATTTAAAAAATGGCCCAGAAACCATCACTAATATTATCATTTTTAAAAGATTAAGGACAACATTGTGTCAAAAAAATGTAAAATCCTCCATTTGTAAACCTTTTGAGTTGTATTCAAATACATACCTCAAAAGTAAAATCTGTTTTGCATCTTATTACTGAATTCTAGTGGTAAATTTTGGATAAGATGTGGCATTGATTATTGAAATAATTTAAATCTTAATTTGATGAAATTGGGTGAATCTAAATAGACCCAATTAAAAATCTAACAAACTTGAACTTATTGATTGTCTTCGTTCATTTATTAAAAATAAAATAAAACGAGTCTTTAACTTATTGACAATCTTAAAATGTCCCACTTTGTTAGAAGCAGTATTGGCAATCTAAAAAATATTGTCTGTACAAACTTAGGTGAGATGTCACAGAGAGTGATTAAACATAATTAATGAGTTAGATTAACTCATTTCTTGGCATGTTGCTTTCTTGCTCTTCCATTTTTCATGTGTAAATGCAGCTGTCTCTGTCACCATACTTATTCACAAATCTTAAACCTTGACAGATGGGCTGGCTTGCTACTGATCAATTAAATTTAATCAAATCTAGGGTTTTTTTTTTCCCAATGTGTTGTATAAATATATATATATATATATTTTTTTTTTCCCTTAATCTTTTTGCATATTTTATCGTGAATTTTGAGTGGAGCCCACTATACCTCCAGTCCTTTTCATGGAAAATGTCTAACGTTTCTAACTAGTGGAAGATATTTATTTATTTATATTATTTTATAAAGAAAATACTCCCTCCGTCCAACTTAACTTGTCTATTTGTCATTTCTGATTGTCCCAACTTAACTTGTCAGCCCATAAATGGCAAAAAAAATTTTACATTTATATCTCTATATTTCAACATTATTACAAAAATGTCATCCAAAAGTGCATATAATTTGATTTGATGTGCATATTATTACAAAAATGTCATCCAAAAGTGCATAAAATTTGATTTGATGTGCATATTATTACAAAAATGTCATTCAAAAGTGCATATCCACTTGAGTCAACTGCATTTTCTTAACCTCCGTGCCCGGTTAAAGTAGGCAAGTTAGGCTGGGACAGAGGTAGTAAGATTTATAAGCAGTTAAAGGGCCCTCAAGAAGTGAAAGCTTCTTGAACTTCATGATATATTTGGATATTGGGGTTTCATCATTAATATAATTTGATTAATATAATTTTGTGAGATGTAAATCTATTTTTAGATTTCAAACTCATTTTTATAGGTTAATTTTTTTTTATTTTATGAATTATGGATTGAGGCTTGTGGATTGAAAATTAGTAATACACTCTTATAAAAATCCAACTCTTCTTTGGCATCTTATACGGAAAAGAGTGCATCATATAACATATTTTTAGAGTTATTATATCTTGAATGATTAGGTTTGAATTTCTTATTCACTGTAAAAGAATCATCAGTAATGATTTAATGAAAAGTAATTAACTAACATGATGGGGCATGTTAAATTATTGAATATTAAATAAATATAACCTATCTAATAGTTTAAGTTTTAAATATGAGATGGCTATACATCTAATAACTATTTTTGAATCATAAGATTTAAAATAATAATACGTGGATGAACATATATATATATATATATATATCATTTCTTTCTATAAAAGCTCATTGAGTACGTAAAATATCCTTAATTATACCCAATTTAGAAGACACATAACAATTAGATGAAATATGGGGTCCATTTAGATTTGAAGGGTCTGGTGATTTATCATTTTTTCTTTGAAATCATTATGATTTTTGAAGAGGAGATAATAATTATTATTATCTAAAGAACTTTAGTATTATTAAAGTTCAAACTGACATGACAATGTATACAAATATATATAATTACTATTACAATCTGATATGAATATCTTTATTGTTTAATTTATACACTAAAGTAATAACCACTAAAGTACACATGGCACTCTCTCGTTCATTTGGTTTCTCTCCCAAATCACAATTAAATTGTATTCAAATTTATTTTATATCATTAATGCTAAATTAAATAAATTATTAACTATTAAATTATTATAAATTGTCAATCAATAATTCAATATATTACAATATTAACTTACTTTCTTAATGTTGAAATAGAAAAAGAAATATTATTTATTATTTTATTCATTAATATTGTTTCATTTATTACATATAATAAAATTAAAATATTTTTGAAACAAATCAAATTTGAGAAGATTTAATTTTAAGTGCACTCACAATTTTATCTTAATTGTAAAAATACAATATCAATTATTTTAAATGCATACAGTAAAGTTCTATGTATATAATCATTAAAGATTGAAAAAAATATATTCCACACATATCTTGAATAAGAAAATTATGTATATAAATTGACAATACAACACGTAGTTAAATATATATGTGTATTACAAATTTTGCTAAAACAAAATCATAAAATCAGTAAAAGAAAATGTTATTCGATAAAAATCATTTTTGATTATCATATTCTCCAAATTATTATTTTTTACTCAAAATATATTACATTTAATTTTAATTTCTTAAAAATATTTATTTTAAAAATTCCCGTATATCACACGAGCTTTATACTAGTTATATACATATAAAAATACCTCCAACACCGAAATCAGAATTAAAGTTGAAAAAAGAAAAGGAAAAGAAATATAGGACAATGTACCATAAAGTAATAGATAAACTCCACTTTCTCTATAATGAATGGATGAGGAGATATTTGTTTTTTTAAGGAAAGATGAGGAGTATTTAAAGATATCGGAAAGAAGATGGAACTTTTCAGCAATATAATAAAATAATATCTCCATATTGTCAAATACAAAATAGAAGTAGATATTAGAAAACGAAGCAAGTTGGGCCATTATCATTCGTGGGCCCATTGGGCTTTACAGTATCTGTATAAAGTGACCCGACCCATTAACGAATAATTCCATGACAATATTTTTGATCAGAAAAATGGGTGAAGTATGATCAAGGATGAAAATATCGCGAAATATCGCGGATACAAATATTGCGATATGAATATTGGGTGTTAATGTATTTCTTCCTGGGTATCGTGGATATATCGCAAATTATCGCTATCGGTTCAGTGTAGTATAAAATTAGATAGAAATTGGGAAATATCGCGGATATATCGCAAATTATCGCATATATATCAAAATTCGCGATTTTGATTCAAAAAAATTGAAACTTGTGATTTTTTTTTTTGTACTTTGTATTATGTATTTTGTTTGATAGTAGATTTTATGTATCTTAATGTGATAATAGTTTATAATATAAAGTTTATATTATACATAACTATACATAAAACTTTATAGTTCTATTTTATGTGAAAATTTACTAATACATAAAACTATTATTATGTATTATATATTATTACTGATAATAATATGTATTTTAATGTGATTTTTAGTTGATACATAGTTTTAATAGGATTTTTTTTACTTTGTATTATCAAAGATACATATTATCTAAGAAAACATTATCCCAGTATTATGTATTGTATTAAATTGATTTTTGTATTATGTATTGTATCATGTAATTTTAGTAATTTTGTATTGTATTATGTAATATATTGTCAGTTTTTTTATTATTCAGTACAGTATTTATAAAATTTATTATCTATATGTTAGTTTTAAATATATTATTTTATTGTGATTTTGGGTGGAATATATGTGTAATAATATATTAAAATAATCCCTAAAATTTCATATTAAATTTCCAAAAATTTAATAAGATATCCGTCATTTTCCAAATTTTTTGCGATATCGATATATCTATCGATATATCCGTAAAATTAAGGTTGCGGTATCGATATTTTCATCCTTGAGTATGATTGGATAAGACGTGTTAGAATTAAAATAAAATAAATATTAAGAGGAAATGAGAGAAAAATCTTATGAGGAAAGACAATGAGAACCAAATATAGTCTCAGAGGGCTTGTGTATGTACATATATCAAAAGAGTTGAAAGGATTAAAATTCACCAAAAATCTCACCCTGGATTAGTTCTTTGTGTATCATAACTGCATTGTAGAGTTTTTTCTTAACAACAATCAACATACAATTACTACATTGGACTCTCAGACATCTTGACAGCTGTCTCCATGCTGGATTGTACCTTGTGCAACGCCAGTTAGTCTCGTTTATCAGCCTCGTTAGAGTCTACAACAGATGAAGATGGTGAGGATACTGTCTTCCCCTTAATACCGGATGACACTGGATCCGCTTTTGTCTCACTGCTTGATGCTTGCAGAAGCTGAAGCTGGCGTTGCAGTAACTGCCCAAAGTGTCGAGAATTTAAGAAAAGGTATATGGAAAAGAATTTTCAGCTGTTAACTGGCCTACTCGAAGAAATTAAGAGGCTCTAATCATGGAATAAGATCTGCTTTGCATAGACACCATGTAACATAAACCCATCCTTCACCTTTGTTTTCGTGAAAGTTTAACCAAATTCATTAAAAACTATTTTAAGGGCCTGAGAATTTCAAGAAATTACCTCAATCTGGTGCTCAATTAGTTTCACTTGTAAATCCAGTTGAGAGCCTGATGCGCTCCCTGCTCCAAATTGTGACTGCAGAAAGGCCATGTTGTCAAGTTGATTTTGTTGAGACAATTCATTCACAGCTCCATCACCACTGTTGTTTCCAGAATGTCCAAATGTGTTAGGATGTAAGGTATATCCAGGTGACCTGCAAAGTCGGGCATATTTAATGCAACTTATCGATATCTCCTCGTCACGTGAGAAAAAAACAATTGAAAAAAAATGCATGCAACACGTGTATAAGAGCTACTTTCCAAAAGCAAAGTGTCGTCAACTACAAAACAATGTATAATATCTCAAACGACAGAATCTAGGGAATCCTGGAAGCCTAAAACTCGAGGAAAACATGAAGTTTCAATACCCAGTTTCCATCATGAAGCAACACCATACACAAGAAGCTCATGAGCAGAAATTACGGAATAATAAATGGTAGAAAAGGTTCATACCACAAAAGAGTACTTGGAGAAGGATAAACAAAAGATTTTCCATATATAGCTGCAGCAGAAGCAGCAGCTTGGAGCCTAGCCTGATGCTGACTGACAGTATTATTTGCCGCACTACCACCACCAACAGAGCCTTGAGACGATGTACCAGGAGTACTAGCTCCTGTGTCCAAAAAATACTGTTAGTCAACTGACTTGTAAAAATTAACAATGATACTGCTTAATACAATCAGAACCAACATGGGGTCAACTTTACTATTTTATATTCCATATTAGCAAGCTTGACTCAATTCGAATGGCAATACTGAGAAATACTGCAAAACAATTACACACAACATAATATAAGCTTAAACAAATAAGTAGAACATCATACCTTGCTGATGACCGTCAGCCCTTGATCCAGTAGTTGTTGTTCCATTTTCAGGTGGTACTACAGGCGCTCTGCAAGTAGGGCATGTATTCTGCCTTTCTAACCATGACCTGAGGCAGTGAACATGAAAAAGATGTCCACATATAAGTTTCTTTGCCGTGGTCATCTCTTCTCGGCATATAATGCAGGTCACATCATTTCTGCACAGATAAAAAAATAACCAAAAATGTTAATATAATTATTAGTAGAAAAAAAAAAGCTACTTGTTTAAAGTGAGGAAAAGCTGCTTACGAGTTGAGCTCTTCAGATGTTGCATCTGGGAAACGATCATTCATATTAGAAGTAATCTTCCGATAGCGTATATAATCAGCCACTCGGATTTTAAAGTTACGGAAAGTCTCATACAGCTCCCGGATCAAGTGAAGAGGCACACCATAATTCCTGATGAAAAAAATTAGCAAATAATTATATCACACTTGAACAATTGTGAAGTGAAAATGAATTAAGAAAAAGTGAAGTTGATGAATGGAATCAGATGAGTACAAGGTATATGTACTGATGAACCATGTTAATGCTTTGAGCCACAGAATGAATACATAATATGTCGCAACAGCAATAAATATAAAACTTATGCTTTTCTGCACCAATCAATTTTCTATGGCATAATGCTAACACTAAAATATCATGTAATTCAGTGGAAAAATGAAGCCGCAGAAGTATTAAACACTGAAATTAACATCTCTCTAAAGAAAAAGATGTCGTATAGAAGTAACAAAGCACCTGACTATGAGCAAAGATAAAGCTAAATACTTTCTATTATTGTAAAGATGCGTACGCAAACCTCCCAAGGAATAAATATGCAGGTGTAGACATGTAGCTTTTTGCATTATCAGAACAAGAGGTACTCCAATCCACATAAAAGGACTAAGTTGAGAGGTTGCTTACACAAAAATAACGAGGAAGAAACACATATACATAGTCAAATGGAGCAAGTCCCGGATGAGCTCCAAGTAAAAGGTGTAAACAGCCTTCTTTTCCCATTGTCCTTCCATAAGCATGTCACTGACGTAGAATATGTACTTCACAAAAGTTGCTACAGTTGTTGTGGCCAATATCATATATCTGAAAAAGGGAAATATACCATAATAGTAAATATTAGAAAAAAAAAAAAACCAAAAGAATAAATAACTTATGATACACAGAACTTACTCAAAAGCAAAGAAAAGCGAAACTGAGGCCTGTCTGGTTTCTAACAAATACTTGATTGAGTTGTAGAGAAAGGTACAGTCAATAAGGAGAAGGAATCCCATGAAAGATACGATGCGAATATGAGATAGCTTGGGAACAGATGGAGTCGTTTCAATGTATTCAACTCTCTTTTGGGCCAACCAATGCAAGGCCTTGATCAAAAGTAAGGCAGTGACCATTGCAATAAATGTAACTGAAAAATCTTGTCTGAAAATAGTGATTGCAAACAGTATTTCCATGACCTCACGCCACGACTGCTCATTCAGCCTTTCGACTTCCGCTTCTCGCAATGAGCCGAGGAAGATTTTCTTAGTTAATTGCCACAAAATACACATGACAACCAGTCCCATATTCAAAAGCAACACCAAACTGATCTTTGAAGTTGACAAGTAAACCATTGCAGGATAAAACTGGCCTCTACTACTAAATGCATGATATATAACAGCCAATGTAGCTATTAAGCTAAGCCCAGCATAGGTTTGCAGCTTCATCATTTTACTTTGTTCCCTGTTGATCACATTCAAATGGTTAAGTTAGAAAGATATCAGATATAATTAATCCAACAAATTCTTCTCCAGTCAGCATCAGATTTCTACTAACAAAATTCTTTACCAATGAATGAAATATCAATAGAAATACAAATGTTGACTAATGAAGACAGATATCACAGCAAGCCCTAAAATTTCACTCCATCAAACAAACTGGGAAAAATCATTACATCGAATACAGCTTCGAACTCCAAAACAAAGAGCTTTTTGGACAAAATAGAGTCCATCAATTTCATCGATCAATAAGAATTTCGATAAATACATAGAAACAGCAATGTCTGTGGATTATTTTGACTATCTCAGCACCTAATTACTAATATCAAGTACTAAATAGAAGAAAGAAGTAAATCAACATTATGTCTTGGAAAAAGAAGGGAATTTTGAATAATAAACCATGATAAATTGAAACATCGACCTCCAGATTTCGAGGAGACGAAAAAATAAAAATGAGAGGCATGATCACCGATGAATACCACGGATCTTGACATCTTGCGCAGAAAAATAAAATAAAATAAAATAAGAAACGAGAAGCAAGAAGTAATGGAAGCAACGAAAAGAAGAGAAGAAGACGAAAGAGGAAATACCAGGAGAACGGAGGTGGTTGAGCCGTACAGAAGTCGCCGCGCCGCCGATAAGTCGGTCGTTTGCGGGTTAAATTAGGAAGAAAATGCCAAATAGTATGAGAACGATGAAGTAAGAATATTTTTCTTTTTTTTTTTAGCTTTATATATATATATAATTTTTTTTATTGAAGAAAATATATATTCTTAAATAATCAGTCTTAAAAATGATCGTTTCGAAAATTGAAACTGATTGAGAAGAAAAGGAAAGCAAGGAGTCAATTACGGTCAATTTACTGTGTGATTAAACACGAATTTTCGTTTTCATTAAAAAAAAACATGAATTTTCATAAACTTATTATTTTAACAAGAATTTTTAAATTTAACAAAATAATTAATGAATTTTATGTTATTTTGCACTTGGATCATGGTCAATTTTGTGATGAAAATTCAATCAAACGAAATTAATAACCACATTTTCTTCTTCACCAACCTAAAAAAAAAAATTACTCCCTCCATTTCAAAATAAATTTTGTTGTAGCAAAAAAATAAAATTATCCTAAAATAAATGTTATTATACGATTTCAAAATATATTTATCTTTAATTAACCAAAAAATACCATCATTTACTTCTATCAAATTAAATATTTTATCTTTAATTAACCAAAAAATACCATCATTTACTTCTATCAAATTAAATGTATTAAAACAGACAATTAAAAAAGAAAAAAAAACTATATCCATAATTATATTTATATAGGGTACAGAACAAATTTTTTATCATCATCACTAATCTGAATGAAAAAAATTAAAACTAAATATATTTTGAGAAAAAATAGGAAGAAATTTAATTTTTTCATAGGGTGTAAAATTTAATTTGTGAAGGATTTTGTGTCTTTATTTCGATCTTATCTGACTGTAAAATATGATAGACATTTTGTTTACTTTTCATTATTTAATTTTTCACTTGTATGATTTGAATTTTAAATAAAACCTAAAAAAAAAGGTGCCGTTAATGGATATCAATTCATGTCCTATTTGGGCCGAAGCCTAAAGCAACCTCTGACCCGATCCATTACTTAGGAAAAAATGGCCCATTTTAACACTAAACCTCCGAAAACCCTCTGCTCTTTCCCTGTACTTCACCATGCTTTCTCGCTTCATCCCCAAATGTTCCCAATTTCATCGGTTACTAACCCTAACTCGCTCACCAACTCACCTCTTTAACTCAAAACCCATCCCACCAAATCCCATATTTGCAAACCGTAACCATTATTTCTTACCCCAAATTCCTCATTGTTCTTTTTTCTCCACCAAAGGGAAAAATGGAGGCGACGATCCAGCTACCTCAACTACCGATTTGTGGAAAATGTCCTCTGAAGCTGACGATGACATTGATTCAGTGTTTTCGGCAGGACCTAGAGAAATTGACGATCAAAACGGTGACTTAGTGAAAAATGGTGATGGTAAAATGGGTGATGTATTTGGTGCTAGTGAATGGAAACATTCGGGTGGTGATATTTTTGGTGGAGGGGAAGGGAGTGTTGGTGGTGGGGGTGGGGTTGAGGAGGAAGTGGAAGGTCAAGATTTTGAGCCGTGGAGTTTCGGCGAGGGGAAGGAAGAAGGACCTGCGGAGGATGTGTTTGGTGTCGAAGGGGATGGTGAAGTAATGGGACTCAGTGATTTAGAAGATGGATTAGGGGAGGGGATTGGGAAGAGTGAGCAGGATTTGCAGCTTGAATCGGAGGAGAAAGAGTTTACTGCTGTTCTTAAGGGTAGGTTGTTTATCCCATTTTAGATGGTTCTTTTAATCATTTTGATCGATATTATATTAATTATCATTTTTTATTTGATATTGGTATTTGTGTTGTTTTAAGTGAGCAGATATTAGATAAATTTGGTAGTTAGATTAATTACCTTGTGTGAAATGCTGCGATTTACTCCTGATTATAACAAAATGTTTGGACTATGCTTTTATTTGAGGCATGTTTGAGTGCATAGAGGAGTACTATATAGAGTATGTGCACTTTGCTAAAGGTTTTTTTTTTTTTTTTCCACTTAGGAAATGATTAAGAAAATAGGGAACTTTGGGGATGTGAATGAGATGATAGCTTGACTTACTGATGTTCTGCTTCTGTTTTGTTATAACTGGTTAACCACTGAATGCTGAATTATACTAATTATGCTGGTTTTTATCAATCCGCTTGCTTGATTAAGCTTGTTCACATCAAGAAATCAATATTTCTATATTGAGTTGGTCGTTGAAAGGAGTGAGCATCTGTGGTTAGGATGATTATTGACTTTTTGGAGAGCTATATTATGTCATCAACGCAATATGGCGGATTCCTACTGTTCCTTCTCTTTATATCCAATTTCCATTTAAATCTTGAATGACCAACCTACATCTGCCACTGATATTTGTGACTCATTATCTATCTGAAGTACTGAGTTCAGTTCTTATTTTTCCGAACTTTAGAAAAAAGGAGGATTTTCCTGAAATATGTCGGAACTTATTGGAATTGCAAGTGATTAAATGTTTCCAAGCAAAATCCATGAATGTACTTTGAGGCACCCAGGTAGAAAACTATGAAGAAATTCTTGATAAAACACTTGAACTTGAATTTCCTGTTGCGATCTCATGAGAAATTACTTGAATTTACTCATAGTTTGGTACTCAGTAAGTCAGAACCCTAAAAAAATTATCTGTGGTTTCCTTGTTCATTTGTGCTAAAAGATTCTGCTCAGCCTTCTAATCTACCCTAGTAATTGTCTGCCTTTTACATGTTGAGGTTCTTCCTACCGTCGCTTAATCTTGATATTTCTTCAGAAAGATGAATGTCTTTGACTCGAAAATGTTTTTCAAGGGGCAACATTATCTATTTTTTTAATCACAGGTCATCCACAGAGAAGTCATTTTGAAATCTATTCATTATTTTATAATTTTTTCAGGTCAAGATCGTGTATTTGGCGATCTTATAGCTTCATCTGGAATAACAGACGAGATGCTAGACAGTTTAATTGCGTTGAAGGACTTTGAAGGCATTCAAGGACTCCCTCCTTTGTCTGAAATAGAAGACAAGCGTTATGAAAAAAATGCTAAAAAATCCGGCAGAGCTGAAATGGAGCGCCTAAAACAGGAGGAGGCTGCCAAGGCACGTGTCAGAAAAGTAGATGAGAAGGGAAGGTCTTATGGAACAGGAAAAAGAAAATGCAGCATTGCTCGTGTTTGGCTTCAGCCCGGCGATGGAAGATTTTTGGTGAACGACAAAGAGTTTGATGTATATTTCCCAATGCTCGATCACCGGGCTGCTCTTCTTCGGCCTTTCTCTGAAACAAAAACATTGGGCATGTGGAATGTCAGTTGTACTGTTAAAGGAGGTGGCACCTCAGGTGAGCATTAGCTTTCAACTGAAGATCCTAGTTTAGTTCATTGCTTTGCATTTTAAATTATGAAAATGGGAGAAGAGTTCACGGGGATAATGTTTTCTCAGAGTAGGGAATGCTACCAAAAAACTGAACTTATAGCAAGAGTTTTGAAGCTGCATTAAAGATCTGATATTGACTTATTCTTTTAAATGCCAGATGCTATTTTTATCCTTGACGTCTTTTCCTCAGATTGATAAAATCTTGTTGGCAAAGTATCCTGTTCTGCAAACCCTAATAAGTATTCACAAACTTCTAGGCTGACTTTTTATGTTAAGAAATTACTCAAGTATGTTTCAATTTAGACAAGTCTCATTTTGGTATCAGTTTGGTCGGTTAATCAAAATTGTGCCCACCCTAATTATATGCAGCCTTCTGGTCATATATTCCTCCTTTAAGAATTTTTTATTTGTTGATTGTCTAAAATATTGTTACTTCCAAACTACTATTTTCATGGGAAAGGTAAGGAACAATTTCCATGAGGATATGATTGTTTTTTTAATCTTTGGAGAGTTCTGCCTCATGGTGATTCATATAATTTTCCTCATACTTTCCTCGAATTTCCCCTTTTGCCCTCAGTAGCCATGTTCCTTTCGCAGCTACTATAGCTAATCAATCTGCTTTCATTCTGGCATGACTGTAAAGTGTTTATTTTCCCCAGTTGCCTGCATGATAAGATTGTCAGCTGTTAAGATCTTTAGAGCTGTATGGTCTACAAATTTGGAGGTTCTCAATCGGATAGGAATGATGTTCTCATTATCTATAAAGTCAAAATGCAATTGAATCTGACATTGGAGTTTGCCCAAGGATCATTGGTCTTTCAAATGTCATCTTTAAATGAAAAATATGATGTTTGTATTAGAAAACTATCCGTTTGGCTAGCCATATACATTATTTTCTTTTGGCTCTAAATTACTAATTTTATGATAGATTAACCCATCAATGAACCTTGCAGGTCAAGTTGGAGCTATCCGTTTAGGCATTAGCAGAGCACTGCAGAACTGGGAACCAGGATTGCGTCCTCCTCTAAAACAAGGTTCAATTTCTGGTTTCTTGATTATTTTTGTTTCTTAAATAAGACTATATGCACATATTGATATTCTTTAAACCCAAATCGGTCGTGCTAAAATTAAAGCTAAACGTCATTGATCATCTTCCAATGCAACCACATTCAAGAGACCGAGATATTTGCTTCTAATCCGTTATTTGATGTCTTTTCAGCTGGTTTTCTCACGAGAGACTCGAGAATTGTGGAAAGGAAAAAACCTGGTAAAGCGAAAGCAAGGAAAAGCTTCCAATGGGTCAAACGTTAACTTTTTCGCACTCTTCACCTATGCCCAGTATACAGCATTGCTAGTCCTCTTCTTCCTTGCGATACAGAGCTCAGTTAGTCTCTTCACTAATACAGCATGTAGTCTGCCTTTTGCTCAAGTATGTGCTTTTAATACAAACATCATTGTTTTGCTTTGTTTTGTTTATCATTGACTGCATTGATGCGATTATGCCAAGAACGAACGATTTAGCAAATAATTGCGATGATCTCATTTTTCACAAATGAATTTTGAAAAAGTAGTAGTACCTAGGGCAAAGTATTCAATGTCTAATTTTTGCTAAAGCAATGTTGAGACTATCATTATCCTGCTTCATTGTACATAAACAGTTACTATTAAAACATGAGCAGGAAGTGGAGGAGTAAAGCTCACAAATCACACAATACTTTGGGTTTTTGAAAATGAGTTCGGTTCGTGGATACTGGAGTTTTATATTCGTAAGACGTTTCTCATGAGGTTTTGTATTATCTGAAGGTTGTTTTTCTTCTTTCAAATGCAAAAATATATTTTCAATGTAGTTGAAAAGATTTTTTGTGACAAAATTTTAACTTGTCCGAATACCACCAACTATAGTTTAAAGATCAACTGATGCGTTATCTATGTGTTACACGTATAACTCTATTTACAATAAAACAACGATTGATCATGAGATATTTCTCTGCTCATAAGAGGGTGCCCGTGGAATAAATATTAAAAATATAAAATACAGCTAGTTGAAAATTAAGAATTAATTATTTTTTATGATTGGGAATAAATTTAGATGAAAAGTTGGATTATGGCTAAAAAGGTGAAAAGGTAGATAATTAAAAATAAAATAGACTATTTTTTACACATATTAATTTTTTGGTTTAAAGAAATTATTTTATTAATTGAACTTTTAAGATTATTTGATCAATTTTTACATTTGTAAATTTATTAATAATATTTTTCTGGATATATTATAAATTTTCAAAACGTTGTTTATGAAACGAATAGTCAAGCCTACAATAAATATCCAAATTCACACACATTCAAATCAGTGAACATTCTCAAGTCTCCACCCACAAAAATACTCATTTTAGATTTTATATTTTATTATCAAAAATGCAATGTGTGTCAAATTAAAGATTGAGAAAAATAGGGTAAATTTTATAAATTATGCTTCAAATAAAAAAAGTTAGTGATATAGGGATGGCAGTGGGGCGGGATTCCCCGTTCCCCGCAGGGATCTGCCCCGAACGGGGCTAGGAATCCCCGAAATGCACCCCGTGGGGACGGGGCAAAAATTTTCCCCGATTGGCAGGGCGGGGACGGGGATTGTGTTCCCCACCCCGCGGGGCCCCGAAAATATTATATATATATATATATATTTATTTATATTTAATATAATATAATTAATTATTATAAAAAATAAATTTCATTTTAATTATATATATAAACTATATATTAATATATTTTTAAAATATTATAATTAAATGAATATAAAAAATTAATTATATAGAGATTGAAATGTTGAGTGCATTAAAGTATTGAACAATGATGGAAATTAATGAAAATGTATTAAAATAATTTATCTTTGTGTTTTAACTAATTTTATTAAATTATACTTTCATCTTTTATTTGGATTTTGAGTCTTTTTTTTTTAATATTTGAGTTGTATGAATTATTTTTGTATATTAATTAAATTTAAAAAAAAAAAAGACGGGGCGGGCACGGAGGGAAAATTTTCCCCGATTCGTTGGCGGGGACAGGGATGGGGATTGCTCCCCCGGCCCCACCCCACCCCGTTGCCATCCCTATTAGTGAACCATGGAAAAAGAAAAAAGCATTTGACATGTCTTAAAATCGTGCTTTTGGAGAAAAATAGTTAAAAGAAAAGGAAAAAGAAAAGAATGAGCATAGCGCGCACGAGTTGGGGCACTGCGTCGTTTAGACGCGAATACCCAAAAGGATCATATCCGTCAAGGGGCAATCCTACGGCGGAGAAGCGAAGTTGCATTTGCGATTGATAAAAACCCTAAAATCTCCCTGTGCAAACATAGCCTACGTATAAAAAGCCCATTTCAGAGCTCCTCCGCCTCGGCTACCTGCTTCACTAGGTTTACCATATTTCTGATTGAATTGAATTTTGGCGGTGAGAATGTCTGACGAGGAGCATCAATTCGAGTCCAAGGCCGACGCCGGAGCTTCCAAGACCTATCCCCAGCAAGCTGGTACTATCCGTAAGAACGGTTACATTGTTATCAAAGGCCGTCCTTGCAAGGTTTCATCTCTCTCTCTACTTTTTTTGTCCTGCAATATTTGCTTTGTTTCCAGATCTGGATAAATTTGCTGTTAGATGCTTCGTTTTTTTTTTCTTTTGATAAGTTCCTTTTCTTTTTGGTTGTTGGATATATAGGGTTATTATATGAATTTTATTTGTTTGTTTGATTGAATTAAGTGTGACTTCAATAGCACCTGGCTTTCAGAGTTTAGTCTGAATCTGAATTCTGATGTTGGTTATGTATGCTGATTTCTGGTTGTTATATAGTCTAATTAAGCTTGATAGATATGTCGTCACTGATGTTTTTTTAGTAATTTAATTTGCACAACTATATTAGGTCATGTTTTTATGTTTTCAAATATAAAATGTCCCCCCTAAAATCAGGGTTCCTGTTGGGGCTGATTGTTCTTGTATTATATTAGATTTGGGGCAAAATCAACAATAATCAATCGTTTTATAGTAATATACATTTAAAGTTATCTATGGTATCAACAAACTTTTTAAAAGTAGTATAAGGACACTCTGCATCTGCCTAAATCTTAAGAGAAAGTTATTTCAAGAAAACGAATGGAGAAAGCTCTTTAGATTAGTTTTGAACAAAAGTTGTTGCTGAAAACCAGAGTAGTGTGTTTTGCCATCCGTCAATTTAAAGTTTTTCATTTTTCTCAAAATAAATGAGAAAGCTCCCTAGCAATAGTGTCGATGTGAGGACTGATTTCTTGCTGTGAACCAGATTAATGTGTTACTATTTGGTAATTTTAATATGCTGCACATTTTTGAAATAGTTAGCTAGTGTGAGCTGAGTAAATGTATTGGGCATGGATGTGTTTTTATATGTTTGAGTAGCCTGTTTTATGTATTGTGGGTGACCTATGTGAGCTCAATTTGTGCTGATAACCTTATTTTACAGGTTGTTGAAGTTTCAACCTCCAAAACCGGAAAGCACGGTCACGCCAAATGTCATTTTGTTGCCATCGATATCTTCACCTCCAAGAAGCTGGAAGATATTGTCCCTTCTTCCCACAATTGTGATGTATGCATACAATTGCTCACTTTATGCTTTATTTATCGTTTTTATTTGCTTCTGTTTATGTTGTTTATTTAACTTTATGCTTTATTTATCTTTTTTATTTGCTTCTGTTTATGTTGTTTATTTAGTGGATGATGACTAGGTATTTTTTGTTGAATTGTAGGTTCCACATGTCAATCGTACTGATTACCAGCTCATTGACATCTCTGAGGATGGATTTGTATGTTTACAATTCTCTTGTACAATTTTTGTTTTGCAAGTTTATTTTGCGTGTTAACAATGTATGGTGAATTTTGTGTTAACAATGTATGGTGAATTTTAAATAGGTGAGTCTGCTGACTGAGAATGGCAACACTAAGGATGATCTCAGGCTTCCAACTGATGACTCTCTGCTTTCACAGGTTAGATACATCTCAACCTTTCCCATTGGTTATTGAATGATAAATTTCACTCCACATTTTGACGACATCTTGATTTTCTGAAATATTACAGATCAAAGATGGGTTTGGTGAAGGGAAAGACCTGGTTGTGAGTGTTATGTCTGCAATGGGTGAAGAGCAGATTTGTGGCCTCAAGGATATTGGTCCTAAGTAAGTGTGGTTTTGAAATGGAGTGTGATGGTTTTAAACTTCAAATGGGTAGACATTATATTAATAGATTAGCAAAGGATTTTGGAGGAATTTGGGCCATCTTAGTGTACTTTTATGTGTGTTTGGATTCTGTTTCTTGTGATGTTTTTAAATTATTGATTGAATTTTGATTTTGGAGCAATCATCGTATCAGTTTTAATTCTATATGAATGTTGTAGTGATATTCTGTCTCATTTTACTTTTTTTTTGTTTTTATATCCAAATTCCAACTGAACTGCTACTAACATCTCATGGGAAATATATTCCTTGTTATTTTATTTCATCAATTTTTGCTTTACAGTATAAATATATATAATTTTTAATTTTTTCTTTCTTTTTGGTAAGGTCCAAATTTTTATTACTTAAAATATTTTGAAGAATTTTGTGTTCATGTTTTTGTAATTTTATAGGTACTCTTATTATAATTAAAAAAAATCTCCATAATATTATAAATGCTGTTTCTATAATTGACTCATTCTTGATGTATTCAAGACTCGATTTTTTCTTACATGGAAAAGCAAAAAAAATATTATATATGAATAATAATTGTAGATGAAAATTGGACATATAAAGACAATGAAGAGAACAGTTTACAAGATGCTTCATCAAATGAGGAAAATGTCGATAAAAACAATATCCACTTTTTTGTTATGTATTTGAATAGTGTACGTCTTTCTAATCTAATAATCTGACGTGCCGTGCACGTACATTCTCTGTCGTGCTATCATTGCCTTATCATATGTACCATATCATCAATTAATCCTTTTTTTTCTTTTCCATTTTTTCTTATACAATTTACAATTATTATTTTTAATTTTTAATTTTTTTTTTTCAAGGGAAGGCAAGATTTCAAGATCACCAATTCTAAGATAGAAGTAAATTCCTCTCAACTACAAAGATATATTATAACATGATGGTAGTGACTTTTCTTTTGAACTTATCTAGTTATGAAGAGGAATCGATCAAATGAAGACAAATATTTGTTGGCAAAAATAACTAAAAGGGTAAAATAGTCATTTCAGATCCAAACAAATCTTAATCGAAGCTCCAATCGTGCTGAGTAGTAGCCAAGATGCAAGCTAGGTCATCCAGATCCACACCCCCTACAATGTCAACACCATCCTTTCATTATCCAATGCATAATTATAATATTATCATCAATGTTATAGTGAGTGAATTATACCCTTTTTCGTCTTGATATAAGAGTCGATATTTAAAGAAAAAAACCGAGTCATATCTCAAAAATCATGTTAGTTTTGAAATGAAAATAATGTAATATCATTAACTGTATATTGGATGGATATTAATCCATAACATCAAAAGTCAATTCTCGAAAATGATAAAAATGCGACTTCTTAAAAATTCCACTTGAAAGTTATTGAAAATAAAATTTCACTGAATATATTTTATAATATTAAAGAACACTTAAAAAAAACATTTAATAAAAACTTCATTCTTAAATCAACTTTCATTTTTGAATTATTTCCATATGATACTACTGTTTAATAAAATTTATTGAATTTAGTAATAATGTATGCACTGGTGGTATGGAGTCAATGTGCTTATTAATTTCTGTTGTCGGTTGAAACTAACATATTTGTTTTTTTTTCCTTTTTTTTTAAATAAAAGATTAAAGCACATCTGTATCCTACATACGTGGGCGATTTTCAACTTAGCTCTCGAAGTTCCTATATTTAGTTTTTTTTCGTCATGAGAAATTATAACTGAGTATAATAGTTATAAATAAAAAAAAAAAAACTAAAAACAAGTTGAAATTTGGAAGGGTGTCTTTGTATTTCAATAGAATAATTTACTAGTTTTGTATACAAAAAAAAACTGAGCATATATTAAACAAGAATATTTTATATTTAAACTAGATAAACAACAGTTGATAATAATATATATATTTATATATAAATGGGATTTAATCCTTTAGTTGAGCCCATTATACATAGTTTATCTAATGTAACTTGACTCTTCGACATTAATTGTAGGCTACTTTGTTAAAATAAAACAAAAAAAAAAAATTAGAAACCCATATCCTCTAAATTTTACTATAGATTATGTTGTTTATATATGACAATCACTTGAAATTGTTATTTTGCAAACTAAGAATTATCAAATTTATGTAAGAAGTTATTATAGTAGATTCAGTGTCAATTGATCTAAAGATTGCAATAATACATAAAAATTCATATAAAATCATCTTATAAATATAATTTCGTAAGATGGAATTTAACTATATTCAATCTAAATATTTTTTCACATTTCAATTTAAGTTTTGTGAGTGATAAAATACGAATCGGACTTATTTTATAAGATTAGATTGATAAGATGATTTCATAATAATCATATTACAAAAATATATATATATGTGTATAATTGTATATATAAGAATTAAGATTTGCACTAAATATACAAAGTTAAAAAAATAAAATTAAAAAAAAAAAGATTTGCTCAGCGCCGGAAAATAGAAAGTATAGAAGAAGCAGAATGGAGACGACTTTCAGAAATTAGAAACTGAAAATCACGAAATCGAAAGTCAAAGTGTGGCTAAATCCAATGGCTGAGAATAAGCCTCCACCACCACCATCATCATCTAAACCTCCGCCGACGATCACTCTGCCGCCCAGGACTTCGATTGATAATTTCTTTACAGGCGGCCAGGGTGCGAGCCCCGGCCCCATGAGTCTGGTCTCTAGCTTCTTTGCCGAAAATGACCCCGACAATGACTGCCGCTCCTTCTCTCAGCTTCTCGCCGGCGCCATGTCGTCTCCGGCAACTCTTCCACATCTTAGGCGGAATACTGACAGTAGCGGCGGAGGGAGTGGGACTGGAGACTTTAGGTTTCAGCAGAATAGGCCGCTCGGATTAGTGGTGTCGCATCCGCCGGGGACGGTTACTATTCCGCCGGGCTTGAGTCCTGCCAGCTTGCTCGATTCGCCGGATTTTTTTTCGTCGTCGCAGGTAGTTGATTGAGCCTTTTATTTGACTGTTTTTTTTTTTTGTTTGTTGATGGTGAGGCGGCTTTTTACGTTGTTTGTTTGCTGATTCATAATTGATCTGTTTGTTTGGGATCTTAGTTATGAAGCTTTGATACACTTGATTTTGTGGGTTTGGATTAGAAAATGGATTGCTTTTAATGATGAGAGAAAGGGGAAAGGAGCTTTTATTTATTGCTAAAATGTGTACCTTTTGGAGGTAAAAACAGAAACTTGTGATGATTAACATCTTTATAATGATTGTTAGCCATTTACATTGTTTGTGTATTTTTAGAAAGGTTTTTGGTTTGCTTTGGAAGTACTTTAGTTCCCAAAAACAGGAATTACACAATAGACGTATTAATATTTAGTTCATACTTCTCAATAAAACAAAGAGTTTCATGTGATCACTGTGAATCATCTGTGTAATTTCATTTGTGAATAGCATCAAAATCCAATAATGTAAGACCATCTATTTTATTTTGGATAGAAATGGACTGGTAGTGGCTTTTCTGTTGAAGGGGAGTGAGGCAATCCTACAATATGATGATTTTACTGATACAATTTGGAGCATTTTGTCACCGACCTTTAACAAGTTTACGTGTGGCACTCAGCTGCATTCCCCTTATGGTAGCTAAGTCAGCCCTGCTTTGCCTCTTATGGTAGCTAAGTCAGCCCCTCTCTCGAGTAGTGTTGTGTAGCTAAGTCAGCCCTCGCTCGAGTAGTAAAAGAATACAATATAAGAAATATATTACTCAAATGTGGAAGAAATGTTGGATGATTACAAATGAATCCTACCCTACCTATTTATACTAGACCACCTTCATAATGGATGATGGAAATCTATTTGATGGAGAAGCTCTCTGGAAGTCTCCCTAATCTATCTGACCAAATCTACACACCATACTTTCTACACACCATGACAATTTGGTAGGTTATTGACAAGGTTTGTGGACAGCTTTATGTTTCTATAGGTAAAGTCGAATCATACAGATGAAGAGTAACCCTCAGTTATTTTTGGAAAGATATCTATTAGGTTATTTAGGAAGAAGTTTTACTTCTTGTTGTATCCTGGAGTTTATTGTTTCATATTAACGGTTTAATGAATGAATATTTGTTCTTGTTGAAATAAGTTGATTAAGATATATCAGGGATGCTGCAATGTTAGAGTTGCTTACTCATTTCAACTCTAACATTAGTTAGCTACTTTTTCTTGGGGTTTTGATTCTAGGATTTGTAAAAATATATGGGTAGCCAATCATTATTCAGTCATTTATTACACATTTTCTCTTTTTATCCCCTTTGAATTGATTATCATTTATTGAAGAGTGGTGTATGAAGAAAACTAGACCATCAAATCTTGCATATGGGTAAGTGAGAGAATAACCAAGACTTTCTTTGTCCTAATCTTTTAGTCTCTCAATTTTTAGTTGATTCAATTGTCTGAAAAGCCTTGATCTTTATTTACAATAGAATGACTGAAAGACCACCACATTTCCTATGTATACCTAAAGGGTTGCACTTGCACTTCTGGACATATCAGTAATCTTGTCTTTTGGAACTTGGTTAATAACTGCAGTCTTGTTTCTTCTTCTTGTGCTCCCTCATGAGGAGCCTGGTTTATGGCAATTATGCGGAGATTTAGGTGTTGGCAGGTGATCATCCTAAAAAACTGATTGAGTTTATGCTGCAGTTAATTAGTGCTTTTTTTTTTTTTTTTTTAAATTCTCTGAAGAAATGTTTTGTGCTTTAAACTCTTAATTGAGTTTCTGTGTTTTAATTTTAATTCTACGGTTTACTCTTGGGTGACAAAAACAGAGCGAAGTACCATTCGACACCTGCAGGAGCTATGAGGGGAAATCTTGGCTTCTTGTTTCTTCTTAGAAATATTCACCTTTGGATATCTAGGCTGTTTTTCATGATTTCTGGAGAAATAGTTGTTTCTTATTCTAATCTGCTTCTTCATGTCTCAAATTTGTCCTTGATGTGGATATATGTTTCTCTTCTGTCTGATATAGTGATGATATTTGAGGTTATCATTAACAAAAGAGGTTCTTAGGTGTTGATCCATATTGTAAGCCAATAGTCCTGGAGCTCTACCCACTAAATCTTATATTCTACTTCTTTCCTTTGTCATTAAAACATGGGAGATTTTGATCATATTTATAAAGATCTACACCTTGAACCTCTGCTAATTATATCCATAATTATGTAGTGTCTCTTTTTGGAAGTAAGAGTTCCACAGTTATCTTACAAAGTGGCAGGATTTCTTTTCCTTGAAAATGTTGATAAATCCCTGGGCTATCAACTTCCCATATTTTGTTTATACTCATTTGTCGCTTCTGCTTGAAATAGGCCATGTTTGGAATGTCGCATCAACAAATCCTATCCCAGGTAGCTCAGGCTCAGATGCAAATTCAGTACCCATCTTCGTCAGCAGTTCCTGCCTCGTCTCTGTCGCTTTTGCAACCAGTTCCTCCCAATGCGTCTCTGCAACAGCAGATGCTTCCACCTCCTGATCCGAAAATCATGAAAGAGTCGTCTGATGTTTCTCATTCTGATCAGAAATATCAGCCTCCTAACATCACTGTCGATAAACCTACTGATGATGGGTACAATTGGCGGAAGTATGGACAGAAGCAGGTGAAGGGAAGTGAATTCCCTCGAAGCTATTATAAATGTACTCATCCAAATTGTCCCGTGAAGAAGAAAGTCGAACGGTCTCTTGATGGTCAAATAACTGAAATCATATACAAAGGTCAACACAACCATCTCCAACCGAATAAGCGTACAAGAGACACTGGAAACACAAATGGAGCCATGAATCCTCAGGGAAACTCTGAACTTGGGCCCGATGGAAATTACAGGTCTGATGAGGGGGGCCGTTATCTATCAAATACACCGGAAAATGTATCTGTATCAAGTGAAAGTGAGGGAGTGGGAAATGCTGAAAATAGAGTGAACGAAGGAGATGAGGATGAGCCCGAATCAAAAAGAAGGTATATTGTTTCCCATATTACTTCAATCCGATGTTTAGGGTTTCTGATAATTTACAACATGTTGAAACTTTTGCAGGATTGTCGAGGTTCAGAATCCAGAGCAAGCATCATCACATCGCACTGTTACTGAGCCGCGGATCATTGTTCAGACCACCAGTGAGATTGACCTTTTAGACGATGGCTATAGGTGGCGAAAATATGGCCAGAAGGTCGTTAAAGGGAACCCTTATCCGAGGTAATACTCCGTTTCATCAAATATCGGAATTCATTTCCTATGTTATCATCATCTAGACATCTCAGAGATTGTGTTTGAGATTGCAGAAGCTACTACAAATGCACGAGTGCTGGGTGCAATGTCCGTAAGCATGTAGAAAGGGCTGCAAACGACCCAAAAGCTGTCATAACAACGTATGAAGGAAAGCATAACCATGATGTACCAGCTGCTAGGAACAGCAGCCATAGCAATGCTTCACAATTGAGACCTCACAACCCAGTAGTTGAAAGGCCAGTGGCAAATAGAGGGACGGAGTTTGGAAACGAGCAACAAGGTGTGGCCCTTCTTCGGTTTAAAGAAGAACAGATAACATAGCTTTGTAATAAAGCCATTGTGTGCTTCCACGAGGTGCTCTGCTTTGCTTGAGCCATAATTTTCATTCTTGCTATATTCACTTGAGACAAAAATTTAAAAAAAAACAAGGTTATACAAAATGGTGTGAAAACAGAAACTTTGGATTAGGATTGATTGTAAATTTTTATCAACAGGCAGATGTGAGTGTAATGATATTGGTTGTGCATTCTTTCTGTAAATTATTTAATTTTCCTTATATTTTTATTGTGAAGCGCTTGCAAACAATGCACTGATTGGGATGGATCATTGAACCTGCAATCTGAAAAAAAGATTGTTTTGGCTGCCATTATCAATTTTATGCAACTTCCATATTCTCTATATCTTTGATCATTGTTTATTATTAATATTATTATTTTTTGGTGGTTGTTCATGTTCATTGTTGTCTACTGTTTTGGCTGTTCTTCTGAGTGAAATTAAGAGAAAATCCAAGACTTTTTGCCATTAAATTAAAACAGTTATATGTTTTATTATTCATTTTAAATATGTAAAGTTACTTTCCTTTTTTAAAACGACTTGAGGATGTTTGATTGAGTTTATAAACCTTTTCAAACGTATAAAACAAAAAAGGTTATTGTAATTTAAGATTTTCATAAAATAAACTTCAAAAAAAAGGTTGTTTGGCAGCTTTTGTACCACTAATTTGCCCCATTCCTCCTCTTCCGTCCCCACTCTGCGCGAGAGTTGAGACACCATACCCTGTCAACACTCAACAGACCCCTTTTTTTTTTTTTTAATATTCATTCACTTTATAAAATATGATTTTAAATGCATTACAAAATGTTATTTATATTTTTAAGGTGTTGAAACAAGAAACTGCAATCCATGAAAAAATATTATAAGAAAACGCTCGAGAACAAGATAGCTGCAAGCGAACATGGCAGCCTAATAATTTGTTTGGCTCTTGATGAAGATAACTACGAAATCAACTTCAAACTCAGTGAATGTGTTTATCATTTCACCAATGATTTCACCTAAACACAGCTTTCAATATTTGATCATAATATGCACTGAGTTGCGTTTTAACATCACTGCATGGAAACTAAGATAATCTCCATAAATGAAAGAGGCACTAGTAATGAAATATATGATCAAAATCAATGTTTTCATTGCTATCTCAACTGAAGGAAAAGATTCCACAAATCAAACACAAGATAATTAATGAAGTACTTACTATGTAAAATTAAAGACTATAACTTTCATGAGCTTCTCATCTCCTCCTATACAACACCAATTTTACACAAACACCATCTCCAACAACCTATAAGATAGCAACTAAAATAAGCCATATAACATTTTCACAATGTTAATTAATCCACAAACCTCACTGCACCTCAGACGACATAAACGACATGAGGAACCTTCCCATCATCAAACGGCAATCGAATATACTCTTGTGCAAACTCTTCTGCAATATCAAATGCAAGCTCCCCACGCAACGCTTTACAATACATAAACAACACGGCATTCGCAGCCACGCTGTAAAGCATCAAAATCGTCATAAAACCAGTGTAAACAACTATCTGAAAGATGAATGCCCAGCTAACCCACCCCTCCCTGCTCGCTCCATCTGCATTGGGCACCAAAGTGGAACACAACATTCCCAGAAACACTAGCAACAATCCAAACAACATGATCATGGAAAAGGCAACACCTTTCATCCCTTTCAACAAATACGAGCTCCTTTTTAGCGGCTCGAACCCCCATTTCGATTCCACAATGACAATCACATTCATCAAATACCATTCCACTTGCAAGTAAATCATCAAAGCCACAACCAAAGTCGTGATCAAGATCACAAACCCCATAAAGTACACATTATCGTAATCCATATCGACCCCGAACAGGGCGAGCCCGTTATACACCAAAACGGTGAAACCCCCAAAAGCAAAGGAGATCAATCCCACGATTATCTGACTTATAATCACGGTGACGATGAGGGGTAAAAAGGAGAACACAATTGACTTAATTGAGGAAACAAACTTCACGGGCCTACCGTAGAATCCATGGAAGGTGCTGTAGGTGATCGACGCGGTGGCGCAGAGAGAGAAGAGGAAAACGAAGAGTCCGTAGAGAATTGGGAGGAGAAGATGAGATCTGTCGATTGGGGGGAAATCGGGGTCGGGGGTGGAGAAAAAGAAGAGGGATCGGTGGTAGTGAGAGAGACGTGGAGACTGCGCGACGGTAAGGTAAAGGATGAGAGAGAAAGAGAGAGGAAGAAGAAAGAGAACTGATAGGGCCAAGAAATGGCGGGAGTGGGCGTTGATTATGCGCTTGGTTTCCGACAGTACGCCGAGGATGTTTAGGCTATGTGGTGGCATGATTGATTTGCTATCGAAGATTAACAAATTTCTGCGGGTTTCAGAGAGAGAGAGAGAGAGTCGAGAAGACGATGGAATGGAGGGCTGGTTGAGGATTTTGTACGATTCTGGGAAATGCGCTTTATTTATTGATGTCTCACAAGAGAAATTGATGGGAAGTTAGGAACCTAATATTTTAATGTAAAATTTTGGATGAAATAGTAGGTTATTTTATTTTATTTTTTTGAGTTCAAAATGGTAGGTTGTTAAAACCCACTGTTCAATTCTTTGTATGGAGGGACTAAATGCACCGAACAATTTCTAAGCCCATCCCAAATTAATTAATTTTTAATTAAAAAATAAAAAATATTCATTTTATCTTTATGTTTTGCTCTACTAGTTCGTTCGGTCAAGGTAGATGAAAGTTGCCAAACATTCTTCTATGTATTCGGCCAACTAGGGGTTGACTGAACGAAATTGCTCGGGTTCGATCGTTTTTTTATATTTTTTCCTACAATTTTCACACGATTTTCACGCATTTAACAAATTCGTAGGATGTTCGTTATTATGTTGACATTACATTCTTAAAAAAAATTAAAAAATTTAACATAAAAAAAAGAACGAAAAAAATCGATCAAACCGACCATCCTCGTTCGGCTTTGGTTGGCCGAACATGCAAGAGAGCGTTCAACCACCATGGCTGAACACACTATAACATGCTCCTCAAAAAAATTAAAGAAACAACACCAAAGAATAAAAAAAGAGAAAATAAAAATTGCAAAAAAAAAAAAAAAAGATAGGGTTTTGAAAAGATAAATGATAAAATGAGTATTTTTTAATTTTTTAATTTTTTTAATTGAAAATTAATTAAATTGAGGTGGGCTTAGAAGTTGTTGGGTGTCTTTAATCCCTCCCTTCTTTATATGAAAAACTTACCAAATAAATAAATTAAAAATAATTAGAATGGGCTATACATACCAAAAATATACTAAATATATTTTTAAAAACATGTTTTTAATTTTCATACCTTTCATTAAAAAAAAAAAAAAAATAGGGCATGTTTAAAAAATTTTGGGTATGTACATCCTTTTTCAAATTTATTGATTGTCTATTTAAATTTTAAAATGCCATTCATGAATTAAAAGAGGAGTAAAAAGAAAATCAAATTAGGGCTTTTTCACTCTGACTGAAGTTCTATCCTCCCGTGTACCGGGGACGGTGGCGATTCCGGTATAATAGTGACGTAAGCCTTTTTCTTCACTCTTGACATCTTTGTGGAATGTATTTCAAACAGGCAATGTTGATTCAATCTTGGAAAGACAAAAAACACTGGCAGAATATTGATTGAAAGTTCGATCATTTGACTTTCTTCTCTCTTCTGCGTAGCTTAAGAACAACTGATTTTTGTTGATATATGAATATGTAATCTGAGGAGGTTCTATTGTGAGGTAGGTATGCTATGGGTTTCTCGTAGTTTTCTTAGTTGTGTTTTCAGTTTGCTTTGATTACTATTCTAAAGCCCAAACTCCACACCTTTCCTGTTCCTCAGTCTCATCTCTTAGTGGAGGCATTAACCGGTGATCACTCTTACTTTCCACTATTCAACATATGTTTGCTTTGTTTTTTCTTAATTGATGATGTAAGGATGCTATATATTCACCCTTAAGAGATAATGCTTTCCTTCAGATGGAACATGGCATATTTGCACGAATATTTTGTTTGCAAGTGGTATTATGAACTCATAACTATTTTGATTTTTGATGTGTATATGTTTCCACTTGTCTCTCAGAAGTCTTGGTTGGACTAGGTGGTTCTGGTTTGATAACCTAATTTTATCTCATTTTAGGGCTGATATGATGGAAAGTGCACGACGAGAGAAAGTAAGAAAGTATGAAGAATTTGTTGACCGGCGCTTGAAACCAGATCTTGTGCATGCTGTTGCTGAACGGTACTTCTCCGTTTACCCTATATAATTTGAAATATCTTGTTGCTTGCCTTTTTTTTTTTCCCCATTTCATTAATGCATCTAAACTTGTAATTATCATTGATATCTGTACTTGGAAATTAGTGGTCTTGTCAACCACACTTTAAGTTATTGCTCTTGTTTCTGCTTTCTGCATGCTTGATGGCTTTATTTTAGGATTATAATGATTTGTCGTGGAACTTGTTTCACATTATGTGGTTCATGAAACTCATGGGGATTGAATGCTAATAGAACCCCCAAGTTTTTGTGTTGCTGCAATGCTTGCGTCCACATAATTTGTCCCAAAAGGAAGACTCAGAAGATTTGATTTTTTTCTTTGTTATTTTGCAGGGATAAGGTCTTTGAGCAACAGAAGATTTTGTATCCTTTGTGTTCTTTCATTTATTGCATCTTTTGGTGGTTTTTTTTTTTTTATCTTAAAATCAGGCTTTTAGAAATCATTGCTTGATTAGTTGAGCATATAATTGGTAACCTCAGAATGTGCAATTCTGCAAGCTTGATTGTTTTGCCAAGATTTTTTTTATTGTATTTGCTTTTCTTAGCTTGTTTATGGTAGCTCTGATCTGAGGAGAAACATAGAGAACTTGGAGAAGAACAGTGTGACCAGTCTGAAGACTATGGTCAACCTTGGCTCTGAAGTCTATATGCAAGCTGATGTGTATGGATACCTCTCCTTAACTAGTAGTGGTCGTTTAAAAGTTTATATAAGAGAAGAATCTTCTATTGTTATCAAGATAAAGCTGCAGATGCTATACACAATCACATTATAGGAAGCTCACAACATTTATTTTGGTCAAAAGAACCCCAAAATCTGAGAAAGGGGACGTGAATCTGCAACCTTGAAAAACTATTTAAATTGTTTTTCTAGATGGTCCTTTCATTATATGTTAATAGTGGAGAAAGAGATGACTGAAACTTATTAGATATGAAGATTTAATATTCGTAAGGTCCTTAAAATTGGGTCTGAATTGCGTGGTTGATTTGGACTGAAATAGTAATTTAATGTTGGATATGGTTGCTTGTTTCTTCATGTTTTCAGGCCAGATACCCAGCATATATTTGTGGATGTTGGACTTGGATTTCATGTGGAGTTTACGTGGTCTGAAGCTCTAAACTTTATCGCTGTTAGGGAAGAAAAATTATCCAGGTATATTTACTGATATGGTATAGACCCAAAGAGCATAAAGATGTAGCTCTAAGTTTTCTATTTCAGTTCATGCCCCTTTAATGTCCATTTTGGCCTTTAAAGGTTTATTATTTGCTTGACAAGGGATAAACCATGAGATATTAGTGATAAAGTTTAAATAGGATCAACCTTTACTTGAGAAAGGATGTTCTTGGAGTTCTCTTTCTTTTCTTGCATCCATCTATCTCTTTTCTTTGATTTTCTCTTTATGACCTATCGTTTTGAAGCTAATCTGCTTGATGAAACAACGTAAGAAAGCTGAATTTTACTCTGTTTTGTTGTAGGCGAATAGAGGAGTGCACTCGTTTAATTGCATCCATAAAAGCTCAGATTAAGATGGTAAGAATCTGCAGCTTCTTCTTCAATATTCCTACAGCAATGCTCTCACATTCAAAATATACGTCAAGAAAATAACATCTTTATAGCCAATATTTTGATAGGAATGTTTTAATTTTGTTATGAAATGAGAATTTGCAATATATGATGTTTTGAATAATCTTTTCATGACAAATTAATTGGTCAATGCAGGTATGTGAAGGAATAAGAGAGTTACTGCAGCTACCAGTGACTGAGCTCTAGCTTATCTATACTATTAAACACCTACAAATTGTCATCAAATTTTCTTGAAACTTGTATGGAAAATGAAAATCATATTTTTGGTAGTTTAAATCTTATTACAATTTAGAGCCGTTGGAGATTCAAGGTTTTTTAACTTCTTGTCTATAATTATGTGAGCCTTGTTTTTCTTCTTCATCCAAATAAAATGGAATTAGGAAAAGATGTAATAAAAAATATTTGTATTTAAAGTTTGTAGTAGGAACTTGAATTAGATAATAGATATATATATATATGTTTAAGCAATAAATATGTTATTATATAACTATAAACTAATATTTAAAATGATAATATTATAAGATGGGGAAAAAAGTGTATGTGAGATAATCCTCTTGCAACTCTTGATAGCTGGTTTCAAGTCGAACTTCTTATGAAATACATTTCTTACTAAATTAAAATATACGAAAATACGAAATAATGTTGGACCAACAAACAAGTATGGTAAAAGATAAAAAATAAAAACTTTAGTGAGGTTGTTTCATGAATACGATTAATCGATAAAATTTTATTCAATTCATTTCATTTACACGTCATAAACAAAATTCTATTTAATTCATTTCATTTACGCCTCATAAATGACTTCAGAAAATTCCTCAACAAGTAGAGAAATATTTTAGCGATATTAATTGCTAAAGTTGCCAATAACGTGTGCATAGGATACTTAAAAAATGATAAACTACTTAAAAAAAAATTTACAAGTTACCCATAGTTGTTTAAATATAATTTTTTTTCTTTCAATTATTTTTTAAAAAGTTGAAGGTGGTTTTTGTCATTTTCGGAATGATTGTGGCTCTATGTAATATACCTAATCATCTGGAGACTTAAGAGCAAATTATCAAAATTTGGATTTCTATCTTATTTCATTTCGTTCAATTGTTTTCAAACTATACTAAAGTTGCTAGTTACATATGCCGACATTGCACTATATTTAATATACTAGTATTTATGATAACGAAAACCATTAAACGACTTACCATTTATAAATTGATCTTAAAAAATTACCCATAAAAAAATTTGGCCACATATTTAGATGTATCACAAGAATCTTAAATTTGATCATACATTAAAAATGTCCCATATTTATAGAAATTGTAGGAATGCACAAAAAATGTAAATATTACATAATATACATAACATACATAAATACTACATAAATATTCTATAGATAACATACACAAACATTTCTTTTAAATATCACATAATCAATTACATTACAATATTTTTGATTTTTTTTTATTTCATTGAGGATTGTTTGACAAATACATACATAATCAATTGGGTTACAATATTTTTGAATCAAATGATTTTATTGAGGAATTTTTGACTAATGTATATAGCAGTTGCATTGCAATGTTTTTAAATCAGATAATTATATTGAGGATTGTTAGACAAATGTTGAAATAATGATTGCAATAGTTT
Source organism: Scutellaria galericulata (assembly GCA_946896805.1). Classification (NCBI taxonomy): domain Eukaryota; kingdom Viridiplantae; phylum Streptophyta; class Magnoliopsida; order Lamiales; family Lamiaceae; genus Scutellaria; species Scutellaria galericulata. The sequence continues at coordinate 1,796,545 of OX335791.1, read as the reverse complement.
GGAATCAATGAATTTTGTTGATTAACTTTTGAGTAAAATTAGGTAAAATTATTGATTTTGGTATCGTGAAATTGTGTATGTCTAATTTATGATACCAAAATTAGTTTTTGCTATTATAGTACACAATATGTTTTCTTAATCTTTAAAAAAATATAGTATCTTCATATATTTTGTTCAGGTGTCAAGAATCCTAATCAATTGTTAATTATATGTAAGTCCAGCAATTTGAAAAGGTCCAGTCCACTAAACAGGCCAGTAACAATGGACTAACACCTAATCAATTGTTAATTATATGTAAGTCCAGCTTTCCCAGACCAGCAACAATTGAAAAGGCCCAATCCATATCTGAAAAAGACCAGCAACATGACAGTAAAGTATATTCCATATCTGAAAAATACCATGGTATGATAGTGGACGTGGTAAGTTTTAAATGTAAGTGCATCATCCAAGCTCGTTCAGTAGAGAGCCCAACCTAATATTTGATAAAAATCATTTTATAGTGTTTTTAAAGAATTATAAGATGTTGTATTTGTAATTACATATTAGACTTGCTTAATATATCCACAGACAAATATTTCCGAATTATCCCACACATGTCGAATTATTGATAATATTTACAATTTAAATATATTTTCCAATAAACTATATTGATATTTAAATCAACATATATATATATATATTATCATATTGCTATTTTTTAATATTTGACTCGAATTTTTTTAATAAGCCATTATATTTATATTGACATGTATTTATATTGTGAAATATGTGACTCAAATTGTATGTCAATATTAATATGAATATATATATATATATATATATATATATATACCAATATTTTTGATATATTCAAAATAAAACTTCAATATATTTATGCAAAATGTATTAATAAACTATTAAAAAGTTATATGATATTGGAATAAGAGTAAAAATTATCGACAAAAAAATAATTTCACGAATTATCTATTATTTTATGAATTATTGATAAAATACTATAATTTGAATATATTTTCGCAATAAGTCATGATGATATCTATATCAATATGTATTGATACTTTTAAATATTTAACTCTGTTGTACTATAATTAAGCCATGTAGATATTAATGGAATATTGATATGTAACGATATGTTATCATATAAATATTTGGAATAAACTAGAGATTGATGTATTAGTTTATAGACCACATATAAACATTTGAAATAGACTTAGAGATTGGTGTAGCGGTTTTAATGCCTATAAACATAATGTATTGGATATTTGTGTTTATTTTTATTTTTTAAATACCCGTGTCAATGATTAGGCTGATAAGTTAATATATGACCATACTATAAACTTATTGTCAAAATGTAGAAGAGTTTTTACCTTTTATAGTGAAATAATAATAATTAAAAAAGGAGAAGAGAAAAGGAGATAAATATTAAATTACTTTTTATCCTTAAAGTTTAATATCTATAAGGCATTTTAAACATTAAAACATATGAACAAATTTATATAATACCATATTTTTAATAAAAAGATAAAATATGTAATACAATACTTTTTATATATCCTTATAATATATCATTAGAAAACTCATATACGTAATTAGAAGCAAAACATGTAATTGTGTTTGAAAAGTTTGAATGTAGGACTTTTACGTTTTACTGTGAAAAACATAACCGTTGAATCACTTTATTATCTTTAAAATTTAATATTTCCAGTTATTTTAGATATTATAAAAATGGATCGAAATTAAAACATTTTTATAATAATATAATATTAAACTACATTAGATTAGATAAATATTAGATTTCTCATTTATGGTCGATAAAACGAAATGAAAATGGCGGGTCGACTCCCCGCCACTACTGCGAAAACAGAGGAAAAGCCGAAAAGGTAAATGCCCTAAAAGCTGAAGATTAGGGTTACAGATTTTACAATCACTTGTAAGTTGAATTACTTTCTCAATAAATTCTGCTAATTTAATTTTGTTACCTCTAGTTATAATATTTGAAATTATTCAGTATAGTAGTTGTTGATTAGTCGAAATGAAAGGATTGTATTTTTAAATTATCATATTAGTATATTGATAATTCTCAATCTGCTACTTTGTTGAGCTGAGAGATTTAGCTTCTAATGGCTTGGTGGGAAGGCGTTGATGATACTCGCGTTCTCATTGCACTAGGTACTCACTGACATATATTTTTTTTCTTTTTTAAAAACTGTGTGTATAGACACATTTTCGGTGGTGGTGGTGTGTGTCTGTGTGTGTTTACTTTGTATGCATTCATGAATTTGATATGTGTTCGATGTCTCTGTTATGTACCCTTAGTTTGTGTGTGTTTCATTTGGTTAAATTGTTTCGATTTTTTTTATTTTTAAATTAGCTCATTTCTGTAGATCCTTCTTCCAGTGGAAAGCACGTTGGTACAATTTTATCCCTTCGGCATCCCAGAACAGGTAATCTTCTATAAACTGTTTCTTTCCCCTTTTTCCAATGAGAACGAAATTTGGTTTATTGATCTCAAACTTGATTCAGAATTAGACTAATGATGAGAAATAAATTTATTTATTATTTTAGAGGTTTTTTTATATCGTGCCCAGTGTGGAGCTAGAGACATATAGTTGAGGGGCCAATTAACATTAAGGGGCTCAATCAATATTTAAACACTAAATATCAATAATTTACTATGCAAATTACAAGAATAATAGCATTTTTTAAAAATTTGGGGGGCTAAAGCCACCACACGGCCATGGGAGGAAACTCCTGATCATGCCATGTTTCCATTATTCTTTGTGATGTTGTGAACCTATATTATCTGCCATTATCCTTTTCCATTATAATTTTTTCTGCTATGTGATTGATCATGAGGCTTGCCTAAGCTTTTCTGTTGCTTCTTTCTTTGTTATCTTGTTTGTCTATTTATTTTTCAGTCTTTTCGGAGCTAGTTAGTTGGCATGGTCTTGAGTATTTGGCTTTGATATGATTTTATTATGTTGCTAGGAAACACGACATGCTACCTCTGTACTGATGGAGTTCTTCAAGAGCTTCACTGGTTTAAGCAATCTCATGGGTCCTGGTTCCTTGGAGATTATGTTTGTGAAGGTAAAGATTGAGTCTATAACGCATCATATGTGCATTATGTTAATCCCATCGCTACAGATAATGATCGGATGGGATTTTCTCAGCATATGCAATTCACAATACCAAAACTGCTTCCTTTGCTTTTTGCCAAGCACCTCTATGAATAATAAGAAAACTGGAAATTCTAATGTAGTTTTTAAATTTTGGGGGTTCCCCCGTGCAGATGGCCGCTTGTATACTGCCACACCAGTTGATCCTGTTTTCATTCTTTTGCCAATCTTTGAGGACGCTCGAATGAAGGTTTTCTGTCATTTTACTGCTAGTCGTGTTTTGGGGGAAAATTTTTCCTGTCCTTAACTTCTGTTGCACGATTCACTTAGAAATTATTAACCCCAGCAGTGAAATTTAAATGTCTCAGTATGAAGTAGAATGCATGTGAAAATATCAAGTATGTTTTGTAATTTCTACCAAACCTGAACACTTTTCGCCTCATTTTATATGATTTTAATCTGTCGCCCCTATTGATGTACAAAATGGAAATATTGCGTTCTGCTTGCCTGTCATCTTTAGTGACTCTGGATTGTAATTCATGCAGAAGGATAATGAACCAGGGAAGTTTAGGCAACTTGATGAGATTATTTATATTCATGGCTATCCTGGATATCAATCTCTTTCATCCACGGCAGAGAAGGCCATGCAAATTGTTTGTGATTTTAAAGGTAGTCTACCAGCTATTTCTTATGAGGGTAATTAAATCCCACGTGTTAGTTACTTTGGACATAAATGACATATTTTACTGTTGAGGTTTCATTCTTCCAGACATAAATAAAAGGTTAGGATTATTAATTTTGTTGTCAGCCACATCAAAGTAAAAACCATCTGGATTTTCTATGGCTCATTTAGTAGCTGTATTGCTGTGCTCTGTGTGCATATGACTTACATGGGTGCTGTGTGGACTGATTTTGAGGCCTAGCTACCAATTATGTCATAGTTGCATTACTAGATTAGATCACAGAACATATGGAAGTCTTGTTCTAATGTAGAGTAAGTTTAATTTCATAAAAGGGTAAAAATCCCTTGTACAATTGTGCCATTAATGTCAAATTAGTGCATGAGCCATCATCATTCCTCTGTTTTCCCATTGGTTTCTTCTTTAAAAAAAGCAGTACTTGTTTGATGGATTCATCAAATTCTGCTTTCAAATCCTATTGAAACACAGATCCTGCCTTCCACTTCTGCCATATGCACTTAGGATTCCAGACTTCGCCCTGCCACCAAGTTAGCAACCCTGAACCGTCACCAACACTACCTAAGCACTGGTTTCCCACGAGAATATTTGAGCTTAAGGGGAAAGGGAAGTTGTGGAGATGGATCTACATTGGGGAAGTTGTGGTGTGAGGTATGGGAAGAGTGCTATGTGGTTGCGGGGAAGGGAACACGGGAATAAGTTTCTTTAGGTAATTGGAGAAGATAAAATGTTACAACGAATTGATTGAAAGATATTACAATTGGGTAATTGGAGAATGAAGTGAGGCATAGGGTTTTGTTTAGTAATTGGAGAGCTAAAATAGTAAAATGTCTATATGAAATGGAGGCTCCTCTCCTGTTCCCATCTGCTTTTTAAATACCAGATTATGTTGCCCTTTACAAAGAATCCTAATTAGTTGTTTTTTTACTCTTTGAACAGAAGTTGGATCAACCAAGTTTTTCAGGCTCAATGACTTGAAGGTCCTGAAGTGGTTATGCTATAAGGCCAGTCTTGATCTTTTCTTCTGCTCAATTAAAATCAATATTATCATCAACGTGCATCTATATAAATATTTTATGCCATCAAACTTTTATTTTATTTTGGAATTCCCATCACCTGCGAAGCAAATACGTCAAGTTATGTGCTGCGTAGAATCCTCTCACTTGAGGCTTCTTACAACCCAAGAGAAAACTCAGCTGATATGTATTATAGTACATAATGAGTTTTCGCCTTCCCTTATGATCACGTGGAGCACAATCACCTAAAACATTTTCTCTCCAAATCAATCTTCGAGGCTAGAACACCTATTCTAGTAGAATCCGTTTCAATCTCTTCACCTTTATATATATGCTAAATGTTGCTTAAGGTATTATTTGAATCTGACTACAATTTGGAAAATGCTCATTTCACTATCATTCTGGAGATTTTCTAATTACTTAATGTGCTTGACTGCTTGTGATGGTCCTCTGATGTGCTATTCTGAAAAATCATCTTCATTGTGGAAGTTGTTCCTCCATAGTTTCACAAACAAATTGGCTGATCGATTGTAGGCTGAAGTTGAAGTTTCTTGTCAAGTATGCAGAATAAAATGTTGGTGCCAATGAATGGCCTTGATATGGTAATTGAAATTCACTTGGATGTTAGAACATGCTAAAAGACTGCTCATGAAGTATTAGGACATAGATTTACAGAAGGGTTTTTTTTTTTTTTTTTTTTTTGTAACCTTCCAATGTAATGATATGGCATGAATTGGTTATTTTTTGTACTCATTAATTTACTTGGGAAGGCATGACTAATCCATTTCATATCTACCCCATAGGCCCCCTTTATGTACTATTCCCTGTCCCCTTTCTAATTTTTTTTATAATCTTTGAACAAATGTAGGTACACCAATTGAAACAGACACTACTGACATTGGATAAGAACTATGCTGCTCGAGATGAGAAAGATACATGTATGTTGTCAGTGAATACTATTTTTTCACCCTCTTCTTTGAATTATTGAACTGACCAAGTTTACTGCTATTTCTACCTCAATTCATTGACAAGGATCTTTACCATGATTCCCTGCCTTAACCATGATGTTTGGGGTACACAAATACAATTATCATTCCATGCAAAATATTCTAACAATGCTTTGAATGTATTTGTTTATCCAAATATTGTGCTGAATGAAGAAGTTGTGAATTTTTGACCAAGTCTACCAAAAATTACTGATCAAGACTCTTTTTATGGCACAGTATTTGAGGCAGTGTCAATAGTGCGAGAGTACGTGAAGGATGAGCCTTGGGTGAACCTCCTGTGCAAAAAATTAAAGTAATGTATTGCTTTTCAGCAAGTAAACGTTTTTTTCTTCTCAAGAATTATTCTGTTGGAAGAAAAATGAATCAAGTTGGCCAAATACCTTATTTGTATGTCTTTGTGAAATCCAATTATCTAACCAATTTATTGGGTAAATGTCCGAGTGAAAAAGTAACATCATCGATGCTGATTGATGCATTATCCCACTTCAATTCTTGATTGTTGTTCAATTTGTTCCTTTTTTTTAGTGAGAGTTCTCCGGGATAATGCAAAATTACATAATGCCGATGAAATATTCATTCGTATTTGCAGATTGAACTTACAGGACTGGACAAATACGCAAGAGATCGAAATACTTCCATCTTCGATAGAAAGTGGTGCTGCATCATTCAATCCAGTACAGGTATCTATACTAAGGGGCCACAAAGCAAGTTGAATGCAATCCCATGCAAGAAAGTCTTTCATTTGCTAACTCAATTCAGTGCTAAGAAAGTCTGAGATTTTCGTCATTCTTTCGTGCAGGAGAATAATGAAACGGAGAAGAAAGCTGTCCGCACAACAAGGCAGGCTAAGAAGGCGAAAGTGGAGAAAGATTCACATAATATCAAGGACATGTTCACCCGGGCTACTAGAAAGAGAGGGTAAACAACGGCTTTTTATTCAATCGTTACTCGTTGGAGAAAATCGAAAATCAACAAGCAATGATGTTTTGTTTTGTTTATGCACCTATGTGGTGCTATGCTTGCAGCCACAAGATCATTATATCCATGACATGAGCCAGGGAATTTATTCAGATTGTACCTTGTGCACCTAAATTTGTACTTCTAATTTGTGTAAACAGAGTAACAGTGGCTCACAGTAAGTGCTTTACAGAAATCTGAAGATAACAGATGCTGCATGAGTATCAACAGTGGCTTTGGGCCTTGTACCTCATGCTCAAACCCTTGTACATGGGATCCACTGTTTTGTAGTATGCTCTTAAGTTAATCGAATTTTAGATTATATGCTTAACAGATTGAACCTCAAGTATAATCATGAAAGTTGAACTTGTCCTGTTTGGTACGATTCTGATTGATAAATTAAGTAATTTACAGACAATCAAAGAGGTAAAGATGAGGGCGAGCAAAACGACAGCGTAGTGACCGAAGAGGAGAAGAATCTCTGACATGGCAGCGCAAAACAAGAAGGCATAGTTCCATCAGCCATGTCAGAGGTTACGGACAGTAATTGATGGGGCCCGAACCCGACCCGGACCCGATGATGGGACGCATCATACTTTTGTACAGTTTAGTGGGGTTATACGGCAAAACGAACATTACCGGTCCGGATAAACATATGGTCAAAAATGGGGATTTAAATTTCTTTTTTTATTTTTTATAATTTTGTTGTTTGGTGTAATATTCACAATTAATGCAAGCTAAATTTATGTTACATTAGTTTATTTTCTTAAAAAAAAAATTATTATATATTACGGTTAATTATAAAATATACACAGACTATTACCATGTTTGCAGTATAGTGAGGAAAATTACAATTTCATACACGAAATTTTAAAATTTTGCAATTTAATTTATTATATTAGCATACAATCATTAGATGAATTGAATTACAATTTTTTCATGTGTGTTTATAATCCATCTAAAATTCTTGAGTTAGTTGAGGCTTTAAGCTTTTGGGCGTAGCGTTAATTGCCTTCTACTACTGTGTAGGTTCCAATCTGATAGCTTATAGAGTTGTTGATTACTCAAATTCTAATTGTAAATTATATAGGAAACAAAGTTTAAACATACTTTGTATTTCTATTACCATTTTGGTCTTTGAAAAAAAAAATATTGTTTTTAACTAGACAAATTAAATATATGTACTTATCTATCAAGCTTTATTCAAATATGCCAAACAAACCACATAAGGAGATGTACATTATAATTGAAGTTTGTAAATATTATGGGCCCATTCTCTTTACAGTGTACTCTTTGCAGTTTGCACAGACAAAAGGCTGAAAAAATACATTAAACACATGCATGAATAATAGAGACAAAAATTGTCCCAAAATAAAATAAATAAATAAATAAAAAGAGAAGAGAATTAGTGAGACAAAAAGGAAAATGAAAAAGAGAAGTAAAGGAAGAGACAAAAGAGGAAGTAACAAATTCAGTCCCACGTTGGCTTTTACTTCAATTCCAATTCTCTTTTTGGCTTTTCTTTTGTTTCTTTGTACCCTACTTTCTCATTTATTATTTTTGCTACCTCAGACTTTATATACTATTACTAGATACCCTTTTTTAATTATTTAATAAAAAAAAATTGAAATATGACATGGGGTTTGAGCATATATGAAGGGGGCAGATTTATTTTCAGTGAGATTTATGAAATTTTTATATTTCTTGGAAATTAAATATAGTTTTTGTTAAGAAAAATGATTTCTCAAAAAAAATTTTTGGAACAAGAATGATTCTCTAATCTCTAGTTATATATTGAAATAGAGTTCGTATGTGAAGAGAGAGAATATAAATGCATACACAACTTTTTTACTTTTTAGTCAGACTTTTTATTTGCTCTACTACCAGTTTTGCATATCCCAATAGTGCCCCTAGACTCTGCATTCTTTCTGTCCATTCTTCAATTTTCTGAATGTGACTATTCATCTTCTACCAATGACACATTCTCTCTCTCTCTCTCTCTCTCTCTGCATACTATGTGACTACACATTTTTTCTGGGGCTGTCAAAAGGATGCTTTAGCCCAAGCGAGGCAGTTTTTCTCTCACTTAATGCCCTCTCCACTTGTGAGAATTTGCTTCAGTTTTCATGACAAAGCTCCATTAATGTCAACTCAATACTGGTAGGTTTAGTTCCATCTCACCAGACTCCTAATTTATATCACAGTACCATTATTGGACCTGCTTTTACTATATGACAAACTACTACTCTATCACCTACCTGCAAATATGTACAAAATTCTCATCCCTTTTCTGACATACTTGTATTATATTATATCAGGGGCAATATTGTACTTCCACTTTCAAACTTTTGCATGTTAGATTATCTCTTCTTGGATCATATATACCATATATTTTCAAGCATGATTGAGTTGCAGTAAGTGGCATTGACTGGATTCATTTACACTTAGTGGCAATTGACAACAAAGATTAAATTTCTTTTTTGTCTTTATACAATCTTGATAACAAAGTCCTATTTATTTGCAACCTTGATATGACAGAAGTTACAAATAATGCATTTTATTCAGCAAGTATAATAATTAGTAGTTGGATAATTGTCACTTTCTTGACTGTTTTTAATCTTTGTTTTATTAGGAGAAGATATGTGGTGGCAATGGTCACTTCTCACCAGATCTCCCAACACATCATGATCTATGCTACAAATCAAGAAAATTCTACTTTGATAAGGATTTTCCACTTGCCAAATTAAGTAGCTAAAGGGGTCAAAAGATATTTGATGAAACAAGAGTTCATATTACTATACATGCTGTCTTAACAATCTTGTTTAAACTACAAAGATGACAAGATGGTATTGAATCAGTAAGAAGCCTAATTCAGCAGTAAAACATTAGCTTCCTAATATTCTCACTAAGTTTAGGTAAAGGCATTGCCTTTGGAGGCGAAGGACGAGAGATAGTCGAACCTGTGGCCAACGTGCTTGAATCTGATCGTTCAAGGTACAATCTTCCTCTGTATGCAGCTAGATGCGCGTAGTAAGCCGGTGGGACCAATGAAATAGGCTTGGTGCACCTCACAAATGTGTAGCAAAGATTGTACACCAACTTTTGAACTTCATCGGATGTGAACTTGTTTTCGTCCCATAAAACGTGGTAATGGATTGGTCGACTGGTTCCCTTCACGCCCCAGTGGCTACATAGGTAGAAGTCGAACTCTCTTGGATGAGTGATCACCGTATCCACGACTGTTCCAGGTGGCACATTCTCGTCTGAGAATTGAAACGGTGGATCAGTGTCGCATGGAAACAGCCTTGTATGGTGCCTTTTCTGGACTACTATGAAGGTGATGGGAGGTTTATAATCTCGAAACTTTGAGCAGCCATGGCGGATCGCTTCAAGTTCCTCTTGAAGGACTTTATTGAACTGTGTTTCACTGACTCCATCTCTGAAGAAAATGATTCTCCTTGGAAGTTCAGAGAGCTCTTCATAGAAGTCATCCAATATCTCCCCAACCATTGCACTAAGATCTTGGATGATTTCTTGTCGATGCGTTTGAGACCTCATTCTTGAAACGTACTTGTTTGAAGAGGGCCAATTCACACTGCCAACAACTGCAGCTATAGAGGGGCTAAAATCGTCTAACGGATGAGGATGAGTGACGTCAGCACCCATGAAGATGACGGGGTCTTCTAGTCTGAAGAGCCTCGGCATCTGGGACGGTAGAGAGTTGTACAATGCAACGGTGCATCCCCCGATTTTGGCATTGATCTTAAGAGCTATATTGGCCAAGAATTGTGAACCTAGCTTGCCAAGATTTGAGTATAGACAACACTGAGTTAGGACCCCAATGCCCGTCTCAGCAATTCGTTTCAAGTCTGCATATCCTTTGTGTTTCTTTTCCATAACACAAATAAGCAGCTGGAGATTGTTGAAAGCAGCCTTGTGTATTTTCTTGAGTTTTGATTCCAAAAGCTTAGCATTGCCAAGCACATGCATTGGCTCAAAGAGTGGACTAATCAGAGTGTTTTTATTCAGAAAAATGCCCAATTGTTCACATCTTTGAGACAACTGGTTTATGAATTTTGAAACACTGGATTTCTGATCAGCATTGGAGCTACCAAAGCTTATTATCGCCCACCTCTCGACCCGTGTACCCTCAAAGACATGGCTATCCAGAAGGTTCCATTGGCGATCATGACGAGAAGGAGTCAGGTTCCTCACATGACCACCATGTCCGAGCTTAAGCTTGGGAGGCTGAAGTATTCGTCCAGTCAATCGAGTCATTTCTCTCGTTACTTGGAGCTTAAACTGTTTAACTTGATTCCCACTGTTTAACAACCACAAAAACTCATTCAATCACAATCTTCACAGGAAAAAAACTTAGAAAAAAAATGGCAGATAATAACAGCTCATGATAGATACCTGGTTGGTCCAGCTGGTCCTTCCATAACTTGATCGATTATAGCCTTACGTTCCAACGGGCGTTGACAGCCCATTTTGAGTAACTTAGCAGTCTGATCATCTGAGAGCTTTCCAAGAAACTTCTGCCCTTCACAGATCACACAAAGCTCCATAGGAAGATAACATGGCTTCCTTCTACTAATCTGCAAACATGGCAAGTTTCTATACTGTATATCATAGTCATAATGATCTTTAAAATAGCTTATAAGATTCAAATTCTTCCCATCTCTGTCAGGAAACCATAGATTCTCCGTAACTTCATCAGTCAAGCTATGAACTCGATATCTCTGAACAGTCTCTCTATGGCAAACAAAGATCCTCATGTTCTTAAGTGCCTTCTCCACCTCTCTCTTCTCTTCCCTCGTCAAACATCTTGTCTTTCTTTGAACATCAACCATAAAATCGAAGCGTTTCTGCAAATACGGAATCACTCCAATGCTCTCATGAAAAGCAGTCACTGAGAAATCCACATTCAAAGCAAGGCCTTGTTGTGTTGGCCTTAGGCTCTGAAAGAACCCTCTATACGCAACGGCCCCTCCCCCGATTTCCTTGGTCCCTCCCATTAAACTCGAGTAAAACGACCTTCCAGATGCTATACACTTCTCCATTGGCCTCTCTCTCAACACTACATCCAAAGCATGGATATACTCTTGAGGAAGAGGAGTCGAATCATCCCCTTTATCCAAATAGCTACTCAGAGCTTTTCCATCGAACTTGGATACAAGCTTGATGTTTACTCGAAAAATCTTATGCTGGTCTGTCTTTTGTGGGATGTTCATCATTGGCAAGACAGTTTTACTAACAGATATTGGTAGGCTAATGTAGAATTCGAGCCTATCGTCTTGGAACTCCAACGGGCTGTAAATCGTTTTTCTACCATCAAAGACGGGGAGAGCTCCGGACAGCACTTTCGAATGCTCTTTAACAAGCTTCTGCTTGATTTTACGAGCAACCTCCTTTGATGGATTTGGAGATATCTCAACATCATAATGGAATATACTCTGAGATGGGTTGAATTGGACCAAGAAATGATTAGCAAGCAGGTTGATAACTTTCCCTTCCACCCCACCAGAGTCTGGTCTTTTTGCAACTGCATATGAATCTGGTTTACTATCAACCATCTTTCTTCCATTTTGATTCTTATCATGGGGCAGAAAAGCTGTTTTTGAGATCCCTTTTGGACCTGTTTATCCAATTGAATCATGAAGAGAGAACAAAATTCTTACAGACTATAATCATAATCTTGACAAACATATGATATGAATATGATCCATTAATTAGCATAACAAAGCACTTTTCAGTTTTTCTCCATCATTACCACACAGGATTGAAACATAATGAATTCATACATACATCATTTCAACAAAACCCCAAGATTTTTTCATTAACCAACATTCGTTAATCAAACAAAGCAAGACAAGACCATATCAAGGAAAGCAAGAACAAGGGGTGGAACAGCTTCATTAATTACCTCGAGGAACTGGAAAATCCTGAACCTGGTAATCCGAGGAGGTGGCAAGAGGGGGTTTAGGGAGATGGGTTTTGGATGGAAAGGTGTGGTGTTGAGAAAAAGGAGAAGTTAGAGTGAGTTGGAGAGGAATGGTGGGAGGAAGAGGAAGCAAAGCAGGGAAATTCTGGTATTGATTTTGGTAATTAAATCCAAAACCATAGCCATAGCCATAGCCAAGTGTGTAAGAATTCTGCAACAAGTGATGGTGATAGTGATGATAGGTGTAAGAAGCTCTCTCACTCCTGCTTTTGGGACTGCATTTCCTGCTTGTATTGCACTCTTCCTCTTCCTCCATTGATGAAGAAGCTCTCTGAGTCACCAAACTCAAACTCCAATTTATACAAGCGGGAATTATTACTTTAATTAATATTTAATTAGTATTTAATGACCCTGCTCTCTAGAGAGAGAGAGAGAGAGATTGTTTTGCTCTTTATGTTACTAGCAGGTGGGGGACTACAGATAGAACTATCAACTTTTTATGAGTTCATGTTTGAACTCCTTTAATGATCAATTAAATGCAATATTTCAAGTTTTTCGAATATAAGTCGAATTCGAGTGATTTGATTTGTAATGTAATGACAATCTTTTAATATTACTGATATCACATAAAAAAAAAAAAATCAGTTTTGCAATTCAAACCACTAGGCAAAGTTTTCAATAAATTTTAGTTGGCATTAAATACATGCTAAATATATGATACTTAAATGTCACTAGAAACTTTTTCCCTGTTTCAAAATTCAAAGTGCAAAATTTAGATACTACAAAATATGGAGGTTGAAAACTGGAGTTGATCAGGCAGTACACGTCAGCTAAATTTCATCGAAAACTCATCCCATGACAAAATTTGAGAAATTCATCTCTAATATTGTGTAAAAAAAAAAAAAAAGAACTAAGTGTGCATTACGGAAGTCAAACCAACATCTTCTGCCTCAAAAAAAAAAAAAAAAAAAAAAAAAAAAAATTTACCAACCCTAAAAATATAGGGAAAGTGCATGGGCCAGAAGTTAAAAAGGTGGGCCTTATTTTTGGCTGTAAGAAAGGGAAAAAATTCTGATCCCACTGTAATATTCTATTGGCAAACTCAGAATCAGTTGTTTGAATCAAACCTATGACTGACCCTATCTTAATATTAATAATAATATAAATATATTTCTCTATCTTCCTTTTGACTTTAATACAGTAAAGAAAAATAATAAGAGTATGTATATTCAATCTATGCTTTTGAACTTTAGCAACTGGTTAATGATTAAGATTTTTGTGTGGTGGTCTCACAAATCTCAATATAGTTGATCCATAATTCATAAAATATAATTAACTAATGAAAATTAATTTAGACAGAAGTGGGATTTTGTGGTTATACTGATTAATTACTTGTAATAATCTTGATATTGACTGTACTTTCCATTGATCCATCCACATAAACTACCTAACTGTAAACAGTTTAATTCTCCAATCATAGTAATTATATTCAATGAACATTGAAATAATCGCCATCCACGTCATCATTGTGATTGCCTTATTACAAATTTGGTTATGTTGAACATGGACTTTAGCAAAACAATTTTTTGGGACAGTATCTAAGTTTGAGGCTTTGGTGGTGGAGAAAAGATACCTTGCATTTTACCCTTCAACTTTATACTAACTTTTATGTGATTGTTGACCCAATATTTAAGGTTTTCTCATTTATCTTTTGTTCCATTCTATGTTCTTTTACATAGTTATTGTTGTGTGGATATCTTGACTAAACGAATATTCTAATTTCTAACTATAGTTTATAAGAATTTATAATCCATCTTTTGTTTCAATTCATTTTAAAGTACATAAGTTGTTGTCTTAATTATAGATCATATTATACAAACACAATTAAGTGATCTGAAGTAGTGGATATCAACGGAGCATTGTTGCTTCGACTGTCTTAAATATATAAATGACTTTATGTAAATGACAACAACATAGAAACGTCTATTTAGTTTTTCTTTAAAATATACTTTGACTATTCTTATGAAATCACTTTCAAAAAAGAAGCACAATGTAGAATTGTCATAAGGGTTGTTTTTTCCTTTTCTTTTAAAGAACAAATTCTCATATTGAATGCATAATTTTCTTGAATTTAACAAACATAAAATAGATAATCTTGTTATGCAAACAAATGCTTTCCCTCTATGATTTATGAATTATAGCTTAAACACATTTATTTTCTTTATAGAAAAAGGTAATTAATTCCATCCACTCTTTAGATTGATTCTGCAATCCAAGGTACTGTTCCTTTCGAAAAAGAAGAAAAAATAGAGCTTGTGTATTATAATCGACAATTTTGACTGATTTCATATGTCCTACACTCTGCTTTGAGCCACCCTTTTGCCTTAACTTTTGTCTACAAGATATAAGGAAGCAATTCATTCACTTTGAAACATGGGTCCTTTTTTCTATTATTTAAGTATGCTTGGAATTCGGTTATGGGACATTATCATTGCCTTCAATTCTCAACTTATTAAATATATTATTGGAATATTTAAAGCTGGACATCATTACACACATTTTAAGTTTTTTTTTTTTTGTTAATTATTAGAGCACATGTAAGATAGATCCAAGTTATCAAGTATCAATTTGTTAGAATTATTAGTTTTTCTGCTCCCACTCTAAAAATGGAGAAGTCTCTCAACTTAAGTTTATTAGACCCTTTAAACTTGTTTAAATTCATGTTTGAAATACGACACTGTCCAACAGAATTCTTAGTCAATTTTATTTTCAACATTCAAAACTTGTCATGATGTTAAACTTTTGTCTTTATAGCCTAAATTTGATTTAAAGTTCTTGCATGCATAAAGATGTAAAAAATAAAAGTGTTGATTAAATTGAATTTTTTTTAAATCATATACAAAATTTAAAAAAAATAAGAATAGAAAGAATGTGATAGTGCACTTTTTGTAATGAAGTATTAAATATATGAAAAGTGAAAGAGGCTTTTAATAGTTGAATAAAAGATTGCTCGAGCAGGGAGCCAATGCAGATACATGGGATTTTGGAGATCACTCTGATCCAGATATTTTTGTGCTAACCCAATCTTCTGACATTAAAAACTCCACTATTTTATTCTAAAAAAAGCCTTAGCAAATAACATTATTTTTTTGAACCAACATGACATGTGTAATCTAATGATTCTAATTTCAGGTTTATCTCACAATATGATAATAAGATAGTATCCCACCCCCAATTAAAAATGGGCCCGGCTGTCCGCACCCCATGTTTTCTAAACACACCTCATTTTTTATTTTTTTTATTTAATTTTTTTTAAAAATAATAAAAAGACAATTTTACCCTTATGTATTCAACCATTGTTCGAACACACTATAGAGTGTTCGACTAATGGTCGAACACACCTCTTTGTGTTCGACAAACCAGGGTCGAATGGGTCCTCAGATTTGTTGTTATTTTTTCGTTTTTTTACACGATTTCACACGATTATTATATATTTTGTAACTCATAAAATGATATTTTTAAGGGGATTCAAGGTTTGAGGAATGAAAAGGAAAAAAAAATTAAAAAAAGAGAAAAAAAAAGAGAGGCAGAAGACGGGAAGGAGAAGGAGAGTAATTTCAGTTTTTCTTTTTTTTTTTTATTAAGAAGGGCAAATTTATCATTTTGCCCTTTTTTAAAATTTTTAAATAAAAGTTGGGGTATGTTTAGAATAAATGGGGTGCGGATAGCCGCCCCATTAAAAATATAGTAATATATGAAAAGTATGATATAGGTTAAGTTTTGTTCCAAGTCCTACTTTCTCCTTTTTTTGTTTTATTATCAGTAAAAATAAATTTCAGTGATCAAAGAGGATGACAAATTCCATTACTCCTACTTTTAGTAATAAATGTTTTGAATTTCTAAGATAATGAAAGAAAAAAAGTTGAAGACTTTTAATGGGCTTAGAGAAAAGTTTGTGAGTGTTTAATGTTTTATGCTCAAACTAGGCCCAGCTTGAATCATGGACTTTCTACTAATCTGTGCCATAACATGGGCCTTTTGGGCCCCCAGGAGTCATGTGGTCCAAACAAAGTGCATGCTTATGGCTGTCTTTCCTTGTATTTTTCTGAAAACCATTTTCAGATAAAAGCTACAATAATATTATTATAATGTATTTATATTTATATTTTAAAATAAATTTAAAATAATATGCAAACTCTTTATTATTATTTTTTAATAAAAGTGTATCATTTTTTTTTTAATTACCAATGAGTTTCTCTAATTATTTTAGAACCTTATTCATATTCCGTAAAAAAAAAACTTATTCATGTATAATATGATATAATATATAATTTGAATGTCAAGTAAACAACGAATTGAGATCCTCTGACAACACGTGACTTTTTGACACACTATTAAAGATAATTAAATTGAAAAATCAAAAGTTTCTAAAATTATAAGAGTAAAATAAAAGATGGATAAATAATTTTTTTTTCCCCTTTTCTTTCGATATTAATGTTGCGGGTTAATTTTTATTTAAGCAACAACTACTACTCCATCTATCCAAATAAAACAGAATTTGACAAAATAAATTAGTTTTTTAAAATTGAAATTTTAATAACGCTGTACAACAGAACCTTTTTTAGAATGGAAAGAGTATTATTTTTGGGAAAGAAAAAGAAAGCTGGGGTAATTGGGTAAATTTAGTCAGTTGTAACCAGAATACACGGAGCATATCTGCTTTCTTCAATGGTGACTTGGTCCCTAAATCCTCTGCTTCGATAAATCTTGGAGATTTTTCCTTCTGGTAATACTCAACTGATTATATGATATCATAAGTAGTTTTGCACTGCTCATTACAAGTAATCTGCATTTTCTTTTTCTGCAAAGAAATTTTAGTGCAGTTCGTTTTCTGTGAAGAATTTTGAGTGATTAGAAGAATCGGCAGTTTCGTTCTGCCAATGGAAACTCTTTAATGGTTATTAGTTAGGGTTTTCCATCGATTATGGCTTATTTTGCTTCTAACTTGTTCGTTATGTCGAGCCCTATCTGCATAAGCATAAATGACCAAAAAATTTTGAGCACATTTTACAACCCATTGTGGAGAAGTTCGATCTTTCGTAATTACCCGAAATATAGGTGTCGAAAACTCCATTCTTATCCGGTGTTGGTTCGTAGCTGCATAAATGATGGTAGTGATGGTGGAATTGCTGTAATAGGAACAGAGAAGCCTAAACCTAAGCGGGTTATGGCAAGTCCCAATTTGAGTGAGGAACAGAAGAAGGCTATATCTCAACTTCCGTTTAGGATGACGAATAGGTGTAAGTTGTTGATGAAACAAATTATCTGTTTTTCAACTGAAAATGGTAGTGTTTCTGATATGTTGGCTGCTTGGGTGAAGAGTACAAACCCTCGAAGAGCTGATTGGCTATCTGTTCTTAAAGAAATGGAGCGGTTGAATCATCCTCTGTATTTTGAGGTTGAGTGTTTTCTTCCTTTCGATCCTTTTCTCTACATGCATTTTTGATCAGTTAAGATTGAAATCAAGCTTTGCCAAGCATGTTTGACACTGCAATTTTGATGTGTAAAGCTCGAGTGTTCTGTCTAGTTTCTTGCTATTGTAAATTAATTGTGCAACTTAGATTTGTCAAATACAACAATTTGCAGCGTAAGAGAAATCACTCATGACTCCCTTATTGATTGGAAGTTTACTGGTTGAATGAAGGTGAATGTGAATTGTGTATCCAATATCAGTTTCCTAGAGATCGCCAAAGTTTCATATAATAGCTCAACTGCTCAAGGTTTCTTGAAGAATTTGTTATGTTCTTTTCGCGAGACATACATCTGTTTCAAGGTTTAATACTATTTGATGAGCTCCTAATATGTAACCCCTTTGTGTTGCTTATCCACAGATATGATTGAGGGGAAAAATAAAATTTCACATAAAATGTCTAAACAGATCACTTTAGAATTACAGCACTCACTTTATTAAAGAAAATAAAGTTGATTTAAGGCGTGTGGGTATAACCATTCATTAGAGAAATTTAGACAAGATGATTTATTTATAACTTAGGCTAGTTGAGGAGCACCACTATTAATATTTGGTTTGTTCCTTTTTAGTTGCAAGTAACATAAAATGCCCAATTGTCATTACTCTCGCAGTCTGTTTGGGCCTGCCAAAGAAAACTTATTGGGGGCATCCCCACTATATTGTTAGGCTATTTGATCCACCGTGCCTATGTGTTTGCATGAGTTCTCGTTTTACATGCAAAATAGAGTACTCACTTTATCCTTATAGTGAAGTACTGAAGTTATGACAAGTTTAGAGTGAACTTTCTGAATTCTCTCTGTTGTTTCTCATCTCAGGTGACTGAACATGCCTTTACCGAAGAATCATTCGAAGCCAATGTTCGTGATTATACCAAGATAATTCATCGCTATGCAACGCAAAACAAGTTGCAAGAAGCTGAACACACTTTAATAGCCATGAAGAACAAAGGTTTTCTCTGCGATCAGGTGACCCTGACTGCTTTACTTCACATGTATAGTAAGGCTGGTAATCTGAAGCTGGTTGAAGATACAATTCAAGAGATGAAGTTGCTCGGGGTATCACTGGACAAGAGATCGTATGGCTCAATGATCATGGCTTATATTAGAGCTGGAATGCTAGCCTCTGGAGAGAGCTTACTCAGAGAAATGGAAGCTCAAGAAATTTATGCAGGTAGAGAAGTTTACAAGGCAATGCTGAGAGCATATTCAATGATAGGTGATAGCCAAGGGGCTCAAAGAATCTTCGATGCAACCCAATTGGCAGCTATCGTCCCTGATGCCAAGTTATGTGGGCTTCTAATAAATGCGTATGTTGCATCAGGCCAAACCCGTGAAGCCCGCATCGCGTTTGACAATATGAGAAAATCTGATCTTGAACCTAATGATAAATGTGTGGCATTGGTGTTGGCTGCTTATGAAAAGGAGAACAAACTGAAAGAGGCATTAGATTTACTGATTGAATTAGAGAGAAATGGCATCGTGCTTGGGAAAGAGGCTTCAGAGTTGCTTGCAAAATGGTTTCAAAGGTTAGGGGTTGTGGAAGAAGTCGACCACGTATTGAGAGAGTTTGCTTTAACGATGCCACAGCCCGTTTTATAGTTCATGTTCAAGCCCTCATTACTCGGTGAGAAACTTTATCAACGCGCGTGCACTGCAGGTAACAACCTTCCATGAGCTCATATCTCTTTATAGCCTTTTCATTTGGCAATGAGCTTATTGTAGCCCTTTTTAGTGCATTGAGTACTGAAAGAGTGAAAGGTCATCAAATATCTTGCTAAGCCTTCTTGTACATTGTGCATAAAGAATTGTACCAACTCTTATCTGGCAATTGAGAAATGTCAGCACGCTGTGGGGCTTCAACCTTGGGATAAGATTGTGGAACCAAGAAGTCGCACTCACGCCTT
Source organism: Scutellaria galericulata (assembly GCA_946896805.1). Lineage (NCBI taxonomy): Eukaryota > Viridiplantae > Streptophyta > Magnoliopsida > Lamiales > Lamiaceae > Scutellaria > Scutellaria galericulata. The sequence continues at coordinate 1,776,374 of OX335791.1, read as the reverse complement.
ATGTGTCAATACGGGTCTTTTTATTTATTATTATCATAAAAATGGAGAAATAAATATTGTATTTGTTAACGAGTCATCAACCTCATTTTTTTTGAATATATTTGTATTTTTGAAGTGTTGGCATTTATGTTTTAAACAAGGAAAAGGAAGAAAGTACATCTAAATCATGCTATATATGTGTCACCGTGATAAATATTCAAATATCTAAAATAAAAATACCATATGTACTTATTTACCAGTGTAAATTACATTTTGGTCAGAAAGTTTTATCTATTTTCCATTCAATTTATATATTAATTAAATTAAACATAAATTATTAACTGATAAACCTCTTTAAAGTGGGGATGGGTTCCCAAGGAGGATGAAACGGAGACGATCCCGTTGCTTATTTCTTAAACGTAACAAACTCAACAAGATGGCATCATGAGTCATGACAATGGCTTTTGCTCATTTGTCTTTCTTTATGGAAATTTTAACAATTAATTAAATATATTCAAAATTTATGTAATTTTAACAATTAATTAAATATATTCAAAATTTATCATTTTTTTTCTTACATGAATGAGAACACGTGGAGCGTGGTTTCCCTGAAATTCGAAGATTTGGGGCTCCGACTTTGACCCACGAGTCGTGTCCAAATTTCGTTCTTCTTCTGTTCGGTCTCGACCCGACCCGAATACAAACCCAAAAAAAATCTAAGAAGATTCATGTACACGAACAAGAATCTCCAGTTTTCAGTTTCTATTTTCCTGCGAACTCCATTAGCGTATACATACAACATACGAAGGTTAATTCAAAGAGAGAGAAGGCGATTATCATCAACTATGGATTCCCTGTCATCCGTCTCACCATCTATTGTGCTCCCACTCCGCCGCCACCATCATCTCCACCGACGGCGGCTGGCGGCTGTGTCATGTACAGGCAACGGTTCATGGAACGGATTTCGAATTTCCTATGAATTCCGTAGAACAAATCAGAATTTGAGAGTTCGCTGTAAATTGGGCGGAGAAGATAAGGAGGAAGGAGAGAATTATCGGAGAGATGAGGAATTGGAGAGAGCGCTGCGTATGGATGGTGCGATTCCTGGAACTTCCGATGCATTCGTGAAGCAAGTGTCTTCACGCGCTTATGGAATGCGTCGGCATCTCCAGCAGACTTTTGATAGCAGTAGCTATGATGGTAAGATCGCTCTAATGATGTTTGATTTTATCTTTTTGGGGGATTGCATTCTGTTTCTTCATATCTTTTTCTAATAACCAGCAATGATCTGACCATGTAGAGGATGTGTGAATTTATTCCAAACTGAAGGTGAAAATTGTGTTTGATTGCAATTTGATCTAGCAGTCTGAAAACCTAATTATTGCATATGGAGCCTTTATGCTTTGGAGAGATCATAAGATTATAATTGATTGAGAGTTGCATTGGACACAGTTAGACTTGGGTTTTCTGAAAATCTCCATCTCCTATTATGAATTTGTTGGTTGATTATGAATGCATTGATTGCCATATGACTGCAAACCTCACGATCTTTGGATCAACACAAAATTATTCAAATACATCTGGTTATCTTTTTTGCTAGTATGAATGCTAATGTAATCCAAAATTTTAGCTGGTGTCTAATTATGTGGATTGAAGTAGTTGCTGAGCACAGCTGGTGCAACTATCAAGCAGAGTAAATTTTGTTCCAATTTTCTTCTTTGTGCTGATGGTTGACACTGCTTTGATTCGACATTATCTCCATGAAAATTCAGTAGGTAGCATGTAATATTGTCTTTGGAATGTTATACATGCAGTATTGGAGGCGAACCCTTGGCGAGAGGCATCAAAATCTGTTTATGTGCTGACTCACCAAGAAAACCAACTATGTACCATGAAAACTCGTAGAAATCGCAGGTGATTTAAGTTTCAATATCCTCATCAAAATAGCCCATTCGAGCTTCTCTCATGCCTTATTCTTACTGCAGTGAAGTTGAGAGAGAGCTTGGACTTTTGTTTTCTAAAGGAGGGAAGTGGAGAAACCGGTCAAAGCAGTCAGAAACCAGCACTAAATTTCAGATGCTTGTGGAGGATATACAAGAGGGTGTGCTCGTAAGTTTCTGCTAACCTACTTTCGTCGATGTTTTCTCTCTTTCTGGTTCATGTTTCAAAGAATATGAAAACAGTATGTTTCAAATAAACATGACACTTTGTCCCTAAGCCTCCAGTTTAAAGGCTTTAGTACTGATGTAATTGTGCATACCCTTTAACCTTTAACTGTCATATTATTGACTGAATTTCATTGTGAAATCTGCAGTCATATAAAGATCTGCATCAACATATTATGTTATTGCAGTTTTTAATTCAAACACTTTATATTATGGTCTAAATCATGAATATATACTAGTGTTCTGTTTTTTGCTAATCACTACATCACAATTTAATCTTATTGATCCAAAGAAAGAAACGAAAAATCAATAGAGACTCAGCAGCTTTGTGTATGTCCAAGGTATTTGAAGATCAAAATGAAGCTGCAAAGTACTGTGATTTGCTTCAAGGAGGAGGCCAAGCTTGTGAAGGTGTTGCAGAGATAGATGCCTCATCGGTGAGCATCACAATCACATGTCAAAACGAGACCACATTCTAAGTAGTTCCAATATTGACCAAAAAATTCGTGCAGGTGTTTGATCTTTGTCGAAAGAATGGGGCGCTTGCTGTTCTGTTTCGTAGGGGCAGAACCCCGCCTCTGCCTGACAACCTTAAGCTTAACCTGGGGGCACGTAAACGATCACTTGAAGATCAAGACGACTCGATTTGAAGCCTTTGGATGATCAGTATACTCCCTCTGCAAATATATAGTGACTGGATATGAATATAATGAATATTCTGTATATAAATATATAATGTATATAATGAAAATTGCATCCATTGTGAATGTGGTGTGGAACTTGGTCCTCTTCTCATACATCTCTCTCCCTTTTCTTCTTTTGGTTTTTCCACTAAACATAAATTACTAATGTAACCCCACTTCACCAAAAGGATTCACAATCTCCCAAGTATAGTTTTGAGCATGATTCGTTTTTTTATTAAGCGAATATACTTGATTTATTCTTAGCCATTGGTTTTAGCATGTATATAATTCAATGTAATATACTTGTATTATTCTTAGCCATTAGTTCCAATAATTCAAAATTTTATATTGAGGAAGAGATTATTACATTTAAACTGTAAATCCACGCTATATTTTATATTTATGTTTAAGGATGTGTGGGATCTAGAAATGGTAACAATTGTCAAAAACCAAACAGCAAACATAACAAGTCAAATGAGAATCTTATTCCGTATGAAAAAAGTTTAGAAAATAGACTATTATCAAATCAACTCATACGCCAGTTGTAAACTTGTAATATATATTTTCACTAATTTCAATTAATAAAAACTGTTGAAAAAGTATTTTTAAAATTTTGAATTTGAGTCCTATTTGAGTTTATTAAAAGCTCAATTTAAAATTCGTATGTACAATTGAAGAATAAAATAAAATATTGAGAGCGAGCATCCAAACAAAGCGGTTATTCATTTCGGGTTCAACCAAACCAAACACTTCGTAATTCGGATCCTGACATCAGTCCAACTCCCTTCGATGAGCGGCAGCGAGAGCGGTTCGGGGCATTCTGCCGCCGGAGACGCCCAGCCACCACCGTCCTCCACGACGGAGAGAGAAAAGAAGAAAGAGAAGGCGCGTGTGAGCCGGACGTCCCTAATTCTGTGGCAAACGCACCAGAACGACCCTGCGGCGGTGAGGAAGCTTCTCGAGGAAGACCCGTCGCTGGTCCACGCTAGAGACTATGACGATAGGACTCCTCTCCACGTGGCGGCGCTCCACGGCTGGATCGACGTCGCCAAGTGTCTTCTGGAGTACAAAGCAGATGTCAACGCTCTAGATCGCTGGAAAAACACAGTAAATTCTATCTTCATTCTCAAAATCAACTTATATCTGTGCTTGTTGTGAGCTTTGTTGGTGATTGTGTTTGTTTATGTGTTGTTATTCGCAATTGAATGTCTCGATTGATGTGGTGAGAACTGCCGAGTCAAATCGTATTGACTTTTGCTTGAATGTGGTAAATTGTTGTTTTTATGGTGCAATTTATGTTTTAGCTGTGTGGATTCCTTCTCCTTTCTATGTTCCACATGAAATGTTTTGGTATTTTGAGGCTGATTTCTTTCTTCACTTCTAGTAAAATGATTTACTTTATGGATCATGATATTGAACATCAATCTCTTTGAACCATATTCCATGTACTGCAACTATACAGATATTGGCAGCTTTCCAGCTTAATTAATAATGAAAACAAGGTAAACTAACCTGTACTGCTTAATACTCCAACCAAGAATCACCAAACAGCATAATACCGAGTGTGTGCAACTACTGCAATACAAGTGATTGCATTTTTAAGTTGATGGAGCCCTTAAACTGTATGTGCAAAATTGAGCTAGTTTGTTTAGTTTAAGTATTTATTTAATCCTTTTTTGGGGTTGGGGGGATGCAATTAATTGATTATTAATTTTAGTTCACTACTTAAATTAGGTATCATGTTTAAGTACACGTCATGATAGATGAAATGGGAATCTTCCCTTCAAAAATATTTCTTCAAAAATATTTCTTTGATGTTTTCTAAAATATGTACTCATATTACTTACTGTACATATAGTAGATTGAAGAGATTGACTAGATAATTAATTTTGGAGGTGAACTTAGTTTGGGGGTTCCTTTACGAATGTCCGATAGGTACTTATTCAAAGTTCTATTAGTTTGATGAAACAAACCCAACGATTAAAAAATGAAGCAAACCGATTTAACTGGAAAAGCTTGGATCAGCTAGCTACTGTTTAACCATTTGGGTTATTGGTCTACAGTCTACATGCCTAGTTCTGAAGCTACATGATGTAACCATAGAGTCCATGTATTAGACAAGTCCCAATATACTACTCCCACCTCCCATGCCATGATATCACCTAAATGCATAATGCATATGCACAGAACTCAACTTTCTTTTCTATTATTGTTGTTCCTTGATGATATGAAATAGACCAAATTTCTGGTGCATGTTTTGGACTTATATAGCTACTCTTCAATCTGAAATTCCTATATCTGTAACAGCCTTTAGCTGATGCCGAAGGTGCAAAAAGATTAGGCATGATTGAGCTATTAAAATCCCGTGGTGGAGAATCTTATGTAAGTTTCATGTTTCTTAATTCTTCCTCCTGTGTGCTACTTTAACCCCCGCCCCCCTCCTTAGTTTGGAATACTTGGTATTTTCCATTACCCTTTTCCTATGTTTTACCTATTCTTACTTTTAGGTTAAATTAATTCGATGCGTATTATTTGGCATATTGCAGGGCCAGAATGGAAGTCATTTTGAACCAAGACCTGTAGCACCCCCTCTACCGAATAAGTGCGACTGGGAGATAGACCCAGATGAGCTGGACTTCTCAACCTCAACTCTCGTAGGGAAGGTCTGATTCAGTTCTCAGAATATAATGGATAATCTCCTGTTAAATCAACTTAGATATAGACTAGTTTTCTCTTAGTTCTTTGGAAATTCTAACTTGAATATCCGAATTACTTAATCGCAAGTACCCCTCACATTGGTACATTCCATATGTTCTGAAATTAGAATCACCACCTTTTCTCTAATCAATTTGTATATGTTAGATCTTTTTTTTTTCCTTCTATTTTCACTAATTATAGAATTTATGCTTACTGGTATTATGCATATAAACCAACTTGAATTTGAGTCATTTAGTTTTTTATTGATCTGGTGATGGTATGTGTATCTGTGTTCCTGGGATTTTGAAAGTTCTTCCTGGGTCATGTTATTGCTGTCTTATTATGCCTCCATGGAACGATATTATTATCTAGATACATTATGATACTAAATTATGTCTCAAAATATTTATTGTTTATGTTGTTCAATTTCCCCACCCTGCACTATGTTTTTCCCCTTTATATTCTGGAGGTGGAGTGTTGAACAGCAGTGGTTGGGTGAGAAACCAAAGCATGGTTCAGGGTGGCGTTCTCATTTTGTTTCCGGTGGCAATATGCTTATTCTTATTTTCCTGATATGTTTTTCTGTTTCATTTTGATGCACGTAAAGTTGTTCCTCTAGCCACTTTGGCTACATCTGATGTTTGTCCCACTCTTTTCTTTTTATATTTTCATAGCTCATTCTAATTGACGACAGTTGGTATTGATAGGGGTCTTTTGGTGAGATACTAAAAGCTTCTTGGCGGGGAACACCAGTAGCTGTCAAACGAATTCTTCCAAGCCTTTCAGATGATAGATTAGTGATGTATGAGTTTTGACTGTGCTCTTGTTATTTTCTTGTTTCTTATTCATCCATTCGATTAGTATGTAATATTGCGCAACTAGCATGCCTGATAGGGGCCTGCGCCAAAACATAGCATTAGATCCTGGAATTGTAGGAAAGTGGCTGTTTAGTGTCTCTCAATCCACATCCTAAACTCAGCTTTAATCCTTTTAGCTTCAGAGTGGCAGTTCTGTTAATTAAGCTCCCAGTCCCACAAGCACTTCCATCATATCTTTTTTTACCTATTTTCTACAGCACATCCTACTATCTATATTTACCTGATCTCTTGTCTTAACACAGTCAGGACTTCAGACATGAGGTCAATTTGCTGGTGAAGCTTCGGCATCCAAATATTGTCCAGTTTCTAGGAGCCGTTACTGACAAGAAGCCCTTAATGTTAGTTACAGAGTACTTAAGAGGGGTAAGTGGATTTCTTTTCTATGAATGCTGATGAATAAATTGACTTCAAGTGTCCTTACCTTTGGCGTCCAATTTATACTCTTGTATAGGGTGATCTACATCAACATCTAAAGGAAAAAGGGTCCCTGAATACGTCAACTGCAATCAATTTTGCTATGGATATCGCTAGGTAAGTTGCATCTACATTAGATTTATATGTTTGAGGATTTTTAGATTTACAAATGTATCAATCTTACATTAAGCAATATCTTAAATTTGATGATCAGATACCCTTGCATACAACATAAATGTTGAACGATAATTTATGTTTCAGCATAATGTTGTTTTCTGTGCTACTCTGATTGTCATAATGTTGTTTGGACAGAGGAATGGCGTATCTCCACAGTGAGCCAAATGTTGTAATACATAGAGATCTTAAACCAAGGTTGGTTTCATGTTTGGTGAAACAGACTGTAAATTAATGTCCTGAAAACCATAGTGATTCTGTTGCCTGTCCCCATGACTCTAAGCAGAGACACCATGTTGACAGTGGATGCAGCTTGTTTGGTCTATCTCTGTATTTAAGACAGTCCTTTTCTAAATGCTGTATTTTTCTAGGAACGTTCTACTTGTCAACACAAGTGCTGACCATTTGAAAGTAGGAGATTTTGGGTTAAGCAAGCTCATCAGGGTAAAACATTCACATGATGTGTACAAAATGACTGGCGAGACTGGAAGCTGTGAGTAGTTTGTATTTATGAACAGTTTCATGTTCAGGCATGAATTCGAATGATTATTAATGCTGTATCGTTTTTTTGTGTAATCTCAATAGACCGTTACATGGCACCAGAAGTTTTCAAGCACAGGAAATATGACAAGAAGGTCGATGTTTTTTCTTTCGCGATGATATTGTATGAGGTAAATTTAATATTTGCAATGTCTTAAAATAAACTTGAACTTGGTTGAGGCATTAAGTTGAAGTGACCTTAACTGTTGCAGATGCTCGAGGGTGAATCTCCAATGGCACATTATGAACCATATGAAGCAGCCAGACATGTGGCAGAAGGACATAGGCCAATGTTTAGGGCAAAAGTTATTCCTGAATTGAAAGAGTAAGTACCTATTGATATTTTCTACAATGTATGACTTCCTTTTTGCTCATTTTCTTTCCAACTATCTGCATAATATTCAAACAGCATTTCTATACAGACAATATAGTAATAGCAGCCGTAAAGTGTCCTAATCTCTGTTGAATTGAAATCGTGTAGGTTAACTGCCCAGTGCTGGTCAGCAGACATGAACCAGAGACCTTCTTTCTTGGAGATTTTGAAGAGACTTGAAAAAGTCAAGGAAATGCAACCACCTGATAGTCACTGGCACATATTTGCATCATGATGGGAAATTCAAGAACGACAAAATATTGATATATTTCTCTCAGCTGATCTCTCCTTTCACTCTGGAAATCATTGAATGAGGTATAGACTCGTTGTTTCAATCAATTTCAATTTGAAGTGTTAGAATTGGTTATGCAGTTAAAACTCATGTTCCATAGACCCAAAATATTGGCCTACGTGTGTTGTGAGTAACTTGCTTAGCATACATTCAAGATTGCAATCTTGGTCTGGTCTGTGAGTATATCTTTTATTGGTGATGTGATTCAGCGCAAGCTGTGAAACCTTTATAGTAATATCCCACATTTGCTAAAGAATAATGTCTTTGTAAACATGTAGTTCAACTTTCCACATTTGTGACTTCTTATTCTGTACACTAAATTAGCTGGTAAACTTGTGTTCATTACTCAAGAAATTGGATGTATGCATATTTGGCCCTTTAATTTTTTGTACTGTCCTCTTTTCTAATTTTTTCTAATTCTTGACTTTTGTCCTATGCTTTTTTTTTAATTTTTTAACTTGTGCCCCCAAAACGAAAGGCAAAAGTACAAGGAGCAAAAGTTAAAAAAATAATTAAAAGGGCAATAGGCAAAAATGCTCAAATGCAAGTAGAGGAAAAAAAGAGTACAAAGACATAAAAAAAGTACAGGACAAATGTCAAAAAAATAACAAAGTAGGCAAAAGTAAAAAAAAAAATGTAATAATTGGGAGAAGATTAAATAAGCTTCTTCTTATGAAAGAAAGATTTCAAATGCACAACCTGGACTCCCACTACAGATATGGAGATGACAAGTGAGAGGAAAGTGAAGTAGGCCATTTTGGAGGTGGTTGATGCATTGAGTTGCTGCATCTCTACTTCCCTTTCTCGAAGATAAAACATCTCATCATGAATCGCTTTAACTGTATCGAACATCTTCCTGAGTTCAAGTTCCATCGACTCCACTGAACCTTTCCTCGCAAGAGTGGTCCAGTCTTTGGCTGCCACGCCCGATTTCCAGTCAAAGTCAACGGTCACGATGGTCGGAGGCTTGTGATCCAAAGCAGAAAAGCAAGCCATGTAATCACCTGCCTCTATTGCCTGAAATGCAAAATCCCCCCCTGAAACTTCGTCTGTGTAGTGATAGCTGTTCCCATATGCTGATGTCACCTATTTTCATTTCAAAAATGTAACCCAACAACACTGCAATTTTTTTGAATCAACATAACAAGCTTTCCAACATAAGTATTAGCAAGTTCAAATTAAAAGATAGACAACAAATCCACACTAAATTAACATAACAACATAATTGAATTAACAGCTACACAGAATTCATGATTTTCAGGGAGAAAGAAAAAAAAAGGCCCTTCTCTTGATACAGAATAAAAATGATAAATCACTCCAAAATATGAAAAAAAATAAAATACCCGAACAGTGATTTTATGCGTATCAGGTAAAGGCTGATCGTCATTAGGGTTTATAATTTGGTACTTTCCGACAGTCATTGCATTGGTTTTGATATCTTCCGCTATGCATTTGGTATGCCCCGACTCCAGATCGAATCGAATTGATTCGACCCGACCCCATACCAACATAATCCAAACCACGAAAAGCCTGTGTCTTTGGATTTGGAAATTCATTGTAATGATCACCAAGAAATAACCCAAAAAAAAAAATCGATAATTTAAGATATCATCTTTCTTCCACTGTTTCTAGATTTGAGTCGGATGAGTTCTTTGCATGAACATAAATGGAATTGCTTCCGATTTCTATGCAGTAGCAGTAGTAGTTTCCATTTTTTTAATTACTATTAATATTTTATTTTTTAAATAAGTGTGTTAATTGTTATTAATTTATGCCAAATTTCCAAATTTTTTTTATTTTAAACTTTACGTGGATTAGTGATTTTGAAAACTTACACAAGAAATTTTGTTTAAAATAATGGTTTTAATATTTTGTTTTCTAATTTTTGCCCACGTATTTTGATTTTTACTTTTGACCAAAAAAAGAGCAAAGGTAAATAAGTATAAACAACAAAATAAAATGTAGAAAACAAACTTAAAAAAAGAGACAAGTCTAAGGGGTGACAAATATATATTATTTCCTTTATTTTAAAAACTAAGAAATCTAAGGTTGTAGATTTTGAAGCTTTTTACAGAAAAACATAGAATGCAATTTAAATTGTAGTCAAACATGAATAAATGAAGTACACAAGTTTCAAATCCATTTAAAAGTATATAACATATTTTTCTAAGAATTTTCATAGGTATCTATAACCACCTCCCAACTTTTTTTTTTTTCGTGTAAAATAAATATGAGAATTGAATCTCACAACCAATTTTTTTTTTAAAAAAAGAAACCTTATAACTTAATTACAAACTTGCGATATCGAGAGTTACAATTTTGATCACCCACTCGAGAAATTACCCTACTCCCAACAAAAAGGAAAGGTAATTAACAAAGCAAATTTAGGGATACAAAGAAATTATTTACACATTTTAAAGCTAAAAAAAGAGAATCAATGTCCTCTACTAACGATCCAGATTGAGTAAGGATTGATGATTATTGCAAGGATTTCAGAGAAATTGCACTTCTTTGCCAATAGTTGGTACTTTGCGTCCAAAAACAATGATTGGAGAACAAATAGAAATACGAATAATCCAACAACAACAAAACGACCATGTTATCATCATCATAGGAGGCACATTGTTGATTTTTATCAGATTTAGAGTGAGTAGTGAAACTAGCAAAATGCAGTTCCACAATCACTCATCTTGATTCATTGGTTCCGTCGACAGAAACGGCTTCGGTCCGAAGTATGATGACAACATGGCAGGGGTCCAGGTATTAGAATGAACTTTGAACTGGCTATTTAGTTTAATCTACTGGACAATGTCTAAACTTATACCTTGAATGGCTCTTTTGCAGGCATCTTGTGTATGAAAGAACATTCCAACTGGACCAAAGAAGGCTCGTAACAATGTTGGATTTACATCAAAACAGAACCCTCTTGTGGGATGAGTTCTAAGTTGCTGTGTGGCTAGTTCATGAAACAAGAACAGGACAGCCAACAAACATAATAAAGAAGATTATTTTTACAGAAATCCACAAGAATTCTTTTTTGAGTATGGCCCTAAGTTCTTAATGCTTATACAATAATTATTTTTCTTGTAGAAGCAGAGCCCCATGCTTACAATGGTATTACAGCTATTTTATCCATCGTCTCCTAATTTGTATTGAGAAAATCTATACTATAGCCTTATTCTACTTCTCCTGGTTGCTCTGAATGAATACATGTCTTTTGACTAGATGAACTTAAGGAGATGCTAAATCATCGTGTTGTGCAAATGAACTTGAGACAATGCTATTCAGGTTTCTTATAACTAAATCAAGTTTCTTCCTAAAGACTAGCAGCTACATTACGTTTTGACATCCAACTAGAACCATCTCAAAAACAATGTGATAGAAATAACTTTGAAAAACAGAAAAGTTTCCAAGATTAGCAGATAGATAGACCTCAACATAACCAACAAACAGGGCACACCTGGTGGTGTGTGAGATATCGTCTAAAATAAGTGGTAAAAGTAGATATCAAGAAACTGTAGAGGGAGAATCAGGGGACTATAGTAGAGGCTTAAGAGTGTTGATTTCCATAAAATCGAACTCACAACCAAAAGTTAGCATCAAGAATTGATTCCTGTTGTTGAGATAATTCTGGGTCAAGCAGATACTACATTTCTACAAAATCAAGTTTTACAACAGAATAATTCATTCGTGCAAACTAATTCACTCACAGAGATGCAATCAAATAGTTTACCACAGACTGATATGATCACCTCACAATCTAACAGGATCAGTAATGTTCATAACTAAAATTCCTAGAAATCCATCATATGCCATCTATTCTATAAGAACAGCATGAAAGCGGACAAGATGACAATAAAGCAGACAAAAATTGCAAGTTAATTAACCATTATGCATTGAAAGAATACCAATCAGAATTCAATACAATTATTCAAGATATAGTAATTTCTATCTCCGAAGGTTCCATTAAATTACCTCAAGTATAACTTCTGCAAAATCTGTATACTCAGAACAGCTTCAAAGCTCAATTGAATCAAGACGTTTCCTTTGCCCCAGAACCATCCAAAATCGGTTCCTTTTCCTTCTTCCCCGACGATTCATCTCCGGTGTTATTTAATTTAACTTTCTCCTCCTCCAATTGCTTTGCAGCCTCCTCCTCCGCCGCCTTCTCCGCCTGCAAAAGCGGCGCGTAGTAATCGGGATGCGCCTCCATACACATCTTGAGAGCAGCAGTAATCTGAAAACACTTCTCCACAATATCCTCTTTGTTCTTCTCTCCTTCGTCTACACACTTCTCCCAATCTGTAAACGTGTCTTTACATCCACCCGCTTTCATAAACAAGCAAAACCCACACTCACCCTCCTCTTCTCCTTCTTCACCACCATTCTCCTCCTCGATCGGATCTTCTGAAGCTTTTCCCGTTGGAATCTCCTTTTCTATGCTTTCCTGAATTGGGGATTCGGATTCTAGGCTTTTGGCTTCAGAGGTTTCCGAAGAATTTGAAGAAGTCATGGCGCTGATAGAAGCGGCGGCGACGGCGACGGCGACGGCGGTGGAGTTAGGGTTTGGTTGTGAAGGTGTCGATAGAGAGTCTCCCATGGCTGCCGATCTTAAACCCTCTCTTCTTAAACCCCTCACTTTCTCTCTCTTCCAGCTATGAATATTTTAATGGTGTCAACATAAACTCATTTTGTTGGACTCTAATTTTCTGCATATCTTGGCTGACAAGAAAATTTTGATTTTGGTCCGGTTATCCACACCCCACAAATTTCTAAACAGATCTCATTTTTTAAGAAGAGAGGGTTTGACTTTTCATTACTATTAATTTCTCTTATTTGATATGTAAATCTTCAAAAACATTAAGTAAAAGTTCAGTTACAACCTCAGTTAAGGATGCGTCATCCACCAACAATGTAGCTGCATGAGACAAATTCCCATGACGCGTAATTAATGATACATCTTCAACTCCATTGATACATGTGCCACTTTTATATGTTACCACTCCCACTTTTGCATTTTTCGTCCACCTATGCATTATGTACTTATCAGGAACTTCAAACACTTGTTAGCATAAGAGTAAAATTGTAATTTTGTTATTTTTTGAAATTTTTAAATCATTTTTTATCTAAAAATGGGGTGTATTTAGAAATTTGAAGGGTGCGGATAGCCGGACCCTTTTAATTTTCTTAAGAAAAATTCAGTTTTAACAAATTCTCATGCGAAGTCGTTTTACTGGTAAGTGATAGTCAACGTGATCAATATAATGAGTACCAATGATTATATGAAATCATAAATTAGAGTATTTACTTGTTATATTTTAAAGTATCATTAATTATATATAAAAATACCAAATTAATATATTACATTCTAATTGTTAAATTATACATTGTTATATTTTAATTGTCATTTCTTATATGTTAAAATATTATTAAGTGTTATAACGTTTTATATGATAAACTATCACCTATTACGCTTAAATTTAAAAAAAAAAAAAAAAAAACTAAGGAAATTTTGTTTTCTTGAATGAAATTCTCTGAAAATTCAGAATTAAAAAAATATGTAATTTAAGGTTATAAATACAACCCATCAATATATGGTTCAAACCTCTAATCTTCATCTCAACAACTATCCATTTCCTTTTCAACAAAAATTCATGAACTTTGAAGGTCATGAAAATCACTTATCATAAATTCCACACAAATGGATCATATATAGAATAAAATACAATAAGAGTCTAGAATTAATTACAAGAGTTACATCTTATTTCTTGAAAAATGAATAACTTAGAAAGAAAAATTGTTTATTTTAACTATTTATATCTAAAAACAACGATAAAAATGACATTTTTCTAATAAAAAGTAGTATTAACTAATACACCTAGGCACATTGACCCAAACTTTTCTCGTTAGAAAGAGTTTTGGGCAAACATTCAGAACCCCTCCAGATCTGCTAGACCAAAGCAACTCAATTGTGTCATCTTCTTGAACCGGTTTCTAGGTGTCAATGGAGTTGGGCATAGAGTCTAACTCGAAAATATCCACATTGATCGACATTGAATTGGGAAGGGGAAATATAAATAAATAAATAGATAAATAAAATTTAATCACCAATTCTTTAAGTTTGATTCATGGAATTCCTGGGTAAGGTCCAATAACATGCAAGATGAATAAAAAAAAAACATGAATTTAGAGGAGATGATTTTTTGTTAATTTCATGGAAATGACAGACAATATTGTTATATAATCTCAAACTCCATTTCTATTCTTTTGCCTTCTTCAATCGCAGCTCTAGCTATCATAGAAGAAGCAGGAAGAAAGCCCACGATTCTGCGTGAGAGGGTCTTTTTAGTGAGTTAAATATGGTTGGATTAGATAATTTATAGAGTGAGATTTGTGAGACGAATTCAGATTTTTTCAGTTTTATGATAAAGTAAATTTAGGGTTGTTTGCAATTAATCTTTAAAATAGGACTCAAATCTTTTTTTTTTAATGTCAAAATGATTTTAATTTGAAGTCTTTGTATTATTCTGTAAAAATGATAGATTTGGGGTGACTCTAAGTTCTACCTAGCTAAGTAATTTTTTAAATAAACCAAAATGAATGATTTCACATTTACATGCAACTTTTGTAGAAAAATGTGATTATCTAGTAAGCACTTCAAATTCTTAATTTTAGTCTATTCATTTCAATTCGTTGAATTTTGTCTAATTTTTTTTAATTATAAGTCAATACACCGAATAAATTTTAAGAGAAATCATAAATAATACTTTTTTAAGTAGGAAAAAAAAACTTTAATTAGAAAATAAATGTAATACTGTGAATAATTAAAGATATAGTAAGCAATATTTAATAAATAATATTTTTCAAGTTAAAAGTAATACATATTATCAAAGTAAACAATAATTTTTTTCGCCCAAAATTACTACTTTTCAATTTAAAAATAATACATTTTCTTAAGTAAAAATAAAATGTTTTCAATTAAAACTAATACTTTTTTCGAAGTAAAAATAATAAACTGTCAATCAAAACTAAAACTTTCACACCGCAAAAAATGTGGAGTTTGAGATGACCCACCCTTTGAACCACTTTGACCGGGATATATGTCGAACCCATCTTGTAGAAGCCCAAACAAAGAAGCATAGTTTGATAAGACATAAATATTCCCAGAAAAGAGTGAAGCATGAAAGGTGAAAAGGATGAGAGAAAAACAGACAAGATGGTGGGTTAGAGCTGTGTGCAGGCAGGCACACACACACACATATATATATGCACAGTAATATTACAAATGGTGAATGAGTTGTTTTGTTAATGGTGACGAATTCTTACATATAAAGTACGTGTATCTTGCTTCTCTGTTATCCATGCATGCATTCATGCATCTCGCACGTCAAACAGGCCCCCCTATACCTCTGTTTTTCTGCCATAAAACTCCAACCTTAAATTTGTCGACTGATCTTCAATTCAATTTACATCACTTTCTTGACCAATATCATGTTTTTAATTTGATCCAGATCCTTTGCCATTCAACTTGCTGGCACATATTTGATTACAAGGGCTGCGTTTCTTTCGGATTTCATTACTAGTTAATGTTCGGAGATGTTATAACACCAAGTGTAATAGAAAATCTCATATGTACTAATTTAAAACATATAAAGATAAATTAATTATACATATAGAGTAAAAATTCTATAATTAACCTGTTTAAAATCATGGTGTTGTTGCTCAATAAATAAATTCTTGTTTGAATTGATTCATAAGTACGTTAATCATATCTTTATGAATTTCTTTGTTATATATATATTAATAGTTTTTACATATTTTTTTTACAAGACACAAGGTATTAATTCTTCAATAAAATGCTCAAAATTAGATTAGTTCTGTTTTATAAGCATAATTATGATTATATATAGAAAAAAAAAAAAAACACTTGGGTGAGAGCGTTTGGCAAACCACATGATCTATGAGATGAAGACCGACAAATTCATTTAACTTTTATATTTATTTAAGGCTGGTCAATTAAATTTAAAATTTTTAAATAGGACTCCATTTCACGAACTAATAAGATTCCCGAAATAGTCACAAGAAATTGACTAAAAAAAAAGGCTATATGAAAACTAATAATATAAGCAAGCTACTAATTACATTAATATAGTATTTTTCAATTTACTGTTCCCTTTATCCATATACTTGTTTATTTAGTCTTTAGTAGCTTAATCATACCAAACCGAACTACAGTAAAACCTCTATAATATTGTTGGGACCGGAGAATTTTATTAATTTAAAGAGATACTATATAATCAATAAATTAATAATTTATTAATTTAGAGAGATTTTAACGTATATACATAATTGACCTTCAAAATTCCGGGGTTGTATAATCCACTTACAATGTACATTAGTTATTGATGACAAATAAATTAAAATACAAGTTTTAATTAGCATTCAAAGAATGTATACTCACATAATCATGTTAATTGGAAGTTTGAATGGTTTCATTCATTTTTTTTTTTTGCCAAAGTAAAAGAATGGTTCATGGACTTTTTTAATATATATATTGTATCAGAGAATTTTTTAATAATTATTAATTTATAGTTTCGTCGGACCTTAAATATACACTAGGATTTCCAAAAAAAATATTATCTTATTATTTAATTGATTGGTGTCCAAATTTGAACTGGTCCCAAGTTGGGACCAGACAAATTATTAGTTTTATCGAGTATTATTTTATGGAGGTTTTACTGTATCCTACTCTGTTCAAATTTATTTTTGTAATAATATCTTAAATAGTAAATTAAAAAAAAAAAAGCATTGTTTTGTGTGGTAAGAATAACTAAGAAACTTATTAAAAGATCAAATTCATTAGCCTTTTTTTTTTTTTTTTTTTTTTAAATTTAGCTGCTCTGACTTTCAAGTGTGTATTCATCGTTGCACACCTGAGCTGAGAGTAACTTTGTGTAAAAATATAGGAAAAAGTACAATTCACAATTACACCACATAAGATTTAAAAAATCATAATGTCAATTTCCGACAGACATTGGGATCAGATATATATATATATATATATATATATATGCAATCAATTACAAAATTATGAGAGACTAGATATACTATTTAAAAAGTAGGTTTGCTTTGCAGTAGTAGTTTGTGAAATAACAAGGTGTGGCCTTGTTTATATAGGCATGACTTTTCCCTAGTGTCAAATATATTAATTGCAAGTTGAGTTGCTTGCTATTATCCAGCAGTTGATGGTTTTGCACTCTGGTTTTGCACTAGTTAGTTAACAATCAATGTCTGAATCTACATATTTACTCAATCTCACTATATATTTATATCTTTGAGTATTTAACAAGCTACACACATATATATACTAACGAGATGATGAGATTGGATGTAATTGATTAAGTCAGGACATTCATGGTGGTTGCTTTCAGGAATAGGTATGATGATACGATGAGTTGAGTCATTCAAGGGATCAGATTCTTGATCACACTGTCACTTTTTCATCACTTTAATTCTTTTCAACATTCCAGAGAATGTTGTTTTGCATTGCTAATAGGGTTTCCATATTATCACTTGATTGAATTAAATGCCCGTATTTTGAGCACTCATTTTATTTTTAACAAAAACAATAAAATAATTTAATGGAATAGTTACATTTTTTCATTTGTTACTTATTGTAAGGATTAAATATGAACAATATCAAAAAATTGTATGTCGATTGTCACTGTCTCTCACTCACTTGAGTATGATGTTGGTCTCATAATTATGATGCCTTTCAATTTTGGACTCATAAGTATCACAATTTTTAATCTATTACTATAATTTAAGAATCTGTTTGATTTTAGTTTAATTTGGCCGAAAATTTTGAATTTCGGCGGGATCAGGTTGGCTTTCCGGTGACCTAGGAGTGACGTGGTATATAACACGTGTCAATCAATAAGAATTTGACGCGTTTCGCCACGTCATTTATATGTCATTAGAGAGCCCCAATTCAGAGAAATTGAACTTAAATTGGATAGATTTTTAAATTGTAGGATCAAATTGAAAATCATGACAATTATGAGACCAAAATTGGAAGACCACCATAATTATGAGACGAAAAATAATTTTAAACATAATTATTTCAATTAATTTTCATCATTTCACAAAAATATGCAAAGTTGTTTAACACAATTATAACATTTATTATCGTCTACTTTTAGGGTGTGAAGAATATTAAACAAGATTGAAAGTTCTATTCTTATTGTGTCGAAATCAAAACCCCAAAGTACGTACATATATAATCCCATTTAATTTGGGAAAACTAAACATGCTACATAGACTTTTCCGTATTATTTTTATGAAGAAGCATTTAAAAATACAATATTGAGCTAAAAAAATGTCATGTGCTAGTCGGAAATTAAATTGTGGCGACTACAAAACTGACAAGACAAAATGTAATAAAAAAGAGTAAAAAATATCAAATTATTAGAGCACATTATGTTCACCCCTTTTTGTTTGTTGTTGGAAGCTGTAAGACAGTGAAATTTGAGGATAAAAGAAAAGAAAAGCAAAAAGAAAGGAGTATGAGGAAAAGGACATGATGTTAGATAACTCTAGAGTTTAAGTTATTAATGATGGATGGGCCTATGTACAACATTCTTGTCCAAAACTGTGTACATATGAAAAGGTTGCTTCTCTTGTTTCTTCATTTACAAGTACTATATTACTCCAATGACCCACTATTTTGGCAAACAGATATGTGATCTTAATGTCATATACATCCAAACAAATCACCTCTAGCTTTTAATATTAATGCTCATGCAACGTAATTTTAATTGTTTACATTTTGATCATGTATGTTGACATTTTTTATTTTTTAACAAACACATATCAGTTTTACAATTTTAATCTTTCATTTTTTAATTTTTTAATTTCAGTTATTTTTTGTCAAAATTTTCAAAATCGCTACTTGGTCATCGAGAATCTGACATGACAACCAAATTCCAACAGTCACGTCAGTAATTGGAAATTAAAATTCCGACCAAAATTGAAAAAAATTAAAACATGGAGGACTAACATTAAAAACGGAAATTTGGTTATTAACAAATGGAAAATATGATATATAAAAGACCAAAATTGTGAAATTACCCCTTATAATTATTAATAATATAATACGCTAGATTAAAAAAAAAAACTAATAATTAAGGCGATGAACTTCCAGAACTTCAGAAACGAGCTTACATGATACAGCTTAATTCAGACATTACATCTAATTAATTAGACTAAGACACTTAACTATCCTTAATTAATCATATGACATTCAAAGATTTGCCCAGTGATCATTAACTTGGTCTTCATCTTGTAGAACATTCCAACAGGCTTCAACAATATTAGAAACAATGGTGGGAGGAAGATCTGCAAACCCTTCCATGAAGCTGTTTGGAAACCCTAATGAACTAGCACCATGATCATGATCAGTAGAATCCATAATAGGGTTCATCATACCATGGAGCTCAGTTGAATTCCCCGTTATGCCCTTGACCATATCTTGATGGTAGTTGAGATTATTAGCTTGTCCAGCTAAGCCTGTTCCAGACATTTCGTCGTGGTTTTCGTTGTGTGACAAGTTTAATGTACTTGTCTGGGTCCCATTGGCGGTGAAAAACCCGTTGAGTATGTCTTTTCCGGGATTTGTCCGGACCCACACTTGTAGTATGTCTAAACACGGCCTTGCCGACTGCGGCGGCGGCGGAGCTCCGGCGGCGGCGGCGGCGGGGCGGCGGTGTAGATGGTTATTGTGGTTGGAGATGAATTTAGATTCTCGGACAATTCTAGCCTCGGCTTCGAGCCGAGCGCTCTCCCACTGAGCCGCGTGGCAAAGGTTGACAAAGTCTTTGGTTTGACCACAGCCAAGGGCATGGTTCATGGGCTTATGAGTCATTGGATCAATTCCCATTTTATTCAGTTTCTTCTTCAAATGAGTGTTCCAATAGTTCTTTATGTCATTATCAGTCCTCCTTGGCAAGTGATTAGCTATGGCTGACCATCTATATATAAGATAATACACAATGTACAACCCATTTTAGCCAATGTACAAGCCATAGTATATAGTATCAAAGAAAAATGTTATTCTATGTTTCAATCTCCACTGCTACAATATTCAGGATGACTCGTGGGATAAAGAATATTAATTGATTTGATAACTAATTACTCCCTCGTCCCACCTTATTTTATCTACTTTCCACTTTTGCTTGTCCCAACTTATTTTGCCTACTTTCCTAATTAAAGTGAAAAAAACATAAACTTACACATCCAACTAACAGTCAACTGTATTTTCTTAGGATCCGTGTCGGTCAAAGTAGGCAAAATAAGCCAGGACGGAGGTAGTATTTAAGAAATTGGCCTCAGTTGTTACAATGTACCTCATATCTAGCAAAGCTAGCACTGCTAAATAGCGGTTTGTACTTTCTGTATAAATCTGACCTACTTCATCTCTAGACCTACTATTTTCATTATTTTCAGCACATAATACAGTTTATTTTTTCAGGAATAAAATTGTGCATCTTGTCATCCTTACTTTAATTAGCACTCATAAAAAATTGTAGCTACTTCAAGTTTTAAGCCCAAAAGAAATGAACTCATCTATTTTATTTTATTCAACCTGATTTTCAGTTTATAAAGGAAAAAAAAAACTGCCAAATCGATTTTTTTTTTTTTTTGAGATGGAAATACTTGTCTATTACCACAAAATAAATATTAGTCTCTAAAATACATTAACCACTGATTAAAGATGAAATATTTAGTCACCAAATTTTCATCTCTAAATATAAGATTAGAAACCGTATTACCTATAAGGCTATAAATTAGAGATTTGCCGCCTTAAGTTTTCTATCATTAATTACTTTGTTACTGATCAGATGTTAATATTGTAATAATTTTTGGGGCAAATCTCAAATATCATCTTGTTTCTTAAACTTTGTCCATTTTTCTACTATTAATTTTTATATTTTAATTTTTCTCTAATTGTATTTGAAATGTCAATTTTTGCTTACGTAGACAACATAATTGCAAAGTCCACGTCATCATTGATATTGGTGTTCACGTAGGAAAACATTGATATTCCGAGTAAAATTGGATGAAAATTGAAACAAAATGATAGTTAAAGAATAAAAATCGAAATACGTAAAATTAGTGGTAAAAAAGTAGAGGAAACCTAAATTACAGAACAAAAGTTGCAATTTTCTCTAATTTTGTCACTTCAAATTATTATTATGTTTCATCGATAATTCTGTCGTCAGTGAGCCTAAAAGTCGAATCACATAATTTATATCTACATTAGTTATAATTTATATAATCAGAGATAATGTAATTATTAATTAAATAAAGCACCTGTTTCCAAGGAGGGCATGAAGTTGAATAATGGTTTGTTCTTCTTGTAAGCTGAATTTGCCTCTCTTGATATCAGGTCTCAAATAATTTGTCCACCTTAATCTGCAGCTTTTCCCACATCTTTGAAGCCCTAATATAATAGCAACAATAAAAACCACAATCCATTTATTCAACTATAGTATTATGTATATATAAATATTCATGTATTGAAATACCAGCTTTAGAAGGAAGTGCACGCCAGCTATCATGGCCATGCTCTTGAATGTAAGCCAAGAGTTTTTCATCCTCCTTAGGTGTCCATGGCCCTTTCTTCATTCCCATCTTATCCAAGCGTGGACCCTTTCCCATTTCTATATGACGAAAGAAATTAGAAGGAGTCGAGTGAATTAGAAAGACGAGAATATGTATATATAGGGGAGAAAAATATATACAACTTGCATGCTTTGAGTCAATCATTTTGTTAGTGTGACATATACTATATGTTTGAATTAAATGTAGTTGAAGGAAATAGAAAAAGAAAAGTTACCAAATCAAAGTAAGAAATTAAAAAATTATCATGGAGAATGCAAGACAAGAAAGTAATGGGGAAAGAGGTGTGGCAGCTTAGGGGAATTCATATACACACAGGTTGTGACACTGTGGCTGACTCACTACCTAATTGTAGGGAGACAAGTTGTTGCAAGAATCTACATATCCCATCTTGGGTGAAAATTTAATATTTTACAAAAAAATATTATTTCGTTTTTATAAAAAAAAAAAAAGAGATTGGATTGTTGTTAGAATTACATAACTAATCAATAATGAGATTGATTTGATTGTTGATTCAATTTTATCACAGTCTTATAATTTCAACATCGTGGTAGTCTATAATAAGCTAGCTAGCATTGAAATTGAACGATCTTATTTAATTGGCTCGATCTCAAATGAGATGACTTTGGATTTAAATACAAATTGCTATAATTGTTTTTTTTTTAAACAAAAAAACTTGTATTAATTACAAGGACAAGAACAAATACTTTCAAGAAGACTCAATACAAAATCCAGAAATTCGATTCAGTAATGAAAGTTTGCATATAATCGAGCAACCCTAACGAAATTATGAGCAACTTGGTTGACATTAAGCCGAACAAGTTTAACACATTGCTACAACTGTAACACAAGAATTATGTTTATATTACTATTATTCTTATAAAAAATAAAATGAATCAGTTCTAGCTTGGACAAATATTTTGAATCCATCCTACCACTATTTTCCATTTGTCAGTTTCTCAATTCATCACCAGTTCTAAGACCATGCACAAACATATAAAAATTCAAGAGAGTGTCACACATTCTTATTGATTAAAAAACACACTGTAGCAAATATTTTATGATATTTTATTCTTATTGAAATTTAGTTGAACTTTTTACCGGAAATTAGAAGTTAGTAGAATTATATCTACTATATATAGTTCTAGTTTCTATATAAGAAGCTCTATGTTACAGGGCCAGCTTGAATTTTTCCCATTTTAATCCAAATTAAGTGTTTGTCGACATATTTTTTTAAATACTTTCACCAACTTTTATTATTATTAATTTATTGATTCATTAAATATTTGAACATCGCTTCAGAGTGAAGGTGGTATAATTAGAAGAAGAGGTACGTGGAATTAAACGAGGATTCAGACATGGTGAGTAGTGCAAAATTAAATTGGTACTCAAATTAGTGATTTCTCAACCTCCATACTTAAACTCAACTGATATTGTGCTCCGACAATATTCATTACCCACATATCACTATTTATTTCTATCCTTTTTTTACTATTTTATCTCTATATATCAATATTTTTTTGTATGTAATTTTCAATTTGTTTTTACGGTATAAGATGATTTCTTTTTCTTGTTCTCCTTTTCACTGCTAACAATCAGAATAAAGATGAGAATTTTTCATCTTATAAAATATTTTTAGAGCTTGATTATAATTAAGATACATTCTGTTTTATTTTAAAAATAAAGTATTTAATGTTTGGATAAATAAGACGATGAAAAATTAGTAATGACAATGGTGTTATTTCAATGAGAAATTTAAAAATAATATTTTGTTTTATAGAAAGAAGATGATGACTAATTCTTAAAAAAAACAGCTTATAAGCTTATAATTTTTTATTTTTTTTTCAAGGATGGAATAAACTCTCCTTTATTTGAACTTTTGTTAAACATTTTGCAAGATATATGTTATGAAACTCATAAACTCAGCCAAATATCTTCTTGTTCCATTTTAATGGGGGATACAGAGAATATGTTTTATATGTCGGTGTACTTAATTTCATTGATAATCAATGGAAGTGAATTTAACTTTATCCTGATATAAAAAATAAATTGCATCATGACTAGTACATTTTCACAAGTACATGATGCAATGAATTATAGTGTAATATTTAATACAAAATTAATAGGGCAGGTTTACTGAATTTGATCTCCTATACATTATAATTAATGGAAATTGAAATGACATAACCATGCATACAGGTTTGTCGGGAGATCGCAATTAAAACCTTTTGATAAATTAAAATATAGGTACTATTACGTATTCTCTACCATGTTGTATTTGCTATTTATAGCTTCTTCTTTTTTCTCATATCTATGAGTATCTGACATTTTGAGGACATCATATTTTTTTAGCAAATTAACAATTTAGGATTGTTTTTTTTATTAAAAAATCGTGAATTTAGGATAATCTTTACCTGCTCTCTTAATTGGGCTAAAATTACTGACATGTAGCACCAATATCACATGCACCAGTTCAGCATATAACCTTCATGTACGAGAATTATTTTTGAAAACTACTCAAAAAACAAAATATTTTTAAAAAAAGAGAGTTAAAACTTAAAACTTATCCCCAAAAAAAGAAAAATGAAAACCATTTAGAGAAATAAGATATCTTTAATAAAATATAAAAATTGTCAAAAATAATAAATAAACATTAAAATAATAAGAAAATCAAAAGTATATATAAATAAATAAATAAAATAAAATCTGAATTTGTCTAATAAACAATGAATCTGAAAACTAAAATAAAAATCAATTGCTTTGTATATAAAATAGAAAATAGTTTAATAAAATCTAGAAATTATCTAAAACAACCATATAAATCACAGATTATCCGCAATATAAAAATTATGCAAGCAAATCAGATTGTTTTATATAAATTTATATAAAATCAAAAAAAGCTGAAAATACCAAAAGGCCCACAACGTAAGTAAAAGTGAAAGTGAAGGACCACAAAAAGCCCACAGCATTTTTATGTGAGTCCAACTTCAAGTTTCTATGGATCCAGCCCATTTACACCAAAGTTTGAGGAGTATTGGCATATCTTTAGCCTTTTCTGGAATTCATTTCGCCTATTTTAGCAAAGATTTGGTATCCGCAATTAAAAATAAGAAAAGAAAGAAAAAGAAGAAAATTAATGCCACATAACAAACACGAATCTTATCGATCAAGTGGTATTATATATTTGGGTCTTTTTATAGTATATCGTTGTATTAATATACCAGTATTTTTAGTCATTAGATTTTAAATGATTGCATCATGACCATTCATTTATATTTTAACCTTTTAACTTGTCTTCAAAAATTACCACTGTGAAAACCATAAATTCCCCTCAACAAGTCTAATAGTATAGACAATGTAGTCCATATCTACTTTTTTCAATCATCGTATTTAACAGTTAATCGCAACCACAAAATCACAATCAAATCTACTGATATTATACATCTTGTTATAACGAATCATTTAAAATCCATATTCGATATATTTGAATTATTTTTAAGATTTTCAAATCATTAATATCAAGATTTTTTTTTTTAAATACTTCACACTTTTTGAAACAAATTGCAAATTATGTATATACTTCTATTTTCTTAAGATAATTTTTTTTTTAATAATTGCCCAATATTTTTGTTTCGAATTCATTTAAATATTATTATTAAATATATTTTTATTTGTTGATTCTTTTTTCAAATTTAATATTACATATATAAATATATAAATTAAATTTTATATTTTATTTTGTATCTTACATGTTGAGATTTAATCAGAGATCGTATTATTATTATTATTATTATTATTATTATTATTATTATTATTATTATTATTATTATTATTATTATTAAAAGATTAATTGTATTTTTTAGTTTTTAAAATAACCTTATGACTTTTAAATATTTTTTCCTATTTCTAAACTATGTTTTTATATATGTAGCTTTTAATATTAATTTTTTATTTTAATATTATTTTCCAAATTTATCTTGTAGAATTTTACAATAATTTTTAAATTTATTAGTTTTTTATTTTCAAAATTTCAAACATAATTTTTAAAACTTAATTATTTTCAAATTTCGAGCATATCAATAAAGTATGTGGTTGTTATTTAATACCCTTCAAAAAATTAATTAATGTCTATTGATAAGGGTGGAGAAAAATACTGAATTACTGGCATATCGGGCTTATTGTACTAAAAAAATATCGAAAATACCAAAATTTCGGTACGGTGTGATACCGTACCAAAAATTATGGTACGGTATCGGTATGATATTTTCAAAGTTTCGGTATTTCAATATATACCAAAATACTGAAAATATTAATATTAATTAAAAAATATATTAATTCCACATTAATAAATTATAAAATATAATATTTTTCATTTCGATATATCGAAGTTTCGATATGTAATTTTTGTTTGGATATAATGATGTTTTCGGTATACCGAAGTTTCGGTATATATTCTTCTTTTTGGTATAGCGGTATTTTCAGTATACCAATAAATTTCGGTATACTGAAATTTATCGGTATGAAACGGTACGGCTACTCGGTATACCGAATTTGGGTATACCGAAATTTTCGATACGGTATCATCCTACTTTATCAGATGGATTTAATAATAAGCTAATTAACGTTATCATAATCTTTTGATGATACAAATTTCGATTTGGATACATTTTAAAATATCTCCAACCGTGGTATAAGATTTAATACTTAAGGAGTTACATTTATCGGTACCATAATTTTAGGAAGATATACATGAATTTCGATTTGTATATATTTTAGTATTTTAAACCATTGTTTATGATTTCATACTCAATGAATTACCATTGCAGTTACCATAATTTTGTGAAGGTTTGGATTTGGATTTGATATGGATGTTTCAAATTATATCCACTAATATATATCATTATTAAACTAAAATATGCAATCTATAAAATACATATTCGATTTCATCATTTAACAATCATTGTTCTGGTTATCATCCAAAACAATGGTAGCATCGATCATATCCTATATATGGGTGTAATAATACATAATTATCATTAAAAATCATTATGTCAATCTATATAAAATATAGATTTCATTTTAAATATGAAATATAAATTATTGAATTGATCCAAATTGTATGAATTTAAAATAATATATAAATGATTTTAACACAAATATATAATTGAAACCATTCTATCATGCATAAAATCAAATTAATTAACAGTTATGACAACGACACATAATTAATGTGAATCTATTACTATTATTGCATACTTCGTCTAGTGAAATTAGAATCGTTTGTTCGTAAATGACACATATTACTACTATTGCATACTTCACCTAATGAAATTAGAATCGTTTATTCTTATGTCATTTACGAATTAGGATTATGAACCAATAATGATTTTAATTAACATCACAAAATAATTAATTTAAATGATTAATTAAATGACTAAACAATTACTGGGAATTAGACATATGGAATGCATGTAATGCCTGTAACAACAATAATGAAATAAAATGCATGCAACAACATACAAAATCATTAAAAGGCCCACTTGTATTGCAATTTAAAACTAAATATAATATAAGGAGACTCAATGCATCCAGAAGCCCAAAACACAAAAGTTATCTTTCAAAAAAATTATTGCAATAAAAAACATCGGTGTATTAATACAACGGTATATTGTAGAATTACCCAATATATTTATAAAATATGTAAATTGTGATAAAAGAGTTCCACGTGAATCACCATTTGACTGTATTGTATTATAACCAATGAGTATTAATACAACGGTATATTGTAGAATTACCCAATATATTTATAAAATATGTAAATTGTGATAAAAGAGTTCCACGTGAATCACCATTTGACTGTATTGTATTATAACCAATGAGTAGCTATGTTAGACCTCTCAATTAAGTTTGTGGATGAACTTGGAGGTCGGAATTTGGTCAGCCCAAAAGAGTCCATTAATAAAATTGGGTTGAATAAATTCGAGCCAATTTAGCCCGACCCATGTGGCTTAACAGGATTTGTGGTGTCAACTAGATAGGTCAGCCCGGTCCGAACCATATCATATGGCCCGAGGGCCCAAATTGCAAGCTCTATCAGATGATTCAGAACTACAAATCTTTGGGGTCCAGTTTAGGCATCCAAGATTAATTAATTTCAAATTTTCAACAACTAACATATTCCATCATAAAGGATAACAATGTTCACTGTAAAGGATACACAGAAACAGTTACATATATTCCCATTCTTGTTTTATATATATATATATATATATATATATATATATATATATATATATATATATATATATATATGTTAGTGTACTATTTGTGTGCCCAAGGAATTGTAGGGGCCTCCCCAGATCGTCGGTACACAACTGTGGCACAGACAAAAGCTAGGCCAACAAACTAGCATTATACTATATAAATGTAGATTCATGTCTCTGTCTTTTTTCTTACAAAAGAATGTTTATCAGCTAAGAATTAACCAAGAACTGTTTGAACATGGATGCTATTCGTGGGCCTTGTTCAATTTATTATCTTCATTAATAATCTATTCCATTGTTCATTCTTTTGTGGGCAAAATTATGTTGTCTAAAGAGAGCTATATAGCTAGTCATGCACTGTGGTCATGTACTTTGTTATATTTGGAACAGCATATATGGTTACATTGGGTGCAGAAATTCGGTGTAAATAAGGTGAAACTGATTCAAGTTGTAGCTCTGATCCACCAAAGATATATATGTAATTATGAATATGATATTTATGTAGTGTGTGCAGTATAATTCTTGAACTTATGCATATATGTATATATGGAAATTTAGGGTTCTTGTATATTCTGGAGGGGCCATGGTACTGGTTTGTTTTGTTAAATGTTATACAGTAGATTAGCAGTGTTTCATCATAAGTTGAATTTAATATATAGTTGTGGATCCAATACAAGTCAATAAATATATACCTTTCTTCATTAATCTGTGTTTTTTTTTTTTTTTTTGGTTAGATAGTTTACCCAAATAAAATTTTGTTGAGTAAAGATTTTGAGATTCACTCGAATAAATTAATTAAATTAAAGCAATGAATTTGAGAGGTTGACAATTTATGAATACACTCCTTTTGTTTAGTACACCCCCTCTGAAATTTGTGATCTTCTATTTTTCTGATACACCCCTCTTGAATTACCTCTATTGCCCTTGCTATGAAAAAATAAGAGAATATTTGAAAATCTCTCATATCTTCTTCTAGTATAGTTCTCTAGCAGCAGAAAGAATGAATGTGATTGGGTGATCTTTTAACTAATAAGGATACAAATAAACATTGCATGAACCAATTTAATTTATCCCCTCTTAAACTTCTTGAAATTAGCAAAAAGCAGACAAAACGTAGCAGGGGTGGGGGAGGGTTTAATCTACACAGGAAATACGGTTGTTAATTAGGAATGATTCAATGTTATATGAAAGGGCATTTTAGTCTATTTATATGAATTTTTTTTTTTTTTTTAAATTGTGGGGTGTATTCATCAATAATAGGGGTGTTAATTGCGTACCCTTAATTAATTAAGTTTCAGTTTGGGTGAGACTACAACACCCAAAACTTATTAAACGCACCCCAATTTTTTAAAATTATAAGGTAAAAAATCACAATTTTTGGGGTGTGTATAGTCCCACCCTTCCAGTTTTTATTATAAATTCCTAAACGTGTGACATGAGAGTCTCATGCACGATTTTGAATGAGAGAAAAAAGTGAGGAATATTCTTCTTTTCGATTCTAACTCTTCCACTCCAATCGTTGCTTTCTTTTGTTATTTTGAAAATAGATGCTTTCGCTGCAAGCACGTGCATTTTTTATATTCATTCTTATTTCACATCAAATAGATGCCATCTTTTTTGGAAATCATATCGGTTGATTCAATTCATGAATATTTACGTGTTTTCTCGTACCAATCATGTTGTCAAGAGAATTAATTAAAATAAAAGCAACAAATATCCAATTCATACCAATATATAAATCCAAAAAAAAAAAAAATCAAAGAATTTACTATTATAATTTTCCAAATCTTCAATGAATCCAAAGATTCCAAACACAACCTTAACCGTAGTATACAATTTAGGATGTAGTCAGCGTGCCATTAATTCGACATTTAATGTCCTGATCAAAGTCACAGGAAAATGGAAGAAAGAATAGTACACAGGCATGATGAGGGAAATAAAAACAAAGGAAAAAAACAACATTTTCAGAAATATATAGGACTTCACGACTAGCTATTTAGAACACATTCATAATTAATTAATTAAATTTATATCGCTATGAACCTTAAAGAACATTAATGTTATTGATTGATATCGATATACAAGTACGACAAAGCACACCATGCATTCGGTAATAAACATAAAATTAAAATTAAAAGTTAAATATCAATTTTGATTCTCTATTTTAATTTTTTCCTATTTCAATCAAATTTTGGTTGAAATTTTCAAATTCACAATCGTGACCGTCAGAATTTGACTGTCACGTTAGAATCTTCAGCAGTCATATTTGCGATTTTAAAAATTCCAATCAAAATTGAATTGAAATTGAAAATATTAAAACATAAAAGATCAAAATTAAAAAAAAAGATATTTGATTGTAAAAAAATAAAAAATATTTTATATAAGATCAAAATTGAAATTAACCCGTAAATTAATAAAGATATGAAATTCTGATTTGTCCAGAGGAATTAATGTACAATCCCAAGTAGAATAATGTATTTACAAATGATACTGCTTAGTTATGACGTGTCGTGATGACGTGTCACAACGCTCAAAATCTGGGATGATGTGTGCGCTGACATCAGCGTTGTGATGACATGTCACGACAACGCTCAAAATCTGAAAAAGACAAATTTTAGTGACAATAAATTAAATTCGTCATGTAAAGTTGCATTTTTTGTGACGAAACACCATAATTAGTGACGAAATTTGATGTCAAATGTGACGTTTTATTTGTCACTATAGATGAGATGATATAGTGACAATGATATTTAGCGTCATCAAAAGATGACTTTAGATGACGAATTCAAATAGCACCGGGAAATATAAATTTTAGTGACAATAAATTAAATTCGTCATGTAAAGTTACACTTTTAGTGACGAAACACCATAATTAGTGACGAAATTTGATGTCAAATGCAATGTTTTATTTGTCACTATAGATGAGATGATATAGTGACAATGACCTTTAACGTCATCAAAAGATGACTTTAGATGACGAATTCAAATAGCATCACAATTTACCTAATATGACGCACTTATAGCGACGTTCTTTGCGACGAAAATATTTCGTCACCAAACACCTTTTGTGACGAAAAATGGTGTTTTTATGATGAATTTTATCGTTGCGAATTCTCAAATTTCTTGTAACGTTAATTAAGTAATTAATATCTAACATTATTTAGATTCTTGATTTAAAGTATATACACATGCTACATACACTTTATTGTTGCATAAACACTCTATTTCAAGGTAATTACAAGAGTTCAATACCCACGTAATTCATAATTAAACACGTGAATCAATATGCATGTATGATACATAACAACACTAAATTTTATTTTTAGATCATAGGTGAATCCATTGGCGAATTTGGGGCCATTAGAATGTTGTTCCAACTATTCTTGTTCTCCTCCACGACTTCCCAACAATCTCCGAGGGCATTTTCGGAAATTCCGGCACCGTCGGAGACGACGCCGGGCGGCAGATCGTCGGAGAAGCCATTGATGAAACTCGGAAACCCTAAGGAATCATCAACATAATCACAACTAGTATCCATGTTGTCATGATCATGAATTTCCATTGAATTCCCCGTTATGCCCTTGGCCACATTGTGACTATAATCGTTACTAGGTTTTCCGACGGAGTTAAGGACAGTGATGCATGAGCCACCGTTGAACAGTCCGATCTCCGGCCCATCGGAGCCGCCGGAGAAGCCGTTTAGAATCATGGATGAAATGTCTCTGCCGGGATTGGTCCATTCCCATACTTTGAGTATGTCCAAACAGGGAGGGCGGGGCAGCGGCCGCGGAGGCGGCGGGGCGGCTGCGGCGGAGCCGGAGTTGAGTAGGTGGTAGTGGCCGGAGACGAGCTTGGACTCGCGGACGAGGCGAGCTTCGGCTTGGAGCCGAGCGCTTTCCCATTGAGCCATGTGGCTAATGTTGGCTAGGTCCTTGGATTGGAAGGTGTTGAGAGCAACATCTTTGGGCTTGTGAGTGATTGGATCAATGCCCATATTACTCAATCTCTTCTTCAGATGAGTGTTCCAATAGTTCTTTATCTCATTATCTGTCCTCTTTGGCAAGTGAGTTGCTATGGCTGACCATCTTTTATACAAAACGTACAAGTCATATTAGCATGTCAACAATGTACAAGTCATAATGCTTATAGAAAGTTCATAAACCTTCCACAAATAGCAAGAAAACACATATTTTACCCTAACACTCAAATTTTCTTTTTTCTTACTTTTTTTGCTCTCTACACTTTTTTTTTTTTGGTTTTTGTTTCTTCATCTTTTACCTTAATACATTTTTTTTAAAATAGTAAATGATGATTCATTCATCCCAAAATAAATGTTTTAATAAATCTTTTCACACAAATGGAGGAATGTGATAAACAATCTGCTATCCATATATAAGTATAATTATCGTGTGAACCAATCGTTTTCTTTTTTATCTTAACAATCTGGCCTCCTTAACACATTTTATTTTGGTAAGAGTAAATTGAGATATTTTTGGCAGGTTATATATAAATATGTCTTGAAATCGTATAATGATATTTGTTTTTGGATAAATTTATTTGAGTAAGTCTCTTGTGAGACTGTCTCACGGATATTTGTTGCATTGTGTGAGACATGTCAACCCACAACCCAAACCTTACAATTCACATGTTGTTTGTAGGTGATGGGGCTCCGTTTCACGGTAACCATCCGTGAAACTGTCTCACCGAGTTTTTGTGAATTTATTTTACTAAAAGGTCGATTAATTTGACTTGCAAGTGGAAAATAGGGAGTACTACAAGGTAGTAAAAGATGACAAATCTTAATTGTAGGAGTGATGCTAAAGTATGTCGGTATGAGTTTAAAGCATTTAATAATCTCACATGGGATAGTACCATTTGCCATTCTGTACCTCATGCTGTAAATTTCTAACCTATGCCTATTGGCTAGAACTAGCACATACACTGAAAAAGGCCCAGACACTACTGGGATTAATTCATGCACATTTCTTTGAGCCCTATTTCTATTGCATACCTATTTCTTTTTCTTTTTTTAAATTTTGTCTCTATAGACTATGGTCACATTCAACACATTACAATGCTATTTGCTTTACCAAAATTGAACATAAATATTCATTAAAAATATCTTCTTCTTTTTTTTTTTTTTTTTTTTAAGACAGATTGGCATATCTATTCCTCAACCAGAAACTGTAACAAAAAGTTGGAGATGATGAGTCAATTTGAAGTCCCAAAAACGTCAAGTCAATGCCCATTTTGTTAATAGTCCGTGTATGATTCTAGTATTTTAATTAATCACGTGCATAATATGATATCATTACTTCACACGTTACATGAAATAGAAGATCTCACATGGCTCGTCATACTGATCATAAACTAACACAAGAAAATCAGAACAAGTTAATTAATTGAATAAAAGCACCTGTTTCCAAGAAGGGCATGAAGTTGAATAATAGTTTGTTCTTCTTGTAAGCTGAATTTGCCTCTCTTTATATCAGGCCTCAAATAATTTGTCCACCTCAATCTGCAGCTTTTCCCACATCTCTGAAGCCCTAAAAAAAAAACCCATGATAAAAATGAATTTTCATTTATGTAAACTCATACATTATACTTAAGTGAAAATGCATGCATGAAATACAGATAAATATAAAAACCAAATTACTAATGTTATTAATTACCAGCTTTAGAAGGAAGAGAACGCCAACTTCCATGGCCATGTTCTTGAATGAAAGCCAAGAGAATTCGATCTTCCTCGGGTGTCCATGGCCCTTTCTTGAGTCCCATGTTATCACAGCATGGGGACCTTACCATTCTTGATTCTTACAAAATTTGGTTTATTTTTACAGAGAAAACAACAACTTTGGTACGTGGCTATATGTTGTGTGTGAAAAAGGGTGTGAGATTGTGGTGTATATATAAAGATTAAAAGTTAAATAAATGCAGTAGTTACAGTCTCCCAAAACAGAAGGTTAACTCCTGCTCATATTGAGTATAACTACCAATTCCAAACTGAGTCAGATATATATGTATGTGATGGGTACAGATCAATGAAGCAAGTACTATTTATTCTTTAAAATGCAGATTGAAATGATTAGATATATAGGTTCATGCTATATTCTATACTCTATGTATTATCTATGGATTACTACCACGCTGTGGTTTTGTCATATTCATGAAAACTTTTAATTTGGATTTAATGTGGCCTGTTTCGTTTAATCAATTAATGTTGCCAGTAACAAATGCATTCTCCAAGTAGCATTGATTGGTGTCTAAAATCTAGAACGTGCTTAATTGTTTAATTATTAAAGAGAATAGATAAAAAGTATTTTTATTATATTTGGTGTTTCATCTCATATTTCATGACATTCACGTTTTGATTAGTGATGTGATTTGATACACATGTGTGATGATTATTTTGGAATATGGGATGTATGTGATCATGGGATTTTTAATACCTCGAGTTTTTGTATATTAATTTCTTTCGAGATCAGAAATGCTAGAAGTGTGTTGATATGTGGATACTGTGATCAGTTCTGCTGGATCTTGTTCAAGAGGAGAAAATGTCGTTTTTACCCTCGGCATAGAAAGTAGTATGAATATCAGTAAAGTTAATATATAACTTTTCCTCCTAAGTTTTGATCATTTTTATAAGGAGGGTGTGTGGCAGTTAATTATATCCCTGATTTTTTACAGAAACAATATCTCACTTTTGTCATGGAGTAATCTTCTCTTATATTTATTTTTTTACATAATTAATTTGTGTAGAATTTGTAAGGAAAAATTTGATAAAAAAATTTAAAGATAAAAAAACACACAAATACGAAGAGTCAGTCGAGAAAAACATAAAAATGTAATTTTGCAAGAGTTACTATATAAGTGCACAATGATTTCGGGGCACAATAGTTTGGGACCATTCTACCCTATGTTGTGCATGTTTTTGGCTACCATAAATTCAGGACCATTTCTCCTCCAATATTAAATTCTAGCTACTTATATATATATATATATATATATATACACACACACACACACACACGAGTATAGAATTTGTGTGAAACACGAGTTTAAAAAACAAAATGAATATAATAAAAAAAAATTAAAATATTTTCTATATTGAAAAAAAAGTTACATATTTATAGTTACGTTGGATCATCCATTTTAACAATTAAATACTATATCATTGATTAATATATTATTTAATTGTTGAAACATATGTTATATTTGTAATATAACGTAATTTTCACATATGCTATTTAATTCTCTTTTCATGTACTTATATATTAAAAAGAGCAAGTCAAAATTCCCCAATGTAATTTCATAAATTGTTCTACACACATATTTTCTAAAATAATCATTTTATTTCCATTCATTAAAGTATGGCTAATGCATTGCAAAATAACCAAGCTTAATTTAATTTGTTTGTTTGTATTATTTATAATTTTACTTTTAATATTTAGAAAAAATAGAATATCTTTTTTGAAAATTATTTTTATAATTTTTGTTTTATTGCTTCAAATAAATTTGTTTTAAAGGGGTTTTTATAAATAAAAAATAAAAAAACAAAGTGCGGCAATTTACGTAGTTTGATGAATAATGAGCAAGAAAATAAAGTTTGATGGTTAAATTACCTGCAAAAATCTTGACAATTTAGAGAGTTTAATATGATTAGTCTTATTTCATTTAAAACACCTCTTTTAAACTATTCTATATCGTGAAAAAAAGTATCAAATACTACTTTGAAAAAGATTATCATGACAGGCAAATGGTTCGATTTCTCTATACAAGGCAATTCAATATCTTGATTAGTTTAGTTTCTAATTACTATTTATGTTAAATTAAAATTAATTTTAATTATCACTTTTCTGAGA
Organism: Scutellaria galericulata; assembly: GCA_946896805.1. Lineage (NCBI taxonomy): Eukaryota > Viridiplantae > Streptophyta > Magnoliopsida > Lamiales > Lamiaceae > Scutellaria > Scutellaria galericulata. The sequence goes on along the minus strand of OX335791.1, from coordinate 1,740,374 downwards.
AAAAGTTAATATTAATTAATAAATGTAATTTTAATGGGATGAAAAATTATGATCATTCCAATTGGGCCGTAATAATAGGTTGGGCTGTGTTGATAGTTGGAGTTAAACGTATGTAGCTCGACAGGAAAGTTCTGATATTAATGGGCTGTAGCAATGGGCTAGCCCGTTTAAATAAAAGAAAACGTAATTTGGGCTTAAATGTTGTAATCCATTTAAACTGGTCGATTAACTCGAAACCCAATGATTTACGGTCCAGTTGGGCTTGTTAAACTGTATTTGGTTTAAATAATTTATGTGAATAGATATTCATAAATCAAAATACAAAATTTTAATTATTTGTTTTTTTTTTTATCTTTAGGTTTGATAACTTCAAATTTAATTTATAAAACAATTATTACATGATATAATAGTACAATGTGTTGATAGTATATATATCATTACTCTAAAGCAGTAAAACACTTAATTGATATGAATATATACATTATATATATATATATATATATAAATATTTCAATGATATTAATGATATTTCTCTTGTCCTTTTTAGGTGTCAAAAATTTAATGTCCCTAAATAATTAAATATGGTTAATGTTCTATCTACAAATACAATTTTTTCTTTTAATCCCATAATATAGGATGCGATTTAAACTTCTCAATTCGGGATTTCTTATATATAGTTTCAATCCTCGATCCATGTTTCATTCTGATCAACCTCTACTACATGTATGTTATTTTCTATTTGTAGCATATCTTTTTGAAACTAAAAATGAAATCTGGGTCAAGAAATAGAAAAATGGAGCAGACACCAACTAATATTTCGTCAGACATGAACCCTAAATTGAGAAGTTTAATTAAAATTAATATTGAACTTCTGTGGAGGGTAAAAGAAAATTTGGACATATAGAAAAATTCTCCCTAAAAAGTATAACCATAATGTTATGAATTTATGCAAATATCAGAAATAGTACTTACCACACGTACTACGTCAAATAATTAATTAATCAAAATTTTCACAGTACTAAGCATGTGAAAATCTGTACTATAATTGATAAAAATACATAAAATTAGGTTTCCATTATTTCATAGTTTCTTGATTCTCTGTGTGTGTGTCCATTACAGTATCATGGACTCTTAATTTATTTCTTTGTATCGGTTATCTTCCACTATATAATGTATGGAATGGAATAAAAGAGGCAAGAGAAAGAGAGAATAATTTTGTATAGCACTGATCTATATGTCCGTTTACATTATAAATTTGTGTGCTACTTTCATCTTTATAATGTTTTTGTTGTACCGGAATACAAACTGTTACCCTACTTACCGTGGGCTGATGTGTCAAAAATTCAACATAAGCATTAAATTCAAATCAATCAAAATATTTAAAGGATGAGATCTTTACACACATCAGCGGTGGACATTTTAGGGCATGCCCACGGTAGGTAGGGAAACAATATTTTACAAACTGATCCAATTATCCAACGACATTTGCTACCAGAATTCACATGAAAACAATATATTTAATAAAAATACACACACACATACATATGTATATAGAACACTAATAATAATTTTATATATGAAAAATTAGCATTCTATTTTCTTGTATTGATCTCCTCACTTTATTCAACCCTATAATTTAACTAGAGATACACATGTGATCAAAATTAGCAGTCTAGACTCTCTATCTATTTCATTTTATGTATTTTATCCGTATATATACCACTATATATAAAAACAACATAATTTAAACTATTGTAGAAACTATAGTTTGATAGTATAATATACATAGATCAAATACAGTAAAATGAAATAGAGGATCTCATTCACAAAAATAGAGCCTTTTGCATCACTCTATAATCTATATAATTTCCCACATTGGAGAATATATAACACCACTCAAATTATTTCTATAGTGATTAAGTAAATTAAGTAGCATTTCTGCTCAGGTAATATAATTAGCATGGGTTCAACCTGATATATATCACAATATAGAGTAAACATAACTAATTCATTTCACCTGTCATAAAATAGTTTAGCTATAACTATAAACTAATTAAATGACAAGTATAAACACACTTAAATCGTAATTAACCTATATAAGTTAACATGAAAGTAGTACTACACTTTCAATCTCTCTAAAATACAGGCGATTCCATGGGTGAACTCACTAAATTAAGCAAGTCGTTCCAATAATTCTTGTTGTCTTCAAACTCACCAAAGTAAGCACTCGTCGAGTTTCTGTAACAATCAGACATCAACGAAAGATCCATCGAACTCTGGAAACCATGATCAAGATCCATAGAATACACACCATTATTGTAATGAACCACCTGCACTGAATTCTCGAATTTGCCCTTGTCTTGCATGTAGCACCCGCTCCCTTTTCCGGCCCCCGCCCACTCGCCGGCGGCGCCCATATGCGCGGCGGCTTCGGCGTCCATGAGAGTGGAACCCGCGGAGCTGTTGACGGAGAAGTTTAGGGTTGAAGTCGGCGACTCGAGGCATCCCGCGTGTGAGCCGAAGAAGTTGTTCTGCGCGGTGGTGGCTTGCCAGACTTTTAGCACGTCGAGGCATGGTGGCGCCGCCGGCTGCGGCGGCGGAGGCGGCAGTGGGGCGGTGATTTTGTGGAGGAGCTGAAGCTTGGTCAGAAGCTTTGACTCGCGGACGAGCCTGGCCTCAGCTTCGAGCCGAGCCGTTTCCCACTGAGCCATGTGGCTGACGACGGCAGCTTGTTTGGATTGAGCCGAGCCGTCTGAGTTGTTCTTGGGTTTGTGGGTAACCGGGTCGATGCCCATTCGGGTCAACCGTTTCTTGAGACGGGTGTTCCAGTAGTTCTTGATCTCGTTATCGGTTCTCTTTGGTAAATGGGCTGCTATGGCTGACCACCTAAGACTTATAATAATAAGTTAAAACCAAATCAATATATGTTGTTTTTATGCATCAATGTTTCAAGAAATTAATCATTTAGATTCAAGAAATATACATCTCAATAGTATATTTAGGTTCTTAACCCTAATTTCTATTACAAAAGGGGTTTTGTCACTCGTTTCAGTATTATCAATCCATGTCATGTGTAGTTCGAGAAATAAATATGATTTTGAAATAGAGGATCGTGTTCTACTATAGTGTTTACCTATTGCCTAAAAGGGCGTGGAGTCGAATTATCGCTTTTTCCTCTTGGGAACTAAACTTGCCTCTCTTGATATCAGGTCTCAGATAATTTGTCCATCTCAATCTGCAACTTTTTCCGCACCTTTGAAGCCCTATCAATTTAATCACAAGCAAACAACCAAATTTAGAAAAAAAAAAAAAAAAAAAAAGGATATATATCACTTAGGAAAAATATGTAAAAAAAATTACCAGCTTTTGCAGGAAGAGCACGCCAGCTTCCATGGCCATGTTCTTCAATGTAAGCTAGAAGCTTCTGATCTTCCTCTCGAGTCCATGGCCCTTTCTTCAACTCCATCTTCTCATGTCCACCGTTGGATCTTCCCATTTTAGGGTTTTCAAGAAACAAAAAATGAACTCAACCTAGAATTATATATTATTATAATTTTTGAAAAGGGATTGAAAAGGGGATTTTGTTAGGGGGTTTGTGAAAGTGGGCATGCATATATATATTGGTAAGAAAAATAAATAGGGTTAGTATACTATAAGTAGTACGTGGGGCACATAATGCATGTTTAATTAGTTTGATATAAAGGAAATAATTGAATCATTACTCAATCCAGCATCGTATGCTTTGTGTCCGCGCAAAGAAGAGAGAAATTTAAAGCAACTTTAAATCGCCTTACATAATACTGTCGGGGACATTAATAATGTTATGACGTCAGCATTACAGCAGCCTCGGATGTGAAGTTAATGATGAGTGCGTGGCTTAGTTAATAATTGTGTGCAGTTGTCGTTTTTGGTACATAAAAGCTTGGGCCACAGAGATTTTGAAGTGGGATTTGGAGCAACCTAGAGAGAGAATGGGAGGTTAGATGAACCGCATTGATTATACTATGGCATGTAATAAAGTATTTCTTTATTTTTTTATGCAATAAGTACTATTTATTGGTGTGGATATTAATACATGTGTATTATGTATGTAAATTTGTTTTCCCGATTAGGCCTTGCCCTACGGAGTAAGGTATGTATGTGTTAGAGATCTACATGTCTTCTAACTATCCTAGATGGAAAATACTTGTAGGTTTAAGTACTAAAAAGAATAATTTCAAGATTTGGAGTCAAAGCATCTTTAATTATAGAATCTTTAGTGTTTTATTAATATAAATTAAGAAGGAATGTACATTGTGATCAATTTGTAATAATTAGGTATCTGATAATATGTAATGTGTGTGACACGTGTCTTACATTAGAGCTTTAAAGAGTCAAAACACTTTAATTTATTTTTGGTTATTGAAGGATCCAAATATAGAGTTGGTTAGAATATGAAGCAGTTATATTTCTTATATACAAAGAGACAATATCACGAAACAATTTTTCAATCTGTGGTGATCCTATGTGAAAATTATTTTAAAATAACCACCAAACACCAAATATTTATGACATCACTAATTTATACATGACATGAATTAAAAATAATGGAATACAAAATAAAATAATTTGTGTTATTTTTTTATATTTAATTAATATCAACATTTCCTAATGCATGCTTACAAAATTATGGACGCTTGTCTAATGCAAATATGCAATAAATTTTAAAAAGCAGTAAAATATCATCATTTTCATTCTTTATCTTTTAAAGAAAAGATCCAAGTTAGCATCTATTTCTTTTCGAGTTACAAAAAACTGGCCAATTAATACTCACGAAGAACTTTTTTTTCTCGATTAATCTAAATAACATTTTCAATCTTATTAAGTAGATACCAAATAACCTAATAATTATTTCTTGAGTAATTATGATTGTTTTGACAGATTTGAATGACTCTCATTGGTCGTGTTGGAGACTACTAGAACTCTATTAATTAATCAATGATCAATGGACCCATTAATCTAGAAAACGTGTAAGAAACTGTTGAGTCGTTGACTCGGGCTCGAACTATTGGAGACAGGGTCAGTTACGATTCAGTGGGTACTGATGTTTAGAGTTCAATTACATTTGTTTCACATTTAATTTCAAATATTAATCTGTTTTTTTTTTCTTTAAATTTATTTAAACTCCTTTTGGTGTCTAAAAAAAGTATATAAAAGGGGGAGAAAATCTATAACCAGTTCTATAATTTAAAATGATCTAAAATTAATCTACAAATTAATTTAAGATTTCGAATATTAATATAATATATATGTTTTCCAAAATGTGATTTTTTTTTATTTTTTTTGGTTGGGATAAAGGCAACATTTTATTATAACTCATAAACAATTCTTAATCATACATTATACAAGAACAAATTTCGTCGAGAACCCAAAATTCCTATCTGAATCTCGAATCTCGTCAGAATCCCAAAAGTCACATGATGGATCAAATTCAAATTTTCCTATAAATAAAAATTTGGCTCCAGGAAAATTTATCCTTAAATTTCGCAAAATTAAGAATTAATAGTACTTACTATATCAAGAAGCCTAGCTAGTGTGTATAAAGTTGGCCAAAAATATGAAGCACAACATCAACTCCTATATACAAAAATTCCTATTTATCGATGAAAAGAATCTAGAAGGGTAAAATGAAGGAAATAGGTATAATATATAAGTAGTACATATATGGTGAATCCCATGCAAGTAGCTAGGGGTATTTTGGTTTTTTTAGGATACAAGTACAGTGTGGGGATGGCAAGAAAATCATTGTCTCCAGTGAAAAGAGTAAAAAAATTAAATTAAATAGATTTGTGTGGGTGTTATAAATAGATCAACTACTTTCTAGGGTTTCTGATTACCAGAGAATAAATTTTGCCTGCACCTGTCATCATGATGAGAGCCCCCTTCTCTAAATGACATGCATTCAGTTCTTAACGGTTCTTCCACATTATTATCATTATTATTGTTACAATTATTATTAATTATTATTACTATTTATGTGTGCTTAATTTATAACACGATCTAAATTATTTCTAAATATTGAAGCGCACATAAATGATAATAACACGGTTTCAGATCAGCTCTATCTAAATGTCAACGTACAGATCCAGCCGCTCAGCCATTAATGCCTGGTTCACAATACATCATTCATAAATATATGGTTTGATCATTGTATTTAATTCCAAATATTTTACTGTTTTTACGAATTTACTACTAAATAGTACTTATTCAAATGCTTAAATTTAAAATTTGAAAATAAAATAAAATTATACAATGATACGAATGTAAGGTTTGAATATATGGGAATATTTGATGTGCGTGCGTATTAATATTTAGGGAAATCACTAAAATATCCACTTTTTTTTTTGGAATATTATTTGTAATTTTATTTATACAGATTAGATTTCACTTACATGTACCCTAAAATTGGGTTAAGAACTTTTATTCATAAATATTGAGTTGCCAATACTTGTGATATTAAAATTGGGTCCTAGTTAGGATTGAGTGGCAAATATATGTCTTCGTGACTTAAAGAACAGTATTTAATGCAAATAAAATTTTAAGAATTCAATATTTATAGGGGAAATTCTAATTTATCTTATAACTTTGGCTCTACCCAGTTTATTGATAATTATTTCTATTTCAGTACGATTTTAGTGGTCAAAATCGAATTTGGTTATCATGATATTATTTAACCAAAATACATGAAACTTATGCTAAATTTTGTTGGTCCCAAGTGGTCAAAGGTTCAGAGGGGGTGAATGAACCTCTATCGATTTTTAAAAAAAATCTTTCTGTTATAATAGGTTCTTGATTCACTGAGGAATGCAGTAACCTGTCTCGAATCAGTAACCTAACCAAAGGCTGATTCAGGTTCCTGATTCGGTATCAGATTGCAGCGGAATAAACTTAGATAGAGTTTTTGTTTTGCAAACCAGTTTCCTTTTCAAAGTCTTTTAGGCAGGATGCTTATGATATGCAGTAAGCTAGATATAATAAGATAAGAACAATGTAATAAGTAAATCAAAGCAATAAACACTTATGGTTTATAGTGGATCGAAGGTGGTGTAAGTCTTCTACGTCCACTCTACTCCTTCACAAGAAGGAACTTCGTTAGGTCAATTCGATTTACAAGCCTCGTTTTACAAACTTCTTCCTAACAAGCTACGTCTACTAGAATCTCAAACTCTAGTTCAAGACTACAACCCACAAATGGTACAATCCCACAAAGGGCAAGTAGCTTACTTCTTAGACTACACACTTAGCAAGGATACAATCCTCTCAACTAGGTACACCTAAAACAACCTAGCGCACACAACACAATGGTTAAAAGATAAAAAAAAGGTTTCTTCAACTAGTGCGAAACAGTCTTAATCTCTCAAGGCCTCAGTGCTATGGTAGACTGCTCTTGGAAGGTTGAGTGGCTGAACATGTATAAGCTTAATAAGCTTTGGAATATATCTGAGTTTCCTCTCGACTCTGTTCAACAATTTCTTCAATCAGCCACACCTTCTATTTATAGATCTTGAGAATATATCCGTTGGGGAAGTATCCATTGAAGAGAGACACTTCTCCATTTTGAATTGAAGCTTGATCTCTGAAGATCTTTCTTTGTGGCTCCATTAAATGTTTTTGAGTTAATCCTGACATGTGCATTTAATGCGCCCACCATCTTTGACTTCTCATGCAACGGGTAGCTACTCTAGTTGATAGATAATTTTGCTCTTCTTTGAGTTGCATGGTCTTCCTCATGCTAAGATGAAGGTAGCACTTATCTTTCTGCAATAGATCCGTTAGCTACTTCCTATTATCTCCTCAGATTACTGTAGCTTCTTTCTGTTAGCTGTTTTTCTGCATGCTGCTACAGTCCTGTTCTCAGTATCATGTTTGTTGCTTCATTCAACTTACTTCTTCTTTCAGCTTACTGCATGCTTTCTGTAACCTGTTGGCAGCTTTCTGCTTCCTTCGTGCAGCTTTTAGCATGTTGTTTCCTACAGCTTGTTATTTCCTTCTTGCAGCATCCTATCTGCTTCAAATGTAGATACTTCTTTCAACTTGCTATTTCCTATAGCTTGCTGACTTTTAGAAGATGTGATTATGTTTCTTTTAAGATTGGTTTTCCTTGACACTTTGGAAAACCATTACATGATCTCTTAATAGATTCATGTATACAAGATGGAAACTTAAGTATTCATACCCTAAGCAAACTGTTCTTTTCTTACTACGTATACAGTTTTTGTCTTATCAAGATAACTACTGAAATATCCCAACAAATTTTTTTTCATCTCAAATCATACGAAAACCATAATCAATTTTTTGATTATCATTCAATTGAAACTCAAGAGCAAAGTGAACAAGAGACAGGCTTAGTTAGCACAAATTAAGAGTGAACAAAACCGAACTGAAACCGGAAAAACCAAATTGAGTGATTCAGATCAGTTTAGTTTTTTACCTATGTAACGGTTCGGTCCGGTTTAAAATTAGACTATTTTGATTTCGGTTTTATTAGGTTTGGTTCACTTTTAGACCAAATCGTCAAATTACACTAAAAAAAGAAGAAAAATTGTTGATTTTTATTTTTAAATAGGTTGGGTACAGACAAGTTTTGGTTTTCGATTTTTTCAGTTCGATCGGCGAACCGACCAACTGCTCTCCTGTAAGTACAATGAAAAACCTATGAACTAGAAAAAAAAATCATATTTCAAGTAAACTATTGTGATTTTCAAAAGAATTTTTATTGCAAACTTATTTATCAACAATATATTTGAACTCAAAAGAGACCATTATTTTCAATAAAATAATGATTCTTAAGGAATTTCACAAATCTCTAGAAACATTGAATAGCTAGCTAGTATTCGAAAAGGACATGCATTCAAATATATTGGACCATTATTGAACAGTGGGTAATTACTTATCTGATTAAAAAATAATTTTGGTGTTAAAAAGAAATAGAAAAAGGGAAGGAATGAGGGGTGAAGATGGTATGACATTCTTTTGGGAGAGCATTATTCTTCTGCTTTTTCCAAGTTGCAACTGCCCCTACAATAATTATCATAAGTACTTTTCTGATTACGTCAACTTACACAATAAATTACATCATTTCGAGTTGGTCCAAGTTTTAAATACACCTTTTTTAAAAACAAAATTTAACTGAATAAATTTGCTGTTTTCGAAAATACTTTTATTATATATTGTGGGGTATACTTTATTTATTTAGGTTATAAATTACTTGTATCATCATAACTGACATTTATTTTGGGAAGGTACTAGTGAGACTAGCTAGCTATCTCCAAATTAAGAATGTCAATCGAAATATATATGTAGACTAACAATGAATTAATACTTAAGTTTGACCCCTTTATTTTAAATGCGAGATCATGCTAATTGTGATTTAATTATATCAATAGTAGCTCATATTGTTTAAGCTCACGAACAGATTTAAATAAATAAGACTATTATTTAATAATATCAGCATGTATTTTTCTGTGAACTATTAGGATGGCTTGATTTATTATGGAACTAGTCTGAGGTCCGTTTTATAGAGTGAATAAGAAAATATAAATAACTTAATAAAATAAAAAAATTGTTATTATTTGTATTAGGAAAACATAATTTTACTTATATATATGTTAATTATATCATACTCATTTTCACTTATACGATACTCCCTCCATCCCAAATTATTTGTCGTTTTAACTTTTGAGATTTGTCCCAAATTATTTGACGTTATAGGAATTCAAGGCATATTTTCTCAAATTCTTCCAAATTTACCCCTATTTATTATTCCTTACTAAATGCTCTATTATTTCAAAGTAGGTATTGGAAATATGTATTAAATAGGGATAAATCGGTCTTTTTGTTAGTTTCCTTAATCTGTGTGAAAAGTGTTAAAACGACAAATAATTTGGAACGGAGGGAGTATATGTTTGCAAAAATTACTCTATATGTACATTAATAACTTTTGAAAGTTTGACTAATACAACCCAAATTTATTTCAACATTTTTCTTTTTCTTTTTTTCAAAACAATTTAAAATATGTACACAGTTTTGAATCACTGTAGTTGTGTCATGTGTTCTGTTGGTCATAAGACTCATAACATATACTATTAAATTTGTTTATTGCTCTCTCCATCCCAAACCCCAATAAATGAGTCGTTTTTTTCTAAAATGTATACAACTTTTTATTTTTGTCAACTGGATAAATATACATGCAACTATTTAATTATAACCCCTCTGTTTTCTATTTAATACCCCGCAATTAGTCATTATTTAAACATAATGAAGACATTATACAAAATGTTTCATCTAAAAGAACTTTGACTTTCCAATTATCACTCTTGTTTGTTTTGGAAACGTAACTTTTTTTTTTTTTATGCATGACAGAGAGAGTATTTAGTTATGCTTCTACAGATGTCTGGTATTATTTTGTATAAAAATATTAAACCTCTTCAGGATAAAAATGGAATCAAAACCAAACCATGGAAAAAGTGTGAAGATTTTTCAAATGATATATTTTTGGAGTGTATTATCTTTTGTCCATGCTTATTAAAGACAAGACATGCCCATAGGAAACAGTCATTAATACATGGCAGAACATGTCTGTCCGCCAATTCTCAATTATATACTAAAATTTATAAATTTATAACCTCTGCTGATTCAATAAGTTCAAAATATAGTTGTTACCTAAATATATTTGAATTTGTCCTGTTTCTGTTAAGCTTGGATACACACCTTTCTTTCAAAAGGAAAACTTTGTAATAAGTAATTAGCAATATGGGGTATGCACATGTTTGCCATAGTTAAGTGTTTTTTTTTTTTTTTTTTTTACCAACATTTACATTAATCTATATGATGATGAAATAATTTGTTTCAAAACGACTGCAAGGATAATGTGTAAATTAACCATTTTTTATTCGTCTAAAACTAGCTCTATTGTAATTTACTCCCTTAGTTTCAAAATAAGTGTCGTCTGAAGTTTAAATTTTGTTTCAAATTAAATGTCACTTTAAACTTTTATTTAAAGTAATTTTATTTCTAAATTATCCCTATTAGTACTAAATTTAGGGATTTAATATGATATTTTTATAGAATTGAAAAGTTCTCTTTCTAATTTTCAATTATTTAACTCTTGATTAGTTAAATATACATTTGTCTAATTTTTATATTTCTTAATCTATGAAAAACTTCTTATTTTGAAATGAAGAAAATAAAATTTAAATAAGTTAATGGATTAAATGAACTTACATATATCTAAAAACTACAATGATAAAATTAACAGTTAGACTAATCAATGGGATACCCATGCATGATCCCTTAATCTTTAAAAGACTATATTAGTTATGATATATGGGTCAGGTCTAATAATTAATGTATCTAAAATTCTATTTATTCATAGCCAACCCAATTCCCATTTGGTTTTATTAATCATGTTATTTGTATATCATGCGATAAGGACGTTGAAAACAACCCATTAAGAGCATTAGAAATACTCCTTATATATATCTTGAGAATTTATTAATGAGAGTTAAAAAAATGTTAATTTCCTAAATGCATGCATGAATGAATAGAGAAGAGAAATATATATATATATATATATATATATATATATATATATAGGGGATCATATAAATAGGGTGCATGTGGGGTCAGTAGAGATTTGGGGATGATGTAAGCAAGTGTCATATCAAAGTGTTAATTAAATAGCTACAATCCTAATTTCTACCTTCCCTTCTGCCATGCAATTACTATACTTAATTATCAGTGCCCTCTTCAATCCCCAACAGTTCACTACCTCCAACCTAGCCAGCTAGCCTTGGACCAATTTTGCTAAACAACTACATTATGCACCTTTTTCAGACCACTTCTCACATTTAGCTACCATTCCTTTAAGACAAAAAATCATATGCCCCAGGGGCCCAACCCGACCCGACTAGGGGTGGAAACCGGATAGATCAAATCGAAAATAGGGTGTTTCGGAAAAATTTCAAAAAATTTCGGAAATGAAAAACCAATTCCAATTACCATCCAAAATTTTTCGGAAATGTGAAATCCAATCCCATTTCGGAAATTTCGGAATTCTGAAATTTCGGAATTTTTTTCGGAATTTTTCGGAATTTTCGGAAATTTTGGAAATTAAAAAATTCAGAAATTCAGAAATTTTCGGAATTAATTAGTTGGTCTATTAGCTATATAGCCTTTTCTAATATCCTAAGAAATAATACGACCTCGAATCTGATATTCCAAGCATTTAACATCAATATAATATCTACCAAAGACATGGGAGATTAATTATTCTACTGATGTACTATAGTATATAAATAGTTATAAAATAAAATTATAAAATAAATAGGTATAAAATAAAATTATAGTTATAGTTATAAAATAAAATTATAAATACTATATAAATACTATATTAAAATTTTTTACTTTTTTCACCTTTAGTTTTTGAGTCATATTTTATATTTAATATATACTATAGTATATAGTATAAAATAAAACTATAAAATTTATATGAATAGTATATAGTACATAGTATAAAATAAAATTATAAAATTTATATGAATAGTATATAGTATATAGTATAAAATAAAACTATAAAAATATATTATAAACTATTATCATTTTGTAAGTAATTATACTTATTAATTCATATTTATTAAGTTATTTTTCTTTTAGGAAGCTCAAATCAAATGAATATTTGAATTTATATTATGATTTATGATAATGCTTTGTTCGAATTCCTTCGATATTTAAAATACTTGTTTTATAATTTGAATAATTTTCTTTGTCATTATTCTTATTATATATAATATATAGTATATAGTATTCTTCTATAGCATATAGTATATAGTATGTAGTATATAATATAATATAATTAAAAAACTACAGTATAAACTATAATATATAGTATATATTATAAAATAATACTAAAAAACTACAGTATGAACTATAGTATATAGTATAAAATGAAACTATAGTATAAACTATACTATATACATATAGTATATAATATATAACATAAAGTATATAATATACAGTATATAGTATGTAGTATATAATATAATATAATTAAAAAACTACTGTATAAACTATAATATATAGTATATATATTATAAAATAATACTAAACAACTACAGTATAAACTATAGTATATAATATATATTATAAAATAATACTAAAAAACTACGATATAAACTATAGACTATAGTATATAGTATAAAATAAAACTATAGTATAAACTATACTATATACATATAGTATATAATATATTTATATACTATCATATAGTATAAAGTATATAAAATATATTATATAGTATATAGTATTATAAAGTATACTATAATATGTATATTTATAATTACATGTAGTAAATGTATATAAAATATATTATATTATATAATATAATTCAAACATTTTATACTATATACTATTTGCTATAGAAGAATACTATATACTATATTATAAAATGTTTGAATTATTTACAACAATTACTATTGGTTTGATGGTAAGTTTCGTGCTTTGAGTGTGAGAGGTCTCGTGTTCGATTCTCAAATGCCTTTACTAACTCTACATTTTATAATTTCGGATCGGAAATCGGAATTTTCAAAAATTGGATTTCGGAAATCGGATCAGATTTCGGAATTTCCGAAAATTTCAAAACTAATTCCGATTTCTATCCAAAAAATTTCGGAAAAATCGGAATTCGGATTAAAAATATTCGTTTCAAAATCGGAAAATTTCGGATCAGATTCGATGGATATCAGAAATTTCCGTTCCAATTCCACCCCTAGACCCAACGCGTGGGAGATTCCACCCCTAGACCCGACACGTGGGGTGCTCCCACGCGCCCCCCACGCACGCCCACACTGTGGTTGGTGTGCGTCACGCGCACACATGATTTATTCTTTAGGTATTACACATATACTTTTCAGGTATCACCTGATTTGTAATACCTATAGAACAAATGTGTGATACCTCAAATCCGTGCTCCCATGCACCCATGTTGTGCGCCTACGCCGTGCGCCCATGCACCCACACCCGCGCGCAACTCACAAGTCTTCAGGTATCACACATATACTCTTCAGGTATCACATATGTGTAATACTTATAGAACAAATGTGTGATACCTCAAAACCGCACGCGCCCATGTTACGCTCCCACACTGCACGCTCACGCCGCGCGTCCATGCGCCCACACCCGCCGCGCGCGTAACTAACAAATCTAAATGTATCATATATATACTCTTCAGGTATCAAATACATTTAGTTCATATTTGTAATACCTATAGAACAAATCTGTAATACCTCAACAGTATATGTACGAAAAAAATATATATGTGTGCGGGTCGAGACGGGTCGGGGGCACGGATCCTAAGATTCGCACCCCAGGGCCACACAAGTGTCACTCTTCCTTTAATTAATCATGGGATCACTTCACTCGCTAACTTTTATTTTTCTCCCAAAGAGTATGCTTGGATTGGTGCATACATGGATTTTGAGAATCAGATCAAATTATAATTTAGATGTCACATCATATTTGGAATTGTGAAAGAAAAAAAAAGTAGATGGTGTTTTTGAAAAAGCAAAGGTTTTTATTGGAAAATTGTAAAATAGTAGATGAAATAGAAAAAATAGAGTTGAATTATACGATTATGCAAATCTTTGATCGATATTTTGTTTATTCCAAATCTATATGAACACATCCTACTCCAAACATCCTGATTGATGGGATAAGTAGAATTTAAATCTGTAATCATACAAAGTTTTTATTATTTTCTTCCCTCCCAAACAATAAAATAGTCATACTTCTCCGATATATATATGTTCAATTTAATAGAGGTACAGTTATTTATTATATATTTATTTATGTTATATAACGTTCAATTTAATTTTAAAAATAAACTTTCAATTTTTTAATAGAAGATTTATAAAGTTTTCACCTAAAAGATTCTCTAATATTTCATACATTACTCTTTCATTATTTGAACACGATTAATGTTTTATAAACTCTTTTTTTTTTGGATGAAGGGACTAGTATTTAATATCTCACTTAATTTATTTTAAAAAATCAGGGAAATAAGGTTACCCTCTAATCTTTTTTTTTTTTTTTCATTTTATAAATTATTACATGTTGAGATATTTCTGTAGTTATTTTGATGAGACAAAACAGTTTGCGTAATAAGACAAAAACAGTTTGCTTAGGGTATAACCTAGTTTCCATATTGATTACGTGATCTTCAGATCCCTTATCTTTAGATAAGATCATGTAATGGTTTTTCAAGTTAAGGAAAACCAACCCTAGAAAATATAGGAAGATATCCTCTAGGAGCAGCGAGTTGAAGGAAGCAGCATAGAGAACGTAGCAAACAGCGAGTAGCATTCTGAAAGCAGTATGCAGTAAGCAAGCTAAAAGGAGAAGCAAGTTGAAGGAAACAGCATGCTAGAAGCAGCACGCCAGAAACAGCAAGCAAGGAAGAGCTACAACAGCTTGTTGAGACGACAAAATACAGCCAACGGATCTTTCATAGAAAAACAAGCGATAATCTCATCCATGTAGTACGAGGAAGATCATGCAAGTTTAAGGAAGAGCAAGCTGACTATCTCTAAAGTAGCTAGCCGTTGCATGAACCTCAGTGGTGGACCCTTACCGCAATGCCAAGTCAGCAAGCGCGTCAGAAAGGTCCAGAAGCCAATGTCAGGCGCATTAAATGCTCATGTCAGGAGCAGCCAAGTTGCATTTAATGCGGCCACATAGAAGATCTTTGAAAATCAGAGCTCAAATTCAAAATGGAAAAGTATCTCTCTTTTCCTACCTCTATAAATAAGAGGTATGCGTGACTGGAAAATTTGCTGAATCGAGCCAAGTGGAAAATCAGATATCCTCCAAAACTTTGTCAAGCTTACCTCAAGTTCAGCCACTCAACCTTCGAAGCAGTCTACTCAAGCATTAGAGCTACCAAGTCCAAGACTGACTTCAGCACGGCAGTTGAAGAAACACCTTTTGTATCTTTTAACCATTGTGTTGTGTGTGCTAGATTGTTTTAGTTTGGTGTACTTAGTTGATAGGATTGGATCCTTACTAAGTTTATAGTCTTGTGTAGGCTATTTGCCCTGTGTGGGATTGTGTATCTTGTGTGGATTTTGGCTTAGGAATTTGGAATTCTAGTAGGCATACTTGTATTGAGAAGAGGATTATAAAGCTGGATCTTGTAAATCAATCTGACTTAACAAAGTTCCTCCTTGTAAAGGAGTAGAGTGGACGTAGAAGGATACACCACCTTCGAACCACTATAAGTCATAAGTGTTTATTGCTTTGATTTATTTGTTACATTATATTTATTGCATATCTATCCTGTTGCATATATCATAAGCATTCTGTGAAAGGATTCTGCTAAAATCATATTTAAAAAGAAAACAAATTTTGCAAAACAGACACTCTATCTAAGTTTATTCTGCTGCATAGTGTGATACCGAGTAAGGAACCTGAATCAGCCTACGACCAGGTTGCTGAATCGAGACATGTTACTACATTCACTGTTGAATTAGGAACCTATACTACAGAAAAGTTTTGAAAATCAAAAAATCGATAGAGGTGATCAATCGATAGAACCCCCTCTGAACCTCTGATCACTTGAGACCAACATTACATGTTGAGTATCATCTTTAGAAGATATTGACATTTGACACTAATTGAAAATAAATAAATAAAACCTTTGAGCGGTGAGATATTATATATATATATATATATATATATATATATATATATATATATATATATTACAATAGATCATTGATGATGTATAACTTCGAAAACAAAAGTATAGATGATCATGAAAGTACTATCTTGTGCTTTACATTACTAACTAATTCAGATAAAAACGTACCATTTGTTTTATCCGACAAAGGCAAATTTCAGGTAAAAAAAAAAAAAGGATTATGCGTTGGCTTGATTATTTAATTAATTAAATGCCTTTCTTATGACTTAATAGTGATTTAATTAACTTTGTAGATTGCATAAATTGGAGATTATTGAGTCTCCTTGATCACATAATATGGTTTTCTTGCATTCCCTCTTTAATTGGGCTCCTAAAATTGTTGCGCTTCTTATCTAGATGAAATTTCATCATTTTTAGGCCCATTAACCACCGTTTAATGAGTGGAAAATATAATTTATGAAAAAACGAGTTTAATACGCTAGGTCGGCTTTGGTTCAGGGTTATATTTGTGACATGGTATCATCTATATTTTTGTGATATTCAATTTATAGTATTATTCACTAATTTATAATTGACTTAATCCAGGTGAAGTAATTTTAAATAAATTGATCAAACATCGAATAATTTTCTTTTGTATCTACCTTCATCAAATTATAATTATTACAACTTTACCAAACGGTATATTATTTGCAGGTATTAATCCAGTGGAAAAAAGAAATATTTGTGGATTAATTGTACGTACTGCATGCTGATATGATATCCTCTCTACTGTGCGCGTCAATAGTATGATGCAAAATTAACTGCATGAGATATGTCATATGTACATGAACTGTAATCAGACTCCATTACTCCGTACTGTAGGGACTATAATTGCACCAAGGATTTAAGCTTCGTATATTATTGACTCGACCCATTTATTTGTAAGCATTAAATTATATCCCAATTTTATATTATTTTTAACTTAGAAAAACCAGTTATATCATCACGTAAAAAAAAAAAAAATTATTTACTTTAGAAATATTACACGAGATTTTTTTTAATTATGGTGAGCATTGAAGTGAGTGATGGTGAGAAAAAATTAAATATTTATGACAAGGTGTAATTATTCTGAAATATGGTAGCCAAAAGAGACTGTGATTTAGGTGGGCAATTTCATAATTGATGTATTATTTGAGTAACGATTCATCACAATAATGGACCGGGTTTTATAAATAGTAAAGTACAATCATGCAATGCATACAATGTGTGTCAGAAAAAAACCGGATCAGACAGTAATTAAAAACCAGGCGATTAAATTTGTCGTGTAACTAATTCGACCACCTTTTGTTCATAGTATTTCACACATGTATAGTACAGCACGTTGTAGCGAGTTGTACCAGTTAATAATTACATAATTTCAGAAGTCAAGATTTGCACCTAAAATCTAATAATGTTGTCATGGGTACAGTGTTATTCAGATTTCGTACAATGTGATCCAATCCCAATCAAAATTCAGAACCAAGGATTGAGAAGGTGCGAAATTTTACGAATATGTTTTTTTTTTTTTGGAGTGTAATATATATATGGGGTTTAAAAAAAAAAAAAATCTAAATATCGCGCAACTCATTATCGAAATCTGTAAAAAAAAAAAAAAGTATAATATTTCGAGGTTCCTTATAAGGTAAGATTTGTGCGTTTTTTTTTATTTTGATTCCTATTTATTTCTTAGATTTTTTTATGATATGGTTTTGGTTTAATTGAATTTGCTTATGGTTTTCTTGATGAGATTTTATGTTTAATGGTTTATAAAGTGGCTACTTGCGTGTTTTTTTTTTTAATTATCACTTCAAAAAAAACACTAATCATTAAAATTGTTGTATATAAAAAATTAAATATTTATCATTCATACACTTCTTTTTTTTTTTTTGTAGGTAATGTGCAATCCAAATTATATTATAACTAGTTTGCATAAATTATTGTGAGTTAGCTATTAGTATATTAATATTAGACCTGGGAGAGGCTCATTTATAATGGAGGGATTCTCGTCTATCATTATGAGAATAAATTGAAATTAATTTGATAGGATGCTGAAGTGAAATCAGAATCTTAAGCTTTCAGCTCATTGATTTCTTATAAAAAAAAAAAAAAAAAAAAAGTTATGTTCGTTTTATTCAATTTAGTTTTACTGTAAGTTTCAATTTAGTTTAATCTAATATCCCTTCACATTGATCATGTGGAGTTGGGCCGCTTGTTTGCCAAATGGGCTGGGCTACACTTCCATTTGGACTAAATTAAATGGTTGGGCCGGGTCACATATATTCAATTTAAAATTCATTGATAAATATTTAAAAATCTTAATAGGACTTTTGTGAGGTGTCTCACAATTTTTATTTTTTTTTAAAAGAATTTCGTGCTTACAAATTATATTCGAAAGACAATAAATGTTGATAATTTAAGACCAAGATAGTGTGGAGTTTATATGACATAAAGGTCATTTCTTGCTGATAATATTTACTCAAAACTTGACATAAATATATTAGATAATTTTTTCTTAAATTGTTACGGTCTTGGTTTTGTTTTTCTTTTTCTCTTTTTAAACCTCAAATTTGAAGATAAGCTTCAAAAGACTGTCCAATCAACGGAGATGCTTCATGTTATTGTACTAAGAAAAGCCCAAGTCAATGAAATTCTCTTGTTTTTTCTTTTATTATTAATATTTTTTCATCTTTTTGTACTTTTTCTGAATTTGGAGAAGTTGGAAGTATTGATACTCGATTGGAATATTGACATTTATGGATAAGGTTCGATTAACTAGGATAAGAAAATTGAATGAACTTTGCATGTCACATTCCAGGAAGATGTCTTATTATATTATTATTATTTTTTACTGCAAAATCTAATGTCCGTTAAATAAATGATAAAAAATCATCAAATTATGAATGGATCATTAAGATCGTATCATATCTTCAAGTAAATATTGATAAAATAAAACTCATATCCTACAACTATAGATAGATCTAGCCCACTTTGTTGGATTTAATTTATTTCTCACATATGATTATTGATTTTATTGATAGATTAAATTAATCTCTCAAAATTGGGTTTAATTTGTAAAAGACTGAATTATATGCTCGTATCATCTCAGAAAAATAGTAGGACCCACTATCCTCGTATCGTCCATCATCATCATCTTGTAGTTAGCTCATCACACTTATAATATTTCTTATTTGTGAGGACCTCAATATTATTAATTTCCATACATATTATATATTTATGCACACGCATGCATGTTTGTTTTAATATTAGTCATTTTTTTCTGATTGCACATCAAATTAAATGAAGAACAATATTATTATAAGGTAACTAACGTGATTAGAATTATAACTCTGCATTACTGGTTTCAAAATAAATCGATATATTTTAACATTAATTTTGCCTGCCACATCAGTAACATTTAACAGAATTTAGTTAATTGTTTAGATTATATTTACAATTAAATCCATTTTTATCAGAGTAAACTCTTGTGAGATGGTTTTTTAATTTAATTAGGTGAAATTATTTCATATAAATTTAAAAGTTTTTATTAATAAAAATGGATTCGAACTTTTAAATTAAAAATATATAAGACCAGGACTTGATATTCGAAGAAAACTGAAAAACCCATAAAAAGGAGTCAATAAAGACAAGCCCACTAACAACTGCGCATGGCAAATTGGCAATTAAGTTCTAAAATAATTCGATGTCGACAAACTCAACATCCAATAGAATTGCTGCTCCAGATTCATAGGAATATTCTTAATTAGCCAATGTTTATTCTAAAAAAAATTTAAAAAATTATTATTTTAATCTTAAATTACCAGTTAGAGCACAATTCAACCACGACACGTGTGTTAAGATAAATAAATCCAGTGGATCAAAACCTGCACGCGTGACAAAACTGGGACTGCTCCTCTAAAATGGTGAAGTGGCTGGATAAGAGCCACAAATAAATATTGTCTCATTAATTTATGTATATCTGTCTTCAATACTTATCCTTCTCTATCCCTTTTAGGACAGAATACGACTCTCCTACATTACAAAACCGTCATTTTATTCATGGAAAATCCCTGTCAAAAAATAATGATCATTTGTTCACGGTAAAAATTTCATCCTTTTAATTTGAAATTCATAATTAAATCTGATTTATGACATATCACCAATAGTAATTAATATTAATATGTGCTCATGATAGATAAAGTAACAGATCTGGACTATTGAAATATTTTATCAGATTTTATTGAAGAAAATTAAATATTAGTCCACTAGTAAACTGTGTTTTCATAGCTGATTAGTTATTATTTTTTTGTTTATATACTTAAAAACCTTAAACTTGTACCAGAATAAAGTTTCAGCTCATGTCATCCATTAATCCAACCAATAATTTAATTTAACTGATTCTTATTTCATAGTAGCATATTATATATAAAATGATTTTGAAATATTGATGTATTACCTTGAGGCAAAAATGATATTATACATTCTGAAATATAATTGAATTACTAAAGTCTATATATAATGGTATTGTAATATTAACTTCAATTTGATCAATCTGCTCGCGAGATAGTGGGTAATTATAATCAAGTTTAAATGATCATTTATTTTAATGAATATATCATTAATTGAGTTTAAATGATCTTTTATTGAATTGATCTCTAGATTTTTTATGAGGGTTTGATTCATATACATCCATATAGCTCACCTGGTACAATCAAATGTTTACATATATCTATCAGCCAAGTCAAGCATAATGAGCCTATGAGGCTAATTTAATTTGAATTGTTATTAGGCTCATTTATCTCTGAGTTGTTACAATAAAGCTCATTAATCTAGGATAAAGATATACTAACTATGAATACCTGTATTGCTTTAATTATTATTTTCTTGACCAACATGAACGTTGAATTAAGGATATGTTCAAATTGCTCAATGCATAGGCCCAATACATTTCTAATGTACAAAAGGTCATTTGGTTTTTCTAATGTACAAAAGGTCATTTGGTTTTGATAGGCTATATATATGAGTCCGAATTTGCACCCATGCTTAATAGACTAAAAAGAATATTTAATTGGTTCAATGATAATAGAATGGTGTTTTAATTCTCCATTTAAATAATATTTTAGATTAATTCAAATTAATTTCATGAGAAAAAGTAATTCAAAAGCCTATTTTACAGGCGCAAAGGTCTTTGCGATTAGCTTATTCAATCATGCATGCATCTATTTATTTTCCACGAAAGATGTGACCAAATAAATATTAATTGGTTTAATTTACATGCAATGCAAACAATTATTGAACTCATTCTTATCTTTTCTGAGAAGCAACCAGAAAAGGTTGGCCCTAATTGCTACTGCTCACAAACAATACACATAAAAGTAAAAGAGACATCAAAAAAAAAAAAAAAAAAAAGATTTCCCTTCTCCCTCTATTTCTTTTCATTTTATTTATTATTTTATCACAGCAGTGGACATACTTGTCAATATATATATATATATATATATATATATACACACACACACACATACATATCATTTATCCCCTGTTTGAAGGATGTGGAATTTGTTTAACATTCCTAATAATATGATATGCCAACTGTAAATTATACAGTTGATGAAAGCAAAATAGCACTAAATAGTTCTTTTACATTTTTGCCGACTTTAAGGTTTGAAACTTACAAAAATAGAAAATCATATATATAGGAATGAAGTTTGTTTGAGCATAGGAAAGAACAAGTAAGCTCGACCGAAAAATGGATAAATATTACTATATTTGTATTATTGTACATTCCAAAGTTTTATCCACTAGAAACAAACAAAAAAATAAAGAAAAGGATAAAAAGAAAAGCAAGTAGAGTAGAGTAGATTAGCATCCAATCTAATCCTCCCAACTGTATGGCATCATTCATTGTATACAACGTATGACAATATGTAGATATCTAGAGTTTTCATAACATTAATGTTGGATCTCTTATGAAATCAAATATATATTGTGATAAGTATTGCTATTATTCTTTTCTTTTTTCTTTTATTCTCAAGTTATAATGTTTACCACATCTACCATCTTGATTCATAAGAAATTGAATATTATATTTGAAACTTGTATAAGATCGTTACACAAAATATAATTTATGTAATAGAAAAGTTGCTGAGGACAACTTATTTTTATAAATCAATTTTAAGTTTATAGATTTCAAATTGATCTATTTTATGAAATTAAATTTGTGAAATTGACCGCTGCTCAAGCTATATACATACCCATTGTTCACACATACCTATTGATATACATATAAAGAAATAAAAAAATAAAAAAAAAGTCAAGAAAACAGCCAATCAAGTAAAGATGATGCAATCCACAAGATGACAAAAAACCCAAATATAAATTGAGCAGCCATCTCCGTGTAAACATTTCAAACGCTCTCACTCCTCTCCTCACAACATTCTCTCTAGTAGCCACTCAACACCCTCCACACCCCAAATAAAACAAAAAACAATATAGCACAGTTTTGATCAATAAGTAGTCATAAACTACCCCTCTTTTCTTGAAATAAAATCTTTCTGGAAAAAAAAAAAATGAACAGCACTGATCTTCCTCCAGGTTTCAGATTTCATCCAACAGATGAAGAGTTAATCATGTTCTATCTTCGAAATCAAGCAACATCGCGAACGTGCCCTGTTTCCATAATCCCAGAAGTCGATATCTACAAATTCGATCCGTGGCAACTGCCTGGTTAGTAACAAACATATTCAACTTGATTATTAAATGTTAAGGTTGTTAGTTTGATGATATTATGCTAAGTGATGGGGTGTGTTTGGATATGACAGAAAAGGCAGAATTTGGAGAGAGAGAGTGGTACTTCTTTAGCCCTCGAGATAGGAAGTATCCAAACGGGGTTCGACCAAATAGAGCAGCTGTTTCAGGATACTGGAAAGCCACTGGCACTGATAAGGTGATCAATAGTGGATCCAAGTTTGTAGGTGTGAAAAAGGCACTTGTGTTTTACAAGGGAAAGCCACCAAAGGGAGTCAAAACTGATTGGATCATGCATGAATATAGATTGAATGAATCAAGATCATATTCACACAAGCAGAATGGCTCCATGAGGGTAAGTATTCACATCATTTCTTCTCTTCAATTAGAGATTTTGATTCCAAGATTTTGTTTTCAAGATTGTGTTCTTCATATGTATCAGTTGGATGATTGGGTTCTGTGTAGAATCTACAAGAAAAAGAATCCGACAAGACAATCCGAACAAATAGTTGAAGATTCATTACCTCAAACAGAGACTACCAATGGTGCAATTGAACCACAAACAAACAAATTTCCAAGACCTTGTTCTCTGACTCATCTATGGGAGTTTGATTACATGGGCTCAATCTCCCAACTTCTGGATGAAAATGCATACAATATGCCCTTCAATGATCAAGAAACGGTACTTGAAAACAGGATCGAGAAATACCAGCAAGGGCAAGTCCAGCTACTTTACACAGATCCCATGACGTTCCAAGTATATCAGCCAATTTTTGCTAATCCATTCCCTGAACTGCAGTGAAAAGAGCATCTCGAAAAGAATTTAAAACATGAGATTAAAGAAAAGGCAGCAAGTGTACAGAAAAATCTTGAAAAAAGTTGTACTAAATAGTCAGTGTAGATATCTTGAAAACGTTGTGCTAAATAGTTAGTGTAGGGGTGTTTGGTCACAGTTAAATTTACAACTGCTTGTGCTATATGCTTTTCAACTGATATGAAAGATTCCAATTTGTGCATAATACCTGAGAAAAGATTGATTGATTTAGAAAAGACCAAATTGAAAGAAACCAACTTGCGCCGCCATTTGAAAATAAAACCAGTTCATGGTAATTGGGAAGCTGATTGGTATAACCGTATAACCAGTCAATCTAACCAAAGTCTTCTAATTTGTAAATTAATAGAAAAGTATAAAAGATAAATTGTGAAAACTTTGACTGCTGAATAGGTGTGATTTACAAAATACTGATCTATATATCTTTTATAATACTCATCTCAATAGGTGCAATATTACAAAATACTGAAATAGACAAAACTAGTATAAGGATTGTTGTAATTTAAAATTCGTAAAAGTTATTTATAAATGAATCAAAGATAGTCGTGACAAGATCCAAGTTAAAAAAAAAAAAAAGCGATGAAATATTTGAGAACTAGATCCAACTATTGTGACTATAAGGATTAAACTTAATACCACATGCTTGTGTCTCTATGCAGGTTTTGTTCATCAAGCATACACTGTATTGACAGTCACATGAGATTTCTTATTTTTTTACAGTGTTCTTATCTGATATCTCATTAGAAAAGTGTGTGGTGATGACATCATTCTTAACGCATCGAATAGTGCAAACTGATAAGCATCATCGAACTGACATATGTTTTAATGGCTTAGGTTGAATCATAATTTTAAGTACGTTAATACGGAAAAGCTTTTCCCTGTTAAGCAACATAAGAGAACAAAGTTGATGAGAGAGCTAATCTTAATTAGGAGCATTATTTCCTTATTAGAACAGTTTTATTTCGTCGACAATATTCACATAATTCCACTTATGTAGTTAAGAAACATTTTACAAACAACCCCAACTAGTTTACAAAAGTTACTTAAAACGGAGCTCCTTTTTTCTTGGGATTGCTTGAAAATCCAGAAAAGCAAGGGAACATTTTGAATTTTCTTCCACATATTGAAGAAGAGGAATACAAAAGATAGTCAAACCTGGCCAGTCAATAACCACAGCCGTGCGAATTCAGTTCACGTCTTCTACTAGGTCCAGTTAATGTAGACTGCCCTGAAAACAAAATCCAGTAGTTTCCAAAGGTCATCACAAAAATATCTTCATCTCATTATTCAGTAAGTGTCACTTTCTTCAGAAAGTAGGGTAACACAAGCAGTTTTAGTTTGACCAAACTATCATCAATCATTGATCCAACTTTCTGGGGATGTTTACAACTCCTATATGAGGTATACAGTTAATTGGCTCTTCTTTTTCTTGATATCAACATGAACCTTATCTGAAGTGATTCATTTTTATTACTATTTAAATCATGACTTTTCCTGTTTTCCTTTTCTGCTTTGAAGAGTGAACTGATTCGTTCATATATCAAAGTCCTACTGGAATGAGACATTCTCAATGCATATCCACAAGTTTTCTTAGAGGAAAAACAAAAACAAATAAGTAGAAGAAAAAGAAAAAAAAATACAGCCGCAAACTCTTTCACAATCTGTGGATAGCATCTAACCTTACTCAGGATGTAGACAAGCAGGTACATTGAATCAGGCACAATCAGCACACTAATATTTATAACATGAGATCCAACATATAATTATAATAATTTGAAGCAAACAAACATATCAACCCCTCAAGTATGTTATACTAACCCTATATGCAAGCAGGACCAAGGATATGCCTTGTGAAGGATTCCATTGTGATGAGGTGCAGGTAATAAATTTTTTTGTCGATAATGAAATTTTTTCCTATGACACACGGTTTAAAGATTATGTCACGAACACAAGCAGGGTGGTGTGTGTGACGTGTGGGAGAAGAAAGATAGAGAGAAGATTTGCAGAGAATTGGTTATTTCTTGTTATTCCCATAGAATGTGCATGTGTGTACACATATACTATATCACACATATCGAACGACACCGTTTCTAGAGTTTAAGCTAAACAACATCGTTGCTCTAATACGCCTATGCACAACACACGCCTTTACAGGTAGAAATGCAACTCTCTCAACCTAACTAACATAAAAGAAAGCAAAAGGAAATCAAACAAGGAAATCAACAGCAGCTCCATGACATTCCCCCCCCCCCCACCCACATCAGTCTTGTCCTCAAAACAATAACTCTGGATATTTAGCCTGGATATCCTCCATTACTTCCAATTCAAGTGTATCATCAGCTTGTTCCTCATCTCCTTCCACCAGAATTAGATACAATTTCTTACACTTGTGACCAATGTGGAATATCTCATCACAATTGAAGCAAAGATTCTCGTCTCTCCTAGCTTTCATCTCCTCTGATGTGAGTCTCTTGATAGGTGGAATTTTAGGCTTCATCACTCCATTCTCAGCCTCAGCATTTCCACTAGAAGTAGTTTGAAGAGGTCTAGTGAACACTTTTTGGTTCTTAGTGAGTAAGTGAACTAGATCCTCACTCTGAAGAGCCAATTGAGTAGCAGCCAACAGAGTAGCAGGCTTTTGAATAGTCACAAGTTTACCAATCTCCTCCTTCAATCCTCCAATAAAGCTTTCCATGAAATACTCCTCAAAGCCTTGTTACTTTCTCTCAGAAGTGCTCTCACTTCTTCAAATTCATTAATATAGGATTGCACATTTCCTGTTTGTCTCAAGCGATTGAACTGAGCTACTAAACTACCTCCAGTTGGATTCATAAACCGATCCATCACAAGCTTAGTAAACTCACTCCATGAGATATTACCTCTCTCTTCCACATAATCCACAAACCAATGATCTGCAATCCCCTTTAAATTCATAGCAATTAGGCTTAGCTTATCATAATCTGTCATGTCATAGTATGAGAAGTATCTATAATATTTACAAAGCCACATCCTCGGATTATCCCCAGTGAACTTAGGAAATTCCAGTTTAGGAAAATTTCCACCATTAAATCCCTGATTTCCACTCATCCTATTCATCGGTACAGGAGACAATATTCCAGCCTCATTTCTCTCCTGATTCATATTGTTTCTACAGCCCGATCCCGATCCAATTGCCATAGATGAATTAGAAGAGTGAGTAGATTCCTTACCTTTGCTCATCGACTGATTTTGCTGCTCCTTCATAATATTCAGTATTTGAGCCTTCAACATCTCGCCCAAACTATCCAGCTTCGATTCGAGTCGCGATTCCACCTGAGACTGAGCTTGTAACACCGCAGCTTGCCCAACCAGCAATTCATTCACTTGTGACTCAAGTGCATCGATGCGTTGGTCGTGAGTCTTAACCGCCATGGATACAGAGTTTGCGCAGCTTGGCTCTGAGGCCAATTGTCACGAACACAAGCAGGGTGGTGTGTGTGACGTGTGGGAGAAGAAAGATAGACAGAAGATTTGAAGAGAATTGGTTATTTCTTGTTATTCCCATAGAATGTGCATGTGTGTATACATATACTCTATCGCACATATCGAACGACACTGTTTCTAGAGTTTAAGCTAAACGACGCCGTTGCTCTAATATGCCTATGCACAACACACGCCTTTACAAGTAGAAATGCGACTCTCTCAACCTAACTAACATAAAAGAAAGCAAAAGGAAATCAAACAAGGAAATCAACAGCAGCTCCATGACAGATTACAGTTGGAAAAAAAGACGGCAAATTCCTTAATAGATGCCTATATTGATTAACAGGCAACGAAGAATCCAATGCTATTATGGGGATGCATAGTGAGATTGGGCTAGGGTTTATCTCCTTGAGGAGAATTGCTGCCATATTGATCAATTTGATTAATCTTACCTATACTGAAGAAAATCATAAACAACATCTAGAAACTATCAAGATATAGCTACAGAAATCAAGAACACCACATTGTTAACCAGACGGAAGTGTAAAATCTCTTATGTAACTACAGAATTGTTCAAGATTAAATCTTAGATGGAAAAAACATCTAGCATCTTCAAGTTCAGAGTATTGATCAAGCAATAAAGCAACAATAACAAAATTCAAGACATGTGAAACAACACAGATATGCATCACTCGCCTTCTCATGGAGAAATTGACACCCCATTGATTATGCAGGCGATCCATAAAAGCTCTACTGCTAATATACGATTGCATTTGGGGAGATTTTCAGCAAGTTATTAGGGATTGGACAATTTGATTACGAAACGACGGCGTTTAAGGTAGTTTCACTTTCTTCTATGGCTTCGCAGCCTCCCCTGCTTTCTGAAATTTTTAAATTTATAAAATAAATATTTCAGAAAAACAATTTGAATAAGTGTTCATGCTATTTTAGTATTTTACGTCATGTTTCTTTGACTGTGTTATGGTAGGCTTGTATGTTTTGCATAATATGTAATTTGCTTACTATAAATTAATCAGTTGAAAAGTAACTTATAATTTAATTGATAAATAAGTTCAATTTTTTTTTACTGAATATTAAGTGTGCTCAAATCAAATTCGATGATCTAAATGACTCAAAGGTTATAAACGGATAGACCAATTAAAGTGAGATTGATTGATAAACAACCACAATATTTGTAAAACAAAATGATAGATTTACTAGCGCTATAACCTTTTAATGCTAAATTTTAAGAGAATAAGAAATTGAAATAAAATAATAAAAAAGAATTTCTAAGTTAGAATTCATTTATAAAGAAATAAATTATTCATATAATCTAAATTCAAACGATTTTGTGACACAATGTTGTGACACCAAATATAATAAAAGATTTGGACCCAATTTCTATTGTTTTTGTTAACAAACATTATTCTTATATAGATATCACAAAGTGACCAAAATTGCTCTTGTTTGAGTACTCCTTAATTTGAAGAGGGCAAATCAAGTTTATATATATATCAAGCATAATTTTGATCAGAATATTAAATTAGAGAAAGACATAAACACGACTTTGTGGTGGCACAAGAGAAATCGTGTTTACACAAAAACGAAGAAGAAGATAATGAACAACACATCACATAAACCATCCACAAATCTTGGCCCCATGTTGCAATCCAATATTCCAATCCCCATTTCTCCACACAAAAACACACTCCCATTAAACCTCAAAATCTCAAACAAAAAACCATGACCACCATTCCATACTCCACCACCGCATTCCACCGCCGCATCGCCGCCGCGCACTCCTCCCCCAAAGCCACCCCAACCCCACGTCGGAGAATCATAACCACATTCCTCACATCACTGGCTCTAGGCCTGCAAGCCACCCCACTAGCCCTGGCTCAGAACTGGGGCACACGATCCTTCATAAAGGAACGGTACTTCGAGCCGGGGCTGTCGCCGGAGGACGCGGTGGCAAGAATCCGGCAGACGGCGGAGGGGCTCCACGACCTTAGAAGCATGCTCGAAACCATGTCATGGAGGTATGTGATATTCTACATTAGACTGAAACAATCGTATCTTTCTCAGGACATGAAAACCGCCATGGCTATGGTGCCTGAAGGTCGGAGAAAGTCTTATGTTCAAGCTGCTAATGAATTGGTTGGTAACATGGCCGAGGTATGTATGTTATTATTATTAATTCTTTTTTTTTTTTACAATGTGTGATGATTAATTAGTTGGTTTTCTTGTAACAGCTTGATTATTATGTTCGGACACCAAAGGTTTATGAGTCGTATGTGTTCTACGAGAAGACGTTGAAATCGATAGATGATCTTGTCGAATTTTTAGCATGATACAAGATATGTATATTTATGAAGCCCATTAGTAGATGAATTAATTGTGAAGAGGCTGTCTGTGTTTATTATATATATGAATTGGAAAAGTTGTTATAATTGGATGTGTAATGTGACAATGAGGAAAAGAGAATCGTTGATCACATCAAGTTTATTTATATGTAAATGATAACTCTGAATGTTAGTTGCTAGTTATAATTAAATGTAAACATTAGTCGATACAATACAAAAATTTATAAGATCAGACTCTCTCACAGATATAATTGTTCATAAGGATCATATTCTTAACATTTCTTGCAATATTATTAATCGATGAGATACAATTTGGTTTGAGGCATCCTAAGTCACACTAATTTTCAGGCTTGTGTTTATATATGTATATATAGTTAATTAGGCTTTCTCAGCAAATCTGTTAGACTTTATGAAATTGGTTATTATTTTGAAATAAAAGATATAACACCAAGTGTAATAAAAGATTTCGTATGAATTGGTTGACTTCCCGGTGATTTTACGCCCAGGTCAGAAATAAATGGTGGATTATAGATGTATATATAAACAACATTAATGTCATATCTGCTATTTAAATGTTTTGGATTAATTAATTAAATATAATTTTAAATTTAAATAGGGATGCTAATTATACATTTAATTATTGGCCAATCAGAATTTGTCATGTATAAAGATGTTGAAGATTTGATTTTGATACACAGATCAAATACTAGAAAATCAATAACCAATCAAATTGTGAAAAATCATTCAATATCAAACCATTGATGAAATCAATTCGCCCTGATTCTTCTTCGAATGGAAACCATAAAAAGCATCATTTCAAATTTAATTAAAAAAAAACGAGCGTTCAGTTTATATCTAAGATCAAGGTGCTAAACCTGAGTTATTAAGGTTGGACTTTGAAGGAATTCTGAACCATTGAAATGGAGTTAGAAGGAATTCTTCGATAGTGTTCTTCGTTCTTCAACGATTATCATGTTCGATTATCACTGAAAACGACATTTAATTGAATAAATCATTCAAAGCTACAAGATTGCATAACATTCGTTGTGAAAAGCTACCATATATAGATCTATGACTGCATGTATGTATATACTCATGCATTGTATTTCCCTTGCAAACGAAAATTTATATAAAAATAAAAAATAAAAAAAAAACGGAGAAGACTAGTGGCAGAATAAAATGAAGTGAAAACTTACATTCATACAATATGCATTTGCTTTGTGATGGAAGTATAATATATAATGGTCTCAGCAATGCAATGTTTCATTTCATCGTACATCTCACATGTAAATACGAGAATGAAATGTAGCCAAGGATGATCTGCCGATTCTCCTATTAAATCACAAATGCAATAAATGGCATTTTTTTTTTCACAACTTTGCCATATTTATTTATATACTTTATAAATATTATTCATCATCACTATTCTTTACAGGAAATAATTAGTAGTTTCCGGCAAGTCATCCTTGGCTGCAATACACTCATCGTACACACATACAAGACCCACGATGACTATTCACAAACAAATGAAGAAACAAGGGTTTCTTGATTGAAACATCAAGAATTTAGGGTTTCACATACATATATATATAGAGAGGGGGGGGGGGGGGGGAGGAGAGAGAGAGAGAGAGAGAGAAGAAATGGTCAGCATATCGATGTTGTTGAGGATTTTGAGCTGTTAAAAACGTGACATCTTATCACTTTTTAACAAATTCGAATATATATGGATAAGGAATTGAGAGTGATCACTTCAAGGCACATTGCTACACATTGCCAACCAATTATAGCTATCCTTTCTCTGCAAGCCATGCTCTTTTTGCTTCCCAACAAATCGCTTATATATATATATATATATATATATATATATATATATATATATATTACAATTTTTCTAACTTAATTGATTCTGAGATTTATATATTTTAAGATCAAGAATCATGTTTAACTAGAATTTTCTCCACTCGTTTGTTGAAATGTCCCTTATACAATGTGTGTGTATATATTTCTTGGTTGTTGCCACTTAGATTATAAATGGGTTTATCAGAAATACTTAATTACTGCCAATCATTGACGTATCTAATTAAACATATTCATTAGTGCCAAAATGAGATAATAGAAGAGTTAGTTATTCCTTTAATTATTGACAGTATATACATTTAAAACCAAGTGTATATATTTGTATAGTTTTTCATCTTGTAATTTTATGTTAGAAATATCCTCAAACTTTTCTCTAATTTACAATTAAAATAAACTTCTAAAGTTGGACTTTTTTTTATCACAAACTTTTGACAAAAAATAAAAAATCAATCATCAATCCAACATTCAACCATTTTCAAGGCTTAATTTCTCAAATCTTATTTGGACAAGTTGAGAGTTAAATGAGTTTGGAGTAGGCCCAGACCCATTTGGTTTACTTCATAGAAGAGGAAATAAAGGCCAGGCCCATTTAGTTTACTTAATAGAAGAGGAAATAAAGGCCCAGGCCCAAAATAACACTATAAATTTGGATGCCAAATTCCTTATTCCATCTCCGAGCCTCAACAAAAAACGCTATCTTCCTTTTTACACTACAAAATTGCCAGAAATTTCATCAGATTTTCAGATTAAGGTACACTGCACAATCCTCAAACTCGTTCTCTTATTTCTGCTTTACTTCTACAATATATGAAGATTTCATGTATGTATATTAGTTGATTTTTGCTGTTTTTTCATTATTATTATTTACTATCCATAAGGTGGCACAGTTCTTTCACAGATGCTAGCACTTTTATTTATTTATTTATTGATAATTACCATCTCAAGTTTGAATTATTACTGTTTATTTTGTTTTATGTGATTTTACAAAGATGATGGTTCTGAAACTCGTATAAAGAAACATTGAGCTTGCTTTACTTTTATTAGCGTAGAGTTCAAGCAAATTGTGGATATATGGATTCGTGTCCTTGTTAATTTGTGGTCGTGTTTTAGTTGCTAGAATTTAACTGATTGATTAGTTTCTGATCAACGTTGGTGATGTTGTTCTTGCAGAACTTCGATTGTGTGTGTGTGTGTGAGAGAGAGAGAGAGAGAACAAATGTTGTTGTAAAAATTACTTCTTAAGAAATTTGGTTTTAGTTAATTAATCCTTAATTTATGATCATTTTAGTCCCTCATTTGGCAAATTTATTGAGTATTTGCAAGATCTAATGAAGCCACGTGGGTTGTCTAACTTTTTAGATATTTTCCAACATAGTGGTATTTTTATAGGCATATCAGTATCACGCCACGTTTCAGATTACATTACAATTTTAATAGAAACCTAAAAGAATTGGTTCAATGAGGAGCCAAAGTGACACAA
The DNA here is from genome assembly GCA_946896805.1 of Scutellaria galericulata. NCBI lineage: Eukaryota > Viridiplantae > Streptophyta > Magnoliopsida > Lamiales > Lamiaceae > Scutellaria > Scutellaria galericulata. The sequence goes on along the minus strand of OX335791.1, from coordinate 1,706,886 downwards.
GGTTGGTGTTCGATTGACTCAAATAAAAAAGATTATCCTTTTAAGCAGATCATGTGAGGTGCTAAATTGCTACTCTTAGCATTTCTTTTTCTTGCATGTTTAAGAAGCCAAGAACTTGTTATTACATGTTGATATTGTAAGAGAAGGCACATTTTGTTCTAGTGTGTTCAGGGAGCATATAGAATGGAGGAGAATAACAATGATATAGACCCTGAAAAAGAAACAAATAGTCTAGACACGGTTACAAAAGTCGAAGAGGGCGATTCAAAAGATGGTGATTCGTGCTCTGAAAACCACCAAGTGCCAGCTCAGAAGCAAGAGGTATAACCAAACCATGCTAGAAAGGATTTGCTAAGACTAATGTTGTTTGTTCCTTGGTAATAATTCGGACACTCTTTTGGCAGGAGGAAGTTATCAAGAAAAAATATGGCAGCTTACTACCAAAGAAGCATCCATTGATCTCAAAGGTAATAATAATACATTGTCATGAAGATCTAATGCTGTGATGGATCGTGGATTTAAATGTTCATTTTTCAATACTTACTCACATTCATTATGCCACTTCAAAATTTTGACAGGACAACGAGCGTGCTTTCTTTGATTCCGCTGATTGGGCTTTAGGAAAAGTAAATATTAATTCCCTCTTGTTATTATCATATATGTAGAAGAGAGTCTATAATTTGAATGCAAAATCATAACTTTGTTGTATAACTCAGGTCGGGGCACAGAAGAGCAAAGGACCACTTGAGGCTCTTCGACCTAAATTAGAGGTACCTAATGCTCACCTTAAGATGGTAAGAGAGCCAAGAATTGTGGTTTAACGATGTTCGTGTTTTCTACTGAACTTTCTGGCAGCCCACGCCACATCAGCATGCACGTTCTCGATCAGCTTATGCTCATGATACACCTGTTGATGGCGGTGAAGGTAAAACAACATTGATTCACAAGTTTTCACAAAGTGGATTTCTTGATTTGCATTTACAATTACAAAAGCTTGATAGCTTTTAATTTCTCTCATCAGATGGTTTCAACTTTGATGATTTAAACCCCGGTGAAAATCAGGACAGTGCCTTAGATAGCAGCATTGAGAGCCATGTGCAGAATCAGAATCTTCAAAACTGATTTCCATTCGACTTATCAGCATTGTAAACTTTCCTATCGACGTATGCATATTGTGAACGTTGTGATAACATAAATAAATTGCCCTGTTTCGAATAATATGTTGTTTTGCATTTGTTCATATCAATAGCAAAAGTGGCTGCTTATAGAGAAGAATCAAGATTTGATGGCTCTTCCAAGCATTACTAATCAAAGATGATAAGGTATAGTTGGATATGGAATAGTGAAATCATTGTTTTAGATTTTGAACTTTGAAGTTATGAATTTGAAACAAAACAATCTATTGTAGCCTATAAGTGATGGGCTTGGGCTGGCTTGCTGGTCCAACTCGGAATTGGGCTCTTTTTCTGGGCCCTGAACATGCTCTTCCGAACATGCTCTTCCATTTGTATTGGTAGAGTTGTATCAAATCTGCATAATTTTGGTTACTTGTTTGTTATCAAAACGTAAATAATCGTTGTCATTTTCCAGCAATTGTCTCCTTTAACCAACTAAATATATGTTATTAACACTCCTTATATTGGTAAGTAGTATCTCAAAGTGGATATGGGACAAAGTATATATTATTGAACCATTGCCGAAAATAAAGAGTATTTCTTATGTCTGATCGTCTCGCGAATCTAGTTATGTGAGATGGGTCAACTCACAATTTATATATGGAATTGTGAAAATGAATTTGGTTTATTAGTAATAAGAATTTGTCTCATAATAATTATCCATAAAACCGCCTCATATAAAATCATATAAATTTTGTGGTGGTTCTCTATATGTGGTAATGGGTTGGAAAAATTGCATGAGATTCTCTAACTTCAAATAATAGTTCATATTATATTGACACTTTCAATATAATTCAGTATCTCGTGTTAAATATCATCATAAATATACAATCATAGTAGTGTTGGAAATTCGAAATACAGAGTAATCTAAAAATAATAAAGAGGCTCAATCTATAATTCCTCCATACCAAATAAATATCGTTTTAGTAAAAGAAATTTATTTCAAAATAAAGGTCACTTTAGTATTTCAAAACATATTTATCAATAATCTATCAGAAATACTCTCATTTACTCCTATTAAATTAAAAGGAGTTGTTAAGAGAAAAGAGAAAAAAAATCCCTATAATAAGTCAAATAACTACAACTACCACGTGTATAAATGACATTACTAATTATTATGTGACTTTTATTAAAAATAATAAGTACAAGATTAAAATTTAACATATAACAAGGGATTCAAATCCAAGAAAAGAAAATAGGAAAAGGTGAACTATAGTTCAATATATTCCACATGGACTCAGGCATGCTGGCCCATAAAAATCAAACATTACCCATGTAAGATTTCATGTCTTGCAAATTGCAATCCGATTGTTTCTTCATTTTAGGTCATCTATCCATTCATGTGAGCTGTCTGAATATTCTTAGACCTAATTATAAGAATTAAAAAGTGCAATATTTCAATTTGGAAAAGGGAATAAAATGCTTTTATATCTCAGTCATTAATTCTTGCCTATACATGCCTTTCCAGTATGATTATTCATTGCTTTTAGTTGCAAAATGAATTTTACAATCTTATGCTAGCTATGAGAATCAATCTTTTTTAGTTATTCTTGGGAAAAAAATATATTTGACGTAATATAGTGACTAGAAACCTATCTATATATATAAAAGGAAGTCGAGACTCTTCTATATTATGCAACATGGCATATTTCAAACATTTTTTCGATCATCATGTCTAGCCTGAATATTTAAAAATTTATTTGATTAATGAAATATTTAATATTTTAATTGATAACAAAAATTTATTACATAATATGTTTGAAAATATACATAGTATTGTATCACATATGTTTGAATATCTTTCATAGATATTATAAGAATAGGCTTAATGATGTGCCATTTGTTATCCATATTGAACAACAATAGTTTTATTCTTACCGTAAAGATAATGTATTATCACTAATTAAATAATAAAATATAATATTCATTTTAAATTTCAATCAATAAGAAGAGAAGTTAAAATATGAAAATAGCTAGTCATATATGTAGTGGCAACTTAAATGATAATGTAAACGGCCACAATTACTTTACTATAACACATATAGTCTCTACTGTAGTGTTTAGTTGTTGTCAATAATTGATTCTAAAAAATAAAAAGTAAAAAAGTTGTTATCAATAATGGTTTCCAAAAAATAGCTATATCACCAAATAATGACAATTTAAATATGAATGAATATATATTATTATTTCACATTTCAATATCAAAATTCAGTATTAGCAGTTGGAGATTCAATAATAGTGAATTTTTCAAATTTGAAAAAATTAATATTGGTCATGAAATCTTTCCTAACACATTACTATAGTTTAGTGATTATTGGATTTTGCCAGCTTTTTCCTCATCTCTTTAGTCTTTTGTGCTGTTCTTATTCTGATAACAGTTGTTGATTCATGATTGCAAACATATATATTTATTTATTTATTGCACTTTCTTTAATGCGCATGCCCTCATATAATGAATTAATGTTTCTTAAATTGCAAACTACTTTTTTTCCCTTTAATTCCACTTAATCATTGCAATTTCATATATTGGTGATGCAATTTTATTCACGTACATGCTCGGTTTTGACTACATCCCTAAAGTTAAATAATTAACATTAATTAGTGTGTATATAATTAAACAAGTGGATGTATGCGAATATATGTAAAATCAACGATAGATTTTTATATAATATACAGTATAATTAAATCTAATGTAACAAAGATTTAATTAATAAGATCATGTGCATTGGCCGGTCAACTTTATTTTAAACCACAAGTATATAGTTGAGAATAAATAGGTGAAAAAGTTAAGGTGGCGTGAATGGATTCACGTGCAAATCCTATGAACTTTCTTTGGACAAATGATTAGTTATAACTTATAATCTGTTCAAAAGAAAAGAGTTTAGTTATTATGATTTCTACCAGAAAACGATTGTTCAGACAATTATGGCAGACAAAGAAAAACTCTGCACCATAACAACTTGATCTTTGTCTGTTGAAATGCTGGTTTAACCAGTAATATATATAATAACCTTATTAATGTATAATATTCCTTTTTTTTAATCTTGTATTAAACACTTTATCTTTCCTCTAAATTCTATGTTTTTCAGTCTTTTTTATTTTTTTATGTTTTTCTAATTATGAAATTTTCTTTTATATATAAAATCCTAATATCCAGACTACTAACTTTGGGTGCAGAAGATCTTTTACGTGCTTATAATTGCATTTTATTTTTTTCATATATATTAAGCGTGCATTTTATCCTGTTATAGATCTATAAAAAATATTAACGGTAACTATTCAAAATAAATTATTAAAATATCTACAATAAAAAGACAACCTATCTTTTTAATCTTTATATAGAGATACAACCTATATTATTAACAAATCAAATATACTACTGCAAATATATTACTCCGGATGTAGTTTAGGGTATTTAATAATATATATTGATGCATTACTTGATCAAAATATGACATTCAATATTATTATTATTATTATTTTAATTAATTCATGTCCAACGAAGGATGAAAATATCCGGAAATATCTTCGATATTTCCCCGATATTTCCATTTTTTCACGTGATCAATAAAAAATGGGGTGCAATCAATATATCTCAAATATTTTCATTTTTTCATATAAAAACGAGAAATTTTGTCAAAATATCGGTATCTATTTCGATATCGGTGGTTTCATGATACAAATTATAGGAAAATAGGTGAAATATCGATAAATATCTGTGAAATATCGATAAAAATGGGGTGAAAATATCGGATATTTTCATCCTTACATGAGACAAATTATAGAAAAATTGGTGAAATATCGGTAAATATAAGAATAATATTGATAAATATCTGTACCGATATTTCCACGATATTTTCTACTAATACCGATATTTCCATCAAAACCGAAATTTTCATCTTGTGTCCAGTCCATGGCCTGACTCCACTCCTACATCCACTGAAATTAGAACTCAATTAAATCACGATTTCTGGTAAATTGAATTTCTAAATTCACTGAAATTAGAACTCAATTAAATCACGATTTCTAGTAAATTGATTGATTAATTACCGTCCTTGTTTAGAGTCGTTTTAAAAGTCTCCATCAACATTTATGCGTCTACGGATTTTGTGTGATATTTTTGACCTAATTCCCATGTGGGTTTCTTGTTCTCATGCATTTCGTTTTCATTGATGAATTTTGATACGTATGTTAACAAGAAAGTAGAATTCTCAGTTTATTGAAAAAAAAAAACACTTCACATGACATGTCATTATCCTTATATTTTCTTTTTATAGTGATGTGGCCGGATTGATTTCTATCACAAACTGAAGATTAATCTGAATTTTAGTAATGTTATTATCCTCAATAGACAGACGGATATTAATATAATTTTTCTGTTATTTTATTGCACATGGAGGCAAGATATAATCAATCAATTGATTATCATTTTTTCTAATGAAAAGTTCACTTATTTATATATAATTGTATTATGGATTAATATAGTTAAGTAAAGGGAGATATATACATGAAGAATGATGTTAGGGTAGTAGGGGTGTAAATTACGAGTCGACTCAGCTCGAGTACTATCAGACTCGAACTTGACAGAACTTAATTTTTTAATGCTCGCAAGCTTGACTCAATACTTGGAAAATATTTAAAAAAGAATTTAAATTTCTAAAATAAAGTTAAAAATTAATATAAATAAGTAAACTATTAAGGGCAAAATAGTAAATTTAGCATATGCTCAATTATGCTCATGAGTTTGTAAAATCGATTATTAATATGCTCAGGTTGGAGATAGAAAACTACTACTAGCATGTTTTGCAAAATAGCTGGGTGAACGACCAACGATCTACCATGTTTGGTTGGTCCACGATAGGTATTAGAACCAATTTTAATAGATCCAAAAATTTCAATAATGAGAAGTCATTCAAAAGCATCATTATTGATAAATTGGAGAGTTTGAGTAATTAAAATGATTGTTCAATGAAATTATTTACATATGTAAATCGTACATTTCTTTTAATATGACAATGAGGTTAATTTGAATTTACCAACATCAAAGGTGGAAGTGTGACCAACATCAATAATTAAATCAGGTATCCAAATCCCTGACCACCTCATATAGTGTAGTATAATTTTATTTATAAATTAAGTTCAGAATAATTTATTTAAATTAGTATTAATCAGGTCATAATCATCACAAAAAAGCATCCAACGGTTCACATTGTCTTGTTATTTCCAAGCAAAACTTCCACCGGACACGGCGCGGCAATTATTTAAAAGTCGCGTTTCCACACACATGTCACGACACAACGCCCAGATGTCACGTAATAAGTCGCATCTTAGCTGCAAAACATTAAAAACGGCTATTTCTTGGTAGTTGGAAAAAATGATTTTCTTCTAATTTTATTTCATCTCTCATTTATTTGCATTGAATTGTGAACCATAACTGGAAAGCAAGTTGAAGTCTTTTTCTTTTTTCGAAACAAAATATTTTTATATTTGATAGAGCAACTCATAATTAAAATATTTTTTATAATTAGGTCTAGTTATGCAATATGTCCCTCGTCATCTTATTCTTAACATGTATTATTTTTTGAATGATATAAATTGAGCTGATTGTTAAACAAATAATAATGAGAACCATCTCTACTTGACTTGTCTGTTTAACATTTGGAATTTAGAATCATTAGCTTAGGTCTTGTAATAATTTATCCTTGTTGTTAGACTATTATAGTTGCTTTGTGTTTTACTGTTTTCCAGTTAAAATAATAATAATAATAATAATAATAATAATAATAATAATAATCAAGGTTACTTTAGTTATTATTAGGGCATTTATAACTTTTGATTGAGTTATAGTTAAGCAATCCTATGAATTTTTGTTAAGGTTACGCTAATAATTCATCACTTATATTATAGCTAACAATGTTTCCAAATCATAAACATTTCATCAATATAGAAATCAACTTTTATATATTGATCGCTAAGAGTAGAGCTTAAGTTTACTATTATATGCAATTATTGACATCATGCTAATCAACAATATTAAATGATTCAGTAATACAAATTTTCAATGATTAAATTTACACAAAAACTTGATAGGGCATAACGCAACTTTATTATACTATAAATTTATAATATAGTTAATATGATAGGGCATAACACAACTATAAATATAAATTTTAAATATAAATATTATTTATTTAATTTTTCTTATTTTATCAAGTTGTTTATAATTTTTTTTAAAACTCGAAATTACACTTTTTTCGAATAGTTATAACTATATTAACGTAATTCTTCTTCTATATTGATAATTAATATGTTGAAAGTGTGGTTAAATTCTTGGATCCCATTTAATCACATTAAATTGCAGAACCACCAAATCTGCTTTAAAGATTCTTCTTATTACAGCATCTTTGTGCTTCTGCAAGTCAACATTGCTAATTATTTCATAATTTATTTGGCGCTTAGCATATCAGAATTTTCAGTGCAGAAAAAGAAAAATTACAAAGAGAAGAAATTAATTTGCTGTGGAAAGAGAAATTTCTGGTGGTGATCACTGATCTATATTCGAGATGGACGGCCCAGATTGATTTGAATAAGCATCTCGGGTAAAAGCTGTCGGTGAAAGAATATTTCTGTTGTCCGAAAAATAAAAGAAAGTATAAGTTGGTTATTGACCGTTAAAGCTTATAAAACATCAGAAAAGATTATTCCTTTCTTCCTAAATGACCAAATTCCGTTACGCTGAGAAAGAATAAGGTGCTAATAATTATTTATTTATAATTCAACTAATTAATTTAATTCTCAATTGAAGTCAACTTATTTATTATATTGAAAAATGCACTTAACGAATGGTTTGCTATCAATCTCAGTTTGACTGAAAATTAAATTGTCTAATAATAATGATTTAACATTAAAACTTATATGAATAATAATGAGAACTCTATAATTTAATATTGATCATAATTTTATAATGAAGATTAAACTCGATGGACCGTTTAACTCGAAGTTACGATGATCTAGCCCACCAAAATCATAGGGCCCATTTCATGCCCACACACACACACACACACTTCTCCAAATTTACAACTTTACATATTAATCCATTATGTGCATATTTGTTTGCTTAATGTACAGATTCAAATTAAAGAATTCAAATTCTTGAATGCAAGGACAGAAAATAAAATTCTTGAACGCAAGGGTCAAAATGCAAATAAATGGAATGTGATTTCATTTTCAAAATAGAATTAAAATGGACCCCAAATGAAAAAGACAAGAACAAGCAGTGATATAAAAAATAAAAAAAAACAATAAAAATAAATAAATAACAATAAAACCAACATTTCATGACAATAAATAAAAATGCGAAGAAAAAGTTAAAATAGAAAAAGAAACAAGAAGAAGAAAAGCAAAATCAGTTTTTGATACGAAACAAAGCGCCAAACACGGTGCATGTGCAGCCGAATTCTGCATGTGACCTTTTTCTATCTCCACCGTTCAACCTTTTTTCCAATATTATTTTTTTATGTACAAAACCGCAGCAGCATGCCTGTTTTTTTTATTCTAAAAAAACAAAAAAGCATATTTCATTTTTTAAATTTTTTTATGTACTTATCTTTTGTCACAAACAAGTCACATATTGGATTTTTCTTGTGTAGCAAAGTACTACTACCTCCGTCTCACTCAAATTTGTACATTTTCCATTTTCGTCCGTCCTATTCAGATTTGCACACTCCAAAAATGATAAATAAAATTGTCCTTTACTATTCAACATTAACACTAAAAAAACAGTTTTTTTTTAACCTCCGTGCCCAAAAACAACTTTTTCTTAACCTCCGTATCCGTCCATACGTGCAAATTTGAGCGAGACGGAGGGAGTAATATTTTGTATCGAAATTGGCTTTATAGTGAACTTAATATCGAAGTCTTATTTATAAGTTAGTATTATTAGGGTCATCATCGTATTGTTGATTTGAAGTCACATCTAAAAAAGAAATCAATCTTTTCTTTAAATGTATGTGGTGTGGATTGAATCTATGACCCCCATGTTGAGCCCAGGTCCTAAATGGACCCAACAGACATTTATTATGTTTGATTTTGATATATTAGTGGGAGTATAATCGTTTTTTGGTTATATTATCTATCACCTACTTATATTACTATATATAAATATAAATAATTTTGTATTATTTAGTAATTAATTTCTATTTTATACGCTCAATCATTCTTTTAGTCACACATTAGAGTGTTTTTTTTTTTTTTTTAAACCAGGATAAGATTGGGTTTCATATCTCCTTCATTATTTTAAGATCATATACGAGTTTATATTTTGATCTTAAAAAAGCTTGGTAAAATGTATGATTGTACAATATTCTTGAAATTTACCCCAAATGTATATATTTAAAGAACATACATGAATTTATTTGAGTGCATTATGAGTGTTCCATTTTATCCAATCATCCTTTAGTGACATCCAACTTGTATCTTCACTGTTAGTGAAGATAAGATACAAGTTCTGAAATTGGTTCAATCAATAATTACAATCAATTAGTTTTGAACTGGTGAACTAGTTAATTATTTCACTGAAGATACCAGTTGACTACAATTTCTGATCGTATATTAAAAAAAATTTGGGCATGTGAGTTGACATGTATAGATATAGTTTATTTTCAAGTTGTGTTATTTTCAACGAATCAGATTAATTACCGTACGTACCTAATACGTACAATCAGATCTTAAAACAGTATATAATCAACTTGTTAATTAATACTACGTAATCTATGTATTTTAGCTAAACATCTTTGAGCCACTGAAAATTAAAATTAAAAAAGGAGATCTGAAGACCATAATATATTGCTAATTATGTCAGTAATCACATTTCAATTTCAACCCAGATTTCCCATCTTATCAAATCTTGTAAGCCATTATCTTGATTTGATCATGCGTAACGGGACACAATCATCTCAATAATAACGTGAATGTGACTAGTGGATTAATGAGACCGTCTTTTGAATTAATTTCATGAGATGTGTTGATTTACAACACACCCCATCTTATGAATTTATCTGTTAAATTATTTCATATGATTTTTTGTGTAATAAAAAATAAAATGGAACAACATGCATAGCTTTTGTGCAAGTAAATTGATTAAAAGTGAAGTCAAAACATTAATGTTTCAGGTTTTTTTTTTGTTGCTATTTTGAATCTTATTACAGTACGTAGCTTCATTGATCCAGTGTAAATTAAATGAAAAAATGGCTCATGGAAGAATCTTGAGTCTAATGTAATAATTGTAGACAATAATAATACATATCTCAGTAAAAATATCAATTGATAAAAATGTTATCCATGTAAACCACATGCATGTTTGATTTTTCTAGTGCCATTATTCACGTTTCACTTGTTATTAGTCAATTATTGAACCATTATTTTAACTTCTCAGGAACAACTCATGAGTTGTTTTGGATCGACTCAAAATAAAAAACGAAATAAATTCGAAGAAATTGATTTATATCTCAAGATCATTAATATCCCATTGAATATGTTTGGGAACGTAATTGAGCATACATTAAATCTATCATTTTATCTCTAAAAGTTTATTTATTTAAAAATATAATTCTAAAATCTTCATTTCTAAGCATGGTTTCAAAAATTTAGCTAATTTTATAAACACTTCAATGTATGGAGTTAGGTCGAGCTCCAGCTTTAAATAATAAATTTGATTAATTAATCAAATTTGAACTCGAATTTTACAATATGGACTTGCACATAATTAATTTAAAACCCATATCTTTAGGTACAAATGTACATACAGATGTAGTTGTAGTCTAAAAGGAGGGGCGGGGATTTGCACAACATATTTTATAATTCTTCTTTTTAATATCTGCCACAGATATTAATATTTTATATTTTATCTTGAATGAGAAAATAGAAGACGGGAAAAAAGGCAAAAGTAAGAAAAGTTGTAATGAAAAATCAAATCATGTCACTTCCTACTATTTCAAATCCAGGTTCAAGTTTGAACAAAGCCAAAATTCTTCATCACTAAAAAAAAAAAAAAAAGATAAAGTGGGATAGGGAGATAAGAAAAAGGATAAAGCCTCTCGCGGCAAATGGGGCATTTGTGCTGATACTCTACTTTTTATTATCAAATTGTTATCTTATTTTAATTTAAAAAACATTTATTATTATTATTATTATTATTATTATTATTATTATTATATTGATGAAAGAAATTAAGTATCAGTCATGTATTGGAACTACAGAAGATTGACTAATTTGTGCTTGCATATAAATAGTAAAAGATGAACTGAATTCTATTAAATTTGTCAGTTGTTGATTAATTCATTATGAAGCATAAAGCAATGGCGATTTAATGACGATTCTACTAAAAGAATGAATTCAAATATAGGGACTCCCATTGGAAAAAAGTGGAACTATTTTCTATATTCTCTTTTATCAGGAAGAGACTAAAAATTCTCCTAATTCGAGTATATGTTTCTCAGTTAGAATGGATGTAAATCGAGATATATATAACATCTGTAATATTTCAGTAAAAATCTGACTCACATAGATAATAAACATTCGTTATTGAAATATTTATTCCCATACCTTCACAAAATCTTACCGACTTAGTTGTTCCTGAGAGCAAAATTAATTAGAATCGTGAAAACTTCGTTTCATTTTCTGTGTTTCATTCATATACTAAGGTGAAAACTACATAACTTTAATAGCAAATTATGTTAACTATTTAAAAAAGAAAGAAAGAAAGATATGGAAGAAAGAAAAAAAGGGAGAAAAGATGTGATATGGATGAAATTACCATAGTAGGCAGCATTGCATCAGAATCTGTTTTTCTGGTTTAATTTATGCTTGCAGTTTATGGTCCCCTCCCCACCCCAACAGCCTTAAAAAGTTTCAGTTACTTGTGTGACTAATGACTGTAGTAACTCCAACCCCTCTAACTTCTTCTATTTATATCTACACCCCTTCTACATTGGCCTCTCATTCCACTCTCCTCTTCACCTCCACCATTTTCATTCAAACCCTAAACTCAAAAGTAAGTTTTTCCCTCTTAACCTATTCAACTTCAAACTATTGATTTTTGCACCATTTTGCTCACATGATTCTTGAATTTTCTAAGAAAAGTGTTTCTGTGCAGGGAAAAGTAATGGGGTGTCTTGGGCTTTTCTTGGTGGGTTTTCTTGCAATGGCGTCCCATGTCTGTGGTTATGCTGGAGGTTGGACTAATGCTCATGCAACCTTCTATGGTGGGAGTGATGCCTCTGGAACTATGGGTATGCAAAAACAAAACCAGATCTAATTTCCACCATTTTTGTATACCAACTTGTGCTGATATTGATGTTTTCATCAGGTGGAGCTTGTGGGTATGGGAATCTGTACAGCCAGGGGTACGGTACAAACACAGCAGCGCTGAGTACAGCCCTGTTCAACAATGGCCTGAGCTGTGGGTCTTGCTATGAGATTAGGTGCACCAATGACAGGTCCTGCTTGGGAGGCTCAATTCTGGTAACTGCAACCAATTTCTGTCCACCAAACAATGCCTTATCCAACACCGCCGGTGGCTGGTGCAACCCTCCCCTCCACCACTTCGATCTCTCTCAGCCTGTTTTCCAACACATTGCGCAGTACAAAGCTGGAATCGTCCCTGTTTCTTACAGAAGGTTATTTCTCCCTTAATTCTTGTCCCAACTAAAAAAGATTGGAGCTTTCTCTGTTTTTCCACGAATTCTTGAATTTCCGTTTGACCACCCCTCAACTTTGTGGATACTGCTAAAAGACCCCAAAATAGTTGCCCTATCTTTAAATGCCAAATTAGTACAAATTTGAATACCCATGTACATATTTCTCTCCTAATTCTTCTTGATTCTTGTCCTAACTAAAAAAGATTGGAGCTTTCACTGTTTATCAAAGAATTCTTGAAATTTTCATTTGACCCCTCAACTGTGTAGAATTTGCAAAACCACCCCAAAATAGTTGCCCATCTTTAAATGCAGTATCAGTACAAATTTGAATACCCCATATGATAACACTTATGTTTTCACTTCAGACAACACCCTGTGTACTTACTAACTGTTTTCTTTATTACTCCATTAATATTTGCAGGGTAGCTTGCAACAGAAAGGGGGGCATAAGGTTCACCATTAATGGCCACGCCTTTTTCAACCTAGTACTCGTCACCAACGTCGGTGGCGCCGGAGATGTCCACTCTGTCTTCATCAAGGGGTCCAGGACAGGCTGGCAGCCAATGTCGAGGAACTGGGGGCAAAATTGGCAAAACAATGCAAATCTCAACGGTCAAAGCCTCTCCTTCAAGGTCACCACCGGCGACGGCCGCACCGTCGTCTCCAACAACGTAGCTCCGGCGGGCTGGTCCTTCGGCCAGACCTTCGCCGGAGCTCAGTTCCGATAGTCTGTGGATGGTTTTGAAATCATTCTAAGAATAAGGGTTTTATCTTTTTTTATTTATTATTAGGGGTATGGGGTGTCTCCTTATTACAATATGGTCACTAGTATTTTAGTATTGTGACTTTTATTATATATAGGGTTAAAATTTGAGAGGGGACTAGTTTTAAAAGGTCCTTGTTAAAAGCACCCAATTTATGATGGGAGCTTTTGATTTTCAAATTTTTAGACTCTCTCTTATTTGGAAGAGGAGAGAGAGAGGGTGGCTGAGGTGGATGTGGTACCACCCGCTGATTTAGTTGTACCGTTTGGAGTGTGTGTTTTTTGATACACTCAGCTTTGAGGCTGAGGTTGTTGTCCTAGTCATGGTTGGGTTTGTATGGAACCAAGTTGTAGAATTAAATTTATAATTTGACTAGTAATGAAATTGCTTGTTTCTGTTCTACTATATTTGTCTATTCTTTTATATGAACACTTGGTTGAGATAAATGATCTTTCTTAATTAAGAATGGAAAGTTTGATAAGAATTTGAACAAACATAAGTAACTGAAAAGCAGTGCTGTAAATGGAATAGCAAGAAGCATTCATGTACAATGTGTTATAATTTGATGCCATATTAATTAATTATGGACACTTGACGTACACTAAAGTATAAGAATCGAATTATGATTCAAAATTTAAAAAAAGTATCTTATACAATGTCTAATTAATGACACTTGAGAATTGAGTTTAGTATTTAAAAACATTACTTTCTTTAATTTAGTTACTTTTTTAGCCATTTTTGTGTGTGGTAATATTTTACATTCAAATTCTTGTCGTTTCCAATAAATTCAGGGAAGAATAGGGAAATGTGCCAGAATCGCGTTTCTGGAGATAAAAAATGCAAAAAGAAAAAAAAGGGGGGAAGAAATTCAGGGATACCGTTTGTCTCTTATATATTCTTTTCTTCATATAAATCTTTTCTCTGCCTGTGAAAAGATTTTCCTATCACTTCATTTGTCTCTATTTTTTTATTTCACTTTTTTTTTTTTTTTCAATTAAGCTTTGAAATTTGGAGTAATAATGTTGGAAATAAATGATTTACTTGGTGTTTTTCTTCACATATGGTAAATGTTACAACGTGACCATGAATCCAAGTCCAACTAAGCATATATAATATTGAATAGATAGATAATTGAGATTTTAAACTTACGTTATAATTTTAAACTTGGGTATTCTTCTTCTTTTTATTGTCTTTATTCGTTGGTGATGCAAGTTGAAACTCCATTTGCTATTTTGAAATATTTCACTTCATCTTACAAAAGTATAGTAGATTATTTTAATTGAGGATGAGATTGATGTTTGATTAAGTTGGGCTCACCCATCAATGTTTATATGTCTCGACTATTGAGCCCTGTGACTATTGCCTGTTTATACTTTATAGTCAGTCAACAAACAAACACCTCTTTCCAAGGACTAACCCACATCACCTTTTCTTCTTTTGACCACTTATTATTTTTTATTACTACTGTTATTTATTTAACCTAGTCAAGCTTTCTTTATACGAACAAATTGAAGTTTTAATAAAGTTGTAATTGTTGGGCATGGTTCATGAAGGATAACAAAACTCCAACATATTTGAAACTAAAATTCCCACTAGTATCTGATTTGGCCCAAGATAAAAAAACTAAAACTGGGCCTCAATTTATAATCCATGGACCAGTCAATTTTTGATTGATCTGGCCCAATTTGTCCTATAGTGTAGGCCCGTTAATATATAGTTGAGAATAAATAGGTGAAAATGTTAAGGTGGCGTGAATGTAAAGACGCCCAAACGGTTCGGAAAACCAGAACCGGGCCGGTTCAAACCGGCGGTCAACGGTTTACGAAACCGTTGACCCGGTTTCGGTTCCAAACCGGAACCGAATCGCCGGGAACCGGTTTGATTTCGATTCTCAATTTTACAAATCGGCAAACTGGCGGTTCAAATCGTCGGTTTTCATTTTTTTAATTATGGAGCATGCCATGTGTACGGCTGTGTTTGAATCGAATATAGCCGTTGAGGATGAACGGCTAGGATTAAATGGTCGTTGGAAACCGGCCAAACCGGAACCGTCGGTTCGAACCGGCAGTTTGGATGAATTTTCGATCCAACGGCCGAGATCAAGTGGCCGTTGGAGATTGACGCTTGAGATGAGTCGAACCGCTGGTTCGAACCGAATCGGAACCGGCGGTTCGAACCGGAGCGTAGCAATTTCCTTTTTTTTTTTTAATTTTGGAGGTCTATAAATAGGGGTTCAAATTGTGTATTTTCTCACACCAATTCTCTTGCTCTCTCTCTCTCTCTCTCTCTCTCTCTCAAGTCTCAATTCTTGCATTCTAGCTCACTTTAAATTATTTCAAGTTCAAAATCTCTCAAATTCTTATTATATTTCGATTTCTAGTTTTTCATCATCAACTTCTAGTTCTATTTTTAGTTCTATTCTTTCTATTTTACATTCATCATGTCTAGAAGAGGTTATTCAACTTCATTATCTCGTGAGAAGGGAAAAAGTCCCATGCCACCTCCACTATCGTACGAAGATGAACTCATTGATCGATGGTCTGACGAGCTTGATCCAAATGTCGATTTGGGGGAACAAATCGCTCAAGCCTTAGCCGATGACGATGAAGAAGAGGTGCCGCTGACACAAGAGAGTTTGAATGCCACTCAAACCACCTCAAGTAGAGCACCTTCTTCACTTCGAAGTCATATTTTCTCCATTCACTTCAAGAAGGAAGTCGTGTCTAATAGTAACGTCGACTACATAGTGACGTGCAAACATTGTGGGAAGTAATACAAGTTCAAGCATGGAGGGGGCTATGAAACGTTCACTAACCACGTCACAAAGAAGCATCCCGATAAGATTGGATTGGAGCGCTCTCAAACACAACTACGAGAATTCACCGGGTCTTCACAAGGTATGGATTCTTTAACATTTAAATTTAGTCAACTAGAACTTAGGAAAGGCACCGCCGATTTTATTGCTTCAAAACATCTACCTTTTTCATGGGCTTCGGATGACCTTTATGAAGATTATATGAGAACATATTTACAACCACCTGCTAGAATGATAAGTAGGAACACGACCACTAGGGATATTGATAAAAGAGTACGTGAAAGAAAATATATTTTACTACAAGATTTAGCTAACCTTAAATAAAAAGTTGCAATTTGTGTTGATTGTGGGAAAGATCCTTACCAAAAAAATGATTATATGGGCATTACTTGACATTGGATTGATGATGCATGAGATGTTCAAAAACGTTTAATTGTTTTTGTTGATTTTAATAAAAAACATAGCGGTTTACATATTTCACAAAAAGTAATACATGTGTTAAATGATTATGGTATATTAACAAAAGTATTTGCTATAGCTTTAGATAATGCAACTAATAATAAAGCTAGCTTGCCTACACTAATTGAATTTTATAAACCTTCATTAAATGGTGTTTTTTTTTTCATACTAGATGCATGTGTCATGTTTTTAACTTGTGTGTTCAAGATGGATTAAAAACTTTAGAACAAGAAATAGAAAAAAATTAGAGATGCAATTACTTTAATTTGGCATATCGTACAAATGTGAAAAAAATGGGCCGCGTTTTGTAAAATGAATGGATTAGAAGTAAAAAAATTTGTGAAAGATGTGCCACATAGGTGGAATTTTACTTTTTACATGCTTCAAGATTCGTATAATTATAGAGAACTTTTATGTGTTTTTTTTATGGAATTTGGTGATAATAATGTTATGTTATTTGCCCATTTTTGGGATTATTGTATAAATATGATGAGTATGTTAAAATTTTTTGAAGAAGCCACTAGGGAAGTAAGTGGATGTTATTATCATACATCTCTTTTAGCTTTAGATCAATGTGTTAAAATTGCTTTGGTAATTAACTCTTATAAAGATGATCCTATTTTAAGTGATGCAATTATTATGATGAAAGCAAAATGGTTAAAATATTATCATGAGCTATCCCCTATATTTATGTGCTAAATTATTAGATCCTAGGATTAGAGAAAATGGATTAGAAGAACTATTAATTATGTACTATTATGCATTGTTCCCATGTGGTTTGATTAGTGAATACGATCTAGTAGAATATGTGTCTAATCCTAGGAAAGTAATTAAACGAGCTAAAGATTATTTGTATGATTTATTTAGACAATATAAAACAATTCATGGAGATTCAAGTAGTAGTGATGATGTAGGAAATCAAAATGTAGGACATAGTAGTTATTCATCTTCTTCATCTAGTTTTGATGATACCCTTAATCAATATTATAACTTTTATGACATTAGAACGCAAAAAAGAGTTAGAAATACGAACTCATCACATGAATTAGATTCTTATTTAAGTGTTACTTTTGAATCGGTTGCTTTCGAGAACCATTTGGATCTATTAAAGTGGTGGGCACGAAGAGCTACCACATATCCTATACTAACAATTATTGCGAAGGAGATGTTTACATGTCCCGTCTCTACGATCTCGGTTGAACATGCCTTTAGCGTATCGGGCCACACTTTGAGTGAGAGACGAGCAAACTTGGCCGCCGAAAATGTCCAAAACCTTATGCTCCTTGATGATTGGGTCAAAGCAACTAAACGTCAACAAAACCTCGATTGCACACGCTTTGAGGAAGGTGAACTGGATTTGTATGGCTACGACTCAAACACAACGTCATCTGGCGGTAGTGGCATCAACCTAGACGATTGAAGAAGGTAAAATTAGGTAAGAGAACTACTTGAGCTTTGATTTCTTAATTCGATTTCAATTAATGATACGTAGACAATTTCATTTTAAGTTTGGAATTTCAATTCCAAACTTAGAATGAAACTCAAGCTCTTTCAATTTTTCCCCCTCCCTTTGGCTAATGTTATTTAAATAGTTACTTAGTTAGATACTTAGATCTTAGACTTGTATTATATAATTCAAGATTCAAGATAGATAAATAATTGTAATTGTAATTCAAGATAGACTTTTATTTCTTGTAGATAGACATGGGCTTTTGTAATTGTAGTATATAGGAACTTTTGTAATAGATTAGATTATAAATTAGATAGAATTCTAACTTGTATTAATTTTCCAAGTTATATTGTTATAGTTATAAACTTATAATGAAAAAGTTTGTTCACTTCAAATTTAATATTTTGTATTCCAAATTTCAATTTCTCATGGTATTGTATACTTCAAAACAAACATTAAAAATCAAATTTGGAGTTATGATTTTAAAAAAATCAAAAAAAAAAAAAAAAGTCAAACCGCCGGTTCGAACCGGCCGAACCGTCCGATTTCGGTTGAACCGGCGGTTTGGAATCGAAACCGGAACCGCCTCCCATACGGTTCGGTTTTGGTTCCCCCAAACCGGAACCGAAACTGACGAACCGTTTGGGCATCTTTACGTGAATGGATTCACGTGCAAATCCTATGAACTTTCTTTGGACAAATGATTAGTTATAACTTATAATCTGTTCAAAAATTCTGCTCCATAACCATAACAACTTGATCTCTGTCTGTTGAAAAGCTGGTTTAATATAACCTTATTAATATATAATATTCCTTTAATTTCACTCGTATGAAAATTTTGTATTAAACACTTTATCTTTCCTCTAAATTCTATGTTTTTCAGTCTTTTTTTTTTTTTTTTATGTTTTTCTAATTATGAAATTTTCTTTTATATATAAAATCAAAATATCCAGACTACATTTTAACTTATAACTATGGGTGCAGAAGATCTTTGATTGATAATCCATGGGCCAGTCAATTTTTGATTGATCCTGGCCCAATTTGTCCTGTACTGTAGGCCCGTTAATATATGGGCTCAAAACAAAATGTGTGATCTATCTTGCCAAAATGAATGGTAACAGAGATGATCCTCCAATGGCAGATTATCTCTCCACCTAAATCCTCAGTTGCTCAAGCCACCACGCGCCTCTCCCTCCCCGCCACCACCACCTACAACGCCGCCGCGGATTGCGGCCTCAATTTCCGGCGGAAGATCCTCTATCTCCAATCTCTCAAAGTAAATACCACAAAAGCCCTCGATTTGAACCCTAATCTTCGGTCTGCCCCTCTATCCACCCTCCGCTCCGTCATTCAATGTCTCTCTTCGATGGGCCTAGAGCTCGCCGCCATCGGCCGCATCCTCGACATGTACCCTCAGCTCCTCACCGCTGATCCTTACTACGACATATACCCAATTTTCGATTTTTTACTTCGCACTGTCAAAATTCAATTTCCAGAAATCCGAAAATCAATAACTCGGTGCCCTAGAATCCTTGTTTCCGACTTGGAAGCTCAATTGAAGCCTGCGTTTGAGTTTTTGACCGAATTGGGCTTCGTAGGCCCGAACAAGCTGACATCACAAACCACATTGCTGCTCGTTTCCAATGTCGAGAATACACTGATGCCGAAGATTGATTATTTAGTGGGATTGGGAATTGAGTATGATGAGGTGAGGAATATGGTGGTGAGATCACCGGGGTTGTTGACGTTCAGCGTGGAGAATAATTATAAGCCCAAGTTGGAGTATTTTTTGAAGGAAATGAATGGGGATTTGGAGGAGATTAAGAGGTTTCCTCAGTATTTCTCATTTAGTTTGGAGAGAAAGATTAAGCCACGTCATCAGATGTTGATGAAGCATGGATTTTTCATGTCTTTAGCAGACATGTTGAAGATTAGTGATGGTGAGTTCACTGTTCAGTTGATCGAGAAACGATTGAGGATGGTGGAGCATAGGCGATTGTAGCATTGTTGTAAGTTATTCTTGTCTGAATCTGTACATTTCTTTCTTGGGATGATCAATAGAATGTGTAGAATTATTGACTTGTAGATTGCTAGCTCTGTTGAATGTACATGTTTGTTTATATTGGAATGCAAGAGTTCTTTGAGCTACACATTGTTTTGTCTACTGCATCTCCTGTTTTACTTCTGTTGCTTTTTTATGTGTAAGGAACTTCTTAGGTGCATTAATTCAACACTCTACATTTATGTTCATATTGTTGTGGATATTCTGTTTTCTAGTAATGCAAAAGTTAGCCGGATTAGGCCTACACGCTTTCTTAAAAATAGTAGGTTGCTTCTTACAGTCAGAAGAGAAATCAAAATTTTGAGATTGTTTATGCATCCCCACATCATACGGTTGTATGAGGTTGTGGAGACACTTTTCGACATATATGTTGAGATGGAATATGTGAAGTCTGGTGAATTGTTCGACTATATTGTGGAGAAAGGTAGGTTACATGAGGATGAGGCACGCATGTTCTTTCAACAGGTAGGATGCTCTATTTGTGTAGAGTACTGGAGTTCTCAAGGCGTTACTCTCATCCATAACCAGTAGATCAATGAGTCTGTGATGTTGATGATGCAGATAATATCTGGAGTAGAGTACTGCCACAGGAATATGGTGGTTCATCGAGATCTAAAACCTGAAAACTTGCTTTTGGATTCTAAACATAATGTAAAAATTGCTGATTTTGGATTGAGTAATATCATGCGTGACGGTAATTTCTGAAGACCAGTTGTGGAAGCCCCAACTATGCTGCTCCAGAGGTATTCTTTAAATATAGCAGCACAGCACTATCATGAACAATTCATTTAGTTGGAATGTTAAAAGAAATGTGAATTCTAGGTATTTTGGATGTTTTAGAAATGTGCTATTGAGAGCATTTGATATGTATCTATTCTATAGGTTATATCAGGTAAATTATATGCTGGGCCTGATGTGGATGTATGGAGCTGTGGTGTTATCCTCTATGCACTTCTCTGTGGCACCCTTCCATTCAATGATGAGAACATTCCCAACCTGTTTAAAAAAATTAATGTATATCCTTAATAACTCAAGCCAATCAAGCTCAAAGTCCTGTTTTAAATCTTGTTCATGTTTGCTAGTTTAGATGATAAGTAGAGCCAGAATTATTGGATTATCAATGTCATAGTTATGAGAAAATTTGTTCATCATTACAATTATAAGCCCAAATTGGACTATTTTCTGAAGGAAATGAATGGGGATTTGGAGGAGATTAAGAGGTTTCCTCAGTATTTCTCATTTAGTTTGGAGAGAAAGAATAAGCCACGTCATCAGATGTTGATGACGCATGGATTTTTCATGTCTTTAGCAGACATGTTGAAGATTAGTGATGGTGAGATCACTGTTCAGTTGATCGAGAAACGATTGAGGATGGTGGAGCATAGGCGATTGTAGCATTGTTGTAAGTTGTTCTTGTCTGAATATGTACATTTCTTTCTTGGGATGATCAATAGAATGTGTAGAATTATTGACTTGTACATTGCTAGCTCTGTTGAATGTACATGTTTGTTTATATTGGAATGCAAGAGTTCTTTGAGCTACACAATGTTTTGTCTAGTTGATTACATATGGTTAGAATCGGAGTTCCGATTGTGATTTAATTGAAGACAGAAACCCCTAATTTAATGTTAATGTGTTGTTTGTTTCTGATGAATTAAAGATAGTACTTGTTTGATGGAATAGAATAAATCTTAAGGGAAAAGAATGAAGAAATACAGAGGCATGATATTGTCAGCACACGATTTATCATACAAGTATGTCAAGAAAAGTATGTTTACATTTTAATACTTCATTTGCATTATGAAGGATTTGCCTTATAGCGACTAACTAATCTAGCAATGATAATAAGCTCTTGTTGTGATTCAGTGAGTTATTTCGATCAACTTCAATTGGTATTGTAAGTAAAATGCCAATATTAGCTGGACTAATCCTCATGAAATGCCTTTGGGACAATCCATAGAGAAGATTATATTCTTGTTTTAGCTGTGACAGGGGATAGCTAATTGCTTCTAATATGAATTTGGTGTACAAAAGAGGCTATTTTTCTCTTTAATCTGTGTGAGTATTTTAGACAATGGGAAATTCTCACCCAGGACTCATTGCCTTGGAGCCTTAGAAGAGGCATGAGAGACACAAAATAAAAAGGCACTCCAAAGTGAAATTTTATTCTGGGATTGAATTTTTTATTCACAATTTAAAATGGGCTGCCAAATATGAGTTGGGCCTATTGAACACCAGCCTTTTTGATTAAATTGAAGGCATGTACTTACTAGTTCTAAGATGACATGCTTTAGGAATTATGATCTCTTTGGCAGGATAAGACCATAGTCATGGTTTTTAATCTCCTGAACATATTTCTTTGCAGTTCTCTTATTGTGGATTTAGATGTACACTAAGCAAATTTATGCATTAGAATAAGTCTCATTATTTTATTTCTTTGGGAATGAGCCATGTTAACTTTATGATATGAAACTTTGTTTTCGTCATTTTTCTAAATATTTTTGCTCCTCATTTCAAAAAAGCTATGCACTTGGCTTAGTGGCAGTTTTATTGAATCAGCTTGATGGTTGAGCTCATTTAGAATGGTGATAATGCCACAATGGCAATGCCATAACCATGATGGACATTGAAAGCTTTCACTTGCCTTGTTTATTATTATGAGGTGATTTCCTGCAGATGTTAGCTAAAACATTACTTGTTTATGTAAGAAATTATAATCAGAGCTAAAACATCCCCATTCTCTGTCTCTATCATGTTATAATACAACAGGGATATGTAGATGAACAAGTGCAGTGAAAGGTGATTATTATTAATATCTGCTACACAAGATGGGGGTTTGAGTGCATATAGATTGTACCTTTGGTGAAAGATCTGTCCCTCCAATTGGTAAAAAAAGGACAAACCCTAAATTCAGTTAGGGCTAAAGATTGATCTTTTTTATGTCATGCAATGTTTACTCCAATCAAATCTAACCACTGCCCCTTATTTAATGCTGCCTGCTTCTTCTCTTCTCCTACTTGTTTCTTTCTTGGAAATCATCAACTCTTTTTTTCCTTTCCCTTCCTTTCACTCCAACCTAGTTCTAGACTCCCCCGGGCCCCACCCCTTTTTATATTTCTTATTTATTAAATATTTCTATACGTAATTTATCACCAGCACATCACTGTGTGTGTATGGAATACACTGAATGTAGGATTGGTCAAATAGAATGGGTAAGAAAAAGTAAAGTTGATGTGGGATCCGATTAATAAGATAAAATGGAAAAGAAGATAATAATGTTGATTAATATAGATGGTGATTACAAAATAAATATAAAATGGTAGGGTACCCCTAGAAAAATGGTAGGAAAGAGTAGTACTGTTGACGTCAACTTTCTAAAAGAGAAGGATAATTGATATAATAGGGAAGAGTAGAGAGCCTGTACCCTACTACTTACTACCATACTTACTCTTTTTCACTTCTCTTTCTTTATCACATCTAAACAATACCACCTGCAACTGCATATATATATCTCTAGAGAGAGGAGAGGGGGGAGAGAGAGAGAGAGGGGTTAATATATTTGCCATCAAACTTCCTGCACTGACTTGTTAACATCTGCCAAATCATGGGAAACTGTGAAAAACCAACCTTTACTTACCACTTTTAGTATATCAAAAAACTTTGAAAAGCAACTCTCTCACTCTCTACCCATGAGTGTGGTGGGTGCAGAGGACTGACTGTTAAAATAGAAGAGGTCAATTTAGTATCCAAAATTGGTATTGGATGGCTGTGAAATCCATCTCCATCTTTGGATGGTTGAAAGGGTCAGTAAATAATATCTTTTTTACCACATCACTTTAACCTACTTGCTTGTCTACTCTACTTCTGCTGCACCTGCACCCTCCTCCTACTTCACTGCACACACACCACTTCCATTTTTACCTTTTCTTTTTTCTTTTACAATACTAATTTACCTTAAAATTTTTAATTAATTCATTTGAAAAGCAATAGGTATATAGAACTCAAATAAAATAAGATGCAAAGTCAAATTTTGATTTCATAATAAAATCTTTAATGTAAAATACCTTTGATATAATTGTTGGTCCCGCATGAGCTCACTGTTAGTCTATAAATGAGTGAATAAACTTTTAAAACTTTCCTATAAGTTATTGTCATAATTCAGTTGACGTAGTTGAGGTGATAAGGGCTATCAGATAATAGAATGCTTAATTAACTTAAGTTGTTGACAATTAACATATAGTAGATCAATTCAGCTACTATATATGTGTGGAAGACTAGCCCGTTAAGTTAAAGTTACTTAGCTGATAGTTTAGATTGATGTAATTTTGAATATTTCAATCCATCAAACAAACATAATAATAAGAAAATGAGCAGTGAATGAATACAAGGACTTTTATACTCATCTCTTAGATCTCTAACGCACAAGAAAAACCCATTAATTGTTTACAACTCTATTAATAGTCTTTCAGCCACATTCTTAGACATCATCAAAATCTATCTTACTTTATTTGCTAACACGATAACTTTAGAGTAATAAACGAATAATACAAATAACAAAAAAATAATAATAATAAATTGCAGGGTGGATTAACAATACCGACGTTAAATCTAGCACACTATGTTACTTGATTTACATAAATTTCTTCTTTTTTGCACTACGATATTACATCTTTGAATATGGTCTAAAACTTTGGGACTGAACAGAAAATAATTAGATAATGGAACTGCTTGATTGGTCACATCCAAAGTCGAGCTAGATCACTATACAAATGATATGTCATATGTTTCTTGAAGTTCAAAATGTAATTGTTCATAATAAACACACCAATTTATTTGCATGGCATATGTGTGCTTTGTGCACACACATGAATGCAAAAGAAAGAAATGAATGCTACTATTTGTGTATACAAGGTAATGCATATGTATCATGGATCGTGATGGATAAGACTAGACTTAAATAGAACCCCAAAACCATATAAAAAAATTGCAAAGAAAAATCTAAAAAGAGAATAATAAAAGAGGTAGTTGGAAAGTGGGCATCCACAAATGTCCTTTGAAAAGATGGAGGCACATACACACATACCCCACTAATTAACTTAATTTGCTGTTGAGGACACACACACACACACACTTCTTTCTCCTTTCTCATCACTTAGGTTTCATGTTCCTGTTTTTGAATAATACTTCTGTTTCATTGCAGGGATTTCACGTGCAACCCTATGCCTCCATCAGTGTCCCCAAAATAGTACTTGTTTCTGATAACATATTTTTTTAGCAAAATATTTGAAAATACTCTTTTCAGTGTCACATATGTTTAGTGATTCTATTCTGGAATTATGTGTTTGTAATGTAACAATAATTCCACCTTAGTATATACTCGAATTTGGACTTATTGGACGTGCTAGAGTTTTTTGGTCGAATTTGGGTCAAATCTGAATTCATGTTTAGTCGATGTGGATTTTAATTGGACACTTATGAACAATAGTGAATAATGATGAAGTCCAATCAAGATTAGGCAAGAGGTGCAAGTTGAGAACAATAAGACATAGTTTGTCCTGTGTTTTGCTAGGACAAAGTTAACTGACTTTCATGGTTGATATCTAGCTAACTTGACATTGTTGCATGTTTGATCAACTTGTACTACATATTAATGTTGTTTTCTTGTTCCTTGTCACGCACACTGTGTTTGTTTGATTGCAATCCCACGTTAGTGCTTCGATTTTTTGTCTCATTGTTGAGTGACCCTAATTTGGTGGTGGAACCCTAATTACAGCAATGGCCAAGATGAGTCATGCATGTATATATTTTCAGGGAACACCTCCAACAGAATCTCATGCGAGCAGTCCTACTTTTATATGGTGGGTCACTTTTATCATCACGGATAATAAACACCTTACTTGTTTCTGTCCCGTTTATGCTATGCCAGATAATTTTATTTAATATAGGTTTTGTTTTAGATATTGTATCTAGTGTATTTTAAGATAATCGTAAATGACAACGCTTCAAAAATTAAGATGGGAATTAATATCCAATATGAATTCAATGAATTTGACTATCATCTGATAAACTACTCCATGCATCATTGTAACATAGAAATAAAAATTGGGGGTTTAATTTCTCCGATCCGACATGAAACATGAATGTTTGGAATTAATTGAAAAAATGTGTTGGTGTCGATCACATGTTAGTGTTGTCCTGAAAATGTGCAATCAAAATAGATATATATGGCCCAAATATTTTGGGAGATGAACGAACAAACTAAATTGTTTGGTACGAACACAGCAATCTGGCCACCTTAATTATTGCTAACTAATTTCCCCCTTGCTTCTTCCTAACGTACCCTCTCTCATCCACCAATTAATTTTCGTAATTAGTTATTTAAGTTCCACACTAATATATTTAATTACACTACATGTTTCATTAATTAATATACAAGATATGTGTGTAAAGTAATAATGTCAAGCATGCACCCATGAAATAAATGATATCATACAAAAAGAAAATACAACGGTAAAATTCAAACCCATCAATTATTAGTACTACTCTATTAGAAAAAGGAAATATAAAATAGAGTAAAAGGCACACGTGCGGTCCTCGTCAATCATCTGGGCAAAGGATGTCACACGTGCAAGGGTAAGGAAGAAAATGTCATCATATTTCTACCCAATTCCATCCATATATATATAAAATAAGTTTATAGTATATTTTAGTTTAAATTTTGTACGTCAAAATCTATAGTTGGATTTACTCATGTGGGTATCTTAGAATGAACCCTCACTTATAATACCAAAAAATAAAATAAAGAATTCAACTCTAATTGAGGCATGAAAGAAATTGAACCATTTATGATTAAAAGTTAAATCAACTGTACTTATCCGAGAAGATCTCATCCATCCAGGTATGTTGATCTAACGGCAGTGATTTACGGGGATAGCTACTCACTTAAAGTGGTCAAAGAATGGTTGTACTTATGGTAAGATTTCATATATGGTGGTTTTGTCTAATAATAATATTCAATAACTATAAATATGTATTTATAAATAGTACGGCTACTGATAATATAAATTATGGTTAATTCAAACAATGTATATTTATTATATATATAATGAATTAGTCACAAAATATATATTGTCCCAAAAGTTGAGACCAGATTGTGGACTCTGATCTCTCTCTGAGAGACACGCGCGGGTGGCCCTTCAACAAAATCTTTCCTCACTCATAGATTATAACTAAATTATATTCCATCTGCTTATTTCATATTTACACTATTTTCTTTCAAGATATATATTTACTAAGCCTGTGAAAAAATACGTATATTTGTATGAAAAAATATTCATATGATTCAAAAATAATTTTTTTATCAATAAGTAATAAAGTAATAATATGAAGTTCGGGGGTTTCACAATATGGTCAAAAGAAGTATTTATTGTCTTAGTCTATAGGGACCTACCTATAATTTCTTGGCAGGTAAAAAATAGAAATCAGACTATATCTTGAAGTTTAGAAACGGGCTACCCTAACTTAAAAAAAAAATCTTTATTTTATCATAATTATAATTTAAAATCGAGTGATATTATAATGAAATTGTTGATGTCGATTCACGGTTGGTTCATAATCTCGGTCAAACACTCGAATTGATTGTTTTTCTAGCCCCACCTAATTAGCCAAGTTAAAAGAGCTAGATCAATTGAGGTAGGAAGTTCAAGAGGATGTAGAACACTCACTTTTTTTTTCCCTTTTCAAAGGTTTGAAGGGTCTTATTTATAGACCCTTCATCTGGACAGCATCCTCCAAATCAGGGGGATCTTGTCCCTATAGAGCCAAAACTAGATGTTCCATGTTCCCTACTATTACAAACCGAGCTGTGCTATTTTATACTCTAATTTTTAGATACAATTCTAGGTAGGAAGGAGACCCCATAAACTACTGCTCGAGCTGAAATCAGGTCGGCTCTGTCACTGGTGTGATGGGGGCAGGTCGGTTATTCTGGCCGAGCCGGTCAAACAGGGTCGGCTTTTGCTCACGTTGGCGTTTAGAAGGGCTTGATTCGAGCTCTCCCTCCATTTTGAGTTGTGGGAGGCTTATTTCATTGAAGTGTAAACAGGCCGGTTGAGGGGTTCTTGGCCGGCCATGTTCTGTTCGGCTCGGCCATGCTATCCCTCTAATTCATCCGAAACATAGGCCGGCGAAATAATCGAGCCGGGCTGGAAGACCGTTCCCAGCTACAGAATGGTCATATCAGTTCGGGTGGGTCAGGCCGGGTCGGAGAGGGTGACTGCACCGAACTGTTAGGTGGTGAGGCTGATCCTCCTCGGTGCATTGGGTCGAATGGCCTTTAGTTCGAGTCCGAACTCGATCCCTGTGTGGGCGGGCCGGTTGATATTAAGGGCCCAACAGAAATAAATTATAGTATTCTTTGAATCGAGTGATGGAATAGAATGGAGGGAGTAGAATTCCATGATGCTGTTGTATAAACCAAAAATAATTCATGACTTAACAAAGAAGACATGTAAGGAACAAACATTTAACCATTTAAGAGTTAAAAAATGTTGGATATTGTTAATTGAGGCAAAAGTAAAAGGCAGTGTTTTCCCAATTTCAAAATTGTTGACCAACATGTTTTGGATTCACAGAAATTGTAGTACATTCCTGACCCTGCAGGTTCAGCCACGACTTCTCCATCTGCCAAATATTAAATGATAGCTTCTGCAATTGACTTTGCCTTTTTAATTCTTCAGTTGATATTTGAATTGAATGTTATGTAGGAATGAGGAAATCCGACTATCCTGAGTTTTTGAAATAAAATTAAATAATTAAAATTTGTATTTGTTTAGAGATTTTGTAGGATATGATTAGTCTGTCAAATCAATGTTAGAAAAAATGTTATTGTGTAATATTATATTGTTAGTTCATGTAATGGTAATATTAGATTGGATGATTGTAATAGTAGAAATTTATGTGTGTATTGAAATTTGTGTATTGATAGATTATAGTATAGGGTTAATGATTGTATTTTTATTTAAATAAAGTAGAATTTTGGTAAATTATATAATTTTCTTCTAACCTTAAAACAAACGGGAATTTGAATGAATCCAAATCTCAAATCCTGACTAACAAACACTAATCCAAACACAATCTTAATTTCTCATCTTACAATTATTATTTTTTATTACTCAACATATTAAAAAATATATATAAGGGAGAGTTTCTGTGTACAATATTCATTTTTGAACCACTTGTTCTATAATGATATTACAAGTCTAAGTTTTTTCTTTAATTTTAATTAGAAATTCTGGTTTTGACGATAATTGCTGACATTAGTGTTGATAATGCAGACTTAGTACTTAAAGTTGGAAATTTTGATTGTATAGTGTGTAAATTGATTTATGTAGCACTTAAATGGGAGAAAATCCTAAATTTGAGATTTCCTTTCAAACAACCAGGATGCCTGTTTTTTTGAGTGAATCTACATAGAACAAATTTGATGTTGGGAATATCACTGAAAATTGAATTGTTCTACTAAAACATAAAAAATAAAGAATAAAAAAAATTAAAAGAGACAAGTATACAAATATATAAAGCTGGTATTTGAAAAATGAATAAGATGCAGCATATTATAGGGCCGGAATTAAAATTTACCCAAAAAAAAAAAAAATCATGTTTGCCTAATGTTTAATTTTTTATTAATCCAATGAAAATGCAATCTCTTAGATGTCATATTCGCTCTCATACCCCTTTCATTTAATGGTGGAGTTACATATTAATCACATTTGAGTTTTCTATATCTATAAAACTCCATAGAATAAATGATTAAAATGATTTGAACCAAAATTAAAGAAGCAAAACTGAAAATTTCAATAAATAAAATAAAATGAATAATAATAATACACATATACAGTTGTAGAGTGGAAAGTTTGTTGTATGTAAGAGAAGATAATAACTTTGTAAGCAGGATTTCTCTGTAGGATGTCATTATAATATATAGATATAGGTTAGTGAGTCAGAGCACCAACAGTAGTTTTGTTATGACATTTCGCCATGTTTCATGGGATACATATTTATAGCCAAGGATAATGGAGATGTGATGTTTAATGTTTCATAAAGTTTGGAAACTCCAATCATATAAATTTTGTTCAAATTAATGCATGCTTTACTTTGTTTACACATTAAATAGTTTGTTATAATTAACTAAATGGTAAAATTATATAGTTTGATAAATTGGGTTAAATTACCTAATGAAGTCATGACTTTTAATTTACATATCAATTACTCATGTTACATAAGTTGGTTTATCTATAATTGCAGTTTAATGTCAGTTTTATTTATTTTATTGACTGAGGTGAAATCTTTTGTGCACTGTTTTTACTGCAAAAATAAATGAAGTCATTATCACAAATGATGTAATTAAAATCACTTTACAGTGAGGACCATATATAATTTGACACAGACTGATAGAGATATTGGAGAGGCTTATGTAAGCAAATGTATTTATGTATATTGATAAATTTCTATTTCTATTCTATTGGTATATATATCAAATTTTTGGATGTAGTGAAAGTATATCTACTTTATCATTGATTTACAAACATTTATACACACGCTCGTATATATATATATATAATATATGTGTAAATCAATATAGATCTACATTGTGTACTTATTTTAACGTGGATATATATATATATATATATATATATATTGAGAGAGAGAGAGAGAGAGAGAGATTTGATGAGGTTGTTGTAGAAATGATGAAGCAAAGAAGCAGAGAGATGAGGGTGATGTAGGATTCTTTCTTGTCATAGTTGAGAGAGACAGCCTAAACCCCCCTACTTACCTCTCTCTCTCTCTCTCTCTCTCTCTTAATTTATACTTGAGAGTTTCAATTCACCTGCATCTCTGCTTATTCTGACTTGTTCTTTTTTGACAATAATTGCCAATTCACATCGCTTATTTGTTGTATTTTTAGTTTAATTCTAAACATTATGTACAATTCAATGTAAGCTTAATTACTATATTTTGCACTTGCAACATGAAATCCTTTATACGTGTATCGACCTAGCTACAGTTTGTTTTTATATGAATAATAATAAAGTAGTCGTTAGTTGGATTTATCTACAATTCGAAATAATTTACAAATCAAATCGAGTTCGAAGACTTCCCAATAGAGTTGTTAGTCCGTACCAAAATTAATTAAGTATTTTCAGATTGAAAATTTGATTTTGTTTGATTGGAAGATTCACGCCTAATAGAATGAATTGACTCTGTATCAGAGATTTAAAGTATTTATTTTTATTTTTAAACAAATGTTCATTTAAACAAAAAGTTATACACATACACAACATTATTTAACTTAAAATAGACTTGACTAGTTTCTAAACAACAATAGTAATACATAGAAAGTTTCTTTCAGCATGAGTTTTGATTACCAGAGAATTTATCTTGTAAAAAGAAAATGTAAAATTAGATATGACAAACATATATTTTAATTTAAACATATTATGTATCACTTTATGTCATAAATACTAATTAATTATATGTTTAATATATCTTCTAGTTAATAAATTCAACGTGTTTCCAAAATTATTTATTATAAATATTTTACCCTAGTATTAATATTAACTTCTTCTATGAAAATCTTGAAAGTTATAGTAGCATTAATATATTAAAAGAAAATAAAAAAATCATTATTTGATGCCAATATTGGATTTCCATTGCATTCTTGGTCTAAATTAAATTTCAACATAGTGATCCATCCATCTATTAGCTGTGGGAGGTGGGGGCTTCAGTGGTCTCTCTCTCTCTCTCTCTCTCTCTCTCTCTCTCTCTCTCATGTTTCGCCTGAGAGACAGAGAAGGTCATCCATCATCATCATCACCACCCTATACCTAATCTATTCTCTTACAGTTTATCTTCAGCTTCACTTCCATCCAAAGTATCACAATTTCCCACACTTCCATTTCCTCTTCTTTCTTCGATTTCCATCATCTCCTCATTAAACATGATCACCGCCTTCTAACACTTGATCTTCTCACTAATTACACATCATCACCTCTACTCTTATAAATCCCACTCTCTTCTCATATCCTAGCCCCCCTTCATCTCCTCTAATGGTGGACATCATGTTCTCCATCAA
This sequence comes from Scutellaria galericulata, assembly GCA_946896805.1. Classification (NCBI taxonomy): domain Eukaryota; kingdom Viridiplantae; phylum Streptophyta; class Magnoliopsida; order Lamiales; family Lamiaceae; genus Scutellaria; species Scutellaria galericulata. Next base: position 1,674,332 of record OX335791.1, on the reverse strand, counting down.
CCCTAATTCATTCTACACCCCTAAAACCAACTGGGGTTTCTCTCATCACTCCACCGAAAACGACGACATGATCATCGATCTCAACACAACCTTAACCCACGACGAAGATCAAGAATCCTCGGACATGCATGGAGGTATTAACAACAACAAGGATTCAAACACCACCACTGGCCAATCCAAGCTCTGTGCAAGAGGCCATTGGAGACCTGCAGAAGACTCCAAGCTCAAAGAGCTTGTCGCCCTTTACGGGCCTCAGAACTGGAACCTCATTGCAGAGAAGCTCGAGGGTAGATCAGGTCAGAAAAACAGCAAAGCAATCAATGAATAATCTCAACTTATCTCCATAATATACTCAATCTCTCGTTTTCCAGGCAAAAGCTGCAGATTGAGGTGGTTCAACCAGCTGGACCCGAGGATCAACAGAAGGGCCTTCACTGAGGAGGAAGAAGAGCGGCTCATGGCGGCGCACCGCCTCTACGGCAACAAGTGGGCCATGATTGCCAGGCTGTTTCCGGGGAGAACTGACAATGCAGTGAAGAACCATTGGCACGTGATCATGGCGAGGAAGTACAGAGAGCAATCCAGTGCTTATAGGAGGAGGAAGATGGGCCAGTTCGTGTTTAAAAGAATGGAAGATGATGATCTTCTTAATGCCTCTCCATCCATCAAACCAGGGCTAACAATGCCAGCCTTTTCCGGCGGTGTTTTGTACGGCGGCGCCGCCGGCGGTGGTGGGGTTTTTGGTTCGACACATCTTAATACTACTGGATATTGGTCCCCACAAAGCTTCTTCCAAGGTTTGTGTTGTGTTGTGTTCATTAATTAGTCAGTTTAATTTATTATGATTGTTGATTTTGTTTTGTTTGATTAATTTGGACAGGGCATGGGAATTATATGCATTATCCGTCTGTGATGAACGCGCTGTCACAGTATCAATACCCAGGTGGAGATGATGATGATCAGGTTTTATCATCCAGTGGGGGAGGTGCAGGAGAAGAAAGAATGGAACCGCCATTTATAGACTTTCTTGGAGTTGGGACTTTATGAATAAATTAAAGTAGCCAGTTAATAACTACAATGTACCATGTTTTCTTTGCTAATCTGACATTTTGTTGATGCTCAAGAAATTTAATGAATGAATTCATTCTCTTTCTTTTTTCTTGCAACTAAAATCAATATTAATGGCCAGCCTCACATGGAACTGTTTCAAAACGTGTTGCATATATGTCTTGTCATTTCCTCACTGTTGTTGATATTTAGGTTAATAATTGTGAAAGAATGTTGGATATGCACAATTAAAGAAAAAGAAGAGTTGTCATCACTCATCATCAAATAATCTTTACAATTTTGATCATATTTTTGCTTGTCAATTAAATTGTGTGGAAAATTGTAAATTTAGGACATTATTCATAGTTCATTAACCAATATTATTTTTGTACTTTGTTATTGGGACAAATAAATTTGAAATGAGGGCCAAATCACACAAATTTTGGGACAACTCATATTAGTGAAAAGCTTCAATCTCATGCGATTGGACCTGTAATTCTTGATTTCGGGTTTTTTTTGTTCTAAAATCGTTTAAATTAAAAGTTAGTGTATCAATATCAAGACCTGAAAAGTTAGTGTCTTTCGTTAGTGAACTGATTTAAAAATATTATTTTAAATCTGTAATTTTCCCTTAAGTTGCACTTAAAACGAGATATTTGTTGTGTTTATGAACATAAATGGAAAAGGGTTGTGATAAAAAAATGAAGAAGAAGTGAGAATGGAAAAGACAAAGGAAAATTAGGGTGTGAAAAGGAAACATCCAATTGTCATGGGCCTGCAAAAACCAGGCACAAATTCTGGTCCAAAACATAAACCCTTATAAAATTAGTTGCATAGAAGAAGGTAACTGTTTAACAACATTTGAGTCAGCAGAATCTTTTCATGCTATCCACATGGGATGATAACACATGCAACTGTCAAAACTCTTGCAACCATATATATCAATCTTAACCCCACAAACACTGCAACTAACAACATAGTGCACGCTTGCTGTGACTAATCCCACTGGTTTTTTTTTTTTTTCTTGGATCGTTGATTCAACTGGTCTTATTCAATATTCGATTTCTACTTTAAAAATATGGAAACTGTAATAAGTTGATGACCGTGTTGTCGCCGGCACGATAAATTAAATATATTTCTCTACTCAAACCACTACAAAGACGTAGAAGTGATAAGCAAAGGTCGATCCCACGGAGAGTAGACAAATCTAATTATTTTGTATTTAGAGTTCAATAAAGAAAATAAGGGGGATTTTTGGATTTAAAATCCTAGAGAAAGCTTCAGAAATAAAGCAAACAATTAAAATTGAATTTAATCAATTAAGAAAGCACTTGGTTCTCAGTTCCGTTTCCACCCCCACTCAACTATGTAAGATTGATTGTAATAATATTCTCTTTTTTCCTCATGAATTACTAACCCTCAAATAACAAGTACGACGAGTTATTCGGATTTTCCCTTAAGTATATCTAATTAAGATACGATCGTTAATTAGACCTAATCGTTGGACAACCTAATTAATTAGATTTAATGCAACGACAGCTTTGGGATCAAGGAAAATAGGTTAGTCTAAGCAACAAATACGTACGACGATTCATTTAACTTAGGTTGTGTTATCTCTAGTGATGCTCGACCACTAGTTCGCTACTACGAATCAAGAATAACAACAATTACGGATTGCAATCTCAATTCTAGCAATAGATATGTGCAAATTCAATAAAGTTGATCAGGCTAAATCAAATATACACAAATCATAAACTTTCATCACAGAATAACACAATCAATTCACGAGAATAAATTAGAGAATATGTTGCTGGAATCAATTAAAACATAAAAGAGGTTTTAGGTTTCAACTTCCCTTCGAACCAAGCAAAAATAGTCTAGCCTTACACATCGGCTTCAAAAACTCCAAAAGAAAAGATGATACAAACTTGTTCTTACGTTTCTAGACTAATTGTTTTCAATCCCTCACAAAACTCCCTTAAATACGTCTAAGATAGGTTTCCATTATGTCCTGGCCGTGACCTACAAATCTTAGGCCGAAATAATTAAGATTGAGATTCTAAACAGCGTCAGCGAAATGGCCCAACACAGGCGTAGCTTGTGTCAATGTATTTTTTAGCATCTTCAACTCCAAAATCAAGCAACTTCATTTCTTGCTTTCCTACACCTCACTCCAACACGTGCACTTAAGGATTCATCCTCGGAACAGCTCCATTAAGCCCCTAAAATACACAAATACAAAGAATCAAAGAGATCTACCAAGAAGAACTAATAAGTAGGAAAGTATAACAAAATAGCATAAATACGCAACTAAAACCAAATGCCCAAACCTATAAAAAAGACGCAACTTTCCTACTTATCAGTTGAGTTGTCGGATACAAAAAAATTCATTATCCTATTTTGAATAATTCTTTGATTTGTAAACATTACTATAGGTTTTTTTATTTTTTTTGTTATTAACTTTATATATATAGTTTTTATTGTATTTAAACTTTGGTTAACATAAGAATATATATTATGTTAATTTAATTTCCAATAAAGCGATTGAAGCACTATTTACAATTAAAAAGACACAGGAAAAAGTATGGAATAATATGTTAGTAGATGGTGTTTTTGGAGATTATGAGTAAATGCTTTCATAAACAATATCTAAACAACTTGTATGCAAATAAATGTTTAATCTGAGACAACTTTCATAGTAGTATAAAATATGTTTATGCAATTAAACCATGGAATTATCTCATGCATGAATTTAATTAAATGTATCCTAAAATAATAGGACTCGATGGATAAAGAACTAAACAAGCCACGTCACTTGACACTTTCTAAAACTGGGATTGTCAGTTTATCCCATCTGAAGAAAAACAAAAAAAACAAAAATCAAATAATGGAAATTAGGGGTAGTGTTGCAAAATGGTTATAAATAAGGGCCCATTTGTAATTGGTGGGTTTTGACCTGTTTTCTGGCGTTTCTATTGGGTTCCAGTATGGGCTGAAACAAATGGACCACGCGACTTGGGTTTCGACCAAATTAATGAAATATAAAACCCCCCAAAAAGAAAAAAATTCTTTAAAAATTATTCTAAACCCGTTAGTGTTTTTTTTTTTTTTGTTTTTTTAACTCAATTTTAATTTATGTTATACATATATTTAAATAATTTCATTTTTTTGACACCAATATGAAATTCTTTTCTGTAGAAAAACGTAACAAAGTACAATTATCTTGGAAAGTATATATAATTTTTAATATTAAAATTTTTTATTATTTAGATCGAATGTTTATCAATCTAGGACAAATTTAGGCATGGATTTTAAAAACTTAAGTGAGAAGATCTTGAATTCCGACAAACTCATCCTATTGTCACCTGAAAATCTGAAACCACGATTATGTTCTTTCAAATTGGATTGCTAGTCATATTTATATTATAATATAATAAATCAAATGTATATAGACATAGTGTAAAGTGTAAACACTATATGAATAACTATGTATGACGTGACAAACTGTACCATAATTGCCTTGTTTGGTTGAGAAAGTCTGATACATAGAAAGGGTAATAAACATTTCACATAAAAGAAATATAATCTATGTGACTATTCGAATCGCCCGAGATAATCACATAAAAAACATCTCAACACCATATATAAAAAATTTAAAATACTTATTACAAAACCATATTTTATTTTGATATTTCATTATATCAGTAAATGTTATATATATATACACACACACTCTTATATAACAAAAAGTGAGACAACGAAGATTAATTCAACAAAGACATTTCTCCATGAATTTCACAAACTCTTGGAAATCGATTAGGCCATCTCCATTACCATCAAAAGATTTGATCATCCTCTTGCAATCTTCTACACTGCACTCCTCATTCAACCCTAAATTGCAAAGAACTCCCTGCAATTCAATGGCATCTACAAACCCATCATTATTTACATCAAACACCCTAAAAGTTTCCTTAATTTCCTCAAAACTAGGCTCTTCCTCATCAAACAGTCTCAATAAATCCTCTTCACCTAAACTAGTACTATTATCCCCACACTCTTCCACCTTTCCCATTAATCTATTCATCATCAAATTGATTTCTGCAATTTCTACTATTTTTTCATCCCCACAAATTTCTCTCTTGCATGAATCCAATTTGTGATCAAGTGGCCCACAATTATTGGATATTTGCATCTTACTCCAACAACTATCCCAATTCGTGGAAAAAAGCATGGGAAAGATTTGAAGGAAAAAATGGACACTTGAGATAAACTTCTCAGTGTCCCTAATGAGATATTTGAACCCCAAAACCAGAAATTTTGCAATCAAATTTGCCAGTGTCAACTCCATTTTCAAAATATTTAAAATGGGCTGATTGATTCTTGTTTTGGGGTGGGAGTGGGGTAGGGAGGGGGGTGGTTGATTGTATGAAGTTTGGTCTGATAGATTTTCATGGTATTTATAACAAGGAACTGAGCTTATGTTAGAAGACGTTAAATTAGTATGTGAGAAAGTGTCGTATGGGAAAGAAATACTAAGGAAATTTAAATTCTGGGTTGTCAATTTTTGTGCAAAATCATAATAATATTACTAAGAAAGTATTGTCTCCCTTTTTTCAGGGGCAGTGTGAATGTGTACAGCCTAATAAAAGATGTGTAAATTTCTGTGAAATTTCTTTGACATTATTCCAATGAAATAAAGAATGATATCAGAAGTTTCCATGAAATTTCGTGCAAGAAATTAGTTGTAACTAAACTACGAAAGTATTAGGAAATGAACACTCATTGTCAACTTTTTTTGCGTGGATGCAAATCTTTTCCTTAGAGACTGACATAAATTTTTAAATATGTTATTTTGGATTTTTCGTTATATTTTAATGTTTTATTTAATAATTTATTATTTTAATGCAAGTTACATATTAATTATATCAATTAGTGATATATGATATGTGATAATTATTTTAAAATAATAAATAAAATATAAATTGAAATAGAAGATATTTTATGGTTGCCGATTCACTGGAAGTTCACTACTTTATTTCCTTAACTTTCATGGAAATAATCAACAATTTGAATTTGATTTTTTTGTTTTTTTAAGAGAGAATAGAAATAATATTTTCTCTACGTTCGGTTAGTTTAATCTTATAGTCAACTATTGAAGTGTTTCAGGTGGCTGAATTAGAATTCCTTATGCAATATGATCTGCTCGTTTTCTATCTTATTATGTAATCATTTCATCAATTTTTTTACCTAATTAAGTGTAAATTTAATTAAAACCCAGATTTAAGACAGTGTATGTACGTGAAAGTTTACAATAGCTCTATGTAATATCCTGAAATGTCATAATATTAATCTTGCGTATGAAATTAAGTTATTCATATGTTTTTATATATATTTATATTAATATACTTAATTAAATTATATTTTAGTTATCTTATGATTTAATTACTGATAAGAATTAATGAAATAGAAATAAATATTTGGTGTAAACTTTTGGTTTGATATGGGGTGTAAATTGTTTTACCAATTATAACATTAAAGCGAAATTCTTATAATCATTAGAGTACAACAAAGCCATTTAATAGTCACTTTCTATTTGTTATCAAAATACCTTTATTTAGTTAGTTTGATACTATGGATCAATCTCCAATTTTTTATCAATATTCGTGACGCACTGATAGATCTACCTCCCTCTAATATGTTTTGCTTTAAATAAAAAATATTATAAATTATCAAAAAAAAAAAAAAAATCTATAATCAATTTGGAACCCATTACTTTAATTTTCAATTATTTTATGAATGGATCTAAATTCTTTTTACTATTTACTTGTATATAAATAGTATTAATATAAAATAATCCCAAAATAAGAATCTTGCATAAAAAAATAAGAAAGTATAAGAATTTGGAATCCAAATATATATTAATGTTAGCACTAATACACTTAGAAAGAAGACGAGAGAAAGATCACATCAAGATTTGTGAAGCCATCTACTTTCCCCAAGAGACATCATGACACGTGCCATTTTCATTGCAATGACCTAATCTTACACACAATACTAATCCCACAAATGTTATCCAACACTTACAAATTAAATATATAATATATGCATAGACCATATATAGTTGTGGAGATTGCAATTGAAGTGGTATATATATACATATATATTTTGAAGTTGAAACAAAAGAAGAGTAAATATCAATCATGACATGAAACTTCTCAACATGTCAACCTCAATTTCCTCACCACCTCTCTCTTTTTATTTTTGGCCGACCAAAACGCACTAAGCATTTGGACCAAGTGCAATTACATTATTTCTCTACTCTAGTAGAGGTACAACTTCTATGTTATAAAATCTTACAAGGGATCATCATAATGTGAGCCTATAGCTAACTTCCACATCATTGCAATTAATTCTCACACTCATGTTTTCATTTTTATCCCGAAAATATACTTAAATGATTGGTATCTAAAGTTGAATCTACTATATCATTATTAAGATATATACAATATTAGAAGAGATTAATTTCGATCCTCATCATTTAAATACTGATGAGTTGGGCTGATGTACACTTGTTGCACGGATTTTACTTAGACCCAACCCGGTCATATGGTAAATATAAATATTTTTTCCTTTTTTTTTCTTCACTTTCACGCTAGGTTTTCTCTTTTTTGCTGTGCCTCTCTTCTTCTTCTCTTCTCTCCTTCGGTTTTTGCCTTTCTTTCTCGATCTCTTCTTCATTTTTTCTTTCTTTCTCAAAGCACGACGTTCTCTATTTCTCTCAAAGCGCGATCTACTTGATTTTCAGGATGACGATGCGAGACTATTATTTTAAAAGTTAAAAATCCATCTTTATCAGTTTGAAAAATATAAAATTGTATTTGATTTCGTGTTCTTAATGTTTTATGATATATGATCATTCAAATACACATGAAATAGTTGAGTTATCTACTGATGAAGATGAATTTATTGATGTGAATGTCTTGTATATATAACTGACTTATTTTAGTTCTGTTTATAACGATATTCTTAATAATACACAAAGATCACTTTATTATTTATAAAAGGTATTCTTAAAAACACATAAAGGCCACCTTATTGTTTATAAAAAGGTATTCTTAATAATACATAAAGGTCACCTTATTGAGACAGAAGGTATAAGTAATTTAACATAAAGGTCTTGGAATTTATACATAATGTGTCTTAAATGGTTGACTTATAAAGGTATACTTAAAAATACATAAATGTATATTTAACTAAATCTAAAAAAAATGTAAGGTACAACTAACCTTACAAAATATATGTCTAACATAACTAAAATGTATATCTAACACTATTAAAAGGTATGCTTAATATAACATAAATGTCAGACACCTGAAAGTATATTTGGGCGGATTTTGTCCGCAACCTAGAGGCGCGTGCAGACGCATGGAAGTGGTCAGGTCCGATCACAGATCCATGCACAATGTGTATATAAATTTTTGTCAATACTGATGAACTCTAACATTACTTCACAACTATCTTATTTATCATCTAACTATCTTCTAAGGCTCCACATTTGTTCATTGATTGATGGATCTTCTATTTCATGTAATGAAAATGACAGTGAGTAGTTAGTTAACTTGGCAAGGTGGCTAAATCAACCTAATCCAATAACAAAAGACTTTGACTTTTAACTTATGGTGGTTATAAAATAATAACCACAGCTGACGTCATCACAGTCTCAACTTTTTTTGGGTGGGATCAAATTTCATACTAATTTCAAAGCATTGACTTAATCTATTTCCTTGGAAGTGCTCCATTAATTAACTTTGATATCTTCCCACATATCACATTTTATTGTATAAAGTCTCGTTCAATTAATAAGTTATAAGGAATCATTTATATTGTAACCTTTTAAACATGGTCCCACCTTACGGATTAATCTCATAAGAGTGCCTCTAAAGCAATTAAAGCATTAGAATAAGAATCTATCATTGTTTAACATCAAACATGGAATTTTGGGATCCTGCTAAATCCCACAATAGCTACCAAAAAAGCAGACAAACACCACATTTTATTAGCAAAGACAAGAATTATGTCAAAAAAAGGTTAGGTACCACTCCATAACACCTTTCTGCCCATTCATGTATAAATAGGCAGCATGTTTTGCCTCTTTAAACACATTCATCACTCTAATAAAATATGGCAACTACCAATTCCTTTCACCTCCTCCTTACATTACTAGTTTTCTCTTTGCTTCTTTCCTTCATCCACCCCTCAATCACGAGTAATCCTTCTACTACTCTCTTCGTCTCTTATAAAACAACATTCGTTTCTATGATTAATCTAATCCCTATTTGTTTTTTTTTTTTTCCTATCACAGGGACTGTGCCTTCTAGAGAGGATGCATTTCAGGTACATTGCTTCAATTCAAGAAGTATAACAAGAAAATAAAATTCCCATATATGTTACCATTTTATTACATTGTTTTATTGTTTATTTCTCGAATGAAATAGATGGATGAAGGCGAAAATCAGAGGGAAAACACGGAGACAACGATGAATGAGTTGTTTCATAGTAGAATGGATTTAGAGATCAATAGAGACTATCCAGGATCTGGAGCAAATAATCGTCACACACCAAATGCACCAGTTAAAGACTAAGTATTTGCGATTACTAGGTGTGTATGTAATAAGTAGTTAGCACATTTAATATACTACCTAAGCCTCCATCTATGGAGGAGGCCTAATGAAGTGGTAGCTAGAATTCGTGTACTAAACTTAACCTCGTACTGTATTTATTGCTACGTTTGAAAGTTCATGTTAATATTAATCTAGTTTCGTTTTCCAATGAAGGGAGCCAATACATGATATAGGAAGAAATTGCTCAATCTGCATGCAAATAGAAGCTTGTATGATCTTCAAAGCTCATGAGCTTCAACATCTTGGAGATTAAACTAATTTCTAGACTTTTAAAAGTTGATGGGTTAAAGCGAAAAATATAGATAGAAAAAATAAGTTTTTTAATGAAAAGGACAAAACATCTTCCCTACATAATGGATATAAATAAATCATATTGCCCCATCAAATCAGTATGGCAAATCCATGCTCTTGATCCAATAATGAATCATGTGGATTTAGCCTTTTGGAGAAAGAAGCTGGAATTGAACAAGGAATCAAAGATATTGGAATGTGTTTAAATTAATTCAAAGCATTAAAAAAGGAATGTCTTATAATTTAAACCACCCAAACTATCCACAAAGAAATAAAAAAGTAGAGACAATAATGTTGGAGTGGAGGAAGTGGATGTGAGGTGTAAGCCACTTAAACTACAAATAATACCTGAGATCATTATCATGTTATCTTTATTCCTTTGCTGAAATTAATTCTCCAATTTATAGACATTTAGGTTAATGCCAAAAATGATCAACTCTAGATGAGAGATTTGAGGAAAGATAAAGAAAGAAATTACTATCTTTAATTCATCACTTTGCACACTCAATAAATGTATATCACTGCAAACATAAATGTTGATTAAAGACAGAGTTTAGTAAGTGTAGCATCCATCATTAGATAATGACAAAATAGAGACAACATAATGATAGAAATCAGTATTAAAATCTCTGAGTTGCGAGCAATCCGAATAATAGAGATAGACATCATCATCCGCCTTCGATTTCAAGGTGATTCTGTCTTTAATTTAATATAAGAGACATGGATTAGTCACCAAATTTTGAGATTTTTTTTTTCTATCTCCAATTTTTGACAACTAGGTGACTAATGATTCTGTCTCATTCCGTACTGATATACATACTTTAGCTATTGATGTTTAGTGATCCAAACGGATAACAACATTTGTCTCAACTTTCCAACAAATATATTGGCAACATTTGTAGCAAATTAAAGGTTTCTCGATTAGTAATATAGGAAATTATGCACTATATAAGTCGAGAAATAATTTTCCAAAAATCTATCATAAAGTAGAAATATTCTTTCATGTAGCATGTAAGTGATGGGCTGAGGTGTTGAACAATAATTAGGACCATAAATTTTACCAATATTGAACAACAAAGGCTTCTAAATAATTTAAAGCCAACATAGTAATATTTATTCCAAATCACCTAGAAGCATTGCATATTCAATGAGAGGTCTTATCTGGTCATAATCAATTCATGGAAGATTAAGAAAATACATAGTGAAGATTAAGAAATCAGAAATTTCTGATGATTCTCATGAAATGTTCACATTGTCATGAAAATGAGTACATATTTTGATAGGTGCACACGACTATACCTATGCTAACTTCTCAATACACTTGGCAATAACGTACGACCAAGGAAGAAGCTCCCATCACTTTCCGATAGCAATTATGTTCCATCGATGAATCTTTCCCCAGATATATATCAACTATCCTGGTGGTGGGATGGAGACGAGCTCTTTTTGTTTCACTTTATCCGATTCTTGAGGCCATATTCTTCTCATCCATACTTTTGTTCTGTATCATCCTCGAATCTCCTTTACTTGTTTTCGAATATATGAAAGCAAGAAAGGGATGTTCAAGTACATATGCTGGTTAAAGAGAAAGCTAACTCATTCTCTCTTCTTTTCTCACTCACTTCAAACTTTTGGGCCACAATTAGCTAACAGCACAACCACTTGCTAGTCTTTCCTATTTTGAATCTAGTCATCTTGTTATAAGTGAAAATGTAGAGATGGTTCGAGAACAATCATTCGATTTTGATTCCAAGATTGGTGTCTTTTCTTGAAAATCTATAGCAAATACTCTTGTTTATCTTTATTTTAAGTGCTACTATTGTGATACTAAAAAGAGAGCACTATGAATCTAACTCTTATCAGCTTATTTACATTATACTAATATGACTATTAGGAATATAGCAGAATCCATCCAACCTGTTATGAACCATAAACATGTCTATATTATGACAACTTATCTTCCTAAAATTGTTGTGTGCTTAGAGAACTACTTGCTTGTCCTAAAATCAACCCTAGATGCTTTGATTCCGTTTATCCCTACAAGGAAAAACAAAAAGAACCGACCAATCAATTCACATTCTCTCAGAAAGTAAGTTACGGGAAATAGATAAGAATTGGAACATAGAGAAAGAAGAGATACTCATTTGCTCATCCATTTCAATCTTTCACAAGAAACATCCACTAAAACATCATCATTAAATTCTTTTCCAGCAAAACTTCTCAAGAATTTTTGAAAAGTTGCACCAATTATACATCATGGTGGGGACTGCATAACTCATGTGGGAATCTCTCTTTCTCTTTCTCTCTCTCTCACACACAAAAGAGAGGATTTCTTGGGATCACACTTGACTCCTTTTCACTCCTTTTAAGGCTCAGATTGAAGTGTGTTGCTTTCTCTGTTTTTGCAGCATTATGGATTCTCTGTACCATTTAAAGTCAAAAAGAAAGAAAATAACTTGGAAATAAAAGTAAAGAAAGTTTGGTAATGAATGTGAAATGGGAGAAAAGACGGGCAACACAGCTCATAGCATATATTCCCCTAAACTTAGCCCCACTTATGTTTCCTGATATGGAGTGATATCTTAAGACAGCCTCTCAACTCCCAACTATAAAGAGAATTACGATATCCACATTCTTTAGCAGAGTTACCAGGAAACAATGATCAATGCCCCTTATACCATACTCTTCTTACACAAACAGAAATGGCACTCCACAATGTTCAAAGTAAGGAAATGAGGCTGGTTTTGTCTAGTGATGCAAAACCTAGACTCAAATGGACTTCAGAGCTGCATCAGCGATTCATCGATGCTGTAGACCAACTCGGTGGTCCAGAGAGTATGAAACCTCTCTCTCTCCCTCTCTCATTAATTCTACACATTCTGATAGTATAAGAGGTTTTTTTTTGTTTTTGATTTTTTTTTTTTGGGTAAATAGAGGCTACACCAAAATCCTTGATGAGGGTGATGGGAATTCATGGACTCACTTTGTATCACCTGAAGAGCCATTTACAGGTAATTTTATAGTTTCATACTAATCTGATTAGATTTCTTCTTCAGTATAATGAGTGAATTTTACTGCAGAAATATAGGATGGGAAGGAGTCAGGAATCCCACCAAAATAAGCAAGAAGGTAAGCAAATGTTTCCTCATCCATTAAATCAAGCAGTAGGATAAATGATTGTTTCTGATGAATATATGTTTCCATTCAGACTACAGAGAAAAACACTTCATCAGCAAGGCTTCTGATGGGGCAAAAGAACAGATTAATGAGTAATAATTGTTTGATAAAGTTGATTACTTTGCATTAAAGATGAAAAGGGAAAGAAAAAACTCACTGATACAAGTTTATGGTTTACCAGAAATTTGCAGATAACTCAAGCTTTGCAGATGCAGATGGAGGTACAAAGGAAACTCCATGAACAAATAGAGGTAAACTAGTAAACAAGCTTAACCAATCTGCAAGTTTAAATATCATAAATAATTGATCAGAACTTCTATAACTGAACTTAGGTACAAAGACATATGCAGCAAAGAATCGAAACTCAAGGGAAGTACATACAATCAGTCTTGAAAAAAGCACAAGAAACCCTCTCTGAATACGGGTCTTGTTCCATTGAAGCAGAACAGGTGAAAGCTCAGCTTTCTGAGCTAGTGTCAATGGTGGACTCAGGGTGTCCCAGTTCCTCACTGAGCTCTCTTACATCATCAGAGAGCTCATGGAGAATGGATGAATCTCAACCACATGAGAACTACAAGCAAGAAAAGAGAAAAAAATTCGAGCTACAGCTCATGCAAATGCATCCTCCAGTCCAAAAGAACCAATCTGAAAGTCAAGATCATAAAAGGTTTCGATTAATGGAGACCATTGATCTCAACTGCAAATCCTTGAACGATTATGATTCTGGCCCAAGAATGATAGACTTGAACATTTAGTGTAGAAATAGTATTAATTGATGCTTTCAATTCTGATTCATATATAATACACTACCAATCATCAATATGCTTATGCACCTATGTATATTAATTGTTCTTCACGTATGAATTTAGCAAATTGAAAATTAAAAAAAATGTAAAATCTCATTCCAATTAATATTGGTACATTGTGTCAACCAAATTGAAGAAAAAACAGAGAAGCTTTTGCTTCCCATGTAACATATATATCAAGAAATGGCGACAACAACTTGGATTTGCACATCTAGTCTCTATCGCAAAATAATTCCAAAAAATGTTATCAAGAATCAAAAAGAGAACAAGAAAATCTTGCAAAAATGTTTTCTAGACCTCAGTTTCTTGACGATTTGATGAAGAATCAGTATTCTCACGTCTCTCATTAGAACTATTCTGATCATCTCTCCATCTTCTCCAACCACCGCCAAAATCAAATCTCACCCAAACCCCTCTCCTCCGTTCTCCATCGTTCTCTTCTCGAGTTTTTCTGCTTGCATCTTCATCTTCATCCACAGGCATTTCATATCGACAAACAGGGCAGGACCCATTGATCCTCAACCATTTCTCGATGCAATGTCCATGAAACCTATGCTTACAGGGCATTTCTTTCGCCGATCCACCGGCCTCAAATTCTTCCAAGCAAACAGCACATTGATCATCGCCGTTCACGATTTCAACACTTGGCATGGCATCGATGGACGCCTGAGAAGCCGGCCGGCGACCGCTTTTGTCGGAAGATGAATCCCTAAATAGAGATTCCAATCCGCCGCTGGCTTCCATGATCAGCATGCTTTGCATTACCGGATTGATTATGATGACTCGGTCGCGTGACTCGGGCTGAATCGCTTGGGGCGAGTTGGTCGGATTAAACCCTAATATGAAGGGGACGAGGATTGGGATGCCTCTGAAAGATGATTGGTGTTGATCAAAAGCGTCCGTTTCTGAAGCCATTTCAATCCAAAATTTTCAGCAAGCGGATAAACACGAGAATCGAGAGGATTAAACGGAGAAAATCTTGGATGAAGAAAGATGGAGAAACTTGTAACAATGAAAGATTTGAATGCAGAAACTTTTGAATTAGAAGGCGATGGAAATTGGTGGTTTAAAGCAGGTGGAGAGAGGCAACTGGAAACATCCAGAATCTTCTACTGAGTTTGTTGGATAATTCTTCAAGTTTCTATATATAGTTTTGCCTTATTTTTCGGATGTGAAGCTTTTTATTATTCGTAAATAATGGTTGGGCCAAATTTTTTTAATATATTTCTCTTTTAAAAATGTTTTTAAACATTTTTAAAATTTTTAAATAAAATAAATAGTATATTAATAAATTTTTAAACCATTTTTATATTTATGGTAAAAATAAATAAATACAAAAGAATTCAAAAAAAAAAGATAAATATAAAAATATAAGTAGTCTCATGGTTAAAAATGAATGGTTTCTGATCTAATTATGAATGATGCAACTTAGATGTGAGGAAAAAAATTTACTTGTTTATTTATAGTCTATAATAACATATCAAATTTCAAATACATTAATATAATTGATGTATTATAGAATTACCCATTTGAATTCAGAAAAATTAGGAATAATAGTTCAAAAATCAGAATATTTAAAGCATCACTAACCAAGTAGTTATATCCAATGATTATATAGTGTTGGATCCCAATCCAGAATGCCTTTTATGATTTTATCAGCAACTCCTATTTTCTGACAACACATGGATTCTCCTTTTTGACCTTTGTCTGCTAGCAACTCGGGATATATTGTAATAATCCTGAAAGGCAGGGACTGATGGCAAATATATGCAAAAGAAGAATATATAATTGACGTTTATTAATTTTAAAATAATTACTACAATTTAATTGATAGTACCTCACGAAACGGTGAATTGTCAAATTTGCCCTCACCATTAAATTCCAAACCGTTGAGGCTCGCGCACAAAACGTTAAACCTCATTAATAAATAACCAGTTTCTGCCTACCCCGAATAAATTAATTCAACCCTGCGTGTACGGACAAGTTCATCTCTATTCTTTATTTTTTATATTTCAGTTTTATTCTTAATATAATCGACACAAATATGGATTTTATTGGCGTATGTTGAGAAAATATGTATTCAAAGACTTGATTGTGTGATTTATGTATTTATACATCACCAAGAATTAGTTAATTGATTTTTTTAATCTTGATGAAGGAAATAAATTATACTAGATAGACATGTGAGATAAGCTCGACTCAATTAAATATTACAATAAAAATTATGTTAATAGATTTTTAAAATAATCAAGTTGAGTTTGGCTATTCGACTAGCTTTTAGATTTCAAATTCATTAATATTCGACTAGCTTTTAGATTTCAAATTCATTAATACTGTACTCGACAATCTCACGAAGAATACATTAAATTACCATTTTATCCCTATAGGATTATTAATTTCCAGATTAATTTTAAAATTTTCAATTTTTTATAAACACCTCTAAGAATTTAGGTGATTTTATAAATTGATGAGAGAGAGAGTGTGAGGGTAAATTTGGTAGTAAAATAATAGATATCAGCTAAAACTTAAGAAGTATTAAAAGCGTAAGTGGCAGAAAGTAAATAGAAATAGTAGAATAGATTAAAGAATTAAAGATACGTATTGACCTTTGTATTTTTCTTTGGCTGGGCAACAAATTCGCGATTTCTTGCACACTCTCGTTTCCATTTCTTCGTTTTCTTTCAGGTATTTCTTTTTCTTGATATTAATCTTCTTCTTCTTCTTTCTTTTCGGTGTTTTCTGATTGCATATTGACTATTGTTTTGGCTTTTTTTAGACAAACAACTAAAGAAATTCTCTGATCCCGCTGCATATTCCAGCGCGATCGGTTGATTTTCTTCAATTGCTGAAAAAAAAAGTTATTTTTATGGATTGTGCACTGTAATTACACTTTAGATTGTGCGTAGTTATAAAAATGCGTGAAATTTTGTTAATCGGTGTGTTCTTGAGGAAGGATCGTTCAATTGGTTCCAATTTTGAGGTCAAAAGACGATAGCTTTGTGAAAATAGAAAGGGGGATTTATTAGATTGAGATTTTTGAGGGGTTGATTTTTGTGATTTTGTGTATAGGATTACTTGTGGTTGTTGTTGGTAGCTGTGTTGTCGAGAGGTTTGTAAATGGGTGAGCATTTGGTGGTGGATATGGACCAGCTGCCAAAGCCAGAGGTGGTTGGGCCTAGCCAACTGGTTCCTCAGGCGGTGGTTTGTGGGTCCACCGGAAAGAAGCCTGAATTGGTGGGTTCGTCATCGTCATCATCAGCGCCCGAAGATGATAAAGTAGTGGTGGTGGTGGATGATGAGGATGTGGATGAGGAAGCACCGTTGATAGGGATGGGGGAATGCCGAATTTGCCAGGAGGAGGATTCTCTGAAAAATTTGGAGAGTCCTTGTGCTTGTAGTGGGAGTCTTAAGGTAAACAAGTGTTCAATGTTGATGTATCGATTTTTAACGATTGTCTACTTTGTAGTGATGTGTGATTATGTTCTTGAAAATGGGTTTCTATTGGAAGTTAGGACATCAAGTTTTGAACTTTGGTATGAAGTGAAATGCAGTACTTGTAGTTGAAATGAAGTAGTAAAGTATCGATTCTTATAATTCAGGTCTATGCTAGCAGTATTGTAATTTGTATATGGATTTTAGGTTTTTTTTTTTTTTTTTTTAACTTTCTTTATGCGATTTAGAATTTAAATCTAAAGCCTTGGTTTGCTTAAAGAAAATGGCATAGCATTATTTTGAACTTTAGAAAGTAGAGTGGCTCATGAAGAAAATGGAGCTCAGGAAATGACTTGTAAAAAATATATGTTAAAGCTATTTTGGCTAGATGCTTGGTGTTCCATGATACATATAAATTCTTTGTACTTTACTTCGTTCTTGAGTTTTTATTTTTTAACATAACCTTTCCGTATTTCATACTATCTTATGGATAAAGCCTCGTTTCACTAACACCTCCCGTTTGCAGTATGCACACCGCAAATGTGTTCAGCATTGGTGCAATGAGAAGGGAGACATTACTTGTGAGATCTGCCATCAGGTATGTGATTGCTCATACTTTTATCTATTTGCCAATATTTTGTTAGTGTCTTCTAGAACATATAGGGTAGTTTAATGGCATGCTTGTTCAAACTTTAGCCCTCACTAAGACATCCTTGAGGTATTCAAGAACTAGTTACAGGAAGGTATAACGACTTAAAATGTTTGTCTGGTCAAGTAGAAATCATAAAACCAGCTGAAAAAATTGCAATTTACAGCTAACATGAGTCATAATAGTGGTATTTTGTTGATAAATTTATCAATCCTAAAAGGTATTAGATCCATTTGAAGCAAATATTTAACATTTTAAAGGGGTTTCTGGGCACGAAAATTACAGATTCTTCGAGAGTTATTAAATAACACAAAGTAGAATATCCATACACCCATCGTCCCACCTATGGTTTATGCTATATTGCTTGGACTCAGGGGTATACTATACAGGTACACCTCTAGGAGCTCAAATTTCTTACTTTTTAAAATTAAATTTAGGATACATGACAGATAACAAGGATCCAAAATCAGGTGATGGATACAGATATACATCTATACTACACATATGAAAATGTTCAAACAATTAATCAAACTATAACATTTAGATATGGTTGCACCTACCAAAGAGGATATCCGCCTTTGTGGGATAGTGGCATACGTTGTCTTTATCCCTCATGCTCAGAGATGGCACGGTAGTGTGAATGCTGCTCACAAGTCATTTCTTATTTGAAGCACATCAGATTTGACTGTATCTGATATATTTCAGTGATTTCATGTATTTTTTTATGGTTTCAGCATAATAATCTGTCTGAATGATGTCACATTCTTCATCTTGATGCAGCCATATCAACCAGGTTATACGGCCCCTCCACGGCCCCCGTCTGAAGAGACTAGCATTGATATTGGGTATGTACTGCTTTTCAACATGTTAGAACCATGTATATAGCGTTTATGTTAGCAATATTTCTTCATCACAATTTTAATTCTAATTTGGTTGTTTTTAATCTGTCTTCAGGGGAGTATGGCAAATTTCGGGCACCCCACTAGATATGCATGATCCTCGTCTTCTGGCAATTGCTGAGGCTGAACGCCAGTTGTTTGAAGCTGACTATGATGATTATAATGGTACAAACAGCAGTGGCACAGCATTTTGCCGTTCTGCTGCTCTAATTGTAAGCCTTAGTACTCCAATTCATGTTCGCCCATTTGATAGTATACTTGGTAAAAAGTTTCATTGATTTTGTTGGTCTGGTTTTATGCTTTTGTAGTGATCCTGTCTTTTAGTTAGTTACTTAAGAAATTAAGAGAAGTTTGAGAAACACAGGAGGTTATTGATTGTGTATTGTTGTTGGAAAAAATTGTTATGCCCTGCAAATAAATCATTCTTTAAAATTCTGAATAAATGTTGTCTCTATTTAAATATCTCTAGTCAATTTGATGCTACAGATAAAAAATTAGAAAAAGTATGTATATTATTATGCTTTTGTGGTTTGATAGTTGATGGCTCTTCTGCTACTGAGGCATGCTCTTTCCATTACTGATGATGGAGAAGGAGATGCAGATGATGATGCATCTACATTTTTCTCTGTAAGTATATTTTAACTACATTTCGTGATTTATGTTGTTAAACGAAGTCACTCTATCATGGTTGTTCTGAGTACCTCATCAATGCAGCTATTCTTGCTTCGAGCTGTCGGTTTTCTTTTGCCTTGCTACATCATGATTTGGGCCATCAGTATCTTGCAACGCCGTAGGCAAAGACAGGTAATTATTTCTCTAACTGAAAAATTATCAACTTGTATCAAATTGAATACTCAACATTAATATGTATCAAATAGGTATTCAACATTAACCTGAATAAATTACGTTCCATTTAGCTGCATGCATTTATTGTTTTCTCGATTTCTCTGGAACAGGAGGCTGCAGCTCTTGCAGCTGCACGATTTGCGATTGTCGTTCAAGCGGCTCAAAGCAGAGGTCTTCTCGTAGCCTCGACTGCACCAGCAGTCGCTACACAGGCAGCTCCTCACCTCGAACATGCTTGATTAAACAATAGTTTCTGCATTGGCCGCCAGCTAACGTGGTACATTGCACAATTCATGCAGTAGACGCCCGTTATTACAAGTTTTCGTTTTTCGTTTGTTTCCTTTAGTTCTGTTACATGTGTAAATGAAATGTTGGTCTTGTAATGAGCCTGTCCGACTCGTTTGACATCTGCTCTTCGATCAAACACCCAAAATAACTTGCGAAACCGTATTTAGTTTGTGTACTTAATTCTTGTATAAACATTTCACTATGTGTGCATTTCAGTGAGACTAAAGTATGCAAAGGGTAGGTTCTTTTGGATCCATCTGTTTTCATTTTAATCATTTTAGTTATTAATCCTAAAATGACCAAATGAAAGAACAAAATATGGCCATTATAGTAAAATAGATATTTGAGTGAAATTCTTTAGAGAATATACCTTCTATATATACTGTTGCCATGCAAGCTTATCATAATAGTGATTGAATTCCACTTGCAAAAGTATACTCTTCTAGATGCAATGAAATAGTGAAACAAAACATAAAAAACTTTCTAAGGCATATATAATATGCATCAATGAAGTATAAAGTGGTAAAGAGTGACAAACAAGGGTGAAAATGAATGGCCCTTAGTACAGACTGGATTCTATTTCTTTATCTCACATGTACCCCATTATCCATGCAATAATGTCTCTACTTATCCTCCTATGACGACTTGAATTAGATATGGTTACTGTACGAATAGAGGTGCCAATTCAGGTCGTCTGGTCTAGCTTGTATCGGTCAGGTCAAAGGGTCGGGTTGGGTCAAAGTTAGTTCGTGGTGTCATTTTTGAAACACATCATTGTCGTTTGTACCAGACATGTTCGAGATGGTAGTCATTTCGAAATGGTTTTGTTTGTGTGCTCGACAGCTTGTGCCTTCTGGAAGAGTATATAGAACTATCACTATTTTGATCTCAATCTGAAGAATAAGTTCACTTAATCGAGCTTTCGATGTCGGGCTCTATTGTTTGGATTATAATTATATAATTATTTATTCCTTCGACTTATGACTCCATCGAATCTTATTGATGCTAATTTAAAAGTAAATTACCATTAGGTGTGCTAAAGATTGTTCCAATTTACATGTGATTTTCTACTTGATTATTGTCAAATTTAAGTGGAAAGGAAAAGTTTGGGAAAAGTGAATAAAAATAATTTTGCTACATATATGCACCTAGGTACGGATCTTAGATCCGTACCCCTAACCCAATCCGATGCATGGGTCGCTTCCACGCGCCCTCACGCGCAGCCACACCATAGTTGGTGTGCGTCGTGCGCGTACCTGATTGTATATAATGTATTACGCGAATGTATCACATATTTTCTTTTTAAGTATGACACATTTACTCTTCAACCATCATACATTTACCCTTAAGATATTATGCAGAAACAATGTTTTTTTTTTCTTTTCCTCTTTTTTTTTTTCTTCTTCTTCTTTCTCCTTCTTCTCTTATTGATTTGTTATTTTTCTCATTTGTTTTGTACATTCTTCTTCTCTATCTTATGTTATTATTCTTCTTCAAATCTATTTTTCATAACTTACATATCATGTTACATATCATCCAAGCATGTAATTATGTAATACATGCAGTTCATATATGTAACACCTATAAAACAAATCTGTAATATCTCAAAACTATTTTTCATAACTTACGTATCATTCAAGCATGTAATTATATAATACATGTAGTTCATGTATGTAATACCTATAGAACAAATCTGTAATACCTCAAAACTATTTTCCATAACTTACATATCATCCAAGCATGTAATTATGTAATACATGTAGTTCATATATGTAATACCTATAGAACAAATATGTAATACCTCAAAACTATTTTCCATAACTTACATATCATCTAAGCATGTAATTATGTAATACATATTTTTCATAACTTACATATCATTCAAGCAGGTAATTATGTAATACATGTAGTTCGTGTTTGTAATACCTACGGAACAAATCTGTAATACCTCATATTTTAAAATTTTCAAATATAAGATTTTTATCATCTTCTTCACCAAAATTTATACAAATGCATATTACTCAATCAATAACCAACTATGGTGTTTGTTGCATCAATTATATAGTATATTGCTATGAATTTGAACAAAATATAAAAATTGTAAGTTATTGAAAAATAAAATCCTTAGATTTTTATACAAATTAGGATGAAAAGAACTTGTTGGAGTATTAGAAAAATAAGAACCCTAAATTTATAGCAATCATATAAAGAAATGGAGAAGGAAGTGAGGGAAAAAAAAAAAAAAAAAATTCTCACTAGAATACATTATTTCTTGACGATTTTATTTGTCAAGTTAAAATGTTGAGATATCTGATTTACACATAGAAAGAAGAAAAAAAAGATACGTAGTTTCAAACTAATAAAACACTTGATCACAATTCTTATTGTTGTATACTTCCATTTTTCATCTGATTAGTGCATGCAATATTATACACACCACTTATGAAAACAGAACACCAGATTGAAACAAGAAAACAAAAGAGAAAGATGCTATGCTAAGCTTCTTGAGGGTGTTGTTGGAACAACCTTTATCGCGATTCTTTTACCCTAATTGATGATTGAGCTGAATCCGAAACTCTTGTATGGATTCTGTACCCTCCTATAAGAATTACATCATTATTATCCTACACCAAACTTCACCATATAAACCACTCTTTCACCTCCTCCAATATTTCACTCAATCAACCATGCTTCGTTTCTTCCGTACCTCGTTCGTGCTACTAATCATCTCTTTACGATTATTAGCATTAATCCAACCACACCAAGTGTATGCCATGACAACTACAGACCTTCCTCTTCGATCACCTCCAAATGAAGTCGTGAATACGGACAAGAAACCAGTTATGAAGAGAGTTGATTCTAACCAATCGAGCAAACGGACAGTTAGAAGAGGTTCTGATCCTATCCATAACAGAACCTGATCATGTCTTGTGTTTGGATTCATTGTTTCCTAGTTTTTTGTAACAAATGTAAGGATGTTTTGTGTTTTCTTTGTCTTATTAATTCTCTTCCATATCACACATTTGAAGCCATAATTTGGGAGGACATGCTTTTAAATTATGTTCGTATTTTAACAGAATGGTGTAGTAGAAAGAAGTAGCAGATCAATCGATGTATATTTTTAGGTTCGATTTTAAGTTGAAATAGTGTTAATATTCGATACATAGATTCCTTTATAGTAGCTTATATATTCATGCTTTTAACCAACGCAAATTGGCTATATATGTGGAAATGATTGACAAGTCTATGATAATTAATATATCATTACAGCATATATTCCACATTTTATCGACTGGTAAAAAGACCAAAGCATCTTGTTAAAGTTCTTAAGGACCAATCATCTTTGTTACGAGTTGGACAAAGGCATAATATTTTAAAGCTTATATATTATATTGTTGTTTTCAAGCATAGGATCCTACTTAAAATGGATCAAATAAAGGATAATTTAAAAAATAATGTAAAACTGAGTTCGTGAAAATAATAAAAATTGATCAAAAAATTTAATGTTGAGCAGTTGGGACCTTGTTCAATTAATTCATATGAAAATTTGAGGCAAAATACTATATTTGTTAACATATACTATATATATATGTTTGTTTATTTAGAGTTACACAAAACAAACTCGCAAGTTTTATTAATCAGTCTGTAAAATTATATATTTATCCTGATAATAATGTAAAGTGGTTAGCATTTCTAGAAGTATGATATTAAGCATATATATAGATCATTAGATTTTCTCTCTTTTTTTTTTACTAAAGAAAAAGAATAGATCATTAGAATTTTAAACAACACAATATTGGATCATCTAGCTCTAAACTTATTATGTCTTTAGTCGATCGAGGCTAACACATTATTGTTAAAGTTCGTTTAGTTTGTGTGCAGATAAAGTGATTTGAAATCTATAATTTAAAATGAATGGTTCAAATCCACATTTAATATCCAAACATCACCAATAAATTTATAATTATATATGGATTTCAAATTTCTACTCAAGTCTGCTAACGCTATCCAAATGAACCCTAAAGTTATTATGATCAAAATTGGTCATATAATGATTTGATTTATTTTTTATCCTAATTGTCTACCAAATTTAAAAATCGATGAAAAATCGAAAAATTGGAGGAGCCCCATGCTGCAAATTACATGAGAGTTGGGCCTAAAATAATTGAAATTATTATGTGTGTCAGCCAAAACACCAAAATTCTCGAATGTCACATGACAAGGGACAAAACCATCCTAAATGTAACCCAAATTGATATCCAATAATTATTAAATTATATGATAATGTTAAAAGCATTTTTATTCAACGAGTACAAAAGTGATTACTCCTGGAATTTTCAATCCATCTATGTTATATCACTTGGAGGGAGTCTGGTCTTGTAAATATTATATCGACTAAATAAATTATTATATTATTCATTGTCGATTTTGGTTGGACTATGGGGTTTTGCACATAAAAGTTACATTTTTTTTACTATGGCAATCCTTATAAATTATACGAGGGCTAATTAATTAGATCTTATCAGTTTAAAAATTCCTAGCTATGATTGGCACATCATTTAGTTCATTAATCTTATCTCCCCAAAATAAGGACATAAATCCTCAACTCAAATAAGTTCTAGACTTCTAAAACTTGGAAAACGTTATGCTCTGTAATATATACGATATTTTCATAAAATATTAAAAAAATGTCTTTCTAAAATAAAAGTACGACCTCTCGAGACAATTATACAGTTTATACTTATCTTCAAAATTAATTATTTAATTATTTAATTATTTTTAGTTTAATATAGAAATATACAAAGAAGTAAATGACACCAACTTTAATTTGACATTATCTAATACTTCTCCCACGTTCTGTTGCACAGAAAAAGTGTAGTCAACCTTTACGGACACCAACTTGAGAATTTCGAAATCTATTTCAGAATAATTAAGATATTTTCAGAAATGGATAAGTAATGAAAATAGATGTAATTAATTCAAGATTAGATATTTCTTTTACCAAATTATAATTATAAATATATATTTTTGGATTTAAAATTTTATTTTTCTAAAAAGTTAAGATAGTTGTGTTATGTATGAAACCTATTGAACAATTACTTATATTTCTCATGTCCCAATGTGTAGGTTTTATGTGAGACCGTCTCACAAATCTTGCTACGTGAGACGGATCAATTCATAATCCACACTAAATAATTCTTATATGAATTTGTGAAAATGAGTTTAATTTGTGGATAATAAAGATCTGTCTCACATGAATTTTTGTGTATCCCAAAATATATCTTATTTTAATATTTTATATACAAATTAAGGAAGTTGATAAGAAAATTTTGATGCACCAACTAAAAACAATAATTATAGGTAAATTTTCAATAACTATTTTGTATCTCATTTAATTTGAAAGAAGTAAATGGTCCGATTTTGGTAGAATATGAACAAATGTTACTTGAAATCTTATAATATAGCATCTATTTTAGAATGAAAAAACTTTAACTGAAACGACATTTATTTCGAACTTATGAAGCATCAGAAAAGGTATAACATGATCTAGGAATGCGAGTGGAAATCTGCCACACGTTACCACAAACCTTACCAATCTGGCTATATCCCGGATGCAAGTTGTCGGTTTTATTCTTTCAATGGATTGAACATAATAGTGCATTACTCTGGTTTGTTGGGGGTTGACCCCAACATTATTCAGTCAAAATATTGTTTTTTATTAGTTAATAATGTCAAATTAATACATCTCGGTTCTCTTTGAGAAGTCATAAATACGCCTATTCATATGATCACTCACACATAATTCATTGTCTTAATTTGATTCTATGTGCTTCTTAAATTAAAACCATTAATTGAGTTCTTATCTCAATTGAAGAATTGTTGACTCTAGGTCGAGACTTGGTAAACGCAACACGAACCCTTTTTCTCTAAAAAGATGCAATTTTCAAGATGAATTTAATTATCAAGGAAAATAATATTAGGGGGATTAAGAATCAAACTCCTAATGCATGCGCTAAGCAAGAAAATAATGCAATTAAAAAAGCGAAATAATTGATTAATTCAAAGCTTTAATTCATGGAAAATGGCATGTGAGTGGAAATTTGCAAAGGTTACGCGTGCTTGAAATGATGATATGACAAATGGTAATGACATTGTCCTAATCCACTAATTAATTCCTACTATTTTTGTCTCTTAAACATAGCCTCCATAGTCTTACTCATTTGTCATTTACTCATTTTCTAACATACCCTATATATGTTTGAAATATATATTACTATTGATATCGTATATTTAAGTGACAATTATTGGGTTAAATACTAATAAAAGATTATTAAATTCGGACTAATTATTTCGTATATTTTTTAGTGATTGTCACATCATTTACATATACTATAAATAGATTGGAGTAGATGCTGATTTAGTATATTTGCCTATTAGAGAAATTAGAGAGAAAAGTTAGTAGAAAAATCTCACATTAGGTTGATCACATAGTCATTTCAAACTATATATATTCCTAATGTGATGAAGCTTCCTAAACAATTGGAGTATAATTCATTCATTCACTAAAAAAGCATGTATTGGTTGCATTTTTAGGATATATATATATATATTAATTAACTGAGGATATATTCAAAACGAATTAAATCCAAGTGGCATTTACATTTTGCGATGGAGTTGATGAAATCTAGAATTACATAAACAAAATATTGATGAAATCTAACTCAAACTCAATATCTAAGATATTTTAACGTTTTCTCAAAAAGATACTAATTAAAAGCAACAACCTTGTAAAAGAGTAGCAATCACATCAAGCATGAATGTTACATCCGTTTTTACAGGTCTGATGCATCTCGCACTATGTAAGTGTTGTCTTTGTATGTGACCAACTTTTTTAGAAAAAAAATTGGAATTAATATATATATTTATATATACACACAATCAGTAGCACTTGTATGTCAGACTCATAAATTTAATTTGTGAAATGGATCGATCTACAATTTATAACTCACAAAATAAATTTTGAATAGGGGAAATAATTGATAATGTTAGGTTTTTGATGAAAAATTAGGTTAATCAAATGCCATTAGTGAACTTGGTAAAACTTTACTTCACGTCAATCTTAAACCGTTTGCGTTAAAAAGTACAAATTAATTAGAAGGGGAAATTGAGATTAGCTATAAAATTAAATGTAAAACGCAAAAACTTGTGTGTCCTCGGGCCGTGTCCCCAACCCGACCCGCGCCCCACGCGCCTTGTACGCGCACGCGGGCACCTGCCGAGCCCCTCCATGCGCGCACCTAATAGGTATCCATGGGATACTTGATAGGTATCTCATGGATATCTTGATAGTATTCATGGGCAAGGTATCCACATGTATACTTGATGATATCCACATGTATACTTGAAGGTATCCATGGAATCTACGCGCATCTCACCATGCCACGCGCACCACGCCCATACACCGACGCCGCGCGCAACTCACAAATCGTGCACCCACGCCGCCTGCGCACCCATGGATATCTTGAAGGCTATCTATAGAATACCTTTCAGGTATCCATGTGCATACTTGCGCGCACGTCACAAACAGCGTGCGCACCTCACAAACCGTGCACCCACGCCGCGCGCACCTTCAATGTATACACGTAATACCTTCAAGGCATTTCATGGATACCTTAAAGATATACATGTGATATCTATACATGAAAATAAATAAAAAAATTGAGCGATAAAAAATATATATTTAAAATTAATATAAGGTCCATAGAATGGGCTAGATCTGTGTCCCCGGGACACAGGAGACACACCCAATGTAAAAAAGTACATATTGTAAGATATTTATTTAATTATTCCCACTTTTCTGAATTTCTCTCTCTTCCATTGACACTTAGCAATCCACTTGATAATTATGTTGGATTTATGGACAGTTCAGAATTTAAATTACTAAGATTGGTTATTAATTAAAGTTTAAATTATGGCTATTAAACGCGCAACGTGTCAGTCAAAGTATGATGATTAAACAATTCATATAAAGCGATTAACACCCCTCCTTGCCCGCTATAGAGCATTGATGCACGATTTTTTATTTCTATTTTATTTTATGGTGTTTGGTTTTCTTTTTATTATTATTTTTAATTAGTTTTTTATTTGTTTGGGAATCATGGTGTAACGAAGGAAAAATATTTAAATATTTTTTGCAAATCCATTGTTTTTTCCCATATCTGGAAATTTGATTAGGTACGGAATCAAGCCTAATTTTGGAAATGAAATCATGATATTAAAAGAAAATGATTTTTATGAGATCTTTTTATCAATTAATATCGTAAAATGGGTTAACACATTCATGACCATAATATAATGAACATTCCACTCAGATTTTTTTGTTTTTTTTATTACTTAATTGAGAAGGGTCTACCAAATTATGGTGTTAGTAGGAAAGTCTAACTTTGAGAGTCAATAAAATTGACGAAATAAATATGATTATACATTTAACTAATACTTGTAATAAACTAGTTGATTCATAATGCATTAGCAATATATACACACACAACCTAATTCCATTAGTTGGTTTAAAATTCAAATAATGTATTTTATCATATATCCTTCAATATATTTATCGAATGCAACATTCATCATTAACAAGTGAAAATTACATATTAGTTTTCATATATTTAAAAGGAAAATGAAAATGAAAATATGAATTTCTTGAATCAAACATCACTATTCACTACCTTACTGTATAAGGCCTACGGCCTACCACATGTAATAACTTCTCAAATTAGTGGGGGCCAAGTCGTCTTCCCATACTCTGGTTCTGCCACGTGTAACTTCATTTTGCACATTAAGATAGAGGACCGACCACTATTCTCAAATTGGGTTCATTTCTAATTCTAATGATTGAATTTCAAACTAGTATTAGAATTTAGAAAATACCCCTTTATATATGAGGAAAAATGCTTATCCCATTAGAAAATACTATTATGTTTTAAACCAACTTGTAAGAAAATATGTTTTCTATCAAATTTTTAAAAAATTTTAAAATTCGAGATACCGAACTTTTAAAACTTTACTAAGAAATTGATCTTAAAATTCGAGATCATTTCAGCTCCAAATCTTAAAATTTGAGATCTTAAATTAGTCTTCAACTTCAAGATCAATCAGATATCGATGATTATGAGCTTTTAGATCTATTGTCTTCAAACTATAAAAAGATGGTGAAATAAAGTGAAAAAGATTGAAAAAAAACATTTTTTTTTTCATCCATGTGTATTTTTTTATAAAATTAATAGAAAATAGGTTATAAATTCCCACACATTAAAGAATGAATATTAATTTCAGCACAACTAATATTGGTGAGTGAATTCTCCAATATTAATCCCTTCCTTCCTTATTGCAACAACCTTATCAATCCATCCTTCAATTTCCCATAAAACAAGTTGTTGACATTATTGGGAAACACTAACTCATTTGTCCAGTTGTTATCCTCATTTTTATAATTACATAAAATTCCCCACATCTTACTCAAATCCCAAATCAGCCCCCAACAATCACCATACAAGAATTCCACAAATCAAATTCCAAATTCCCAACTTTTACAACCTTGATTAACATCTTAGGAACCCTAAACCCCAAAATTTTGTAGATCACCTTTTCTTGAAATCAAACCCCAATGGACATAGACTTAACCCCCACTTCCACAAAAAGTCCTGATGATGCTGAAATTGATACCCCACCACACACAAACCACCCCATCAACCCACTCAAGAACCACCACCACCGCCACCGCAACCGCCTCCGCCGCCACGACGAGCCGCCGCCGGCTGCCGTCACATACAAGGAATGCATGAAGAACCATGCAGCCGCCATCGGCGGCCACGCGGTGGACGGCTGCGGCGAGTTCGCTCCGTCGCCGTCGTGCTCCGCCGCCGACCCCACCTGGCTAACGTGCGCCGCCTGCGGCTGCCATAGGAATTTCCACCGGCGGGAACCCGACTCCGCCATCACTCCTCCGTTTCTCGACTTCCGCCACCCTCCCTTCCCGAAACGCTTCTCCCTCTCGCCCTCGCCGCCGACTCCGCCGGTGGCGGCGGCGCCGTTCTCGTATCCGCCCCACGTGTTCTTCGCGGCGGCCGAGGATCACCACCAGGCGCCGGTGACGCCCACGGTGGAGAACCCAGTTGGGAGAAAGCGATTCAGGACGAAATTCAGCCAAGAACAGAAGGAAAAGATGCGATCTTTCTCGGTGAAGGTGGGGTGGAAAATGCAGAAGTCCGACGAGGCGGCGGTGAAGGAATTCTGCCATGAAATCGGGGTTACGAAGGGGGTGCTTAAGGTGTGGATGCATAATAACAAGAACACGTTTGGTCGGAAAGAGACCAACGGCGGCGGCGGCATTGGGAATGACAGACCAATGCTCAGCTCCGACAACAATGGCGGCGGCGAAAATGGTAATCATTTTGATCAGAATGAGAGTGGCAATGGACTTCATTTCCATGGTTCTTTTATCAATGCTTCTTCTTCTTCACCACCATGATATGTGATTTAGATTAACTAAAGGGTTTTATTACTTCCCTAAATTTTCTTTTGATTAATTAGCAGTAATTTAATCACTGTTGAAATTCAGGAGAGGCAGAGAAAAAGCAATAAAAGATTTTTAGAATTTTTCTATTAATTATCTATCTTAATTCCATGAATATTTATTTATTTCTTTTTTTTTTTAATGCCAGAAATTTATAATTTATTAGTATTAATTAGTTGTAGACTTGGAGTTGAACTTTTTCTTTGTGTTCACATAAGGAGTCTTGGTTTATGGTTGTGATCATTATGAATGCTATTAAGGTATAGACCACTTTGGTCAGTATAGGCCATACTTGGTTGTCCAATGCTAGATTCTTATAATTAATTTCATATACTATATCAATTTATCAATTTGTCTCAATAAAATGTTAATGTCTGATTCTTTATTTGTCTTACTTTAATTTCTATGCAAATTACATTATTTTTCTATGTATCACATTGTAATTTTAGATTAACTTGGTGGTTCAATGCTTAATCAGAACATTATGTATGTTGTATATTGAAGAAAAATACATTTTGATGCTGTGGACTTTCATGTAATTATGTGTGATTATATTCTCGTGTATTTAACTTTTTCTATTAATCCCTTCAACGTTTTGATTTCGTTTAGTTGAGCTCTCAACTCTATTTATTTTGCTTTACTAATTAAGCATGGACATTTTTGTTTTTGTTTTAATGATGTTATATATATATGTATGTATATATATGTTTATCGTAATATTCACACTGAATACTTTGACAGATTAAAGAGTCCAACAAAATAAATTTTTAACACTGAATACTTTGAGAGATTAAAGAGTTCAACGAAACTAACTTTGAATGTCTTAATGAAATTTAAAAGTTCAATGGCTTTTGTAAGATAAAATTAAGTAGAAGAAATGTATTAGTATTTAACATAATAATAAATAAATATATATATGGTGAATAAATAATTTTAATATATTTTCATTCATGCTATCTCTACACTTTGAAGTCTCGTACACGTGGCTTCACGGGGTTTAATGACCCATAATGTCTAGTTGGTAGATCTTAAAACTAAAAAAAAAAAACAAATTCTTAAGAAATGTCCATCAATTATTGTATTCTTTTTCTTCAAATTATTGGTATGACATGTAAATAAACAGTCATTATATATTATATTTCAGCAATTTAACGTTATTTTTAGACTTAAAAAAAAAAAAAAGTTAGGTTGTGCGTATTTTTATACTTGTACAATATAAATTAGTACAATAAAAGACAAAATAATAGAAAGAGAAATAAAAAAAAATGATAATTAAGATGCAGTATATATATATATCATTGTGTTTGAGCTCCATACAATACTTGATGAGGTGATGTAGTATATGTTTCATGTATATTTCATTTTATATTTTATTGTTTTAAGATATCCACATTAGTATCATCATTCATACGTGTAATATGAGATAATTATTTTAAAATATAAAATAAAATAGGCATTAAAATAGATTATATTCTTTTTTAAACAATAGTGAGATTCAATCATAAGATTGAGGATGGCACTTCCCTTTTAAGTAATGCAAGACACTCACATCCGAACTTAAATTCTATTTTACAATCATTGCTTTGCTATTTTTAATCACCTCTAATTAAGTCTATTCTTTTGTGTCAAGTCTATTCAAAAAACCCAATAGCTTTTAATTAATGGATGATATCTTATCTTAAGGATAAACTCCATATTTAAAAGTAATAAAATATGTGTTTGGATTTCGTAAAAGTATTCGTATTAGTTATGTTTCTATGAATATTTATGCAATAATTGACACTATTTTATAGTTTTTGGTTGATGATTGTCAATTTTTTTAAGCCTGACAAAAAGATATGAAAAGACGGTTTTGTCCCTGCATCTTGGTTTATGGATAGAATAAACGGTCACATGTCAAAGGGTGAACTTGGTGAATGTGCTAAAGAATCAGACTGAGCAGCTCATTCAAATTTGTGACCCCATTTGATTGATATAAAATGTTATCTTGTTAAAATCTGAACTTTTAAGCCAAGTACCAAGATCCAAAAAAAAAAAAAAAAAAATTATATATATATCCTTTTTTTTTTTAATTAAGAAAATATGGCAAGAGATGTTTGGAATTCCACCTTACAACTTTTGGTTGGTTGCTTTGGCGGCTCCATGTTTGGATTCTAAAACTTCAATGCCTCTCTCTCTAGAATTAATTTGTTTAATAATATAAATATGATAATATAAATAATTAAAAAATAAAAAGTTTAGCATAGCCCTTTTGGCTGACCTAATTAGCTTGGGATATTGTATGAATTGGGTAGTTAACATTATGATCAGAAGAAATGTTGAATGAGTTGATCCATTTTAAAAGTAATTAAAATTTATAATATTAGATGATTTGGACCGTGGGATTGTTGGTCCAAATTAATGTTGGATCGATTCAATCCAAACCAATAACATCCCTTAACCCAATGGGGTGTACTGGTCTACAAGACAGCCCAAATTGCTACCTCTAATTTTAATGGATTATTTTGGTACACATACTTGTATGTCATGTATACAAAATTGATATATTTCACATACCATCATGTAGAAGTAGAGTCTCAAAAATCAATAGGGTGATAGTTGTTCTCTATTCTTTGACTAATTGTTCCTTATATGCTTAATAATTAGTCTCCATCTTTTTTTTTATTGGTACTATTCTAATTTATAACACATAATTAAAAGTATAAACCATCAAATATCTCAATATATACATTATGAATTTAAATAATAGAATATACATGTCATCAGAGAATGATCTTATCACACAAAGTCGAATCATAGGCCCAAAGAGTCCACTTAAGCTTGATTCTACTGAAACCCGCGAATCAGGCCTGTAAGTAACTATTGAAGCCCAATTAAAGGCCCATTATTGGATAAAGTTCTATGTAGTATGGGCATGGATTAATTCAAGTTGTTCATCTATTAAATTTTTGGTCCAAAATCTTATATATGGAATTGATAAAGAAACCACGTAGTAACTTTATAATAAGCAACTTATAATTAATACTATAGCAATTCTGTATACAGTTTGTTAATAATATTGTACTTTGTAAACACTTTGTAAACTATTTCATTATGGTGCCACTTACCTAATGTCTATATTACTTTATAATTAAATCTTTTATTTAATACGTCCATCAGATAAACTATTACATAGAATTCATGTTTCAACCAATAATTCAATTGGTTAACAACCCTAAATTACATAAATTAATTTATGTAAGCTATCTTCCTATTTTGATGAAAAAAGAAAATTTATGATATACTATACTATCACTATCAATCAATAACTTCTCGAATATAACGTAACGGCAACTTGTAAAATTATCATTAAATTAAGAAGTTTTTCATATTTATCATATTTTTGTGACAGGTAAATTAAACAACCTTATTTATTTTGGAGGGAGACACATCCCAGCCAAACATGTGAATTGTTTAGGTTCCCTACTAATTGATAGATAGAAGCCTAAAATTATTTTGTAAAAATACATATATTATTAACATTTATATTTGTAATTATTTAACTCAGATACATATTATTAGACTCCATTGTGTTATATCAAAATCACATAAGTGGATTTCATCATCTTGATGTGTGTCCACCACGGATATGTTACTGTGGATTTTAGATTAAAAATAATAATTTTTATTATGAAAATTTTGACATATTAGTGATTAATATATTATAGGTGGTGGCAATAACTGTGTGAGCATTTTCACAATCTAATTTATAGGTACTTTTTAATTATGACATTTTTAAAAATGAATTGCTATTGATGCATGATGATCATTGCATAACTAGCCTGTATTAAATTATGATAATTATTCTTGTTGCACAACCACACGTAAGAGGAAAGTGCCACTTGAAATGTATTTTATTTCGTTTGAAGTATCAAACGAGAATTCTGACTAATTAATTTTCTGAAAAAAATCTTTTTTTTTCTTTTTTAAACCAAAAAAGAATCTAAATTAACTAATATTTTTTCTCTATTTAGGTTTGATTTAGATGTAACAAGTCAACTAAAGTGCGACATGAGCCACGAGCCGCGTGGATACCCTACCCACATTGACTCTCAACACGGCTCAAATACTATCACTTTCTATATATATAATAATATTTATATTTTATGCGTATAATATTAATAAAAATGATGATTGGAAACATGTCACTCATGAAATAATAAATTATTAATAAATGGTCTACAAAATATACTATTGAAACTTCACCTCATTAATTAAATGCAACTTTGATCGAATTATCGAGCTTGTACAATTAAATATAGAATCTTTATTTTCGTTTTGAATTAAAAAACTCGAGAATATTCCATGGAAAAAACTAGAGGTGATTAGTGTCTCTTGGAAAAAATGGTAGGAATTGCATTCTTCCACAAGTTGAACGTTAGATGTTGAAAAAGCATAGTATTTATCGATTTGGCAATTGGAATATATTTCAATTTTTGGATCATTGAGGTGAGAAACAAGTGTGCCATAAACAACGCAATGTTTGACTTTACTTTCTTCTTATTTTTTATTTTATTTTTCTGAAAATATATGTACCAATCACTCGTATTTGTTGGGAATATACATTTAATAAATGATACTTTAGTTTTGTTACAGACTCACAAGTGGCAATGTGGCATCAGCTAAACACTCCATCAAATTCCATTTAATTCTGTCACAACAGGTATAAACATTTATACATAGTATATATATTTTTTATTTATACATTATTAATAATTAATTAATCATTTATAGAAGTGAGCTAGTGAATCGTCATTATTGTTAGATTTTGTAAAATATTATGAACGAGAAATTTGTAAGTATGTAAGGATATAACTTTTTAAAAAAAATCTTATTTAGGCATCCGTAATTTAGGAATAATTTATGATTTATTAATAATTTTAATAGATGTGCTCTAATATTTAATTGGAAAATTCAACATTTATAAGCAATTTATTATGTATAAAGATCATTAATTATAATATCATAAAATAATGTATTTTTTACTTTAGTAGGTGCTAATGAACAGAAAGATGAAGTTTTTTTCCAATGAGATTTTTAATTGAGGGAATTAGACAATTGTTTTAATGCCCTACCTCACTTCAAGCCCCTAATTTATAAAAATATGAAATTTAATATTATAGCTAATAATATTCAATGAAAATAGTAGCTTCCAAAAACTGTACCTTAAAAGAAAAAATGGAAAGAAAAAAAAAAAAAAAAGATAATGGAGGAGCAATTACATCAGACTTTAGTTAATAGAAACGTGTCGAATGGTAAATCTTCCCAAATCTAACCGACATAAACTCCTCACAGATTCGAAGGGCCACTCAACGGTCCTAATTATTAAAGTACCAAATTTAAAATAATTAATACCTTCTCCATGATTTTATTTTAAATAAAATTTCAAAGGTTAATTGAAAAAAAGAAACACAAATCTTTTTTAAAGTTAGCAATTAAAAAAAAACAATAAAGAAAGAAATAAAGAAAAACATGACTTTACCATAATATTGCAATCGAATCACAACTATATTTTTCAAAGATCACAATTTTAACAATTACCTCAACACACTGTTACAATTTGATTTCAACGTATTATTGTGCTTCGAATACACAATTTAAGATTAAATTACAATTTTTGAAGTAACAATAACTTTCTTTCCTAAACTCCAAAAAATTAAGGATAAATAATAATATTTTGGAAAACTAGGCCGTTATAATAATACCACTTAAAAAAAAAAAAAGGCATGCATCTCACCTATATTTTTATTTATTAAGTAAATAAATTCATCATTAAAGTTTATTATTATAAAATTTGAATTTAATCAAATAATTTAAAAAAAAATAGAAGGAACTTTTTTCCTTTTCTATGAAACGTGGGAATACAATATTTCCCTCTCATATGATTCCTCATAAATTCATCAGTCATTCTCTTACCACAATCCTAAACTCCATCAAATAAGTTTCACGACTCTCATCTCCTCCCTTAGATTTTTTCTCCACAAATTTCGCCGTCCCATAAGTGCCTACTCCACTTTCTTTAATGAAAATTCCACCATCAAATTGAGTACTATTCAAGAATATATATAGATAGATAGATATAGACTAGAAATATATTTTCTGCACGGTCTTCAAAGACTCACTTTTCCTTTGCTTTGAAATGAAAAATCATTTTTAAGTTGATTGTTTTGATGGGCTTCATCAATTTTTTATTTTAGTATGCTCAGAAAGCCACTTCATCATACGAGGTTTTTGTGTAAGTTTTTTTTTTGAGAAAAATATGTTTAGGTTTGGTAGTGTTTTCTTGGCTTCTGTATATAGTTTTATGCTCAAGATTTGTGAGCTACTTTGCAAATATTTCTCAAGGTATGGTTTTAGTTCTTGATCCTTTTTTTTTTTTTTTTTGTGTTTTAATGTTTGATTATTTTTTGGAGGTTAAATTATCTGCATGTTTGTGATTTTGCAGATCAAAGTCATATGTTTCTGAAGAGAAGGGTTCAAGTTTTAGTGCTAATCGTTCTCATAAAGGTGATGAAGTTGTTTATTCCAAGAATTTAGATTTGGAGAAAAGCAAAAAAGATTCAAATTCAAAAACAGAGGACACTGCTTTAATGCAAAGTGGTTTGATTTCCAACAGCAGCAAGTATCAAGCTATGTGTGGTGAAAATGTCAGAGGATTCTTAGAAGAACCAAAGATAGAGAAGTTTGTGGTACATGAAATGTTTGTGGGGCCAGATGATCATGTTCTTACAAGAAGTGATCAGAATCTTGGTTGTGAGATTTCTCAAACAGAAGAGGAGAAAAAATCACTTGAACTTGATGAAGAACCAGACCCACCTCCATTTTATTTCAATCTGTTAAGTAATTATAAAATAGAGAATATTGTTGAAGAAATGGATGAAAATGGTCATGTTAATAGTCTTTGTAGTGAAGAAGTTCATGAGGAGAGAGAAGGGCTAAATTTGGTTGAGGATGATCAAGATTTTTCATATGAAGTTGAATTGCTTGTTGCAGATCAAGAATGTGATGACATATTGAACGGAAAACGAAACGAGGGGAATGATTCCGATAATTGGATGAGTAATTTTCTTGATCATAACCAACCAGAAGACTTAGAAGATGATGAGTACATAGAATTGGAAAATCTTGGATTGGATTTGATTGATTCAGACAAGGAAAGCACTTCCTTAGTAGATGCTAACAAGGCAGAGGAATTAGAAAAACAGAACGTCGTGAACACGTTTTGGGATTCAGACAAAGATGAAGACGAAGCAGATGTGTTGTCGGAGCACCAGAACTTAGTGGAGCAGATGAAAACGGAGCTAAAAAATTGTAGGATCAAAGGGCTTCCAACTATATCAGAAGAATGTGAATCTCCTAAGATGTTTGAGGATTTGAAACCTCTGAAAATCGATCAGAAGATCGAGTACAAAGACATAATCGATGAGGTTCAGACACTGTACAAGAGTTATTCAGAAAAAATGCGAAAATTGGACATCTTGAATTACCAGACACTACATGCTATCAGTAAGCTTAAATTCAACCTCCCCTGTTTCCCTGTTTCTTGCTTCATGTTTTACCTACACCATTTACATTAAATCTCATGTTTAATTACTAATTGAATCATATTGCTTTCATTTATTTAATTTTGTATAGTTAATGTTTGTTTGTTTGTGGGTCTAAAATTTTGTGGTCAAGATCCCTTTTTTTTAAATGGAAAGCTACTTCCAATTATTCCAGTGCCTCTAAATCTATACCTAAACTATACTCTCTTTAATCAAATCATCCTTTATTTCTTTTCATAAAGCCCATTCTTGATGATTGTCTAGTCAGATCACACAGTGTAATCGTTTAAAATAAGTTGTTCGTGTTCGATTGATTTTAAAATCGATCTTTTATTAAAATAATATAGGTTTCCTCCAGTTGAAGGAGTCCGAAGTGTTTAGTGCTGGCAAGAAAAAGGCCGATTTGGTACCGTTGGTTTTACAGACAATTTGGCCGCGCAAGGTCCAGAGGGTCTACGCTGATCCGATGCATAAGTCGATCAACGAGGTACACCGTGACTTGGAATTGGTTTACGTTGGACAGCTTTGTCTATCATGGGAGATTCTATGTTGGTTGTATGTAAAAACACGAGAGTTGCTCGAGTATGATTGTGAAGGGAAGCACTCGTACAATCGAGCTGCTGATGAGTTTCAACAATTTCAAGTTCTCATGCAAAGATTCATGGAAGACGAACCGTTTCAAGGACATAGGAATGAGAACTACGTAAAGAACCGGTGTATGATTCGTGGTCTTCTTCAGGTCCCGACAATCAAAGGTAATCCGAAATTCAATTATGAAATGTGAATGATCGATATGTGTCAACTAGGAGTGTAAATGAGATAATATAGCTCACTCGAGATCCAACCCTAGTACGTATAAAATCCTAAGCAAGTTTTACATAATTTGTAGATGATTGTTTGAAGAGCAAGAAGGAAAGTAGGGAGGAAACGGATGCAATTTCACTTGAAACATTAGTAGGAATCATCCAGGAATCAATGCTGATCTTCCAAGAATTTCTCTTCGCTGACAAGAGATCGACAAACGTTGTCCAAAAGGGCATTCGAGGAACTAAGGTTGATCTTCAAGACCATAGAGACTCAGAGCTTCTATTAGATATAATCTCGAGTCTTCAGAAGGTTCGTTTTCTTGATCTGTTTCAATATTCATCACTTCCATAACGTATATTATAAGTTACAATCAAACACAACATTGATCCTGTTACTATGCAGAAGGAGAGAAGAATGAGAGAGCACTTAAGAAGTCAAAACTGCATAGTGAAGAAGCTGAAGAAACATCAAGAATGGCGATTGGACCGTGAGGTCTTGACGTCTCAGGTCGAGTTAAGGTTGGTGTCGAGAGTCCTAAACATGTCGAGATTAACAACTGAGCAGTTGGTGTGGTGCAAGAACAAAGTTGGCAACATTAGTTTTGTGGGGAGGAAGGTTCATAGAGAGCAATCTTTTTTGCTTTTCCCTTGTTGAGATTTCCACCTTTTTTGGTAAATCATGGCTAGAACAGAACAAAGCAGATTTTAGATGAACAGTATTTGTAAATATATGTTAGAACCTAAAAACATGAAATGCAAAACGCAACATAATAATTAACTCAATTAATCAACCCAGTTTCGTGAGTAACAAGATTATAGTACAACAGAACCTTTCCTTGATTCAGACCAACACCTCTGGGTACTCAACCAACCAAGTGGAAACAAGTTCTTTGATTCCAACGTTGCCCAGCTTTCTCCATTCTCCAGTTTCTGATTTCATCTCCCAAGCTTCCATCAATCTCTTCCCACACAATCAATTTCTAAGGTCAAACGTGTCCATTGCAATTGTGATTGAGGTCCCACTGACTTGTTCTTCAGTTTAGATGGAAAGATCAATATCTTAATTTAACGAAAATATTGTGGAAATATCGGTACGAACTCTTACTGATATTTTTTGTGATAATTATTGATATATTTTTTTTATATTCCATCGAAATTTTGCTGATATTCCATTGATATTTATTTCTTGATACAAGGTACTTTTTAATTATGACATTTTTAAAAATGAATTGTTATTGATGCATGATGATCATTGCATAACTAGCCTGTATTAAATTATGATAATTATGCTTGTTGCACAACAAAACCTTATTTGATATATATATTTCAAGATATCACCTTCATTACGCCAATGGTTGCAATTTGCATGTGTGGTCAAATTACGCTCGAGTCCTTTCTTTCACGACAGTAAATATATTTTTTTAATTTTGGATCATTATTGATGATTATTGTTGCATAACTTTTTCCCGTATTGAAAACTATGGTAATTATTAGGGCTCGTTTGGTATGTGGGTTGGGATTGTTTAGGTTGATTGGACTTTTCGGGCTTTTACTGTTCATTGAAGACAAAATAACACTTTTTGGAAGTTTGGTATATAGGTTTTGGGATAATTTTGATTTAAATTTTATGTTTGGTTTGAATGATTATGAGTTTGAAAATGTGGGTTTAATTTAAATTTTGAAGACAAAAGCATGAAATGACGATTGTGCCCTTACTTTTAATAATTCAAAATCCATGAATTAAATTAATTATATATATATATATTAAAAGATTAAAAAATAATTTAATATCCCGAAATTTAATAATTTAATAATTTAAAAGATTAAAAAATAATTTAATATATATATAAATTAATATCACGAAATTTAATAATTTAATAATTTAAAAGATTAAAAAATAATTTAATATATATAATTTAATATCCAAAATTTAATAATTTAATAGTTTAAAAGATTAAAAAATAATTATATATATATATATATAATTTAATATCCCAAAATTTAATAATTTAATAGTTTAAAAGATTAAAAAATAATTATATATATAATTTAATATCCCGAAATTTAACAATTTAATAATTTAAAAGATTAAAATATAATTTAATATCCCAAAATTTAATAATTTAATAGTTTAAAAGATTAAAAAATAATTATATATATAATTTAATATCCCGAAATTTAACAATTTAATAATTTAAAAGATTAAAAAATAATTTAATATATATAATTTAATATCCAAAAATTTAATAATTTAATACTTTAAAAGATTAAAAAATAATTATATATATATAATTTAATATCCCGAAATTTAACAATTTAATAATTTAAAAGATTAAAAAATAATTTAATCTATTAAACTAAAAAATTTTAATTAATTATTTAAGTTTAGTGGAAAAAATAGGGTTTATAAATTATATCACTTTGTATTTTTTATTAAAAAGTTGTATTGTTTTTTTCATTTGAGGGTGGGGCAATTATGTAATTTAAATCATTTTTTACTATTGGGATTAGTTTAAACCCACCAAACTTGGTGGGTTTATAAACTCATGATAAAACAATTTAAACCCACTTAAATAGTAAAACCCTATTTAAACCCGGGCCTCAAACCTATGTACCAAACATGGGTTTAGGTTGGTTAATAATCCCAAATCAACCTAAACCCATGTACCAAACATGCCCTTAATAAATATTTGTATTCTTATCTAACGAGTAAACGTTTTTTCTTATGTTTTGCCAATATCTCTCACGTGGAAAATGTGGGGTTATATAAAAATTGGAATAGTATTTGATGAAATTATTTTATGAATTTAATTATGTAAAACAAGCAATTAATTAACACATAATTATGATAATGAAGTGGAAACAATAGAATCATTAAGTAAACAATTAACATGATTATTATTTGTTTTATTTAAGACTGTTTATCTCAATTTATTTTCTGCAAATTTTAAGGATATAAATAAAAATAGAAACAACCACGCGTAAGAGGGAAGTGCCACCTGAAATGTATTTTATTTCGTTTGAAGTATCGAACGAGAATTCTGACTAATTAATATTCTTAAAAAAATCTTAATTTTCTTTTTTTCCTTTTTAAACCAAAAAAGAATCTAAATTAACTAATAATTTTCTCTATTTAGGTATGATTCAGATGTAACAAGTCAACTAAAGTGCGACATGAGCCACGAGCCGCGTGACCCTACCCACATTGACTCTCAACACCGCCCAAATTCTGTCACTTTCTATATATATATATAATATTTACATTTTATGCGTATAATATTAATAAAAATGATGATTGGAAACATGTCACTCGTGAAATAATAAATTATTAATAAATGGTCTACAAAATATACTATTGCAACTTCACCTCATTAATTAAATGCAACTTTGATCGAATTATCAAGCTTGTACAATTAAATATAGAATCTTTATTTTCGTTTTGAATTTAAAAACTCGAGAATATTCCGTGGAAAAAACTAGAGGTGATTAGTGTCTTGATATTTATTTCTTGATATTAATTGATATTTTACTGATATTTTTTTGTAAAGATAGATCTATTTCTTAATATTCATTGATATTTTACTGATATTTTTCTCCATTGATATTTATTTCTTGATATCTCCGATATTTATTGATTTTTTATATATATATTCATGATATTTCACTGATTACCTTATTAATTTGTACCATGAATCTACCGATATTTACTGATATTTTTGTGATATTCTGTTTATATTTTTCTGATATTTCACCGATCTCCCTATAATTTGTACCATGATAATATTGAAATCGATATCTATATTTATCGATTTTTTTACTTGATATTTTAACAAAATTTTTCTTTCTTTACCGGTTATGTGAAAAAATAAAAATATCGGAGATATTTTTAGAAAACAATATCAAAAAAAGAAGAAGGGCTGGAGAGGGATTTTTAGAAAAAAAAATCCCAAAAATGTAAAAGAAAGCGAGTCTAATTACACTCGATAATAAATCTCGTGTAAGAAAAAATTCTCGTATAGAGAAATTCTTGTGTATGATTAAATTCTCGTATAGGGTTTAATCTTCATATAGAGTAGGATTAATTCTCGTGTAAGGAATAATTAAATTCTCATGTATGGGATAAACTAGCAGTACACCTGCGCGATGCGCGATTTGTTATATAAAATCTAATAATTTTTAATATTTATGACATAATATAATGATATATAATTTAAATGTAAAATATATATTGCTTTTAATATCTATATTAATAAAAATGTTAATATTGCAACTTTAAAATTATGTTATATTAAATAATTGTATTTGATAAAATTAGAAATTTTGAATGCAAACAATTTTGAAACTCAACATTTTAAATTTGATATAATTATATATGCAATGTAAATAATAGATTCTCAATTTTAAAATTGATATGAATTTAATATAACATGCATTAAAAATGAAATTATGAATAAAATTAATTTATAAATATAACACAATACAATATAAAATAATAAAATTTGAATAATAAAATAATAAATTGAACATCAATATTTAACAATTAATAAAATAATAAATATAACATCAATATTCAACAATTAAATTCGACAATAAAATTGAACACAATATATAATAATAATAATAATAATAATAATAATAATAATAATAATAATAATAATAATAATAATAATAATAATAATAATAATAATAGTTTTGTGTTTGTTAGTTTTAGTTTTTGAATAATTAAGAAGTGATTTATTATACTTACTAATATGTTTTGTTCATATTTTTGTTCTTTATATTTTTAGAATTTGTAAATAATTTTTTGCATTATTTTTAGATGGATTTGTTCAAAAATATTAAATTTATTCCAAAATTTAGTTTATATTTAAAATATTTAGCTTCCAAATAATTTTTACATTTTAAAATAATAATTTTTAGATTTTTGAAACCATGTTTCAGATTATTTTAGAACAAATTCTAGTTTTTTAAAACAACTTTTAGATTAATTATATCTCTTTATTTGAAATAATTTCGAATAAATTACCAAATATTTTTATTATTTTTATTAAGCTATTTTTTATTCAATTTATTGATATTTATATCTTTCAAAATTAATATTACATATATATTTGAATTAATTTTTAAATTTTATTTGTTGATTTTAAATTGTTAAACCTTGTTATTATTATTAATTTTAAATTTTATTATTATTTTTACAATAGTTTTCAAAATTTTAAACATTTTATAACACCTCGTAAAATTATTTTTCGATTTTAAAACTATTTTCCACATTTATATATTAAAATTTTAAACTAATTTTTCAAAATTTTAATTTTCGGCATAATGTTTAAATTTCATTATTTTCAAATTTTAATCACATCATTAAAATATAATCATATCCTAAAAGTATATGATTACCAAAGTGAATATGTATGAAATTATGTTGGTGTATGGTGCTAAACTTCTCCACAATTTATAAATGCAGACAAATTTTGTTTAGTACTTTTCTTGCTATTTTTTATTTCCTAAAAAATGTATTGAGTAAATTTAAAATTAAGATGCAATGATGTGAATTCTATTGGAATAAGATCCACAATTGAAATTTTAAATATTATTATCATAACATTTTCTTGTAAATGACAAAAAAAAAGTATGATTATATATAAAATATTATTTTTTAGAGCCTACAAAAAAAATATATATATATATTTATACAATCATCAATTTGATGTGACATTTTTAGGAGGGAAACTGGCAAATTTATAAAATTTGCCAATTTCTCTCATTTTATATATAGTATAGATTCTCATGTAAGAATTAAATCCCCGTGTAGGAATTTATTCTCATGTA
Source organism: Scutellaria galericulata (assembly GCA_946896805.1). Taxonomy (NCBI): domain Eukaryota; kingdom Viridiplantae; phylum Streptophyta; class Magnoliopsida; order Lamiales; family Lamiaceae; genus Scutellaria; species Scutellaria galericulata. Next base: position 1,629,419 of record OX335791.1, on the reverse strand, counting down.
GGATTTTAATCCTCGTGGAAGACCCTATAAGGCACTACACCAGTAGAATTTAATTCCCGTGTGAAGTCCCTACCATGTGCGAAGAAAAGACGACTTCGCCAAGAGAGTCAAGACTCCACTCACGGTGAAGTGGGTGGCCCTACCGCCAAAGAAAAATTGGCCACTACCGAAATAATGCAGATAGTGGGCAGCCTTGACAGACCAACCACCCGACAACTGATAGTGGGTAAATCACACTCCACTAAACGATGGTGGATGGAAGTTGACAGTGGGACAAGGGAAGATGACAGAAGGCAAATGAAAGAAGGAATCCGCATTTGAAATCCACAGAAATCGCCTATAAAAAGAGGCCTCCCGTCATTTGAGAAGGGGATGAGAAATCGAACATTTCTTGAGCACTTCTCACCTTAAGTGCTAAATCAAGTATTCTCCTCAAATGGTGGAGAAATAGTATTGTAATATAAATCTATTTTATTTCTTCAATAAAAGAAAGACTTTTGCTTTCCTTTGTGCTATTCGAATTTTTTTTGAATACTCTGTATAGTTAATATGGTTAATATCGACAGTGCGTCTCCCCATAATCTCCTTGAAAACTCTACCAGGTGGATAGGAGTAAGCATTGTGATCTGGGTTCTCGTTGTGAAGATGGAGTGGAACCACCCACTGCGGGTGTGTGGTTGGATTGCTGATCCGTAAAAACCAACCGGAATCGAGAGGATCAGAGACAAAGACAAAGTATGTATTAAACAGAGTATGAAAATTAAATATGGAAGCATGTTGGGTCTGATATTGATTAGTATACGCTTTATCCGAATCTAATTAGATGAATTAAAATAACAAAAAAAGAAAAAAATATGATTTTCTGAAAGTTAGTAAAAGTCAACATTTGTCCATTTATTATATTTGATGGTATTTTTGTTAATTTATTATATTTGATGGTATTTTGTTCCAAATTATAATTTTATTGGTATTTTTTGGGTGATATCCCCTCTTTTAATCCTCCGTCCATGTTTTAAGAGCTAAACAATATTGGCTATTTTGATGGGTTCAATTAGTAACATGTAGTTAACAACGGTAAAATTGGTTAAAGATTGGCCAAGTCAGAATTTGACCAATTTGTAATAACTGGTAAAAGTCCATTTGAATGGACAAATTTGTATTTTTTTTTTAAAGAATTTGTAAGAAAATTTAAATTTGGCATCTAACTAAATCAAATATTTTATACGGTTATTCAAATTTTAATAGTTACATATTAAGTATATTCTATTTAAAATTCTGTAAAAAGTCAGTAATAAGTTATTATATTATGACTTAAAATAATTAATTTTTCATTTTTAAGGGAAAAAAACCTTGATAACATTCTAACCAAAAGTTGATAGCAAATATTATAGAAAATGGACCAAATTTATAGCATAACATGTCTCTTTGGAATGCTAAGAATTATTTCTTGAATCCATTTATATCTCAAAATAAAAAATTATCATTATAAATAAGAGAAATTGTACCCTTTTTAATTGTTTTAATTGCTTTGGAGATCAGGGCCCAAGGAAATAGGGCTTACAATGAATGGGCCACAGGATAAAGAAAGTCCAGCTCCAGATATGCCGAATCCTAGCCGTAGAAATTAAAATAGAGAATCTCAACCGTTAAATCTAGGGCTGCAATCTTGATTTATAAACTCCTCTCTTCACTTTTCCATCGCTTCGTCTCAGCCACCCTCAGACGCCGATAAGCTGAAAACCCGATCAACGCAGAAAAAATGGTGCAGCGGCTAACATACAGGAAGCGGCATAGCTATGCTACGAAATCCAACCAACATCGGATTGTCAAAACTCCCGGTAATCAACCATGAGCTAATATTTTTCTGCGATTTTTGGTTTGATTTTTGTTTCTGTTCGGTTCAATGTGTTGGATTTGGTGTTTATGTGACTGATGAAGTCCGTGTTGTGTGTGAAAAACAGGAGGGAAGCTAGTTTATCAGACAACTAAGAAGAGGGCTAGCGGTCCCAAATGCCCTGTTACTGGGAAGAGAATCCAAGGGGTGCGTTTGCTTAATCTTATATATTTTTAATTTATTCCTCTTTCTAATGTAGTTTGTTGATTTTTATGATCTGTTATTTTCCGATTATGTTGCAAAAGCTTTTCTGTCACGATTTTGGTTTTTCCATAAGTTTTGATGAATTACCTGATAATTACGGGTATTGCATTTTGTATAAATCTGATGTTGGTTGTATCTCTGTCTTGGAATATCGTGATGTTGTTTTAGCTCATCTTTTAGATTGATCAGTCAAGACTTGTATCTTTTGTGACATATTCAAGCTTACTTTGAATTCTTGGTGTTGTTTCTATCTAATTTTGGGAGCTCTACATTCTTCTATATGTGTCTGACTTACTTGTGCTAAGAACTATACCTTTTGCTGTCACTCTTAAACTAGTGTTTTTTGGTAGTTTGTTTATCTTCTAATTCTTGTTAGTAAATGGTATAGTAAATCTGGGAAAAACTAGTTGAATTAGAAATAAATTTTCTATGGTAACTTTATGCTGCTGTATCCTGTGATAGGGTTTACTATTTCTTTATTTATTCACCCTCGTGGACAGTGGCGGACACACATATGGGCAAGGGGTGGCAAGTGCCACCCCTTTGTTTTTGTTGTGAATTACCTAAAATGTCAATTACATGTTTTAAAATTAAAAGAAACACCTTAATCTTATACACAAATCTTCTCTTTCTTATTTTCAAATTAACTTTTTTCAACTCTCATTCACCCTTTACACCAAATTGAGTCTTCCCTTTACATACTTATTATTGTTATGGCGAAAGCCAAGCGGAACTAAAATGTATCAATGATTATCGGTGGATGGTAGTTCTCACCATAAGGTAAAAAAAAAAGATGTATAATAGATCTTAAGTTAAAATTTTCAATTGTTTGGCATTGGAATTTCAATTAGTTGTTAGATAACATAGATGGATTTCTCATTTGTGATGAGTATTGTGAAAACATGACTTCACAACCGAATGAGTGATGAATGGATGAATGTCAAATATCTTCAAAATGATATATTTGAGCTTGTCACTAATGAAGCTATCATTCACAAGTTTCAAAATATGGTGAACCGTCGAATCAATTATAAATGAAGTATTTTCATTCCTTTTTTTTAGTTCAAACAAAATGTATAAGATGAATTTTTGAAATCATTTATAAGTTACATTTTGTATGAAAATTTAAATTTGTGTATATTATTTTTAATTGTGTCATCCCTTTGGAAAATTTCTGCGTCTGCCACTGCTCGTGGATGCATGTATGATTGCTTGTTGGTATATCTTACATATCCATTCGACATTCGACATAGCATTCACAAATTTTCTGATTTGAAATGGATTTTCTTCTTGAAATTAGAGGGTCTTTGTCATGTTCTTTATTGATCTTAGAACAACTAATTGAAGTCTATAGCCTTTGTATGGACTTCTCTGTATTTCATTAATGTTCTATATTCTATTATTTTCAGATTCCTCACTTGAGACCTGCTGAGTATAAGAGGTCTAGACTCTCCAGAAATAGGAGGACTGTGAACCGTGCGTATGGTGGAGTGTTGTCTGGTGGTGCTGTGAGGGAAAGGTTTGCAATTTATATCCATTGAATTAATAAGAATCACTTATTCATATCTCTTGGATTACTTTTCTGAAGTGTCTTGTATTGTTTTTGGTTTTGAAGGATCATTAGAGCTTTCTTGGTTGAGGAACAAAAAATCGTGAAGAAGGTTCTGAAGATACAGAAAGCAAAGGAAAAGCTTGCGACCAAGAGTTAAAAAGTTAAAAGTGTGAGTTGGGTGCTCAAATAGTTTTGATACAATTTGCCGAGGAATCATGGAGTTATACTAAAGGGTTAAACCTTGAGATCTGTATTTTTCTTCGGTTGTTCCTATCACTCTTTTCTTTTTTTTCTTCAGTTTGTCGAAAAATCTACTGCATTAGGTTTGATAATCAAACTTTGGATTGTCTTTTATGTTATTTAAAATTTTGTCTAATTAATTCCTGATTAATGTTTGTCATATCTGTTTCTTTGCATGGCTGTTCCTACACGACACAACAGGTCTAGCTTTTCTGCTTAGGCTTGGTAGTTTACTCACTTTGGATGGTGGTATTCTTGGTTCTCAGCTCTTTCAAAAGCTCTATTTTTGCGTTGTTAACATGCTTGATTTGTTTTAGTCTTGACTTTCAAAAGACTGGTATGCTTAATGAAGAAAGTCATTATAAATAGCTTGGTATGAGCACTTGATGAAGAAATGGGTTATTAAAGCCATGAAGGAATTTTTATTACTATTGAAAAAATGCACCGAGAATTGTTATTTTATATGATATTATATTTTAATCTGAAAATAAGTGTCTATTGGATGCAATATAATGAACTTATTATATGATATTTGTAGTAGCAATTTTTATAATAAAAATGATGAAATTCAAAGAAATTTGTGAAATAAGAGTGTTCCTTACTTTTTAAGCTCTTAAGATCTCTTATTCCAACATGAATAAGATACCATTTATGAAATTTTATCCATAGAGCTTCAAAACTTTTACATATATTTAAAACACTTTAAAGAGATTATTAGTCAAAGTGAACAAACAACACTTAGTTTAGTTGCCTCACCTTGTAAAATTGCACAATTCAGTTCAATCATCAATGTACTCAAGAAGGAGAAGTGATTTTAAAATGTTGATTACAGATCAGCAAACCACTTGTTTGTACTAGATATTACTTGTTTGCCATGCACTCCATCTTTTTTCTCATTTTCACTTTTTGTTTGTTATATATATTACTCACTTTCTCCTCCAAAAAAGGGCTCTGTTTTTCCAAAACAATTTCATTCCATCTCACAAAGGCAGATTTGTAGACTATTTTAGTTTGTCTCACAAAGATGGACAACTTACTAAATTAATTATGTATATTAATTTCATTTCCATTTATGCCCCTACATAATTTATCTTGATATTACTTTACGTCAACTATCTAGATAAATAATCAATGAGATATAAGAGTGTATATATATATATACACACACAAGAAAATTAGAGGTAATTATATTCTTTTAATAACTATATCGACTATCATTTCTTAAGATTTTGTTTGCCTCTTTGCGAGGTGAGTTCTTGCATTGACTCAGTTTATCTTGGAGAGACATATTGCTTTCTTCGTTTTGTTCTTTGTTAAAGATGGATGGGTACATTATGTTTATGGTCAAATATATATTGTTTTATGGACAGACAACTACTCTTCTAATTCTTTTTCACAGAAACCAGGTTGTTGTTGGCTTATTCTTTTCTAGAACATATATATTTATCCATAAAGTTCAATTTAGCAGTAATGCAGGACAAAATAGTAGGAAAATATTTGCTAAATTATATCCCTTTTATTTGGTCAAAACATGGCAAACGTCCAAAAGAACAGCACTACTAACTCTCATTGCTAAATGCCAACAATATTTCCCCAAAACAACAAGAACAAAAAATCCACATGACATTGACCACTTTTTACAATACTATCTTTTCTTACCAAAACACGAACTTGATAGCATCAAAAAAAAAAAAAAAGAGCTTACAAAAAACTTAGAATATAGAATAAACTAAAATAAAGACATGTCTACTCAATTAGTGTAGCCATTGTTAGTAGAATAAGTAGTTGATAATTCACTAGGACAAGGAGAAGAATCCCACAAGGGAAAACTATTATAAGGATATCCCACATGATTCCTTATCATCCCCCATTCATGATCATGATCTAATACTCCACCATTAATCTGATCCTTCACCATCATTGTTGTCTCCTCACCATGGCAAACATTTTCTTGCATATTCTCAGTCGAAATCAATCCATTATATTGCTCGTGCAACGTGCTGAAATCCACGTTCTCCGAGCCCTTCACAAGTTCTCCAAATATAGAACCTGACATTTCTATCAACAATGAAGAAGCATCGTTGATGTCACATTTTGGAGCTGGTTCATACGTTTGTAGATCAGTAGATGGAGCCTTGTAAGTGTTGTTTTCCATGTGAGTGCTAATGAGAGGGAAATGAAGATCTGGAGAGAAACTTGCTATGGATGATTGAATGTCTATATCATTGTAGAAACCAAATTGGAGAGGAGTATTGGTTTTGTTTGCCATTGAAGTGAAATGGAAATTGGTGATAGTTGAACTAGGGTTTATTGTATCAGATATAGTAGTTTGATCAAATGATGGAGAAACCCATGAATGTGAGAGTATTCTTTGTGTGCTTGAATTAGCTTTCTTGAATATTCTACATATTGCCCATGCTTCCTGCCAAAATCAAAGAAATAAAGTAAAACTCAAACTCTTTATTGCTGATCTCAATGTTGAAAAAAAGGGTTAATTGCCGGAAAAACCACTTGAATTGTTATTTTCTCCAAAATTCTCACCATTGATCAAAATAAAATAACCTTACATATAGTATGTTTTCTGACTAAAATAGTGAGAAAAAAAATACTCACTTTTCCAAAATTGATTTTAGTCAAAAAACATACTACATATATACGATTTAGTTATTTTGACCAACAGTATAACGTTTGGTTTAAATGGCAATTCGAGTAAAAACTATGATTTTTCCGGTAATTAACAACAAAAAAATTCAAGATTTGAACTTACATTTGCAGGGATATTCTTGTCTATATATTTCTTGGTTGAGACTGAGTCTGAGACCGAAGGTAGTCGAAATTCATGCATCATCCAATCGGTTTTAATCCCTTTTGCAGCTCTTCCTTTGTAGAAGACCAATGATTTCTTCAACCCAATGCATTTTGAAGGCGATTCGGAAGAGTAAATGGGTCGATCCGTGCCCGTTGCTTTCCAGAATCCGGATCCAGTTACTCGATTAGGCCGTGTACTGTTTCTGTATTTTCTGTCTCTTGGACAGTAGAAATACCATTCTTTTTCCCCAGTTGTTGCCAGCTCTTGTTGACCAAAATCAAACACAACAAGTTAGCTTTGATACATAGAAGAATATTCAAACATGAAAGAAATTAAATTAGGGTTAGAGAGTTGGGGTTCTTACTTGGCAGATCCCAGGGATCGTATTTATAGATATCGAGTTGTCTGATGAGTTCGATAGACAACGGTTTCTGCAGAATCTTTCTTCTTAGATAGAACCCTACTAGCTCCTCATCTGTTGGGTGGAATCTGAACCCTGGCAACATCACTTCATCTGCTTTGTCACTCTCATGATGATCCATGTTTCTTCTCTTCTCTTTCTTCAAATTAAACACCAAACACAAAACCCTAAAAGCATGCAATACTTCCAAGCAGATGAACTCAAGGAAGAAAGACTAAATGACTATACTTAATAAGAAAGCACGGTCAGTGTCCCGAGGAGGAGGCTGCCTCCGAAGGATCAGCCGCCTTTTCTGGTGACTTTAAAGCTGCTTGTTTTTCTGCTAAAATGGCGGTATCTCTAGAGAGAGAGAGAGAGAGAGAGAGAGGAGAGAGAGAGGGAGGTTAATTAGGGCAAACAATGAAGAAGAACAGCTACCAAGAAAACCCTAAGCTAAGAAGATAAATATATATGACTTTGAATGCTTCTTCCTTAATTATGACTCATGAAGCAGACTTGGTTAATTTAGTTTAAGTTCAAATTAAGGAATCTCAAGACAAGGTGGTCAGCCCTCATGGGGATTAATTAGGATGTAATAATAAGATTAGTTGATATAATTAATATGTGTCTTCCATGTGAGGACAAAGAAAGCTTCTATATTTGAAGTGGTGTTTGAAATCTTACTTGGAAATGAGGACCAGAAACAACTACCAATGCAAAAGCTCAAAATTATATTCAGCTGTCAAATTCCCATGACACTATTTTATTATTTTTAGAATTTTGTTTATTTATTTATTTTTAATTAAGTGGAGTCAGTGTCTCAGGATCCAAAAATGCCCTTCTATTCCATTCCCAAGCTTCTATTCCACTGACTTGTCAGTTTTGAATAATAGGGATAGTCCTAAAAATAAAAGATTATAGAATCTCTAATGCTAATTTATAAAGTGACATTTCAAGAACTACTGGTTGACCATTTGGGGTCATTATTTTCTAATTCTTAATTTGTTTATGGTGTATATAATAATTAATTAATTGTTAAGGTTAGGCCCACAATTACCTCCTTTTCAGAGATCAAATTTGGCTTCAAAAAATTTTGACTTCTTGCAAGAAAATAGATGGTAGTACCCCAAATATATTACAATTTTGCCCCCACTATTCTAGCTCTTACAAGACCCCAGATGGTTTTTTTCTGGATGGGGTATAGATTTATAGTTAATGGAATATGTGAGTACTTAAATAAACTCGTGTAGTGGATAGGATGATAAATCAATATTCTTAACAATGTAATACTTAATTATATTTATTATCATTATTATTATTTGTTCTTTTTTGTAACCTTAGTTTTTGTTTCTTTTTTAGTCATTTTGTCCGATTATACATTTCTTCATATATATGTTAATATATATATGAGTGAGCATGGATTTTGTGAGTTTGATGGTATGGGTGGATGAGATTTAATTAATAGTACTTTGATTCTATTGGTATGAGATCAGATGATATTATATAGCTAGCTAGATTTTGATGGCACAAGGTATTGTACATATCATTAATTAGTAGTTCAATCTTGTTGTGTTTTTACTTATCTACCCTTTACTAAAACTCCCAAAATAATAATCTCAAGCAAGGTTTGCAATAAAATCATATATTCTCACAATGATTTTAGTAATCATGAAAAATAAAATTAAAACATATATATACTAACGAATACAATAATATTAACCCGACTAGCTAATGGGGAGCATGTGCATGGGAACCTTTCAACATGGGGTTTAAAGTAACAAGTATTTGCTGAGGATATATAGAAGGGATTATTTCAACACATTTCCGAAATATATCTTAAAAGTTCCCAATAAAAACTATATAAATTAAAATAAAATACATGAAGTATATATAATATAGAAATAAAAAAAAAATAAAATAAAATGAGTTGAGGGACGTTAATTTTAAGTTATTAATGAACTATCCATACATAGTCATGAAGAATATATTTTCCACATATATTGTCCATGACTTTCAGACACCCATCAACAAAGGCTTTAATTTCACACATCCTCATGTATTTCTTTTCGTGGATATAATAATTACATAAATAATTTAAAATGAGTTGAATTTTGATGAGTTAGAATTATGAGCTAGGGAAGCAGAAGTCAATGTAGATCTTGGATTTTGTAGCGTTATGGAAATCCAGGGCATGGATTTCCTCAAAATTTCTTGCTTCTTGAAAAGCCATAACTCAAAAGTTTGAATGAAATTGCAAAAAGACCCTCCTCATAGCTCAAGTACAAGTACATGAATTAATACATGGTTTAGTTTCTCGTACCAAATAAAGTTTTTTCCAAGCAATTAATAAAAGTATTAGTGTGAAATTACACTGAGTCAAATGCCAATTAAACTCGGGGACTTCAAACAATGCCAAACTCCAAAAACCTAACCCTCGTTTGTAACCCTTTCTTGTCTCTTCCTTTGACCTAGGTTTTGCTTCCCAAACGTGCAATCTCTAAATGTGTGTCCTTCTATACTAATAATCTTTAATTTTCAACCCTTAACCTTCACACTACTAAGTAATTCATACTTTTGCTTAAGGAGAGATGAAGAACCTCCTATGTACCCGATCGTATGTCCTTCAGTCGGATGAAATGTAAATCGAGAGATATGGTTGAGTGACGGACATCTTTAGGAGAAAGCCATTAAGATACAAACTCAGGACAAACCTTCACAATATTTCAGTGACAATTTGAGACAGCCAATATGATACAACACGATCAGGACAAATCCTTTAGTTGGACGAGATATAAATCAAGAGATATGCTCGAGTGATAGACTCCTTTGGGAGAAAGCCATCAGAATACAAACTCAAGACAAACCTTTACAATATTTCAGTGAAAATTTGAACCTGCGTTGCCGAAGAATTTCTCTCCACATCACCACAGAGCTTATGTTGTGGCTCTGGAGGTGTAAGTAATTCATATTTGAAATTAACTTAATTTCAAATATTTACTAGATGAATGTATCGACATTTACTTGTCCTTGTTATTAGTTAGAGAGAATAAGAAAATGATATTATAAGATAAGAGGGATAACACAAGCAAAATGATCGACATTTTCGATAAATCAATTATATGGTTATATATAGAGTTATAAATTACTCAATTCTTCCACGTTTCAAAACTTAAATTTAGTTTTAGATTGAAAAATCAATAATAAAAACCTTTGCAACTAACTTGTTATGAGTAGTACTTACACTAATAAACTTTGAATGATTGAATTGATGAGTAAAGAAAAGAATATAAGTAAGATTTCATTTCTTACATACAAAACAATGTTGTACATAAAAAAAATAAATTATTTGATGATATATATACATCTTTTACTATACTTGGAAAAACTCAAATCCTAATAAAGCCCAAAACTTCCATAGCTTCATTAGTAGTTGATGACGTCAAAAACTTGTGTTTTTTTCAAGATGGGCCAATTAGTCCAACCAAAACCATATATCCCAAAAGGGCCCATTAGATTCTATGGATTTAAAGCTGATAGTACAACATTATTTGAGCCCTATATTTATTGTCTCCCACCCACTCACAGTGTGTACATTATACCAAATGCATGAATGCACTCCTTATTTTTGTGGGACATTTGTGACAACTCAAAAATTGTAATTATAATTTTCTTAAATACTAAAAATTAAGTTACTCACTTTGTAGATGGAAAATTTCAAATTCATTTAAGATCAGCCCTTCTAATTATTAGTCGCTGCTGCTGATGAATTATTTCATCTTTATTTGAATAAAATATATCGCTTTTAAAAACAGAATACAATTATGTGTACAATAAATTGACAATTAATATGGTAAGTTATATTAGATAACTATCTTACGCCCCATCAATGCAAATATTAAATTCTACATCACTTGACCACTCATTGGAGGTTTTATGGATATATTTCTTGAAATAGTGACATCATGTAGTACAAGTTAATATTCAATGAATATTATTCCTTAAAAAGAAAAAAATTTCAATCAATCAAATCTTAAAAACTCTTTTTGATAATTCTAAGTCTTTTGGATTAACCTTTAAGGTAAGTTATGCACCCAAAAGATTTTGCTGTGGAATATTCGAAATAGGCAGCAACATACATAATTTATTTAGATTTATTTATTTTAATAATTGAAAATAAATTTTATATATATATATATATATATATATATATATTTATATATCCTTTCAAAGTGCCTGGACCTTTATATTAAAAAGAAAAGCGTGTTATAGATATTTTTTCAAGTGGGTCCCTGCTTTTGTATTCTAATGTCGGTGGAAAAATTTATCAACTGTTTCTTTTTTATTAATTCTTTTCTTTTTCTGTCGAATAATTCTATAATGATAAATGATAATAACTAAATATTCATATATTTTATTAAATCGAATTAATAAGATTCCTTATAGGCTAGAATCAATATTAGATAAATATATAAAAGAACTACAGATATATCCAAATAGTATATCATCCCTCCCTATCTTTCTTGGCTACTCCATTTACTTATATCAAGAAAATATGTCTCAGAAAAAAAAAAAAAATTACAATTTTTATTAAAAAAAAAAAACCTCCAAATAAACTAAATTGTTCCAAGTTTTCGTGCTGCCCATGTTCTCTAGTAAATACATTAATTATTTACTTATATTACTATATAATTGAAAACTAATTAACCTCAAAGAACAATATTATCAAGGGGACACTTGCCTACTTTAAGGTCCATATGATAGCTGTGGACCACTCCTAGCAATGCTTTCTCCAAGTGGGGCCCTTCCTATTATGATAAGGTGCACCACCTCACATTTAATTACTAGATGCAAATGATCATGCATGGTTGAATTCTCACTGATAAAAATAGTTATATAAAAAAAAAATTTGAAGATATTTTATTGAAAATAGTTTCGAAGAACTTATTTGAACTTGATTCAATATGCATTGCATTTTTTTGATAAAATATAAAGTGTACACTAAACTCGAGCTCAACTAATTATGAAAAGATAAAATAGATGGTAAATATAAATCACATGAATTTAATTTGTGTTTGATTCCATTAATAAGCTTGTTCAAAATGGATATCATCGAAAGTCACCAAACTCAAATATAATTCTAGAATCTTAATAAAAATTCAACAAAATTTCCAAATTAATGTTTTTATTTCTTTCAATTCATATATGGCCCATAAAATGTACTAAAGTTGATGTGAAAAGTCCTATATACTACCTCCGTCCCGCTCAAATTTACACACTTTCCATTTTCGTCCGTCCCATTCAGATTTCCACACTCAAAAAATGACAAATAAAATGTACAAAATTGTCCTTTACTATTCAACATTTACACTCAAAAAACAACTTTTTCTTAATTTCCGTGCCCAAAATCCGTTTTTTCTTAACCTCCGTGTCCGTCCTTACGTGCAAATTTGAACGGGATGGAGGGAGTATTTAACATTTTGTATGTAGAAAAATCACTTATATGTTAACACTATTTTTTAACTATGAGGTGGAATCATGATTTGACCAACTCACAGACTTAGACTTGATGAATTGAAAATTGATTAAATCAGGAATAAAAAAAGAGTCAACAATCACACATCAAAAAAATGTTAAAACACAATATAAAAGGGAAACATAAAATTCTAGGAAGAAACATTGTATGGAGGATCTGCACATACTGGACCCACATGTGTGTGATGGGTCCCATCTCCCAATTGACTTTTACCGGCAGATCTGAGGGGCGTGATGCGCACCCTGCGCACTATAGTATACGCGGGGATGGTGAGTTTTGTGATAATAATAGCAATGGTATGATAAATTGCCATTTCCCCACCACGCCTTTCTGAAAAATAATATTATAACAAAAGTGACAGAATTTCATTATTTAGCAGTCTGGTCTCAGCCCATAAATGCTATATTTTCACTTTGGTCCCTTCATTTTTGCTCACTATAATCCACCTTTTCCATTTTCCCAATCTAGTTGCTATCAAAGTTTTCTCGACGTTTTTGGCAATATTGTATAAGATAAATTGATGTGACCACAATATTTTCGATTCTACGAATAATTACATAATTTGTTGGACCTTAAATAGGTGGGTATAATATTTGACACACCAGCATATATTAAAATTTGTAAATTTTGTTTTGATCTAACTCTCTTTGAATTAATTCAATTACGAATGGGTTTTTTTTCACTGAAAACAACTATTTGCAAAACTTAGACATTGTTGACATAAAACAACAATCTATCCATTTATGTATATGGAGAGGGGGAAAATGGTATTAATAAAATTACATGGGCTAAATTGAAAATCTTCCTCTCAGACTACGTTTATCGGCCCTGGGCACCGCCCAGGCATGACTAAATGACAAAAAAGAGAAAAAAAGAAAAAAGAAAAATGGGGTGATATTCCATGACCAAGGGCTTGGGATGACCATGGTCATGAAGATTTTTTTAATCAATTCCCATGACATGTGTCATCGTATGATTCGTCGAGTGTATTTTATTTAGATAATTTCAGATTTTAATATTAAATAATTGTATATATTTCTTAAATATTTAAAATATAAAAATAATTAATTATAGATATAATTGTTAAATTATAAAAGAAATAATTTATTAAAGGTTGGTTGTGGTTGTGGGTGGTTATGGATAAACTATGAAAAAGATGAGATTTGGTTGTAGAATAAAATGTGTATGTGGAGGAGAGAGAAATGAATTGTTTATTAGTTGGTTGTGGGTGACCATGGTCATGGATAAACATAGTCTCAGGACAGCGTATGAAATAACGCCAAAAAAGAAAAATGTTTTAAAAAAAAAAAAAAAAAAAACCCACCAAAAAGAAAAAGAAGAATTATTTTCAGGAGAGTTGGCATATAAATATTACGATTTATACATACAAAGAGAGACGAATAAATATCCTATCAGAGTATAATTTTACGATCAAAATTAGGGTTTTGGAGTGTCTATTTAACAATTTTTTCCTAAGTGAAATTCCGAGTATTGATCTGTTTTTCTAGCACTTTCTGAGTGGAAAAGAAGTATAAAGATACGAGCTTTCTAGATCGTTGAATCAGGGTCGCAATCAGTGCATCTATTGATGCAACTGGTAAGCAGTTTTAATGCTTTCTGCATTCTTTATCATCTTCAGTTAGAATGTTCTACTTTTGCTTTGTATGCAGAGTGAAGTTTGAATCTGTTGATTGTTTCTCTTTTTTCAGTTAAGGGTTCATTCTGAATGTGGTGTTAGTTTTACTGTGTTGGTATTTCATTCAGAGTTTGGGAAAAAGCTTAGAACTTGCCCTTGAATCTTTAATGTTGGAAATATTTTGACTGATGTTTAATCATTTACCTGCTTGAGTTGCTTATTTAGTTCATGTTAGAGTCCAACTATCATTTAATTGCATTATCTTCGAGCTTTATTAAATGTTATGCCATATGGGTGTATGGAGTTTTCACTTCATCGATTTTTCTGTTTCTGAACAATTGAACTAGTATATACACTCTTCCTGCTTATGATGCTACTAAGATTACGATTATTTTTTGGATTTTAAGCGAAACATTTATTAGGTATATTCTAACTAGATCTGCTTCCATTTCCTTAATCAACATCAAAGATGGGTCTTGTTAATGTGGCCGTGGATCTAAGTTATGTGCTGAATGTATGACTTACACCATCAGTTGCTTTAACATTACAGACAGAGAAAATCTTGCAGTAGTATATTTACTTTGGTAGTTTTTGGATTGAAGCTTGTGGCTTTGTTAATGTCTTCTGTGTAATTAGAATATCTTACATTGTATAGTAGTTTTGACGTGATCTTGTATATGATAATATCGGCTTTTCCATCAAATTTGATATGGATCTCAACCATTGCTTAGTTTGCATTTTTGCTATCTGAACACATGGCTTATAGTGCAGTAAGCTTTTCTTTCTGATTTCTAGTTCTAAAATTAGTAAAGAATGACTTATGAAGTTGATGCTACTCTTTGTTTTGTCTACTAAATTTGAGTAATAAATGATTCAGGTCCTGTGATGGCGAACAAATTTAATTCTGGAGACAGTAGGACCAGGAGCTCTGTGTCAATTTTTATAATAGCCGGTCTCTGCTGTTTCTTCTACTTACTGGGAGCATGGCAGAGAAGTGGATTTGGGAAAGGGGACAGCATAGCATTAGAGATGACAAAGAGTGGAGCTAACTGCAACATCCTTTCAAACCTCAATTTTGAAACCCATCATAGCGGTGAAGCTGGGATAATTGATGATTCCGGTTCTAAAATGACAGTGTATAAGCCATGTAAACCTAAGTTCACTGATTATACGCCCTGCCAAGATCAAAGACGTGCAATGACCTTCCCTAGGGATAACATGTTCTATCGTGAGAGACATTGCCCTTCGCAAGGAGAAAAGCTGCGCTGCCTTATTCCAGCTCCTCAAGGATATGTAACCCCATTTCCATGGCCCAAGAGTCGAGATTATGTGCCCTTTGCCAATGCTCCATATAAAAGCTTGACAGTCGAGAAGGCTATCCAGAATTGGATCCAGTATGAGGGCAATGTGTTTAGGTTCCCTGGTGGAGGAACACAATTTCCTCAGGGGGCTGATAAATATATTGACCAGCTTGCTTCAGTTGTACCGATTGACAATGGAACAGTCAGGACAGCATTGGACACTGGTTGTGGGGTATGTTGACTGCTACAAGTGCTTATCCAGTTACTTCTACATTTTCTTTGTATCTATCTTCAGGATATTATTTTTGTCTTGTTGCATACATGTTTGTAATCTCTCTGGTGAAATTTCTGTTATATCTTACCTTTTAGGTTGCTAGTTGGGGCGCATATCTCTGGAAAAGAAATGTTATAGCAATGTCATTTGCACCAAGAGACTCGCATGAAGCTCAAGTTCAGTTTGCTCTTGAAAGGGGTGTGCCTGCTGTTATTGGTGTTCTTGGAACAATAAAAATGCCATATCCATCTAGTGCTTTTGACATGGCCCACTGTTCTCGTTGCCTTATACCTTGGGGAGTCAATGGTAAGAACTAAATCCGTATTCTGTATAGTTCTGCATAATTAATAATTAATAATTAATAAATAGCTACGACACTTATGCTGAATAGGGTTGACAGCATTCCAGAGTGTGGTATGATGGTCATCTCCTATTGAAAAGGTTCCTTAATAATGCTTTGTGATTTTGATTTGGTTCTTTCTCTTTGCAGATGGACTTTATATGAAGGAAGTCAACCGTGTGCTTAGGCCTGGTGGCTATTGGGTGCTTTCAGGCCCTCCTATCAATTGGAAGGTTAATTATAAGGCATGGCAACGACCAATGGAAGATCTCCAGGAAGAACAAAGAAAGATTGAGGAGGTTGCTAAACTTCTCTGCTGGGAGAAGAAGTCTGAGAGTGGTGAGATTGCAATATGGCAGAAGTCAACGGATACTGATTCTTGTCGTTCTGCTCAAGAAAATTCTGGAGCCACTATCTGCACATCTGAAGATGCTGATGATGTCTGGTAAGAATCACTAATTCTGCAATTAAATAGTAGATAATGTTATTTCCAATGTCTTGTGGCTGTTTATTCAGATAGATAATTGTATCATGTCAAACATTCGTTCATAAGTGACTGCATTTGCATAGTTGGGGTACCAACTAATGCTTCAAATGCAAATTGTTTCAATGTTTGCTCCAATTTTCAGGTACAAAAAAATGGAGCCGTGTATCACTCGGAATAACAATGGGAACAGTGATGAAGTTTCTGGAGATCTCAAGCCATTCCCTGAGAGGCTTTATGCTGTTCCACCCAGAATTTCTAGTGGCTCAATCGCTGGAGTTTCTGTTGAGGCATACCTCAAGGACAATAAGCAATGGAAAAAGCATGTCAATGCCTATAGAAAGATTAACAAGCTTATTGACACTGGAAGGTATCGCAACATTATGGATATGAACGCTGGATTTGGAAGTTTTGCCGCTGCACTTCAATCTAACAAATTGTGGGTTATGAATGTTGTACCCACTATTGCTAAGAAAAACACCTTGGGTGTTATATATGAACGAGGATTGATTGGCATCTATCATGACTGGTATGCCCCTGTCACTTCTTTGTATCTCATTATACAACAGTGAACTTCATGATTTGGCTATTCATATTAATATCAATTTTTTTTTTAAGGTGTGAAGCATTTTCCACGTATCCAAGGACATACGATCTCATCCATGCTAGTGGTGTTTTTAGCTTGTACAAGGACAAGTAAGCATCCCTTTTGCCTTGATCTTTTGGGGTATTATGGATGGAACGTACGTGTTGGAAATTTTATAATGTTAAACTAATGAATGCAGGTGTGACTTTGAAGACATTTTGCTAGAGATGGATAGAATCCTACGGCCTGAAGGTGCAGTTATATTCCGTGATGAAGTTGATATACTCGTAAAGGTGAAGAAGATAATAGGAGGCATGAGATGGGATTCTAAAATGATGGATCATGAAGACGGCCCTCTTGTACCCGAGAAAATACTGGTTGCTGTTAAGCAATACTGGGTGGGCAACTTGACTTCTGCACAGTGAGAGCGATCAGAGCAGCACGTCTAAATTGACAGATGGCATGATCTCAAGTGGCAATTCTTTGATTTATCATCCCAAAAATGCTCGTTTTATTTCACCAAGACAGGTTTGCCAAGCGATAATTTTGCCATGGAAGGAAATGTGGGAGGGAAGACACACGTCTCACCTGGTGTATGTTGTGTAGATTGCAGGTTGAACTCTACGTGTAACACAAATGCTATTTATTGATCTCATTCGAAAATTTCAAGCCCATCTTCCATTTTATATAGTCCAAGTAGAGCGATTTGCCCTTCAAATGTGCATTTGTACACTTCTAGCTCAAGTTTTCGAGGCGTTGTGTATCATAGTTTATCCATTCAGTAATGTTTTCTGCAAATTATGCCGTATGCTTCTTTTATCTTGGTGAAGAACTACTATCACTGCCGAGTTTAGAGAATCATAAAAATCAAGAGTAAAATAATAGATGCAATGATGTTGAATAAAATCGTTTATAAAGTTTAGATTCCTGGAAATCTGTTGTTATAAATCATCTCTTCACCATTCAAATAGTCAACGCTTCGACAGGTTACACTTTTAAGATCGAAAAGATTATAGAATAGCAACTAGAAATATTTTACAATCCAGCTTAATAGCTTATATCAGAAAACATAAAAGAACAACAATTAAGGTAATGATAATATGTCCAAGAGTCCCTTTATGGGAAAACTTCCACTTTAATCTTCCTCAAGTGCTTACACCGAGAAGAGCTAATTGTAGAACATGCACATTAGTATAGCTATGTACGAATCACAAAAGCCTTCAACCACTAAAGGGAGGTAAAATAGCAATTCAAGAAAGAAAACCTATAGAAATACACACACAAATGTTACATCAAATATGATTGTTCTACTCAGTCTTCCTTGTACTCTTTAGTAGGCCGTGCTTCAAGACCCCCATTACTTCTCTTCTCAAGTGAATACGGCATGTAAGTACCAAGAATCCTATCCCACATCACAAAGAACGGCTGCGAAAAGTTGAACTTGTTGCCATAGAGCTGATGGTGAATATCATGATACGCTGAGTTGTTTCTAAAGAAAAGGTGGAAAAGGTTTCCGGGTAGCCATAGGCCGCAATGATCATCGACCGTCTTGAGTGTAGCAAAGGAAAAGAAAAAGATGGAAGCTCGAGGAGACATGCCTGATGCGAGGAAAGATAAAGCTCCACCTATAGTGTCGAGAAGCAGACCTTCCAAGGGGTGGTTGTACAATGCCCCGAAAGCATACGGTACAACTAGCCGGTGATGTTGAGAATGGATATGACGGTACAAGAACTTGTTTTGATGCATGTAGCGGTGCATGAAATACTGCCACGTATCTAACACCATCATTGCAACCAAAAATTGTCGAGCAAGAACAAAGATGGAAGTCTGCTGCTCTTGAGCAGGATCACTGTCACTTCCAGTAATCTACATAATGTAGTTCATTTACAAATCAATAAACAAAAATCTTAGGTATGACATAGCAATATCAACACGGAAATATCCTAAATAGAAAACGGAACCATTTGTCCCCCATCATATTTTCATACAGAATATCTGAAGCCACAGCCAAAACAGTAAAAGGATGACAAAAAATAAAACTCCAGGTTGTCATCTTTCAATTTTAAAACAAAAAACTTTCAATATGCTCAAGATGATCCATGCATACTTAGTCCTGAAACTTCTAAGGAATCCACTACATGATTCAAAATCAATTTCCGAAAGCATAGTCTTCTAATGTTATATACACAACAAGGTGCAATTACCAAGCCCTAGCATGTAATTTGTGTAACATATGTATGTTTAGCAAGTCAATGATATTGTCCCACTGAATAAACTTAACCATGAGATAGAAAATGAAGTAAAACTCTATTGAAAGGAGTCTAAGCATCTTCAATGGCTTTCAAGAAACTAAGTAATTAAAGCATTGAAAATAAAAGCTGCTCAAATTGTATCAGGTCCAGATTAGATCAACTTATAATTGAGATAATAAATGATTAAACATACTCGCATATCTCAATCCACTAATACACATTACCTAAGAAATATTAACCAAAACAGCTGCCTACAAACTTTAATTTAAATCACAACCATGAAGCATGCTCTTATAATACTAATCCTCTACAGAAAGTCTGAATTATCATTTTTATTTCCATCAACAGTATGTATTTTCAATTCTTTTAATCAATTTACACAATGCCACATTTATGGTTATGTGAATCCTGATACCTATTCGAATAAAAGACTTCATTATAAGACAAAAAATGTGTTAAAAAGGTTAGAGCAATGTCCACATTTTAAGGAAAGCTGCAACAAGAATTTATTTCCCAATTGTAATGCACTTATTACTAAAAATCTAACTGAACTTTCATTTTATTCAAGAAAAACAAACCACAGAATCAAATGCTACGAAAAGCATGATATAATCCCTGAAATATATCTTAAATAAACAACATTTGCTGATTCAGTTAACTCTACTTTTGACTTTCTATGACTGAAAAGGATACTTAATGCAGAGGAAACCAAAATCTCAATGCGAGTTGAAATGACATTTGTACCATATGGCAAGCAGAAGCTAATCAGGGAGTTATACTACAGTCATATACTTGACATCTGTAAAGTGTTTCAGTAGGAACCAGCCAATAGGAACCATCTTAAGGAGGAAAAAAAATTTAGAACTTCTAGAATGGAATATATAGGTTAAACTCATTTGGAAAAAACAACCCAATCATTTAATGCCCAAAAAGTCCCAAAGTTTTTCAGGTAACACTAACTGCCAAAATTTTAATGAACTATTGATTATCATAAGTTCTGATGAATGAAGAAAAAAATTCAGATTTCGAATATTTTGGCATTTGACATATTCATACTCAACAATTGGCTGCAATATAGGGTTAACAGCATCTATAACTTCATCGGTCCATGCGCACTGTCAAAAAAGTTGGAACAACACGCAATGGATCCTAATCGGCTAATCCTACCACAGATATTGGATAATCCCCTACTCTGGAAAACACACACATACAGAGGTCGAAAAATTATTCCAAATATCTGAGATTTCTTCAGACCCAGATTTAAGTATACTATGAATCCACCAGTCAGTATAGTTATTAGGCAAGATAAAATTCCTTATACCAATTTAATAAAGCACTGATCGCCTGTAAAAAAGGGAAAAGACACAAAGTTATGCGTCTTTTCCAAGGAAACATATCTCCTCAATCAATTACGACCACAAGATATTGTGCAAATAACAAACTGATAAATCAGCTGACATTAAGTGAGCACAAGCACACCAACAACAAACAAAAAAACACAAGACTAGATTCTAAATCCATAGCTCAGCAGCAGCCATCCATATGCGCAAAAATCAAACTCAACCGCGCACATAGAAAATTTTCATTCATTTAATTTCCAGATCATAGAACACAGATGGTGGTACATAGAAAAATCGATTAACAAACACACACACACACAGAGACAAAAGGACTTACAGCGAAGAGGATGGTGGCGACGACAGCCTGAACAGCCTGTTGAAGGAGAACACCTTTGACCACAGATTTCTTAGACACCAAATTCTTCTCATCTTCATCTTTCCTGGAATGGAGTCTGTAATTATCCAGTGACCCTAACAATACATATATCCCTGAATATATCCAGTACACAATTATCGGCAGAAACGCCCCCAATAGTTCATCCGAAATTTGTAAACCATTCATCATCTCCATACCTAATTCAATCCAATCAAGACAACAACGAATTGGATTGAAATTTGAGGAGTAAACCTAGAAAAGATGATATGGATCAATTTGGGGTTATTGTATGTAACTATTGATAGTCTCCTCAAAAGTGAAAATCACTTGAAGAGCTCTGGGTTGATCCGACAGAGTTGAATACACACACACACATTTATATATTCATTATTTTATTATGGCTAAACTATTTATAAAATCGATTGAGTTTTAATTAAATAAATATATTCACATTTATTATGTGGTGCTTTGATTTACAAGCTCTTTTATTAATTAGTTTTTAATTAAATAAAATGATATATAGTTTTGTTTAACTCTTCACTTAATTTATTTGTATAATTAATTTTCGAATGTATTATTTTGACGTACTATGTGCTCGTCGTGTTTGACTTTTCTATAGGACTTGCTTCTAGACTTCTAGTTCCTCTCTCTTGAAGATAAATAATAAAAATATTATATTTGAATTAAAAACGTAAATATCTTCAATTATTAACGTAGCTGTTGGAAGCATGCCCATGATAGAACCATATAATTCCGTGAAGGCCATTAGGCCAACACCTCTTTTATTTTATTCGTTTATTTTTCGAAAAGTTAAAAAAAAAAGTATTAGCTCTGTATAAATTTTTTGTGGTAATTTAAATATAAAAATATCGTTGAATTGTCGTGATAGTTGATTTCAGTATAATAATTTTAGAATATAACTATTTTAGGTAATGAAAACTCAAAAGGATTTTGCAGAAACTTGGTTATTTTGCAAATTTTGTTTCATTAGTATCTGTAATTACATAGCAAAGTCTCTGTTCTATTCAATGGAGAACATGCCAAATGGCATATTTTAAAATTAAATAATACAGATGTAGAGGTGACATTGAATCAATGACAGAATTTACTCGTATCTCTTTTTCTTAAAAATATGTGAAATATTAAAAAGATATCTACAACCATATCCATGTGTCCACATTGATTTTTTATTCATATGATTTCCTTTAATCACATGCAGTACCAAATGTACGCACACACACATTCAACATTTTGTGAAATATAAGACACCCTCATATAATATCAAATCAAAACTTAATGGCAATAGCATAGAGACTTGAATAATCATTCTGTTTTTCATATTTAGAAACAAGCAAAATGTACCACTTGTCTTCAAAATTCTCTTACATTCAGTTCATTCCAAGACATTTCATTCTCACCTACTTTCCAAAGAAATCTTCTCAAAACTATATATTTTAACATCTGTGCTAGAAATGATCGTTTTACATGCTTCCTTTAGATAAGAAACATAAAATGGTCGATAGAGAGCGTTGAGTTTTAGTGACGGTGATAACTTCTATGAGGCCTCTGTGGAGGCTTCGGTCGTGCCACTCTCTTGAATCAACTGGCAAAGAGAAGACCATATAAGAATTTGGTAGATGCATTATTATACAAATTATTTGGAAATAAATGGTTTGAATTGGAAGGAAAAGGAAGTATATGTACCAATGAGCCAACTCGCTCGTAGGCCTCCATTACTTGGGGATTTTCCTCGCTTTCATACCCTACTTGTAGTATTCGAGGTCCATTGATGGACCAGAAAGCTCTCCTCCCGGCGTCCTGGAAGAAGAAATACGTTAAAAAAATGTGACTATGACTTGCTATTTGAATATAGGAAACCCCTAATGTAAGCACATGCCAATAAGTTGAACTGGTTTTTCTCGTTTTTTCTCTAAATATGCTAGCTTAAGACCTTAGGTAACAATTGTCAAGGTTAAATAACAACCCTTTTTCAGATAGTACTAGAATAATTTTTGCATGAGCGAAAGGACAAGCTATTTCACCTGTATAACAAGCAAATATATAGCATCAAGTGCTTGAACACGAATTTGGGGATCACTTGTTGCTTCACGTTCAATTGAGAGTGCACTTCCAAGCTCAAGGGGCATCTTAGATGTGTCTTGCTCACTATATATCTGTTGCAATCAAAGGAAAATAGAGGGTTATATGCAAAAGAAGAAACAAGAAACAATTTTGAGGACCGGATTTCCAAATAGCAAGTCATAGTCTTATTTTTTTACGTAGCTCCAATATCAATGGTTATGAACAAAATATGTGGTGTTCTCTCATGAAGTAGTTAAGTCTAAGAAATGAATGACCTTTCTAAACATATTTACCTTGTTTCCAGCAACTGGAAGTAGTAGTGCAGGCCAAAGAAATTCTGATGTTAGAAGCAAATTCTGCAGCTGGTTTTCAGCTTCAAAACAGCAATTCCGAATAGTTCCTGAGACCTGTAAGAAGAAAGTAAAGCTAAGTAAAGAGTTCCACAAAATAATCAACTAAGCTATCAATTCTTGTTTACAACCCTCCATATTTATTCAAAAAAATATAGGAACAATTATTAGCAATTTTTTCACAAGGGTATAAAAGAAATTTTAATTAATAACTAACTTTTGACTTTTGAAACAGGACTATTTCATTGGGACGAAAAAAGGGTAGGGTTTTTAAACAAGAAGGTTCGGAACTCTTACTTCGGGTCAGAGTGATTATCTATAGCATAATGGTAAAAAGGCAGAGAATATTTATTGTTCAAGGAAAAGTAAAGAAGCAATAAAAGGGGGCAAACTCGCTTCTTTTACATTAGAGGAAAATAAAACCAAATACCCCTTTCTTTCGCAATGGGCTTGGTGAATCAAATTGCCTAATAATTTGCTTCAGAAGTCCTCGCTTGGGGTCCAAAAGAAGCTTTCTTCCTGCTTCTTTCTGCGAAATGTTTACGAGTATAGAAGCCACATGTTCAAAGGGATCATCATCACCTGGTTAAGCCAGTAAAAAGAACAAATATACTTTTAATTTCATATGGTATATAATCAGTTTCCAACTTCACAAAGCAGCAAAAGAATATGATCAATTACACAAACTACAAACAGAATACAACAAGCTGTTTAATATTTCTTACGACAATGTGTAAAAGGCCAATTACAAAAAGCAACCTGAATTAAAATCGATTTGAAAATTCACCTTGTTTCTCACTAGTTGAAGCACAGAAAGATCTAACCAGCTTCATGATATACAGACCACGCATCTTTTCATCTCCATGCTGGCAGCCAGAAATTTATTTATCATATTAATATTCGATTTTCGGCCCAGAAACATAAATACACAAGGAGCTTATAGAGGCCACCTGAAGTAAAGATTCAATACCAACATCCAATTGAGTGAGATTGACAAGAAGCATGACCAGCAAGTGTCTAATGTCACAATCTTGTTTGTACAGTATATCCATGACAGTTTTGATGATACCCATCTCAACCATCTTTCCTGCTAAATCTTGAACTTGTGACAAATTGACAAGGGCTTCTGCTGCAGGTTCGGATACTTCCTGAACTAATAAAGAGTCAAACAGTGGCAAGTAACTAATGATGACCAAAGATTTGAAAACTGTAAAACTACATGATTGTTCTAGTATTTCAACTGTTTTGTAAACCAGGAAGACCATTCAACACTTGGCATTAACAAGTAATATCAAAGTCATTTAATGGTAAAGCCATGAAAAAAGAACGCCATAACATTAGTATATGTTTCTGCATAGCATGCATAACTCTTTATTGCATATCCTTGGAAACTTAAGACATGAAGTTCTTTACATTTTAATTAAACGTCAAAGCACAGAGACAAAATGAAACTTCCAAGGCTGATCATAACAATTTGCTTGAGTTGTAATTTCCAACCAATACTAAAAACATATTATGCTTATGTGACATAAAAAACTCAAATGGGACCAAGTGGCTCTTTCCTTACTTTGATTCATCATGTTTACATGATAAATGATTTGACTGGCAAATTAAAACAGCCAAGCAGCAATCATACGAGAACTTTACCGAAATATACACATGCCTTTATAGATCAATTACAAACAAAAGAAAAAGAAAACAAAGACGTTAACTGCACCGGAACAAATAGAAGCATACACTCAACTGACAAGCTTTCAATCGAAAAAGAAAGAGAAAAATGAATAATAAAAGGCACTAAAGCAATTTCCAGTCATTTTCTCCATTGCCTTATCATTTTTCATTTATAGCCTATTTTAAACTTTTCAACAAACACATTCCAAATTTCGCAAAGAGAAGTAACTCTAATTCTTTCAATCTATTAATCTCACTAACACAATCAGACAATCCATTATCAACAAAAAAGCAAAATTAACCTTTTTTTCAGCAAGAAGGTGACACAACGATTCGACGGCAACACCGGAGTATTTGGCCAGAGACTGAAGCCCATCCTCCGACCCCGTATAATCCCGAACAATATTTACAGCAGCCTTCTTAATCTATACGTTATTACAGTAAAATAAACAATATATTAACAAAGCCACATCAAAACTAGTCTAAAAAATTATTATAACATAAGCATACAATCTTCACCGCTAAATTTTTGTCAAGTATTGAAATAGCACAGAAATATCATTGTTTCCAATGAAATAATAGACTGATAAAAAGCAAGTGAAGTTAAGGGTAAGAATTACAGGTGGAGAAGGAGACGAGAGAAAGCCGATGAGTTCCTCCACCTCCGTCGCCATTGTTGCTGCTTTCACTCGGCTTGAACCAGCGAAAGCAAATGAAGAAACTGAGGAACTTTTGGGGAAATTAATTTTGACTTTTGAGCCCAATGAAGAGCCCAAAATATTTCGGCCCATTATCAACCAATTTATGTGGGCCGGCCCAAAATAAAGTTTACAGTTCAATCAAATTGCAATAAGATTTGTTAATTTACAATAAAAACGAGGGGCCAGGTGTAATAATTGATTATTCAGGGGAAAACTGTCAATTACAGTAAGTTCAAGTGTCAAACTGTAATTTAGGCAAAATTAAATTTACAGAAGATCTTGCTGTCTCCCTCATCATTCGCCGCGGCATTTCTTTCCTCCTCCGACATTGTTGCGTTGCATTTCAAATCTCCATTGAGGTACGAAGCTTTTCTGATTTTCGTTAGATTATGCTTTTCTTAGCTGCAGAGGAATTTTCTTCTGATTAAATCTCGTGCTATTATTTACAGAGTAAAATTCCTGTTCATGAAAACGATAATGAGTATATGCATCATTTTAATAGCTGTTGTTCTGCGGTTGAATTTCGTAAAGCATAAGCTGTAGCCATAAATATTTAGTGATTATTGTAATTCTAGTCTTTTTCCAAGGCGTTATGCTGGTATTGTATGAGTTTTCGTGTTTCAGAGTTGTAGACTGTTATGATTCTATTATGCAATTTGGATTTTAGATGCTGGAAATGCAAGTTTAACTGCCAATTGAAGATATAAAAGTCGGTGATATTTTTTTTGGGGAACTTGATTTATCTTTCGACAAATTGGAACTAGTGAAAGTGGAAAGTACAGGTGATCATGTTGGTATCTAATTCTTAGGCAGTTAGGCAGGTATTTTAAATGGTAGAATGGTAGCAATGGAGATTGATTCCGGCTTTAGATGAACTCAATCTGCTACAATATTTTGTTGCTCATTCGCTGGTTAGAAATATGGAGGGTGCTTCATGTTGGGGGCAATTGAAGCTTTTGTTAGGGATTCTAGGTGTAGTTGATTGACATAAATGTAAAAGCTTTATTTGGGGGTCTTAGTTTAAGAACTTGAGGGTGGGCTTGAGGTTGTTATTTGTTGGTTCATGTGGAGGTTTTTCTCTTTGTAAGCTTTTAATCCTGTATATTACAAACCTTATCTTCAGTATATTTAGTTACCATATGTTTTCATATCTTGCAGATGAGCAGCTTCATAGTTGACGTATTGGAGGTATATCTCAATGGCTTACATAAGAAACATTGAGTTATCGCCTCAGAGAAGATGTATTGCTGGTTTAGAAATAAGTTTCAGAGTCAGAATGAAAAAACATTATTGGCTTCTCGCCGAGTGAGGAGATTTGGTCGGATTAGTTCAAAAATTTTGTCACTTGCAGTGATCTTCTTGATATATTTCTCTTATTTTGGAATAAAGATGCATTTTCATGGTGAGTGACATTGTCAAGTACTCCACTATTATTACTCATGGAACTCAAATGTTTGATTTTACCATATCAAGTGATGATTGATGTGTCTTGTCATAGTCGTAGATGGGTACAGGGCTTTATTTAAAACCAATGGCTGGTTCTCACCTCTGTCACTGCCATCTGACAATATTATCAAACTTCCTCATCAAATTGAGATTATTTTATTTTAATAGAGGAGGGCCTTCAAGATAAAGATGCTTCTCGTACTCAATTTTGAAAACTGGGATATTGAGATAAAATGTTTAGTTGTGTATAGAATCATGAAAAGTGTACCCTAATTTTTTTCTATATTCCAATTTGGAGCCATTTTGCCTGTACATGCTAATAGTAGTTTTTTTTGGTCATAATCACAACCGATATCGTCTTTTGTGTACGAATCTGAAGACACGGTTCCATCCTTAAGAGATGTCAGAGAAGAATCTAATGTGAATGATGTGGCGGAGCAACCAAGGAATCCATGGAATAATGTAACAGAGCAACCAGGGAAGCCATTGAATAATGTAACGGGGCAACCAAGGAAGCCACGTAGGCAGCGTAAGAATACAGTGATTACTCTTTGAGAAGTCATCTATGATGTGTATTTCACATGCTATGAGCATGTTGAGATGTATATTTTGTGGAGTTCACTCAATTAGTTCAGTACGTGGTCGTTTGAGAACTCAAAAATTTCCAATACAAAGTTTGAAACACTTTCTTCAGTACTCCTAATAATGCTAACTCTGAGGTGGTCTGTTCTTTTGTTTGATCAACAAACTCATAACTTCATTAGTAATTCAATAAGCAAGTAGTTACAAGTCAAAGAAATGTAAGGCAGTTTTATTGTTCATGAGCTGTTTGTTTCAGATATGAATTTCAAAACTCTGACCTGTCAAAAAAATATTTATATTTAGTGATTTTACATATATTAGCGGTGGTCCATAAGGCCATTAACTTTGGATAGAAGTTGTAAACTGATCCTTGTGAAAAATTTGGTTTATATTTTCACCTCCCTGTTTCTATTTTTCAGGTTACTTTCCTTGTGAGGTACCATTTCTTGATTCTGTTACTCGCCTCCTTGAGCCTGAGGATAATGTTAAGTTCACTCGTTTCTCCTTGGGGTATGTTAAAAGAGAGGAGGGGACCCTCCCCAGTGAAGCACGATTTGGAGGACATCAGACTCTTAAAGATAGGGAGAAGTCCTACCATGCAACAGATCAAACAATTCATTGTGGCTTTGTTAGCGGACCTGATGGATTTCCAAGCACTGGATTTGATTTGGATGAGAAAGACAAAAAATACATGAGTGCATGTAGAATTGTTGTATCCTCGTGCATCTTTGGAAGCTCTGATTATTTGAGAAGACCAACCAGCAAATTGGTAACAAGCTATTCCTTTTAGAAGTACATCATGGCCTACTTTAGCACATTATTTATATTGTTACATGATAATATTATGGGTTAATTAATGCCTTTTTAGAGAACAAAACTTATATATTAAAATCAATATGTGAGTTAGCCAAAATAATAGAACTGATGAAAATTTAGTTATCATTTTTGTGAAATTCAAGTTCATAGATAAAGCAAGGTTCTGGAAGTTTATATTTGTCAATATGTAGATTTTCAAGCATTTTTTACTTGTAAGATATAGCAATTGTGTTGCTGTTACATATATAATTTTTGATATCGAATTCATCATTGTAGATTTTCTGCATTGTGACTGCCATAAGTTGCAACTCACGCCTTCTTCAGGACACTATCTGGCTTACTTATTCTCAATGATAGACTCATTCAGTTGTTTACACCTCTCCGTGACACTATTGTTTCTTAAGCTATCAAGCATTCCCTACAGTATGTGCTGTGTGCTTATTCTTGTATTGACACAGTACTCACTAATTGCAGATCAGTGAGTACTCCAAGAAAAATGTATGTTTTGTTATGTTTGTTGATGAGCAAACTTTGGCTAAGCTTTCATCCGAAGGAAATATTCCAGACGAAAGAGGAAACATTGGGTTATGGAAGATGGCTGTGGTGAAGAACTTACCATATGAGGATATGCGAAAAACTGGAAAGGTGCCAAAATTTTTATCACATCGCCTTTTCCCTTCTTCTAGGTGATCCTCAGACCAGAAAGTGTCCATGATTCTTTTTCATTTCTGATGATGCATCTATTTCAGTTGTTAGTAATTAAAGACATTGTTTGTGGTTTTTTTTCTGCTGGTAGGTATTCTATTTGGCTTGATAGTAAATTGCGGCTTAATGCTGACCCAATGCTGATCATTGAGTACTTTTTGTGGCGATCCGGCTCAGAATATGCTATATCAAATCATTATACCCGCCACTGTGTTTGGGAGGAGGTTCTCCAAAATAAGCGGCTAAATAAGTACAATCACTCTGTTATTGATGAGCAGTTCCATTTGTATCAGTCTGATGGTCTTACAAAGTACGACTCATCAGACCCTAGTATTCTTCTACCAAGCTGTGAGTGTCATTAGTAACTTCATTTTCTTTCTATTATTGCCTCCTCCTTTTTAGCTATTTTTCGCAATTTACTTAAATTAATTTGTCTTTCAACATTTTTTTTTTTTCAGTTGTGCCTGAAGGGTCATTTATTATCAGGGCGCACACACCAATGTCAAATTTGTTCTCATGCCTTTGGTTCAATGAAGTTGATTGGTTTACTTCACGTGATCAGCTGAGCTTTGCATATACTTACTTGAAGTTGAAAAGACTGAATCCCGATAAACACTTCTATTTAAATATGTTTAAGGTCAGTAACTATTGGAGCTAATCTATAAGTAAACTCTTAAATCAAATTGGATGTCTGTGCTTTGTAACCCAAGCTAAATGCTTAAACTATTAGCAAGAACTTCAGATTACCACTGCAGAATAAAAATGCTAGTATTCTCTGTGAACAAGAGAGCAGCAGCTCTCTCAAATATCATCTTCTCTAATGGTTTTAATATTTATTGTAAATTACTGCATAATTGGTATTTCAAATATAGTTGTTTTAAAATATGCTTCACTTGTCATGATTTTTTTCAGGACTGTGAACGCAGAGCAATCACAAAGCTATTTCATCATAGAGCAGACACGTAAAGATTTTGTTTCATCATTAGAGGTAAAGTGTCTCCTCATTTTCATATTCATGACAATGGTTAAACCCCAAGTCTCAAGAAATATTGTGGTAAAATCTAGTCAGTTTTGAACGATGCAGAGAACATAGAACGCATCATTATGCTAAATCTGTGCACAATCCTGTGGAAGTTGTCATTGGTTTGTTGTTGTACCATAGAAATCTGGCCCTAAATTCTCTGAGTCATTTTTCTTCAAGCTAAAGATGAAGTTCGAGTGTTTAGTTTACCGAGCTTTTTCTGTTGTCGTTGGAAATAGAGAATATGGGAAGCAGTTGGAACTCAAGGACCTCATATATGGAGCTTCTCCTACGCATATTGTACAAATTATCTGTTTGTAGTGACAAGTTTCTAATACCTGAAAGTATTGTGTGAAGTATGTATGTAGAACAAATTTTCCATGTAAGAAAGGAATGTGTGTTCAAGTGATAGAGAAGTTGGCATCAAGTTGCCTGAACCTGAATTTGTTGCCCAGATTGTTAACTCATCTAATACTAATTTCCCCTTTTCTCAGGAATTGAATAATAACTTCCATCAATTTGTTGGGTGTGGTTTTCATATGGGCAAACACTCCTGTGCACCAGGTGCACGGATCTAAGATCCGTGCAATCCGGGTCGATCCGACCTGGATCCGCGAGTTTTTATTTTTTATTTTTATTTTTTTTTCCAGATTTTTGTCCTGACCTTTATGTTATAAATGTATGACCTTTACGTTATAAATGTGTGACCTTTATGTACAACTGTCTCTACCTTTATGCATTGTAACTTAGGAAAAAAATGAAGATTTTTAACACAATTTGCACTATGTACCTTTATGTGATATTAATGTGACATTTTATGTTATATTATGTCACATTTATGTACAGATATTCTGACCTTTATGCATCTTTATATATTATATAAAGGTCAGAATATTTGTACATAAAAGTGACATAATATAACATAAAGGTCGCATTGATATCACATAAAGGTGTAAAGTTCAAATTATATTGAAAATCTTCATTTTTTTTCTAAGTTACAGTCTCTAAAGGTCATGATAGTTATACATAAATGTCATACATTTATAACATAAAGGTCACACATTTACAACATAAAGGTCACAACCTGAAGCAAAAAAAAAAAGGAAAATTCAAAAACACGCGGATCCGGGTCAAAAACCGGGTTGACCCGGATTGCATGTACACCAAGTGCACACAAGACCAACTCTTTCATATGAGATATATATAATGACCAAAAAAAGTCTATCTTACGGTAGACTAGACTTTTTTGGTAATTTTATTTACTTGGTGGTCTTTTTTAAGAAATATTTTATCTTGGTTGATTTGAGACAAATGAAATTAGTAAAAGTTGGTCTAATATCAAATACTTTTTTTTTTTAAATCAATAACTTTTATTTTATGTTATTGTATAGTAATTTTTTGGAGAATTTGATTGAAATATATTTCCAAATTCGTTTTTTAATTAGGGGTGGTAGGGTTCGAAATATGTAATATGACATGATAATGTTATTCTTCGTATGTTTAATTCGAGAACAAATTGGAGACGACTGAAATGAAAAATATTTAGTCTTTGTTAGGTTAACTCAAAATGAATAATTGATTTTATTATAAAGACATTTATGCCACTTCAAAAATATACATATGTAATTTATATACATATATAAGATATATTTATATGAAAATGAAATCCTTCAAAAGACCAGATCAAAGTCATTTATATATTCTAGTTCAAAATATTTTAATTTTTAAAAACGTAATTTGATAAAATTATGGTAAATACCGTTGAAATGTTTTAATAATTTATGTAATGTTTTAGTTTTAACTGGTCGGTGATTAGATTAGATTAGGACTATTACCCTACCCACCGTGTGCATATATTAATATGCATCTGTTGATGTGTAAAAATCCAATATAATTATTAAATTCATATTAAAAAAATTAGAGGAATGGGATCTTTAAATTCAAATCAAAATATTTAAAGGAATGATAAAGTGGGCATTTTAAGGTATGCACCCAGCGGTTAGGGAACAATATTTATGATTACATATGACATTGAAATAATTATTGGGTACATTTATATTAGTGAGTGAAATTAGCAGATAACCAAACATGGCCTTATTTGGCGATCGTATATTTTCTTGTGTTCATCACCTGCAAGGCTGCAACTGCAACTAGTGTGTGTGTGTGTGTGTGAAAATCAGTAGTAATGGAGGCGTCCACTCTTCTCAGGACCTTTAAACCTTTCAATTTCAAGCTCGCTAAATCCATCCCCATTCGCTGCTCATCAATTTCTTCCCTTCCCACCACTCACACAGGTGAATCATCTCACAATTTCTTTTCTGTAATTGTTTTCTAGATTTCCATGCCGTTTTCACTCTCTTTCTCTCTCTAGCAGGTAATGAAGGAAGGGTGAAAAGGGCATACGATGGATTGCTATTAGATGCAGGGGGCACGCTTCTGCAATTAGCGAAGCCGGTTGAAGAAACATACTTGACCATTGGCCGCAAATATGGTCACTTTATTTCTTCCTTTTCTCTAATCCATTGTTAGTATTAATGAATAGAGATGAAATCTCGGATACAAATCGTATGTTTCTATATGCTGTTATGGTGAAATTTGTATGGTTTCTGAGTTGTGATTTTATTCTGATTGATGATTCCAATTGCCAACTACAGGCCTGCAATCTTCTGTTTCTGATATCAAACAGGGTTTCAGAAGAGCTTTCTCTGCTCCATGGCCTGAAAAACTACGATACCAGGTTGCAAGAACTTCGATAATCTTAGTCTAGAAATATGTATATTGGAAGCACTAATAGAGTTTCTTAACATGGATTTAGCACAAATTTAAGAAACCATTCTGTTAATTGACAGGGTGATGGGAAGCCATTTTGGAGACTTGTTGTGTCTGAAGCCACTGGTTGTGACAATGCAAGTTACTTCGAAGAAGTATATGAGGTATAGTGTTGGCTGTTGGGGGTCTAACTGATGTAGTTTGTTTCTGCATATGTATGGAAGAATGTCAAGAATTTGGGAGTTGTGATCATGATATGTACTGAGTTCTTTGGATTTCAATTAACTCGTCTTATATCGTATTCTGATCAGTACTATGCCAATGGTGATGCATGGCATCTTCCTGAAGGAGCTTATGAGACAATGTTGTGTCTGAAAGATTTTGGAGGTCTTAAAGTATCTTCATTACTTGTACATGAGTGATCTCGATCTCGATTTAGTAATGGTATTGTTCTATGTGCTTTTCTTTATATCTCTCATCTGAATAATGGTGCAGTTAAACTAGCCGTTGTGTCCAACTTCGACTCTCGATTGAGGAAACTATTGAAGGATCTCAATGTATTAGATATGTGAGTCTCAAGGTTTTTCTTTTATTGGTACCCCTTCTTTAATTATTTTGTTGATATTAAGAAAACTGAAAATATTTTAAATCAGCTAAAGTGTATACTGTTTCTTGGTCAATTTTTCTTTAGGTTTGATGCTGTCATCATATCATCAGAGGTTGGATATGAAAAACCAGATGAGCAGATATTTAGAGCTGCTTTAGGTAAGGTTCAAAATACAAAGTTCAGTTCTAAAGACATTATATATGAAATGTCTTCAAATTCATTATGATGTTAAATACATATATTGGCAATGTTATAGATGGGATCTCTTTAGAGGCCAAGAAAGTGGTACATGTTGGAGATGATACAAAGGCTGACAAGGCAGGGGCTAATGCCTTTGGAATTGACTGCTGGTTAGTCTTTTTTTACAATCTCTAAATTATCAATATATGCTATTACACTAATTTAGTGTCATTGCAATCACTTACAATTTATTCCTGAGTTTTGTCCACCCTTACATGGAAATGCAGGTTATGGGGGAAGGATGTGAAGAACTTCTCAGATATACAAAATCGAATACTTCTATCAGAGTCGTAAACTAAGTCTATTTGTTGGATTACTCTATGTTGGATCACTCGTATCGTAGGCATTAACTCATGCCTCGACCCGATACTTTTAATGTCAAATTCATGTATTTAGATATGAGAACAGAGAACTATAGAAGCAAGAGTAGTCTAACAATTTTGTGTGTTTGGCTCACATTTTATGTACTTATTTTAATTCCAGAGCTATTCAGAATCAGAATATAGTTTTGGAAAAAGCAAATGATATCAATTGTCTAATTCATGTATATGACTATGTATTAGTCAGAGGGCAATGCTGAAAAGGAATGCCTGAAATTCATTCAAAAGAAATGCATTTAGCAGAAATTAAACTGATATTCTCAGCTGTCGATAAAGTTACATATCAACTGCAACTGGAAAACAAGTAACCTGCTGGAATATCTTCTTTTTCTTCAGGCAAGATATCGGTATAATCGTCTATCCGTGTTGTCCCTCTCCAGGAAATCTCGTTCAATCAGGGACTCGATCCGTTTCTTAATCTCCCCAGGGTTAGCCAGAAACCGGGATTGCAATTGCTTCGTAACCTCAGCGATGATATTGTTATGATCCAAGACCCTCCTCGATTTCATGATTCTCACTATTGCAGCTTCTATCTGGGGCTTTCGATCCTCTTCCACCCTCTGCCTCGTCTCCTGCTTTTCAGGCTCGGATTCCTTCTGCGCGACCACAGTTCCGATTTTGACCTTACGAAGTTTGCTTGTGAATTTGTCGTTAACAGAAAAGACATCTTCCTCACCGATATCCTTGCTCATGGGTTCTTTTCGTAGCACGTTTTTCCCTTTTACACAAGCTAAGGACTGCAAGCATCTTTTCAGATCAGCAGATGGGATCTCAGTGGCCTGCTCGATCTCCCTATAGCTAAGATTGTCGGCATTGTTGAACAGCATTAAGACACACATCTGATACGTTGAAACATTCAGTTCATACCTCTGGCCATTCCCAAATGTTGCTCTCAGATCAGCTGTGCCCATGTTGGTTTGCCAGGATAGCCTCCGTCCAGTGTGGGTCCCAAGGTAGTAAGACCGGAACTTCTCACACAGAGCAGACATCTCAGATGGCAAGTTGCATGTGATGCTAGATTGAGTGGGCCAAGAACCAGTGGTCAAAACTTGGACTACTAATGTAGGTCCGTTTGCTAGCTCAGGACCGTAGGTTGCATAAAACCCTTGCATAGTGTCTTGAGAGGTCTTCATGTCTGTGAACATGCCTTCTAATTTTGAAGTGAACTGATATCCACATTCGGTCTTCAGTTTAACAATTAGGCTTCTCTCAGCATCATCAGATACCGTTTTTCCTGAGAGAAGTCGCTTTGCCAAATGTTGTTTGTAGTATTTTTCAAACACATCTTTCTCCTGAAGGTAACGGAACAACATCATCACCTTATCGAGAATAATTTCAATGTCCTCTTCTTTCACTCCCTTCAATCCTTTCCGCAGCTTATCATCTACAAACAATGATATATACTCTGGAGAACGAGGATTCAAATTGATAAAATATTCAAAAGAAGAATTCAAGGCATTCTGGAAAGTCTTGTCATTGCTAAATGCCGAGCTTATGATTTTATCATATTTATCCCTTTTCTCAAGTAGACACTCGACAAACTCCACAGGATTCTTTGATTTCTCAGGATCTGTGACAAGCTGTTTGCCTGTCTCTCTGATGTGAGATGTCATTACATCCCTGATTGTGATGAGACCATTAGGAACACGGCGGAATAAGTTGTACATCCTTCCCAAGTCTTCAAACTTATCATCAAGAAGCATCTTTACCAAGCCTGAATTCTCCATGTGAACTAGTCTAAGCATGTGGTCGGCTATCATCTCCTTCTCTACAACATTGGTTATCTTTGCTTCACTTTTTATATCCAAGTAGTGTGATACCCTCTCTATTTCTTCATTTAAACGTCTCTCAGCTTTCTTCAAGTAATTCCCACAATCACTGCACTCAATAAATTCCTGAGATTCTGCTCTATAGAAATCAGCTGAAACTTCAAGAAATGGTTTCTCGAAATCTTCTTGGTAGACTGAAGGTCCCAAGTCCATCAGCATTTTGATTATATTTCTCATAAGTCCTCTGTTGATAACTTCACCAGTGCGTTCCCTCAGTATCAGTTCAAGAAGTGTATTCAGCAGCCTAGTCTGGATTTTGTCAGAGTGGACTACGTTGTCCCTCCAAAGATTTAGCCCAAGCTCATGAACAGGAGTTTTGTGGGTGCTGGGAATGAAAGTTCTGTCCATGTACATCAGTATGTCACGAATCATCTGCAGAGCTTTATTGTGATCACTCCATTTACTATTAAGCTCCTCAAGGAATGAACCACCATGGGCAGCCTCTATATCTTTGGACATCGTCTGAAGATGGAATGTCATTGTAGACACGAGTCCTGAATAAAGCTTCTCCCCAAATTTATGTAATACCATATTGTATGCATTTCTGGATCCATAAATTTCCAAATCAGAAACCACGTCCTTCATATTATTGTATAAACATAAAAGTTTAATTATATCTACAATCACATGTTCCAACTTAACTTTGAGAAATAACTAACATTAAAAGCAACAAACAATCCACATCCACTCACCAAAGATAATAGTAACCTTAAATAAACTGCCAAAGAAATCAGTCCAAGCCCAATACAGTTTGTTATAATTCTCATGACTACCTAGGTTTTTACCCTCTTCTCCCTTCTGTCACGGCGCTGTAAAAATGTCTACTCTCTCTTTCTTTTGTCATTCATAGGAAGAAACAGAAAGAAGGATGGGTATTTTTAAAAGTTGCTAGTTGATGAGGGAAGAAACTTGATTTCCAGGTAATCCCCAATGAAACCATTTGAAAGAAGCTCGATTCCCAGCTAATAGCCGATGAAGCTACTGGAAAGAAGCTAAAAGTTGACTTTTGTTCATGATATTCATAAGGAAAACAAAAGAAAGAAGTGAAGATCTAGGCAACATCTAGGTGTCACCAAAATTCCAGTGGCAAGGGGCCTCTGAGTTACTTGGTACCATACCGCCTAGGCCGATTATGCAGTTCTGGAGTTTTTCATTGACATCTTCTATAGCAGATACCACATCTCATAAATGTAAAAATGAGCAATTTTATGTGTGTACAAAGAGAAAGACATAATAATTGAATCTACAATCACATGTTCTAAATTTACATAAGAACTAACATCAAAAGCAACAAGGCAACTCATATTCATCCACCAAGGATAGTTGTCATCTTAAAAGAGTCTTACTGAGTTTTTAATTAACAACTTGCAATTTGAAAATACGCTCACCGTGTGGTCTTTTCTAAATACAGAAACAAATAACTAAATGTTGCATATTCTCCCCTCTAAAGTCTTATGATGACATGTATAAGTCTCAAGCAAGATTCATTCACTAGGTTCCTTGAAAAAGCTATTTCGTAACAGTATCCAATCTCAGTTTGGAAATAGAGCCACAAAAGAAAACAAGATCCACGATCCTCATACCAAGTCACTCTAGTCATAAATTCAGTTCATTCTTACAGCCAAGTGCATCAATGAGCTTCATTTGGAATTCAATTGTTTCAACACATAAAAGAACAACAGACATACTCCATACATGAGATTAAAATGGATGACAATGTAAAGCATCATATTAGGTATTACAACAATTTTTTGAAAGCAAGTGCCAATGGACAACATAAAATGCTAGTATAAACTGACTTAAAGTTGATTATAAAGCACTTGAACTGCTATAAAGTATCATAACTCACGCATGTATGCATAATAAGTTCCAAAACTCTACCCTGAGAAATTTAATCAGCTATATGATGAAATGACTGAAATGTAAATATAAGTTAGCTATTGATTTGATGATTGAAATGTATACAAGTTTAGATAGAAATCGCATTCAACCAAAATATCTCTCTCATTTTCTCTTAATATAAAATGAACAAACAAAATCAAAGAAAAACCATACTGCATCAAATATCTAGACAAAATACTAGCACAGAAGGTCATTTCAGCTGCAAACAGGCACCCCCGAGCTTTAATTTCAAAATCAAAATTAGCATATTCACAATATAATATACACACATATATAAATCAAGTACATAAACATTTTTCACCCTAATTACTTCACCTACGACTGGTGCTTCCAAAAGATATACTAAATCAAAACAGAAACTACTTCAACATCTCAGAAAAATTGCAGAAAAACAATTGAAAAAAAAAATACCTGTATAATTCTTCAAAGCTGAGTCCACTAGCGTTATGATTGTAAATCTCATGGATTGCATGCTCCAAAATCTTCCAAGTCTTTTCAGCATACTTCGGATCCACCACCACTTTGTGCTTAAACGCCTCTATCTGAAAGTTCCTCTTTTTCTGGCCGCTACTCATCCTTTTTCTAATTTTTTTTTTCCAAAATCGGGAAAATGAATCGCTGAAATCCACCCGAAAAAGCTCCGATTAAATTGATTCGCGAATTATCTCGATTTTTCAGTTATTTCCTTTTTCAACTTGAAATTTTTGGGCGCGTCCATAAGGCGAGAAGCTCGAGTTTTAAGTGCTCGAAACTGGAGGGAGAATAAGGAGGAAGATTGAGCTGTACGTCAAGCTAATCCGCCATGAAAGGATTTCGATTATGATTGAGAGAAGAGAAGTATAAAACAATTTCGTGTTAGCTTTTTGGTCTTTTTTTTTTTTTGTCTTTTTTTTTTTTTTTCAAGGAAATGGTTTGATGCAAGTTCCAGAGGCCCTTGTGTTGAGTGATGGGTTTCCCCTAAGGGGCTGTTTGGCTGCGAATATATGGATTAAAGTGTTGAAAATTTGGAATTTTAGCAGACATGATATAGTCACACCATTTTGGGCTGGGCTTGTAACACTAAAACTTATTAGGCTTAGACTTCTTCGTTTTAATATGGATCGATTAGCCCACGATTCCTAATATTACTAGCCCACTTAAATTTTAAAACAAATATATTGGGAATGGTATAAAAGTAAGGGAAAAAAAGCTCTTTTTCTTCTGAGTTTACTTTATTGGATTTTCCATCCTTTTACCTTTTAAGTTTTAATCATCTATGTTTAAGAAATTTTATTTTTTTATTCTCTAACTTACCATAACAAGTAACTCTTTTTTTTAATTTAATTTTAACACCATTTTTTAATTAGAAAACACTAATTTTTTTAATAAAAAAAATTTGTATTCTTCATCTATCATCCCTAAATTAATATTAATAACTAAAAAAATTATTTTTCACCCCGATAAGTGGGTTAGAGTTTTGTTATTAATTATTAATATAAATAATTTGGGAATCCCGAACTTAATTTTTTCTTAATTGAGAGAACACTAATTTTTTGAAATCATAAATTTGTATTATTTATCTAACATGCCTAAATTAATATTAATAAATAAATAAAATTATTTTTTATCCCAATACATGAGTAAGAGTTTTGCTATTAATGTTGGAAAATAGCACTTTACAATGGGCACGAAGCCTGTCGAATAGTAACAGAAACGAGCAACAAGAAAATAGTAGGTCGAGTCGAGGAAGGCCCACTTTCCTTAAGATGAGATACGTCTAGGGTAGTGATCACTGGACCGTTCGTATCGTCTCCCAAAGATAAAACGACTCGTCTTTAGAGTAGCAGCACCACAAACTCGAGAGCTCTGTCGAACTTCTAGTGCTTGAGAATTGAGCTTTTGCAAAGATGAAAAACAATGCAAGGATTTTCGTTTTCGATTTTTTTGTAAAAAATGAAACATGATGACCCCTATATATAGTTCTCCAACATAGGGGTTACACCTAAAATTGATGGGAATTTACTGCCAAAAAACGGATCTTTTAATGCAAGTTAACGTCTCGTTCAAAAATAAGAAACGGTCAAAAAACGCTCACAGCGCTGTATTCTGCAACACGATGTTTGCAATATTCTGGACACGTTGCTACATTCTGTAGCACGTTACTGCACCTGGCGCTACATTCTGGACGCGAACAACACCCGTTGTACAAAAACACCATTCTGGACACGCAACAACAGCACCCGCAGTTCAGCAACATCATTATGTTCTTGCAATAAGTGTTGTTCAGCAACAGCATTCTATTCCCGCTGCATTCTGGCGCGGGCGCGCAACAACCCTGTTGTTCAACAACAACATTTTGTTCTTGCAGTAATTGCTATTTAGCAACAACATTCTGTTCTTGCAGTAAGTGTTGTTCAGCAACAACATTCTGTTCCCTTGTTTAGCAACAACATTCTGGCGCGGGCACTCAACAACCCAGTGTCGTTAACGGCACCACAACTTTTGCCCAAAAAGATAAAATCAGGTCGGGTAAAACCCGAGCCCGATCCGTCCAAGTCCAACCCAACATTCAATTGCCAAGGACCAAGGCCCACGATCGAGGTCGGGTCGGGGCCGGGCTGAGCCGTGCCGAGCCGAGCTGAGCTCCACGCACACACATGTGTATTGCACAAGCATTCTACTCTAATAATATACTAATTACTAAGTCTCTTCTCATAACTTATCTTATATTTGCATTTTCAAGGTCCATTTTCTTATATGAAATAGTTAAGCACTCATCCCACGTTTAAGACCTTTCATTCCTATTTCCAGTGGCAAACTTTGATATTTAATTTCTCATTCACCAAAAATTGATTTTGAGCGATTCAAAATGCCTCGATTATCTACTCTAAACGTAAATTAATCTTTTGGCATCCATCCTTAAAATGATTAACTCTTAGTCACTTAACTAATGGTTAAAGTGGTGCCACCCACCACCTTCAACAACCAATTTTCCCATAATTAATTATTAATATTAATAATTTGGGCATCCCAAACTTACATTTTCTTTAATTGAGAGAACACTAATTTTTTAAATATCATAGATGTATATTCTTTGTCTAATATGCCTAAATTAATATTAATAAATAAATAAATTTATTTTCATCCCAATACATAAATTAGAGTTTTATTATTAATTATTAATATTAATAATTTGGACATCCCGAACTTAGATATATTAATAAAAAAATATTTTTTTAATTATTAATAGTAATTTAGTATTCTCTCAATAAAAAAAAATACGTTTTTGGTGTTAAAGATAAATTTTAATTAAAAAAACAAAAAGTTACATGTTGTAGCAGGTAAGAGGACTAAAAAATGGTAATTCTTAAACATAGATGACTAAAAATCAAAAGGTGAAAGATAAAAGGTGAAAAATCCAATGAGATAAATTTAAAGGAGAAAAAAAACTATTTTTCCCTAAAAGTAATAAACGAAGTATGTCTTTTTATTACTTGATTCAAAAGGTTGTACATATGTTCGAATTATATGCTGTTTGATTCATATATTTAGATATGTATATGTAATTTGTCATGTTAAAGGTTAGTAGAGTTAGGGTTTTGTTTATATTTCGTTTTAAATTGAACCAATTGATTATTCCAAAGTTTGTTTAATTAACTCGAAATTGGTTAAAAGTGACTTCAACTATTTCGATCAATCTATTTAATATCTTTATCATTATTAGAAGGACAAGAAAGACATTCATACTCGTTTTTTTTTTTAGCTTGTCTGGAAGTCCTTTTACAAAATCAGTGGAAATCGTTGATGTCTATACAAAAAATTAGATAAATTATACTAATTCATTAATATCTCACATTATAGAACCAATGTACTTTATTTTAAGAACCGAATGAATGTTCACAAATATCTCACAAAATCAACAGTTCTAAATATATTCACCATCAATATGAAAATCAAAAACCAAACCTAGTCAACCATGTGTAAATTGACCAATACCAACAAGTATATGTATGTGAAGTAGACATTAAGGGCAGGGTAATTTTACAACCATAAAAAAGTTATATAAAAATATAAAATCATCTCACAAATAAATTTTATGAGATGAAATTCCACTGATCATAATTTAAACTCATTTTCACAGGTCAATCCTAATTTATATTGAATTAATTTCTAATTTATAAACTATCCCGATGAATTTCACAAATTAAATTTATAAAATTGTCTTATAAGAGTTCAAACTTTTTCTCGAACAACAATTATAATATATATTATATCTTCAATTAAAAAATACTCTTTCCACTATCTTGAAAGTCATAAAATATATACATTTTCGACACGATCTTCAATAGTTTTCTTTTATAACCACGTGTTGTGCATAATGTATGGTTTCATCGTGCTTGTTATAAAACTTAAATTATTGGGGTCAGTATGAATAATCAATTTATAGGTTTATATATTAAACATTCTATCAATTAATATCAAATCAAA
Organism: Scutellaria galericulata; assembly: GCA_946896805.1. Classification (NCBI taxonomy): domain Eukaryota; kingdom Viridiplantae; phylum Streptophyta; class Magnoliopsida; order Lamiales; family Lamiaceae; genus Scutellaria; species Scutellaria galericulata. The sequence continues at coordinate 1,586,630 of OX335791.1, read as the reverse complement.
GTGGCGCAGCGGAAGCGTGGTGGGCCCATAACCCACAGGTCCCAGGATCGAAACCTGGCTTTGATAGTTGTTCAAAAGCAAGCTTTCTATTCCACAATTTTTTTATTTCTGAAAATCTTTTTTTTTTCTTTTAGTTTTTTTTTTTGGGCAACATGTTTAATTAAAAAGACAATTGGCAGAGTTTTTATAATATTACCAAAATTAAAAACTTATAAATTAGTGTGGTTGAAACGATTCATACAAAGACACATCAAATTTGGATGAATTTAAGAGATGGGGTTGCAAGTAGTAAGAAGAAACGGATTTTAAGAATAATATTGATGATGTTGTCATTCTAACCACTACAATTATGAATTTTGGCTTTAGCGTCACTAAAATAAATAGATATTATGTAGGGTTTTAAATCATATTTTTATATGCTTTTATATATTTAATTGGTAAATTAAATAAGAGCCATATAATAATTGAGGAAAATAATTAGTAATCTTGATAGTGGGTGGTGGGCTTAAAAATAATTATTAATGATTATTGAGTATGGAATTTGTTCAGGCCCAATAGCAAATACAATCGGGTCTTTAACCTTTACCCATATAACATTTGTAATGTAGTTTTGTAATTTTCTTCAAGGTCTCAATTTAATGTTATATTTATTTATTTTTTTAAGCAGCACATGATTAACTCCTGTCAAAATCAAGATTATAATTATTCTTAATCTCGTGGACCCATATATATTTTAAATACATATCTCCAATGGTTTTAGATAATGACTTGGAAACTAAATTATATGCCCCCAATATGGGATTGTGTTGTTTTCGTACTATAATATGCGAAATCTTGCTGAAATTATTTGTGCACTTTGGTAACCCATTCACATCAATTTATTGCTAATTTTGACATGACCTAAAGTCCCTTTCATAATCTATCCTTGATCTCTATATATCAGACAGGGTTTTGATAATCTAATGAATGATTGATAATATTTGTTATCGATGATAGCTCAAGTGATTGTTGGATCAATCTATTGAAATGGACTAATTAAATATAATTTATTTCAATATATTATGGTTCATGTTTGTAGTTAATGATTAATATATCCTAGGGTTCACATGCAGACCAATTTGACTAATCAATTTATATCTATTCTATCATTTAAAAATGAGTAACACTTATGTACATCAGTTATACCGTGGAATCCATACTTTTATATTATAAATGTAGTACCTTTATGCATGTTTATTTTAAAAGATACGGATATTTATACATAAAGGTACTACATTTATAATATAAAGGTATGGATTGCACGAATTTTCACTTCTGTGCAACTGGTGCACAAAAGTTTTTGTGTTTAAAATTTTGAGTCTACCTAGATATATCGGGTCTCCAATCAATTTTCTCGAATTTATTCACTTATGGGTTCCGATTAGAAAATAGTAATATTAAATTACATTGCATACCCGAAATTTGTAAAAATTAAAATTAACTTTGTTTCCCAAAATAAAGATAAATTTGAATTTTGTATGATTAATTTAGGCAAAAACTTTTGTGCACAAGGTGCACGGATCCAAATCAGTGCACAACAATACTATTATATTATATGAGTGATAATGTTATATTATATATAGTTTTAACAGTATTACTCATATAATATAACAATATTATTGTACACAAATCTAGATTTGTGAACCTTATGCACATAAGTGTCACTCTTAATTTAAATATTCTGACTTTATAATTGCATGATTGAGTGAAGTAGTGAGATGGTAAGCCATCTACATCACCAGTAGAGGACATGACACGGCACGTGATTTCAAAAGAAGAATCCCCATCACTTCACCAACCCTAATACATAGAAAGAAAAAGACAAAAAGAAAAGGAGTATTATATTAGGACCCAAAAAAAAAATCTAGTTTAGAACAGTTCGTGCTCACAATATTTTTTCAAAGGTCGAATGGTTTATTAGGCAAAAATGACTACTTTCCCTTCAATATAATCTAAGAAGAGTAAGTTTTATGTATGATCGTTTCACTGATCATGTTACGTGAGATGGGTTAACCTATATTATATAATTTACATGTAAATTAATGAAAATAGATTAGAATTGTGGATAAAAAGGATCCGTCTTACGCAAGTTTTTGTGATCTAATAATGAAGTCAATGAACAATTTTCATTTAGATGGGTTATTTTCATAATTGAGACTATTCTAACCTAATATTTATAACATATATAAATTCCTGAGATCAGAGTTAGAGAAATTGTATGATGCTAATTACTGTCAAATAATCCTCTAGCTAATTAAAATGATTACAATTATGTTGAGTCATATATATACACAACACATCTACTTATTGGTAACTAATAAATATTTGTCCCATAAAGATAATTGTTGATGGTCACTGTAATAAGCATAATTTGTATTATTTAACAAGTACTCAATTCGGTATCCAAGTTTAAATTTTATATATTTGAAAATATTTTTTTAGAATGAACAATTTAGAATATACCACTTTCATAATTAAGACCATTCTTAGATAAAAAAAATTCATAACATATTTAGCGTCATGAGATCACGGTTGGAGAAATTTTGATGATAATACATAATGTACATACACAATACATAATGTACGTACATCACGTTTACTTATAATTACAAAACATTTGCTAACTACACAATACTTGACTTGCATCAAAAAATACTATTAATGCGTATGATTTTACGAGTCAAATTGATCTCAAAATTTGAATATTACACACTTTGGACATAAATTAATTTGTTGATGAGTGATAATGCAAGAATTTCATATAGAAGAGAATTTGGTAATTAATATCAAGTGGGAATATTAGGATTCCATGAAAACGTGGCTTTGTCGTTGGTTACAATGGCTGTACTTCGAATGCATTAAATCGTGGATAATATATATATATATATATATATATATATATATATTTATTTATTTATTTATTTATAATTTGGTATTATTTTGATGAGGCCAATTATAGAAGAGGAATTTAATTAGAACCAATTTTGTTGTTTAGTAACCAAATACTAGACAAGAATTTGAAGATCCCTAATTCGTTGAGAACAAGGAATTATGTTAAACAGAATTTGCAAGGATTTGATCATGACTAAAACAATGTTTTCGCTCATGAGTGTTGGAAAAATGTCATATAATTATAGCCATGTCTAATTGTTCTTTAATTATTAAATGAGTATTTTTCTGTAATAATTATTTGATTCTGGAAATTGATGGGACAAGAGTTTAATGCATGAATCATCATGTAAGATTTGAAATATTATTTTCTTAATGACTTTTTTAAAAACATTTTCGGGGGAAATGATTCAAATTCCGACTTCTCTTGTAATTAATAGAGAATGTTGAATAATCAATTAGATTGAGCACCTAGTTATTAAAATAATTCTTATTCTAATTATTAAAATAACCTTTATATTTAATAATGTAAATGTTTTGGATTATCTTTATGTCTTATTAATTATAAATCTGATCGAGCAAATATATTTATATCAAATCTTTTTCAAAAGATCTCATGATCAATAATGAAAGTAATACATTATAAAAAAAAAAAAGAAAAACGGAAAAAAAAATAGAGAAGAAAGTGATATATTATATTTTATCATCTAAGTCATACATATACTACAACATAACTAACTTTATGCATATAATATCTAAAAAATTGTTATTTAATAACCATAGACAATATGTAACAATCTAATGGGTATGCAGTTGCGGTGTAACCTATTTCCTATTGCTACACTTTTGTTGGGCTTTTGTAATACTGAAGAGGGGATATATATATATATATTAAAAAACCAGGTAATAAATTCTTAAAATTTAAAATTTATACGATAAAATATTAAGAGCTAATTTCAATTTTGGTCATATATATTCATTTTCCATTTTTTGAAAATTAGGTATCCACCATTCAATATATGTTTTTTTTTTTTTTTTCCAATTTCAGTTCAATTTTGATTGAAATTTTCAAAATCACTAACGTGACAGTCGAAATTTGGTTGTCACGCCAGAATTTACGACAGCCATATCAGCGATTTTGAAAATTTGGATGAAAATTAAATTAAAATTGAAAAATATTAAAATATAGTAGATGATTAAAATTAAAAAGCAGATCGAAAATAGAAAATATATTACATATAAAACCAAAATCGAAATTAACCAAAATATTAAATCTGGAAAAAGGATAATTTTGATTAAACACATATACAAATTGAATGAGATCCTAAAAGCTATTACAGCCAAACAAGAGAAGACTGAAAGGGACTATGATTGATTTCATGAAAGAGATAAGTAATGCCACTTGAGTGTATGGTCTTATTTTCCTTTATCTTTTACCATATTTCACACTATACATTGTTTCAGGTTTATTTCAAACTTAGAATTATTGGGTCCCATTAATCCAATTCTTTTCAGACCACTGTCTCATGTTTACAGATGGTCGATTGATCAAAACAGGACCGCACGTGGATGTCTGAACCCAACTCACACACTCTCCAAACCTTCACAAATTATATATGCACCATACATAACATATACATATATTTGGAATTCAAATTTAATTACCACTGTTTATTTTAATTTTCTGTTAAATACATAGCCACTTTCTCCATTTTTTCTTGCTGATTGTAAATCAGTATTGCATTATTGTTATTTTCAATATTCGAATAAAATAAAATACTTGATGTTAAAATTCATGAAATAGACAATACAATCCTAATTGTTATATCTGGCCATGCATGCCCAGTCAACACGTACAACCAGTCCTTCTCAGTTTAAAGTAATATTTTATGAGAATATATAAATTCAGTGTACATTTTGTATGAAGGGATGGCACCTTATGGTAGTCCACCTCAATAATGTCAGTTCCTTTCGATTTGAATTTTATTTTGTTCAAAGTACATTATAAGTTTCACTATGTATATTATTTAATTGGGATAAAATCTTTTTTCTTCCCATAAATAAGTATTGTGTCTTTCGATTTTGGTCCCAACATTATCAAGATTTTTAATTTTAATCCCAAATTTTGAGAATTGTCTGATTTCAATCCAATTTCGCTGAATTAAGACTTTCTGATGACGTAAAAGTGATGTGGTCACACGTGTCATATTCTTATCGATTGTCACGTGTCGTCACATCACTTTTAGGTTACCGGAAAGCTCCAATGAGACGGCGCACATGAAATTTTCCGACGAAATTTGAATTTTTTGGTCAAAATGAAACTGAAATTGAAAAGATTCTTAAATTGTAGGACTACACTAAAAATCATAATACTTGTGAAAACAACATCAAAAGACATCATAGTCATGAGATGAAAAATGATTCTAATGCTGATATACTTGATAGAGTATGTATTGCCATAAATAAATATGTAACGGATAATTAACACCAATTAGGTCTCCTTTGTACCTTAAACAACAAATTATGGAATCATGGATCTCACTTTCATGCATGGATCTCCCCACCCCAAAATGCTAAATTTTAATCAATTGAAATTCAACACTATTTTGCAATAAAGAACGTTGTCAGATCTTTTTTACCCAATATTACCCAAATTACATTATTACCCTCAGAAAATGGAGAAAAGAAAGATGGCTTAATTTGCCCTAGCCCACCACCCATATAATTCCCACTCATTGTGTTTGTTGCTTAAAGCTTGCACTCACTCTCTTCCCTTATCTTATTCTCTATCTTTTTCCTTTCCTTTCTCTCTCCTAAAATAAAAAATCCAGCTGCCATCATCTCCCATCTGAAAGGAATTGCAAGCTCCTAGAGAGAGAAACCAAATAAGAAGAAAGAATTAAAGAAAAAGAGATGATAGAGTCCCACAAGCAAGTGCAAACAGATCATAGCTAGGGTAGCCCACAAATATTATAATATCAATCATGGATGTAATTGGCAATCCAAGCTCTCTGCGCAGGCCCAGTTTCCCTCTCCAACTCCTCGAGAAAACAGATCACCATGGCCACCAACACACCAATTCTGCAACCGATACAACCCTCAAGTCATCGGACTCTTCATCCCACCCCACCAAGAAGCCTCTACCCAAAAGAACCACCACCAAAGACCGCCACACCAAGGTCGACGGCCGTGGCCGGAGAATCCGAATGCCGGCCACCTGCGCCGCCCGCGTCTTCCAGCTCACAAGAGAGTTAGGCCACAAGTCCGACGGAGAAACCATCGAGTGGCTGCTGCAGCAGGCGGAGCCAGCGGTGTTTGCCGCCACCGGCACCGGAACCATTCCGGCCAACTACACTTCGCTCAACATCTCGGTGAGGAGCTCCGGCTCGACCCTCTCGGCTCCGTTGAGGAACTTAAGCTACTTCAATCAGAATTCTTTTGGGGCACCATTCTGGGATAGAGGCCTCGAGGGTTTTGCCAATGGAAATGTGAGCTCTACGCTGCATGCCAAGCAGGAGATGTCGGCGGCGGAGATGGGGCGGAAGCGGCGGCCAGAGGGAGACCTGCCGCCGTCTCTGCTGGCCGGAAATGGAATGCTTCAGACGAGCTCCGGTCCGATTCCGACGTCGTCCCAAGGGCAATCTACTTTTCTTATGGTGAATGGTGAGTCTAATTTGTGGCAGTTTCCTTCTTCTATGGCTAATAGTGGATTGCATTTCATGAATCTTCCTGCGCCGATGGCGCTCTTGCCGGGCGGCGGCGGCGGCGGTGGCGCGGCGGTGGACGGTCATTTGGGCATGCTTGCCGCTCTTAATGCGTTCAGGGTGGTTCCGGCCGGTGGCGCCGCCGTGGAGGGTGGTGAGGGCGGCGGCCATGACCGACATGATGGAACTGCTACTCATCACTTGTGATCAAATAGTGTACGATTAATTTGTGCCCTAATATTCTTGAATTTCATCAAGTTCTTGATCATATTGTGATTTATTAGTATATATTATATTGATTGTCTTCAGATTTAGGAGTTTGATTGCGTGATTTATCAATTATATATGAAAATATGAATCTGATTTAAAAAAAAAGAAAGAAAAATTCATTTCTTTGACAGAATTGTAGCAGTGTTTTAATTAGGGTTTTGAGAGATATATGAAGAATGGTGTTTGAAAGTCTTTAATTTGATGTGGATTTAGATATGGTTTCTGGTGACGTATAAATTTGACTTGACTGCTAATTAGTACTTTATGATTATCTCTTAACAACTTCCCTTTCAATTATGCTTTGTGCTGAAGAAATTAATACTTTAGTTTGCATGGAATTATATTACTCAATTCCACAAATCAATTTGGCTTTGATTGATTTCCCTCTTTCTTTCATACTCATGTATATTGATTGCCTTTTGATTGACTGTAATAGAAAATCTAGGATAATAATTATTTTTAATCTCTTTGATTTTCCAATCTTTACATATTTTTGAGATGAAGATAATTGAATATGTATGCATGGTAGGCAAGAAAATCTAGTTCTTGATTCTTGATGAACCATTGAACTTGATACATATTACATATCTCTTGTTTAAGGTCTCATTCACCAAATATGGCAAAGAAATGAGTCAAATGCATTTTGCAATTGAGAAGCCCACATCTATATAACATACACACCCATCAATATATCTATCTATATATATCATCATTTTCATCAGGTGATTCTTAGGAGGTCACTAAAAGCCCTAATTCTGACTGAAATTTCCCAAAACTGATACACATAAATGCTCAGTACCTCTAACAATACCTCCTTTTTCTAATAACAAGGTGGCTGCAGCCCTTACTCCTCAGTCAGGTGGTGGGTGATGCTGGCCCCACCACCCATCAAATCTGGACCGTTCATCTTGTTCCTTCTTGATAATCATAATTCATCTGTCCAAGTGTCACCAACTATTCTTTTGACTAGAGATGAGATATAAATCGAGAGATAAATCCACGACTATTCTTGAGTGAGAACAACCTTGTCACAATCACACGCATATATACTTAACATATTTGGTATTTCCACCACCCTATTTATTATTGATTGAATGCTTCACTATGGATTGTCATCATATATAATGGCTTGAATATATATATATATATATATATATAGTGTATGTAAATATTATTATTCTGAGATGGTACATAGTTGGTATTGATTTAGAGAAGAGCATCTTATCTGGAAAAATATAGAATAGAAGGGTATCAAAGTGCATTGGTACATTATTGTCATTCCTGTATGTAGCTGTTTTACTGTAGCTTCATCGATCAGATATTCTTTCCAGATTGTACTACACAAATAATGCATCTGGAACTGTTTTTTTGGCTAAGTATTTAATATTCCCTTCCCAGTTTCATTTCCCTTTTGTTACCATACATGCATGTGTTATCTGCACCTTCTTTCTAATCATATAATTTCCCTAAATTGTCACACACACATGTGTCTCTATATATATTTATACAGTGAATGAACTATTTGTTCACTAATTAAGGATTGTTATATAAAAACGAGATAATGTGCATTATCTATAAAAAAAATACTAATTATAAAAGAGTAGGTCTTGTGTGAGACCGTCTCACGGATCTCATTCCGTGAGACGGGTCAACCCGACCCGGTCAAAGTCAACGGTCAACGTCGGTCAATGGTCGGTCAACACCGTTGACTTAAAAGTATTACATGATACACATAAAAGTATTACATCATATACATGAAAGTATTATATGATACTTTTATAGTTATTATGTGATATTTTCAAAAAGTATTATATGCTATACATAAAAGTATTACATGGTGATATGTTCAAAAAGTATTACATGATATAAATAAAAGTATTACATAGTGATATTTTCAAAAAGTATTACATGATATACATAAAAGTACCACATCATATTTTATTCTCATAATGTAATACTTTTAAGTGTATCATGTAATACTTTTATGTATATCATGTGATACTTCATAATGTAATACTTTTATATGTATCATGTGATACTTCATAATGTAATATTTTTAAGTGTACCATGTAATACTTTTATGTATATCATGTGATACTTCGTAATGTAATACTTTTAAGTGTATCATGTAATATTTTTATGTATATTGTAATACTTCATAATGTAATACTTTTAAGTGTATCATGTAATACTTTTATGTATATCATGTGATACTTCATAATATAATACTTTTATGTGTACCATGTAATACTTTTATGTATATCATGTGATACTTCGTAATGTAATACTTTTAAGTGTATCATGTAATATTTTTATGTATATCATGTGATACTTCATAATGTAATACTTTTATGTATATAATGTGATACTTTCAAAAAGTATTACATGATACATATAAAAGTATTACGTGGTGATATTTTGAAAAAGTATTACATAATACACATAAAAGTATTACCTCATATATATAAAAGTATTACATAATTTTTATATTCAATCCGACCCGACCCGTCTCACGGAATGAGATCCGTGAGACGGTCTCACCCAAGACTTTGTCATTATAAAATTAGTGAAAATTTTGATAAAGCTTATAACTGAATATTAGGGGTGGAGAATAATATCGAAGTACCGCACCTACCGTATTGATAAAATATCGAAATTTTCAGTACAATATTGGTATGGTAATTCCAAAATAAAAAATATCGATACCTCTCTCATTTTCCCAAGAAATATATTGTAACTCTCTTAGATAAACCCCTCAACGAATTGTATTCAAAACATTCAAACTGGTTACACCTTGTAATATGAAATATCATGAGTTGGTAATTTTTTTAAAATTTATTAAATTAAAAAATTATCTCGTTCGGATAATATAAGATCGCATTGCCTATAAGAATTTAGTAAGGACGAATTGTATAGAATATACATGTGCTTAAATGAACAATTGGTACAATCTTAGGCATCTCTAAATTTTGCACTATTTTAATGTAAAAAATTATTATTAATTCCAGCAATCTACATTGTTTTTTGTATTAAAAAAATAATATTTCATAATATTTCTTATTATTTTAAAAAAAGGAAGTAAAATAAAAATAAAAGAAAATGAATTAAAAATATTAAAATAAAAGGAAAAAGAAAATACCTCAAGTATTGACTCTACATTAACTTGATGCATAAAATGATAGTTGAGAAAAGTTTACACAACCTTTTACAACATTGTTAGAGCAGAAAAATTCAAATGCGAATTTTTTTTTTTTTTTTGTTTTAACTCAGTGTTGAAGATACTCTATAATAGTTATAATTGGAAATTAATTCCAATTCTTTTAACAATAAGAGGTGGGCATTAAACACAATGAATATCTTATTCAAAAGCTTGTGTTATTTACATGCGTTGAATAAAAATTACAAACAATTACTTTTAATCAAAACTTCACAAATATTATCAATATCGACATCTAATCAAACATTTATAATTAATTATCTAAAATTAATTAATTAATTTTATAAAATATTCAATTGGAAATTGGCTAATAGTAGCCCAATATAATATGCCACTTTTACTTGGGCCCTATAGCCTTTGCAACGGAAGCCCGCTACTATCAACAGCAGGAGGCCCATTAGGGTTTTGGCCCCGAAAGAAGAGTATATAATCGTCTCTCAAATTCTCTCAAATGAAACCCTAGACTTCCCTCCTTAGTGCGATCGGCGTATCAGATCGGCGGATTGACGGTAGCAGCGGCGGAGGTGGAAAACAATGGTGCACGTCTCGTTTTACCGCAACTGTAATCCTCTATAGCTTCTTCATTAAACTTTCGATATCCATATTCAATTCACGATTTTACAATTGTATGCTTGTGATACTTGTGCATATGAATCCGTCTAGTTGTCCTTATATTGTATGGTCTGTGCTTTGTTACATCTCTTGCTGCTGATGAATGTATGTCGCTGTTAGGTTCTGCAATTTTTTGGTTTTTCTCGTGATTTGTGGATTGCTTTTAGTGTAGCTGAATTGAGAGAGAGAGAGAGAGAGAGAGAGAGAGAGAGAGAGAGAGTTGTCTTTCCGTTTCTATTTTCACGAAAACTGATCACTAAAGTTTCCCAATTTTGGATTTTGATTATATATATCTAAGAATGTTTATTGCTTATTCCATGAAGCATTTGGTTTTCCTGATATCAAGCTATAACTGTTATACTGTTACCTAAACTTGTGTGTTAGTATCTGGGAATTCTTTTTATTCTGTGCTATTGAAGATTAACAATTACTGCATACTTGTATTGACTTTTAATTCATCTGAACCTTTTTGCTGAGGCGATGCTTTACGAAAATTACTTTTTTAATCCAACAAACCTTATAATCAGGCATAAAATATGATTTCGTGCAACTCCTTGATGCATTTGATTAAGCAATGTTGTATGTTGTGGAAAAACGAAAAATAGAGTTAATATCATGCATGTGGTAATGGTAGAGTGGTGTTAACATGTCCTGGTTACAGATGGGAAGACCTTTAAGAAGCCTCGTCGTCCCTATGAGAAGGAGCGACTTGATGCTGAGCTGAAGCTTGTTGGAGAGTATGGTCTGAGGTGTAAGAGGGAGCTATGGAGGGTTCAATACGCACTGAGCCGTATTAGGAATAATGCTAGAAATCTTTTGACTCTTGATGAGAAGGATCCGCGTCGTATATTTGAGGGAGAAGCCCTTCTGAGGAGGATGAACAAGTATGCACTGCTGGATGAGGGCCAGAACAAGCTTGATTATGTCTTGGCCCTAACTGTGGAGAACTTTCTTGAGCGCCGCCTTCAAACTCTAGTTTTCAAGGCCGGTATGGCTAAATCTATTCACCATGCTAGAGTGCTCATCAGGCAAAGGCATATCAGGTATTGAACAATTGATGATCTCTCAGTTTTTTCTCCTTTCCCTTTTTTTCAGGGATATAGAGCTTAATGTCCTGCTTAATTTTAAATTAATGTAATGGCATCGTGTATTCATTATGAAGTTGGATGATGTGGTTGGCATGTGCTGGACTGCCATACAACTTGGATTATCATGTTAATTCATATGCCGAATTAGAATTGAATTGCATTTTTCATGTATTGAATTGTGGCCAATGGGTGGTTGGTTGTTTTGGACCTGCTAAGTGGCTTTATAATAATGTCTACATTCTTTTACTGTAGTGAGTCATGTTAATCTTGAATTTCTATGCATCGTGGGTTATTTACTCTCATTGCTTAATATTTTACTCTTTCTTTATATTTTTCTGCATTGGTAGAAAATGCATTATGAATTGTATTCACAAACTGATGGTATACTATTACAGAGTTGGGAGGCAAGTTGTGAATGTACCCTCTTTCCTGGTGAGGGTGGACTCCCAGAAGCACATTGACTTCTCTCTCACAAGTCCGTTCGGTGGTGGTCGCCCTGGTAGAGTGAAGAGAAGGAACCAGAAGGCTGCTTCGAAGAAGGCTTCTGGTGGTGATGGAGACGAGGATGACGAGGAGTGAGGTGTGTCAGTTTATTTAGTTGTTTATCGTACTGTAATGAAGCAGGATTTCAAGTTTATCTCTGTTTGCTTATGTAGCAACCAGGTCTTTTTTGAGTCCTCTTGTTTAAACTATTGTTGGCTTTTGTTGAATCTTGAGATATTAAGAATTAGGATCAAGTTTCAAATTTATCGCGTGCTCTTTTGACCATCTATGTTAAGTTTTGTCATCCAAGTTAAAAAGTTTAAATTATGCATAATGTTATATATGCCTTTTTTTTCCCCTCATTTAGTTAGTTAGTTATTGAATAAGTTTATTTCTCATGGTATATTCGTTGGGTTCCTTAATGTTCGATAAGCTCATCTAGGATTGCAAGATATTTTAGGTTGGCCATAATTCAAGCTTGGCAGACTGACCATAATAGGTAAAACTTGTCTGTTCTTCATAATGCAATAACAACATTATTGTATCGCGAATCTCCATTCTCTATGTTATTTGCAATTACAAACATAATATAGCTCATGTCTATATAGTTTACATTTCTTCTTGAGTTATATTTCAAATTTCAGTTTTCCAGTACCCCAGTTGTGACTAAAAAATAAGAAAAATGTGTAATGCTGGTTTGCAATGGCCTTGCCAATTTTGTAATGGACCAAAATATATTCGGTGGACGGTAAGGATGAAAACTAATCAAATCATTTGTAGGTTGATTTGATGATTAATTATATCTAGATATAATTGATTATATTTTGGTTATAAAATTTATGTTTATGAACAAAATGATTTATAGTTTTATTTATTAAGCTCATGAACCACGAATGGTTGTCCGATAACAAATAAACTTAACTCAAACAATAACATAGTTTGACTTGGTTCAATTACATCCTATTTTACCGAGTAATTTTATTAAATCAAGAGCTATGGACCCTAGAAAAGTCGTACCATTGGGGTGGACTCATGTCTGAATTTGAAATATTTTAGTCATTTATCAAATTTCAAAAATTAATCTTGAAGATGTGTTTTTTTTTTTTTTTGGGAACCTTCAATATAAAATCTTAATTGTTATCTTTTTATATTATCCGTCATTTTGTCTCTTGACTCAGGTTGCTAACATTCATCACACAAGTTATAATAAACGCAACTATCAAAAAATTTCTGATTGATGGGTTTTGCTACTTTAAATAGTATTATTTTATTTGTAAGCATAACATTATAATTTGGTACCGTATTAAATGTTGTCACAAATATGATATTTACAAGCAAAAACTTGACAGGAGAAACTGCAATGATCACTACTAGTAACAACCTTTTATTACCTCTTAATATTTAATTAATTGATATTTTCTTTTTCTAGTAATGGCACATCAGAATTGAGATGCTTTGGGTCTTTCTTTTCTTTGAGGAATCAAAGCCTATGTTGGGAAGTTATTCAAATGTATGGCTGAAGACTGTTTTTAATGTTTACAGCTAAGAAGATAATATGCTGTGATGAGGAGAAACCAACAACAATAATTCTCTTTATTCTATGCTTTTTCCTTTCATGTAATCATGCATATTTTCTAACTTTCATTTTACATAAAAACTTATATAAAACGTCTCATCAATATAATTTTATGAAAATATGTGTCAATTTCTATTTTAACTTGATAGATTGAAAAGACTAGTTGATACAAAATCTTCTCCTTGTAAATTATTCGAAACTAGGTATTCACATGTGACATGCATTGATAAATATAAAATACAAAGTTAAGCTATATATATAATGCAAGTGAGTATTTAAGATTTAAATGTTGTTTAGTGAGAGATGTTTAGGGAAACCATTAATTAACTTGGTAAAATAGAATAACTTTATGGGAAATACACATTTAGAATATGATATGATCAACTCAGTTCAATTGAATGAAAATGTAGTAGTTTTAAAACTATAAACATTTTAGAGGCTAGAGTTGGTTGTGAAATTATTTTATATTTATTTATATTACATCCAAAATTATATTTAAAAAAATAAGTTCAGTAATAATATATTAATATAAACAAAGGGTGATTTTGTGGGTTTTCAATCTGACAACAATATTTAATTTGTTTTATTTTTATATTAAATAGGACACTAATAATTTTTTTTTTTAGTAACAAAATCAAGTTTGTATATCTTAAACTCAAACTAGGTTTTGTGGTGTGTTATCTTGAGATTTTGTAATTAGTGGAAATAATTTTAATAAAATTGGGAAGAAGAACCGTTGGTTTCATGATCTAAAAAATAAAAACTGATTCAACTTTTAAAAGGTCTAAATTAAAAGATATTCAATTCTTAGTTCTGTTTCCAAGATTTTCAAATCACCAATCTCTGAATTGAACACAATCCTAATACTACAAACTCCTCTCCACATATACATAACACACCTCTTTAGTATAATATCAAATAATCATTAATATCCTTACCTAATAATTTCATCTTCTTTCATTTAATTTCCACCTAATTCAAACACAATAAAGCTTTTAAATAAAATTGTGACAACTAGTAATATTTCTTCCCAATATACTACAAATATCATATGGGCCAACAACTGGAATTGACATGATGACAATGATATCCCTGCACAAATTGAAATTGTACAATAAATGCATCCAACAAGTGATGGAGATACAGATACCTCAATTATTTTTGGTTCAGAAATTTTACATTCACACTTCACATTATTTTATAGCCACACCTCTCAAATTAATCATGGGTTTGCAAAAACAAAATATAAAATGTAATAATTTAATATGGACAGAAACTTAGATATTTAAGCATATAATAAAAAAAAAAAAATGTATTGTGCATATTACTTTATGAGAAAAAAGCTCAAAAATAAAATCACGAAAAACTTAGTTCGTATTATCATATCATGTGACAAATAATCATAGCATGTCCTTCCTAATTATAATAACAACTACTAAAACAACAATAAGTATTATCCTTAATTTCCACGTTGTTCTTACAGAATATATTTGTGTAAAATCATACTATGCACCTGATAAAACCTAGCTAGTAGCTAATAATGCATCATAATGATTGATTTAATGGCATTATATAAAAGTAATTGTTTAGAATTTTTTTTGCATAAGTTTAATATATAGTTCATCAACTTTTATTATTATTATTATTTGATTTTTTTTTTTTTGAGTTTTGAGAGGTAATCAAGGTAAAGGATATATATATATATATATATATATATATATATATATATATATATATATATATATATATATATATATGGCGTGCTTCATTACATATGATCCAAATTTTTTAGATTTCTTAGCACTTAATTTTTTTTTCAACGAAATTTAATTTACTAAATAGCCAATTTCTGATTGACCAAATTGCTAAAACCATTGTACCTTTTTCTTTTTCGTTATTTGAAAAATCTGTTTGAGAGCTAAAACCCATTATTTTTATATAAAAAATTATTCATCAACTCATCACAATATAATTGTATTTACTATTTACGATAGAATATATATTTTATATAAAAACCCAATAATAAAAACAAATAAAACCAAAAACCTATTGAATAAAATTCTCACACTATATTAGTTTGATTAAATGTGGACCCAAAATTTATAAACAACTAAATAAAGGAAATGGACTACGACAACTGGTGGCCCGACCCACCATGCTCTCTCAATTGTACTCTAAATTCCATTTTTGTCCCCATTTGCTTTGCTTGCAAAAAGCCTCTTCTTACACTTGCTTCATTTATATTCAAAAATATATTTAAAAAAAAAAAAGGGTACTAAATATAGTTATTGCTACATTTATTTAAAATAAAATTAAGATTAATTTGATACGTATCATGATAATATTTGAATCACTGAAGACATAATCAATTCTGAGCACTAACAGAGGCCCATTGCCCCATCCCACAATAGGTCAACTTCTTTTTTTCATTTTTATCTTTCTTCTTTTTCTATTTTCCCTTTTTAACTTTTTTCTTTGAATTCTTTTTTCGAATTTACTTTAAAATAATCGATAAATTTCAACATTCTTTAGTCATCCTTTTTTTTTTTTATTAACAATAGGGATCAACCTGTCATGAAAATAAAGAGATGCTGATTTTATTTACTTTTATACTCTCTTTTTTTTTTTTTTTTTGGGCAATCTTAGTTATATTACATAGGAAGTTTGTAGCCAATTGATATTACATTATTGTACATAATATTCATATTTATTATGCACATCTTATAAAAAAAATCAAGTGCAAACAAATGGCGTATGCATACATAATATGATTAAATATGAACGAGGAAAAGAATACTCAACTAGTCCAAAAAAAATATTTTTCTACATTAATTAAAAAATAGCCAACCATATATTATTTCGTACACGAAAAAATCAAAAAGAGTTCATCAAATTAAATATTTTTTTTAAACTTCATATATAAAATTGTAAAAATTTAAAATCATAATTAAATTGTACGATTGACCAACCCTATTCATTGCATATTTCCATCATAAGTGAATGAAATAAGAAAAAGAAAGAAAAAAGAGATTCATATGAGAAAAAAAAAATTACAAAAGCCATAAAAGTAGGAAAAGCTAAAAGGTTATGCCCACACCTTAATATTTGCACCCAAACAAGGCACTTTGCTTCAAAAAGCCAAATCATTCCCACACAATAATTTATAGGAAAAATAAAAAGAAATGAAAAGTAGTTTAATTTATTGGAGATGCTACACAGATTTTTACTTTTTCGAATTTTATTTTAAATAAAGAGAAAAAGAATCATTCTTGTTCATCTATAACTGGACCAATGAGGCTTGAAAGTGAATTTTTTTAGATTGTTCACGTTTGGTTTCATTTTCACGAGTATCTTTTTTACATTGGATTTTATTTAAATTTTGGATTTTTTTTCCTGAAAACTATTAGTAATATTTATATTTTAAAATATAATTGATAAATATATTTCGCTTTTAAACCTAAACAACATACATAAAAAAACATGTACCTTTTTAATAATTGAAACATAACCATAAGCAACAAGAACGACAAAATTGTATGTGAAAAATGAAGCAAGATTACAAAAAACAAAACTTCTATAATAAAAAATTGAACTTTCGTGGATCACATGACCAATAAAGAATATTTTATTTATTTTATTTCAAGTGGATATTTTAATCTAATGTTTTATATTGTATTCTAATATCATTTATATATCATTTGAAAAGAATATTATCAATACAAGCCATATGAATATTGATGACATCTTGTATACATGTATATCTATTAAAAAGGAAACAAAACCATTGTTTAGCAATGTTCTAAAATTCAACAGGCGTTAGATGGACGCTTGACTGGCGCCTAGCGCCTAAAATATCTAGTCAGAGTCTAGACGACGCCTTTGCGTTATATCTAAATTAAATAGATTTATTATTATTTTAGCTATTTTTATTAAGTTTTTATCTATAAAATTTATTTTAGGAACTCTTATATTTAATTATTTTTAATTTATGTTGAAGGACAAGTAAAAATTTAGTATCTCATTTGAATTATATTTATATATAACTTATTCAATGATTATAAAATTACTATTTATTTATATTTCTTAATTCGTTAATTTTCTATCTATATCTAATTAAATAATAATAATTTGTTAGAAGCCTATCATACAATAAGAACATTGTTGTTTTGCTAAAAAGTTAATATATATATATATATATATATATATATATATATATATATATATATATATAAAATTTATTTGGCACCTAGGGCTGAAATGTTCCGCCTAACCTAAGGTTGCTGAATAGGCAAAAATCGGTGCGGCTAAGTGCCGCCTAGAGCCTAGGCACCGTCTATACCGATTTTTGGACCACTGCCGTTTAGAAATTAGAATAGACAATCTTGTCTATTAATGCGATCTTTTGGTCTATGGTTGTAATCCGTTTTAATCTTATTTACAATTTATTAATTTTAAATAAAATATCTTTCCTAAAGCTAGTAAAAGAATCATGAATTTTTTCGGACCTTGTCGTATAAAATAGGGATGAAATTGTAGGTAACCCACTATAGAAATAAACATTTTTTTTAACCAAAATTTTCAAATTATTACTTTTTAGCCAACAGAATATTTTTTGGATCATGGCATCATTAATGAAATTAACCTTTTACCAGCCTGCACCACCATATTTTACCTCGTACCAACCCGTACCACCATTTATTCCATCGTACCATTATTAATGTAACTCGTACCATCATAATATACCCAGTACCACCATTTACTCCATCATACCATTATTAATGTAACTCGTACCATCATAATATACCTTCATACCATAATTAATGTGGTCCGTACTACTATATTACACCACCGTACCATTATTAGTGTAGTTCATACCATCATAAGATATTCCCGTACCATTATTAATGTAGTTTGTACCATCATATTGTACCACAAATCTTAAGAAGATATAATTAGACAAAAATCATTATTCTTGATTAAAATAAAATAAAATTTAACAACATGACAAAAAAAATGTTTATAAGTTGTAATTGTTAAAAAATTGGATTACCACTATATAAAATCTAATAATTTCTAGGTAACTATATCCAACTTTGTAAACGATTTAAAATTGTGCATTACAAACCAAACTTTTTTCTCTCCAAATAACCCACTAAACAATGTGAATTAATTATAGCACCTTATCTTTTCAATTCTCAACATTTATGAAAATACTCTTACAAAACGATATATTAAAAAACATATTTTATTCAAAATATTAAAATAAATAAAAAATATTTTGAAATATCTTTTTCATCCGAATATTAAAATTTTAAATTAAATCTATATTATTACAAATATTAAAATTAAAAACATAAGGCCAGTTAATAAAATCCTGATAATTAACATATTCAGAAATGCACAAAAAAATAATGCAATTTTTGCAATATTTTAATAAAATAACAGTCACTTATCTCAAGTAGTCTGTATTATTTTTTGCACTATGATATTCCTTATTATTTTAATATAATAGTTGTCACTTATCTCCAACTGTCTGCACTATTTTTACACTATGATACTCTTTATTATTCCTTATTATATGATCCAACGTAAGGATGACAGTTGAATTGGTTTGGTGTAATCATTTACCGCAATGTTGGAATGAAAAAATCTTAAAATATTAGAAATTCAGACACTTCTGAAGATGCTCTATCAAAATTTTTAAGTTTAACATAATTTTAGTATATGGAATTGTTAATTTTAACTTGGATAAAATAATATCAGTATGGCAAATATAAAGTTGGCCATGCTGCCTGCATCTTCATATCAAGTTCTCCTGGTCGCGTTTTCAGTTTTAATTTACTCAAATAAAATAATAAATAAAAATAAAATATATCAATAAGGTGAATAAATCTCTTTTTCCAACTTGTACATCTTAAAAATATTCTAATCTGAAAAAGGGGGACCCATATGCGATTCTACCAAAGAAGAGGGGACCAAAATGAAAAACACCTAAAACGCCTCCATTTTTTTCCTACCCCTCTCTCTCCTTTTCTAAATTTACCCCACGCCCCTATATTTCCAACTAATTAGAAATCCACCCCCAAAACTACATGAAAAGTTCCGACTGCAAAATAGTATAGTAATTAGCAGCCACGTCTTCGAGCTCCCACAGCCCATTATCAACAAAAGCAAAGGGGAAATCTTCATCGGATTTAATCTCGACAGTGTTGTAATCCGTGTTCGGAATCCCAAGCTCGTCATCGGAAGCTTCGAGAAGGTGTCTGATGACTGAGTTTACGCCGTCGTCATCTTCGGCGTGGTGGTGGTGGGCCTGGTCCTCCGTCGTGGACGGCGGCGATTCGAGGTCGAGGGTGGCGGTGGAGGAGGAGAGTTCTTGCTGTAGGGTTGTGAATATGGCGGATAAGTCGAGGCTGGGTTCTTGCTGTTCTTCTTCCTCGTCGAGGAGAGAGAGAATGTTGGTGTATGGTTTATGGCGCTTTGAGTTTGAGTCATCAAAATCGAGGGTTTGTGATTCGTCTCTGAGGCGTTTTTGTTGAGATTCTGCCATCGGAGAAGGAGGAGAGATGGAGGGTAGAGAGAGAAAGAGAAGGAGATGAGGAGAGAGAATGGGGGGTGGGAAGGTTTATATAGACACGAGGCTTGAGTTCCGGTCAATATGAGTTCAAGTGAGCTACTCTTAATTATTTAATATTTATTTATTGCTTTATATGAGAGAGAGAGAGAGAGAGAGAGAGAGATGATTTTGACGAAATAAATTAAAGCAAATGGAAAAAGTTGAAGGCTTGACCTTAGTGTGAGCTTATTATATGTTTGTATAAGTTCTATTATAATAATTATATTCTTAATATAATTCTTTAAAGTGAAAAAAAAAACTGGCTTTTAAATTATCATGATCTTGTCATTTTACTATAAAGAAATGGCTTTTAATATTTACCACTATTTACTATTGTCATTAATTTACGGATAACAATCTGGTTCATATTTTGATTCGACCTATATCTTAGTCAAACATGATTTAGATCCACTTCATTTGAAATCTAGTTATGTTAAGAGATTTTTTTTTTTTTTTAAATTGTACCATATCTTGCACGTTCTTTTTGGTGACATTTTACCATACTTTTGATTAATATAAAATATGACTATAAATAGTTTGATGATAAAGATAAGGGTCCGGCTATCCGCACCCCATTTTTTTCTAAACACACCCCAAGTTTTTTATTTTTTATTTAAAAAATTCAAAAAATAACAAAATTACAATTTTACCCTTTTGCAAAGAAGTGTGTTCTACTGGTGGTCGAACACAATTCTTTGTGTTCGACCAACCAGGGTCGAACGGGTCCCAGATTTGTTGTTATTCTTTCGTTCTTTTTACACGATTATTATATAGTTTGTTAACTTATAGAATGGTTTTTCATACGTTATTCCCTTATAAATTTAAGGTTTGAGGATTGAAAAATAAAAAAATAAACAGAAGGGAGAAGCAAGCAGACGGGCAGGAGAAAAATTTTCAAAATTTTCAGTTTTTTTTCTTTCAAAAGGGTAAAATTGAAATTTTACTATTTTTTTAATTTTTTAAATCTTTTTTTTTTAACTGGGGTGTGTTTAGAAAAAAATGGGGTGCGGATAGTCGGACCCTAAAAGTAATTTAGGAGGTTAAGTTTATAAAAGTAATAATTCAAGTGACATGGAAAAGTTAAGGAGATAAAATAGCAAAATTTTCTATATTCGCATGGAGAAGTATCAATATTAATTGGAAGGTAAAGTGTTTTCTTTCGCACTTTAATTATTAGTATGACGTTGAACAAGTAAGATCTTCTATTCAACGTTGATGTCTCATCTCATATTTCAAAATAATTAATCAGTCTATTAAGTATAAAGATGACGTCACTAAATGACCCATAACGTGAATTAGAAATAGTGAAATATAAGATGAAACATGTATTCAATTTAGATGTTGAAGTGATAAAAATGGTTATTAGTATTCATTTTTTAACCTTAATTTTATATTTTCAATAATTTCAGCACTAAGTATAAGCCAACTAACATATTTGTCTCTAAATTTGACTATGATGATTAATTAAAAAAAACATACTTTAAATTCATCTTATACTTTTTACAATATTTTACTTCTGCCTCTCAAATTTTATTTCTAATTATTTAATTAATATATATTCCATCAAATATAATATAAAAGTGGTTGAATGATAGTCAACATCAGGAATTGACTAGATGTACAGTACTGTTTGATCATAAATGGATGGCATGCACCATCACTTTGATTTAATGGCTAAACTGTGGTTGCGATCAACTCTATCATGGACGCTTCTCTTTCCATCTCACACAGTTTCATTTGGGAATTAAGCAATGTGCGATCCAGAGGATAACTATCCTGTTCAACAATTTTTGGTAATTTGCATTTACATCCTTCAACATTCGGCTTTTTACTCGTGACCCTCCGATATTTTGATTTTTCATCAATTAGGACCTTGTAACTGTTGTGCAACTGTTGGATCCATACAACTTGATCTGACTCATTTTTACGCACTCCAACACGCGCATACACACCTACACGCACCCCACGGGCCAGTTATCCATGTTCATTCTCTCACACACATTTGTGTTCTAAAGAACACGTAATACCTTTTAATTATTCCAGTGGTACATTTATGTTATGTGAGTAATATTTTTACGTTATATTTCTTCCGTTCTGTTCAAATTTGCACGTAGGAACAGATATGGAGGTTAAGAAAAAACTGCTTTTGGGTACAGAGGTTGAGAAAAAACTGTTTTTGTAGTGTTAATGTTGAATAGTAAAGGACAATTTTGTAAATTTGATTTGTCATTTTTGGAGTGTGCAAATCTGAATGAGACGGACGAAAACGGAAAGTGTGCAAATTTGAGCGGGACGAAGGGAGTATTACATAAAGTAAGGTTATATCTTTATGTAAATGAAACAGTATCTTTATGTGATACAACTAATACATTTATGTAATACACTAATATATTTTTAGGAAATAACAAAATAAAGATTTTTTTAAGTAAAATAAGACAATACTTTTAAGTGGATGTATTAGTACCACGAACCTTGTAACTCAAGTGGTATTCCACCTTTACAAAGGTGTAGATTGTGTGATGACTAATATTCGAATTTGGATCACGCAAGTTTTCTAATCTTTATTCCCTCCCTTCCAATCTCTCTAGCTCATTAAAAAAAAAGGTAGATGTATTAGTACATTTACATGATACTAGTAATACTCTTATGTTGTATTTCAATTAACTAAAATAATATATAGCTTTATGTAAATAAAGTAATTCTTTTATGTGATACAACTAATACGTGTATTTAATATAATTAATTTCAATAAGATAACAAAATCATTTTTCAAGTAATACCTTTAAGTAAATGGAGTAATACTTTTACATTATGTTATTAATATTTTTATGTGATACAAGTAATACTTTCACGTCATATTTTAGTCAAATGAGTTAATATCTTTATGTAGATGAAATAATACATTTATGTGATACAAGTGATACATTTATATAATATAAGTGGTATTTTTATGCAATATATTTCAATATAATAATAAAAACCATCTTTTAACCTTCTACAAATTATTATTTTTAATTATGATGCTCGTGATTATGGAGAACTTTTTCTGATTACGGAGGACCTCAAATCGAAAAAAAATAAAATAACAGTTAGGGTTTAACGTCCTACATGAGAATAAGATCTTTCAATCCCAAGAGAGAGAATGAAAGAAAAAAAAAAGATGAAGTTCTCAGATTTAGAAAGAGATAAAAAAAATAAAATAAAATAAAAAAAAAAAAAAAAGGAAGAGAGCTGAATCCATGCGAATGTGATTAATTTCGTTACAAAAAATGTATTTATAAGCATGTTGACTAGGTCGGAGTGGGTTGAATTGGGATAAATATTTATTGTTATGCATAAAATAGATATTATTAAAATTAGATAAAAAGTAATTAAAAGATGATATAAGATTAAAAATAAATAAATGAACATGAGTCATTACTTAACCAGTTTGGTTAAGCAATATAAAAGTCGCACCAATAATTTTGTATGATATATCGATACATAATTAGGGAGTTAGCTATGTACATTGACAAAAATTTTCAATCATTAAACTAAATAAGATTGCAGAATAACATTATTTTGTGTCCATCATTTTGAGTACATTCTAACATGCCATCTGTCTCACTCAAGGTTCCGGGCAGGCATAGATAACCTTTTAACTATTATTTTTTCAAAATAAAATCATATTTTTTAGGTCAATCATTGTCAAATTGCACTAAATTCTTTATTTTAAACGATATTCCTATTATTAATGTTCTTCAATATATATAATCAGTCCATTCAAATTTCAAATAATGTGGCTCTCCCAAGTCACCTCCTAGTTATTCTTTTGTGATTAATTCGTTTCCTCTAGATTTAATTTATTAAAACTTTGAACAAGAAAAAGACATTATATTTGACTTGATCCTCATTAGACTGTTCAACTAGATAATGGACAACTGTTTTGAAATTACGTACGTGGTGGTTTTCGTATCATTCGATATTACGATGTAAGAAGAAGATGTTGCCATTGACTTCTATTAATTAAGGGACTACAAATAACAGTTTATATTATTCATAAAAAAAGAAATAGATTTACAATATGAGGTCATATATATATTTTTTTAGCAATTTAAAACACAAAAGATAGTTTAATTATCATCTAGAGATTTAAAAGATAAAATCCATCAATTTGGAATTTGAAAGAGGAAAATATCGTTAAAGACCCACAAAAATAAGATTATGTTTATCATCTCGAAATTTTAACGTTGTTATTATTATATATGATTACTCAATTTTCTATTAATTTTTCTCTTTATACATGAAGTTCATTTATCATAAAGATTATTACAAAATTTAATATTATGAATCATTAATTGATAGTTTTAACGTTTGGGTTTTATATTGATGATTTTTATCTTTAAAGTTTTGAACTGACATATACTATTTTTTAAACTTAAATCGATGAAAGTCCATATTTCTGGAGAAACAATTTGATTTTTCACAATATTTTAATAGTTGATAACATCAATATCGCAACTCAAATAAAAGGTTAAAATATTTTATTCTTGGAATTTTACCTATGTACTTTGAAGATGTAGTTTTTGACCACCTCGATAAGGTTTCCAATGGCAAACCAGCGACAAAGGATTAATGTTAAATATTAATTTATTTGCCTGTTTTTGCAATATTTCCGGCAAATTTTAGTATTATATTTATACACGTATACATTCATACATAAATATACATATACATACACATATATGTATTTATATGTGTGTGTGGATGCATCTTTCAACAATATATGACCTATAAAAATGGATCCGAATACCACGTCATGGACCCACACGATTTTTTAATTGTATGTTTTATTTGATCAATGCATGATACGTAGTGACTGCATCTATCATTATTTTTAAATTGTAAATTTTGTGTATATTAATAAAACAAATTATAAAATTAGAATATGAAGTTGGATAGAGATTCTAGATGGCTATTGGCAATGCCGAACCACTTTTTATTTTATTTAGTAACTATTAATTTTGAGTTTTATGAGCAAACTCTCGTTTTTCAGAATGGGCGAAATATTTGGGTGAGTCTCCTGTGTCTCCAACCCGCCCGTGGGCCCTGCATATATTTTAATTTTTTTTATTATTATTATTTTTTTCTTCCTCAACACGTCCCTTCAGATTTTTATTTTTATTTTTATGTATACATTGAATGTATCTACATGTATTCTTTCAAGGTATCCATGGAATACTTTTCAGGTTTCTACATGTATACATTGAAGGTATCCATAGAATACCTCCAAGGTATTCATGGAATACATTTTTTCAAACATCACATGTATACACATTTATACATTGAAGGTGTGCGGGCGGTGTGAGCGCCCATGCCGGCATGGGCGTGCGGTTTGTGAGATATTATAGATTTGTTTTATAGGTATTACAAACATGAACTAAACATATGTGATGCCTGAAAAGTATATGTGGGATACCTTTAGAGCAAATATGAGATACCTATCAAGTACGCGCATAGGCACGCGACAGGACGCACGTCCAAGACATGTGGGTGCCGGGGCGGGTTGGGGATACAGATCTAAGATCCGTGTCCAGGGGACATATAAGCTTTTGCGAAAATATTTTTTATATGTCAACTTACAAGTTGTGGAGATTTTGGTATCTATCTATTCTTATATTTAGAAATTAATTAATAGGATATTAATAATTCTTTGCAGATGTCAACTTAATTATCAAAAGTTGGTCTTATGTGCACTTGGTGTACATGCAATTCGGGTCGACCTAGTTTTGATTCGAATCCGCGTATTTTTGAATTTAGCTCTTTTTTTTTTTTTTTTACTTCAGGTTGTTACTTTTATGTTGTATTTAGTGTGACCTTTATGTTATAAATGTGTGATTTTTATGTACAACTATCATGACCTTTATGTACTATAACTTAGAAAAAAATGAAGATTTTCAATATAATTTGAACTGTATATCTTTATGTGATATCAATGTGACCTTTATATTATATTATGTCACCTTTATGTACAAATATTCTGACCTTTATGCACTTTTATATATTACATAAAAGTCAGAATATTTGTACATAAATGTGACATAATATAACATAAAGGTCACATTGATATCACATAAAAGTGCGGATATTTGTACATAAAAGTTATACATTTATAATATAAAGGTCAAGATAAAAATCTGAAAAAAAAAATTAAAAAAACATAGAAATTCGCAGATTCGGGTCGGATCGACCCGGATTGCATGAATCTTAAATTCATGCACCCGGTGCATAGGAGTTTTTGTGAATTATCAACCAAGTTGGTTTAAAAATAAAATATTTTAAAAACAAGATCGATTAATTTAGAAAAAGAAATAACTTACTAAGCGTGATTAGGTAGACTGATTGGTTATAATCAATTCGAGTACATTTAATACAAGTTCAATGAACTCAAATCAAACACATCATGGCCAAGCTCCAATTGCATAATTGATTTGATTTAAGATAGATAAATATGTTAAAAGCTCTAAAATAATTCAAAGAATCTTGCCTGCTCTGTACGTGCTACATATTTTGTAGATGTCAACTTTCATGGAATTTTTTATAGTATTTATCATCAATTTACATATGTATATGTGTGTTCTGAATAAATAACAAGTAGATAACACAGAGAGTATCAGAGTTGGATATATTATACCTGTATTTTTCTCAGAAAAATAAATAAATAAGCCAAATAATTATATACGAAAGGTTTTTTCTTTTTAAGTGCAGAAATACTTTTATTGCTAGGTTAAGTTTATGGGTGCAATTACAGGTGAAAGAGTAACAGGCCCTCAATGATCTAATTTTCTTTTCAATTTTTTTTATTGATCCAACCTTTTTTTTTTTAAATTGTAGATCGAGATTTAAATGGGCAGTTGAAATGTCAAATTCAAATATTGTATTGAATGTTTGCAGGAGCTTCACATGATTTTAATTTATTGATAATACAGATGACTCATCCCTGATCTCATGTTGGTATATGCCCCCAACGTTATCTGAAGAAATAAATTAAAAAGAATATATAATACATACATATATATAAATATGTATTATTCCTATATATATATATATATATATATATATATATAAGAGAGAGAGAGAGAGAGAGAGAGAGAGAGAGAGAGAGAGAACCCAATCTTCAATATATATTATTAATTTTGTTTCTTTTTTTCTTGAGATTTATTGTTAATAAATTATTATTATTCCAATTATATAACTAATGTTTAAGATTCTAAAAGAAACCCTAATGCCTTCAATTAATTTACTCACCTTTATACAAAAAATGTATTTCAGAGGGAGACAGAGGAAGAGTTTGACCAAATCTCAGTAAATTGAAACTGTGAACAAAGTTACATAATCATGTATTTATGTGAGCAATAAATTTACACCAAACTCTGATACTATTAAATTACCAGAAATACCCTTGAATATAGCCATCAACCCCACCCAATGTAGTTCTGTTGAATTCTTTTATTACAAACTATTTCTAATTTTCAATTTCAATGCTTTTAGTTCATACCACGTTCATATTATAGTTGAAAATCATTTTTCGTCTCGTAACTATAGTATCGTCTTTCGATTTTGATTTCATAATTATCATAACTTTCATTAGTCTCATAATTTAAGGATTTGTCCGATTGCAGTCCAACTTCGATGAATTGAGGTTTTCCGGTAACCTATCAGTGACGTGGAAATCCCCAATTTGAGCATCGCACGAGACATTTACTAGTGAAATTCAAATTTTCTAAGGTGAAATAGAACTGAAATAATGGACGGATTTTTAAAATGTGAAACAAAATTTAGAATCATGATACTTATGAAACCAAAATCAAAAGATGTCATAGTTACGAGAGAAAAAATAACTTAATATATTACCAACCCCATTTTATACATGCAGACAATGATAATAAAACTCAAAAATAAAAATGCAATTTAAAATAAAAATATGACACTCAGCTGCCCCCATTCCCCAACCAATTACAGGATATTGATAAAAGGTGTTAATGCAGAAAAGGCAATAGCAAATAGATAGGATTGTGGATAATAAAAGGTGACAAGGATCAATGTTGAATACATGTTGCATCCACTTTATGTCTCTATGGTTATAGTTGTACAAGTTAGGACACACACAAAACCCCTCTATAAAGTGTTGGTTTAATTAGACATCAATAACCAGGAAAGGCTAATCTTTAAAAGATCTCAATTTATCTTCCATATGAATCCTTCAAAAACAGATTAATTGATTTATTTAACTAAGGTATGACAAATTGTGTTATGCAATGTATACCACTAATCTATGAAAGAGTAAAGTGTAATTTAACCTTATTACTTATTATAGAAAGCATCATTCTCATCAAGAATCAAAATACTATCTAGTCGATGTCATAAAGTTAATATTTTTCTTAAAAAGAAAGGGAAAAGAATTGTACAACCATGCCCATGTGCTATTGAACAAACATCATGAGATAATGCTAAGAGGTGTATGGTGGTACCAAGTATGATACAAAAAGTGGCATGCACGTGGTCACTCGACCTAATTTTGTACCCTCTTTCTCTCCCATTAAAAAATAATAAAAATTAAAAATTAAAAATAGTGTGACAACTTGCTAAGTGTACTATGAATAAGTACAAGAAATTGCCTTAATGTGTTGAACTGGCAGCACTATGATTAGCATCCCACAAAAAGTAGATTTGAAATGATAGCCAAAAAAGCATGAAAATTCTGTTATAAGTTACCATTATTATTTCTGGTTTGTGTCTCAACCACTATGCATATGCTCCTTTTTTATTATTTGTCGGCTCATCTCTTTTATGTATAAATAAAAGAGTCTGATTCTCGTCTCGACTCAATAATCACATCTTATATTTATTATATGTAATTTTAGAAAATTGATGCTATAAGTGATATATATGGGGTGGAGTATGTTCAGGGTCGATTCTAACATTTTGGAAGCTTATAGCAAAAAAAATAAAAAAGGGGGTTTTATGGAGGGAAAAAAACATTTTTAGTGAAAGAAGTTTGGTTGTTTTGATTTTTAATCACAAAAAAAATCTGTTTTCTGATCGTTTGATCTCATTTAGGTCTCAGATGGGCCAATTTTATTATCAATTATATGGTATATCGGGTCAATTATAGTTCGGGACCAGCCTTAAATATATTGAATCTTAGTTTAATGTTTATTTATAAGGTAATATACAGATTTGTATGAATATGTACAGGATAAAGATGAATGTAATACTTTGTGTATTTTAATTTGTGTAGAATGGAAAGCATTATTAGAACCTAAAGAAAGCCAACATATTGATGCCATGATGATTGAATTGTTCAAGATTAAGTATTTTAATTAATCTTTGCTTAGATGATAATCTTGTTCTTAGTAATCTTTCCGAATCGAATTAAAATAAGATTTTTTGATCGATCTTTAATTATTCTATTTTAGACACTAAAAAAAGGTCAGCATTGACAAAGAATCAGCTTAATCCATGATTATGGACTCATAATTAGCTTGAAGAAAGTTGTTCAATTATTCATATGCTTTGAATACGTGTAAAACCATTAATGATTTAGAAGAAATCTTGTGGGATCATTTCACTGCCGATATAATTTCATGAGACGAGTAAATCCTAAACGGATAATAGTTTGTGAGAATTATATAATTTCATGAGACGAGTAAATTTTAAACGGATAATAGTTCGTAAAAATTAATTTGATTTGTGAGTAAATAGAATTTTAAAATTAGATCTGTAGAACCATTTTATATGTATTTTTATATTGATAAATTTATTTTATGTTTCATAAAGAGGATTCAAAAATTGGATGGCAATAATAATATTCATTTTAAGTGAAAGAATTGTGGTATCCAATATGAGGGGTTGAAATTGAAAGGAAGATGCCATCAAGAGATTATTTGAAATAATATATTTATTAGCTTAGCTGTCACTTTCTGAGATCCAATCCTCTTGATTTCAATTTTTCTCTTTTTTTTTTTTTTTTCCTTTGTGCTAATTGTTTTTTTTTCTTAAACAGTCATTATAATGATTTATTATTTTTTAATAACAATATAAGAGGAAAAAGGTAGCACACGATTTCTAGCAAAATCATTGCATATTTTGTTAAATATTGAATGGTGTAGATCTGATACCATGGCTGGCGAAATGGGATCTGAGACCATAATAAGGAACACTTGATTAAACATGATTAGACAAGATCTTCTTTTTGGGAAAAAAATAAAAATTAAATAAATTATTGTAATATTTGCTGTATATTCTTTTGGCTTAAATTTCATAGCCTTACTTCTTTAATTCTTCCATCCCCCCCCCCCCCCCCCCCACCACACACACACACCCCATATATTTACAAGTAATAAGAAAATTAATACAAATTTTAAAATAGGTTTCAAATATACTTTTTAAAGAAATATAATACAATATATGTTTGAAATGATTAAACTTTAAAAAAAAAAAGGTGCATTAAAAAAAACCACAGAAGACATGGGTTTTATTAAATCCAACCAATTTTCATCCCTATTATTTATACACTTTCCGAGTCTGGTTGGTTTTCACTTTTTTTTTTCCCTAAGAATTAGGTTTAAAAATTAACACAATCCTCCGAGGAAATGTTAAAAGAAAATATAAGAATTCAACTTAATTTTATCCTTTGTCACTGACAAAATTTCTTATTACTACGTTCCATTAAATGCACGATATAATAATAATATAATAACGTCATATTTCGTGTTAGCAATATTTTCATAAATAAATATGATAACATCATTACGTGATATTAAATGATGTAAAAGATCATATTAAAACACGATGAAAAATATATGATCTAAAGTGGTTGATTAACCTTGATAAGGACATGCTTATTATTAGCTCCAATCAAATTTGTTTCATCACATATAACATGAATTCTTTTCACACTCATGGATCATTTAGAGTTGGGCCTAAATCATTTTTAACTGGGATTGGGCCGATTAAACTATTTTTAATTATTGGCCCAAGTGTTTTAGTAGGCCCAGCCCACGATAACTTCCAGCTTCGTCAGCTTGGAAATCTGAAATTCAGTGGTGACAATGGTATCAAACATGTAGGCCCAAAACCAGCTATAGATTGCTAGTTTGAGGCCCAAACCTACCAATAAATTATAACTTCCAAGGCCCAATCCGATATTTATATATATATATATATCAACGAATATTCCGTATAAATATTTATGTGCAAATGAAGATGATATTCCATGTAATGTAATCCATCAAATATACCAATTTACCCATTTAGGGCTTGTTTCCACATAGTATGGATTATAGTAGGATAGATAAGCCTAAAATTAGCACAAAAATATATCAACTTCATGTTTGTCATACACTAGTATTATGGTTGATATCCCATGTTGATATGCAATATTAAGTTTGGCTAATGTGATTAAATTTGAACAAAAATGTGATCTTGACTATTAGCGAAATACTTACCCCACAAAACTTAGGGTAGTTTTGGTAGTTCAAATTTGAATACCCATTGGTATTAGTGATGATCACAAATCACACAAGCCCTTATAGAACTGAATAATATTATTTCTACGAAAATATCAACACTCAAATTTACGAATCTGACACATATTTTCCACATGCTCAAGTGTCTTGATATTTAAAAGATGCTCAAGTTATACTATAATATTGGAAAATATCATTATTTGTCCAAGAGTCTACACAAATCTACACCCAATAAATCATCAACATCAAAATAATGGCAGATATTGCACTTTTATATTTCACCAAATCTAATATTAACATGCAATCAAAACATATCCATAGAGGCAATGAGACAAAGGCAGATAACATAGTCCAAATCAAAATGTAGTTTTCCATCACTTTTGATGTTAGGATCCTCAAAAAGGACACTGCTATCATCATTCTACTTAACAGTAAGGTTCAAAACCTAAACAAATTTTTCCTCATATTTCAACATAAACATAGATCACAATGCAAGATAAAGACAGTTTTAGAAGAACGAACAATCAATGGCGTCAAGACATCACCGATTGAAGAATTCTCCGAGCAAGACATTCATAATAATCTACGCACGGAAATTGGACAATTGACTGCAAAAACGTGGTCACTTGACACGTTTCGGCTTAGTAAATGCTGGACATCTCATGCATGATAAGATTGAGCTCACAAGGTATAATCAGAAAGGCAATAAGAGGGCTAAAGCACTTTAAGCCAAATAACTTTGCAATGGATAATATAACAGAAATAAAAATAGAAAAGAATCAATTTGTAGCCATAGATTTCAATAACAATCAGGTCATTACATAGGCGAGGCTCCAAGTAACGAACATAACGACTTTATGTCTTTCTTTCCTTCAATAACCAAGAAAGTTCTCCATGAAAAAGCCGATAGTCTACGCCTCGTTCAAGAAATTCTTTAGCAAAACCTAACCCTTGATCAAGTTATCGAACCTATACCTTTGGAATGTGATGGATGCCAATTTCAGGAAATCATGTTATTCGATTGGGAGAAGACAAATTCAAAGTAATGAATATTGAGTAAGTTGAAAAAGAGAAAAAAAAGTTGTACTCAAGACTATCTCAAAGAAAACATTCAATTGAATCTTGAGTAAAGTCTCATAATCCTTCCTATCCTCTTCCCATTCAGAAGAAAACGAAAAAACGAGAAAAAAATAAAAGTTTTTGATAAATTACCCATCAGATGAGTCCATGAAGTCGTTTCTAAACGCGGGATAATCAGCATCCCATGACAGCACAATTATACACAAAACTGCCTGACCTCTTTCTATCGAGCAAATCCCACTGCGGTGGGCCCTCACTCGGGACCCACGAATTGACTTCGATAAACCCTTCACCGGCATTTCGAGGCCCACCAATCACAATAAGCCGATCGCCACATGCCCTAAACGCCAAACCCCATCCGTACATAGAATCTGCCCGCTCGGGCAATCTTCCCACAGTAACCCACACCTTATTATCCTTGTCGTATTTCCTCACTTCCATAACGGCATAATCCGCAGCATATAATTGGTTATTTACAACGGCAATCAACGGAGGAGCTTCGGATGTAGCCGGCGGTTCATTCTCCCTAGCCGGACCTGAACGCACTGGGGACATGTTAGGTATTTCACTCCAAGTTTGAGTTTCCAAATCATACTCCTCACCACATGTGAGAAGCTTTGAATCGGCTCCCCCTATTCCTCCAATAACGTAAAATTTCCGATCCATGAAAACCCCAGAACACATCTTTCTCGGTTTGTTCATGCTAGGGAGAGTCGTCCACGTTCCCAACTCGGAATTATACAATTCGGCCGAACTTAGGATGCGACCAAGCGAATCACACCCACCGGCCAATATCGCGATTTCGCCGAGGCTCGCAGACCCAAACAAGCATCGGGGCGCATTCATGCTCATTCCAGTGGTCCACGTGTTTGTTAACAAACTATAACGATAAATCACATGGGACATGAGGTCCCTCCCGAAAACGAGGAGCTCAGTCCCAACGGCTAAAGATTCCTTATCTGCAAACACAAAACAATCATTAGAGTTCATTCTTGGCAAATGCATCCAACGGCGGCGATTGGGGTCGAAAGCTTCCCACTCGAGCAGCTGGCACGAGACGTAAACCCAATGCTCGACCAGACCATTTTGCCGCCTCAATTTGTAGAGATCACCGCTTCTAATAAGGGACCGGAAGCTCCGGTTCAAGGATGCTATCGAACCATAATCAGCTCTCGAGCACCTAAGGAGACAACTAATGGAGTTGTCGCGACCAATGGCGGTAATCAATGAACTCGTATCGGAATTATCACCTGCATGACTTTGGCTGGATTGATCAGAAATGGCCATCAAAATCCCACCGATAGATAAAGAAGTATCAAGCTGATCCCCCGATCGTTTAGGCACCTTTCTAATGGCGATTTCTTCACCTCCATTTATCTCATCCAACGATCGCTTACTCTGCTGAATCTCACCCTTATCCAACCTGAAGTTCATGCAAACCCAACTGCGTTCTTGCCCACACGCCCTCGAAAAGTCCCTCGAAACCAAACAAGTCCGGTCTTCCAACATATCTTTGGGATTCAACCCCAAAAGGAGCACCAAATTATCAGATAAAAATCAAGAAATCCTTCTTTCTTTGTCTTTCAGATGACAACAGCCCTCTGTGGAAAAATTGAAAAGCATAAACTCCCAAAGTCCAAAACCAATAACAAATACTTAAAACACACAGAAATTTATCTACACATAAACATCTATCTACCAAGATTGATGGGTCATTCATCCCTTCAAGTTTTCAAATTGAATTTACAGCAATAAAGAATAGCTAAGAATACAAATTAAATTAGTAACTGTCAATCAACCACATTCAAAGACAATCTCAGCAAGTCAAAACAATTACAGATAAAGCAGAATTGATCTTTGGGCAAAACCAATCTGAAAGCAGAATAAAACCCACAAATTTATCAAGAATGACAAAAGCCCAAAAACACCATAAAAATCAAATCTTTTGATCAATCGAAACATGCAGAAAGCCAGAAAAAAAACTAAAACAGGCAAACAGATCTCCAGAAATCAGATCAACCAATCCCTAGCTTTCCATAAATTCACAAAGCAAAATCGAACCTTCAATCTCGCATTGGTTCAATTCTAGCACCAATTAGCTACAAAGATTAGATCTATCACAAGCACAACCAACAATTAAGCAGGAGAGACAATGGAACAAGATATGTAAGAGAAACAAGAAAAATCAATAATAGAAGACTTACAAATGAATTGGATAAGAAGGAAGAAAAGGAGGGCCGATTCAAAAATGTGAAAATAGCAATTTCTTTCTCGCCCCTTTACAGATATCTATCTATGCATGTCTGTAAAACTCTTGTCTTTCTTTTTTTCTTTTGGCGTGTGTATTCTTTTTTTTTTCCCTTTTTTTTCTTTTTCCTATCTGTATTTGTGCTTGTGTATGAGAGAGAACTGCAGTTTCAGTTCTTGGCGTTCTTGTAAGAGAAATCCTTTGGATTCTCTCTGCAAATCAAAGCAAGGCTTTGGGCTTTGGCTTCAACTTTGGCTTTGGGGCATAATCTTTGAGGACCCCTTTATCTCTCTCTCTCTCTCCTTTTATATATGTAATGTTTTAATCTATTATCAGTGTGCAATTTATTCAACTCGATGGTAAAAACATGAAACGGCTCAAATTGCGAAATATAATAAATATGTTTTTTAATACTTAAATATTTACATAAAGATATTTGACGCGTGATAAGTCATAAATCTAATCTGGGCATATATTAATTAAAGGAAAATAAAATAACATTATTAAATAAGATTTATTTTGATTATCTGTCACTTGTAGCTGTACAAGTGCTATATCGGAGTTTGATTTCCATCATTGGACTGATAACAACACATGCAGATTTTTGCTTCCATTCTGTGCAATCAATTTTTAGATTCTTTTTTTTTTTTCTCTTTATTAAATATTATTTGTATACGTTCATCGATTATTTCCTCCTTTTTCTCTTTTTTATTTTTCAATTAAAAAAAAAGAAAAATTAATACAGGAGGTGGTGTGGGACCCATTACAGCTTAAGCTTAGAGGGGCCACCGAGAACCGGCGATAGTCGGTAATGACACGTGTACTTGAAAAGCCACCTTCTAAACTAGGCTCCTATTTTCTTGAGTCTTTTTAGAATTATATATACTAGCATAATGATGAGTAAATCATTTTATTTTTATAATCAAATTCTAATTTTATATTTGTTAATTTGAAAATAACAAGTCGACCTTTTAAATTATTATCATGTAACTCATTTAGTGAGTTTAATCTACATGAATAGTTACTACGTACTATCAAAACCTAACTAAAATGAGTAATTAATTCGTGTTTTAAAATTTAATATAGCGATCTTAATCCATAAAAGTAACAAGATCAAAGATTTTAGTCAAAATTCAATAATGTATTTTAGCACGAAAATGATAAAGATATTTCTATAAAGATTTTCTTAATTAGGGAAGAATATAGGAGACGTGGCTTATAAATAAAATTTGATATTATAAGTTAATCTTTAAATTAGGAAGATTTTCCAATATAAAATTCGACAAGAAAAATTATACTATGAGATTTTTTTACCAAAACAAGAATGTTTTAAACAAGAGAAGGTTTTATCTAATTTTGCAGATATTATTACATCAAACATAATAGTGAGGGATGGAATTACAAAAATCCAAATCCTTTTTACCATTTTTGTGGGCTTTTATCATTACATCAAATTATTCATTTGATGGGACTCATCTATATAATGCATATATATCTTCACTAATTAATTTGATAATTTAACTAACAAAATTACCATATTCATGAAATTGAGCAACATATAACCGATCTCCTTCATATATATCACATAACTTTGTAATGACATTTAATGGAAGATATTCACCAAATGATGAAATGCTATATAGTTTATGAGAATTAGGCAAGATATTATTTTAGTCAATCATATATTGTATCATTTATTTAAATATCGTTCTATAACAATACACAATGGCATGCAGAATTCAGTGTTTTGAAGAGAGAATGACAAATTTCTTTAACTTAAATATCACGAAAATCAATGTTATGCATTAAAGGATCATATTTCAACCAACTTTTCCAAACCATTCATTAATATTATTTTTTTTTTAAAAAGTTTGAACAGATAAGATCAAATATCCGAAGCACTGTAAAAAAGCAGCACAAAATTTTGACCACTCACAGTCTGAGGACACAAATCCCTTACGCTACCTAGCTAGGTCAATGCCATAAGTAGCTCAACTTAAATGACTAAAATGTGCATTCCAATTACTCCTAATTTATTTCAATTTCTTAAAAAATAATATTTATGTAAGGAAAATATATCATAGGATATGAATGTAATTCAAAGAAAGAGTTGGAAATTGGAGTTTTGAGTCTCCTTGACCCTTGTTGAATTGTCAAATGGGGAATATATTAAGAGAAAATGGAGTTATAAGTTTCATATTAACAGAAACTGGGTTGATAGAGATGACTAGGGCGTACCGTATACCGTACCGAAATGTTCGGTATGCCAAAAAACTTATCGATATCGTATCGAAATTTTCGATGTACCGAATTTTCGATATATTGATAGCCTATACCCTTTGATACCGAATTATCGAATTTTTCGGTATACTGAAATTTACCATCATACCATACCGAAATTTATCGAAACTACCGAAGAATATTACTGAAATATATATATATATATATATACCGAAATATTTATTGAAATACCGAAATATTAATTATTAATATTAATATATTTCGGTATATACCGAAATACCGAAAAATTCTAAATCGACATGCCGATACTGTACCGAAAAATTTCGATATATTGAAATTTTCGACATTTTCGATATTTTTCAATATGATATGTGCGGTATACCGAAATTTTCGGTATTTTGCCCAACCCTAATTAAGATAAACTAACAATTTAAATGGGTGTGGTAAAAAAGTATCATTATTATCGATTGTGATGGTGATAGAAAAGTAATTCATATTTTAATTGTGGTAGAAAAAAGTATTGTCCTCTTTTTTTTCTAAACATCGATGGATTTTTAATTGATCGTTTCTATTATAACATGTGATGAAGGTTATATAGTTGAATAAGAAACGTTATTTGTTAGGTTTAATGAGTTAGGACAATAGACAATTAATCTAAAGCTATGTAGATTCGCTCAGCATTAAAGATCTTGATATATGATTGGATTCATATTTAGATCACAGTTAAATATTTTTTATTTTTTATCTAGGTTTTGATGAGACAATGTATTCTTAAATGAGTCGTTAGAGTACCATTTTTCCACGGTTTATAAGTGGATTATAACCTGATAGGTTTATTTTTCTAAGTTGTATTCTGTAAAGTTATATAAAACAGAAAGATATAGGATACTAATCATAGCAGGATTCTGGAGATGGAGAAGTCTTGAAAACTGACTTTCAGCGAGGAAAGTCAATAACCTGAAGAAGGAACCAGGATCAAGAAGCTAGATCAGTAAGCAGTAACAGATAGACAACAGAAGACTGGGAACTGACTGCGGGTTTCAAGAACGGTTTCAAGAACAGGAAGCTGACGCGGATAAGGAAGTTGGCACATAACAGTAAGCAGCTACTGCACCTGAGCATAAAGTTGTAAGTATATCTATCTAACATTTTCCAGTATGAGGTATAATATGAATGTTGTACGAGGAATGGTTCCTGTCAAGCATCCGTTAGATAGAAGTTAGTGCCTAACCAATGAGGTAACGCCACCTGGACTCGTGGCTCTACAAAAGCACTGTAGCCGAGGAGTGGCCCCATTAATGCGCATCAGAGAAGGACGATGTCCAGTACCTGATTTCTACAGACGCATTAATTGCAATGATTTGAAGATCACTTTTGAAATACAACAAGGACAATGTCTCTCTTCAACGGGTATTTTCCTACTGATATAAATAGAAGGATGGAATGAATTTGAAGACTACTGAAGTTTTAACCGCACAACTTGCTATCTTTCTCAAGCCTTCAATCTCTCAAGCCTTTCTCAAGCTATTCAAACACTCAACCTTCAGAAGCAGTTATTCAAGCACTCGAGCTTTCAAGTTCAAGGCTGACTTCTTGCTGCACCAGTTGAAGAAACATATATACTTTTAACTATTTGTTGTGTGCTAGGTTGTTTTAGTTTGGTGTCCTTGGTTGATAAGATTAGATCTTTGCTAAATATTTAAGTCTTGTGTGGGCTTTGTAACTCTGTGTGAGTTTTGTATCATGTGTGGGATAGAGCTTAGGAATATGTTGATTCTAGTAGGTTAACTTGTGTTGAGAAGAGGATTGTAAAGCCGTGTCTTGTAAACCAATCTGACTTAACAAAGTTCCTCTTTGAGAAGGAGTAGAGTGGACGTAGAAAGATTACACAACTTTCGAACCACTATAAGCCATAAGAACCACTATAAGCCATAAGTGTTTATTGTTTATCTTTCTTGCTGCATTGCATTTATATATCCTCCTGCATACATCATAAGAATCCTGCTAAAACTCTTTGATAAAAGCATATTTGTGAAAGAAAACGTTTTGCAAAACAGGAACTCTATCTTAGTTTATTCCGCTGCATACTGTGATAATCGAGTTAGGAACCTGAATCAGCTTACTGTCAGGTTACTGAATCGAGTCAAATTATTGCTTCTCTGTAGAATCAGGAACCTATTCCCTAAAAATTTTAAAAGTTCAAAATCGATAGAGGTTCATTCACTCCTCTAAACCTCTGACAACTTGACACCAACATTTTTAAACCAAACCACCAATAAATATTAGACAATATGAAAAGTTGAAACACATGGAAAATAACATGACTTAGAGTTATGTGGTTAATCCCATCAAACATATGATGAAAGGACTAATAGACAATGAAACTTGGAAGGAATATAGGGTTTTAAAGATGGAATATTAATGTGATTAAAGTTTGTCATGCACGTTTTGTCGATATTTTAAAAACGGAATTATCTTTCTACGATGAGGTAACATACGAATACCTAATTTTCTAATTATTTTGAAAGAGATTTCATTTGATTGAAATTCCTCACTGTATTTCAGGCTAACATTCATGGTAGTCATATCTATGATGTCTCAAAATAAATACATATTATATGTAGGATGATTTGAAACGATATTATAGGGTCGTTGGTTTCAATCTTTTCAGGCTCATCGCTATCAAATAATCATCAAATCTGCCTAACTTATAATGAAAAATATTTTTAATGGACCATCGATAGTATATTGGTCTATTCAAATTGATGCATTCAATTTGATTGGTTTTGATTTCACTCTTTGAATTTAATACTCATAAATGTTACGGATGTATTGTCTTACACTCTTTTTTTTTCCTTTTGTTATGTTGATTTATTATATTAACTATTAATAGCTTAATGCATGCTCTCAAAAATCTATATAGACCATATTACAAAAAATGATATTACAAAGCTACATAAATTAAGAAATATAATATTTATTGCTTTAAAATATTATTATCCTTGCATAAATAAATAAAATTTTGCAATGAAATTATTTAAACTAATAAAAATGTTGTAAAGAAAAGTTTTTATGAACTAACTCCTCAATTAATGAATTTTCGTCACCTTGGATCAATAAGTTAGGCTCATTGATCGATATGTCACATTCTTTATTTTGTAATATTAGGCAACTCCAAATAAAATAATAACAAGACAAAGTATTTAATTTCATAATCCCACTTATACCAACAAATTAGCTCCATATTAAACCAGTAATAATTTTGAAAATTATTCATGTGTCAGTACCATCATTAATTAGTGACTGAAACGTGTCGTTCAGATTTCAATAAAAATATATAACAAATGACAGAATCATGATAAATTCGTAGTTTTTAGGTAGCTGTTAAAATATTAATAATATATAATAATAATTGGTTGGATTTGTGATATGTGTATATCATGATAATCTGACTCTGAAAGTGGCTGTTATCCAACTTTAATCCATTATTCTACCTATAAGCAAACAATAAAAGATAGGACGATTTGTATGGTTGTGATTCATGTACTTCCAACCCATCTTTTACTTTTTTTTTTTTATTAAAAAAAAGTGGTCCTACAATTCATCCTATTTAAAAAAATACTTAAAATTTTATAATAGACAATCTTACAATATAAATCTGCGAAATTTTACCGTAAACCACTCGTTTTCAATTCATATATAGAATGAAAGTAGTGGATTTACTTCCTCACACAAATTATTAGTATATGTTTGATGTAATTGGAAATTATTATCAAGAAACCCTCATTGATGTTGTTAGTGAAAAGATGATACATATAAGTTGGCAATCTCAATAAAATGATTATTAGTTTGAACTTATAATATTATTTATACAAAATTAAATGGGAATTATTTTGAAATATCAGATCAGATATTTATTGTGATAGAGGATATTTATTGTATGATGAACTAATGTCCTATGTAATTGTTGGACCCTCAACAATCCGACCTGGCCCGAAAGCCACTCGTGTCGGAAAGACATAAAATATTTAGTCTCGCAAGAAGGATCCAAAAAGAAGGAAACAAATCTACAATCAAATCATATCCGATTTAGATAGGATTTAATCCGTTTTTTCCTTATATGTATTTATTTCTTACTTTCCAAGTTTCATATCTCGGGTCTAGCCTATAAATAGGGTCTCAATTATCATTCAAAGAGATTGAATTCTACATTCGAAATCATTGTAATTAGAGAGTTTTTTACTCTCAATCTAATAGACCGACCAGAATAAGCCTAATTAATTTGCCCGGAAGCCTAATTAATTTGCCCGAATAGGCACCGGGCACCGTCTTTTTCTTATTTTATTCGATTTTCATATCATTTGTTTAGTTCGATTTACTTGAGCCGGATCGAGATTTTTGGTGTTTGGCTATGATTTTGTAATTTACAAAATCTGACGTCAACAGTAATAAATAATAAATTTTCATTTTCCATATCAAATTCCCTATTTAATTTTCAAAACTTTGAAAATAATTGACCAGCATGAGGGGCCAGAAAAATGGTCTCATTTTCTTAAATTGTCCATTTTTTGGAAATGATATTGATTCTGACGATAGATTGCATAGAGCCTTTTCTTGAATTTCCATCAACTGTGGACCAGTTTTTATGGATCAATATTTTGTATTATTATCTTTTACAGCCAACAATCTCCTTTATCTTACGTTTCAACTGGACGACTTTGTTGACGTAAAATGGAAAACAAATAAATATTGAAAACGTGTAATTTTTACTCCTTTTATCACCGAATTATAACTCATAAATTTAAACATTTTTAGCTATAACAAAATACCTCATGAAAAGTCAAATGCTTGATTTACAAAGTTAATATTGCTAAATAACACACTTGGATTTTCTTAAGTATACAACTCTTCTATATATATATATATATATATTTTTTTTTTTTTTTTCACTGAACCTTTATTTAGTGAAATACATTAATTATTCATATTAAATGATGGTAATATTATAATTTTATACGGATAAGTTATAACTATTCATTTTCTTTTGTTTTGAAATAAATCTATTAATTCTTTTGATCACTGTAAAACAACATTATGCAACAGTTATTTTGAAACGCAGAAAATAAAAATCAATTATTTATAACAATGCAACATTCCATGCCTTCTTAAATACATCAAATGTAATATTTTTTAACTTCTATATAGCCTTTTTTTTTCTTCTTCTTTTTTTTTTTTAATAAAGAGATGAAGAGTTTTAAAATAATGGTAGACTGCTGGTTGCGTGTACGACCAGACGGCGTTCGTGTAGCGACCAAAATGCTTTCTCGTGCGAAGCACGTGATTGACGGAGCCCCGCTTTTCAATATTCGATCCAATCTAATCTCACACGTGCCGGCGATGGAATTTGAGCCAACCAATGGCCTAAAGACACATTCCTCGTTCT
Organism: Scutellaria galericulata; assembly: GCA_946896805.1. NCBI lineage: Eukaryota > Viridiplantae > Streptophyta > Magnoliopsida > Lamiales > Lamiaceae > Scutellaria > Scutellaria galericulata. Next base: position 1,543,614 of record OX335791.1, on the reverse strand, counting down.
CTGTGCCACGTGTCGCCGCACGTGGCTGCCTCTCATCACAAACAAGTACTTCTCAAAGCACCCAATCTTTCCCCCTCCCTTTTTTTTTTTCTAATTATTGCTAATTGTTTTATAGGAGATAATTACCCTTAACACTAATTAACTTTTTGTATAATCAAACAAAGAGATTATTAATTAAGTAGGATATATAACAGGTGTGTGAATGTCCGTCCGTGCCGGCTTTAATTCGCAATTAGGTTATGATTTATAATTTTAAAATTGTATTAATATAGTTATTATACTTTAACTTTAGCTCATACTACTACTATCATGTGATTATAGCACTATGGAATGACATTTGTTAAGCACGTCTCTTTGTTAAAGCATGATTTCATTGACCTTATTTTAAAATATATAATTCTAAAATAAAAAGTGAAAAATATCTAGTTGTATTTTAAAGGGTTTAAAACCGAAATAAAGAGCCTATGTATTTTCTTGATACTAAATTGTAAGTTTAATATTAAAAAAAAACCAACACTATCATGTCTCTTCATTTCACTTTTCCTTTCATTTTCTTTAAACAAGACAAAAAAAAAAAAGAAAAGAAGAAAAAATAGAAAAGATGTCTGTTTGAATAACAAAGGGTAGTAGGCAGTAGAATTTCATCTCAAAAATATATTCATAAAATAATTTCATATAAATTTTTATCTTCGTTTTCTAATTGGGTTCGTACACTTTATATGTAAATATACATTAAATAATACATGTATATCATTTTTAGTGATTTTCAAAGTCCATTAAATCAATATTAATATATATAGATAAAAATACTAGGATAATTCAAATTTTTTAAAGTGAATATGTAAATCCCAAAACATACATTTTCCTTAAATAAAGGCTTTAAAAAAAAAACTTTTGTGAAACGGTCTTACGGATAGTTTTCGTGAGACGGATCCTTATTACCGCCAATCCAAAGTCATTTAAATAATTTTACATGTGAATTGTGAAATATGGATTGTGGGTTGATCCGTTTCACATAAGAAGATCCATAAGACGGTCTCATATAAAACTCACTCTTTTTTTTGTGTGGGGTAGGGGACGGGGTTTAATTTATTGTTTAAACACAGTTTGAAGATCAATCGATTTATTTTGAGTTAATGTGATTTCGATATTAAAACCAAAGTCTGAGACATAATTTAAAAGGAAGAAAATAATATTAGTTTTTTTTTAATTTTGATCGGTCAAGAGAGATATTAAACAAGAAAAGAAGTTGAGTATGAGGAGTACCCAACAAATAGAGATTACAACTAAATAAGAAAAGAAGAGAAAGAAAAAGGGGCAGCGTGGGCATTCAACATCCTAGACAGCCTCTAGGATTGGCTAATCAATCTTGAAACGAAAAAAGACAACATTTAGCCTATTTTACAACGAACCAACTCCAAAGTCACGTCTTACTCGTAAAAAATTTTTGGTATTGTGAACTCCTCATTGCTAAAAATGATCGTGTTTCTCCATTTCCAAATAAGCCCCACAACTCCGAGCCAAATACAAGTTGCATAATGTTTACCTCCAAATAGCCGCCCAAACCTAAGTAAGTTAGTGATCATATTCGGGCGAATTGTTGTTGGATTCTGAAGCCATGCAAAATAGTTCATCTAGATCCCATGGACTGAAGGGTACTAAAAAAAGATATGTTTCTCAATCTCCTCATTGTGGCCACAAAAGATGCACCGAAGATTATCTGTTGATTTAAGGATACCTCTCCTACACAAATTAGACTTGGTAGGAACGCATCCCCACAATCTCCATACATGTTAAATCACCTTTGAATTAGTTAGTTAGGATAAGTATCAAAAAATCGTTCAACATTTAAGTTAGTATACATCTATATCCATTATAATACTAAACATTAAACTAATATCAATTAAACATCATTCTGATTATAAAAGGTAAATTAAGATATGAATAAGAATCTTTCAACGTAGTAAAATCAAACTCGCATGTGGAAACAAAGTTGGAAGAGGCCTTCTGGTTCTTAAACATCACCATTAAAATCGTCACATATGAATGATTTAGAAGGAAATATGATGATTAGATTCGAAAATCTTCAAATTATAAAGTAGTAATTAGGATTTAGGAGAAGTTAAATGTAAAAACAGGGTCACGTGCAGAGACAACTTTATGGGGACATAGAATAATAGGCCCAAAATCGCCTATAAAATAAAATGTGTAGAAAATTAAGAAAAAAGAAAAAACAAAAAAACAAACTTGAAAACGAAGCAAAATTCCCACTATGTAATGTAGTATTTCAATTCAACCCACAATAAGATTCTGGCGTGCACTCACTACTTAATAATTAATCTCGAGGCTCCACCCCTCCAATCACCCCTTGCCACGTGTCGACTACTTTGTTTAAAGACTCGTGGTCATGTGACCCATTATTGGGTGCCGCGAAACTTTTATTAGACTAATTACGCAATTTCATACTAATTCCCAAAACGCGCAATTTCATACTAATTCCCAAACGCGCTTCTTAAACACCACTTTTACTTCCTAAATATATGGATTAAAATCATTTTTCGTCTTACAATTTTATTTTATAATTATCACAATTTTAATTTGGACTCACAATTTAAGAATTTGACCAGTTTCAATCTAGTTTTGATCGAAAATTGGAGCTTTTAATCAATAAAAACATGTTGCCACGTAACTTTTAGGTCTTTGGAAAGGTCCAATTCAACCAAATTGGACTAAAATCGAATGAAATTTTATATTGTGAAATTAAATTTAAAATTGTAATAATTATAAAATCAAAATCGAAAAATACCATAATTATGAGATAAAAAATCATTTAACCCGTCAATATAACCCTTTGAAATTACTGTCATTTAAATTATTGGATATGATCCCTAAACTACTGGGGAATAAATTTAGAACTATCCTACGTTTTCAAATTTGAAAATAAAATATTACATTAGATTTGACATTCCTAGCATTTAAAATAAAAATGTATAAATATTTCATAGGCACAATATATTGGTGAAACAGATGTGACTGTTGTTTTATTTTGGATTATTCGATTGACGACTACTATTGTTATGGAAAAGTAACGGAAAATGGCCCATCTAATTGACATAGCTAGCCTTTCTTTATCAGCTGCCATTGACTTTTTTTCCTATATTTCTAGGAAAATATATTTTTATAAATGCACATTATATCTATGCGCTATATGTTAAAATATATTATTATATTATATATAAATAAATAATGTCGTCACTCATCTGGTTTTGATTGCATAATGGATTGGTCACAATAATTTCTATGTAGCCCGTGATATTGGCCGTCGACATATGTTTATAATTACTCTAAAATAAATTGATCAATATTTATTTTGTTATAATAAATAAAATGAGGAAATAATTAGGTGGGACTGTATACCCATGTGATATGTATGGTTCTTTACTTGACATGTTGCCATGTTAGTTTGGGAATTCATCTGGCAAGGTCCCATTTCACCATATAAAGTATGTTGTAATGGAAAAATTTATATTCCAATATTAGATAATGTTTAGATAGATTTTAAATAAGTTCATTTTATATATTATATTTTGAATTATTCCATCAAATTAAAAGAAAAGGGAAAAGGAAAATTAATAAAGGAGCACAAGACAAAACACACCTCCTCCTTTTGCCCGTATAGTTTTTAATAAATAACAAAATAAATGTGTATTTGACCAACAAAAGGTTATTGATTCTTTAAATTTCAATATTGTACTAAGTGCATGTGACAATTCACTTTGTTTGTGTTTGAATATTCTAAAGAGTTGAAGCTCCACATTAGCAAAATTCATTTGTTTTGATTAATATATACTTAAATTTCATTACTCACGTTTCTAATTGATTTTTGTGTGATTTTGATAGTTTGACCGGAAAAAAATTGATTTAACTAGGTATTTAATATTATAAAAAGAAATTATTTTAAAAAAAATCTCATGTAAGTATTAAATGCACAAGCTACTAATATTACGAATATGCATTTTAAAAGTATGATTTTTGTAAGACCGTTTCATGATCTATTAGACAGGTCAACCCAGAACTTCAAAAACGGAGTTTGATTTATGAAAATGAGTTCGAGTTGTAGATAATAAATTTTATTTCATGAAATTATATAGTAAATATTAAATTAAGTGATGTTCATCATCTAAGTATAAAATAGGGAAGCAAGTTGGAGATAAAATATATTATTTAGGTTGAGAGGAAAAGGTCAAATAGGGTGAAAAGCCAAAAGAAATGGTCAATAGGTGAGACGTATTAATTTCTCGTTATAATCATTCTATCCCTAATAAGTGAAGTGGTCAATAAACTTATGAATATATCTCAATCTCAACTTCCATTGTTTGGCAAATGTCACCTTCAATTCTTCACTTGCCCCAAGCTAACGTTTTTAGCTCAAACTTTATCATTTAATTTGATGTATAAAGAAATGGAATCTAAGTTACAATTAAACTTAAAAAAGAAATATGAGGTTTCTGTATTATTCTTTACATGGGATTTTGACGATTTCAAATATAAATATACAGATAGTTGAAAATTTTAAATACTGAAAGTTGATATGACTGATTAACTGTTTATATTAAATAGATGGTTTAATCAAATTTATATCAATCATGAAAAAGACATGTACATTTAATCACACACTTGGACACATATAGACGGGATAAAGTTATTTGATATTCAAATATTTTATGTAGTTTAATACCATTGATTCTTAACCAACACAAATATTATAAACTTTGATTGTATATATATTTTATTTATTTATTTATTGGTCATAATCTTTTCAAATTGTACACTAGCTAGTATGCAGGTGAATGAAATTTCTGAAAATTTCATCAAAAATATTATTGTCACACACACATATAATATTAATATTATATACATAAATTTTCATGGACAACCTTTATGTCATCTTCATAGTTATTAAAGAAGGTGGAGCAAGCAATCCGTGAATTTCGCCATACCAAAGCAACCGACTTCTGATGGCAAAACCCAGAATTAATATCACTCAATTAAATCCACACCACATTATTTATGAAAAATACTTCACTTCATCAAACACTACTCAAAATCAATTTTCATCATCTTGATTAAAAGCATATTTAGTTATGAGGCAATCTTGTTGTACCATGGAATCCCAATTACAAGATTCGAATATAGATAGTCCATTTTAATTTAATTATAATATGAAATTAATCGTCTCTGTTCCATATGTGAAACGAATTTAATTCATTCAATTCTGATCACTTCTGGGGCATTTTCTTTTATTTAAAGTTATTTTGTGTGTGTAAATATTCATGCAAAATTCTGAGTTTTTTTTTTCCCTATATTTAATTTTTGAAAATAATATAAAAAATAGAAAATGATTCCAATTTCACAATCAAAATTCATTCTCCTTTCATAATCATGAGTTAGGTGCCATCACAAGTGGAGGAATCTATTTAGGTGTGTTAAATAGTTCTGATTCGACTAAATAGTTGAATGATGAAATAATTTTATTTGATTACATGAGAGTTAGGGAGTATTCTAGCTAGTCTTTTTTTTTTTTTTTTCTCAATTCTATTTTAATATTATTATACGTGGTATATATATTCACGGACCAATTCATAAGTCATTCTTAATTTTTTTTATTTGTAATTTTTAACTACTATATTTATAAATATATATGTATGCAGTCATATTAATTAATATATTCAATTTATTGATATCTTATATCATTTAGTTTAATAATGCATACTCAGTGATTATCTTTATCTATAATGTTTACATAGTCGGTTAACTGGTTATATAATACAATACAAATTGACTCCATTAATTTAGTAATACAAAGTGGTAAACTTAAAATTCTAGCAATACACTATAGTTTTGCACTATTTTTGTACATAATCAACTTTTACGATTAAACAACTTTTTGCATAGTTTTCAAAATTACACCATCTCCAATCTAATATTAAAAAAAATTGCAAATCATAGTTGAGCTCGCAATGATTTGAAATATTTATTTAGATTTGAAATTGGGTCATAATTAAAAGTTGCCATTTCAATAAAAGCAAAAATACCTAATGGTGTGTGTAAAAGAAGAGAGAAAGTGGAGAATGAGATCCTTTTCTGCAATTAATTTCTTCTAAATGGGGACTTACAAATTGATTAGAAACAAACTGTCAAATCTAAAACCTTAAGCATAATTGGAGCTTTTCTTTTGGAATTTGTTTCGTTTCATGTCATGTCAGTTATTTTAATTTAATTGGAATTCTAATTTTAAACATTAAGAGTATTATATCAAATATAGAAAACTAATTATTTCTCTTTTGTCCTTTTGCATGTTTCTCAAATATTATTGGATTTTTGGAAGTCTTCAAATCCTCCACGCATGTCGTAAGCTTTAATTTGGTCCTTTTCAAATTCATAAGCATTATTAAACTATAAAAACTTACTCTATAACAACAAAATATAATATGAAATATGAAAGAAAACGTGAAATACTAAGATTTTAGACAAATATCGGATAAATGTCATTTTTAATATCCCTCATTTACATAAATAACAACCCTCATGATCATGTGTACAGTCACACTTGATCATGAGTGATTATACTCATGACCATTCGAAACATATCTGAATAAAACTAATTTGAAAGGCTTTTTCACTCTAATATTATGACAATGTGACATTATTTTGTGAATTTCTCGAGATTTTATATATTTAAAGTCAGCTATACAAAATAATATAATTGCGAGAAACTAAATAGACATGACTTCATTATATATATACATATATATATATATATATATATATAAATTTTTTTTTCTATAATGTCTATCTCTTTAATTATTGTAGTGAGTTTTTTTAGGGTATTTTCAGGATTCTCTTTTCGTGGTAGGGGATAAATAGGCCCCTGATTATGCTTTCCTGAAAGAAGCTATGGCATATATAATAGTACATTTATTCTTTCATATAAAAAAGGGAAAAACATACGTAACTCGATTCTTATAAATGCATTACATCATGAATAACGACAATTAACTTTTTATTAATTTTAAAGTGAATCGACTACATACATTATCATATCATCAATATAAATCAATTCACAATAATAAATCTTTTAAGAACATCCACATCAGTTATCACTATTTTAGTGCATAAATAATATTTCATCTCCAGTAATCTGCACTAAATTTTACACTAAAAATGAATATTTCATAATATTCTTAATTATTAATTAATTTAATTATTTTTTAAACTTTTTTTTATAAATTGATTAACATATTTGCACACGTAAACATTATTTAATATAGTTTTTTACTCTTTCTATTTAAAATTTATTAAATGAAAAAATCATATGACTAAAATTGAATAAATCTTAATGTGAAATGAAAAAAAATAATATGAGTTTTATTGCTACTTTCAGTAATTTTATATTTTACTTTCATGTAATTTAATCTATTTAGTATTAATTTTATATAATTGTTTGTTATTTATATTGTTTTTTTTTTTTTTTTGAAAAATGATCACCCATATTAATTTTAAACTTTTATTTACTGTTAACGTTGTTCATATTATCACTCGTGTTAATTATAAATTTTTATAATATCATCCATTTTGAAAAATTAACACTCAGTGTTATCTCAAAATTTTCACATGACAATAATTTAAAATTTTTATTCCAAATAATTGAGTTCATATTAAGTTAATTTAAATAACTAGTTATTTTAATATTTAAAAATCACAATTAAAAAATAAATATATTAAAGTAGCACTGCACAGTACAAATCTAAATGTAGCGTATTGTTGTTGGAGAAGAAAAAGAAGCGTTGGACGCCACTTAAGCGCATTGTTGGGTTTCTGAGACTTAATTACATTACAAAATCACCACATGTAACATTTTTTTATTTATTTCCAACACGGCTTTTTGACTTGCCACCACAAATCATCATCTTCAATTTATTAGTAAATATGTGTTTATTAACAGATATTTTGGACTCTAATTACTGACGTGGAACCTAAAATTTAAAAATTATCCTTGTAATCCACCTGATTCTAAATCTTAGACTTCAAGCGAACAATTAAATCCTGAAATCCCTTATTATTACCAAATCATTAAAAATTGAAAGTAATGGTTTGTATCGGTGATATAACTTAAAAATATTATTGTAAATGAAAAAAATATTGAAACTGATAATTTAACAACCTAATTAGGTACCCAAATTTCACAAATAACTTGATTAATTAATTTGTGATCAAATTAATTATACTATTGTCCTTGATTGAAATCGTTGTGACGTGGAATACGATGTACTAACGTGAGCAAGACTTAAGAAATAGAACACTATGAATGACTATGATGTAAAAGCAAAAATTATTGAAGTATATATACCCAATTATAACAAGGTATAATAAGCTTGTATTTATTTATTATATTATAATAATCATTTATCAGTGCCAGATCAGAGTCAATGATCACTCATAATATAATTATGATTAGAAAAATTGTATATCAATGGATGTCCTAAAGGCTACGTGGATTATTATCCGACACTAGACCTTTCGGTGTGCTGCATAATTTCTTCGCAAAACACTGTCTTGAAATGACACCTGCGTAAGCATTAGTGTTCTTCCAATTTTAAAGTGCCTTTTAATTAGGGTTATTGTCTCCATTCTTCGTACTTGCTATTTTATTACATTTTTTGTATTAGTATTGAAATTAATTATTTCCTATGTTCCATATATATAATTATGTATGCTTCTTTTCTTTTCGTCAGACCAAATAAATAGTATACCAGTTCTACTCAATTCAATCTATTTAGTTTTCAAATATATAATAAATATTGAGCATTAAATATATATTATTAAAGAATATAGTATTCATTAAATATGAAATCTATCTTCAATTAATTTATCAACTAGGAGAAATATTGGCAAGTTGGTTCTAAATATGATATTGATTTGAAATTAATTTGTAACAACTTAGTCAGGGAAGAGGCTGTCATATATAATGATATATATATATATATATATATATATATATATATATATAATATATAATTAAGATTTTTTATGTACGTATTTAATTATCCAACTAGAAGAGTAATGTAAATAAATCACGAAACTAAAGTAAGAAAAATAATAGTGCTAGGTTGGGGATGCCTTCAATTTTACTGTGACGATTTTTTGATGTGTAGTTGTAATAAAACCAAGCATTTAAGTTGTACTTTTAATTTGAAGTATTAAGATGTTGTACTTTATTTATATTTTATTTGGGCCTTCGTCAGATTATTGAACTTTGAGGGCCAATATTTAGTACTAATAAATGTTTAGAAGTCTAATTTTAATGCAAGTAAAAGTATATAAAATAATTTAATGTTTATAAATAAGAAACATAGTAAACTAATGTTTTTTTAAATTAAAGTGCATTACTCAAATGTGTATTACAAAAAAAAAAATTATATGTGATGAATCAGAATGTAGATGATAATAAACATCAGAATATTTAGAAATTGATTTTATTTATTTAATTATTCTTTTAGTAGTGAAGATGAATTTGTGTTATCACACATAATACATTGAATGTAACATTTACAATATCAACCAACAAACGATCAAATTCTTTAATTTTATCTATATTAAAATTCAAATAAATAAGATTTGAAAATTGAGCCGACATTTGAAGTTTATTGATGCAATCCAATTTAATTTTTGGCTATCTAAGTAATTATTGGACCTTTTGCATTCAATGTTGTACGGGAAATTTACCGCGCTATTAAATTTATAGGAGGATGAATATCTCGTAAATAGTTCATCTTGGACTTGATCAATAACTCTAAAATGTAAATTAAATTTCAAAAAATCTAAAGTTTGATAGTATAATTTAAGTAGGAATATATAAGACTAAGCTAGAAGACTCTCACATCCATAATTATAACTGATCATAATAGGATTGTACATCTATATATAAATTAGTGATTGGCTAGTGCAGCTATTGCACTAATCATGAATAGTGTACACGTACACGTTATATGAGACTGTTTTTATTGCTTAATGAGATGAAAAATTAATAAATTAGAAATTCACTATCGGAATTTGAGTTTGAGTTATAAGTAACTGGACTACATCCCATGATCACAACTCTTTGTTTTTAATTTAACACAATTATTTGACAAGTACGATTATTTAATAAAATTGTAATCAATCACCCACGAATTAGATATTGAGTTGTGGATAGTGGATTATATCTCATAAAGTTATATTCATGAGATGATCTCATGTAAATTTTTATATTAAATGATTCGTACTTTTCATATGGTTTAACAATTGGAAATTAAATTGAAATTCTACTGCAATTATAAGCTTGACTAAGCATTTTTCTTAATGCATATATATAAATTTAAATCTAACCAGCCCAATTAGCATATTAATTTAGGCCCAGCTCAGAGATAGCATGTGGGCTTTCAAAGTTGAACTGAAGGTTGGGCTTTTCCGTCAAATTCAAGAATGGGCTTCTAATAAAGATACCCATAAATCTTTAACTCAATTTTTCATGACAGCAATGCACACACACCACAAACCAAACTTTATTGCATATAATCCGAGTTTATCCAACTATGTAAAATGTGGCACTATCTTATTTACACCATGTAACCCTTATTTTAATTTCATCTTTTGACTTTTTAAATATGAAAATACTAAGCCTGAAATAATAAAATATAAAGTATAATAGTAAACCGACTTTTAAATAAATTTCTTAATTCTTATGAAAAGTCTAATAAGCTTGTATATATAGGATGCACAGAGAATTTTATTAGAATGACACAAAGGGGTCCATAAGTTAAGAAAAACAATTTTGTAAAAAGCTACAAATAGTCTCGACTGAGTGGAAAACATTAATTATTTGGATAATAATGTTACAAGAGATGGGACAATATAACCCAAAGTAACACTTAAACGTTTTGATGTATTCGAGATGCACTACAGAAAAATCCTAAATTTAAAAGAAAATTTGATTTAGATGGTTGTTGGGCCAAGGGGATGAGATGGTCCATTTTCTGACATTGTTTATAGTTACATGGGCTGTTGTGGGTCTCTTGTCCATAACTATTATGAGACAAGAAAAAACATTAGCCATATGCAAGAAAATAGTTATAAACTCCTAAAATGACATTAAATTTAAATACCTTTTCTAGTTTTCAAATTAGGATTTCGCTTTCAATGTCACTAGATGGATTCTTCTATTCAAAATTATATTTTCTTTTGTAATTTAATATTTGTAAAATATTCGTAAAATAAGTAATACATTTTATGTATATATTGATAATGTCAATTGATAAACGAGTCGTTTGATGATGATTTAAACATAAATATGGACATAATTACATGATAAGGTTAATGGGACACAAAATCCTAAATTGAAATGACTAGCTAAATGCTTGATAGATACGAAGACATAATTAAGTTGATTATCAATATGCATTTATTTATTTCTATTTCTTTAGCCCATTAAGCCATTTACTTAAATCTATTTCCTATATAATAAATACTAGGGAAAAATAAATATTATATATATATTCTCAGAAAAAGAAAAAAATAAATATAATCCATAGTATTTATTATATAGGAAATAGATTTAAGTAAATTCTTCTTCCAACGTATGTTTAAAACTAGTTGTTTCGTGCTATTTTTAAAGTATAAATAGTTGTCTTTGTATGCATCTCCAACTAACTTAACTTGATGTCATTTTACACACATATATCATGTAATAATAATGATAATATGTAAGAAAACATGTTATTTTGAAAAAAAAAAAAAAAAATTATGAGTGACGGCTGAATACAAATAAATTTAGAATTTGGATATATATGTTCACACATGACAGCAATTGGGAAGATCAAATTGATGGCATTTATGAGGGAACATTTTCATGTGATAGTTAATTTAATTCACAATTTTACGAGCCAAACCACATTGGACTACAAACAACATAAAACATTTTCACGTGACTACCTAACAAACAAACAAATTTTATGCTAAACTTTTATTTGTAAGCACGTATACTAGATTTTATGGAGAAAAATTATATGTAATAAATTAACTTATATTCCAATTATTTAGTTTCCTTCTACACTCTTCTACTTAATTACTAGGAGAAAAATAAAATTATAGGATAATTCGCAGCTAATTATTAGTATTTGGTAGAAAAGTTTAATTTTAGGTCCTTTATATATTGAGTTGGTCTTGTGTGCACTTGGTGTACATGCAATCCGGGTCGATCCAGTTTTTGACCCGAATCCGCGTGTTTTTGAATTTTGTTTTTTGTTTTTTTTCTTAAGGTTGTGACCTTTATGTTGTAAATGTGTGACCTTTATATTATAAATGTATGACCTTTATGTACAACTATCATGACCTTTATGTACTATAAGTTAGAAAAAAAATGAAGATTTTCAATATAATTTGAACTGTATACCTTTATGTGATATCAATGTGACTTTTATGTTATATTATGTCACCTTTATGTACAAATATTCTGACTTTTATATAATATATAAAGATGCATAAAGGTCAGAATATTTGTACATAAATGTGACATAATATAACATAAATGTCACATTAATATCACATAAAGGTACATAGTACAAATTGTGTTAAAAATCTTCATTTTTTCTAAGTTACAGTGCATAAAGGTAGAGATAGTTGTACATAAAGGTCACACATTTATAACGTAAAGGTCATACATTTATAACATTTTTCAGGACAAAAATTTGGAAGAAAAAAATAAAAATAAATAAAAAACTCGCGGATCCAGGTTGACCTAGATTGCACGGATCTTAGATCCGTGCACCTGGTGCACAAGAGTTTTTGTGTTATATATTTATTTATAATATCACATTTGTTGGTCCCAAGTGGTCAGAAGTTTAGAGGGGGTGAATGAACCTCTATCGATTTTTGATCTTTAAAAATCTATCACAGATACAAGTTCCAGATTCTTAAGAGAAACAACAACCTGACTTGATCAGAAACATGGCAGTATGCTGATTCAGGTTTTTGACCCAGCTTTCTCAGTATGCGGCGGAATAAACAACGATAGAGTTTCTCTTGGAAAAACAGTTTTCTTTTCAAGTATGCTCTTTTCAAAGTCTTTTATGCAGGATGCTTATGATATGTAAGATAGATATAACAAGACAAGAGTAATGCAATAAGTAAATCAAAGCAATAAACACTTATGGTTTATAGTGGTTCGAAGGTGGTGTAAGCCTTCTACGTCCACTCTACTCCTTCACAAGGAGGAACTTCGTTAGGTTAGTTCGATTTACAAGTCTTGCTTTACAAACCTCTTCCTAACAAGTTATGCCTACTAGAATCCCAGACTCTAGTTTAAGGCCACAACCCACAAAGGGTACAATTCCACAAAGGGCAAGTAGCCTATTTCTAGACTACACACTTAGCAATGATACAATCCTCTCAACTAAGTACACCTAAAACAACCTAGCACACACAACGCAAGTGATTAAAAGATAAAAAGTTTTCTTCAACTGGTGAGAAGCAGTCTTGATCTTGGAAAGCTTCAATGCTATGGTAGATTGCTCCTGGAAGGTTGAGTGACCGAAGATAGATAAGTTTGAGAAGCTTTGGAATATATCTGAGTTTCCTTTCGACTCTGTTCAGCAATATCTTCAGTCAGCCACATCTTCTATTTATATATAGATCTTGAGAATATATCAGTTGGGGAAGTATCCGTTGAAGGGGAACACTTCTCCATTTTGAATTCAAGCTTTAATCTCCAAGATCTTCTTTGTGACCGCATTAAATGCTTCTGTGTTGCTCCTGACATGTGCATTTAATGCGCCCATCATTTGCTTCTGGACCTCTCTAACATTCTTGCTAACCTGTCAAGTTAGTATGGGTCCATGGCTGAAGTTCATGCAACGACTACTTGTTGCTTCCTTTGTAGCTTTCTGCTTCATTCGTGTAGCTTTCAACATGTTGTTTCCTACGACTTGCTGTCTCTTTCTTGCAGCATCCTATCTGCTCCAAATGCAGATACTCCCTTCAGCTTGCTGTTTCCTACAGCTTGCTGACTCTTAGAAGATGTATTCCTATTTCTTCTAAGGTTGGTTTTCCTTAACACTTGGAAAACCATTACATGATCTTTTAACTTAAGATCATGTAGACCATATGGAAACTAGGTACTGACATCCCTAAGCAAACTGTTTTTGTTTCATCAATATAACTACTGAAATATCCCAACAACATTCATGTAATTAATGAAAGTTTAATCCTATTTTAATCTTCCTATTAAAAAGATTTATATTTTATTGGTATGTCATAGTTCTTACTTGATGTTGAAAACTTGGTTGTTGAAAGTGGTGGGTGACACCACTTTAACCAATTGTTAAATGGCTAAGAATGAATCTTTTTAAGGATTGGATGCCAAAATATTAATCTACGTTTGTAGTAGATAATCGAGACATTTTGAATCGCTTAAAACTAATTTTTGGTGAGTGAGAAATTAAGTATCAAAGTTGACAACTTGAAATGAGAATTAAAAGTGTTGGATGTGAGAGAAATGCTTAACTATCCCACATAGGAAAATGAACCTTGAGAGTGCATGTATAAGTTAAGTCATGAGAAAAAGTTTAGTAATTAGTATACTATTGGAGTAGTATGCTTGTGCAACACACGTGTGTGCCTGGCCCGGCCCGACCTCGGTCGTGGTCCTTGGCAATTGGATGTTGGGGTAGACTTGGGCGGATGAGGCTTGGATTTTACCCAACCTGGGTTTATCTTTTTGGGCAAAAATTGCGCAGCTTGCTGTTTGTGTGCCCAGGTTGCTGTTCGCACCCAAAATACTGCACAACTTGCTGTTTGTGCGCCCAGGTTGCTGTTCGCGCCCAGGTTGTTGTTTGTGAGCGTTTTTTGATCATTTCTTATTTTTGAACGGGGCGTTAACTTGCATTAAAAGACCCATTTTTGGGCAGTAAATTTTCATCAATTTCAAATGTAACCTCTCACGTTGGAGACCTATATATAGGGGTCATCATGCATCATTCTTACATATCGAAACAAAAATCCTTGCAATTGTTTTCCATCCTTGCATAAAGCTCAATTCTCAAGCACTAGAAGTTCGCCGGAGCTCTCGAGTTTGTGGTGCTACTACTCTAGAGACGAAGTCATTTTAGTTTTAGGAGACGATACGTACGGTCTAGTGAACACTACCCTGGGCATATCTCGTCTTAAGGAAAGAGAGTCTTCCTCGACTCGACTTTCTATTTGTTGGTTTCTGTTTTCTGTTCAACATTCTCATTGCCCATTGTCGGGTGTTATTTTTCAACACTTGATTCAGAATTTCAGATTTTTCTTTAGAATCTAAGAACTTTTTATGAAATCGTTACGTGAATTTAATTTGATGAGATGGATCAATATACATAATAAATTTTGACTTATGAAAGTAGATTTAAAATATAATCAATGAATTTCTTGTAAAAAATTGTAATTATAAAACTCTTATATATAAATGGTGTTTTAATTTAAAAAATAAAAAAGAAAAGTATTTGAGAAAGTGTTTGGATCTTGAAACTGGAAAAGCTGATTTCAAATCAAACTAGAACCTTCCTAGGGCTGGTTTTGTGCCAGTTCCAAACATATTATATGGAACTGCAGGTTTGCAATAAATAAAGGATTTTAGTGTCCTTTTCAATAATTATTTGCATTTGTTTGAATGATAGTAAAATATTAGGTTAATATGTTAATTCTGTGTTCTCGTACAGTACAACTCAGTTAAACAGCTAATTTGAGATGCATGAAAATAATTCTATTTCACGTAAACATGTTCTGCTGACTCACCCTCAAAGATCTTCCAAATCATTTTCGCATCTTAACAAATCATTTCTCATTTATTTTATCAAATATTACTTTTTTTTTTTTAAATATTACTTAATCTAATAGTTTTTTTTTTAATTACCAAAATCTGCCTTTTATATTTATTTTCTTTTCTTAAATAAATTATGCTAATTAATTCATCTAGTGGCATTGCAGGTTGGCTGGCCTATTCTCCCTACATATATTATTTGATATCGTATCGCAAATTGCGAATTTCCTCAAAGGTATATTTTCGCAACTTCATTGATCAAAATTGTGATGAGTTAAAATCATTTTTGGTCCTATTATTATGGTATTTTTCGATTTTGATATCATAATAATTACAATTTTTAATTTAGTTTCACAATTTAAAAATCTATCCAATTTCAGTTAATTTGACAAATTTTATTGGATATGTGTCAAATTCTCTTCTGGGTGGAATGGAATGCCAAAACAAAATTCTAATAAGAATTTTACATATGAAATTTTCCGACAAAATTCAAAATTTTCAGACTATTGAATTGAAATCGAACAAATTCTTAAATTACGAAAGTAAATTGAAAATCGTGATAATTATGAGATCAAAATCGGACAACTTAACTACGACACAAAATAATTTGAACTCAAATTGTGACGACATATTTTTCTATTAAAGAAAATAAATCGAGATATTTATCAAATAGAAGTGAAATATATAAGTGAAAAGTTGATGAAAAACTCAAAGTCCAAAGCAGGTTGACCAAGTAAAAGGTGGAGCTGGAATCTCGCCGGAGAAAAGTGCAGCCAATCCTCCGCCACGTGCGGCCTTCCACCGCCACCATTTTCTATCTCTAGATTCTTGCTAACATTCTTGCTACCAAACAAAAACTATCCCTTTTTAAAACCCCAAAAAAAAAAAAAAAATTACATATCCCTATAATGCTTATTTCACCATAACAAGAAATAAATTTCTAGTGCAAGTGTAATTTATATGTGTCATTTTAATAACTTTCTCCCGTTATTTTTGCAATAAATGTGAAATATAAAATTTGAAATGAATATATTTAAATGAATAAAATTTGGAGTGCATTGGAAATTTATCAACAAATGCTTAACGAATAATTGAGAGAGAATGATTGATTTCGAATACATATTAATTCAAACATTTTTAATGTATTTGTTCTTATGAATTTTAAGTCCTTCGAAAAAAAATTCGATAAATTTTTCAATCCAAACGTAACCTAAGTTATTTTCCCTTTCATATATTGGACTAGCTGGAGATGAGTATTGACGAACCTGATATGAGAAATAAAAATTGGACATATAGAAAAATTGAACCTGATAAGGAAACTTTTTATTTATTTTTTATTTTTTACACAGAAACAAGTATGAAAACACATGTTTATTTAGTAAAACAAGGTGATATTTTTAATAAAATATTTCTTCATTTAAAAAATTTCAGATTCTTCGACTTATTTTCACTTCTTGCTTCTTCTATCTGGATTTTGTGGTTGTATATGAGTTATAACTCCCTAGACGATCTAGTATTTTGTTTCAAGGGAATAAATTTTTTTTTCCAAATCAAAAAGTTAAATAGACGAAAGGCTAAAATTTATATAATAAATAAAATTTTATAATGTAGGGTTGCACTCTTATAAATTAATGATAAAAATAAAAAATATTAGAAAAAATTATATATAAAAAGAACAATTTTATGAGTTGTGGGTCGCGTGGAATTCATGTGACAACTCACGCGACACAAACCATAGTTCATGTGATACAAATCATGTGAGCCAATTTTCTTAAAAGGGTGTGAATGATGAAGCTGATTTAGTTAAGGGTATTATTGTCACTTTGAAATTAAAAAAAAAGTATTATTATCTTTTGGCTATATATAAAAGATGTTTTTCCTTATCCAAAATAACTACCTCAAAATTTGATTTATTCTTAATAATGATTCTTGCACTTTTAGTAAATAGATATTAAGATGCATTCTACGGGCCGATCATTTGATTAAATTAACACGTATAATTAGTCCCTAAATCGAATAAGAGGTATAACTTAAAAAACTCTTTTTAAGTGAATTTATGGTCCAAAAATGCCTCCAAATGTCAACATAGAGTGTGTATTTTATTTTCACAAAAACTCATGTGAAACGATCTCACGGATAGTTATCGTGAGACGGAGCCCCACCACCTATTAACATATGTATTGAAGGGTTTGAGTTATAGGTGATTGAGTTGTGGGCCGATCTGTAAAACGATCTCACAAGAGACTCACTCTTTTATTTTATATATATAAAATTTCGAATAAGTTTTTTTAAAGGAAACAATAATTTAATATAGTGATGTATATACATAGATCTTCTCAGTATATATGTAAAATATATATAGAGATATGACACCCGACATATAATCAATACTAGCGTCGCAAAACCCTCAATAATTCCAAGATTTGTCTTACTCTATGTTGTTAACTTAGGTAAGTCTAGTAGGCTCCTTTTAAAATTAAAAGAAAATGAAATTTAATTAAAGTAGCTACTAGGCATCTGAACTCTGATCTTCTTATTCTCAAATCTCAATTAATTAAGCTCACTTAGTCAATGTAATGCAGAGTTTACTAGACACCACGTGTTTGATCTGAGCCAAAATCTTTGATTAATGTGCCTTTATAATTAATCATTTTACATGGTCAACAATGTCCTACTAGCCTTTAGTATAATATGCCACTAGAATATCAATGTTTTAGTAATTTAATTTCTTTAAAAAAAATGAATCTACTTTATATGTAGATAATAATGACATAATTATGTGCTTATATAGTGAGTGAAACGTCATAAACTGATAACAACGTTAGAAAAGAAAATTCGTGAACAACTCAAACCTTAAATATGTTCACACGAATAATGAATTAGTCGACACTAAAATTAATTCATATATAATGTGACTGAATAAAAATAAATAAAAAACAAAAAATGGTGACACTTGAAGAAATGTTATTTAAATGAAAGAAGATAATAAGATAACATGGAGTGCATGCTTAGACCGACACATAGAGGCCCCCAAAGTGGGCTGATAAACAACCAATTTTGCTTTAACCCACTTGAAACCTTAACCCCATTTTGGCTGTTTGGGGAACACACAATAGAAGAAAGGTATGGACACATAATAATTTCAATATTCAAGTTTCGCTACACTAAATTTAAATCAGAACACGATCCAAATTAAGTAATGACCTGTCGATCCACTGAAAAGGACTCGAATTATTGTGAGATTCTGAATCTCGATTATTCACGGCATGCTTTATTACTGCGCACCATACTTCGAGGGTGAGTATTTAAAGAGAGTGAATGGCCACCGATTTCTCCCATGCACTTGTCTTCATCATCTCCAACACAACTTCTTATAGTGTTCCAATTTCCATATATATTTCATATATCTTCACATCACTCTCTCCATAACTTGTCTCTCAACACTTATCCTCTCCTCCTCCATTTATGCCTCTTTTCCCTCTTCTCTTACATAACCAACAAACTAATTTCTCCAAACTATATATATAGACACTCTTGCTTCTCACATCACAACATAACTTAAATCCCAAAATCCCATCATATTTGTCACACATACATACACATCTCATCGCACAATGTCGAGCAGAAGATCGCGTTCGAGACAAACCGGAGTTTCTAGAATAAGCGACGATCAAATCGCCGATCTTGTCTCCAAATTGCAACAACTTATCCCTGAGATCCGCAATAGGCGTTCCGACAAGGTACCATAATACATGGCCTCATATATATATATATATATATATATATATATATATATATATATATATATTAATTTCTTCTTTTTTTCTTTCTTGCATTCACATTTCTCTTCAAGGGATATAATTTGAATTTGAATGGATTGTGTGTAGGTTTCAGCATCGAAAGTGTTGCAAGAGACATGTAACTACATAAGAAACTTGCACAGAGAAGTGGATGATCTGAGCGATAGGTTATCGGAGCTTCTAGAAGCTACGGACAGTGACAGTGCTCAAGCTGCCATTATTAGGAGCTTGCTCATGTGATGCTAGAACTTAGTATGCTTGTACCTTTTGCTTTGATGGTTGTCTAGGGTTTGGTCTCAGTATGTTTGACCAACTTAGGACTTGGATTGGATGCTTTATGTTGTATCCTCCATATATATTTATGAATATAATTTGCCTTTTTCTTAATTCAGTCTATTTAACTAAATTAGTTACTCTATTTAACTGAATATATATTATGGAGTAATTGAGAAAAAGGGCTTGCACCTAGCTATTAGGCTAGATTTAAAAATTAAATTAAATTCTGTTTCTTAATTACATATTTATGGATATATATGCCATGCATTCTTGGAAGGTTTACACCTTTTACTGATCCTGATGTTTCCATTTATATTTATAATGAAACTTCCGGCCGTTTGGTATGTTTTAAGGAATAGAAAAATGAATGGTAATGATAGTAGTGAGGAATGAAATGAATATTATTTTTAAATTTGTGTTGTTTGGTTTACCAAAATTCTTTTGGAATGAAATCAACTTAATTAATTTTTTGTTTTAGAAAATAGAGTTATGAAATGAAAATCATTCCTTAGGAAAACCCAAGGAATCGTTGATTCCTTAGTATTAAAATTTGAAACAACTGTAGCAGGAATTAAAGGTATACCAAACACTCTCAATTCATTCACTTTCCATTGCTTGGTTGTAAAATTGCATACCAAGCACACTCTGATTTCTTTTCTTTTCCAGAAGGTAATTGCTGGTGCAAGCAAAATACTTTATTCAAAGTTGATGATTTTATTTGATATTTTAAAATAATCATTACATACCAAGTGTAAATATGACATTAGTAATTTATATATTTAAAATAATGAAATACAAAATGAAATACCAAATAAAAATAGAGGATCTCATTGATCATCGGAGAATGTACTGCATTATAACAAGACTCATGCATGGAGCTAATTCTCATTACTAGTTTTCTAACTAATTAAAATCCAATCAACCAAATCATCTTTAAATTAAGGAGTCAATTAGATAGTGTTATACAAAAAATACCATACACTTCTGTCTCATTATAATTACAAAGACCAGAAAAAATGAATTCATTCAACTGAAAACTCGAAATTGAGGCCCTTACTCAAATTAAAAGATATATCTGCAATCAGGCTAACCTTAAAACATAAAAACTCATATGAGACGATTTTACGAATAGTTACCGTGAGAAGGAGCCCCATCACCTACAAACAACATGCGAATTGTAGGGTTTTGGATGGTAGAAGATTGGATTGTGGGTCGACTTGTCTCACATAATACAATAAAAATCCATGAGACGGTCTTACAAGAGATTCGATCAACTTAAAAAACAAATGAATTCATTCGTGCAATGTTATGGATCAAGAAATGAGTTACAATGCAAGACATCATTCTTTTCCAACTAGATGTTGTACTTACAAGGATTGCTAAATGATTAATAATTCAGTGTAGTTAGCTAATCTAAACTAACAGTGAAGAGTCTTACTTGATTTTGAATAAACCTTACGTTATGTTTGGATTCATTTGAAATAAAATATTTGAAACTAATGTACTTTAATTTCACCCGAGTTAAGAGTGTATTTAAAATTGATCAAAAATTGTTTCAAATTAATTTAAAATTAATGAAAGTGATGGATTATATATATAAATCCAAACACCACCAGTAGATTTGGTATTTTCTCAAATCATTCAATTCAATTGCAAATTTCTATTGTTTAATCTCTGGTTGGAGTACTTGAGTAATGTATCTAGCTTGTGTGTATATTAATAAATATTGACAATTGTTTTTATAACTTGTAATGATGAAATAAAATATGATTATACAATTGACACACAAATCAAGTTAGGTAGGCAGTGTGCCTACTCATTACATAATCACATTTTCGTGGACATTTATAACCTTTTTTTAATTTAAAGAAAAGAAATGTTTGTTGCCATTTGCTAAGTCAATTACGACTTATGTAGTTTTTTTTTTTTTTTTTTTTAAAGTTGTGTATATGTGTACATTACGTTACATTATTATAATATATTTTGGCAAAAATAAAAAATTAAATTACTTGATACTCCGTTTAATATCTGATTTAAAACTTGAGTTGGATTCCAAAAAAGTATCAGATGATAATTAAAAATAGTAAAAGCAGTTTAGAAAGATTAAACTATTCCGATTAATGTTTATCTTGATTAAAATCTGTCCAAACTCGACCAAATTTTTAATAAAACAAATCAAAAACAACTTTAAAGTTTAAATTTTCAATAAAATTCAAATAAATTAAATTTTTTTTGACGAAAAATAAATTTAATTTTTCATAAATTACTTAATTTACCAGATCGGCCAGAAAAGGTACCAATAAGCAATTTCGAAACTTTGAAGGACAAAATCGTCAATGGAAGAGAGTTGAGGCGGTCAAGTGTAATCATGGCAGTATAATATGCTGCAAAATCAAAAACTCGATGTTTTGCTGCTTCCGTCAACACGAAGCTTCATCCTCAATTATATCCGAATTTCTTACTTTAACTTCACATTGAACGAAGGTAAACGTGGTGAGGAAATCATCTCATCTCAGAATTCGCCGCAAGGTTTAATCGATTCCTCTGTTATCTCTGTTTCCAGTTCATCTTTTTGTTGTGAAACGATCTCGATTTTCTCTCATCTCTTGTTCAAGTTCAAATTTAGTTGCATTAGGGTTCATGTTATTGAAATTTATTAATAATTTCGAAATTTAAGTTCATTGAGTAACTGGTACAGTTCTCATTAATTGTTAGAATTTAGAATCAAAGGTTTTCGTTTACATTTGTTGAGAATTCATCTTCTGGTATATTCCTTCCCGATAATTTTAGGTGAGTTTCCCTGAATTCGACCGTTTGTTTTAGTTTATATGTTATATAGTTCTTTTTGATGTTCCATATTTTGTCGTTTTCCCTAATTTTTAGGCCAAATTTGTGCCATGCTAATTTTGATCTGGTAATGTTTCTCGAAAATTTTTAGTTGAATAATCGAATATTTTTTTTCCAGGATCATATAATCAAAATGAGTTCTAGGGGTTATGCAGTAGAAATTACAAATCTATCTCCTAATACAACTGAGAAGGATGTGCGCGATTTTTTCGCTTTCTGTGGTTCGATTCAGGGTGTCGAATTTGTCAGGTAAACTCCATGTTTAAAATTGCATTACACTGATTAGGTTGGTTCAAGTGTCTATGTATCTAATTTATACAAACTGTTAGATTATTTAGTTTTTAGTTTTCCCTCCAGTTCCTATTGAAATAGTTATTCTGAACTTGAATTGCTTGACACCTATTGCAAAGCATTTTTCCTTTTTTGCAAGGGTGAAAATAATCAGATAGCACATTGCAAGAATTCTTCTGAAATTGTGATCTCTGAAATCCTTGTGAAGTGTTTCTTTTACATTTTTACTTCCCATGTGTTGTTTTATACTTGGGATAATTTATTATTACACTAAAGGGTATGTTTTCTTGTGTTTCTTGAGAAACAGAGCTGGTGAATCTGTGTATACTGCCTATGTGACTTTCAGAAATCCTCATGCAGTGGAAACTGCTGTCCTTCTCAGTGTAAGTATTGCGACTTTAGGTTAATAAAACAGTTGAATATAGGACTTAAGACTTGAAGTTTGAGGTGTGAAGTCTTTTCTCGAATAATTACTGGTTCTGACTTTTCTCGCAAGACTATCTTTGTTTCATCTTTAGTGTCCTCGAGTTCAACAATTCATACTTGAAAACCATGCTTGGAATCAATTGCTGCATTTGCGTTGTAATACAGCATGATGATATCAGAGATTATTTTTATATCAAATCATTCTAATTCCTCTTTATTGGTGAAGATGATCCCAGCATCATCATCATCAAGTTTGAAATCTGTAGCTATTTGACTTGCATGTTTCAATGCCTTTTATTTTGGCCAAGTGTTTTGAGGACTTTGAAAACTTGTTTCTTGTTCTGTTGAGTTTTTGTTAATCCCTTTTTGCATTACGTGTTTGACCTTGTTTATTGTTCTGGCCAACTTTTCCCTTGATTTTCACACTTTGTGTCAATTTGATAGAAATCATAGTTCAGAATGGCAATGTTAAGATACACCAACATTGACACCCATTGTTTGTCCTATTCTGCTTACTTCTAAGTAGTTTATGATATATCTCTTCCATTTTCTCTCTTTTTTTATTTATGATGTATTTTTCTCATGAACTTCACGTGTTGAAGTTGAATGTTTATGCTAGGGAGATACCATTTTGGATCAACCTGTTTGCATAACTCAGTTGGGACGTTACAAAGATGACTACAATCTTCGGAATCATACTTCATGGAATATTGAAGATGAAAGCAATCCAAGGGTAAATACTCTTCTTAGTATTATGGAATCTTCTTACACGTCTCTCTCTCTTTTTCCTCGGATAATCAAATTCTCTTCTTGGTTGGTTCAAAATCCAAATCCTCGTTTTCACAGCACTCTGAAAGAGTTGTTCCATCTGGCGGTGAAGCTGTTTCTCCAGCTCAAGGTGTAGTCAAAACGATGGCTGCTAAAGGCTACATGCTGGGAAAAGATGCACTAGGGAAAGCTAAAGCATTTGGTGAATCCCATCAGGTACCAACCAAGGTTGCGAATCTGAGTGAGAGAATCGGTTTAACTGACAAGATATTTGCGGGGGTA
Source organism: Scutellaria galericulata (assembly GCA_946896805.1). Classification (NCBI taxonomy): domain Eukaryota; kingdom Viridiplantae; phylum Streptophyta; class Magnoliopsida; order Lamiales; family Lamiaceae; genus Scutellaria; species Scutellaria galericulata. The sequence goes on along the minus strand of OX335791.1, from coordinate 1,519,032 downwards.
GAAGCTACTAGGTCCGTGGATCAAAGGTACCATATCTCAGATACGACAAAATCAGTAGTGTCTGCTACGCAAAGGAACGCATTTTCAGCAGCAAATGCTGTGGTGGGTTCAAGTTACTTTTCAAAAGGAGCTCTTTGGTTATCTGGTGCTCTTAGCAAAGCCTCCCAAGTTGCTGGTGATCTGGGCAGTCGTGGTGTTAGCAAGTAGCCTCCCAACATTTTGGCTTCCATGTTTTGTGTAGGAATTCATTTAGCTAGAGTTGGAATGTTTCCTCACTTCCTCGTGTGTCTCTATATATACATCATCAATATATGTGATGTAATGGAATTTGTGTATGGTTTGGGCCTTTGGGTTCGTCTCATATGGGCTCTCCTCAAGTTATGCCAAAGCCCAACTCTTCTTCTCTTTTTTGTATTTGATTATTTCAGAGTTTCTATGGTTTTGGTTCGGACTATGCTCTTGGGTTGGGCCTACCATTTAATTCTAAAGAGTAACATCTCAAAGTTCATTGCTTCGACATTTTTTTTCTTTTCTATTATTAAGTAATATTTTTGTTTAGTTTTGTTTTTTATGATATTTTATTTGTAAATGTATACCGTTGATGTTTTAATTTCCTACTTATTGAATGATGGATTATAATTTTTTTTGAGAATTATATAAAATATTGGAAATAGATAACCTGACAATATTACTATTTTAATAAAATGAAATTCTAATGAACACATAATATAATGAAGTGAAAATGAAAAATTAATATTGAGATATTTTATTAATATTCCTTTTAATCCAAAATTTGAAGTATAGTGGTTGGAGAAGACTTTATTATTTGCATCAAATCCTACACCAGATTGAGAAATTTTAGCATTAATTTGAGACAAAGGATTGGAAATGGCCTGAGACATGTAGCAACAACCACAGGGTGGAGTCCAAAATTTATAATCCTTTATTGATATTCTAAATGTTTTATATTTATTTAATCCTGACCTCTTCTCGTACTAATCCAATGTGTATGATATAAATATGTATATGCTTAAAAATGGGAGATATTTTCTAGTTTTTCTCAAATTTGTAAATTACATATAATTTTTGTAGATGGCTATGCAATGCATTAATTTGGTTGTAAAAGAAAATTAAATGAGTAGAATTGAAGTATAAATGCATGGAATATAGACATGATTGGCAGAACCCACTTTGGATACCGTACTACGCAAAACAACAATACAATTGGGCATCTTTCCAAATTTATCCACTGCCCATTTATCAGTTATTGCTCACTATCTATATCACCCATTCAATTTTTATACCCCCTTCACTTTCTTGAAGGCAGATACCTGTCAAAATCGAGTCCACTTGGATTCTTCTATTATAAATGTCACACTTTATTTCACATTAATTTTGTTAATTTTATGTACTATAGTCCTAATTGCATTTGGTTTCTAATGGAATTCAATATCCCTTACATTTGATGTTAGGATTTCTGTTGCAATTAAGTTGTGCTACTATCTTTTATCTTGAAATACTATAAATTATACTTTTTCTTCACTATACCAATCAGTCAATTATCCTGATATTTTCCTTTTTAGGTTATTATTTATAAATATATATATATATATATATATATATATATATATATATATATATATATATGATGAATATATTCTTGTTCCAAAAAAATTATGGGCCATGGCTGGGACAATGCCAGTCGGAAATATAGAAACAAACGCACATTGATCATCAGATGCCAAGCTGTTACCAATTGCCACATACACCCCTCCCATGCACCTGCTCACAGTTTCTTGATTTGAATTTCCATACATCTAATTGCAATAAATTAACTAATTGTAATTTGAATCAAGCTATGTGTATATATTTCATTTTACTATGTGACATGTATTTAATGTATTCATTTTAATTTTTATTTAATTTGAACCTTGTTAAAGATGAAAACTAGATGTGGAAAAGATTAATTAAATTGAAGCTCGACAATTTTTTTCAATAAAGAAGAATTGATACCACTTAAACTATCATGATTTTCGAGTCATATTATGTGTAACGATAGTACAATTATATCATCGTAATCAATTAATGAGATATAATATAAACGAGAGAGTGAATTTTTTCTGCTTGAAAAAGTAAAAATGAAAAGGGGAGTTTTAATGTTCTAGATCTTTAAACAAATTAAGAATAATATTAAGAAATTTCAAAATTATATATAAAAAATTAAGAAGAAGATATCAAGTAGTTGACAAATCACTTTCAAGAGCAAGGAGTGACGTCACGCATGGAAGCCCACATGGGTTTTAGTTTCTAAACTATTTTAAAAAAAGAAAATTGAAGTGAATTCGCCAGAAGAAATGAATGCATGTGGAGGAGAAGATTCATCTCTTCTTATTTTAATCCAAAATATTATATTTTCCAATAATAAGATCATAAATACAATTTTTATTTATTTAACCAATGATATGAATTGTAAAAAATGATTGGAAGTTGAAGAGGATAGAACATGGATCCACCCCATAAAGCCCTTGAGCTTCCAACTAATAAAGTCATGTGATGTAGTAATCCTACCTTGTCTTGGCCCTTACAATATTAGCATAGTGGGCCCCTCATAACCATGATCACCCAATTAGGGTCCCATGCACTATGCTGATTAGATTATATGTAGTGTAATTATTTTGTTAAATATGGCAACTAATATGGTTTCTTCATAGAGACTTGGAGAGGAACATGAATGTCACATATACTTAGCATATATATCTTCCTCATATATGTGTAGTAATGTCATTTCATATTGGTGATATGCATTAATGAAATGAAATACGAGATTTCAGCATAGTAGCAACAACCGTATATTGATCATTAGTCATCAATCAACCAGGGGTGGAGCCTCATACCACACTAGGGGGGCTTTAGCCCCCAAAAATTCTAAAAAAATTAATTATTTATATAGATTTTTTGGAATTTTTTCTATTTTAGTGTTAAAATATTGATTAGCCCCCTAAAAAATCCCGCAAAATCAATCAGCCCCCTCAATATTTTTGGTCTAGCTCCGCCCCTGCAATAAACGTAGTCGTCATGAGTTGCTAATTACTAAACCTGAAATCAAAATTTCAATTTTACAATAGTTCTTTGTGGTGTTTAAATAAAAACATTTGGAAGTTAATTAAATTTGCACCTTGTAAGATAATCAGATCATGTGAATTATTTTAGGCTTTTAACAATTTTCAAACACTTCTCTTTATAGTGATGTAGTTACCAAACTTGTTTGTTTTTCTTCCTCACCCACGTGAAAAATATTACCTAATTTTAGTTTCCAACTTTTAGTCTTTTTTTCTCTCTCATCACTTTGCAGTTGTTATTATTTTTGCAGACATAATAGATTGGATTACAAAGCCTAGCTAGCATAATAGTCATTTGAATATTGAAATTTGTAGCAAAATCAAAAGAGGGAATTAAGATTTGAATAATCATGAAGAAAATAAATAAAATGATATAGTCCAAACATTCTCCAATGTTGCAAGATGAAAGGTGTAGGGCTGATTCTTTATAGTTAGTTCAAATGTCACAATCCCAGATTTTTCATGTTATTTTGTAGCTATCCCAAATGCAGCCCTTATCCCCTTCTAATTCTTATCTTTATTTATTATAAATGGACAAAATTTCTAATTCATAATAGCATATGTCCACATCGGATCTGTGTAGCGTAGCCAATGTAAAATTTTTAAATTTCGAAATTCTTTGTAATAAATTAAAAATTCAAATGTTTTATTTAGAGGAAATTCTTTCCAATGTTAGTGAAGCGCCTGAGCACAAGGGACCTCCCAATCTGTCATGAGAGGCCAGAAAATGAGACTACATATATGGCATAATAAACTTTAGTAGCATATATGTATGTATATATTTAATTTTATTATTAAAACTTATAAAATTTCAAAACATTATTGAGTTGATATCTAAATTACTTTTGAGAGAAATACAATGGACACAACTACAGCTGACATCATTTGTTATCCAACAAAATCATGACAATTTTGTAATTAGACGCAGGAATATGGTTTTAAAATCACATACATTGTCTTTTTTTAGCCAATTAACATTATTAACTTTTTTTTTGTCCAAAACATCTCTAATTTTCTTGATCATACCACCATAACGGACTGTACCATCAAAATTTAGGTCATGCCGCCATATTATTTACTATATAACAAAATCAATTCGTTCTATACATTAACATGGCTCATCATAGACTAGCGTGTACCACAAATTGAGACGGGTATAATTATGAGAATATAACTAAAAATTACTACCTCCATCACAAAATAAATGTTGTTTTAGGTTTTTTCACATAGATTAAGGAAGGTGACAAAAAGTCTGATCTACCCCTGTTTAAGTATTATTATTGTGGGAGTTTTTTTCTCTTTCCTCCTTTTAACAACCCTCTTTAATTTGGTAGTTATAAATGAAAGTATTTTTTTATAGATTACAAACAAATTTCTTCTTTTACTAAAACCTACACTTAATTTTGAATGAAGGGAGTAATTTGCTTGTTAATAAACATAGAGAATTAATCCCATGCATGTACCTATAATGTAAAAAAATAGAAAGGAAGCTGAAAAGGCATTAATTATGAGAGAAGAAAGATCCATAGAATAGCAGTAAAGAAATAGAAAAATGGTGAAATAAGTAGGAATAAAAAAAGGTGGGGGCATGATCTGAGAGAAGGAAAAAGAGAAAATGCAGAAATGGACAGTTGGATCAATGGACACCACGACAAAATTACTACAGCTTTGTAGGGTTTCTCTCTTTCTCTCTCTAGATTTTTTGTGAGTGAAATGCAGAAAGAAAGAGGAAAATATATATAGTGTAATAGTTGCACGATGCATGTTGGTGGGTTAGGTAGCAAACCCTGCCCCCCCTCCTCAGGACCCTTCCATATTTCCCCTCATCTCTTTTTCACTATTTCATTTTATTCACCAATAATATCATACTCACTGTGTACAAGATTTTATAAAGTCTTTATTGAATTTAGATGAGTATATAGATTGACAAAATAATGCCTTTCAATTAAACACATGTAACATTGTTGACAAACACTTAATTAATGTATATAAAAGATAATGAAATATGTGATAAAACATTAAATCAACATAGGATTTTGATTCTATATTTAAGATGTTTTCATTTTTTAACAACTAAATATCTGTTTTTCAATTTTGATTATATAAATTTTAATTTTTTTTAATTTTAATCCAATTTTAATAGGAATTTTCAAAATCACTAACGTGGCAGTCAGAATTTAGCTGTCTGTCAACAATTTTGAAATTCCATCCAAAATTTATATATTAAAATATAGAAGATTAAAATTGAAAAACAAATACTTGATTATAAAATAATTGAAAGTAAGTTACATACATAATCAAAATTGAAATTAGTCCTTAAACTTATATCATGGTTCCTTTACCCAATTCAGCATCCTAAGAACTATAAGTTGCATATATTTAAAAAAAAAAAAAAAAATCAAAGATTACTTTATAGAAAGAAAAAAATAATTTTCTTTTCCCCTCTGATAAGTCACCAACTTCTCCTTTTAAAACCATATATGAAATCTCTTTAACAAAGGAATCAACCAGTGCAAAATTTCAATGACAACTGTCCCATTTGTAGAAAAATATGCAGCCCACTTCACACCATATAATATACAACAATTACATCTTTTTCAATTAATCATTAATCTCTTTTTTATAAGTTTACTACCACTCATGTTTCCATATTCTTCTAGCTTGTAATAAAAGCAAAAATGTCTTAATATAAAAAACCCCACTTCTCAAAATTGAAAAAAAATTGAAACCCTCTCATGAATTTCTCTCTCTAGATCAAGAAACCTCTCTCTCATCACCTTGTTGAAGCTGATAAGGTATATAAGCTATATCCATCAGAGAGAAATGAATGCAAATTGGTCCATCTCATGACCAAGAAATAAAGAAAAAAAAAACAATGATGGGTGATGATCATCAACCAGATCAATATTATCACTCATCACCACTTTTATAGGTGATGATCAAATGGCTTTTTTCCACTCCAATTTCATGCTCCAAATCCCTCATCAAGAATCTCATCCTTCTTCCACTTCTCTACCCCCAATTCTCCCCCCTCAAGATTTCCATGGTATGTTACTTAATATAATATAATTTCCTTTTTTTTCTTTTATTTAATTAATTCCATTCTTACAACATTGTTGTAGGGGTGGCTTCACTGCTAGGGAAGAGGCCTCCGATGGCGTTTTCGACCGGAATCGACGTGTGCCATGAAGAAATGAATCAACATGAAGATGAGCTGTCCGATGATGGGTCCCAGCTTGGGGAGAAGAAGAGGAGGCTCAACATGGAGCAGGTGAAAACCCTTGAGAAAAACTTCGAGCTGGGCAATAAGCTTGAGCCCGAAAGGAAAATGCAGCTGGCTCGGGCCCTCGGGCTTCAGCCCAGACAGATTGCTATTTGGTTTCAGAACAGGAGGGCCCGGTGGAAGACCAAGCAATTGGAGAAAGACTATGACCTTCTTAAAAGACAGTTTGATGCTGTTAAAGCTGATAATGATGCACTTCAAGCCCAGAATCAGAAACTTCATGCTGAGGTTAATAATTTTATTCATTCATTTCTTGTTTTTTGATTTTTTTATGTTACATGGTTTTAGATTTAACTTGATGCACATGTTTTTAATTCTTGTCCCTATTATATATTTTACTGCTTTTCATTTCATTACTGATTAATTTGTACAGAGACAACCTTTTACCTGATTATTCTATCGCGATTGGCTTTGGGTTAAAAAAAATTTGATCCACATTAGTTGAAATTGTAGCTAGCAATTTCGGATCAACTCATAATTTACAAATACTGAATATAAAGATCTTGATTAGAGAAAGTGAATCTTGAAAATTTGTGCAAGGTGGACTTAATTGGTTTGGACATAGGAATTAATTACTTCAGTTAATTTCCTAGTATATTAAGTGGCACATATTTTTTGCAAAAATATTTGAATTTTGATTCCTTATTTGACTTCAAAATACACATCAAATGCCCACATAAGCAATATGTAAGGAATTAGTGATAGAAATTAGATATATACAAGTTTAGTGTATTATTCATAGGCACTGAAATTAATATGCAGATATTGGCACTGAAGACAAGGGAGCCAACAGAATCAATAAATCTGAACAAAGAAACAGAAGGTTCTTGCAGCAACAGAAGTGAAAACAGTTCAGAAATAAAGCTTGATATTTCAAGAACTCCGGCCATCGACAGCCCATTATCGGCCCACCCCGCCGCCACCGGAAAACCCTTCTTTCCGTCTTCTCTGAGACCCAATGCGGTGGCGCAGCAGCTCTTCCACAGCTCTCCGAGGCCGGAGAATGTTCCGTGCAATAAAATGGACCAGAGTGTTAAGGAAGAAGGCTTGTGTAACATGTTCTGTGGGATGGATGATCAGACAGGGTTTTGGCCATGGTTAGAGCAACAACACTTCAATTAAATTAATGTCTTCAACATTATTTTGAAGATACATATGTTATAGCCCTTTTGGAAGATTGAATTCATTTGGATATTTTTATGGGCTGATGATCAATTTCTTGTTTTGATGTACAAATTAAGTTGTAAAAATTTAATGTTTTCGCGGTTGAGACTTTGGATGAAGTATTTGAGGAGTAAGGGTTACTTAATTAATAATATTGTTATTTTTTCTAAATTCAATACTACTCTCATAAATTATTCATATCCTTTAATTAGTTCTTGGAAAATAAAAAATGATATTGTAAGAGAGAGAATCATGCACAGGTTCCAAGGAGAAGAAGAAGACAAAGAGATATTGAAAGAGAAGAAAACAAGAAAAGTTGTGGAAATAAATGGTCATTCTCGTGAAGGGGACACTGCCCTTGATCTTTTTCTTACTTGTGCTGACAAGTGACAATGAAACCCATGAAAGGGAACATTTTCTACTTTACCATTTTTCTTTATATTTCTATATATCTTACGCATGTGATTAAAATTACGTAATTTTGATAGTGATATTGATTGTGGGATGGAGGATTTCATTTGATTTATTGTCGATAATACAAAATCAGTCCATTTTATGTTCATATGATATCATATATATTATCAAGCAGAGATGCATGCAATTGGTGTGTTATTAGTTTTTCTACTTCCATGAGTAAATGGATTTGAATTTCTTTAAATGTATATGATAAAATGCTATATTAACTTATCTTTTTTACTGCACTTGATGTATTTTATGCTTATAGTGTATGATTTAGAAATTAGAATTGCAGAGGACTAGCCCCAAATAAAAGGAAATTACAAATAGACACTCACCTTTTTGCAATAGGTTAGAGTTTTTTGCACTCTTTCATGTTTTCTTTTATCTGTCTTTGTCGTACAGTTTTTGCAAGAATTCATGTGGCTTTCTGTCACCCACTTCTAAATTTCCAAACACTTCTTTTTCTGTACTAAAATTAGGAATTTAGATTATCTCATTTCACTTTTTAAAATAAAATAAAATTGCATAATTCTCAAGAATTAATGTGTGTAAAACAGTAAGGGCTAGAGAATTAATTATAGAGGAAATTAACGATCATATATATAATTTAATAATTAATTAGTACCTTATTTTTGTTTGTTTGCTAAAAGTATTGAGACGTTAAGAGTGAAAGTACGAAATTAATTGTCAGAATGCATGGATAGGCACTGATTGGATAAAAGGAGCCCTCATTCTCAGGGGGGCTCTATGGTAATTATGCAACCAATTGTTTTGCTTTTTCCAGCGATGTGCCACTCTAACTATAAATGGAAATTCAGTACCAAACCCCAATCACCAATATATATGTGTGTGATTTTATTTAATCATTACTTCCCCTTATTTATGGGGAAATATTTATTCTTCAAGTCATAATTGAAATAATTATAAGATTTTGTGATGTAATAGTTATTTAGTTGTTATCCTAATTAACATGATCCCAAATTAATTGACATCTATATAATTACCAAACACTCCCTAGATTTTAAACTCCATGGCTTACATACTATATTTCACAAAGTTATAACATTATCTGTCAGAGGTTTTTTTTTTTTTACACAATTAAGGATAGGATATCTAACAATAATTTAACACAGAGAAATCTGGGAGATTAAAAAAAAGTTGAGGATACTGGAAATTTAAAAATTGTTGGACAGCAAATAAAATAATATAGAAAAGCAAGATCAATCTGGGATCATGTGCACAAGGTATAGAAAATGGCTGGGAGACTTTTGGGGTTTTTATTTAATATAATAACTATTTATAATAATAGTTTAGAGATGCGATTCTGAATATAAATCTAGTGGAAAAATTAAGTGGCCACATGCAATCTGTACTCATACCATGAATAAACAATTAGGGTTTGTTATAGTTGACATAACTTATTCTTAGTGAATATGTGTAAACGTAATCCATGAAATATTTTCTCACTTTATTCAAATATTCTTTCACATTTTAAAGCTCGACAATAGGGCATGCCAGTTCATCTGTTTTTTGAATTTCTTTTTTCCCAATTTCGTGTTTAAATTTTAGCATCATATATACATGAAAACAAAGCACTCGATTACGGATAACTCGTAAATAAGCTCGGTTAAAGTGTGTTTATTAATCTTAAGAAACACAAATGATCAATAAAACTTGTTTGTTTATGTTTAAAGATATATTCATGAACATATTCATTTAGTATTTGTTTAATAATCCTTTATAATTAATTCATTATTTATTGATTGTATATTATATATTTTTTTTTCGACATTTTTTGCTGAAAAATATGCTTATTTCCCCCTCATCTAAGCATGTTACAGTGGCTAACACATGAAGGCAAACGAGGTCAGCATGTTTTTCCATATATAAAATAAAAAAAGAAAGAACTTTTGCAAGAGGGCTTCTGTAATGCTGTCAACAAATTTTATTTATATTATTTCATAACATACAAAATTAATTGACTTTCTGGGTTGTAAGTAATGAGTTATAATTATTACACATAATTATATCGATGAAATGATGTTATATAAGTTTTTATGAATTATAAAAAAAAAATTATTTTGTTGAACAATGCATGCAGAGGTTCTGTGAATTAAGAATTGAGTAAAACTAAAATTGTGGGTTGAATCAAAACTATCTTTATCAAATTGCATTCCACAATTTATATGATAGTACGAGGAATCAAAATTATTATCCTAAAATTTATCAAATGTGAGTTTGTAAGTGGATAAATAAAATTATATTGGAGGAAAAGGCTGTATATATGACTTCAAGGTTGCTTCTCTAAGTACATAATAATATTATTTAAATCAAAGACGTGCTTACAATTAATTGTTGTCCATAACATTATAACATCAGTATATCTCATGTGCAACTAGTGTATTGATCTTAAATCAATGCACTCGGGTCGGGTCGGGTCGGATCAGACCCAAATTCGTGTATTTTCCTTTTTTTCCCTGACCTTTATGTTATATTAGTCATACATTTATATTATATTAGTCATACATTTATATTATATTAATCATACATTTATGTTATATTAGTCATACCCTTATGTCCAGATTTCATATCCTTAGTACAATATTTTAAGTTTAAAAGAAAATTTGCTGGCCTTCATACTATGTTAGTCATACATTTATAGTAGTTATACATTTGTATGCAAATATCATACCTTTATGTAATACTTTAACCCTAAACCCTAATTTCAATACAAATTGTACATATTTACCTTTATGTGATATTACTCATACATTTATGTGATATTATTTATACCTTTATATCAACATAAACATATATTTATGTAATATATAAAGATACAACTAACATAACTAAAATGTATGACTAACATAGCTAAATGTATGACTAATATAACTAAAATGTATGAAAGGTATTAATAGTTGTCTAAAAATATATTAAGATACATGTAAAAATCTAAAAGGTATAACTAACATAACATAAATGTATGTTTAACACTACATAAATGTATACATTTGTGATCGAATCTGGGCAATTTGTGTGCGACTTTGGGGAGCGTGGCTGCGCGTGGGAGGCGAGTGCACGATTTCAGAACTGTGCAATGAGTGTATAAAAGTTTCTGTGAACATTGTAAATATACTATTCAGTATGCAGTGAGAGAGAGACTGCAAAATTCTCTCTAGAGAGAGAGAGAGCAAAATTAGTAATTTTGCATTATGTTTTTTTACATAATTCATTATGTTTTTTTACATAAGTATTTTCAAGTAAATCATTCACTGCCTCCTTGCATAAATTACAAGAATAAATAAGCCATCAGTTAAATAATGAAAAATCCAAATATATATAAAAAAAATGGTCAAATTTTATCAAGAAAATTCGCTATTAATCAAATGGTACAATTATACATGAATCATTTACTTATCTTGCTTAAATCTCATATTTATTTTGTAAATAATATATGTTCCATGCATAATACTGTGTGTGTATATATATATACATGAAAAAAATATTTGATATTAAAACAAAACTTGAGGTAAAGAATATTAGACTAATACTCAAGACAGTATATAATAAATATGTCTGTAATATAATTCGGGTTTTGATCGCAACGGGTATGACCCGAGTAGTCTGATTGGCTATTTACTGTGATGGGCTAAAGAGGGTTGAATAGGCCCATTAAAGAGTATTTATGGGTCAGGTGTTTTAATAAGGCTGTTCCATTAATTGGACCATTTTAAAGGCTTAAAGGTAGCCCAAAGTGGGGTAAGCCTAACAGATTTATTCTGATTGATAGACCCAACTCCTCCTTTAATTTTTTCTTTTCTTTACAATTTATAAATTAGGTAAAAAAAAAATATTTTTTTTAAAGTAGAGGCACTAAGAATTTCAGAGAACAATGTGATGGTTGTTCTGCTATAACTGGCATTTTATCTCTCTTTATTGAAAGATGTTAAAGAAGGCCTGTGATGTGATACATTCATTCTATATTATATGAATCTGTTACATGATTTTTTATTAATGAATTTAATCAAATCGGATTTCAATTCTTACTACTAACCTAAAGATTATGTTCAAATTTGATCTATTATTTTTGGTAATTGACCTCGGATAAACTATGATCAATTAGTTTATATAAGAAATACTACATATTTATTTGTGTTAGAAACATAGAATGTAGAATAATAAATGTGACAGTTAATAATTGCCTGCGTCACTTCTAAATTGTTAAAAATTTAATTACATCAGCTCTTAATTCTACAATAAGAAAGTATGTCAGTATTGCATATGAGAACAAAAGTTTATTTGTTTAATTTGAATAAGATTGCATTACATGTGTATTTGAATGACTTTGTTTTGCTTCATATTATCTACTAATAGAAGCTTCCTATATTACAATTTAAAAATGAAAAAAAATATTAATAAAATAGAATGAAGAAAATATTACAAATGGTGATTTTTGCAATATTCGATAAACTACAATATTAGCAAGGGTATTATCTGTTGTTAATTGACAGAACTCACAAATTTTACTCAAATTGTCATTTTAACCAAATTTTTCATTATTAGTCAAAATAACATAACATTATTATTATATATGTAGTATATTTTTCAATTAAGATAGTAAAAAAATAATTCATTATCTATAAGTTTTCTAGTCTCTTTTGTCTACTTTCCTCCCCTCCACTCGCCCCAAACTTATTACAAAAATACAATTTTTCCCAAATTGATTTTAGTTAAAGAAAACTTACCAAAGTCCACAGATATACAATTATGTTATTTTGACCAATAGTGAAAATTTTGATTAAGATGATAATTCAAGTAAAAGTTGTGATTTTCCTGACAATTTTTTCCAAGCGAACACAATATATGTGTACATAAATAAATAATAGATAAAACATTCGACTTAATTCATGGAGTGGATTAGCTACAAAATTGGAATGGTGAGAAAATTGACAAATAAGGTATAATAACAATGAAAACATAGGATTCCTTAAAGGTTTGAAAAAATCTATACACCTCACCACCCTGAAAAGTTAACTCTCATGGGCTACCATAACCCCCCCCCCCCCCCCCCCCCCATGCACATTATTTCGAATATATTCCCATTGTATAAAAATAAAAAATATGTCTCATTTTCATTCCCCACGTGGGGTCTTTTCACTTACTTTGTTCTTTTGATGTGGGCTAAGGCTTTTAAATTTTACAACTATTACATATTCTACATTTCTATATCTAAATTTATATAAAGGTGGGAAAAGAAAGAGAATGAATTCAACCACATTGATATGAATTACAAATTAAAGAAGAGATCGAAATTGGATTTATATTATTTGTCCATATATATATTTGCTGCTCATACAAACTTTATTAAATTATTTGTAGGAGAAATGGGCATCACTTTCCCTCAAGCCATGATGATTATATCATGTTATGGTCCAACTTAATTTAGAGTAGAAAAAGAGAAGGAGCGTACTTAGATTTTTAATGGGTCCCTTTTAAGAATCATAAAGTGTGGGCTAAACTTTGGTGTTTTTCATAATTTTATGCACAAACAACAAAAAGAAATCTTAAATCAACCACTTATTACAGAATTAGGAAAGCTTTAGGGAAAATATAAAAGGTTTAACAAAGTTTGTCTTAATCAGGCAAGTTTGGCTTAACAAATATCCTTTGTGAATTATTTGTTGCTGGATTTTTCATGCAATTCTCATCAAGTGCCCTTTTAAAGTTTTAATTGTCAAAATATTAAGAAATATAAAAAATGACTTTTATATTCTCGAAATATCGAATACTTGATTCAAACATTGAATGATAAAACATTTCCTTAAGAGAATTAAATAAAAGTGAACCTTTACAAACTATTTTTATCCTTTCAACATTTTGTTCTTGTCCACTTCTCTTTTCTCTTTCCTTTCTTTCGGCCTTTATTTTTTTTCCGTATTTACTTTTTTTCTTTGAACTTCAAGATTACAAAGTTTATCAATGGACCCAAATGTAACATACAAAAAGTAACACTTTTTTTGCATATGTATATTAAAAATCATGTTTACTATTAAATAAAGAATAATTTTTTATTTTTTTTTGTAAATTTTTTTGTGGCATGGAAAATTTCTATCTCAAAATCATGACATCTATCATTGGCGGGGACACACCTATATTAGGTCTAAGAGGGGCAATGGGCACTCCTAAAATTTGGAAATTTTATTCCGGTGTATTTACATTTTTTTTAATTGTTTTAGTATATTACATGATTGTTTGGTAATATACTAAACATATATTTATATTTATATGTGAAAAATGTATTCAGTAATGTTGAAAATACTAGATACAGTTCTAAAGTAGTATGAATTATAGAAGAGAATGGTCTATTAAAATACTTGGATTAAGCTATTTTTACTTTAATGTATTTAAGATGTAGCTAAGTTATTAAATTTCATAGAATTCTACAAATATACAACGTGTCAGTATTTAAGTCATGATAACAATTAATGTAAATTAATTATTTGATTTTTAATATCGTTAGCTATGAAACAAACTTTTACTTTGTCGGTGATCATCTAGGTTGCACGGACACGGACACGGGAACGGGTGCGGGTACAGTTCGGGTATGGGATACAGTAAACATCAATATATAAATTAAAACATCATACTAAACTAAATAAAAGTGTTACAAACTAAGTTCCCAAGTTCACCATTTTAAACAGTAAACACCAAGTTCACCAATCATACAAACAAGAAATTAAAGCAAAATATGTCTCAGTGTCTTACAAATATAAGTCAAAAGTTAAGTGATTAACCGTCTCGGACACCTCTACACCGGTTTACACCCGTACCCGATTCATGATTCTTTGCCATATTAAAGTAACCATGCAACCTAGGTGATCATTGATATGGTTTTGCTTTCCATTTTCCTTAGCCATAAATTGAGGCGTAATCTTATTAATTATTATGGTTATTATTTGTTATTTTATTTCTTTTCTAAAATGATGATCATCGGTAGGTCTATAAGTAATATTCAACAAAAAAGTTGACCTAGAGCCAAACATCCATTAATGCACTCCAACCTTAATTACTAATTTATGAATAAATTAAAACTAAGATTGATCATAAACTCATTGAATATTTATACTCTTAGGACGTTCATAATGTTAATTTGTCATAAATTAGGGTATATATTCACGCTTTAATCCAAAATAATGAAAATTGTTTCATCCCTATTTGTGGAAATGATGATAAATTGAATTTAAAAAAGAAAGTAATCCAAGTATAAATATTAAACCCCACTCCTCACTGTCAATCTCTTTGGGAACTTGGGCCTCACCAAGCTCCACTTTCAATACTTTTTTTCTTGCAAGCAATGATGGTGTACCTTATGCTTATCACGTAGGACTTCCAAGTACTAAAAGGATATGTTAATTAAGAATAATCATATGTTAATTAGTTAATTAAGGTGCAACATTAATTACAAATCAGAAAGCCCTAGAAAGTGCACATATATACTCATCTGATTTTATGTTTCTAACATTATGTTTTTAACCATTATAAGTCATGACATGGTTAAAAAAAGGATCAATCTTGATTACCATAATTGACTGTGGTCTAATTCATGATCACGTCATTCGGCTGCCATAATCATTAGTACATTGAACATAGGTTTTAGGCATCATGGATCATCACTAAATTTATATATTCTCAAATGAACATATAGGTGCTATGTATATACATGATATAATACTTAAAATACTACATTTTAAATAATATATTATTTTTCAACCACAAATTAGGAAAATGGACAAAAGTGTCCTATTGATAAGAGTAAAAAAAAATAGTTTTCTTGCACGATATTTGTTTTTTATAAGATTACAAAATACAATCATATCATGTAATTCTATAAAAACACAATCGTTTAAAACACTGAGATTAAATGATATGATCATATCGTGTTAACTCTATAAAAAAAAAAATACATATTGTGTAAATTCTATCACAAAACATATATATATATATATATATATATATTTTTTTTTTTTTAACTTTTTTTCTAAAGGACAATCTTTGCAAATTTCCTGAATTATGGTAGAAAAGTAACATAGAATATTAATTCCTTATATGGATTGTGTTATTTTAGCCAGCAAACTCATATACATAGTGACAATTTAAAGATTTTGTATTTAGATGCCCAAAATAATACAATAATTCTAAAAATAAAACAAAAAACAACTTCTATACACACAATAATTAAAAGTGCTATTTGAAGATTAATTTTGTCATTACTCTCAAATGATCTGTTCTGAACTTGATCTATGAAAACTTGAAAAGTGATGATGATTTTTGCATAAAGTACTGGGAAAATATTGGCATATATAGAATAAACAACAAGTTCAAGGCATAATTATGAAAGGGTAGCCAAACTTATGAAAATGTAATATTTTGTGTTTTCTTGTAAGAATTCAAGATGTCATTAATGTGACATGATGAAATTAATTAAAGTTGGAAGGAAATTAGAAGCTTTATGCATAGGGTTCTTTCTATATATCAGAATATTGTGGTTTGTGGGACAAATCACCACCACCATCAAATCTTACCCTTTCATGGTTTCCATAGATTCCTCTATCAAAAAGCATATTTAGCATATATGGTTTTTTTTTTTCCTAAATCTGAAACATAAGCTTTACGTCAAGAATTATAATCTAAATTTTCACGAACACTTTACTGGTGCCATTATATATCTTTAAGTCTCCCATTGATTGATTTGCAGACGTGGTATGCAATTTTATCATGAGTTGGGCTCGAGAAAGATAAATTAATTGCTCATACATTATCTCCAAAACTATTTATGATTACTCCATGTGATGGGATTTTTTTTTCTTGTAATTTCGATGATTAAATAAAAAAAAAAATTCAGCATGGAAATAATCGTTTCTATCATTTTTACATATATAGTAAACCATTTTTTAGACACCAATATAAAAAACCATTTGGTTAATCATTTTTTTGTGTAAAAGATTAAAATATCTAGAAAAAGTTGAATAAAATGATATTTTTATTCAATAAAATAGAAATAACTATTAATTAGAGTAAAAAGAATTCCTATCGAAGTGGCATATGAATTTTTTTTGGAATATACTGGGTCCCACAAACCCTATTGACTCAAAAAGACGGGCAAGACAAGATATACGCAGCTCCTTTCTCTTTCAATCCACGTGTAATACATTTTTGGCACACGTGGCATGGCACGACACCGTATCTGCTCTGGGAGAATAGTAATGGTACTCATTTAAAAACACATTTTATTGTCAATATTATTATATTTTCAATACCTTTATTTAAATTTGCACAAAATTTCACCTAAGTTAGTCTAATGGTATAATTTAGTGAGACAAAGTACTACAATCCACATGTAAAAGCATTTTCATTAATTTATTTGTGAATTGTAAATATAATAACACATTTACCAGACTGTGAACCAATATATTACAATAAAATCTTACAATTCAACCTCGTTCTCTTTCAAAATTATAGAAATATTATTCTTCTTTCATCTTGAAATCACCCATCTAGTTTGGAACTTTGGATCACACAATAGGGTAATGGCGAGTTGAAAAATGTAAATGAACTCTAAAATTTTTGGTTTTTATAGTTCAGATCATTGTTGCAAAATAATGATTTGTCATGTTATATTTGATCGAATTCCATCAATATAAAATATATGTTAAAGTGATGGCTTACACTCATAAATAAAATATAAGATTAGTTCATTGCATATGTGTTTGTTAAGTAATATTTAACACTTTTTGGTCCAGTCAAATTTATATCTTAAAACAAAGTTAAATAATTATTATTTTATTTTTTATAAAAACAACATTTAAAAAGAATAGAAAAGAATAGATATTTATTACAGTTAAACAGAGTTGAATGGTCAGAGAGAACCAGGCTGGCGTGTGACAAAAATATAGTACTGGATGATAACTATATTCCAACCATTTCTTTATATCACGTGGCTTGCACCCCTCTACTCCTAACCATATAATTTCAAACTGACATATCCCATTTATTTCTATTATTATATTAACCACCTTCATTCTCCAATTAAATTAAATTAATAAGTTGTATCACTAGGTCACACTTTGAAGTGTGAATTACCAAAATATCCCTCCAAGAAACTGAATTTCAAACTACATTAAACTAGAATTACCCTTATAAAATTGTCTATATATATATATATATTTATAACACAAATTTCAAGCTTATATTGGATGCATTATTTACAATAAATAAATATATATACACATATAAACTATTCCACTCATGATTTAATAGAATTTCTGGATTCCACTCAGACTATTTCCAAACATAACCGTAGTTCATGAATTTTGAAAATCCAAGTATGGTGAGAGCGCAATAGTGTAATAGTTGAGTCACGCAAATTGTCAAACACCTTGTATTCAAATGATATAACAAAATAGATGGAGGAGTATGGATCACAGCAGTAAAGCAGAGCACACACAATACACGTAGTGACAGTGAGCATGAGATGTGGGGTTATTCTTAGCTCCCATCATTAACTATACCCTCATGGATTTCAGCGTTTCTTTATTTGTTTTTATTTTTGATTTTTTTATTTATTTTCAAACTTGCCCTTCATACCCGCGCTATAAAGCAAGAATCCATTGATTTTTGTAAATATATATAATTCACACCACCCCACATTGCCATTCTTCTTAGAGAGAGAGTGGGTCACGCTTTTGGACAGCATGAAAGCAACCATCATCCTTTGAACACCAAATAAAGAAATTAAAAAAAGATTCCCATGTTTTAGTCTTTTTTTTTTTCCCTCATCGTATAGATACTTGAGTTGCAAGTTCTATACTCTTCCTTTCTCGAATCTCGATGCGGGTGGTAAAGGTACATTTTAAGATAAGATTGCTGTTGCATATGTGTGTGTATATGTAATGGGTGATCAAGATTTGTGTACGATAATTAGGAGGATTGATTGTCGTTTAAATGTTTGATGTTTTGTTTCAGAGAGCAAAAGGAGAAAAAGTGGGAATCCTAGGCAATTTTTTGTGGGTAAAAGACCAACTGTTTGGTTTCTTGTTGACGCTGTTCTGTTCCGTTTTGGGAGCTAAACAGTATTTGTAAAGAGAAAAGGAAAACTTTAAAGACTTGATCTTTTTCAGGGCTCTTGTCTTTTTCATTGTTATATACTTCTTACTCCCATAAAAATCTCTTCTTGAGCATGCAAGAAAGAAGAGAAATTTATAAGTTACAGAGAATATGAAGAAGAAGGTTGAAGATAGCAGTAATATTCTGGGTGCTATGAATGGTGAAGTGCCAAAGCAGAAGGAAAGGCATATAGTTTCTTGGACTCAAGAGGTTCAATTTTCATGGTTTTTTTTTTTTTTGAAAAAAAAAATTATGTTCAAATGTTGGTGTATATCAATCATGCTATTGATATCTGAGTATAGAAATGAATTTTTTTGGTTGATAGGAGGACAATATTCTGCGAGAGCAGATTCGGCTACATGGGACTGAAAAGTAATTATCTTGATTCATTAGTCTTTGTTTGGCTTTTGCTAGTGTGGTGATATGATTACTTTGTTTGAAGAAATTAATGGGTGTGTTTTGATGATAGTTGGGCAATTATTGCATCAAAATTCAAGGATAAAACGACAAGACAATGTAGAAGAAGGTTGGTGAGCATTGATTTGATTGCTATAGGCATCTTCCTCTGTTTTGTTTGTTTGTTTGATTGCAGCTCTTTGAATATATCATATTTAATCTAAATGTGGTGTTAATAATACAGATGGTTCACTTATTTGAACTCTGATTTCAAGAAAGGAGGATGGTCACCTGAGGAAGATACACTCTTATGTGAGGTAATTAAAACATGTCGATCCCCATTTTGTATTGAGATTGGTCTTTGCAAGATGATCTAATCACTGAAGAATATTGCAGGCACAGAAGATATATGGAAATAGATGGACTGAGATTGCAAAGGTGGTCTCAGGCAGGTAATATAGTTGAAACATTCAACATATGCTTCCTATTTGTTGACGTAGAGAAGTTAATAGTTGTTGTAAGAAATATCCTTTTGTCTTTCAGAACTGATAATGCTGTGAAAAATCGGTTCACGACTCTGTGCAAGAAGAAGGCAAAGCGAGAAGCTTTAGCTAAAGAAAACAGCACCACTTCTTACATCAACTTAAACAACAAAAGGGTTATATTCCGTAATGGGCTCAATGCCAATGGAGGATCTGAAAGCTCTGCAAGTCTTAAAAGGATAAGGTATAGTAAATTTAAGCTTCCGTTATTTCAAAAGATGCTAATCATATTTTTATTCTTGCAAAATAACATTCTATTGTTGATCTAGGACCTATATTAGGCATCCGTTTGCAGTAATATCTCAAAGCGTTCAAAGTTGTGAGGTTAACTTTCCCACTAGAGTGGATGTTAACGAGGCATCAACTGATGGATGTGAGTGGATTAAAACGAGTGAAAGTGATTTGTGTACTATGAGTTCAAACACATAATGATATACTCGTTGATTTCATTCATAAATATGCAGCTATAGATAACGATATTCGAAGAACATATATTAAAAAGGATGATCCAAAGGTGCTTGCATTGATGCAGCAAGCTGAATTGCTGAGTTCTCTTGCAATCAAAGTTAATACAGAGAACACAGATCAGAGTCTTGAAAATGCCTGGACTGTAAGTAGTGAGACTTTGCTCTCTCTTTCATGATTATGATTGCATGTCTTATATATAATGAACTGAATTTGCGAGATGATGAAATGAACATGGCACAGGTCCTTCAAGATTTTCTGGAACAGAACAAAGAAAGTCAAGTGCTTACAATTGGAGATTCAGATACTGATTTTCAAGTAGAGAAGTTCAAGGAATTATTGGAGGATTTAAGAAGCTGCAACGAAGGCAGTAGATCATCATGGAGGTACTAATAAAATGCAGATTGGTTTAATTAGGGAACCATATTCACATAGTATCTCAAACTTTGATACTTATGCAGGGAGGCTGATGTGTACGACTCGTCCCCAGGTAGCTCTGAATACAGTACAGGATCGACTCTGCTATCTAGTGTGCCACGTGACAAACACGAAGAATATGAAGCCCAAATCTGTGTTTTGCAACCCCAACAACTAGAAAATCAACTTTGTGTTGCTGAGAAAGATGAGATATGCCATACAGAAAGCACAAATCACGGTATAAAATGTCGTACTTTAATAGGAAAAGACGGTAAATCAAAGACTTGCTTCAAGCTGATATTTTTCTGTGTTAATCCAGAATACAGTTCCCCGATTCACGTGACGCCATTGTTCAGATCACTAGCAGCAGCAATTCCAAGCCCGAAATTTTCAGAAAGTGTAAGAACTCCACTCATTTGACTGGTTTGATGCTAGTACAAAATCACATAGCTTCAATATAATTAAATTCAATTTCTGCAGGAAAAACACTTCTTAATGAAAACTCTAGGAATGGAGTCAGCTTCCCCGAGCCGGGTGGCTAATTCTTCCCAACCACCACCCTGCAAGAGGTCCCTCCTCCAATGTCTATGATACGTAAAGTGCATAGTTCAGAATCACGAGCACTACCCATGAGGACTTTTTTTCGTGTAGAGAGTATTTAGTTATTATCTAATAGGAGTAATATATCCTTGGATTGCAGCCATCTTGACCTGAGTTTTTACAGATAGGCCTGCTAAGATCTGCTTATCCTGGAGTCTTTATTGTGATGTTTGAATTGGTTCGAGTGTGCTTTCGTTTTGTGTGTCATTCTTTTGTTTGTGTTGTCATGGAGCTTGGATACATGGCCATCCAGTGTTCCAAAAAGTTTTTGGCTAGATAAGCCTATTGTACAGATAGAACCAATACTAGTATTTTTAGTTCTTTAGTGTAACCATACAATGGCACCTCGCCACTTAGAGAGAGAGTTGGTATATTTTGGTGTGCAGAACACAATGTAATAGAAGTTTTTTCAAGGTGGTCTGATGTTTTTGTTCTTTATTTGATGTAAGCAATGCTTACTTGAGAGTAGAGAATGCAGAGCAAACACATCATTTCTGTCCATTAAGTGCAAAAGCATAAATCGAACTCGAAAACATATGCTGTAATTTGAATTCTTTACTTACCCCATCAACATCCATGCCGAATCATGAGGGCAACCTAGTCAATTCATATTGTGCTCAAACTATGATACTAACAAATGTTTCAACAGTTCAAACTTCTTCAAGCCAAAAACAAGGCAAACAAACACTTAAAATTGCCTCAATAATAATGTGTCTCTCAATCATTCAGTTAAGTTTCATATGTAAGAATCTAATCCTATACTATATAAAGACTTAGCCTCAACTTGACATCAAATTTTATCCCACAAAAAAAGAAAAGTAAAAAAAAAAGCTACATGTATTGAAATCATCATTCGTGTACTCAATTGGATTTCCGTTTCTTCTGCATTCTCTGCAACTTCTTCCACTTCAGGTAAATCTGGTAAGATAATCCAGAGAAGACCATGGTAACGCTACCCCACTGCCTTTGTGAGAGGGGGTTTCCACTCAACAACGAAGAAACCACTATGCTCACGAATTTTCTGGTTGTGGTGATCGTTGTGTTGGTCAAGGAACCAAATCGGCTTATGGTTAGGAAGATAAAATTCTGCCCTACTGCACCACATAAACAGTAAAGTAAAATGTCCCATGCTGCCTCCGGGTGTTGCTTGCAGAAATTAACCGCATCATATCCAATGGCATTTGGCCACCCAAACATGAATACCAGATTGTAAATCGTGCCCCATAAGTTCATTCCAAACATTATGTTCCATGCACTTGTCTTGGGGTACCTGAAAAGCAATGCCAATTTCCATAAGATTTTGATGGTGGCTTATGTGGCGATGTTAAAATGAGATGAAGAAAAAACTGAGAAGCAGCAAATTTCATTTACCTTGCTGTAATTGAATCCTGAGTTGCATTTGTGAATCCATCAAAAGCAAGGTTCAGAAAACAAAGACCATATCCGATTGGAGCATTTGGATGTGCTAGTTTACTTGTTATCTTTGAGCTAGTCTGAGGAGAGAATAAAAGTAGCACAATAAAGATTCTATTCAGAAACACATAATTCATTTTTCGAAATTGCACCAAATATTACCTTTGAAAGTGCAAAAAAGGATACACCTCCAGCAACAAGCAATGTGCAAACATATTCAGGAAAGGTATATTTGATACCATAAACTAATGTGCCCATCAGCATAACTGCACAAAAGATGAAGCAAGTTGTGAGATGGTTGTAGCAATGAGGTTATCTACTTTATCCTAACGTAAATTACAACAAATACAGGTATGAAAGGGCAATTGTCACGCCTATCATCATTCCTAGGTCATAATGGTAAACCCCATATAAGTACCATTAGACAGGCTAACTTGGTCTACTTATCATCCAACACCCTGTCAGCCAGTTTACAATGGAGAGTCATACCATTAACCATTTTATAAACAATTAGATAAATGCCTAAAATGTAACTGTCAACCAACACTTAAAGTTGCATTGAAACCAGATTTGTAAAAACTCCCCCTACCACAATTAGCTCTCCTTCATTTCCAATTCAAGCATAAATACTTGCCTAAAACAAATACATGCACTCATTTAATAATGCCATTTATGCTTCATGACTGAAGACTTAAAACAACAATAAAAATAAATATAAGCACCTCACCTGGGATCATTTTTGAGGATTTAGCCAGCACCTACAAACATCAAAACCAGCATTAATCCAAAAAACCTCGTTGATGAAAAACAATGAACTATAGAACTAGCATTGGTGACAGGGAAATCATTATTCTAGCATTGGGGTATCATATTCTGAGAGGTTGACGGCTAGATCAGGGAAATACTATAAGTTTATTTCATGTAATAGGTCCAATGTTCAAAGTTCATTTCCCTCAAGCGTATTTAACTCTACAAGAATGGGGAAGGAAAATGATAGTCAATAGAAAGTTGAATTTTGTACCAAGCAATCCATGTTTTACTTCAACCAATAGGAAGCATGAAATTATGATTTTGAAACACTAACAGTAAGACACAAAAAAGGGAAACCATAGCTTCAAGTAAAAAATTAGCGAATCTCATAAAAAGTAGAGATTGGTGATTATACAGCATCCTTCAAATGAAACAGAGAATCAAAGACCAAGAATGTTTAGAATTTCGAACATGCCTGCGCAGGGTAACTAATGTACTTCAGTGCTTCAATCCCCATAGCTGGACCAATAGTGTTCGTAATACCAGCACTCCAATAGCTCCACCATGGAGCACCACCATCACCACCATTTGACCAAATCTTTATCACTTAATAATAATCACAGAGTTAAAAAATTGAAAACTAAGCATCCCAACAGTGATAGAAACAGTTAACTGAAAATGGTTACCCTATGAACTTACTCAGGAACGACCATATCAAACATACTGAACTCTGTGCTAAGTTCAAAAACGCCAAGTGCTCAAACCTCTTCTTATCAGGACCAAATCTTTTTGTCGACCTAAAACATAATTATAATAAATATTCAAGCACGGAGCTAGCACATTGAATAACTGTATGCATTAGCCTCAAACATTAATGCAAAACCTCAGCTTTCCCCACACTGATCCCAATTGTACAATCTATTTTTCGTTCTAAACTCCAAAAAAATGCATTATGTCTCCAATTAAAGAATGAATAAGATTTTCTCACAAAAAATATTTGCAACATATAAACGGATATACGAACTACAATCGACAAAACCATAATAGTTAAACCATCGAAGTATGAAAGCTTACACGGTCTCTTGAAGAACCCCTTGGTAAATATAAGCCGCCCAAATGCCAGCGACACAAAAGACCAGAAGAAAAACGCGGCGGATTCCGGTGCCATGAGACTCCATCTGCAACCGAAATAGCGGAAACCACCAGATCGCCGCCGCTCACTCCGATCACCCAAATGCAGTTGCCTCTCTGCTCGCGCCGTTTATTTTTCTGTATCTATACAAGTGTATATAATTAACGGTCGTTAGTTTCTCGAATTTTCTCTCGTTTGAGTTCTTATAAGGAGAGAAACGGTGGGGCATAAAGTTACGTGGATTTCCACGTGGCGAGTAGAGAGTGGCCGCATGAGTCATCGAGGGATTTGATTGGATGGAAGCACGCGGACTCTTAATTAAACTGCACTCTAGTACATGCCGTGCAAACTGGATCATTATCCGGGTCGGGTCGTCTATAAATATATTTGGGCCGAGAAAAGTGATATATCAGATCCAACTTAATTTACTATTGGGCTGAAATCTGGGCCATATTTGGGCCGTACGGTTTGGGCTCTCATCTACCCCCACAATTTGATATGACTTCGTTGATAATGGATCATCAAAGTATTATTCAATATTCATCAGTTGAAATATTCAATATTTCATGAAACGGGCTTTATAAAGATTTCAATAATTCATCCTCACATAATAATTAGTCATGACATAAGCATTTATCATATATTTAATGTAATTTATTTCATTTTCTCAACTAACAGCTTGACTCAATTAGGGGTTAAGCAGCATACTTTTAATTAATATACATGAATGACATGATAGGTGACATAGGTCAACTTTTTTGTGGATTAAAATCATATAACCTTTTATATTTGAAAATTCTAATTTTATCTGTTTAAAACTTTGTACTTGATTTTATTGATTTGCATGCATGTAATGATAATGTTAGTGTATGCAGTATGTGTTTGTGAAAATAGCATGTATGTGTTTTATTATATTTGTCAGTTCTATAAGTATATTATGTTCATTTTATTGTTTTTTTTATTATCAAGAAAAAATATTTTTTTTACCCATTTAAATATTTTCTAATATTTATGAAACATTTTTCAAAAAAAAAAAAAAACATAAAATGAAAGATAAGATAAAAGGAGAGAGTATAAAATTGTACAAGTATGAAACAAAAAGTCAAAATGTATATTTTAAGACAAGAAAACTTTCCACCAATGAAAACAATCAACTGCCCTAATTAAGCTCCTTTTAGGTGGCACTTACTTTTCTTAGGATTTGGATGGGTTGGAGAAATCCAAAATTTTGAAGAATATAATTTTTTTTTTTTAAATTCAATAAATATTAAAAGTAATGTTATGAATTTTACGTAGGATTTTCACAAAAAATAAATTTCCTTTTTTTCAAAAGTAGGATTGTTTTTGTAAAAATGTCATATCACTTTAGATAGGTGATGTTGTATTAATAATAATAATAATAATAATAATAATAATAATAATAATAATTATTATTATTATTTTGTTACGAATTTTATTTATAATATTTGGATGATTGTGATGAGTAGTGATTGGATATCCCCTCGACCAATTTTACATTTATGAATTCTTTAATAATACGTCAACTGAACTCGTATAGACATGGGACCCTAACTACTATGGAGGATAAACAATTTATTTTGTACTCTTTTTTTTTTTTTCCTTCTTTTTTCTGTTTAATTTAAGTATAGCGTCGAATTATTTTATACCTGTGTATTTCTAGCCAAAATCAATTATACCTTAAATTAGGGTCACAAATAAAAATAAAAATTATTCATATTTAATTTGATGTCGTTCTTAAGCCAATTTAACTCTATTTGATAAATATAGTAAATACTTTAATTAAAACCCTAATAAATTGGCAATCAAACAAACTAAAATACAAATCTCTAAAGTTGATAATGATCGAACAACATCCTCTTGGATTCTCAACTTTCTGACTTTCAATTATAGCTCAAAAAATAATAATTAAAATATCGACAATGGGGATAAGGTCAAAATAGGAAATTGACATGTCTCAAAGACGGCAACAAAGAAATATATAAGCCCCATTTTTTTCGTTTACATTTTAGGAAATGAATGGAAGTATCAGTGTGTGAATGATGTGAAAGGAATTAAGAGAAACCTCAATTTTCTTACAACAAATTGGTGATATAAAGCCCCTTTTCACCTCTGTTGCGTAGAACATTTCTCCTTTCCTTCTTTATTGATCACCTCTCTCTAAGTTCCGCCATTGAAGCACCTCAAAATTCTGCTCAGTTCAGATTCTTGAAAGAGGTAGCTTTATTTATGGAATCATTCTTGGATTCCTTTTCCTCTTTTTTCTTGAACTAGTTGCAGAGTTTTTTTCGTAGACCCTTTTGTTGTTGCCGTTGGTAGAGCAGATTATCATGGGAAATTGCTTTGCTTCCTCTGCAAGAGTTGATGCCACTCTCAGCATCCAATCTGGTACTCTCTCTCTCTCTCTCTCTCTCAGATATCTTTGGAATGAAACAGAGAGAAACAGGGTTTTGTTGATAAAGATTTATTCTTGATGATCTCAATCTTGTTTAGTTTTACGGTTGGTAAAATGTTTGATACTCTTGTCTGACACTAAAGGGGTTCAATTTTGGAGCTCAGAATGTGAAATTTGGTGGCTTTTGGTTATTTATTGTTTTCGTTGTTGTTGCTGAAGTTGTTATCTCATTCGAGCTTATTTGCTTTACATATGGCAGAAAATCATTGCTCTGTTGTAACTTGTAAACAAAGTATTTTCCTAAGGTTTTATTGTTTAGGCCTACAATTTGATCCGAGTTATGTTCTGTATTTTGTGTTTTTTTTCCCTTATTATCAAGCTTGTTTAGGCAACTATATATTGTTACTCCTATATATTCACATTCAGTATGATACCAAGTGTTTTTGCTCTGCCAAGCTTCAAGCTTGAATCTTTATGTGGAATGTTGCTTCTTTTCTGGTTGATAATTGAGCTTTGTTCCGTATATTACTACGTAAAGATTCAATAAAAGGGAGAAAAGGTAGGAAATGTGATGAAATTTGTTCAAGATGAGATATATGGCTATAAATAGGAAGTTTTGTTTGGTTAATATGAGTGTTTTTTTTGGGGAAATCACCCAATACAAATGTACTCATCGCCTTTAGTGCTCAATCTTTGAACAAATGGAGAGAATATTAGTTTTTTTTTTTCTTCTTTTTGTTCTTTCCCATTGAATCTTGATTGTTCAATGAAGTCCAATTGTTTTTTGCAAACTTTCAGAAGCTTCAAAATTACCGAGAAAAGCTCTTTCCAGCATAAGCATTCCCACATATAGCGAAGGTGAAATCCTGTCGTCGCCTCATGCTAAGGCCTTCTTGTTTAATGAATTGAAAAACGCAACCAGAAACTTTCGGCCCGACAGTCTTCTTGGTGAGGGAGGATTTGGCTATGTTTTTAAAGGATGGATCGATGACACCACTCTTACTGCTGCCAAGCCTGGTTATGGATTGGTCATTGCTGTTAAGAAGTTGAAGCCTGAGGGATTTCAAGGCCATAAGGAGTGGTTGGTAGGTTTTTTTTCTTCTTTTGCTATTATATGTCTTAATGTATTTTAATTTACACTTTAATAGCATGTGGTGTTATGTAGACAGAAGTTAATTATTTGGGGCAACTTCGTCATCCCAACTTAGTGAAACTTATCGGATACTGTTCTGAGGGCGAGAATCGGCTTTTGGTCTATGAGTTCATGCCAAAAGGAAGCCTCGAGAATCATCTATTCAGAAGTATGTATTTCTGCAATAAAGTGTTGTTTTAAAGTGACGAATATTTACAAACCTTTCTCATTGATATGTCGATATCTTTCTCATCATATTTTTATGCCTTTGGTCTAATCACAGGAGGCTCTCAACCTCTGAGTTGGGCCACTAGGATCAAGGTTGCCATAGGTGCTGCTAGAGGCCTTTCTTTCTTGCACGAGGCTGAAGAACAAGTGATATACAGAGATTTCAAGGCCTCTAACATTCTTCTCGACGGGGTATGTTTGTAAATAGTTTCATATGTTGTGTGGATTCACGATGACAATCCGTTTTGGGATGCAGGAATTCAACGCAAAGCTGTCTGACCTTGGTCTGGCCAAAGCGGGCCCCACTGGCGACCGGACTCATGTATCGACTCAAGTAATGGGCACACACGGCTATGCTGCTCCAGAATACGTAGCCACAGGTTTGTTAACACGGAACACTTCTACTGGATAATTTCTCGTTTCAACTAAAAAGCCAACCAAGATTTGACCAAATATCCGCATAACAACAGGTCGTTTAACAGCAAAGAGTGATGTATACAGTTTCGGTGTTGTGTTGCTTGAACTGCTATCGGGACGTAGGGCGGTTGACAAAGCCAGAGTCGGGATAGAACAAAGCCTAGTTGACTGGGCAAGGCCATACATGAGTGACAAAAGGAAATTGTTCCGGATTATGGACACCAAATTGGGTGGACAATACCCTCAGAAAGGATCATTTGCTACTGCTACAATCGCTCTTCATTGCCTAAGCCACGAGGCAAAACTGAGGCCTCACATGGTCGACGTTTTAGCATCGCTCGAGCAACTTCAAGCTCCAAAAATGGAGAATCGAGTTTACATCAGTCCTCCACTTATGTCTCCATTGAAACAACCTCTGGCTTCTCCGATGCCAGCTCAGCGAAGGTCTCCCCGTGTTATAAGGTGATGCCCTTAAACTCTGACCCTTCTCATAGTGATATCTTGTTATCTTTCTTCAATTCTCTATAGCTGTAAATATTTACTTCTAGGCCAATTTTTGGGTAATTTTTTCCTCATTGCTGGGATTATATATACCTTTTGAGTGTTGTAGAGTTCATTATTATACTTGTACTGTATACAATGGAAATAAAGTGCATATTTTTGGTAGTCTAAATTTTTCCTTATTAGCATAGGTACCCTACAAGAAAATCAAGAAAATAAAATAAACAATGGAAAACATAGAGCATATCTAAAAAGTTTCCTTGTTAGCATTATACACTAAAAGAAATCAAGAAATTAAAAAATTGAAAACATTCATCTAAATTTTTCCTTATCAACACTACCCTATGAGTATGAATCTCGTTTTCAACAATGTTTCATTTTCTATTCCAAATCAACTCATCGCGGGCATCTCGAAACGGCAGAGAGGGCAGTAATGGCTAGTCCTGAGCCACTTGACAATGCAATGTTGATGAAAAACATGTTGACAAGGCATCGAAACAGCTTCGGAACCTTCTAGAAGCTCCTCCAAACAGACACAACAAGGCTGATCAGAATTCGTCGACATCACAACCTTCTTCTCCACCAACGCCTCTATCGAAGAATCATCACATGGAACCATACAAACTTCATATTCTCTCATGAAATTTAGTTCTTCTTCACCCAGGCTGCCATCATGATCAACTGCTAAGTGGATGTGTAGATACACATGGCTATAGCCAGGCCGAATTAATCCGACAACGGTACAGGCTTGCTGCATGGCAAAGTTGATAAATATTTGACGAGCATTTGAACCCCAAATAGGCCAGTCTCTGAGCTTCTCTGCTATCGCGTCGTATGCGTGCTCGTAGCTGATGATTTCTCTGAGAGTGAGCTCGACGAAGGTCTCCATGGGAGGCTCGTTGCGTGCGATCAATGAAGAATAAAGGCCTGGTAAGCAGTGACCGGATTCGAACGAGAATTTGAACTTGATCAGATATCGAAGGGGAAGCGGGGACGAGAGCGGCGGGGGGTTGGCGATGCAGTCTCGGACACTGGCTTGATAATACATCTTCAAAGACGAGAGAAAGAGGATGATCGATCAAAAGTTTGATGGAATTGTGAGAATGGAATTAATTTAATTATTTGGTGGGATCGATTTTGTTATTTATAAGGTTTAATTAGTTCCAAGGGTATAAGGATTAGGAAATGTTGTTTGAATCAATGTCTGGGATCTATTTTGTTATTTATAATTAGTTCGAAGTGTATTAGGAATAGGAAATATTGTTTGCAAAATTTAAGGATAAATTTCAGTAGGACGCTAAATTTCTGAATAAAACTCTCGATCTA
This sequence comes from Scutellaria galericulata, assembly GCA_946896805.1. Classification (NCBI taxonomy): domain Eukaryota; kingdom Viridiplantae; phylum Streptophyta; class Magnoliopsida; order Lamiales; family Lamiaceae; genus Scutellaria; species Scutellaria galericulata. The sequence continues at coordinate 1,488,112 of OX335791.1, read as the reverse complement.
TTTTGGATTCGAAAATCTTTGTATTTAAGTGGCCTTTTGAACTTATTTATGAACTAGAATATTCTTTTATAGTATATTCAAATAATAAGAAAACTCGATCCGACCCAAAAAAAACGATGAGATTCATTTAATTTCTTATTCAAATTATTTGTAGTATGAGTCAATTTGTTGGTACGAATTTACTTTTGACCATTATTTCTAGCAACAATATCAACAATCAAGAATCAGAGAACCCTCAAGCAAGATCTACATAACCCCACCAAAATTGATTAAAAAAAAATCCCAAAAGAGAAAAACCCCAAAATGAGATTACATTAATAATGAAGTATGGGCATCTTTATAAAGAAATGAACTGAGAATTAAAGAGGAATTATGAAGAAGGTGATATGAAGTTTTGTGATAACATTCTGTATATTGCGTCCGTTCACTAAGAAGATATATACAAGTCATTGGAGAGAATTTCTCTATAATACAAGGCACCAATCTTGGTGATCTATCTATATCATACTAATTATTTACATTAATGATAAAATACATTCCTTAATAATCTTGAAACGAATAGTGGCTAGTCCTAAGCCACGTGACAATGCAATGCTGATGAAAACCATGTGCACAGGGCATCGAAACACCTTCAGAACCTTCTAGAAACTCCTCCAAACAGACACAGCACCTCTCGGAACAATTCGTCAACACTATCACCTTCCTCTCCAGTCTCCACCAACGCCTCTATCGACGATTCATCACTCGGAGTCAATAAACCTTCAAACTCATCCATGAAATCCTCCTCGTATTCATCTTCATCACTATCACTGATGCCAATCGGTATTGGTTGCCACGTAATCACGGCTTCGATCTCGATGTGCATGAACAGATGGCCATGGCTCTCCGGCGTTGCAGCAAAAGCTTCCAGTGTTTTCTCGAACACGTGGCGGATCATCTGCCCAGATAGGATGCTTTGATCTTACGGTGTGCCTCGTCGCAGCTGATCATGAAATCCTTGAGAGGTGTGGCGACGATGGCATTAGGCGAGTATTAAAGTCGTTTATTGTGATCAGCGAATAGTCAACGGGGTCAAAGAACCAGGCGTAGTAAAAATATTTGCAGACGAACTTGAAAACGACGGCGTATTGATCGGGGAACGACGGCAGCGGCCTGGTGGTTCGGCCGTGTCGGACATGGAGTCGGTAGTTTGACCGGAAGCGGGGGCTGATATTTGTTTTTATGTGCAAAGATTTCATGATGATAGAGAGAATCAGAATTTATCTGGAATTTAATTAATCGGTCACAGTTATTTATAAGGTTTTATTTTTTTTATTTTTTTTGAAGAAGGTTTAAATACCTGGAAGTGTACGAGGATTGGAGAATGTTAATTAATTTCCATCAATAACTAGGATACTTATTGATGATGCGAGGAATTACTTGGGGGATTTTAGTTGTTTTTACTCCACGTTTTGTTAAAATTCATGTTGTTCTATTTGGCCTACTTAGTATGGTAAGTTAACTTAATATGGCAATTACTAGAACCTTTCATTATTAGTGAGTTTATTTGGATTTGGACATTAAATAAGTTTTAACATGCTTTTAAAATTTTAAGATGAAATATAAGTCTCAATTCTATTTCATTAATTAATTTATGTTTTATTAGAATTAATGATAATTATAATTATTTGGGTACTGAATGGAAGATCATACACCTATTTCACATCAACTCGTGACAGGCATCTTCACATCAACTCGTGACAGGCATCAAATTCAAATATCCAAAATTTTCCCAATCAAAATTTCGTTCTTAATAATGTTTCATCTTCTATTTCACATCAACTCGTGACAGGCATCTCGAAACGACAAAGAGGGCAGTAATGGCTAGTCCTGAGCCACTTGACAATGCAATGTTGATGAAAAACATGCTGACATGGCATCAAAACAGCTTCAGAACCTTCTAGAAACTCCTCCAAACAGACAGAACACGTCTCCGAACGCGTCAACACGACAACCTTGTTCTTCTCCACCAATGCCCCTATCGAAGAATCATCGCTTGGAACCATACGAACTTGATCATCATCCATGGATGATGGCTCTTCCACATAGACGTGAGTCGCGATGATGTCGACATGCATGTGCACGTGGCTATGGCTCGCCGGCATTGACACGACAGCCTGTTTTGCTTCCTCCAGCGCGAGGCGGATTATACTGGAGCGGTGTGGGTCCCAGATGGGCCAGTTTCGGAGGGCCTCATGCATCATATCGTGCGCGTCTTTGCCGGAGATGAAATCTCTGAGAGTGATGGGGACCACCGTCCGCAGCCGAGGCTGGTCGAGGTCGAGGACTAGGGTGTCTGAAACCCAGCGTGAGATGATAGGTTTGCAGCCGAACGTGAAGACGATGAGGAATTGGTGGGGGCAGGAGGGCCACGGCCGGGTGGTGCACTCCTTTTGGATACTGATTTGGTAGTCTGACTGGAGTGGCTCGCCGGAATATTCTGATTCCATCTTCAAACAATTCAAGATGAGAGAGAATTGACGATCTAATTAATTGTGAGAATGGAAATTTAATTGGTGACAGTAATTTATTTATAAGGTTTAATTACATCCAAGTGTACAAGGATTAGGAAATATATATGTTTTCATCAAGAACTAGGATTCTTATTTGATAATGCGCGAATATTGAGAGATTTTAATTGTTTATTTGAATTAAAAAAAAAAAAACAGTGCGATGAGGATAAATTTAAAAGAAAGAAAAAACAACAGTCATAATTTGCAAAATCGACGAAATTATATGTCTTGTACAATCTTCAAAGATGAAATTATATCACGTCCAATTCTATTAATTCATTCATGTTTTGTACGTAACTAACGATATTATCATATAAATATAATTTAAATGATATATATATATATATATAAATATAATTTAAATTAAATTTTTATTTGTACTCCAACATAAACTCAGAACAAAACAATATAGGAATTCAAAAATATTTTTAAAGTTATAAAAAAAAACTAAATAACAAGAAATTATATTTAATTTCTACTCGGTACCTAGACACTAATCAGGTGTCCGACTAGCAGTTACAGAATCTTAAAACATTCCATCGTACACATTTCTATATTTGGGATTATGTATAAATTAATTAATGATGTATAACACGGCTAATATATTTTACCAGTACCAACAAAACCATCAACATCTTAACATTGTAGAGTACTAAGCTTCCAATCATACATATAAGATCATGATCATTATCAATAACATCAACAACCAAGAACCCCCAAAGCAAGATCTATATAATACCATCGAAATTGGAAAAGGAAACAATTTTTCACACAAGACAAATTCAAAATTTGATTACATAAATTAACTCAAATCTATCGATTCGACCATCTACGAGACATTTATCTCAGATAACGAGAATCGAAAAGATCTTCAAACAGAGGCATGAATCACTTGTTCAATATTTCTTTTGCAGCAAATCCAAAGTAATCATCAAAGAAATTTGGTGGCTCAGTGATGAAACAAGAGATCACATCTCTCAATGTTATTACACCGAGTACCCCATTGTTCTCACCTGCAACCACGTAGATTCGATGAACTGCTCTTGAAGCAAGTGTGTCGATCACGTTGCAAAGAGTCGAGTCGGGCTTGCACGTGATTGGTGTAACGGTCTTGCCCGTGTCATTGGTTGCTAAAGCCACAGTACTTATGAAGTCCTTTACAGTTAGCTCCCTGAAAAAATCACAATTACGAAAATGCCCTTAAATCATCGAGCTGTGAAGGAATGACCCGATAACAATTTATGGATCCAACCTGAAATTTTTGAAGAGTTCGGGCTTGAGAAGTAAGAATCTAATGTCTCTAATGCTTATGTTGCCGGTGATTTTCCTTGTCGTTCCATCGACAACTGGCAAGCCTCCGATTTGATTGTCTTTCATTTTCTTGAAGGCATTGAGAATCAATTCATTTTCTTGAACGCTTATAACCTAGCCAACACGACGTTATTATCAAATAATCAAAATATTGGATATCGGATTCACTTGTCATTTGTTACCTTATCTGAGGACATGAAAGGAAGTCCAAGCTCGGATATTGGACGGGCGGAGATGCAGTCGAACCAGTCGCGTCCCTTGCATCCTTGGAGGCCTTGTATAACTGAAGATTGAGTTATGAAGTTTTTGATCGATGGTTTACCCGATTCGACTACAGGCACGTTCCGAAGCCTATACTTCGAAAGCAGCAACATGACACTCAACATTGAACTATCTGGAGCCACCGGAACAAAAGGGGCCCATCGGTACGACTTCAAGATTGATTTCACCTATAAATATCACAACATATAGACTTGTCTCATCAAGGTAAAATTGATCATAAAACTAAACGGTTGACATTTTTGGTCCATCATACTCGGGATGTGGCAATTTAGTATTAAAACCGATAATTATGCGCAATTTGAGGACAAATTTCACAGGACCCCTAATTTTTTCATCGAAATTAGGCCGTAACCCATAACATGCTTTGGGATTCCCACAAAACTTGTGCTAAATTGGACTAAAATCGAGCAATTAATCTAAATGTGAGATCGCTGAACGACACTAAATTACGGGACTGAAAATGATTGTAACACGAAGATATATTACAATTTTCCCATGAAAGTACAACAAAATATCACATTAACCTTTAAAAAAATTTTGTTGAAACAAGGTAGCTAAATTAGAAGCATAACATCACTCTTGATCATGAACTCACCGTTGTCGACTTGAAAGGCTCTTCATGAAGGATAACCTTGTAAAAATCCTCGCCTAACTTATCAGCCGCGGTCGAGGCATCTTTCCCCATTCCTCTATCAGCAGCCACACCCCCGGCCACTGCAGCCCCGACTGCCGCCACAGTCAGTCCAGCAACAGCCAGAGGGCTCGTTGCACCCAACGCCAGCGCACCAATAGCACCGGCTGCACCAGTCGTAACCCCAGCAGCAGCTGCTGACGTGGCGGTCAGAGCAGCTGCTGCAATCTCTGCATTCTGAAGCACCCAAAGAACAATCGCGGCATAATCCACGATTCCCAAGTATCGTTTCCTCCAATCCACACAATCCTTCGCAGCAGGATCGACCACAGGGGCCGAGAGAATGTTGGTCTCAGACAACACTTTGACAGCATCGCCAATCGACATGTCTGCTTGAATTTCAATTACTGAAAATGAACATGTACTAGAAATCATTAGCAAATTCGAGCATGATCGAAAAACGACTCAATTAATATCGATTGATCGTTCAGTACCTTTGCCCCCGGGGACATTTGGGAATGAAGAAACAGGAATTTTCGAGAATGCAGATGTTAGAGATTCTTGCAATGAACGAGGTAGCTTCTTTCTACTTTGTACCATCTCAAAGTATGCATCACAGCTATCATCTTTACTCTTTGAATCTTTAGTGGCTTCCATATCTCTATTACTACATCAATCATATGTGTACACACAATGTCATGTATATGAATTAGATTTGCATCAATTAATATTTCCATAATCAATTATATCAACATATATAATAATGGATTCAATCATCACAAATCAAAAGGTTGATGAATCAGCTGTTAATTTCTCTCTTGATCCTTATCATTCAATCAATAAACAGAAAACTACATATTTCAGGCATGCATGGAACCTTAAAAAGGGATGATTTTTACATATATTTCCTATTTCTTACACATATATTTGCAATTAGATTATCATAATCTTGCAACATTGAATTCGTATCATTAAACAAACGATCCATACTGAAAGAAATTAAGGATAAGGGAAAAAGGATGAACATAACTTACCTCCTTAATTATAATCTTTGATTGAAAGATCTGAAGGGTTTCGATCTGCCAATCTGTTGATAATATATTTCAGTTTGTCAAAAGAAAACGTTTCTGTTTTTTCTTGCCAATTTAGTGAAAGAAACATGGGTTTGCCAAGTCTAAGCAACAATTACACGTGTCACGACATTAGCCTCGTGCATATGTTTTCATCAAAACAAGAAAAAAACATGATTGCCAGTTGTTGGTTTTCAATACATTGAATTTTTTTTATGTTGAACTGGGAAACAATGTCAAAATCTGCAAGAGGTTATATGTCACCAAGGCCCAAGATAGACTTTCTTTGTATATTGACGAATACAAGTCCAGTTAATGTGGTAACTCTGAGCCCAGGCCCAACTTCTGAGCCCAAGTGTATAAATTATAATAATAATTGTAAATTCCTAATCTATCCTTAAAGTTAAGCGTAACCGAAGGTAATCCTTTTTAAATTTTGGTGTTTTAAACCTCTTTCTTCGTTCTTTTTATTTGTTGATTTTTCTCTTTAATTGAAAATTTCAATTCATGTTTTTTCGCATGCAGGAATATTTTTTTTTTTTTCCAATTACGATCAATTGGCGTCCTGGGATTGCTGGGGTTTGATCTTCTTTCTTGATTGTGTCGCCGTGTCTTCTTGCATGATGATGTGGTTTTCGAATTTTCTAAGTTTGAAGTCTTTTTCTGGTCCAATTTGTTTTCTTAGATGATTTGGTTTTCGCATTTCAAATGTTCAAAGTGTTTTCTTGAATCTGAATTTTGTATTTGCAAAGTGGAATTTGTTTTCTTGGATGATCTTGTTTTTCTATTTTTCCGGTGTTTGAAGAGAAATGATGAATAATTTCTTCATAGTCTGCTAGATGAAAAACTTCAATCTTCTGTTGTTAGGAAACTTTAATTTCAATTTTCTGCTGTTGGGAAATCCAACTTTAAAATTGAAATATTATAATTTGATACTTAAGACAGGTGATATAATTTAATATAATAGTAACATTTTTTTTTTTTTTAAAGATAGGTGATATAAGATACGATACGAAATACATAACTAAAAGCAAATCTCAATGAGTTAAACAGGAAGTTGTCACACATGCACACGAAACTGCTACATATATGATGTTCGATGATTTTCATTGAAAAACATTTTGATTGTTACTTCAAAAAATGATCTAAACACTATTTTTACATAAGAATAAACCTACAGAGGATGAGGCTTCTAAGTTCTAACTCCTCATTCTAATTATTACTTCAAAAAACGTTGTAAACACTAATCACTACTATATATACATGAACCAAACAAAAGCGTATTATCATTATAATAAACAGTAATATGATAGGAGGATTTCCTTCATACATGCATTACACTTTTGATTGATTCAAAAAAAAAAAAAAAAAAAATCTTAAATTAGCAGAAGCTACCAGCACGACATCTGATCGCGCCAGATGAGCGCGTGAGTCTACCAACGTATGTACCGGGTTTAAACTTGATCAAGTTCTTCTTGGTCAAGGGACTGGTGCTATGTTTTAGTGGTGAGCCCGACTCCGTAAAGAAGGCTCCGTTCAAAAACAAATCGCCTTCCGATCGCCATTGCCATTTCATCCACTCACTCCGGGAAGCGTAATCTCGCTTTGTAACCTATATAATAGTATGAGCAACAATGCTAGTTTAGATATTGGTGTGTTGGATTTAGAATAAAATTAAATGACTATTTCTAGCTAGATATAATTTTCGTATTATCTTATATGACTATTTCTATGTACGTACGTACCTCCTTAGTGTATCGATAGTCAGAGGCTCTGAATCGGTTTCCTTGGCTAATAATTGTGGGGTGAGCACTTCCACCAATGGCATATAGCTCCCATTGTGAGTAGTCGTTATTAACGACGTGAACGAACCCCCACCGACACCTAGGCATCCGTTGGATCAACCCGATCCCGAACCTATTGAATGCCACCGTTACTTGCATGATCGCATCCTTGGAGTTAATATCATGAGCACCCAAGAGCATCACCTGCATGCCCCAAATAAACAGGTCGTATTATTTCATCAGATGCAATATCTATAAAAAAAACCCTAAATAAACTGGTCAAGATTTGACTTACATCGTTATGATGGTTGAATTTGCAATTAGAGATTGTAACAGCTGTGGACCCTTCAATGACATCAATGAGCCCATCAGTGGCTCTAGATAGTGAAACATGGTCAATCCAAATGTTGTTAGAGCTGAAAATGCTAATAGCATCGCCATCGCTCATCGTACGAAGTCCGACATGCTCAACGGAGTCTCTGATCATTCCACCGGACTCTGGGACAATGTTGTGAATCCAGACATTGTGGATTATTACATTGCGAACAAATTGAAGTGTAAGGCCTGCACCATAAGCTATGTGGACCTCGGCCCCTCGACCATCTATCGTCTTGTCACTAGTCATTATAAGCTCTTGTTTTAGCCTGATCACCATGCTGTGTTCAAAAATGATCCACAATGGCTCCTTTTGGATCACCGCATGTCGGAGGGTCCCGGGCTTTGGTTCTGCCACATCGTTGTCCGATGAATCCGTCACTACGTAAATCCTTCCGTTTTTGCCCCCGGTGGTTCGGTGGCCAAACCCAGCCGCGCATTCGGCTAGCTTCTTTCGGTTCAGGTGCCAATTGGGGTCGCACCGCCAGCAACGGTCGATAGGGTTCGTGGCCTTGCAGCCTTCAGCATGTCCAAGACTTCTCCTCGTGCTATTTGTACCCACTAATGTCCTATACAAATATGCAAAATATATGTCACACCAAACATGACCATCTTATTTAAAAGTTTAAACCATTAAAAAAAAACTATCTTCTAGAAAATTGTAAAATTTGCCAAAATCGTAATTTTAGTCCTGTAATTTGTGTCTTGTCCATCCTTTATCATTAATTTTACATATTCAAGTTTTGATCACTAACTTCTTTCTTTTTCAAATTTAATTCAATTTTGTTCGAAATTTGGATTTTTCATATGTGGATGCCGGAATTGGTGATAAAATATGTAAAATAGGTGATAAAAATTAAAAAGTGGACGAAAATTGAGATTTTTATTGAGATTTAACTTACTCGCCAACTTGAATGTTAAATTCATCAGTGAGAGCCTCCGGGTCGGGGTTGTATGACTTCAACGATTCCAGGTACGATTCATTGGCCTTCTTCTGCAAATACTCGTCTAAAGTTACGTAATCTGCATATGTTGTAAGAGGCAACAATATGAAGAATACGAGTATAGATAACTTGTAGTATGCATGCACCATTTTTTTTTTAAAATTTTATTAAGTATAGTCACTTTCTTTTTTGGTTTTTATTTATGTTTTGAAGAATTTCTCCTCTCAAATTAGCGAACCACTGGAAAAGAAAAAATAACACCAGTGATTCGCTTTGGCTGTGTTGGAGAAGATAAGTTTGAAGAAAATGTAAGAATAAAGAATTATAGATAATGAATAATTTGACAAAAGTTGAGAAAAAAAGATTGATATAGACTGTAAGAAGAGAAAGATATGGCGGGAAGATTGTAGAGCCATTAATGCACATGTTGAGAAGTTTAAGGTTGTTTGGTCATTGACTAACAAACTTAAGAATTCTGTGTTTGTAATTAGAGGCTTATCTTTTATAACTGTTTTTTGGAAGGGACAATATATTTTATTTAAATAATATTTCATTTTACTATCGCTTACTATGTACGACTAAAATGAAGTTTGTAAATGTTTAAATATGTGAGAGATATTATAACATTTAATTATGGCCAATATTCAAGTCATCATGGTCAATGTTCTTGATTAATTTACCTTAGTGCTAACAAGAATATCTCACAAAAATTCAACTCTTATTGAAATTGTTATTGTGTTACTATCAAACATTTAATGGGTAACAAAAAATTAATAAGAGCCCATAAAAAGTTTGTTGTTGGAAAACCAACATGAGTTCATAATTAATTGATTATGTATCTTTCCGCTCTTCAGGCCCAAATGACAATCCTCTTTACGAGAATTAAAAGAATGGGCCCTTTTTATATTAATGGTGTAGCCCAAGCTACTAATCCAATATATAAAACATTTTCTGGTCCATAAAAAATGGTTGATTTAATTCCATAAATTATACATTAGAAATCAATTTATTAAAAAATTATTGAATTTTAAGGTAGGGAAAAAAAACTATATGATCTTCATTTTAAAATATATATTTAAAAGGATGATTAAAATTGGTATTGTGAATACCTAAGCAAGATTTTAACTTCCAACTCCAATTCTAACTATAAAAAAAGGTTAATTTTCACATTAAATTTGTCACAGGTTGGGGTTCTATTTGAAATTTATTAAAGTGCACACTTTTTTATTTATGATTCTACACGAGATTTATCCGTATTTAAGTTGTAATTAATGCTAAATTTTGTAGCATTTAAAATCTGTACCTGACAATTAGTTCTAGAACTATCTAAGGAAAACCTGAAAATTTTTCTTTTTTTTGGAAACCTTAGCACCTAAGTTCTCCTTTTTTTTTTTTCTCTCTGTCTTTTTTTTTTTTTAAAAACAAGTATCTAAATCCATATTTTTTTATATACAGATCAATCAAACATACATGTAACTAATTTGAGAATAACAATTGGACCATCTAAATTTCTTGCTTGTTTTAGGGTTTATTATCTTTAGAATTGTGGTTATTTATTGTTAACCTAGCAAAAAAAAAAAAAAATTTATTTTAGGAACCCTCTAAAAATCCTAACTCGGCAATATATTTTTGTATATTTTATTTTAGAAGACTAAAAGTGAGATACAAAGTTTACAATTAAAAAAAGTAAAATAAAATCAAAGTGTAGATTATTTGACGCAATAAATTAGGATCAGAAGAATAATATATATTTTACTATTGCAAAGCTAAGTCGCGGTGACTGGTGAGCATCAACCTCCTCTCTCTCTCTCTCGTTTTCGCTGTAAACAGAGGTAGAAGATAATGGTTTATGCGAAAGGTCCAGGTCTTTATCCTGACATTGGCAAGAGAGCCAGAGGCAAGTTTATTTAATAATGTTTAATTGTTTTTTCATTATTTGTATTTTGTGCGTATTTCTCTGTTTTTCAGTTTCCTTTTGGTGGATTCATACGATTTCGGTGAAGTAATTTGGGAAGGTTTTCCTGTGTTTTCAGATCTTCTTTACAGGGATTATCAGGGTGATCAGAAGTTCACTCTCACTACTTTCACTTCAAATGGCGTGGTTAGTATTTCATAAGAAATTTTCTCTGTTTAATATTTTTTCAATTAATGGCCCTATGTTTATGCTCTGAAGCGTCGTATCTGAATCGATTGTTTGCAAGAGAAGAATGGGTCCCATTTTAATTGATTAATGAAATTGAAACATGAATTTTGATGTTAACGAGCTTTTTTTTTTTTTTTTAATATGGCTGCTGAATTTGCTAGAACTAATATTTTTTCACTTTGTAACTGTAATTTTCCTTCTTTAAGGGAATCCTTTGCTGAGTCTTTCACTCCCCTTAAAAGGGTCATGTTTCTACTTGGATTGAATGTGTTTTTCGGAAATTTTTTTTTTTTTTGTGTGTTTTTAGACAATTGTTTTCTGTATGAATATATACTAATGTAAACATAGATACATACATAGACATATGTAATTAATTAGCAATGAGTTCATAAAGTGATGTCAGTGGTGAGAGCAAGTTGGATGAAGCAACTTCCAATCTCAACCATTTGTATAAAAAATAGTTTTTGCTTAAAATTATCTCAACTATAAGGTGTATTGTATTTTTTCTGTTTACTAGAAGGACATGTCAAGTGGTGTGTTTTGGATACATGTCTGAGGCTTGTTGAGTTTCGCATAATATTCGACGCCACACAAACTTAAAATATTTGTGTATATATTTTAGAGCTCTTGAAATCTGATTTCTATCTGTGCAACATTTGAAACATAATTTAGCAAGTTGCTCCCTAATCTGCCCTTCATTTCTTTTTTTCTTTTAGATCATTCGTGAGACATTAAAATTGTTATTCAAGATTTACAAAAGAAACTTATTGAGCTGGCTAATTAGGATGGTATGAGGGGGTGGTTTTTCCAAGATAATGCTTTCTATTACAAATCTTGACCTGAAGGTCGAAATATTATGTTTACCTTTTTCCATTGTGGTCATGAAAGCTGCTTGTCGTAGTTGATTATTTTTACTAATAATTTGGTTTATTTTTTGCTGTACAGGCCATTACTACATCAGGGACTAAGAAGGGCGATTCGATTCTAGCTGATGTTAATACCAAGCTACAGAACAAGAACATCACAACTGATGTAAAAGTGGACACCAGCTCCAATGTAAGTCATCTTATTTTCCTTGATGATGCTTCCTACATTTGTTTAAAACCCTGTTTGCAATACTTTATTTATCTAATTCGAGCTGTTCTTGTGGGGCTTTGCATTGAGCTGTTTAAGATATTTAAATTTATAGAAATGTGTTATGTAGAATTCTTTCACTACCTTGGTACACATTCTTTCTCTAACACATAGCAAAGGGTAGTAAGGAGCTGATCAGTATGACCGTCATCGGTCTCTGACGGTAGTGTCATGATGACCCCTGGCTGCCTTTCCGCACACGAATTTGAAGGCTTTGTTTGCATTAGATGGAAGGACTTTTAAGCTAATAGTTCAAACCATAAAATACTTCCTAAAATGATTCCATTGTTACACAAAGTATCCAATGAAATTCAATAGATTTGAAGTCTATTAGCTCCCAATCTCTTAATTGAAACACACTCAACCTCTAGTAACTTGTAAGCAGGTAGTCTTTCAAATTTTTTGCACTAACACAATAGCACAATATTGGCAATTGTAGTTTTCTAAAAAAAAAAAAAGAAGAAAGTAGTGATCAATAATTTAATGGTATGCAATTGTGAGGATGATAAATAGAGTAATCAATAATTTAATTCCAAGTAGTTATCATTCAATACAAGGTGGTTTGGTATCAATATTGTAAGTTATTAATATTTTGATTGTTAGTTTTTACTTCTTGATCAATCTTTCTGAACTGTTACTTGATTGACATTGCCATTTAACAAAAGGTTGTTTAACCTTTCAGGTTTACACAACCATCACCATTGATGAGCCTGCTCCAGGAGTGAAGGCTATTCTTAGCTTTGTTGCTCCAGACCAAAAGTCTGGCAAGGTAAAATGCAGCTTCAATTTTGGTATTTGCATTGTGGTGCTTGTATCGCCTTATTCTTTTGCACTATTTCCGTGAGTATTCCATTTTACCAAATCATATTCTGGGTTGTAATTTAACAATTTTGGTAATAGGTAGAACTTCAATATTTGCACGAGTATGCTGGAATTAGTACTAGCCTGGGACTGACAGCCAAACCAATTGTCAACTTCTCTGGTGTAGCTGGGAATAACAAGACCACTATCGGAACTGATATTTCATTTGACACTGCTACTGGAAATTTTACAAAATACAATGGCGGAATCAGTTTTATCAGCTCCGACCTAATCGCATCCTTGATCCTGTGAGTACCTTCCAAGTGTTTTAAATTCAAGTTTAGAAAAACACAGCATTATATATGTGTATGCATCCTATAGTTGAAAGATATTTTGATACACCCGTATGAAGTGTAGTGGTAAATTGCTTGTGGCATAAAAAGCTTCGACTCCGTGGATGGCAATGGCCTCTAGCTAATTGCTCCAAACTTGCCCATTTGGGTAATTGCTAGTTTGTCCAATGTGTGGTGTTATTAGTGTGTCTTGCATGACCATTGTTTCTTGAAGGGAATTGACAGTATTTTAGTCATACATTATGTTTCTTCTGGTTCTTGACATCAATCTTTCTATAGGAATGACAAAGGCCAAAGCATTACTGCATCATACTTCCACTTAGTCAGCCCGTTGACTAACACTGCAGTCGGGGCAGAGTTGACACACAGCTTTTCCAGCAACGAAAACACACTCACCTTCGGAACACAACATTCGCTGGATCCTCTGACTTCCATGAAAGCTCGAGTGAACAACCATGGCAAGGCCAGCGCTCTTATACAACATCAATGGCGTCCCAAATCTCTCATCACCATTTCAAGTGAAGTGGACACCAGAGCTATAGAAAAAAGCGCCAAGATTGGAGTGGCCGTGGCTCTTAAACCATGAAACCAGAACTTCTCAACTACATTTTGGTAAGATTAAGAGCAACCAATAAATCTGATCTCATTGACTCAGCACTATGATCATGCTTGTCTGGTCTCTCCATCGTTCTAGGTTTGTATTCGAACCTAGAACTTCTATAAAGAACATTGAACATTTTTGTGGCTCTAAAAGAGACAAATTTGAATGGATTGTTTTTGTAATCACTCAATCAATAAAACTGTTGAAATCTATACATTCAGCACATTAGCTTCCTATAAATACCAACAAAATCTGTATAGACAGATGCTACATACAATGAGCCATCATGTTCTTGAACTTCAGTCACATAAGTTGCATTATATTCTGCATAGAAGTTCACAGTCTCTAGAATCTGACCAAGTGCATTAATCTTTTGTCCCAAAGCGAATACAATGAGCTTAGGATACACTTTCTGTATATTAACTGCCACCCAGAAATCCCCGGTTCTTGTTCTCTTAATATTGTCCGGATTCCCTGGAAGCTCCACGAAAATCTCGGACGACCCCGCCTTTGGCCCCTTGATCCAAAACCTAGTTATTCTACATGCAATGTACTCCGTAACCAGCACAAACGAGCCATCCCTGCTAACCACCACCCCGGCTGGCACCGCCAGCCCCGTCAGCACTACCGTCATTTGCCTCGTCGTCGGGTCATATTTCAGTAATTTTCCATTAGTGTCTCCACTGAGGAGTATCTCAGTCATATTGCTGCGTGAATCAGACATAAGAGGTGAATAGATGATTGAGTTTCGCCATTTGAGTTAAATCATTGAAAACTAAGTGTAGGTATGTATTACACATTTACTTGGTTCTACTGAAGATTGGACCAATATCAGTGAAGTAAACATGTCCTGTTATTTGATCAATAGCTATGCCATCAGGGAAATCAAACGGCTTTCCATTTATCCCACCACTGATCTCCGCTGCCACTCCGCCGCTGTGTCCCACCACCAGGAGGCCACGGAAGGCATCAACGACGTATAGTTCTCCGGTCTTGTGGTTGATCTCGAGGCCTAATGGCCTCCCACACGGCCGCCCGATATTCGGGTTTCCTCCATTCTTACCATTACAGAACTCAGTAGACCTGAAAATGATGGATTAAACTCAAATTCAAAGACAAACAAACACCATTAAAATCTGAAGCTTACCTATTTGGAGCAGTAATGGCGAAGTCGATGAAACCCTTCTTGGGGCCTTCATATCTGACAATCCTTCCATCATTCAGACCAGTGTAAGGTCCAATGTTGTCTGAATCAAAGCCGTTGGCTTCAGAGCCAAGTGATGGAAGTTTGATGGTTTGGAATGAATGGGATTCAGCATTGCTTGGTAAGAAGAAGATTAGTGTGAAAATGAGAAACATGGCTGGTGAGAAGAATGTTCGATTTTCATGGGAGGACAAGATTCTTGATATATAGCTGTTGTTCTTGTTCTGATGTGGAAAGACTAATTTGTCCCCGAGTGGGTACAATGGCAAAAAAGTGTCCACTCAGTATATTACTATTACCATTCAATGACTTGGTGATGAAATCCTGTGGATGTGGAAACCATTGATGTCAATTAATTGATTTTGTTTGATTGGTTAAATCCAAATCTGATTTGTCCAAAGAGCCAATTTCCTTTTTCCTTTTTGGAGAATAATATTCAAATTTATAAAATCTTGTAGATATCAAGGTATTAATGTCTTATTTTACGCAAAACCGTTTATATCAATTAGTTAATGCAAAAGGATTCAGTTTCACTATTTAAATGAAACTTGGTAATAAAATTATAAATATTAATAACCGTCCAAAATTACAAAAAAAAAAAAAAAATCTAATATATAACGCTAAGTTCAATCTTGAAATTATTTGTAAGATTATTATTTGAACATACATTTTAAAAAATATTTGTAAAAAATAATATATCTAAACATTATATGGATACTGAACTATTAAATATGTTAAAAATGAAACAAGAAATGAGAGTCCCTTCCACCAAACAAGAGTAATATTTTTATTTTTGATATAGTTAGTATGGTCTGTAGTGATGTGGGAATAAATTTTATGACAATGTAAATTTAACCCCATATAGTTTAAATCTCCACAAAAATATTGTGAAGGATTGTGACATGTTGACTCTCTTACATACATGTTTGTCAATTATACACATTCCTCGATTTATATCGCATCCGACCGAAGGACTTATGATCAGATGGGGAATTCTTCGTTTCTCCAAATTAAAGGGATGATAAGCTTTTGGCACTCCAACTTGGAAAATGTTGTTTAAAGAATTTGCAAATTCGTAAATTGTTTGACCAACTATTTTCATGCCTCGGCCCCACCACCATTTTCACAAGTCTACATTTTAAGAAAGTTGTCTTGGCCCCACCACCATTTTATGTCTGATTACTTTTGTGGTACTCAAATTTCAAATTTCAATTTTCAAATATTAAAGGAAAAACGTTTTTTTTTAAGGGAAAATGTTGATGTCATGCCTAACTCACCAGTCACCACCACGTAGAGTGTTTCATTTTATATTTGATACACACTATTTATTGTAAGATGATTTCATTTTGAAATATTTGGATGTAGAAACTCATTTAATTTAATAATAAAGATAAATAAGTTGAATTTGATATAAAATTTGATTTATGAGACCATCTTTTCAAAGTTTTTGCCATTAAAACACACACACACATTTAGATTAATAGTTTAGATTAAAAGTGAATGTCTTGTAAGGCCGGTGAAACCGTCTTATATGAATTTTTGTATTAGATTAATAGTGTTTTTGTGATTTTTATTTTATTTTATTTTCTTAGTAGAATATTCATCTCTATGTATAAGCTCGATACTCTCAACTTTTCCAGATTAAATTTATGTACCTTAATTAAAGTCAATCCATATCATTCTGTATTGCATCTGTATATTAAATTAAATTAGAAAAATATATATACAACAGAAAATTAGAGAGGCAATCCAACATGTAAGATTTACTCAAATGTAATTGATTTTCATCTCCATTAATTCTCATTACATTTCTTCCAAAGAGGAAGTTCAATCCCCCTAAGCTTGGCCACACCACAATCTACTGTGTTTCACCACCTCCTTTTCGACTAATCTCACTATCACCACACAAAATACATTGATTATCGTGCGCGACGAGATGAAAAATAACGGTGATCGGAAAATGGAACGAACAAACCAGTAACTAGGGCTTATTGTTCGGTTTTGGTGAAAGACGAGAAAACTGATGATATGGCGAAGCATGGGCTCCGTTTGGTATTGAGAGGGTTCTCGGATGTGGCTGGCTATTTCTCGAGAACGACCCATTTGTCCTAAGCCCGTTTTTCCCGTTCGGACTGGAGCTGACCCGATCCGCTTGCATCGTTTGGAAGTAGTAGGACGAGCTAGCCATGTCCTTGAGGTTTGGGAGTGGCTTCAAAGCCTCGACTACTTCACTCATAAGGGGCCGGACTTTCGGGTCCCGGCTAAGGCAACGGGCTGCCAACTGTGCGGCCTTTTGAGCGCCTTTGATGGAGAAATGGCCTTCGAGCCGAGGGTCTATCAAACGGTAAAAACGTTTCCTCTCACCGAGATGAGGCCGGGCCCACTCAACGAGGTTATGCTCCCCATTAGGGCGGTTCTTGTCCATTGATCGTCGGCCCGTGAGCATTTCGAGTAGGACTACACCGAAGCTATACACGTCACTTTTTGACGTAAGATGTCCTGTTTAGAAACGGATGCAATCGATCAGGAAAAAAAAACGAGAGACCGTACATAGATCCAAAAGAAATAATCACAAAATCGATTCTAGAACAAGTGAAAATATCTCTAAAATTCAATTTTAAGTACAAGGTTTCTGTCTCGCACGGTTCTGGGCTGAAGATGAGGGTCTACAATAAGAACATGCAGCTCAAGTACACAGGATAACACATTGCTTTCGGACAAGAGTGCGTAGCAAACAAGGCAAAAAAAAATGGAAATTTTGTTTACCTGTCATAACATATTCCGGGGCTGCATAACCGTAAGTACCCATAACGCGAGTGGAAACGTGAGTTTTTCCTTCATCAGGAGCATCTTTAGCAAGTCCAAAATCGGAAAGTTTGGCATTATATTCCTGCAAGAACAATCGAATAAAAATCTTGAAATCGTGGTAAAATATGAAAATAATATTAAAGAATAAGCATGTATCTGGTACTCACAGCATCCAACAAAATGTTAGATGTCTTAAAATCACGATATATCACTGGTCTTTCTGCTTCCTCGTGAAGAAACGCAAGCCCTTTGGCCGCACCTAGAGCTATTTTCATCCTGATTGACCATGGAAGTGGTAAAGACCCTGTGATTATCAATGATTAGAAACAAGCAAATAATCGAGTCTAGGACTCATGAGCTACTCGGAAAAAAATCGAGTCAAGCTCTAGCCTGGCAGTACTCGGCTCGAGTCGACTCGTTTACACCCCTACGCTGAAAAAAGGCTATGAACTTACTTCTGAATAAGTGGTTTTCCAAGCTTCCTCGAGGCATGAATTCATATACTAGTAGTCTCTGATCATCCTCAATACAATAGCCTATTAATTTAACCAAATTAGGGTGAATAAGGTCACCCAAAAAATTGACTTCGGCCTGCCAAACAAAATTGAAGGTGAGAATAACCGAAACAGATAAACAGAGTTGCTATAGAACAATGAGATCAAGAAAGCATCAAACCAGCCATTCTTTGTGGCCCTGAAGTCCATCATGATTTAGGGTTTTGACCGCAACCGTGAGTCCTGTTCCGGGTTTGACTGGAGCGGTGCCGTTTTCTTCGATCCATCCCTTAAACACACAACCAAACCCCCCTTCTCCCAGAAGAGATTCCGGTCTGAAATTTCTGGTTGCTAACTTAAGGTCGTTAAACGTGAACTTTCGAAGCCGGGAAGAAACTTTGAGTTCTTCTTCAAGTTTGGTGCTGGAAGAATTGCTCGTCGTGGTGGATGGGATCACAGTGGCAACTGGTTGGTCTCGACTTGTATCATTTGTCGATTTACTTTCTGCTCACATGAAAAATGAAATAAATCACTGTGATCATGCCTATAAACATCTGATCACAGTACAAAAAGGTTTTATACAATAATGCATGAATAGTATGAAGATTGTCATCAATGCATGTCCCAGATGAGATTAACCAAAAATAGCAATTCAAAACTGATAGTTAATATATATACCTGAATGATCAAAAGCAAGCCAAAAACAAGAAGCATTAGAAACTAAAACTTTCCATATGGAGACGGGGCAATACAGTCAAACCATTAGTCATTTAACTCTAGAAAATGATCATTTATGCAATGCCAAAAACATGAAATAGATCTCTAATGTTATATCATACATAATCATTTCATAAAGTAAACAAAACCTATCAATTTTAATATGCTACTATAAGCACTCCAAACTCCTGAAAGTCCTCATAAGCACAAAATTTCATGGATTAAAATGTCCAGGTCAACTATATCAAAATTGTGTTCTTTCAAATTTAGTTGAGTCCATTGCAACGTTGCTGAACTTGAATCAACACGCAACTCCTTAAAACTCTCAAAGTCATGCAAATGGTAGTTGATAAACTAACTTAAACTAAAAACACCCAACTTTTACAATTATTCAACCTACATTGCTCCTAACAGTACTCTCAACCCTCTCTGGCCCCTGTTTGCCACGAAACATTTGCTTCAATTATGGGACCATCAAACTCATCTCTAACTGTCGATTCCCCAATTTTGGTCGGATTTATCAGAAGCCCACAAAACCTCCCTATATCAAGAAGTCATCTTCTATGTTATTGCTCCAATTCCATCTCCTATACTCCAAAAACATCGCAATCAACAATCCCAACATAAAAGAAACGATTATAGGCTTCAAATCAACCAAAAAGTAGGAACTAACATGAAGCAAAAACAACAAAATTACAACATACATATAACATTACAGAGAAGGGAAAGAATTACCATGAGTACTGATGCCACTAATAGAGCTATCAACTTTAGATCTTGAAGAAATACAGCTCCCAATAAATCTCAACTTAATCCAACATCCAGTTTCCTTCACAGAATCATCATCATCTCTCTTCTTCCTATCCTTTGATTTTTTCACATCCCAAGACTCCATCTTTAATCCATCATCAACTAATCCCATCTTCTACAAACGCAAAAAATCATCCAAAAAAGAAAAAAAATACCCAAAAACACCCAGTTTTGTAGACAAACCTTTACTTCCCCTCCAGTTTCATTCAAATCCCCCACAAAATCACCTAAAATAACTCAAACCCATTTCAGAAAATAAGTCAAATGTCATCACATAGAGACTTTCTTCCACCTTCAAGAAACTGAAATCGCCAAACAAAGAAAAAAAGGGAAATTCAACAAAATCAGCTGAACCCAAATACCATAAAGATTACAGAATATTCTCTCAACTCGAAGAACAATTCTTTTGCAATCAAACCCAGAACAGAATCGGCAAAATAGCTCAAACCCAGATGAAACGATGAGCAGAAAATTACAGTGGGAGATGGTACAGAGAGTTCAGTGATTGCAGATCACATGCTTGACCTTCAAATGACAAAAGTTTGCCCCTCGAACTGTGTCAACAAGCAAAGCTGGAATCAAATAATAATAATAATAATTTTAATTTTAATTTTAATAATAGTGATTAAAATCTCACTTCAAAAAAGTATGCCTATTTACAGTGCCACCACCCAAGAAATGTCTCTCTCGAAAAAGAGGTTGAAATCTTAGCAGAAAACACAAATTATGCTGACTACTTCAATGCTCAAGAAAAATAAAATTTATATATATATATATATATATATATATATATATATATAAATATTATGATTTACAATAAATATTAGAGTATATCTTAAAGAAGTTGTTGTTGCTGTGATGTGTATTTATGTATGTAATAAATAATAATTTATGGCATGCACTATGTAAACAAAAAAGGAAAAGTATATTTGAGAAATGTATGAATTATCAGTTCTTACTTTTTTTATAGAATCTAAGACTAATAAAGCAAATCGGAGTCTGCCCGGAGAACACGGGCAGGACGTTTCAATGCCCAAAATATCCTTAAGCTAACCTACCCATCTTCACTATCTTCTTTTTTTTTTTTTTTTTTTCTCTTTCATTTTAGGTTTTTTGTAGATGTTAAACTTGACTCTACTCTTCCCTATTGTCAATCTAAAATATAAATATATGGATTAATATGAAATTATTAAAGATGTATATGTTATTGTATAAATAATATTTAATAATTATTTATATTGGTATATTTGTATGTTTATTAAATAAGTATCATATGGTTTCAAAAACAAAAAAAAAGTTTCATATATTGATTTGAATTCTTGAAAAAAAATTCGATTCTTTGGGTTTATATCATTAAATATTGTATATATTTGATAGTAAATATTAGATTTTTCTAAATATGTTTCACTTTCAATCACAAATATTTCAATAATCAAAATAATAATATCATGATTCATACATAATTGTTAGAAAAACAATGTATTATCACATTATATTTAACATAAAATAATACTAAGTTCTGACTTTACACTAATATAGTTGGAGATGAAAAAAGATTGTGACATTTATATTAATATTTAATTTGTTATAAATAGAAGATTAAGGAAGAAAAATGTGTTCATCCCTTATATTATTGATTTTCAACATGATATAAAAGATTGCCATACGATACTATTTATGTAAAAAAAAAAAAACTAGGAGATTAAATTCACCATCATTATTATCAAACTCCATTTCCACTATTTATAAGTAAAGTTAGATTGGTGTATATCACAATGCACATACTACTTATCATTTAATCCAAAACTTAAAATATAACCAAACCCTGCTATTCCAAGTTTTTAACAGTCTACCACATCTTTCTATCTTTCAAATCTGAAATTCGTTAAATTGTAATCATATTTGATTTTTTAATATATAAATAAGTTAAGACATATTTGTCTAATCTTATCTATTATAAAATTATCCCTAAATAGCTCCTACTTTTCCATAAGTATTCAATAATTTCTTTTCCATCTTTTTTTATCAGGTTTTCTTCAATCAAATAATGAGAAATCCTACTTCAAAAGGGGAAAAAAAAAACATATATCTCACTCAATTGTTCTCTTATCTAATCTGCAAACAAAAAGCTGGGGAGAAAGTGAGGGGCAAATATGGAAAGAAGAACACTTGTGAGGGAATGAGCGGTCAGTTTCCTCAGGCTAGGAAGTGGAATTCACGGGCAGCTCGGGCATGAGAGATAATAAGAGGCGGGACCCACTATTTTGATGACGTGTCATCTTTTAGATGCATTGACTCCCACGCGCGTGAGTGGGGGTGGATTTTTAATGGGTTCCATTCATGCATCTTGCTCTTTTCCTTTTTCTTTTTTCCTGATTTTTTTTTTATTAATTGATTTATAGTTTTTTTTATAACTTTTCTTTTGAGAGTATATACCACATTATTTTAATTTTGATACCATTTTGAAGATTTTTTATAAAAAAAAGGGTTTAAATCAGATAAGGTTGGTGTACTATTGGCAATAAACATTGAGATTGTCTCTGCTAATTAATCATTAGTATAAAAAAACTATTAACATATGACAACATACATTCATCTTGTATTAATTAGTTGATGATTGTCCAGCTGATGTGTTCTGAGTTGGATTTGTAGCTTATTTTAGTAATATAATGATAAGACAATTTTATCCTCCAAGTATCATGAGTCAATTTATAGATTATGAATTATGAGGTTTCGATTCGTGAGACGGTCTCATACAAGTTATACATTCTAATTATATAATAGTTTATTTTAACATTTGTGATCTTTTCAATTATATTCTATTTATATGTTCAATTATTAATGAAATTTAACAAAATGTTAAAATAATAAAAGATTGAAAACTCCACATATATATATATATATATATATATGTGTGTGTGTGTGTGTGTGTTTTGACAATAGCAAAGTTTGGATAATTCTTTCCCACTTAAAAATACTATGATTTGATAAGGTTGCCCTCAATTTGGCTTCCTCTTCCTTTCATTTCCAGTTCCAAAATGATAATGGTGTGCATATTTTAAGCATTAAATAAAATAAAGCATTAATATCTTCATGGACATAAGTAACACATTAATTGATGATTGACAAGGTAAAACTCATGAGGATAAAGGTTTGTAGGCTTTAATGGCGTTTGAAAGCTAGAATTATTTGCAAAACAAGATTGAAAATTATTTGAACAAAACTCAAAAATCTACATTAAAAAAAATTATATTTTCTCTGATGTAAATATAATGAACAAGTGTTTTATATCTACCTTTATAGCACGTTTATTGATAATGAAATATATGACTGCTTATTTGTCATACGTACATAAATATGTCGTTATTTTATTTTATTTTGTTGTAATTTAGTATCAATTGTCTTGAAGCATTCGTTGTGGTGACAGGTGACCACATTTTATCCATTCTAACTTGAAAGATAAGAAAGAAATAGAGGAAAAACACACACACACACACACACTCACTCACTTTAGCTTTTCTTCACCAACTTTTTATAATGTAAATGAATAGCTAATTTATTTCCTTAAAGTGGCTAATCTCTTCAACTTTTCAAGATATTCTATACAAACTTAAATGATCCTCTTTGCTAATTTCAATAAATTCGAGAATATATACACCACTTTTTGCATCTCAAAACAACTAGCCTTAGTTTTAAATGATAAAGTAGGGCGCTTGGTTTTTCGGTTCGAATATTAAATTTTTATCAAAATTGAAAAATAAAATATAAAATTCTAATGTAATATAAAAGTAAAGAATTTCATTTGGTGTTTGTGTTACAATCTTGTTTATTTTATAGTAACAAAATTTGATCAGCCCCTGGTGTGAAATCAATAGCCTATTCCAACATGATTACTTTTTGCCAAATATATTTTAATCGAATTGTCACAATTAAAAAGATTACGGATAGAAAATCAGCAGCCACATATCTCAATGGCCAAGTCATTTTTGACTTGTGTCACACACATATATATTAGACGCAATAATCCCTTTTCTTTTTTCAAGAAACTATATAATATACATCATTATCAAATCTGACCACCTATCTATCATGATTAATAACTATGAATAGATCTTATATTAAATATTATATTATTCCAAATTAACAAATTAATTTGCGTCAAAGACCAATTTTCATTGGGCAAACTGCAATGGCAAAAGGTCAAAGGTCCAGTTGTTCATTTACCTAACCAAGTGAGGTTAGACTTTGAGTGATGAAAAAGCAAGCTGTCCCTGTTTTTCCAGATTGAAATTTTAGTGCTAAGAACTAATTTCCTAATTAATTAATTAAGTTAGCACAATTTCGAGCATGTTTTGAAAGTGACTAAACGCAGAGATGTCACAGACCTAGTGGTAATATCGACCCCAAATTAATTAATTAATTAAGTAGAGAGATGTCACAATTTTAAGGTTTACCTTGACCCAATTGCATCTATTATGTTACAATACCTACTAGTGAAATCAAATACAAAATGAAACATTGTTTTATTCTAACTTATGGCTATATTTGTGGTATAATTAAGTAGGAGATATAATCACTAAAACTTGATTGGAACCTCCTCACATTATAACAATGACAATGCTCTAGTTGCATTAATCTTCAGGGCATGCTTAGGCATGTAAGTAAGACCTGTCATACCAGATAATTTGCTCAGAGAATTGCAGATTTCTTCACAATTATACAATAGAAACGATAAACGAAAGCATATAAACAACTAGGGACTGCATACGAGCACACCCGATTTTAATGTGGAGACGGTTTTAATCATGATTCATACCACTTTGTCGTAAGAAAAGACTGCCCTTAATGAATCCGGCCATAATTACGAAAGTTAAAAGATGACAGAGAACAATTCGAGTAATGTTACCTTTCTCCTTAACATCAATTTGTAGGGAATCAAGAGTTATTATGCCCTCTGTCAGAGGGAGTAATTCAAGCTTGATGGTGACCGTAGATTGAGAAAGGATGCATCTGGAGTGAAGGTGAATAAATTTTGAAGGTTAAGTAAGTTAAAACAGAAACAAAGAGCAAAAAAGAAAAAGAAAAATACCCTAGTGGAACTTGACCCTGCAACCATGAATGTGTGCGTATCAGGTCACTATTTGGAACGACATTGCA
Source organism: Scutellaria galericulata (assembly GCA_946896805.1). Lineage (NCBI taxonomy): Eukaryota > Viridiplantae > Streptophyta > Magnoliopsida > Lamiales > Lamiaceae > Scutellaria > Scutellaria galericulata. Next base: position 1,462,941 of record OX335791.1, on the reverse strand, counting down.
TAACGGCACAAGTTGATCGTTGATAGAAGCAGATGGTGGGCCATCTTCCACATTTTGTCCTGGATTCAGAGACACTGAGGTCAGGCCATGTATCATTGCTCCAAGTGGACTCAAGGACACTAGAGAATGAGCTGTGGATGGTGATTTAGCCAAAACTGTCAATGTGAGATCATCTGATGTCATATTCGACACTTGAAGAGTTAAGACCTGAAAATTTGAAGCACTTAAGATGAAGTTCGTGGTTTTGTAGACAAGAAGACCGATTGCTAGAAGCCATAACTAACCTGAACTGGAAGTTGAGTTCCATCAGATGCAAGTGTTTGTTTTGATGTTTCGGATGCAACAGAGATCATAAGATCTCTTGCAATACGAGGCCGCCAGCTAGTTGGATGCCTAAAGAACAACTTTGACTCTACAAATATGGACAAACTTAATGAGTACCATAAAAGTAGACTTCTCTTAACCATGTTCTCCTGGAAATTTACAAAATATCAAACTTTATACCAGTATAATTGCATCGACATGATACAATAACAGCATATTGAACAGTAGGTGGTTCAGCTTGTCTGCTTTCAGTATCAGAGGAACGATGCCAACTTGATCTAGACGTTCGAGCTGACAAGCATTGTGGTGGAAAATTACTGGCAGTTTGACCTTTGGAGTGCTTCCATAATGCCGTTGCCGGTTTGAGAATAAAAGAATGTTCTTCACCTCTCCTGCCAATTACACAAACTCATAAACACTTAAAATTTTGACATCAAGTAACAGCAGCAAACCAACAGTAAGAGCCAACGTTCTGTTCTACGGTTAAATGATCCTATATGGGCTGAAGAACCTGTTAGTGTAGAAGATTAATTTAATCTCATAACAAAATATGCAAAAGCATTGCTGCACATATTTGGAAGAACAATTTCTTCCCAAGAAAAGATTACAAATTGATATTTTGTGGAAGGACTTCATGGTTTTTTTTGTTTTTTAATTCTGAATTCCAAACTTAGCCCAACATGAAATAGACAAATAGGGCCATTCATCAAACATTTGTTTCCTTTTATCAAAGCAATCACACGGGATCATGTTGTTTCGGCACTGACTTAAAATCAAAACATTCAATTTTTGGTAAATTAGTTTACATAGATGCAACAATTTGATCAAAAGACATTAAGCAGACAAAAACCTGAGAGCTAAATTCGGTAAACTGAAGCCACTCCCAGCTTCTGCGCAAGCAATAGGTAAAGATAACGGCGGTCCACTTTTTAATGCCTCTTCAAAAACTATTGTTACAGAATCTATAAACGCCACCACATCTGGTGCATTTTCAGGGGAAACATTCTGCAAAGACAAGCAAAATATCATTTCCATGTATTAAATCCCAAAGAAAAGCAGGACAAAACATATTCCATACTCAAGCTATCGAAAGTTTCCTGAGATGGGAAGAGAGAAGAACTAAGGATAAAAGAAACCACACCTTTACATGAACACAAAGAAGATCATCCATGTTACAATCAACAGAAAAGGAGTGAATTTCTAGCAGTTGAATCAACTCAAATTTCCTCCTCCACCTTCTTCCAGGCGTAAAAATTCCTTGCAAACCACACTGAACAGAAAAACTCCCTGGTACATATGATACACCACGAAAAGATAGTGCTCCGTAATTTCCACTCTCACTACTTTCTACTAAATTCTTGAATGAAAACTGATTTTGATCTTCTGGAACAAAGCTTGGTTTAGCACTAGGTGTTGTCGTGGCTTTGGGTGGTTTCATATATGGTGAAAGTGAGGACATAGAATAACTTTTAACACGACCAAAAGACAAACTCTCAGAACCTGAAGACTCAGATAATGTTGATTTTGAGGATGTGTGTAAACTTGAACTGGAATTCAATGTAGGAGAGAAAGAATGAGAGGAAGAATGACGAGAATTAGTCAAAGGAAGCAACCAGTTCAATAATTCGCCATAAGGGTCAAGATTCGAAGAATTAAGAATCTGGTGTTTCTCAAGCGTCGGGTTTCTTTCATGATTCTTTTCAAATTGAAGGATCTCAAGAACGGGATCCCTCATAAACTCAACACCAACCTTTACCTCTAAAAGCACCTGCATCCTTCCAACGAGAAAATAGAGTTCAAATTAACAGCAACACACAAACAACTCAAGGCTGAATTATCTGATGAAAAGAAATAAGATACAGGACAACAAAAAAGCTTTCCTAGAACATGAATTTGAATAGTAAGTTCTACATCTGGTGCTTGGTCAGGGAAGTTAACACAGTTCTATATTGTTATTCGAATTTAACATTGGAAATCATTTATTCATGATCCCACATTCATAGAGCCAAAGTCAAGCAAAAAGGCAAATGTAAAGATGTAAACAAAAATTAACTTGCACCTGCACCAGGGTTGCGGTTAGTTAAAATCATGCTGGCTGCTAATGTAATTCCTTTAAAACTGTACTTGTATCCTAAACCATCAAGAATTATCGTTTCAAGTAAACTGGAGAACCACATGAATATCAGCTAATATGCCAGATCTCATCATTAGGTCAATGAGGGTTGCTAACCTCAGAAATCTGTCCGAGGTCACACTATAACTATTTTTGCAATTCTATATCCTTCTTCATAAAGAATTTTCACAGGCAGAACTATCATGTATATGCCATCTTTTAGATTCTACCTAGTTAAAGAGTAATGAAGAATGTAACCCTCTAATCCAAACCCGATAAGGTAAGACAACCACCAAATATATATGGCATCACAAAATTACAGTATCACGAGATAAAAAATTACACACACACACATATATATTGGCTAGAGGGAGTGTAAGGGAGGGAATAAAGACTAGAAAACTTGCGTGATCCAAGTTCGAACCCTGGTCATCACAATCTACACCTTTTATCAAGGTGGGATACCACTTGAGCTACAAGACTCATGGTTGTCACGAGATAAGATATAATAATTAAAAATTAGAAAAATATAAGACCTACAAACGTTTTCCATGTTTACAAAAAACATACCACTATGTCTCCATTGGAAAGGGAGCAGCATTTGGCAGCACCCCTGGTGATTCCCCCAGATGTGGGGGAATCAAAATTTCCTCTGTCAATCATAACACTCATGCCATTCTTTTTTTTCAGAGTCTTTGCAGTTTCTAAAGAGTGACGGATTAACTTTTCTTCAGATGTCTTGGATGATTTGACATAAGCTTCATGAGCACTCCTCTCAGACCAAAGAGGTTCATTGGACTCAGTAATGCAAGCAAAAAAATGCGAATTTTTAAATATTTGCAACAATTGATCAATCTGCCTTCTTTGGTCTTCCATTGTAAGGAAGGATTCACCTGTGGAGACATCCTTTTTTGAATCAATATTCCCTTTAGCATCACCATTTTGATCTTTTTGTTCATCAGTGTTTGCATCCTTTGCTTGCGAAACTGGATTTGTTCCTTCTACAACCTTTCCATTTTGTTTTGAGGGCCCTTGTTCAATCCTATCTTTAACGGGTGCAGTAATTCCTGTATTGTGCTTGTGTGCAGACAAACATACCAATAGTTGGATCTGCTCACCTATGACAAGGTCATTCGCAGATGTGTAAGAAGAAAAAGCTATAAAACATGTTATGTGTGTGGGGGGGGGGGGCACCTACCAGCAAAAACAAAGTTGCGATCTAGAGAGAGGTATGAACTTATGTCTGGTTCGCCTTCCCAATCATCAGGGATTTCACCTAACGAAGAAAATAAAAGTTAAATATCCATATAACATTCCAAAAAATTGCAAATTATAATTACCATGTTAGGAGAGTCAATGAGAAATTTAAATGGTAAAAGAATTTCCAGGAATCTAGATGTAAACATTGGCTATAAAATCTCTAATCCCTGGAATCTGAATTCAAACAAAGGCTAAATTTATCTAGAGCATCAGTATAAACGAAAAAAAAACAAATCTAGTGCAATCACATAGAAAGCATTGACAAAATCAACAAAACATATAAAAGGGAAAACCATTCAGCATGACTATAAGAAAGCTCAAAGTTTGTTTCATTTCAATCATCCTTCTATAGCAACTCAAACTTCATATTTTCTCTATTTCATAAACCAGTGAAATATCAAACTTAAACGAAAAAGTCATTATCAATCGCTTCGTAACTGTTCAACAGCTATTTCTTAAACAATTCAACACAGACCTGAAATATGTAAACAATTAAGAAGAAGCAAAAGATCTAACCATATGGAATAATTATCACTCCATCATCTTCAGTAACATCAATGTGGCCATCAACTTGATAGTTACTCTTTCCAGTTAAACCTGCCATGTTGCCATTCTCACCAAGGTAATCACCACTCTCTGGATTGCAGAATTCAGGATATGCTATCTTTGCAAATATATCTTCGAAAATTAAACTCTCTAATGCAATACCCCTTTTGTGAGGAAAAACTGGGTTCTGCCTGAGACTCTGTAACAGACTGTTGCTCCCGAGTTGCAGTCTGATTATCAGATCGCCGCATCAAAAAATTCATCTTCCACCAAACTCCTTTCTGCAACATCAAAACAGATGAAACCCCTCTTTCAGTAATTTAACTTCAACATTTCATTCCATTTCAATAATATATAAAATTCAAAGAATCGCCTACTCCATTTGCACACCAAATTCATTAATTAACATCAATACCTAAATCTCTGGATCCCCATACCCAACCTTTCGATATAAGATCATGAATTGTATCTATTTCCATATGTATAGAGCAAAAATTCGCATAATTAAACGAAAATTCAAAATGTATCCCAAACTAAAACACAAAATAACATACTTAACAGATAGAGATCCACCGATTCTGCAATAAGTCTTTCGCCATTGTTCAAAACTTCACATGCAGAGAGGATTTCTTCATAAATACGATCGAATGAGATAATGCATTAGCTGAAAAAAAAAAAAAAAAAAAAAAGTGATCACGAATTTTACCAGACCGGAGTCCTAAAAGATGAAAATACAAATTTAGAAATCTTCTTTTATATATATAAAAAAAAATGGTTACTATTAGTTGATTTTAAAGTTTAATATAAAAATTAATCAATGAGGAATCCCTATAATTTGGCAAGTTAAAATGTTGGAAAAATATTTTTTTAGTCTTTTATGTTTGACTTATTAAATTTTTAATCTCTATTTTTCACCTTTTAATTTTTAGTCATTTATGTTTACAAAATTTTTTAGTCTTCTATGTTTGGCTCATTAGATTTTTAGTTTGTTATCTTTCACTTTTTGATTTTTGGTCTTTTATATTTACAAAATATCATTTTTTTTAGTTCTTCTACTATTTATTTACAAAATATCATTTTTTAATCCTTTTACCTATAATAGTAGGTAATTTTCTTTTTAATTATATTTAATCCTAACACCAATTTTTTCCATTCATCTAACATGTCTAAATTAATATATTTTATCCCGATACAAGTGAGTTTGAATTTTATGAGTTTGAGAAATAAAACATGTTATCATCAAAATTGATATTAAGCAATTAACAAATTTATTTTTCACAAATTATACATTTTATGCCGAAAATAGATAACACAAAAGTTTAAAAAAATGACATTAATCATATTTTGCTAGCTCTCAAATTACATCAAATGATCCATAAGGTTGTTAGTTCAATTCTCCAACAGATAAATTGATGTAATTTGAGAACTAGTAGAATATGATCAATGTTTTTTTTTTTAGTTTTGTGTTATTCGTTTCCAACACGAAATGTATATAATTTATGATAAAACAAAAATTTTAATTGCTTAATATTTATTTTGATGCTAAAACGATTTATTTTTCATAGTCACAAAACTCTAACTCACTCGTTTCAGAATGAAAAATAGAATTTTTAATTATTAATATTAATTTAGACATGTTAGTTGAATAAAAACAAAACTTGATGTTAAAATTAAATTATAATTAAAAAAAGTTACCTACTATTGCAAATAAAAGGACTAAAAATGATATTTTTTTTAAACAAAGATGACTAAAAAATGATATTCTTTAAATATAGAGGACTAAAAATCTAATGAGTCAAACATAGAGGACTAAAAAAACTTTTTTTCCCTAAAATGTTTAAATATCTATTTTTTTAAATAGATCATATGAATAAAATGGTACGTCAGAATGAATCTGAAGATTAATCAAATATCTGGTCTTTATTTATCTGATATTTTGTGTTTTTAAAAATCTAAATATCAACAAAGAAACTTTTAATTTTGTTGATGACTATACTAAATATTGGAAATTGTTAAAATAAATCATTTATGTTTAAGAAAATAAATTTCAAAATCTGAAAAGGGACTGCAAACGAATTTGGGCTTGTACTAGGTAACCCAGGGTTTTGTTGGGCTTTATTGATGTTTATCCATTTTTTGTGAATTTAAGTCTAAACTGAGACATAAGTATTTCCTAATAACACTAGTAAAACTACACACTTAAAATCATATAATACATGCATATTTTCCTATTTATCATATCTCTCTCTCTCTCTCTCTCTCTCTCTCTCTCTCTCTCTCTCTCTCTCTCTCTCTCTCTCTCTATATATATATATATATACATATATAATATATAAAAACAAAATGATTTCTTATTATTTTCCAAAAATAGTAATTTCCCACCAAAAATCAACATTTCAACCTTCTATTTTAGTTTTTATTTTTTTATTCACAAATATGTTTTTTTGCATATGGAAACTTCTTCAAATGTGGAATGTTAGTTTTCCTTATTATGTTGTGCAATATTAAAAGAATAATGAAACAAATAATGTCATCCTTAAATCATGGTAATAAATTCCACATTTTTCAAAAATTGATTTGCACATGTAACCTTTGAATAATTTTAATATATAAATTCAATGTATGTCATTTGTGTAAATAGTGACAAATCAAAAATTTTATCATACATAACATACAAAAAAAGGTTACCTACATATACATAACTGTTTAAAAATTATATATATTATTCAAATTTTATTGTATATATATATATATATATATATATATATATATATATATCCGGACATTTTGGATAAGAATAAAAACTCATGTTATTGAGATATTTATCAAATTTTGATTGCCACAAGTAATGAGAATTTATATCAAAGATTTTTTCTCATCCAATTAATATGTATAATTTTGATATCTATTGAACATATATTTACATAATTATTTCTAGACCAATTATGATAAATATAATGAGTAAAATAGTTAGATAACAAATCATGATGGATATAAGATATATTAAAAAATCGTTAATTACATGGGTATTAGTACTATTAAATTAAAATGAAATGACTCTAAAGAATTATATATTTTTCCAAGATAAACATTTTTATATAAAGAAATTACAACACTTGAGATTATATTGTCCATGCATCACACGGGTGTCAAACAAGTGAAATATTATCAAAATTTGATTTTTTTCATATATTAATATTTTCACATCATATTCAAAATATTAAAATTTATGGTTGTGCATCACACAGGTAAATTAAAGTTACTTTAAAAAAATTATTATTTTTCATGTTCAACATTATTTTGCACGGGGCCTATATTAGTCTTCATAAACTTAAATTAATATTTATTCCCAGGTAATTTAGAACTGCGAAAAACATATAGAAAAAATTATTATTAGTCTTGTGATTTCATCATGAGCAAAACCATTATATTATTGCCAGACAAACCAGCAATCTTATACACACACAAGTGTAATACTAACAAATGGTAGAATCTCACAAAGATATCACTCATACACTCATTTGGTTTGCATGATGCATTTCACTCAAACTATTTCTAAACTTTAATCATATCAAAACTGAAAAGGTAAATATTGAAATGGTCACACCAGCCAATTCTTTGTTTGTGTAACCGTAGTCAATCTTTAATACTTTATACAGACAACTAATTACGGAAAATTAGTGATAAAATTAACTACTTCAAAATAATAATAATAATAATGATGATGATGATGATGATAACTAACACCAGAAAATGTAACTGCAGAAGAAGCGTTCATACAAAAGAAAATTTAAATAACTCAAAACGAAAACTCCTAGAAGAACAGAAGAATCTAAACTAAAATAGGCTAAATCGCCATTTTAATTTATAATTACATTATAGCAGTACCCAATATAAACAAATAATCAAAATTGATACTCTTCATACTTAAATAAAAATAAAAATAAAAACCCAAATATTCGTGTTATTATGTACTAAACCTACAATTCATGAATCCTAATAGCTAATATTTAAAAAAAAAAAAAAAAAAAAACCCTAATATACAGTTAATAAATGGAGATTAATGAATTTCTCCAGTCAGTACGTAAATTCTCTCCACCAAATTTTCCATCAAATCAAGAAAATTCTCTTCATCAATGGCGATCAAGAATCCCACTTTCCTGTTTTTACTAGTCATCATTCTTTCATTCTCCGCTCCGAGCTCGCAGCTCCGGCGCCGGCGCCGCCACTTCCCGCAGACCTCCACCAGCGTCCCCTATCCAACCGCCAACTCCTCCGCGTCCATTGTCATTTCCGGCGGCGGCGAATGGTCTCTCTTGCAGGCGACAATCGGCATCTCCGCCATGCACATGCAACTTCTCCACAACAACAAGGTCGTCATCTTTGACCGTACAGATTTCGGCCCATCGAACCTCACTCTACCCGCCGGAAAATGCAGGCACAACGACGAAGTTCTTCCAGAAGACTGCACCGCGCACTCCGTCCTCTACGACGTCGCTTCCAACACCTTCCGTCCACTCATGGTGCAAACCGACGTCTGGTGCTCCTCCGGCGCCGTCGACCCCGACGGAACCCTAATTCAGACCGGAGGCTACCACGGCGGCGACCACAAAATCAGGCTTTTCACGCCTTGTATCGACGACCCATTGTGCGACTGGACCGAGCTGCCGGAGAATTTACGAGTCCGGAGATGGTACTCCTCCGATCACATCCTCCCCGACGGCCGCATCATCGTCGTCGGCGGAAGAAGGGCTTTCAGCTACGAGTTCTTCCCAAGAAACGCATCTAGCGATCGCGCTTTTGACTTTCAGTTCTTGAAAGACACCACCGACCCATTGGAAGAGAACAATCTGTACCCATTCCTGTACCTCTTACCAGACGGAAATCTCTTCGTCTTCGCGAATCAACGCTCAGTAGTTCTCGATTACATGAACAATAAAATCGTCAAAGAATTCCCGATTATTCCAGGGGAAAAACGATCGTATCCATCGACTGGATCGTCTGTGATGCTGCCGTTAAAGTTAACCGCCGGCGGAGACGCGGCGGTGGAGGTAATGGTCTGCGGCGGCGCAGGAGGTGGCGCGTATATAAAGGCTTTGAACGGCACATTCATGGCTGTTTCAAAATCATGTGGCAGAATCCGGGTCACGGACCCTGACCCGAAATGGAGAATGGAGGACATGCCAATGGGTCGGGTCATGCCCGATATGCTTCTATTACCATCTGGAGATGTTATCATTCTCAATGGAGCAGGAAAAGGAACTGCTGGATGGGAATGCGCCGACGACCCGGTATTAAGCCCAGTTATATACCGCCCGGATGAGCCCGACCCGAATAGAAGATTCTCTGTGCTCGACTCCAGCGAAACTGCGAGGCTGTACCATTCAGCAGCCACATTACTGCCAGATGGAAGAATACTAGTGGGAGGAAGCAATCCACACTTGAGGTACAACTTTACAGGCGTAAAGTACCCCACGGATCTAAGCTTGGAGGCATTTTCTCCACCGTATCTCGCCACTGAGTATTCCTATCTCCGCCCTTCTATTTTGTCGATCGACGGCGTCAACGGCAATCTGTTATCGTACGGTCAGAAATTTGCTATAAGCTTTAGTTTGGGGTTGTACCAGGATGTGGGGAAGTGCACGATAACGATGGTTGCGCCCTCGTTTACGACGCACTCATTTGCCATGAACCAGAGGCTTTTGGTGTTGTACGTTGAGAATGTACAACGGTTAACTCCTTTCGCCTATACGGCTACTCTGCATGCACCTCCAAATGCTAATGTTGCACCTCCGGGTTATTATATGATGTTCGTGGTGCACCAGGGTGTACCTTGTCACAGTGTTTGGATCAGAATTAGGTGACGTCAGCAGAAGATTGATATAGTTGGATTTCTCATTCTGTTTTAGGAGATTCTTACGTTTTGGGGGCAGAATGAGAGATGTATAAGAGTAGGAGGACTAGCGTTGCAATTTTTTTAAATGTTGGTTTGTAGTTGTTGAATGAATAAAAAATAATTGTCGTTTTATGTCACTAGCATTCAGTGTAATTCATGCTGCTTGTCATTTTAGGTATTAATGCACATATAAATGGGCTTTAATGAGCTCTTAAACTTTTTCAATCTAATTAAGCAATAGTTGCTTGTTATTTTAGGTATTAATGCACATATAAATGGGCTTTAATGAGCTCTTAAACTTTTTCAATCTAATTAAGCAATAAGTTAAAACATAATTTTAAAAAAAACACATAATAAATAAATAAAATGCTTTATTGAGCTCTCAAACTTTTTCAATCTAATTAAGCAATAAGTTAAAACATCAATCTAATTAAGCAATAAGTTAAAACATAATAAATAAAAAATGGAGATGCGGGGTATCGATCCCCGTACCTCTCGCATGCTAAGCGAGCGCTCTACCATCTGAGCTACATCCCCATTTATTGATATTTGTGGACTTATTTATAAGACTATAAATTATTTCGAATTTCCTGTTTTGGAGGTAAAAATGTTACTGAGAAAATCATGATGTTGATTTATATAGAAAATGAGAAATTGAAGAAACATTTAAAAGAAATTAAGATTTTGACATTGAGAAAAAACATTCTGATATCAGTGTTAAATTAATGGAACAGAATGCTTAGAAAACAAGAACTGAAACCAGAATGTAAAATCCCTCTTGCTGTGTGCCTAGTTAGCTCCATTGCATCCAGCAAGTCATCGGATGTTACTTACACCCACCAACACGATCACGATAGTCAAGTACTTGAACTGTACATTCCAGTGCTTGAAGTTAGTTATTGCACCCTGATGATCTGTACTTGTACTTGCTTGCCCAAAAAAGGTAATGCATCAAGTTGAGTCCACTCAGCACACACATCAGCCAATAGAATCTCTCCAGGTGGTAATCATTAAGGTTTTCCCCAGAAAGCCATGCCTTGTGCTTCGAATCCCCTGTCACACTGTTCACCACTGATACAATGGCTGTGCTTAGGTAATACCCCATTGCTAGTGAAGCCCATGACAGAGAAGTTGCCAATGATCTCATGCTCAATGGTGCTTCTGTGAAGAAGAACTCGAGCAGCCCGGCTAGGGTGAAAAGATCGGCCGATCCGAGGAACAAGTATTGCAATGCGATCCAGAAGAACGTGATAGGCAATGGCTCGTGGGAGTCGAGAAGATTCGATTCCGTGGCTACCCTTTTCCGCTTGATTTCAACCAACGCGGCCACGACCATGGCTACTATCGAGAGGACTAGGCCGACGCCTATGCGTTGTAGGTGGGTAATTCCCATCTCGGATTTGGTGGCTCTTCGTGCGAATGGGATTATGATGTGGTCGTATAGTGGTGCGAGAATGATGATGAAGGTGACGGGGAAGACGGGGAGAGAGGCCGGTGGGACCCTTAAGGAGCCGAGCTTTGTGTCCATGGTGGCGGCTTGTTGGACCGAGAATGTGGAGAGCTGAGCAAGGCAACAGTTGAGCATTATTGTGCAGCCAAAGATGGGGAGGACTTTTAGTACAATCTTGACTTCTTCTAATTCTTGTACTGAGCATTTTAGCATGGTGCATGCTGCCTTGTTGACAACTGCTCTGTTTAGAAACTTGAGGCTTTGTGATGGAGATTCATATGATGATGATGATGATGATCCCCTGCTTTTCGTGTTTTCTGCGGCTTCTTCTTCCTCGTACATTGGAGAAGGGCTCGTCGTCATACTTGCGATCGCGTTGCTCGTGCTTCGTGGCATGCAAGTGTTTAGTAAAGAAGCTATCAGAACCTGTCCAAGAATTCAGAGCAATTATTCAATGATTAAATGGACGTGAAGGGTAGGGGTGTAAACAAGTCGAGTTGAGTACTGTCAAACTCAATTTACTAATCAGTGGCTTGGCTTGAGGTCAAGCTCAATGTGATTATCTTGGAGTCGAATTAGATTTTTTTCTAAGGTGATTCCAAGTAACTCACAAGCTGTATTTTCTCATTTACACCTCTGGTGACGAGTGTGTTCTTGAACGGTACATTGTAAGAAGTAGTTTAAGAATACCTTCGATATGGTAGTGAGAGGACTTCCAACTGGAATCTTGTTCTTGTAAAACTTCGAACCAGCTAGAAATATCGGTATGGACAACAATATGGTCGACGTGGAGATTCCGAACCCCCATTGCCACCCCTTGTTGTCTTCAATCCACACAACGAGTGTGACGGCAATCAAGGCCCCACACGAGAGGGAAAATACAAAGTAGTTGAAGAAGGTCGACGTTTGCTTCCTCCCTTGTGGAGTGCTTTCGTCGAACTGCTCGGCTCCATGGGCTGGTAGCGATCCCTTAATGCCGCCTACACCGAGTGCCGCCAAATAGAGCCCTAAAAACAACATTGCAGCCTTTGCACCATCAACTTTCTGGCAATCTAAGCTTCCAACATCACATTTTGGTGGTTTTAGGGAACTTGATTGTGCTTGCACCGTGAGTATCACCAAACCCTATCAAACAAACAAACAAACATTTACGATGCGTTAGGAGCGTAGGGTTTACAAATCGTCCTGATATAATAAATCGGTCTGGATCCTCTATTGCATATTAGTTTATATTTACAACAGATAATATAATACCAAATTGAGAAATATGGTGGACTATAGTAGGTCAAAATCATAGTATAACTATTTACATTACCACTCTACAAGGCAAGGGAGAAATGAGAATCATTATGTACATAACAAATTACTTCACATCACATTTTCATCATTTCATGGTGGGGTATTACTATTTAAATTAAAAGCTCTAGAAGTATTTGAATTTGGGGCTGTTCTAAATTATTTTACGTGGAGAAATCGATTTTTTAAGTAAAATAAAAAAAGGAAAGCATATATTATGTACCATGAGATGACACATCCTCATGTGGCTCAAAGCTAATTTGCAGGTTGCTAGTGAAGACAAAAGCCTGCCAAAATAGTAACCACACACCTGTTCCATTACACAACATTCTCTCTGTGTTTTTTTTTTTTTTTTAATTACTTTTTCTGTGGATTATTTAATTTTCAATTATAAATTGAGCACATTGAAATGCTAATATGTAGGAAGATCGGTTTGGTCATAGTCCCATTATAAAAATACTACTGTGACTTAAAATACAAAATCAAAATACTAAATGTAATGAAAAATCCAATGTATGGTGAATATTAAAACACCATAGACTAATTGTCACGTGTTCGTAAAAAAATTAAAATTAGGTATTAAACTATTAATTACTGGATACAACTCATTCAATATAAAATGTATGAATTGCAACCACGTATTATTGTAATATATATACACATATATATAAAACGATTACATGATAGATGTGGTACTCATTATATTTGCAGGTGGCATGAAATCAAGTCTAAGTACATCAACAAGAGCCACGTGTGAACAAAAAATTCAAACTGAATTAATGAAACACAATATACCTAGATACATAAACCAATTAATTTAATTTTATTGCGTGCCACATTTAATGCATGTAATTTCGAAACGAAATTCTTATTTCATTTTTCTACTTTAATCAACAAATTACTATAAAAATGTTTTGAAATCCCACCAACACGAATACAAGATTTTTCAAATACAAAAACACAATCTCAAAGTGAAAAAGGGATGATTAAATTATATATCGAGATATAAAATGAAACACAATTTTAAAATAGAAATGATTTTTAATTTGCAATTGATGAAAAGTGTTGTTAATGCCTAACATGCCTAAATTACGTGGAGGAAAGGGAATGAGAAATGGGAGGTAGTTGTGGCAAAATGTTATTGGTTAAAGCAAGAGGTCCTATTACAACACATCAAAACAATGAGAGACAAAAATATTAATGATGGGAAACAAAATAATAATTTATTGATCAAGAAAATGAGGTGTGTTTTTGTCTTAACGTGACAAACCCTATAAAACAAATAAAATGGGTCCATAGAAAAATCATAGTGCACCTAAATTACCATGCATATGCTAAATGCAAGGGACCAATATTACCTTAGGATTAATTATAAACATAAAATCTGAAATTTAATTACTTTGGGTTCAAAATTATAAATAATTAAATATCAAAATATAGTCGAGTATAAAATTCACATCATATACATGTGCTACATAAATGTTGTTTGACTTTAACAAAAGGCCAAAAATCAACCCCCCTTCGAGAAATTCAGTGATGATTTTTGGGTGCAATATTTGTTTATCTAACATAACGATTAGGATATCATAAATGTTTCCAACAGTTTCCTTTGTCGACATGTACACTTATAAAATCACCAATTTTAGTCTTTTCTTCATTTTTTAATGTTTTTAATATATATAGAAAAAGGAAAAGATAGAAAAAGACATAAAATAAAAAGATAGGAACTAAAACAAATTCTCGTGTGTATCAATTTTTGTTGGGAACCAGCAATTTCAAAACCAACTTGCAACTAAAGGAAACTAGCAAGTGGATTAGTGCTGTCACAACATATATACTCTAATTGATCCTTTTACTATTTTTTTTTTTAATTTCCCCCAAATAGAATCTTTTTATTTATGAAGAAACTATTAAATTTAGTTAAGATCACGAAATAAACTTTACAAGATTCATGATGATATTTATATTATAAAATATAAATAACAAAACATCTTGTAAAAAATATAAAAACAATCACTAATTACGTATACTATGTGACATAAATGTTCTAAATAATAATAATAATAATAATATAACAACATTCTAAAACTTATTATAGAAAAAAAAAATGTCATCTTCAATCTCAATTTAAATATCATTTTAGGGACAACAACTTTATTTCATAATTATTTCCATCACTATTTATTCACAGTCATCTCAATTTAAATATTGTTTTAGAGTCAGCTACTTGATTTCATAATTATATCTATCATTATTTCTAAAACATCTGCTATATTCGAACCTGACTTGTAAATTTTTATTTAAAATTTAGGATAGGAGTTCTTTTTTTTTTTTTTTTTTTCTAATTAGTTTGATTCGCTTTTGAATTCTGAATCCTAAATTTATTGGTTGGTTAATATTATATTTCTCAATTTTCAACAAAACTCTAATTAGGATTGATCTTAATATATATTATGATGATAAACAATGTTAACATTATTACGAGACACCTCAATTAACGCCAACAATTTTTTTTTTTTTACGTAGCTATCTTTAAATTAAATAAAGTAACGGCAAATGAATTCAATTCCCAACAGAAAAGTATTTTTAAATAATATTTCTTCAAACATGTAAAAGATGCTAATCTCTTCACATTTCCCAACATTTTTGGATCTGTGCTTGTTTTCCTTGAAGACAAAACGCACGAAACCATATAAAAATTACTAAATTAAATGTTTCTGATATTTATTTCCTCCTTTTTTTAATCATTATTTTTTGCATTGTAATTTATACCACATCACGTTATTATTTAATTACCAATTCATATGAAAGAAGTCAACGAGAAACATGAAATTAGAAGGAAAAAAAAAAATTTACCAGGAATTCTATAACAGCACTGATGAGATAGATGTGGAAAGTGGTGAAGAAGGCGTCAGATAAGAAGCCACCAAGAAGAGCCAACAGAAACGCCGTTCCCATGAAATTTGTGACGGCGTTAGCAGATTCCGACGGCGAAAAATGCATGTACTGCGTAAGGTACAACACCAGGTTGCTTGCATTTGCCAGAAACGCCAAATTCTCCAATATCTCCACAACTATATATTTTCAATTCAACCCAATTGTTTCTTAGTCACGCTACATTAATTTTAATCAATATTGCGTAAATGTGAAGTCAGATTATTGGAAATATTTAATAAATTGAATGCCACTTGATTTATTTTATTAACATTTTTTCCTTCTGAAATCTGTAGCTAACTTCCTCTTTCTTGATCAAAAGTGATAGAGAAAGTGATTTGTTGGTTGAGATCATGAGAGAATTCCCACCATTTGAAGGTGCCCTTTTCACAGTATTTATGTGTCTGGTGCGTGTTTGTGCGTGAGAGAGAGAGAGAGAGAGAGAGAGAGAGAGAGAGAGGAGAGAGAGAGGGAGAGTACCCAAAACAAAGGAAGCAGCAAACATGCCTCCATGGCTGTGTCTGAAAGCAGGTTTGCCCCTCCAATTAACATAGCCATCCCAACTGCTTCTCAACTGGTTCTCAACTTCCTAATCATCAACAACAACAAAAATGATCAAATTATAAGATGCAACAAAATCAACCAAATTATTCAGCAAACTATGAATATATAACTACCATATTATTACATGTACAATTGTCTGAGTAAATTTTAAACACAGGGAAAATAATGAAGAAAAGGAGAAGAGAAAGCACCATTATTTTTGGCCCCCTTATTCAATCAACTTGGAAGATAGTTGACAGAGGGATGGGATCCCTTTGAAGAATATGAATATATATATGTATTTATTTATTTAATTATATATATATTTAAGAGAGGTGAGATCAGGTGTCAAGACTTTGATCACAGGTGGATAAATGTATGAAATGAAGAATAGAGGAGAAAGGGTCCAACTTTTATGAGGATGCTCTATAGGCCCCTTTCAAAAGATTTATAGCCCATCCAAATCCTTCTATAATGTGACCCTTTGTGTTCACACAAAGCCTAATAATAATTCTTTTTGTAGTGTTTTCTTGGTCAATTTATTTTTATTTATTCTTTTAACCTAACCATTACCTCAGGTTAAGTGATGTGGTAAGTCTTGTTTTGTTTGGAGGTATTATGTAATTGTAAAGTAGTGATCACCATTTGAGATTAGAGCATTAAATAGTTTAAATTATACATCTTAGGAATTACAGTAGAATTGTTTTTGAAATGTACTACTTTTTATAAATTATTGATTTTCCTTGTCTCACTAATGTATCTCAATTTATTCATCATTATCCATCTACTGAACCTATTATTTCATAGTGACATTATAGAAATCTCAATTCAAAAGTAATTTTAAATTTTGAACAACTTAACTATATATTTTTCCTAAATCTTTTTTATATTTTGTACTGATTTCTAGAAGCTTAAAAGTGGTGTTTGGTTACAACTAATTTACTAAAACTATACTTTTCCATGGAGAGGAGGAGAAAGGCCATAGGAAAAGTGGAAATTAGCATCAAATCCTTTGAACCAAATACCAGCAAATTAAAGAAGAAAAAATAATAATAATAAAGGAGAGACTAAGATACCTTAGTGATGTTTGACCAAATAACTTAGATAATAAATGTGAAAGCGTTGATGATAAATACCTCCACAATCTCATTTTATGGCATGCGGTTTATCAAATCCATCACTGAAATTTGGCCATGTTTATAAAGGTCCTATTCTATATGGATACATACATCCAATTTTTTTTATTTTTTTTTTAAATTAGGTGACATTTCAATGAATTTTATTTAGTTTGAAGGTATAGGGAACTGGTTCTTTAATTCCCTCTCACACGCGTTGCAATAGGGAGAGGATCTGCATGATATTGATTGTGGATGATAATGGATATTGATCACCTAGCAATTATAAGTGCCTTTTATCAACCATATATATATGTTTCCACAAATTCCCATATTCTAACATCATTACACATAGAAGAATCTGTTTCTATGTTTTATGGGTATAATTTTCTGAAATAGAATCTTTATCACCTACAATTTAAACTCATCATTATTACAAGTCAATTTCTGATTTATAAGTTATGAAATATGAGTTGACTCGTTTCACAAAATTAAATATACAAAATAGTCTTATAAGAGATCTACTCAATCTTTTTAAGGACTTGTAATAATGTAGTTGAGTTGATTTATAAATATCAAGGTATCAAAGTATTTTTCCATCTAAAGTGATATGATAATTAAGCAAACATTTTTATGTGAAAACAAAAAATATAAAGTAGTAAACACTATATATTCATCCAATATTTCACCACATCTACCAACGTGTAATGAATTTGTGTTTGTGCAAACCATTTCTATACAAGGACATATGAAAAAAGTACACGTTTTTTTGGATTAACAGAGCAAAAAAGAAAAAAAAAAAATTTACTCTGGTTTTAAAAATATTAGTAAAATTAAGCATTAACCCTATATATAGTTTATTGAGTTAAAAACAGGTCAATTATGTGACCTATTTGATATTTCGTAATTTATACAATGGTATCTAGATGGTTGATTGAAATTATTTCAAGTGTACATTGTTGAACTACTTTACTAAAATTATATGCATGGTACTTGTTTTTTCAAAAAGAGAAAAATTGATGTGTGAGATATATTCACTTGTCATAGTTATAGGGGCATTAATGAAAAGGATCACAAGATGGAATCTTGATTGTATTAAAGTAACGTCTTTAAGATCAAGTTGCTTAAACCACGCTTTTTATCCTTCATAAAGGAATGGTGAAGGGTAGCTCAAAGTATAGTCAAAAATCTTGCTTTAAACCTATTGACAAAAACCTAAAAACAAAGTAAAGATAAATCATAGTTAGTCCTTAAAGTTAGCTAAAAGCTAATTATATATAAGTTCATGATTTCACTCCATCACACTAATTATTGAATTTGAGCATTAAAATGTTTGATTTGTGTTAGATTTATCGTTTATTATATTTGTTTTCGATATAATATTGTTTGACTGATATTCTTACAAATGAAATATATACTAATGTATATATATACATATTCCCCATAAATTCTCCTTGAAGCATACCTTTATATTTTTTATTTACACTGATCAATAAGAACATTCGATAATTGACCGCTAAATTAATATCTCGCCTTGTAAAAGTATCATATTTTTTGTGACTTGTTTATCTTTCAAAATAACTATTTATATCTTAAAAATGATTCATGATAAAATTTTGTTATATAAATTTCCAAGAAATTGGTCCTCTAAATCATCTTGTAATTAGGATTTTTTTTTTTACTACTATGAAGAGGGTAAGTTTTGAAATTATTTCACCAACATCAAATCTTTGAAATCAACTTTCTCAAGTTAGGTTATTTATTTATACATAGATTTTGGATTTTCCTTTTTCTTTCACCTGTAGATGGGCAATCAAGTCATAGTGTGTGTCTCACGGGTTGAACAATCTATCTAAAAAAATGATTTTATGCAGATTAATTTGAAGGAATTGAATAGCTTTATATGTCATATCATTTCTTAATATGTGTAACATCTATACGTACACCACTCACAATCAGTCAATACAAAGTACTGAACTTTTTATCTGATGAACTGTTTGAAGTATACAATGCAATGACTACATAATAATTTGGTCAAAAGTAAGTGGAATGAGTGTTGTCATTGGTGTATAAATCTTAAAAGGCTATCAAAAACACACACACAAAAAAACAAATATATATATATATATATATATATATTTTTTTTTTTTTTTTTTTTTTTTTTTTCTATGTCTACTTGTCAATCCTACTCTAGAGAAAATTGTAGAATTGATCTTATTTTTTCCGATTTTTAAAACATTTCGATGAAGTGAATGAACTGATTTAACTTAAGTTTACTTTTGATATCTATTCTAGATTCGCTATAAGCTAGCACAATCATAGTTCTTTATCACACTTGGATTTGTTTTCATTAATTTTATAGATAAAATAAGATGTGAAATAAAAATAAATATTGTGAAACAAATTTATAACTTCATTAATAACTAATACCTTTAAAAGAACTAAAATCGAGCCAGTGGAACATATCATTATTAATCTATATTTGTACGTTCTCTTTTTAAACTTTAAAAGTTGTATTTGAACTTATTTTTATAACAGACTATACATACCAATGTAATAAAATACAGTCAAACCAAATATGATCAGTTAACTAAGTTCAAATATAATTCCGTTTTCTAGTAATTTTCCTTTTGATTATTTAATTCTTACATCTTATAAACCCAACCCCACCAAAGAAAAAAAAAATTGTATTTTTTTATATTAAGAGTATGATAAATGTCACTCTTTAATTCTCTTTCCTATAATCTGCTAGCCGGTGAAAATTGGAGATATACCTAATTTCCAATAATTTTGAATTGCCACATAGTCCTTGACCACATGATTTATAGTTGTAGCCTTCACTTTAAAAGGGACAAAATAAAAGTGTTGAATTGATCAATTACTTTGTTCATACACAAAATGTTTCCAAATACCAATCTTCATTGACTTTCAGCCCCTTATAATGTGCCACGTTTTACTATTCCCAGCTCAGACTTTTTTCTTTCTTGTGTTTTTTTCTCCGAAAAAGATAAACAGCGGAAATTGAAGTCTCATAATATTGAATGTGTTCCCGACAGCGACACCAAAAAATATATATATAATAATTTGAAAAAAAAAAAGGTTTTTTTTCCTCCAAATTTACCTTATTGGATTATTCATTCTTTATCTTTCACATTTTAATTTTTAGTCTTCTATCTTTAAGAAATATCATATTATTAGTCCTCTAAGAACATCTCCAATACTGCTGTATTTTTATTCGAATTTAGTGTTTTTCATCTCCAACAATGCTGTAAAACCTGTGTTAACTTTATGTAACTGCCAACCTTATACTATGTTAACGCAGATTTTGAACCTGTGGTATTATTTTTCTTTTTTCAAAAATTTAATTCATTATTTTCCTTTTCTTTTCATTTCTTCTTTGTTTCCTTCTTATTTTTGTTTTATTTTTATTTAATTTGAAATATTTTCTAAATCATTATTGATGTAAAATATTATTATTAAATAACTATATTAAATAAAATTTAAAATATTATTATTAAATAATTATATTAAATAAGATTTAAACATACATATATGTAAATTATAAAATAATAAAGATAAAAAACTTGATAAATTAGCAATAATAATTGATATTATGACAAACAGAGAGAATATAGAAAAATAATAATTATAAGGAATGTTATGGAATATTCTTGTTTAGTGGAACAAATAGTGCAGACTGTCGAAGATGAATGACAATTTTTACATTAGGATAGTACAAAATTTATAAAAAAATATTGTACAGTGTTGGAGATGCCCTAACCGCTTGCTACAGCAGGAAACTATTCTTTTATTTAAATTTAATTTTAACATTACTTTTTTAATTGAGAGAACACTATTTTTTTTATAAATTACAAATATGTATTCTTCATCTAACATGCTTAAATTAATATTAGTAAATAAAATATATATTATTCATCCTGATACATGGGTTAGAGTTTTATTATTAATTATTTATATTAATAATTTGGGCATCCTGAATGTACTTTTTTTTTTAAATTGAGAGAACATTAATTTTTTTGTAAATCACAAATTTGTATTCTTCGTCTAACATATCTAAATTAATATTAATAAATAAAAAATTATTCTTCATCAACAAGAGTTAGAGTTTTGTCATTAATTATTAATGTTAATAATTTGGACAACCCGAACTCACATTTTTTAAATTGAGAGAACACTATTTTTTTTTTTTGAAATCACAAATTTGTACTCTTCATCTAACATGCCTAAATTAATATTAATTAAAAAAATTATCTTTCATCTCGATACGTAAGTAAGAGTTTTGATATTAATTATTAATATTAATAATTTGGGCATCCCGAATTAACATTTTTTTTAATTGAGAGAACACTTATGTTATTTAAATCACAAACTTGTATTCTGCATCTAACATGCATAAATTAATATTAATAAAAAATTATTTTTCATCCCGATACGTGGGGTTAGAGTAAGGTTATTAATTATTAATATTAATAATTTGGGCATCCCGAACTTAGATATATTAATAAAAAATAAATTTTTTTATTATTAATATTAATTTAGTGTTCTCTCAATTAAAAAAAATATTTGTTTGGTGTTAAAGATGAATTTTAATTAAAAAAATAAAAAATTACCTGTTATAGTATATTAGAGGACTAAAAAATGATAATTCTTAAACATAGAAAACTAAAAATTAAAAGGTGAACGATAAAAGATGAAAAATCTAATGAGGTAAACTTATAGGATCAAAAAACTTTTTTTTTCCCTAATAATTATACATCACTTTTTTTCAATATATTTTTGAGGAATTTTAATAGATTTTGAGACATTTTAATTTGAGTATGAATTTAAAATACATTTGCTTTAAATGATTGAAATCAAACTCATCCTAAAGGATTTTGAAAGTTTGACAAAGACATAAATGACATCTAATTTTAAAAAATAATAATAAGATTTCGATATCTCATCTGTATTAAAATGGGATTGAGAGGTAAGCTGTCCATTCTTGACTTTGGCATCTGAAATTAATTGAACTTGAATTAATACTCCATAATATACTAGCAAATAGTATCTTTCTTGAAATTGACATCATATAATACTATATTAAATTAATGCTCCTAAATATGAGTAACTGATAGTAAAGTAATTAATTCACTTTGTCACTAGTGCTCTTCTATCACCGCTATAAAATACAATTATCATTTAAATATTATATAGGAGTATATAGTTATATTTTAAGACAAGCTTATTATGTGTAACTTATGTAGGGGCTATTTAATAATAGGCAGGAGTTACGACTATATTAAAATCATTTTGGTTGCGTGTACATGGAATTTTATGTTTCTTATAATATTAAGATTTTATAGATGTTATATACATATATGTTACATGTATAACAATATATATATAATAAAATTATTTAGTATATAACGAAATTATAATCTATATAGTCTATAATAATAGAAAATAAAGTACCTGAATTGTGAAGAGTAATTTAATATAGACTTAATATTACTCCAGAGTCAAATTATATCAGCACTACACCAAATATTAATCCTATAACTATTTAATTTGAATAATAGCCTAAATCTATTAATTTATGGATTTGAAAATTGATCACGTGAAACTGGCTATTGACATCATTTTCAAATGAGTTAATTTCCTACTCAACTGTTATTGTCAATATTTTCCTGATTAATTTTTTTTTCTTAATTATTTGAGTCAATAGACAATATATGTCGAACATTTGAGTTGTATGTAACAAGATATAGTTACGTCCATCCTATTATGGTTGTGTTTTAATACAATTTCTGGTGGGGCCCACATCATTCTATTTCTGTTATTTGTTTGAAATTGAGAAAAGTCTTCGGATAACCACGTGACTCTCTCCATGAACGCCGCCGTTTTCGGTTTTACTAGTCATGAAAATTCATTTCTATTTTTCTTTCATTTTTAATTTCAAATTTCGGATCCTTTGATAAGAAAAAATAAAAAAATTAAAAGAAGAATTTAAATAAAGTAAAAATTCATATAAAACAGTCTCTTGTATATTTTCATGTATGAACCGAGGATTAATCGTTTAACAGGTCTATTTCACAAGAATTCTATTTTTTTAAATAAATCAAGTATCTATTCTCCTAAAGAGATCAAGAAATAGGACACTGGAATATATATATATATATATAGTGACGGATGCACAGGGGGCCAAGTGCATCCGTCGGGTCCAAGGGCACTTGGCCCCCCTGAAATTTAAAAAAAAAAACTAAGGGCATTTTCATCTTTTTACATATTTTATTAAAAAAAATATTATTATGTAGGTAGGCAACGGTCTTCCTCAATCTCAGTTTGTTTGAAATTTATTTTCACCTCCATCTTCACCCCTAATTTGCCCTCTTTCTCTCATACACAAAAACCCTAATTTCATTTTTCTCAATTGCTTCTCCATAAAATTTCAAGGTAAAGTGTTCTCTTTATATATTATTGTTTGCTTTATCTTTTTTTCATTATTATTGTTGATTTATTATACTTTAAGTTATCTTATGCTCAATCGATATGCTCCATAAATGAAAACGAGATTATAATTGACAATAACATGATGTTCTTGGTTTAGAATGATTTATTTTGTTTTTGTTATTTTATATCTCAATAGTCAAATTAAGATGAAAATGTTGAAAATGATAACTGTTATGATTTAAAGTGTTTCTTTCAAATTTATTATTGAAGTGGGCGGCCCTGTGTTCTTGAAAGTAATTAATTCACTATATTTTTAGTCTTTTTAAGAGAAGATATCATAGTTAGTGATAGTTTTAGTTGTATAATCATGCCTAGCTATCTATATGAAACTTCCTTAAATGGTAGATAAAATTTAATTGAACTATATTAAAAAATATATATGCAATTACTAAATATTCCGAAATTCATTACTATAGTTTGGTTTATTATTTTCAGCGTTGGTGGAAACTAATCAAAGTGGGGAGCTATACCAACATGTAAATTAATATTATAAATATTAATACTATATCTTGTACATTATGTTAAGAATATTAATTAATTAGCACAAACAAGTTACTATTCATTGTAGGCTCAAAACAACAAATCTTTAAATTCTCATCTGTTCTGAATTCAAAGTCTTCACATGCATTGAACAGCACTACATTTTCCAGATACATCAATTATGTGTCTGAAATATCTGAATTTCGTCATCTTATTTATTTGTTGATTAAGCTCTCGTTGATATTACCGGTCGTCACTGCCACAGTAGAAAAAGTTTTTTTGGCAATGAAGATCATTAAGAGTTATCTTCGCAATCGGATGAGTGATACACTGTTGAATGATTGTTTAGTGGCATACATTGAAAAAGATGTATTTAGAAATGTTAGTAATGAAGCTATTACGCAACGATTTCAGAATATGAAAAATAGAAGAGAAATGTTGTAATGCATTGATTTTATCGAGATTGCGATATATATATGTTTTTTCTCTAATATTATTGTATCTTTTTATTAATTGACATGGCTCCTGAGTCGAAATCCTGGGTCCGTCACTATGTGTGTATATATATATAATTGTGAAGGTCAAATTAATATCAATTCTACTATTTAATGAAATTAAGAAATAGGAAGAGATTCGAATATTTAGCTAGTTGAAAAGGTGAAGTATCGATTCTTCTGATAATGCCAGGTGGTTGAATCATTATCTAATTAGTGCTATATAATATTTTTAGAATTTGATTATGAGAATTAGAGAAAACCCCCAAGTTTTGCTATTAAAAAAAAAATTAAATTTCAAATGGTTTAATTATATGCAAAATATCTTTTTAGTAATCAAATTCAAATAACTCAGATCAATGTTTAAACCTTGTAGCTATCAATACTTATATCAAATATTGGTAACTGAAAATCATAGTTATTACAATTATTCACATTAATTGAATAATTCTTAGTTGTAACATGCTAACAATATTTTACACATTGTTCGTGATTGTGTTGCAAGCAGGGAAAAAAATTTCGCGAAATTTCACCGAAATTTCGCTATTTTTGAGTCACCGAAATTGAAACGGGGTTGAATAAATTTCGTCAGCATTTCACCAAAATTTCGGTAAAATTTCGGTTTCGATTTCGGTAAAGTTATAGTATAAAATGTTTGAAAATCTCGAAATTTCGGTGAAATTTCGTTTCAATTTCGATTTCGGTGAATTTTTTTGTTTTTTTACCCCAAATAAATATAATATTTTATAATGAATTACACCAATTTTTTAAGGGAAAAAATTGTATTTTGCACATTATAATTATAATGTGTATAACACAATCAAATAGTTTTCTTACATATTTATCGTAAATGGCTCACGGATTGAAAAGATGAGATGAATTATTCCACTCAAACCACAAAAAGATAATGTAGTGTCATTCATAAGAAGCATAGGAAATCACTAATTTTGAAGGACAAAAATGTATTTTGTTTTCACATTTTAATTATAACATTTAATATATTAAATATTTTATCAAAGTTGTAATAATTTAAATTATTACCTCAAATAATCCCATCAAATAATGTCATGAACTGGTACCAATATTGTCTAAATTAAGATGGTATGCCAACTTATTCATTTTAAGCTTCTAGAAGTTCTTTTTGGTTATAGTAATAATGTATTAAATTATTTTGAATTTCTCATGTTATTATACCAGACAACATTTTAATAATAGTTAATTCCAATATTGATTGTAAATATGTTATTTTGTTTGAAATTTTAAGTTGAATATATGTATTAATGTTAGTTATAATATTCTATACAATATCATATCCAAAATCCCAAATTTTAACAAAGTTTCAGACATTTTTCTAAATTTTACCGAAATTTCCACCGAAATCGAAACTTTCACCGAAATTTCCGTAAAATCAATGTACCGAAATTTCTATCGAAACCGAAATTTTCATCCTTGGTTGCAAGTAATTATCTATCATGGTTAGTAGCTACATACATCAAAATAATGATATTTCAGACATCGTATTTCAAGAAGTTGATAATTAATGGTGATACAATATTATTGTCTAATGCTTCAACTAACATGGCCAGAGACAACTACAGCCGCCCTTCAATTATATATATATATATATATATATATATATATATATATATATATCAGTTTTGATCGAATACACATCTTTAGAATACACACCCTACATAAAAGAATGAAAAACGGATATAAAAAAACATGAAAAATCGATAAATATGCATTCTAGTGATGTGTATCTAATAAAAAAGTGTATGTGTATTATATATGACATTTTTCTAGATTATCTACTTTCTTTACTTTTATTTAACAAATTTATATCATATACATACATGTAGTTACAACAATATCAGATAAGTGACGTGTATTATTAAAATAAAACAAAAAATGAAGCATAGAAAATCTAGACTCCTAAAATTCTGGTAACTTTAATTTTTGGAACTAATTAATTCAAAGACGTAATTACATCACATGGGAATTTGAGTATAATATGTTCAATAAAATAAATTAATACGGTGGAAATTAAACTAAATAGAACCGTATAATGCTCGTGCCAATTAAATTGTTACTCAAATGTAATTTTAGGCATAACGGTTTTGAACTTACACAAAAATTTATGTGAGACGGAGCCCCATTACCCACAAATAATATGTCAATTATAGGATTTGGGTTATGGATAATTGAATTGTGGGTTAGCCCGTCTCACGTAATTCAATAAAAATCCGTGAGACGGTATCACAAGAGAATTATCTTAAACTTATCACCTTACTATATTCCAATCAACAAATACAATTTTTATTAGTACTGAAGTCAACGAAGTTCCTGTCTCTTAAAGGAAATTTATTTCTTAACAACATAAGATACCTTCGATGATATATATAATATTTTTCTAATATTTCATTATTAAAAAAAATAAAAGGAAGAACATGCAAATGATCATAACCCTGAAATTAAGCCGCATTTAAAATATTTAACGTGGTTAGGAATTTGACAAATCTAAATGTTTATTCTAATTTAACAAGAAAATTATGTGACGGTTTAATATAATTTTATGGGACGACACTCAATCACTCTTAGTCTAAACTCATTTTGACAAATCAATATATAATTTATGAATTGATCAGCTTTAGTCAAATACAGGATATATATATATAGTTTAATATTTTTGTTTTTGGCATATCAAGCTTGTTTGAATTAATGGAATCAAATTTTGACATTTATTAAATTTGAAATACGCTTCAAACTAAATTATTGATAGAAACTAAAATAAGCGAGATTTTCAAAAATAATTTCAAATAAAAAAACGTGGGCTTGATTTGATTTTCAAGGCTGTCTAAATCTTTTGTAACGTGTAGTAAAATCTCTAGGAAAATACGTCACAAACAAATCATAATAAAATTTAGAATTTGTCAATTCTCATCCTAATTATTAGTTTCATAAGCAATACTAAATGTTGCGTCACTAAATAAGAAATTTTATCAGGGTTTATAAAATCAGATATTTTTGTGTGGCAGTGGAATTATTTTATTATGATATCAAGATGAACGTGTTGACCACAAAGCAATCAAATGGGCACAAATTTGACCAAAACATATTTATATATTAATATATAGGTGGGGATTAGAGGGTGATGCAAGAAAGCATGGACAATTTTCTGAATAGAATTTTCTTCTTCCTAATTAAATAATTAATTAAGGTTTCAATGGCAGGTAAGATTTATTCTGTCTAAGTTGTAGATTAGTTAAGTACATATATTATGAATTAATTAGGGTTATAGGAAATTGATATGATACCTAACTTCGTGTAATTAGTGATCATTGAACGATTTTATATAATTAATTGAGTGGTAATAATAAATCCAGGTCCGATTTGAAAATTTCCATTGAAGAAAAAGAAAACACTTTCTTGTGAGACAATTTGAAAAATATAAATATAGATAGATTCTATTTAACTTAATAAAAAGGTGAAATGAATTAGATGGGTGATATAATTTAACTTAATAATAAACACAAAAACTCCTATGCATCAGGTGCATCGATCAATCCGGGTCAATCCGACCTGAATCCGCGAATTTCTAATTTTTTGTCTTGACATTTATGTTAAAAATGTGTGACCTTTATGTATAAACATCTGTACCTTTATGTCTGTAACTTAGAGAAAAAATGAAGATTTTCAACACAATTTGTATTGTATACCTTTATGTGATATCAATGTGACATTTATGTTATATTATGTTATCTTTATGTACAAATATTCTGACCTTTATGCAATATATAAAAGTGCATAAAGGTCAGAATATTTGTACATAAAAGTGACATGATATAACATAAAGATCACATTGATATTACATAAAGGTATACTGTTCAAATTATGTTAAAAATCTTTATTTTTTCTAAGTTATAGTACATAAAGGTCATGATAGTTGTACATAAATGTCACATATTTATAACATAAAAGTCACACTAATACAACATAAATGTAACAACCTAAAGCAAAAAAAAAAAAAAAAGTAAAATAAAAAACACGCGAATCCGATTCAAAACTGGGTCGATCCGAATTGCATGTACACCAAATGCATACAAGACCAACTCAATAATAAAATTAAACAAATTAGATGGAATTGTATCTCATTATAAAATGTGATTTGTAAAACAGTTTCACCCAAATTTGTTGGGAAAAAATTACATTAAATAAAACGTTTGGACAACAAGATTACTTTTAAAGCCATGATTAGGATTTTTTTGTTTTACTTATAGATTTAAAATCCACTCACGATGTGATGATAATTCAAAATATTTATGTATGTCAAATCATGTTTGTTGGATGCACAATTGAATGTTCTGAAAGAAGAAAAATAAAAACAAACACATCCTTAAACTGTCATTACTTGATTCATATGCAGTGTACTAAATTCATGGACAAAAATATCCGGAAATTTTCCCGATATTTCCCCGATATTTCCTTAAAATTCAAGTACCGATATTTTGATATTTTCAATATTTCCGTCGATATTTTGATATTTTCATCGATATTTCGATATTTCCGTCGATATTTCCGTAAAATTAAAGTACCAATATTTCTACCGATACCGATATTTTTTTCCTTGACTAAATTAACATATATGTATTGGGCTAAAATTTCAAATACGACCAAACAAAGAAGTTATCAAACAGTTTTAATTTTTTTTTTCCAAATCCATGATAAACATAACTCGAAGTAAGCTCATGACTTTTATAAAATTAAAATCGAAATCGATATTTTTCTAAATCTAACAAAACAAAAGAATCACCTAACTATTGTTTTCTTGATCAATTTCCATGAAAAATATAAACATTGATTGAGCAAACCAAACATGGCCTGATTAATTTTAAACAAGGATAGATTAAAACTGCAAAATGTTTAAATCAAACGACTTGGTTCTCGTCACAATCTAATTTCGTTACAAGTCAGAATCCATAACTCTTAAATAGAATTTGACTTATAAAAAATTGTATTTAAGTTGTTGTAATGGGACCCGAATTTACAAAATTTGAGTATTGAAGTGTTTTTGTACGTAAATTCTAAATTAATATTCATTGTTACATAGTGATAGAGTTTTAATGAGGATTGAAATATGATATTCACGAATTGCAACACTCACATCTATACTAATTATTAAAAGTTTGTTGATCACACTTTATAACTAATAATTGATATTATTAATATGGGTTAATTTCATTTTCCAAACTGTACTATATACATGTTTTTTAATTTTGCATCCTAAATTATTATTTTTCTTAGATCACAACCTATATTACAAGTTTTGTTTACTTTTGCAATCTTTGACCAACATTTTTCGGTGAAAAAAGGCACACATTATATTCACGTGCTAATTTATCAGAGTAATTTTCGTCATTTGCACTTCTAAGGCATGAGTAAATTTGGTTTTTCAGGTAATTTTCATTGGTAAATAGATTTTATTTTTGTTCGAAACTCACCATCACCACCATTCTTCATTTACTCAAACAATTTGCAAAAGAAATGAGGATTTTGGGGGAAATTAGTTAATGGTCTAGAAAATACGAAAATAACTTTCAGTTAGACCTTTTTTCTCATCAAAAAATGTTGACGGAGGTTGTAAAAATGAACAAAACATATAATATATATTGCGATCGGTAAAAAAATAAAGTTTAGGATGCAAAATTAAAAAATATTCATAATATAAGTTGGAAAATGAAATTCACCCTTAATATAATTATAATACTAACAGCTTCACTTAAAAAGGGGGTTGTATACTTTTTCCAGGCCTGTATATCCTGTACTCCAATTTTCCATATATGGCTAATGTAAGTGGGTTATTTTATATTTACACCATAATTTTTTTTCTATTAAAATCAAATATTATGGGTGATTATTGTCAATTGTTTCATTTAGTGGAAATGTCATTATCTATAAAATTGGATTAACACTTTAACTCATTAAGCAGTGACAAAACAATGGGACTCCAATAGAGTTGGTGAGAAGTTCTCAGTGTTCTAGTCATTTCTAGAAACTTATAAATTAATATAGTGCTGCAAGAATCCAACATGTATAAGGAACTACAAATTGTTCCAATTATATTTAAATATTTTAGTGCCTATATATAAGAAAGAAGTTTAGATATCAATGACTTGATCTGGATTTCCAACAAGAGATTGGAATATTTTATTCTATGTGACACCACAATATATGAAATATATGAAAAGGGACATTTTGTGATTAGTGGTAGGATCTAAAAATAAATCAAATTGTTCGATTCTTGATTCCAATTTGGTCGCAAAAAATGGCTGGATTTTATTAATTAATCTTAATATACTCTTCTGTTTGACTATATCTCAAATTTGAGCTTAATTAGTGAAGAAGTAACTTGAATATTGTAGAAGGGAAATGATTTTAAGTTTATTTGTACTCAATTTGATTAACACTCTTTCAATTTTTATTTAATTAACAATCAATCTAAACTCAAATATAAAATTCTGACACCAACCGTAACTTAATTTTGATTAAAAATACTATATCCCTAAAACACTAGTTTGGACATAAAACTGGAAACCGAAACTTTTTTTTTTAATTTTTTTTTATATAGAAAAATGGAAATAGAATTAAAGTGTTGATTTTCATTTTAATTATTTCAGTTCTTCTTTGAAGAAACAAGATTCTATTTTGTGGGCCTCCAAAAACTCTGAAGAATCTATTTAATTAGGGCCTCCGCGAAATATTCAGAAAGCCCACATAAAATTAAGGAGAGTGTTTAATAAATTGGGCCTCCAAATATTTTTTAATTAGAGGCCCAAGTTTACTAAAAGTCCAATTGCTAAAACGAAATAAAACTAGGTCAAGTAAATTAATTAAATTAATATTTCTTGACGTGTACAAGGGATAGGAATTTTTATTTTATTTTTTCTGACAAAGTTGCATGTCCTTTTTTAATTTCTTTCAGCATGAATAGTTTACGTGCATGCTCAAATTAATGTCATCCTAACAACTTTCACTAATGTGATAAAAAACAATTTAATCGTGGCAAAAGGAAACTTCAACTTTTCCAAAACCATATATTTCACTATTTAAAAAGCAACAATGATATATACATGCAATTTGGTGGGATCTTAGTGTGTAAATGAGATCTCATGTCACATTTTTTATTTGATATTATATTCCACGATAGACATCATACATCATATATATATATATATATATATATATATATATTAAAGTTTAGATATAAAAAACATAAAATAAAAATAATAATATTTTCCCTCTGTTTTAAATTAAAAAAAAAAAAAAAAACAAATCCAATGTCGACAGGGCCAATGAATGTAGACACCCAACTCAAAGTGTGACAAATACATATCAATTAGCATTTCTAGCTTGCAACCTAAATATAGAAGATCTTTTGGAATTTTTAATTAATTTATTTTATTTGCTTTTGCTATAAACCACCAAATTTCACATCAACATCTCTAACTTGAGTGCGATTTCCAGGTTACCAACAGCTCCCTCCTTTCTTTCCTTCTTTCTTTTTCTTATATAAGCAGCCATGTCAAAAACCTACCCATTTAGACTAAAGATATTTTCTCAGATATTAATATAATATTCCATGTTAGGCTTTGGTTTATTTATTTTGCTCTTTTTATGAAAATGAAACCAAAATTATTAAGAAAATGACATTTGGAATATTTGTTCTAGTTTTAATATAAAATTTTTAGGAAGAGTACTTTAAGTGAGTTGGGGAAATCCTAATTTTGAGATTTGTATTTTGTAGTACATGTTAATAATAAAAATATAGACCTATTTTGAAATTTTATCAAGTAAGATTATAGTGTAAATGTAAAATTAATGTTGGAAAATGTAAAATGTAGTATTAATGATTGAATGATTTGAAATGATAGATTGAAAAAAGTTTTGTTTGAAGGTGGGGAAATAGAATTAGAATGTGATAAAATATCGAACATAATATGTATTTATAGGGAGACATAGTAACACTGTAAAATTATTTTTGAATCATGTGATCTGATATTCAAATTTGAAACAAACATAGTTTTCAGATTTTGAAATCCAAAATGTTGTCAAGTACTGACTAGCAAATTTCTTTCCAAACATAGCCTTGAGATCGAATATGTGTTTTGATTAGTTATGTACTTATATGATTTTGGTTCATTTAAAAGAAATTAAAATCAATTATCCAAGCATAATTCAAACATTTTCCCACTCAATAGATTAAACCAAACCAAAAAAAAAGGTTAATTGTCAAAATTAATATAGTCCAAGGCCTATAGGCAATCCTTCCAAGTTCCTCCGACAAAGTGAAGGGTAGTTTAGTAAATCAGCATTATTAGCAGCTCATTAATATTATAATCCCATATTTCCTTGAAGCCTTCAATAATCACTCTACACAACAGCCTCCACGCATGGCAGCTTTCTCACTCTAATTCCCCCATTGTTTCTCTCTCCTCACTAAAAAAAAACCAATGGAGGGTTGCAGAATTTACGACGATTCTCTCTGGTGTTCCAATTCTTCCCCTTCTTTCTATGGTAACCTCAATTCCCACCACAAAATATATACAATGCCTTTGATTTATTACAAGTTAGAAACTAAGCATTTCTGTTTTCTGTTTCAGGCACTGTTTCCATGGTCAAAGTCGAAGACATTCATAGTGAAAACAAGAGAGATGATGATCTTGATTCCAAAGTAGAAAACTGCAACGATATTGAATTCGATCACCCAGAGAAGAAAAGGCGACTAACATCAGATCAAGTCAAGTTTCTTGAAAAGAGCTTCGAGCTCGAAAACAAGCTCGAACCAGACAGGAAAATCCAGCTGGCTAAACACGTTGGGTTGCAGCCTAGACAGGTTGCAATCTGGTTCCAAAATCGAAGAGCCCGTTTCAAGACCAAGATGCTCGAAAAAGAGTATTCTTCTCTCAAATCAAGCTATGATAAACTCAAAGCAGATTATGATGCCCTTTATTCAGACAATGACAAGCTCAAAAACGAGGTATCATACATAATTGTCTGAATTCCATTGATGGTTAGCTAGCTTATGGATTTGTTAGTAAACAAGATTGTGCATTTGCGTGTGTTTTTATGGGATAGAAAGAATGGCAATTTTACCCTCAGGGTTATTTTAGACTTTTCATCTAAATTGGTAGAAAAAGTAATAAAACTATATGTTGCTTTGCAAAAGTTAATTTTATTTGATTTTGTGATTTTATATGTATAGGTTGATTTGCTAAGGAAGAGGTTGAAGGTGCATGGTAATAAGGTGAAGCGAGAAGCATGTGATCCGATCAGTCCACTGGATTTCGAGCCCAAGAACAATACATCAGATTGCACAGATGGAAATCATTCTTCTGATTTGTCTCAAGAAGAAGAAGATTATGATAGCTTTTTCAAGAAATCGTGTTTTCCTAAACTTGAAGATGAATGCTACGATGATTTGCAGCCCAATTCTTGCAACCTGGGATTCCCTGTCCAGGATCAGGGCACCTGGCTCTGGCAATACTGATTTTGGAGTGGCAGAAGCAGGGTAGAATTAATGTGTTATTTTTTTATTCCAACAGTGTTTAGTTTATCATTATGAGAAATTAAATAAGGTAGAAAAAATGTTACACTTGATGAAATATTAGTATAATTAATTTGCACACACCCAGTGCATGTGTGTGTTTGTGGATAATTAAGGATGGTTATATTTTGTATTTCATCAAGTGTAATATTATAAATTGAGTCATAATTATGGTCTTGCTTTAACATAATGAATCCGAACCTGGATGTGATTATATGTAAAGCTTTTTCTTGTACTTTTTTTTAGGTATTTTACAAATTTGATGAATAATAAAAGTCTTGTAGATTTTATTTGAAAGTGTTTTTAGGTATTTCATAACCTATACTAAATAGTAAAAATATTTTTAAGTACACATATAAAATTCAATACGAAAATATTTCGTTCTAATGGAGAATCTAGAATGATTATTTTTAATTAAACAGATGTAACCTGTGTGCTCTATTTCAAACTATTGGCAACATACTCTACATAGGCCCACAGAATTATCAAGATGTTCGAGCATATATATCTCAAAAATCATGAGAAAATCAGTTCAAATATTTATATTATATTTGGTATTGCATATCATATTAAATTGCGTTTAATACATGACAAGTGTTACAGTGACATGTTGTGATTATTTTGGAATAAAAAATGGAACATAAAAAATAATAGAAGATCTTATGTGAGAAAATAACCGATTCCTTAGTTTTATTTATATATAATAATTTTATTAGTATATATAGAAAAACCACATGCCAATTTCATGCTTTAAATAAAATGGAGCCCTATAATTCAAATTCCCAAAAGATTAGAGAAAAAATAGTGCAATAGAGTTTGAAATCCTGACAAATTGGAACAAAAAAAGTCAAATTCTTGAAAGGGTTTTACTTTCAACCTTCATCCACAGCAATGACTTTTGAGCCAGATGCTGACATTTTTGTTATCACAATGTTTATTAACTCTAAAAATATTAAAATCTTTTTCAAAATAAAAATTAAGTTCTCAGAAAAAATACTTGCAGATGAATATGTTGTTGTGCTTTGCCTTTCATATCATGCATGTCTATAATAACCATATGAATATGGCATGATAAATACTAATTTGATATGAAAAAATTTCTTATTTTTAATTAGGTTGGTAAGATAATAACAATGAAATTAAGTTTGAATACTGATTGATTTACTAGTTATGTCATGCGTGTCGTGCTAACATATTGCGTGAAGAATTGTATGCTTAATAAATCGAGGAATAAATGTTAGCATGTCAATGTTGCCATTAATTAATGTAATCATTTTGTTTAGGATATGAAGAAGGGACTAATTGGTTCATTAAATCCAAGGTTCATCTCAAGGAATAATTTCAATTAATAATTGTGGAATTGTTTAAGAGATTAAGTAATATGATTCAATGACTTGGTGGAGGCTTGGCAGGTTTGTTTAATAAACGTCATTGTTAATTATTCATGAATTTTTTATTTTAATTTTCTGGTTGTTCTGAAATCAAGTGTAAAAACGATCAAAATTTTTAGACTTGTTAAGTTCAGAAAAAAAACACATAATTTTAATGATATTTATGCGATGAACACATTAAAATAGAATTCACAAAAACTCAATGTAAAGGGGATAAACGTTTTCAAACAAATCAAATAATTGAAATACTAGAGTCCATAGATCTGACAAAATTTGTTAAAAATAAATATAAACTCTTATAAAAATTATATAAAATATATGCTTGTATGAAATATTTGAGGAACATTTTTATAAAAAGGAATTATGTAAGCAAGATTTCATGTTGCGTATATAATCTCTTGATGATAAAGTAAACGTTGCATATTAAACGCCTATTGTCAACTTCTTTTTGTTTTGTTTGTCTTTTTTTTTTTGGACAATTTAGCCTTTTGAACAACGGTTCTTTATCTTATTTTGTTAAAAGTAAACAATTAAAGTAATTAAAATTTATATCTATATACATAATTTATTATTAAAAGAAATGCTATATTCTTTTTTTTTAATGTAAATCAAACATCAAGATACTAGCTTAGAAAAAATAAATGAAAGTACTATTAATAATCGTAAGTTGATATTTTCATCCATAAAATTGTTTTAGAAATTGGTGAGATTTTTGTTTACATTTAATTCAATAAAGATGTGATACACAAAAAACTTAAAAACAAAAATTTGACAAGATCATCTTCAAATCACATTCTTTGAAATAACTTGTATCTAATTTATGGGATAGCACCAATTTCTACCGTAATTAAAATATTGAATTATTTTTTTACTACAACAGATAATATATTTATATTGTTTTTACCATAAATTAAAAAAAATCAATTTTAACATTTTAATATGACATAATTACATCATCATCATCACATCAAATTCATTAATCAACAATCTTACTCTACATATGTGTGAGTGCAAAAGTTCTTTCAAAATTTTCACCTGTAAAAAAAAAAAAAAATTATATGTTTGTGGCGGGAAAAAATAATTTTATATGATTTATGATAAAAAAAAATTATTATACTCTAATTTATTCTACCTTATTATCAAACTAAAACAAATATATATTCAAATCTTTTAAACAATATTTCATTCCACAAATTACAAGATAATATTCTTTCTATTACGAAAAACCCTTTGTGGGAATTTAAATTCCAGAATACCAAAATATGTGGAAGTAAAAAATGGGGCCCAGCCACGTGGTACATTACATGGACAATGAGTCACACACGTATTCTAATCATACGATATACGTCAAACATGCTACGATGGGCCGGCAGATGCGGCCCGTGGGCCCAAAGATGTGGGCTGATGGGGACTGGGCCTGCAACGTGGCGTGCAGCCTACGGTGGACTCAGAGGCTGGGCCCACATTAACCAGCTCTTTCATGCCATGGATACAGAATTACAGATGAGACATTTAAATGGAGGAAGGTGATGTACTCAATATTATGGGCCCCAATTCTTTTGGATTCATACACTATCAATTGGGCCTACCTTTGGGTACTTGCGTCATTTTCGTTCCTAGTCTTTTCATCTTTTTATATAAATAATTTATTTAAAAAAATTATATTGGATAAGCTTGAGAGAAGCAAGAAATTGTGACTTTACATGTGTAATTTTATATTTGAAGGCTGTTGAAATTAAAAAAATAAAAAATAGTCTTAATTTTTTCTTTCACAACATTCTGAAAATATGGTTATATATTTGCTTATCATACATGATAAGACAATCACTTCAATTCATGTGGAAAACACATGATCCAAAATGTTGCAAATGTTATGAACATGAACTATAAAATTTCTCATATACCCACATTAAATTACTATCCAACAATTATATATATGTATTATGGGGTTATTATATATGGTATAATAGCCATTTATACCATAAAATGAAATTTTTTTTTTACCACATCATATAATTTTATTATTTTTCTACCATAATTTAGGGAAAATCTAAAATAATTATTGCACTCATATGTGTATAGTGTAAGGTTGTTAATCGATGTATATAAAATATTATTTATATTTTATCAATAAAAGTAAAGTTATCATTTTATTATATCTGTGGTCAAAAAAGGTATATAAATTTCTCTATTGTAGTAAAAGAAAAAAAGGGTGTTGAGCCAAATTAAAAATTTGAAGTTTGGAATAAAAAGGAGAAAAATGTGTATACTAAATGTGGTATAGAAGTGACGAGGACCCACGTAAAAGGATTTGAGGAGTGGAAGTAATTGTGTGTGGTTTCGCATGGGCGCTCACTGTAAGGTCAGTTTTGTCGTGGGGTCCACTCCCCTCGTGCGGACCATGCCAA
Organism: Scutellaria galericulata; assembly: GCA_946896805.1. Taxonomy (NCBI): domain Eukaryota; kingdom Viridiplantae; phylum Streptophyta; class Magnoliopsida; order Lamiales; family Lamiaceae; genus Scutellaria; species Scutellaria galericulata. The sequence continues at coordinate 1,424,577 of OX335791.1, read as the reverse complement.
GCTGTCAGAACAACAGTTGCCCTTTCAAGGATAAATCAGGTTAGAGATTGTATGAAATAAATTCATTTTTCATCCTTTCCTTGGATTGTTATTCAATTTTGATCCTTTTATTTTTTCGATCATCAATTTTAATTCTCTTAAATAAATTTTAATTCTCTAGCTGTCCAATTTTAGTCTGATTGTCCAATTTTGATCCTCCTAACTCGATTTTCCAGTCAGTTGCAGGCGAGTGCACAACATTCACCCCCAATTTCATGAATTCCGACAGCTGGCGCTTATATGCCAACTATTTTCACATGTGATATATTTTTTTGTTTTATTTTCCTAATTAAAATGTCACATTATCCGTCATATCATTAAAAAATTAAAATAAATAAAAAAAGGGAAAAAAATTAAATTAAAAAAAACGAACAAAATTATTTTTTTAGTGTTGTTCCTATGTTTTTATATATTTTTAAATTTTTATTACATTTAAATGCAATAAAAAAACAAAAAAATGAGAAAAATTTTAAAAAAAGGAACATAATTTAAATTTAAAAAAACAAAACACAAACGAATTAAACTTTTTTTTTTGTTTTTTTTCCTTTAATATTGTTCCTTTTTTTAATTTTTTTATTGCATTTAAATGCAATAAAAAACAAAAAAAATGAAAAAAAATATAAAAAATGACATAATTAAATTTAACAAAAAACACGAACATAATTATTTGTTCCTTTTTTTTTCTCTATTTTTTTTGTTTTTTTATTGCATTTAAATACAATAAAAAAATAAAAAAATATAAAAACATAGGAACAAAATTAAAGAAAAATAATAATTTTTTTTATTTTGTTTGTTTTTTGTTTTTAATTTTTTCCTTTTTTATTTTAATTTTTTAATGACATGGCGGATGATGTGGTATTTTAATTAGAAAAATAAAATAAAAAAATCACATGTGAAAATAGTTGCCACATAAGCGCCAGCTGTCAGAACTCATGAAATTGGGGGCGAGTGTTGTGCACTCACCCGGAGCTGATCGGAAAATTGAGTTAGGAGGACCAAAATTAGACAACCGGAGATTTAAGAGGACTAAAATTGATGATCGGAAAACAAGATGACCAAAATTAAACAAAGTCCCTAGGGAAGGACGAAAAATGAATTTTTTCCAAGATTGTATACATCATCCTCCTTTTCTGTCTTTCCTCTTTCCCCAAAATGGTTCCATCTGGACTTATAATGTAAGAATATCTATTATTTTATTTTACGATATCAATCGAGATAACATTTATTTTTACTATAGTGGTTCGTTTTGTATGATTTTTACCATAATTAATATAGTAATATTTTTTTATCATACGAGATAAAGTATATAATTTTTTATTATAATTGATATAAAGGTTTATTTTTCTAAAGATACAAGATAAATAATACTCCCTCCGTCCCGACTAATTTTGCACATCATTCCCGGCACGTGGAATAAGAAAATGTTGTTTTTTTGCCTTTTGAGTTGAAAAGTCAACAAAATCATGCTAAAAATAAGTGTGTTTTTTGTTTTTTGAGTTGAAAAGTCAACAAAATCATGCTAAAAGTAAAAATTACTTTCCTTTTCGAGGGTGTGCAAATTTACCCGTAACATCCCGAAGAAGAAAATGTGCAAAATTAGTCAGGATGGAGGGAGTATATTTTTCTACTCCAATCCAATAAAAATGATAAATTTACTTTTGTTGATAAAACCGATTTACCATCACATCAATAGTCTTCAATACTTTATTTCACATATGAGTAGGAACTATTTTTAACAATTCACCAAAATTGTGGTAGGAAAGTAAGAATAATATATTGTGCGGTAAAAAAAATTTCTTTTTTGTTCACTGGTATTTCAGAACATTTGATTAGAAATCTCATAAAAGTTTATACTCTCTTAATTTAATTTTTTTAACAACAAATTCCTTTTAAATCAAATTTGCATATATAATGTTCTTATCATGTTAAACAAATCGATTAGGATGATGCCAAATTAAGCAGTTGTAAAAGGAAATTGTAGGGTAATAATAGAGAATTAATGACGTGTAATGATAGTGCATGAGCAACTACCAAAAATACTTTATTCTTAGATGAAAGTAGTATTTTATAATCTGAATTGTCTTTGTCTCGAGTTTTCTTTACCACACACAGTTCGTATGTGTAATCCACTATGTGTGGCCTATTGAACCGTATGCAATCCAATATCACCAGAAATATCATGGAGAAATAACAAGAAATGATTTTTATGAGCTTAGTGACGAATGAACCTAAAAAGATCAACAACTTGGATGAAACACCAGTTTTGTAACTGCTAATTAATCATCCAAACACTGCACATATTTCAAATGTATCATCATTTTCATCTTTACCAAAGGTATAAGAAACACTATGAACATGTTACTTCAAATCCGAAATCTTTCATTCTTGATCTATTATCATATATCTACACATTATATATTTGGTTTGGCTCTTACATGAATCGTCCTAAAATCTTGATAGTTATTCTAACAAAGCTCGAACCACATTTCTTGCACTCAAGAACTATGTCACTAGTCACAATATATGCTTATCACAACATAATATAAAGGCTGCATATAAGCTTGTTTAAATTTGAAATATAAGAGATCACTAAAGTCATCTAATTCCATTGACATTCAAAACTGCTACTTTTCAAGATCTTACATTAAACTGATGCGGTGAAAGACCTTTTCAGACTACGAAGAATGCCCCACATGAATGTCGAGACAATAAACAGAATTATACCAGTTAAGATGGCGTATTTAAGTCCAAGGTTAACCAGCAAGTTTACCAGAAGTCCAGCTAATACGACACCAACAAAATTTGCTGACATGGCGGACCAAAACGGCATATCCAGTATAGAAGCAATGATGGCCCCAGTCCAAGCCCCCGTCCCAGGGAATGGCACTGCAACAAACAGCATTAGACCAAGCCATTGAAACTCTTCTATGGGTCCCGCCCTTTCTTTGGCCCTCTTGAATAGCATATTGAGGAATCGAGAAGCAGTTTCATTCTTTCCAGTTAGAAAAGATGCAAATCGTTTTAGGTATAGTATGATGAACGGTACAGGTACCATGTTCCTGCGGTTATAGCGCCAAATATAACAAGGCAAAGATGTTATCAGGTCAAGTATCGTTTTACAAACGATATAACAGTAACACTCGAGCAATTCCAAATATATTGTAGATAATCACTACAATAACTTTTATAAAACATGTTCTAAAGTTTCAACGTTCACTATTTACATACTCAGTACATTATATGTGTGCTTTCAGCTAATATTCAATGAAAAGGAGAATGTGAATCCACAAAGGCTCAAGATGGCTCAAATTCAGCAGAAATAATTCAAACAAAAAGCAAAATTTCCTTGAATTTTTGTTCATGCAAAAGTAATATGGAAATTGTAATGAACAAAATTCAGGGTTAGATCATTGTCTCTCATAATAGTATTTGTGCAATGGATTCTAAAAGGTGAAAATTTCTTATTCTTGATATTTATTGATCAATAGTCTAAAATAGCAAGTTCACAACTCACTAGCTCATTGTTGGATTGTATAACATCAAATGTGGTGGCCAAATGCAAGCACAATAGCAAATTCAAAGATGGTAATAATATGGGTAAATTACAATTTTGTTACCTAAACTATACCCCTATTTCATCTTTGCCGTCAAGTTTCCATTCACATTTAACGAAAATTACCTAACCCTAATATATTGTAGGGAAAATTGGATTTTTTCCCTGATAATTCCCAAATTCATTCCCCTTTTTAAGATTTCCTAATTTCACTTTCATTTTTCCTCCATTTCTCCAAATTTCCACATTTTCTCTCAAAATTTCCAACGTATATCTCCACATTTCTCCATGATCTGTCTGAATTTATCAATTTAGGCATTTGACAAAAGTGAATTGTAAATTAAAAAACATCAAAAAATCTGCAGAATAGAGAATTTAACTAACCCAAGAATTGACAAAACAGTTAACATGAGAGGCTTCAATTGTAACCAATACCCAACCGGTATGGCCCCCCGGAGCTCGATCACCGGAAGTGTGGCCAAGGCGAAAACAACGGCCTCATCGGGCCAGCCCGAAGCCCGCAATGCGTTGGCAACCTCAATTCCAAAGCCCGAAGCTCTAATTGAATCAGCAGCTGCTGCTTTTGCATCCCCAGAAAATGCGTACAAGCCAATTGACAGAGACGCCCACAACAATACCCAAAAGAGGAATTTCACTGGTTTTCCATCAGAGCCCTGTAACGATTCTTGTTTTTCAATTTCTTCAAGAAAATCATCTGATTGGGCTCTCGTTGCAAGGGTTTTCGGGCCCAGATGAGGGGTTCTTCGAAATGAGAGCAAAGATTTTGAATTTGTGAGAGTGGGTGTGCTTTGGAGAAAGGGGAAATGGGTTCTTGGAGATGGGAGCTTGAATTTGGAGTTCAATTGAGAGATTTTTGGAGGGGTGCTAAATGGGTGTGATAAAATGGCAGCCATTGATGGAAATCTGAGCTTAAAATTGAGTAAAATACTTCAGCTTCAGCTGCTTCTCCATGTTTCAGTCAAACATACCTGAAAAAAAGCCTGAAATATGTTTGGAATGAAATTCATGAAATTATCCCAAGAAAAACATGGGATTGGAAGTTGGGTCAATATCCATAAAACCCTAAAATTTGTGCAAAACAGCAAAGTCAAATATTGAAGTGTTTGGCCTGAATTTGATCTCATTCCAGTATGTGTTGGGAAAAAAAAAAAAAAAAAACTTTAATTTTTAAATTAACTGAACTAAGTTGAGTAGATTCTTTTTCTTTAAAAAAAAAAAGTTGAGTAGATTCTTTTGTATTGTGAAACACTCTTTTTTATTTTTCTTAAAAAGGGCTTTTTTGGGCTTCTACTATATACCCACAATTATTATTGGGCCTATTTTTTCAGCATAGTTTCAATAGTTATAAAATAGATCAGCCCAATTTACCTTCCTCCAGTAAGTGGGCTGAGTTGGCCCAAATCTGTGATGGAAATGGTTGGGGTTTCAAAAGGATATAAAATTTAGTGAGCCATATATAATTCAGGTTATTGTATTTTTTATTTCCCCTACAAGTCTGTATATCATAGTTAGCATATTTTTAAAATATAATTTTTAGAAAAATATAGTTAATGGCAGATCTAATCTGGGCTGGAAATTTTTTAATAAGCCCATATATGAGCTTTTCAATAGTTTATAATATAGTTACTAGTTACAAGCTTGGTAAAAGTATATCAATATTTATTTGTATTTCTCACTAGATGATTTCTGATCAGAAAACTAGGAAGAAGTTTTCTTTGAAGTTTAATCAAACTCATTTAAATTTGATTCAACTGCAGCTTCTCTTTCTAAAATCTTAAAAAGTCAATAATTTAACATAATCCAAATACTTTAATACAAAATCTAATTGGAACAAATTAAATCACACTATCCTTTGTTTACCTTTTAAATTTAGTGAACTCAAATTACACTATTATCACTGTGTTGTAGAGAGAGAAAGTAGAGAGAGAGAGAGAGAGAGAGAGAGAGAGAGAGAGAGAGGATTTGCTTAGTACAGCGTAGAATGTTTAGTTGTACTTGACTACTTGAGCAACATATTAAACCTTAAAATCCAAAAACCCTAATTCCAAACATCTGAACTCCATTAGAATCAATCATGAACAGCAGGAAGAGAGAGAAGCCATATCACTCCCGCCACGCCCCTTATTCTTTCCCCAAACGCCGCCGCCCCCTACCCCTCGACGCCGCCGCCGCCGATGACGTCGTCAGCTCCTCTTCTTCTTCCCCCGCCGCGCCGACGTCGGTGGTCGTAATCGGCGTCCCCGCCGAGTGCTCCGTGCTGGACCTCAAATCCAGGTTCGAGATGTACGGCCCTATTTCTCGAACCCGAATGGAGCCCGATGGTGTCGCTTACGTCAATTTCAGATCCAATGATGCTGCCCAATCCGCCATCGATGCTGCCCGCGATTCCAGCTTTCCGGTCACCCTACTCTCCACTCCAGTATGCCCTTCCCTCTATCTCTCCTACTGTGTGTGTAATTATGTGGTATTTAGAATCGTGGATGAAAAATTGTGTGAAGCTCTTTGAATCTGACTTCGGGCCGGTTTCAGGCTTTAGTGTTTCCGGCCCGAAGTCAAAATTGCTTCTTTCTTATATCCAATCCTGTGTTTTTGACAAACAAAGACATTGTTTTATATGCTGATAACTAGTGATAAAATGCTGGTTCAAAGGCTTAAGTTCTAAAAAGCAAAAAAAATAAGATAAATAAATAAATCCAAAACTTTACATAATTTTTCTATTTTAGCCAATTGTTTTGTCAGTTTTGACAATGATCAGGCCAATTGATTTCAATTTTAGGCTTTTAGCCAATTTCATTTGTGAAGTCTCTTTTTCTTGTACGGTTCTAAAGAACTTTCTTTTGATGTATGATAGAGTGCTTTTTTGGGGTGGGTTTCAATGGACTAAGCCAATTGATAATTGGATGGTGTTGGTGCACCATATCCATCTGAACATACTTCCAAATGCAGGCATTATGTTTATATGTATTAATATCTGGTTTGCAAATTGGGCAACTATGAGTTAGAGTGAATGACATAGAAACTATACTGTATGTGAAGGTCCAGGTGATGTGGGCAAATGATCCGGTTCCTCAATGGAAGGGAGGGGTAAGATCGTCAAAACTGGTGCGACCAGAATTGCCCCTCAGCAGGCACGGTAGAGGTAATAAGCTGGGCTCTACTATTGTGAACCCTAGAGACGAAAATAACACTGATGAGAACACTAATAGCGATGCAAATAATGACGATAAGCATGATAATTCGATGGGGTCTTTCATGGGCAGGGAGATTGTCGCTTATGATGATATTCTGTGATTCTTGAAGGGGCCTTTCGGGTTTTCCTCACTGTAACATAGTATGGTTGGATTAAAGATTAACCAACATAAGGTTTAATTCTTGCCATTTTCTTTGTTCCTAGTGATGAGAATTGAGATTTGATTGTTCTTGTGTGATGATATGAGAATGTGTTGTTCATTATAGCTCAATAGCTTTGTTCATCATTGACTTGCATGATTCAAGCTGGTTAGTTCATCCTGCTATTGTGAACTATAGCTGAAACATATGTTTTGAATCCTAAAAAGTGGAGTTTTAATGTTCAAGTGACAATCATTGAGCAACTTGTAGAAGATTTACTGATAACTTACTTCAAACCAACTCTTATCATTCTAGTTTCCAAAGAAAGAGGTAATATGAAATTGACTTGTCATATCACATGATATGCCATTGAACTTGCAATTCAGATGCTTACCTAAAATTTTTATCTCACTTGTGCCACAACCCATAACACGTTATATTGACGCAAAAACTATCGAAATTGGAAACTTTTTGTTTATTCAAAACTAAACAGTTTTGATGTGGTTCATAAGTGATGCATACATTTTGATACAGAGAATCCAAATTAATTGAACTTGATGGGTTGGATAATTCACTTTTTCATACATTTGTTTAGTTTAAGCTCGACTTGTTTTACAATAATCGAGATCGGACACACATTTAATCGTCAAGTCTTTATTTGCGAACTCCACAAATTGCAAAAGCAGTTTAGATATTGCTTTAAGATTTAAATATTTTACTCGATATTCAAAGGAATTTGTGGGATCGTAGTCAATGCATAATCATCTAAGAGATAAAATGATGAAAAGACACTGATTATAATAATTTTTCATTTAAAATTGTATAAAGTATGGAAAGGATAAGTTCAAAGTCGTCGTCAATCTTAGAGTTATAACTATGTAGACTCAATCAACATGAGAGAGAGAGAGAGAGAGAGAGAGAGAGATATTATGGGACTTGTTCCTAAAATTACAAAATCTATGCAATTTGCTTATTATTTTGCAGTCAAATCGTTTAGATAATAGCAAATATAATTAGTATATCTTATAGGCGAAAGAAAGAGTTATACTGTCACCAAACAACAAACAAGATTATCTATTGCGACATATGTGGTTTATTTGATAATTTTTACATATATAAAAATAACATCGTTAATAAACCCTAGCCAATATATTTGATATTGGCAACAATTCAAAAGTTATTAAATAATTTGTCTTTTATTAAATTTGACATCTATTACAATTTGAATTTGGAAATATTTATTTAGAGTAAGATATATAATTATGATAACCTAAACCACCTACACGATTTGAAATTCAAATTTTCATGCAATATTTAATTAATTTTGGCTACAAATATATAAAATATAATTTAAATGGTGTTAATGTAATTGACTCACACATTGACCTCACTGCCCTTGAAAACACACCGTAATTAAACCCACTCTTCTCTTATAAGTTGTGTTATTCCCCTACCGCCGCTTCTTCTCTTCCACAGAACCCCTCCCAAATCCCTCTTCTCCTCCCCCGCCGCTGTCGACGGCGGCCTAAACCCTAATCCCTACAATTTCCATCGCTTTTCACGCATCTCAACCACCAGAAATGGCGGCGGCATCTGCATCGTCTTCATCTGAAATCACCACCGAAGGCCCAGTGCTCAATCTAATCAACAAGCGCCTCCGCGCTCTGCGCAAGAAGCTTAATCGCATAAGCCAAATGGAAGAATCCGTCACTCAAGGCAAAGTTCTTAACAAAGAACAAGAGGAAACTCTTCGTTCCAAACCCTCCGTTCTCGGCGGCATCGATGAACTGGAAAAGCTCCGCCAGCCCCTCTTACAAGCCGTCGATCAGGAAATTGATCTGGCTTTGGATAAAAGTAACCAGAAGCCTGTTCTCTCGTCTACAGAAATCGCGAATGAGGAGGAAGCTGTGAAGCCTGAAGAGAAGGCCGGGAACGATGACGTTTCGGCTATTTCTGATCTGCTTAAGTTGCTGTATTTTGGTAGTGTTTTTGATGTGAAGACTTTGATGAGGGCGCAGGATAACATGCTGACGAGGACGCACGAAAGGAATTGCTGCTTAACGTACGATTACGTTACAGATGATGATGCTGAAGGGGATCCTTTGAAAGAGTGGGACCTAGACTTGATTTCCATGCTTGGAGGTTCCTTGATTTCTCGGCCGGTGAATTCGATTTTGTCTCATAAGGATTCGGTGGAGCAGTGTGTGGAGCATGCGAAGCTATGGCTTGCGAATGCCAATCAGCCTATTGAGCCCAATTCAAACATCACTTGTATGCAAACTTTTCAATTGCTTTTGTTTTATTTACATGTGTAGATGTTAATTTTGCTTTATTTGCATGTATAAATGTTATTTATATCTGTTTTTTCTTGGTAGTATTTAGGGGATTGACAGGGTACAGTAGGTTCTCATTGTGGTTGAAGTAATCAAGTGTAGATTGAATTTATTTTTGCAGTTAAGTGCTGGCGTAGGCAATTGAATTTAGTCAGATGTTGTATTGTAATTGTAAACCGTGTTTCTTTGTGATATGGTGATGCATATGCTGCTATTATTTGTGCATATATGAATTTTGATTCATAATCTCATTTTTTGATGGCATCAGGTGTATTGTATTTTCCATGTTAATGAAGTACTAACTTGTGTAGTTAGCATTGAGTCCGACCATAATCTAGCTGCCCAAGCTCCTTGTCAACTCATTTTTGTATTAATGTGTGTTCATGTATGGCATTTTAAATAGTATCTGCATGAATACTGTAGAATATGCTTCTCTTTTAATTGTGCTCTTTGGTAGTGGTTTCTTGGATTTTGCTCCTGTTAATGTGAAGTTCTGTTATCTTACTTGGGTCATTTTTAGATGCTGGCTTGAGGGAAAAGTTAAACAAGATCATGGCTTCAGAGTACTTTACAACTACTCCAGAGATAAAGGCTCCAGTTGAAGTAGCTGCTGCTGCTGCTGGAAATTATACTTTCCAGGTTCCGGTCCATGGCTCGATGATTCCTCAAGTCAGTGTGGCTGTCCCAGTGGAAGGCTCTGCTGCAGAGTATCAACAAGAGGTAAAAGTTAGTTGAAACTGCGTGGCTGAATTTTAAGACAAAATTTTCGGAACACCTTTTACCGACTGCTAAAATACTTGGTCACAAGAAAGAATGGTTCTATCTCTTGCTGAACTGTGTTACTTTGAATTAGAATTGAATGTTTGAAATTCTTAGAATGTCAGATTTCTTTGTTGGTTTTTAGACCATGCTAGATCACATTGTCGAGCTTCAAATACTCATCTGTTCTTTTTTGGTTGCAAATATCTTGTCATATATGACTGCATCATTCTCTGTGCAAGAAAATGTTCAAGTTCTTTATCCTGGTTAAGAAACGCCAAAACCTCACTTATCTCATCTAGGAAGTTTGCAAATACTGCTAGCTAGTCTAATAAGCAAATTATTAAATGCACTGGTAGTAGTTATTTAGAAGTCAATTTTGTAACTGCTGCAACAGTTGCAAGTAATCGTTTGATGATTTGCACTTAACAGTGATAGTATACCCATTCAAAACCTCTTTTACAAAATAAAAAATGTTTGAATCCTGGCCAATGTAAAAGAGATTACTAGTTTTTTTGGACTGTGGCCATAGTTTGCTTCCTCGGCAGCCAATTTATGTGTTGTTTCACATTTTCCTAAAAATTCTCGCAAACCTCTCTGAGATGAAAAGTCTTTTTTTGTGCAATTCCAAATGTGAAGTAAGTCTCCTTATCTTGTTGGTGAAACTGAATACTTGAAATTCAATAGACCCTCTCTTTTCTTCGTTTTCTATTTTGAAAATAACCGAAATGAATGAATTTTTTACCATAAACCCCCCCCCCCCCCCCTTGCTTTTTTACAGATATGGATTTTACCGATCAATAATAATAATGCCAATAATTTGAAAATTTGAATGTAATGCAGTATACACAATAATCTAATGCAAATTTCTCTGAAAGTGAATTGGATAAAAAAGGATAAGATGGCTTCTGAGTTCAGATTTTGTAAGAGTTTTTTCATCGTATGAGATAAGATCAGATCCCAACGCAGTTTGAAGACCATCCATGTCAAAGCCAAACATGCTATGCCATTTATATGAATTCAGAAACTATAGCAGATAACACTCCTTGAGTTGCGCATATGTGAAATCTTTTGTCATTTTATGCAAGATATATTAAAACACCAAACATTTAAGGAGATTTGCATGCTCCCTTAGCTTTCTCTATTAATTTATTTCAAGGAGTTTTTGAAGCATTCACCACTGTGGTTTATGGAATTATCATTCCAGCATCACATAGTTTCCTAGTATGGATTTTTCCAGGATAAGCTTGTCTTGGATAAGCTGTTGAAAGGATTTCAACACGCCTTATTTATTTCTACGAAGGAAGCCTTGTATAAACTTAACAAAATATAATCCTGAGCAGACAACTATTAGCTCTGGTGCCTTGATAACCCCTAAGTTTATGCTACCATATGAGTTCTTCTTTTATCCTTTTAGTATTTCCTTTGTATCATTACACTGTTTCCCTTTGTAAAACTTGAGTATGGGACTTAATATGACATAATGGATCATTTCCTTGCATTTGTTGGTTATCTTTTGGAAACTTAACAGTTGATTACACAGAGAGCTAATTTCAGATTGATGTCTTCGTATTGTTCTTCAACAAAAAAGAAGTTGTTATTTGACTATCCTTTTTATTCCTTGCAATATTATTTCCTTCATATTGCAATTATAAAACTTCATGCCTTTCACTTGCAGGAAGAAGAATCACCTAACTCACAAGACAATGAAATCTATGGTGATGAAGCTGGATCTGTTGAAGAACATCATCAGGTAGACTTTGCACCTAGACTTTCTTTCTCCCTTCCATGTAATACATATATTTGACTGTCGAACATGTCCTTTCATATTGGTCATAGGGAGGATCAGAGTTAGAACACCACCCTTCAGAAACTCAGGCTCAAACAGAGATGGGCATACCCGACGCTGAAGGTGATCAAAACTCGAGGGATATCGACTCAAGGGAGCAGCATGGGCCTCGTAAGCCATACCAGAACTACAGAGGTGGCCGCGGTGGAGGTGGCCGTAGAGGATTCAGCAACGGGCGTGGAGGGCGAGGTGGGGGCGGCAGTAGGGGCGGCTTTCAAAATGGCCGGAGCAGCCAGTTTTATGATCAGGCTGGTGGTTATCAGCCAAGGAACAACTACAATTATCGAGGCCGAGGCGGCAGGGGTATGGGCGGAAATAATTACGGTTACAATGGTCCTGCTGGGCATGCTCAAACTGCAGCCTGATCTTGCTTATGGGGTGTGTATTGGTTTTCTGAAATTGGGGGTTAGTTTGTAGTCATTTGCTTGTTGATGATTAAGGACTATATGGTGGGTCTTGTGGAAACCTTTGCACCCTTTGTTTTTTGTAGTTTTAATGTCCAACTGCTATGAGCAAGAAATGAAATCTTTTTGAACTTATATTTCTTGTTTCTTTCTCTTTCTTTTTTGGGTGATATTTAACCAAATTCTGATCTGGAAAATGGGTTTTAAGAATAGTCTATTTCTTTTATAGCAGGTGTATGGATTTAATTTTGTGAAACCGATCAACTCATTGAATCCCATATAATGTGAGACGTGTACATTTAAAAAGATAAAAAAATTGTTGGCTTATTCCAAATGCACTAACGAGAAAGTGGCACAAACAATGGGTGATAAAGCAGCCACCACTGAAGAGTTCAACTTAATGGAAGAATGTTAGGTCCTTGAGTGCATATAAATACCCATTTATGCATAAGCAAATCAGTTATTTAACCACTTATAAAATAGGTGAAGAGCTTTTTTGCATCTGCTATAAAGCAAATGTCAGATCTGAACTAATTCAGACATTGATTCCATCGAACGCTTGACATCGTTTCAAACTATTCCACAAAATAATCCTCCTATAATGTTAACAATACTAAATCCTATTTCATATGTTTATTCTCTCTATTTAATTTGATTCGATTTATTATAGGCTCCTTATGAAGCCAAGAGTATCAGAATAAAGAGAACAATGCATCAAATCTTTTTTCCCAAGCAAAAGCAATAGGAGATGATTAGAACCTAATATTTTTCCCTCCAAGAGCATATTCTGCATGATACAATATTATTAACATCATCACATAGTATAAAAACCATTGCTATCAACTCTTAAATCACCCAAAACACACATTTAAAAGAAGAAAACAACACATTTGTGAAGGAGAAAGATGGGAGCCAATGTTTCAACACTTTGTGAGACTTCACCAAGTAAATTCCGATCAACAGAAACGAAAGGCCAGGTCATCGCGATCCACTCATCATCCAGCTGGAAAATCCATTTCGAAGCCTCAAAGCAGACTTCAAAACTGGTGAGTATATAATCAATTTGTTGTTGCAATTGACCAGTATGACCAATCTGTGTATATCAGTGTGTTTCTAAATTCTAAAGCTTTTTCCTTGTGTTGAAGATTGTGATTGACTTCACAGCTTCTTGGTGTGGGCCCTGTCAGCAAATTCAACCTGCAATCAATGAATTTGCTGAAACATACAATGATGTGGACTTCATCAAGATTGATATTGATGAGTTGGATGTAATTAAGCTCTCTATTTTTTTAGTTATATATATGCTTTTGTTAGTATATATAGTCACTGGTAATGAATTGTATGAACAGAGAATTGCAGAGGAGTTTGGAGTTCAGACAATGCCAACTTTTGTATTTCTGAAAAGAGGGAAAGAAGTAGACAGAGTTGTGGGAGCTAAGAAAGAGGATATCAAGAAGAAGATTGAGAAACACAGGTTTGATTGATGCTGAAAAATGCAGCAAGAATCTGGTCATCATGTGGCCTCAATATTAGTTGCTTATTTGGTTATGTAATTCTCATATGAATGATTTCAGAATAAACTTTGCTTGAGAATCAAGAACAAATATCTCCATAATCAAGACTCAAGAAGCAGTATTAATCTATTTCAAGAAAAGGTTTTCTTTAGCAGCTAAACTGAGTTTAAGCTCAACGTTTTTTTTCATATTCTTACTATATTTATTTTAAGTAATTAATAAGCATTTCTAAATCGCATACTAAAAATTCTAAAAATTTAATGATGAAGTTTTAAATAAGAATTGCGTTTGCTGTTTGGTTTCATTTATAATATGTATACTTCATTTCTATACCAAATAAAAAATTTTAAAAATGTTGTTTTTATTAGGAAAAAAACTGTAGTCTATATGATTTATTTTTAAAAAAAAATGATAATCGCATTTGTTTATAACATATATGTTCAATTTGATTCTCATTTTTTTCCGTAGTAAAATTACATTCATCAATGTATTTAAAATTGATTTAGGGATACTTGAATACAAATAGTTAAATTTCATATTATATAATGCATTTTTTTACAATAAAAATGTAATAAATTTGTACATAAAGAACATGAACAAATTATCCATAGAAAAATAATTAGAGTCAATTTGCACTTCAATTTAAAAAGATGTGAATGTATTTGCACCCAAAAAAAAAAAAGAAGATTAAGGACATATTTACACCTTAAAATAAATCAGGGATAAATATATCCATAAAGGCACCATATATTCGTTAATATGAATTCAATTCATCTTCCAAGTCCCCAATCCTTAATTATTTCAAGAAAGAGTTTATGCTTAGAAATAAAAAGAACAGCTTTATTAAAAAAAAAAAAAAAAAAAAAACCATATGTTCCCAATTTAAGAACAGAAAAACTATACATACTAATAGTAATCGAATCGAATCGAGTGGACTCATAACCCCAAAAAAACTCTTGGCTCAAAATTACTTCGACCCCGACCAAATCTATTGCTTCGACCCGATGGCACCTCTAACATAAAGCTACTTCCCATGAAGACCAAATAAGAGAAAAGTAGCATAACAAAAGCTAGCAAGTACAATTACAGTTTTGTACCTAAACCTCTTTAATGGATGCACAAAATGTGTGTATCTGCTACAAAGTTGATGGATAGACAAAAAAACATGCAATCTTTGAGCCAAACTGTAATGGTGTCTGAATTCCTCCTACAACACAGTTCCCGTTTTCTCAGATTCTTCGCTCGCTGACATACCAGAATACGAAAATATGTTAGCCAAATAGCTATCTCAACGAAAATACGATTCAAACAAAGTCTAAACCATAGAAATCCATTAGAAATGCTCATCCTATATATAGACTCTAGAGTTCAATATCATATGTCTATGTTGCCATGAAAATAGGGACAAAAATACACTATGTTTAAACCCTTGATCAAACTCATATATTTGGATAATCAATCAATTCTTTTGCTTCACCTACTTCTACAACATCAAGTAAGACCAAAACTCATGGCTAATCAAAATTTCAGACAAACCTTCAACACCATTCATGTAAGACATAATAAAAATCACAAGCAGATTGTATAATACATGACAATCACCTAGTACATATATAAACAGAATGGATGTGTAGGAATTAAAATCACCTTTAGATGATGGTGGAAAGATGATGACATGCATGGTTGCGTTATTGGGAGGAAGCTGCAAACGAAGAGGATAAAGCTTTCCGTTCAATGGACTTCTCGTGCATACTGTGAGACCGTATATGCCTAACTCTCCTTCCAATTTCTTCGTCAATTCATTCACTTCGTTGCCCTTGAACGTTATGCAGAGCTCCTCAAAACCCTCGTCGATTTCCCCATATTCATTAGCAACATGATAGTATATTAACCTTCCTTCACTTCCCTTTGGAGGTGAACTAACTAACGAATCATTCGACTGCAAAAACCCCCCACCAAAATCTTATGATTAATAATACAATTTCATAAATTGAGTAATTCTAATTCATAACTTGGAATAACATAAAAAAAAAAAAAACACCAATCTTGATATTTTATCCAATTTTGCTACTATTATTAAGTTGATTTCATTACTTTTTTTGATTAATTTCACAGCCATTCTTTGAATATTCCATTTAATTTCTATCAAAATTCGGAATGTATGAAACAGATTCCATTAGAACGGATCAATACAACACAAATTAATTAAATGGGATTAATTAAAAATTAAATGAAATTACCTCTTGTCTAGAAAAGGTAGGAGATTTCCATGATTGACTTGTGCTCGGGGAGCTCGAATCCGATGCAAAGGAATCCTCTTTTCCGACAAGAGGAGGCGGCGCCGCCGGCAGTATCTCCACCACATGAACATCCCAAGAAACCCAATCCTGCGTCGCCGTCCGATGGGGAATATCGTGAGTCACTGAGTTCCGCCACGGTGGCAAGCCTCCATTGGCCCTCAGAAACTGTCCGTACCTCGTTTTCAACTTAACGGCGCCGTTTTCTCTGATCGGCTCCCACTCGACGGAGCTGTCGAGCCGCTTCGGCAGCGTCTGGATAACTCTACGGCCCGTCATGCCGAGGAGAAACGGCTTGTTAGACGCCGTTAAGTACTTGCCGTAGCAGCTCCGGAGCCGGATAATGGTGTCGGAATCGTCGACGAATTCGACGGTCCATTTCGCCGATTTGGAGGATCCGTTGCGCTCTTGGGTCACCGATTCCTCGTCTTCCTCGGCGATTAGGTATTTGTCGTGCACGCTTTTCAGGCGAACTGCTTTCGCGTTCTGGAATAAGTCCATCGCCGGCGTTCTTGAGAATGAAAACTGAGGGCTCTGTGAAATTCAAAGGAAATCGAATATTAATTCAAAAAATTCAAGGTTTTGGTAAGAATTTGCGATGAATTTGGACAAGAGCGATGCGATTACAGACAAAGTTTTTTTGTGTAGTTGTTGCCATGATTTATGGTTGAAGATTCTGAAGAGACGAATAAAAAAGCAGCGCATATTACGTGGATTTTTGTTTTAATCTTTCTAATTAAAGGTCACGGGTTTAATTAATATGCGTTTCACGTCCTTAATTTGCAATTAATTAAATATTAATTTATCAGGTTTGAGGCATTTATGGTAACTAGTGCTATTAAGAAACGCCAGCTCATTGGGCTGCTTTATATTGCGACAACAGAAACAAATGACGTAAATGGGCCATAAGGCCCATAACCACACCTCTCAAAAGCGGCACGATTATGGCCCAAAATATAATTATGCATGTCCTTGTCATGTAAATTAGAGACTGATTTTAGAGAAATATTTTATTATTAGTAATAAATTTTCTATTGCATTAAGATCAGGTTTGATAATGAAGTGATATTTAAAAATTATAACCTACGTATTAAATTATTATTACTAAGTCTACTAATTTGAGCAAGGGGGAAAGTCTACTTAGAAAGATTTCGGTATTATTTTTTAAATGGAATTTAAATATAGTGTCAATGGATTAAATTAAACACACATATATGTGTGTGTAATACTTTTATGATATGCTCTAATGGATATAATTTTATATAACTAATTCTTACACATCAAAAATAAAAATCAATTTCCACAAGCTCATTTTAATAAATTAACCCCTCTTATAAATATAAATCTATGTGACAATTTCAAGACAGTAATACTCATTAACCTATACTGATATATGTTTAACCTATAAAACTTACCTATGCAATATTATTGTAGACAAAATTATATAAAAAATAATAATTGGTACCAGCTGCGTCACTTATGCTGAGGCTATGGATTTAAATTCCAACTTAAATCCCCAATTCTTTTAATCATATCTTGAGTTTTACTTTACTATAAGTGATGCTAATACAATTATATATGACATAAAAGCACTATTCTTACGATATAATTATAGGATCCTTTTTTACTGAGGTGTTCTGTTACACAATCTCCAAAGATATATTATCATCAACTTAATAGATAAAAAAAATGCAAAATATAAAATGTTTCACCAAATTTCCCCTAACTAATTAATTGCTATACATGCTATATAGCATTCTCTAACACTAGACCTTCACGAGTGTCGAAATGATTAATTATTCACCTATTTATTAGTCCATTATTTTTTTACTTTAGAATTTTTGTCTATGAAAACATTAAAGGAGTCCACATTATATTACATTAAGTTTATTATTATTTCTTTAAATATTTCCGAATTTTGTTTTAATTTAAGATAAATTCTACAAAAGTCATAACTAAACCACGAGAATATTCGAAAAATAAAATCATATCCATTAATTATTTATTTTGTGGGATTAATAAAATTCAACTAAAACATTTATTTCACATTTGACTCGTTCGAGACTTGCAGCAAAACATACCTTCTTCCAAGATAGCCACCTCGGCGAGGGCGAAGCCGAACCGGAGAAGCTGGACCGGACCGAAACCGGCGAACCGATTTCCATCTCCAAACCGGATATCTCATCGGAAACCGCCGAGAAACTCGAAACCATGGACCAGTAATCCATCACCGCCTCGTCCTCCGGCACCTCCACCGCCTCCACGTCCCACACCACCCAGTCGTGCGTGGCGGCGGTGTGCGGACTGTCATGCGTCACCGAGTTCCTCCACGGCGGCGTGCCGCCGTTAGCCCTCAGAAACGTTCCGCCGGAAGCCCTTAGCCTCACCTGAAAACCGTCCCTGATTGGCTGCCACTCGATCGTCAAATCCTTCGACTGGTTTTCCGGTAGGGTTTTGAGGAGGACTTTGTGGCCGGTCATTCCTAACAAGAAGGCGTCGTCGGAGGCGGTGAGGTAGGTGTTGTAGCAGCTTTTGAGGCGGATGACGTGGGGGTTGGTGTCGACGAGCTCCACCAGCCACCGTGCCTTCCTGGCGGCGCCGCCTCTGCTCTGCCGTGTGGACTTTTGGTCCTCGTCGGCGACTAAGTACTTGTTTAAGTGGCTTTTCAGTTTCACGGCCTTAGTTTTGGTGAAGAATTCCATGGTGGTGTGATGGGGTTTGGGAGAAATAATGGGAATTAATTAATTAGTTATAATTAGGATGATTGAAGGATATATCCAAGAAATTTAAAATTACAGTTGGGTGAAAAGAGTTGTTTGTCTGATGGTTTTTGGAGTGTAATAACATGGCAATATTAGGTAAAAGGAAAAATAATTAATAATGATATTATAATGTAATAAAAAGAATTGGTTTGTATTTTATAGTGTAAGTTTATGTTTCTTCATATAAGAGGTTTTGTGAAATGGTTGAAATTTAAGGGAAATGGGAAAGAGTTGACGTCTTGAATATGAAATTTCCTAGAGAGAGAGAGAGAGAGGGAGGATTTATGACGCGAGTTGGGGAACGTGGAAGATATATATTTGTCCTAAAAGGTGTTTCTTCTAGTGAAATTCAAGGCCACATATATATACTTTATTAGAAATAGTAAAATTACGAGTAATTAATCAATAATTAACAGTCCATTTATGAGTTTGTAAAAACAGGTTAGATTTCTTTTAAATAGTGGAATCCCATTTCATTAATTATATGCGTGAAATAATATCATATGAATTTTTGTGGATTAGAAATATTCTATTACAACTTTTGCCCCATAAAGATAATCTATAATTTTTTTTCCATTTTTCCAGAATGATAATCAGTTGTTCTTTATATATAGATATTTTATGATATATTTTAATTTGATATTCTATAGAAATAACAATTTATATTTACCATCTTTCAGGCAATATTAAATAAAAGTATGATAAAAATGTTAAGTATATTAAATATAATTTTTAATCCAAATCAATATAAAAAATGGGCTAGCTAGGTTTGTGAGATATAAATGGTGGTATAGATGTATAGTATGTTGTCAAATAAAACAAAAGTAAGATTTTAAAATACACAGAATAGCATAGAAAGACAAAAATAAGGCTCGCAAAAAGAAAATATTTGCAAAAAATAAGGTATTTATTTTTTAGTCGACATCAGTTGTCAGGAAAAAATTATTATATATTGTATATTTATACTATATACCTTTTTTGTTTTATATTTTCAAGTTTAAAAAATGTTACCGACTGAATCGTATTATATCATCATGTTATAGAATTAAAAATTCTTATATATGTGTGTAGTGGTGCCCAACGGTTCGGAAAAACCGGAACCGGGCCGGTTCGAACCGGCGGTCAACGGTTCGGGGAACCGTTGACCTGGTTCCGGTTCCAAACCGGAACCGTAAACCAGTTTCATCCGGTTCGGTTTCGGTTTGTGATTTCTAAAACCGTGAATTGGCGGTACGGGTTAATTTTTTATTTTTTTTAGTTTTTTGACGAATGAGATAGCGCCACGTGTCCGCCGGAGCTCCGGCGAAAAGTAGCCATTGTCGCCGGAGTCCGGTGGAAAAGAGCCGTTGCTGCCGGAACCAGCGGTTCGAAACCGGGCCGAACCGGCCAGCAATTTTTTTTTTTAATGTTACTGTTGGACACGTGTCACGACAGGATCACTCAACCGTTGGAGATCAACGGTCGAGATTTGAGAACTGTTGTGAACCGCCGGTTCCGGCGATTTTTTTTTTTTAAATTTTCTATAAATACCCCTCTCCCCCCCTTCATTCCTCATACCATTCCAACACTTCTCTCTCAATTCTCTAGTTGCAATTCAATTTTCAATTCTAAAGTTTCAATTCTCAAGTTTTTTTTTTAATTCTCAATTTCCAATTCACTCGAAAATGTCTCGAAGAGGTTCTTCTTCCGCCGGTTCTTCTCACCGAGGAAAGGCACCGATGCCTCCACCACGAGATGTTGAAGTCGATGATCTTATCGATCAATATACTCCCCACTCTCATTGGAGTGAAGAGTACGCCAATTTGGAGGAGGCTCTCGGACCTTCGACCGTCGCCGACTTTGCCGAAGTGGAGGAGGAGCAAGAGCAGTCGGAGGCCCGTCCAACTCAGGAGAGTGACACACGTAGCCGAACCACTTCGACACTTCGAAGTGATATTTTCTCCATACATTTTAGAAAGGAGAAAGTATCAAATTCGAACGTGGACTTCACGGTGACGTGCAACTACTGTGGAAAGAGCTACAAATTCAAGGCCGGAGGGGGCTACGGAACGTTCAACAACCACATCATCAAGAAGCATCCGGATAAGATGGGTAATGACCGCTCTCAAACCCATCTTCCTCGACAAAATGCCGGTTCCAGTGGGGGAACTGGAGGTAACGACCCTAACTTCCTTCATAAATTTAGTCAATTAACTCATAGGAAAGGAATAGCCGAATTGATTGCTAAAAAACATCTTTATTTTCAATTTCCAACTGACGATGATTATGAAGAATTTACTTGTGAAGTTTTTCAACCCGTTAGTAGAAAAATATCTAGGAATACCGTTACACGTGACATAGAAAAAATTGTAGGTGAATATAAATATGTTTTAATTGGAGAACTAAAAAATTTAACACAACGAGTATCTATTTGTTGTGATGTGTGGAAAGATCCTTACGGAAACCATGATTATTTTGGAGTAACGTGTCATTGGATAGATGATGCATGGAACGTGCAAAAACGATTAATTTCCTATGTCGAATTTGATGAAAAACATAGTTCCGTAGCAATTGCTAGAAATATAATAAAAATTGTTAATGATTATGATATAGTTACAAAAATATTTCCGATTGGTTATGATAATGCCGCTCCTAACACCGCTAGTATACCCACATTAATAGAATTTTTTAGGCCTCCAATAGATGGTAAACTTTTTCATATTCGTTGTGTACCTCATTGTTTAAATTTGTGTGTACAAGATGGTTTAACCGCTTTGCATGATAAAATTAAACCTATTACGGATGCAATTCATGAAATTGCTAAATCAACACAATGGCATAAAAAATGGGCAAGATTTTGTAAAAATAATGGAATGGAAGTTAAGAAATTTATATTGGACGTAAAACATAGATGGAATTCAACTTATTATATGCTTCAAGATTCTTATAATTATAAAGAATTGCTAATTGAATTTTATAAAGAAAACCCACATGAATTGATATATTTGAATAGCAACTCTTGGGATGCATGCATTAATTTAATAGCTCTTTTAAATTTTTTTGAAGAAGCCACTAGAGAATTAAGTGACACTTATTATCCTACTTCTCCATTAGCCTTAGATAATTGTGTTAAAATTGCTTTAATTTGGAATGAATATTGTGCATGTCCTATTATAGGTGACACTATTATAGCAATTAAAGCAAAATGGTTAAAATATTTTCACGAACTTCCCGATATATTTTTAATAGCTAAATTATTAGATCCTAGGATTGGAGAAGATGGTCTAATGGAATTATTACGCATGTATTATAGTGCTTTGTTCCCCCATTTTTTGTTATCCGATTATGATGCAGTTGACTATGTTCCAAATTATGTAGAAGTTGCAGCTAGAGCTAAAAAGTATTTGTATGATTTATTTAAAGAATATAAAACCTCATTAGGGGATGATTGTGGGGATAATTTAGGTGCTCAAAATGTAGGTGGTAGTAGTAGTTCTTCACATAATCCATATAATGTTAGTGGTTTTAATGCATTTTATGATTTTTATGATAACCGAACACAAAAACGAGCTAGGGGGTCTAATCCCACACAAGAATTAGATACATATTTAAGTTGTACATTTGAATTTATTTCTTTTGAAAACTCTGTGGATCTTTTGAAGTGGTGGTCAAAGAGGATCAACACTTATCTTATTTTAAGTCATATTGCAAAGGAGATTTTTGCAGGTCCCGCCTCCAACGTTTCCGTCGAGTGCGCCTTCTCCAAAGGACGACATATGTTGAATCCAAAAAGGGCAAGATTGACCGTAGAGAATGTTCAAAACATTACTCTACTTGAAGATTGGCTTTGAGCCAAGAAACGTCAACAAAATCTAGATTTATCTGTCTTTGATGACGATGGTCCCGACGAGTATGGCTACGATTCCAACACATCCTCCTCCACCGGAACTAATGGGTAAGTTTGAGGTAAGAGAACTACGTGAGCTTTGATTCCCTAATTCAATTTAGGGATACGTAGACAATTTCATTCTAACTTTCAAACTTAGGATGAAACTCAAGTTCTTTCATTTTTTTTTTACTTCTCTTACTTGTAATGAGCAAAGAATGTTGTGTAGTAGTAGATGGTGTGTCTCAAAGAAAGGAGGAGATAATAAGATGTGTCTTAGATGCACGTCTTATTATGTCCTCCTTGCTTTGAGACACATCATCTACCACACAACATTCTTTGCTCATTACAATTAAGAGAAGTAAGAAATAAGAACTACGTCGGCTTTGATTCTCCAATTCAATTTAGGGATACGTAGGCAATTTTATTCTAAGTTTGATATTCACTTTCAAACTTAGAATGAAACTCAAGCCTTTTCATTTTTTTCCTCTTTCAATTTGTAATTTGTAAGTTGTAATTTTTTTTATTGTTTGTAAGTTGTAATTTTTTTAAATTCAAACTTAGAAGTTTGTTGTTTGTAAGTTGTAATTTTTTTTAATTCAACCACCGATTATTCGTTATTTGTAAGTTGTGATTTTTTTTTAATTCAAACTTAGTGTTTTATACTTTGTAAGTTGTAAATTTTGGATATTTATACAAAGTTGTATATTTTTTTAACATATAAATACATTGTTTTAAAAAAAAACCGGAAAACCGGCGGTTCGAACCGAAACCGGAGGTTTAACCGCCGGTTACAAACCGGAACCGGAACCGAACATACCACGGTTCGGTTCCGGTTAGACCCCCGCCGGTTCGGAACCGGAACCGGCGGTTTAACCGAACCGGGCACCACTATGTGTGTGTGTGTATATATATTGTGTGTTTGTTTGAATGTTTTTGATATAAATGAAATTTATATTTTGATAGTATACCGATCAAATAATAAATTAATAATTAAGGTTTGTTATTCAAATTTCAAACCAAACACATTTTCGACAACTTAAATAAATTTTCACATATTTGTATATAAATTATAGATTGTGAATTAAGAATTAATTAGTCACATAAGATTATACATGTACGTAAAACAAATTTTTACGGGTAAAATACTTATTTTGTAAATAAAAAATGAAATGGTCATGTATCCCTGTAGTGCGACTGCCACTTTCTCCATACTTAAACCTAAAAGTAATAGCAACAATTGATTCCATAATCTGAAATCAAACATAAATGGTTTGTGCACAGAATTAAGCAAATGCCTAAATAGTAGTTAATCATTCAGATCATAGACTTATAGATATTAAAATAGTATCATTAAATAAGATAGATAAATGGCCGGTGAATTGCATTATATAATATAAATATATTTAACATCATAGTACAAAAATCTATTTATAAACTCATCCCTTCTTTTACCAAATAAATCATAATATTGAAATTGTTGATAATATATTGTCTTCTTTCGAATTCCTATATTAAATCTTACTCATAAGTCATATCACCATACATGCAATACAAACAACATAAAAAATAAAAACATAGAATGATGAGTTCACACTGATCGAGGAGTGGTATATAATAAAATTAATATTCATATTCTCCTATTTACAACAATATATGGTGGTGTCAGATGGGGAACTGTGGATAAAGTTAGGTAATGGTTTTAGGCGAATGCATACCACGACTGTCTCTGCAAGTGGGTCTTAAAATGTCTACGTGGACAGCAATCTTCTAGACGGAGAAGCTGAGGCGCTAATGCACCCATAAACACGCTTCTCTCGTGAATGCGATGTTTCCACGCTCGATATTAAGATAAAAATATATTTCCACACGTCTCCCTTGATTTAGGACAAGTTGTGTTCCGATTATTATACAAACTAGAACACCCGTAGATTTTTATAATATTTCACATAATAAATTATATCACTTAGAATATAATGAAAAAAAATGAAATTTGATAACACATTAATTATATTATATATAATATATAAAAAAAGAAACGGGTTTTTTTATAAAGGAGCAGTTATTCTAGTTATTTAAAAAATTATATTAAAAAAAATATTAGCTTTCTATTTTTAGTAAGAAAAATTGTTTGGTTATCAT
This sequence comes from Scutellaria galericulata, assembly GCA_946896805.1. Classification (NCBI taxonomy): domain Eukaryota; kingdom Viridiplantae; phylum Streptophyta; class Magnoliopsida; order Lamiales; family Lamiaceae; genus Scutellaria; species Scutellaria galericulata. Next base: position 1,399,709 of record OX335791.1, on the reverse strand, counting down.
ATTTGGAATGACTTCTAAACAAATATAGATTATATCAATCATTATAAAAATGGACTATATCAATCATTGTAAAAATGGACTGCGCCTAATTAAGTATTCAATAAATGTAACTCAAATTAATTCAAAAAAGAAATATTTCATAAACTCAACTCAAAAATGACTTCAATATATATGTAATCAAAATTATAAATGACTCAAGAATGTAATACAAATCAAATGTCGATAAAGAAAAGAAATTTATTATATAAATCTGATAACTTCAAGAATATATAATATATAAAGAAATATTTCATAAACTCAACTCAAATGACTTAATCAAAATTATAAATGACTCAAGAATATAATACAAACCAAATGTCGATAAACAAACAAAAGAAACTAATTATATCAAAAATTATAAATGACTCAAGAATATGATACAAACCAAATGTCGATAAACAAAAGAAACTAATTATATCAATTTGATAACTTCAAGAATCTAATATAAATCATATAAGAAACTAATTATATCAGTCTGATAACTTAACCAAATGACTTAGAAAGACAAAGCTCAATCAATATTAACGTATGTTTATAAATATTTCATAAACTCAATTCAAATCACTTGAATATTCTGTTGATTTATGACAATTAAAAAATAAATTGAGTTTAAATATTCTATAAGCTCAACTTAAATAACTCCAATATATCTGAATAGACTAATTATATCAATATGATAATTTAATTTAATTCAATTCAACTCAAATAACTCTTATATATCTTCAATAACTGAATAAACTAATTATATCAATATGATGATTTAATACAACCCAACTCAGATAATTCCTATATTTTATGTCTTCGATCTGCAACATATCTTTAGATAAACTGAATAAACTAATTATATTAATTATCTCAATATGATACTTTAATACAACTCAACTCAGATAATTACTATATATCTTCGATAAAGTGAATAAACTATTTGTATCAATTTGATGACATGAGTAGTTCCCACAATTACGCTTCAAAAAAAATCGAGAGATCGGATCGTCATAATTGGATGTTACTGTAATTAAAAATCTAATAGTACAGACCCAACAGTTCCACAATCACGCTCCAACAAAACAAAGAATAAAGAAAAAAAAATTAATGTGATCGAGACCTAATATGTTATTGCAATTGGAAATCTGACAGTACTCATCCACAATCACGCTCCAAGACCCAACAGTTCCCACAATCACGCTCCAACAAAAAAAGAAAATAGAGAAAAAAAATTAATGTGATCGAGAGATCAGTCGAAATATGTTATTGCAATTGGAAATCTGATAGTACTCATCCACAATCACTCCAACAAAAAAAAGAGAAAAAAAAAATAATGAATCAATGTGATCGAAAAAAATACAGAAGAAAATAGATATAAAAAAAATAAAAAATCACTGTGATCGAGATAGATATTCGAGAGAGATTGCCGTTGAAACACGTGACTGCAATTGGAAATCTGATAGTATAGACGAAAGAAAAATTCTTCAAAATTCATCTAATAGTACTTACCCACACAGCACTCCAACAAAAAATATAGAAAATAGAGAAAAATAATAAAAAAATGAGTGTGATCAAGAGAGATTGAAATTGATAACTGAAAATTAGAAATATTTCAGAAGAGAGTTCCGTATAATGAAAATTGAATTTAAGCGGGGACAATTTTTTTATGAAATACAATTGAAATTTTTTTTTTTTTTTAAAATAGCGGCTATCAAGTGACTTATGTTATTTTATATATATATATATAGATAGATTATTACATCAATTATCCAATTAATTTTACATTTAAATCTTATTAAATGCCACGTGTACAGACTTGGAGCAATCGCCAATTAATTATATAGGATCGTAGGAGTTTAATGCAGATTTTTGTTCAAGACAAATACAAACTATTAGGCTAGATAGAAGAGTTTTCCTAACTTTGTTGTCGAATTTCTTGTAACATGAGTTTGGCTTGTTTATCATTAATTGAATCGATTTGATCTAAAGATAAAACTATTTGTCAATACATAAAAAGGTCATTTACATACATAAGTAACATATTCAAATATATGAGTTATCAAAGAAACTAGTTTAATTTAGATGTTTATATATTAATCATAATTAATATATTATTGTCGTTGTTGTGTGGTATCTTTTTCAATGAGATTCTTAAAAGAGATGAAAATATTGAATAAACTATATATTTGTGAGAGTAACGCACTAATGAGATGAAGCTAGCAAATAGTGTGATTTGAGATTTCATCTCATTTATTTTCATAAGCATTCTAGCTATTTTATGAAAAGTGAAAAATAGAGAAAATTTTCACATCCAATCCAAACAGAGCTTACGAGTGACTATATCAGTCGATCTACTGTTGAACAAAATTCTAGAGGGTAATTTCTGAATAGCTTCTACAACGATGTTCCGTTTTTTCCAATCCTTCGTTCACTAAAAAACACCAAAAAACAAGACTTACATACCATCCTCTATGTAAGTTGAAAGAAAATTCACACGCATAAATCAAAGAGTGCAGTTATAAGATTACCTTTCGATGATGGTGGAACCACGATAACTTGCATGGTCGCATCGTTAGGAGGAAGATGCAAACGAAGAGGATAGAGTGTTCCGTTTAACGGGCTTCGCGTGCATATGGTGAGACCGTCGAGACCTAGCTCTCCTTCCAACCTTTTAGTCAACTCTTTGACCTCATTACCCTTGAACAGAATACAGAGCTCTTCACAACCCTCATCGATTTCGCCATTTTCGTCGGCTATGTGGAAATAAATTAACCTTCCATCGCTTCCCTTTGGAGACGAACTATTTGACTACAAAAATCCCCATATCCCATTATTTTTTTGAATATTCAATAAGCCTTTTGAAGAAATTCTAGTTTTCTTTGAAAAAATCGAAAATTATGAACCACATCCATCAATGTAAATACACGAATTAAGAATCAATAAAATTAGAAATAAAAATGGCAACTTAATTGATTACCTTTTGTCTAGAAAAGCTAGATGATTTGGATGAGTGGCTATTTGTTGGGGAGCTTGAATCCAACACAAAAGGATCCTCTTTTTTCACCACATAATCGATCTTCTTCCATGGTTGTATGACTGCTCCATGCAAATCGACCTGTTTTCAATATATATACGACATATTAGAACCAAATTAAAGTGAAATGACTAAAATACCCAATCCATGAATAGACAGAAGGAACCTCAGGGGCTTCTTTGATTTGGGTACAAGAAAAGCGCAGAATCCAATTGCTCTTAGCTTGCATCTCCTCATTTTTCTTCCTCCCACATCCACGATATAATCTGATCTCCATCTTCATTAATAACAACACCAAGTCAAGCCATCATATATAATTTGTTCATACACAATCCGAATTTTAATCCATGGTGGTTGATTTAATTATTCATCAAATATATTATCATATACAATATATATTATTCAAGTACATTACCAGTGTAATATAATAAGAGATGTATAGAATTTCAACCGAAATTTAATTAATTTTGACTCCTCATATATAATTTTAAATTATATGTATGTATGTGTGTGTGTGTGTGTGTGTGTGTGTGTAAAATATGTGTGGAGTGACATACATGTCACTACCTTGTATGAAAAGACAAGTGGGGTGAATGGCCACTGGATCCATTAATCACACCTTTCTAATTTACATAATCAACTGATCGATTATGGCCCATAATCTTAATACATGCATGTGTCCTTATCATGTAAAGCAATTATTCCTTCTTTTTACTTGGTCAATTTTATATTTGCTATTTTAAGTTTTTCCTTATTCTATTATATTAAAGGTAAAACTAAGGATATAAATTCTAGCTAGTTCACATCTTAACATCATATACATCTTATGGTGTATTTCACTTTACAAGTAAACATATTATACATATAATTGTAGTATTATAATATATCTAACACATATTGATTAAATGAAATATATATGAAAAGAAAACATCACTCTTAAATAGACCAAATAATAGCTTTAAGAATTATTCATAATAATTTAGAAAAATAATCAAATATTATTTTTGGATGAAAATCAGTTTTCATCTCATATATAGTCTTCTGATTTTGATTCCATAAGTATCATAATTTTCAATTTAGTCCTACAATTTAAAATTTTACCAAAGTTGAGTTTGATTTTGATCAGAAAATTCGAATTTGTCGAAAATCCCCAAATTGGAGTCTTCCAATGATCTATAAGTGATATGGTAACACGTGTCAATCAATACGAATTTGAAACGTATCGCCACGTCAGTTCTAGATCAATGGAAAACCTTCAATTTAAAAAAATTGCACTAATCAAATCAAATAAATTCTTAAATTATAGGACCAAAGTAAAAATCATGATAATTATAGAAGATAATCAAATCACGATATCATAGTTGGAAGACGAAAAGTGATTTTTTAACAGTATTATGTTTTCTTTATCAATCGGTGAATTTAAAAGATGAACGAAATTCCACAGTTAACTATTTATATACAGGTACCTTCTTCATAGACAGCCTCCTAGGCGAAGCCGAGCCCGGGAAACCCGACCGGCCGGTCGCCGGCGACGGGGGCCCGATCAACAGCCCTGACAGCTCATCAGCACTCGGCGAAAACCGCGATACCATCGACAGATACTCCACACGATCGACCTCGTCCTCCGGTACCTCCACCGCCTCAAAACCCCAAACCACCCAATCATGCAGGGCGGCGGCGCGTGGGCTATCATGGGTCACCGTGTTCCTCCACGGCGGCGTCCCGCCGTTGGCCCTCAGATACGTTCCGTCGAAAGCCTTAAGCTTCACCCGAAACCCGTCCATGATTGGCTGCCACTCGATCGTTAAATCCTTCTCGTGGTTTTCCGGCAGGGTTTGGAGGACTTTCCGGCCGGCCATGCCGAGTAGGAAAGGGTGGTCGGAGGCGGTGAGGTAGCGGTTGTAGCAGCTCTTCAGGCGGATGACGTGGGGATTGGTGTCGACGAGCTCCACCCGCCACCGTGAGTTCCTGGCGCCGCCGCCGCTGCGCTGCCGTGTGGATATCTGGTCCTCGTCGGCGGTTAAATACTTCTTTAAGTGGCTTTTCAGTTTCACTGCCTTTGTTTGGGTGAAGAACTCCATATTACGTAAGAGAGTTTGTGAGAGAAATTAAGCTCTCTTTGATTGAAGCATGCAAGTGAAAAAGAGTGTGTTTGTCTTATGATATTTGTAATAACATAGTAACATATGGTCAAATATATTGTATTATATAATGTAGATATTGATTTGTATTTTCTTTCTTTTTTTTTTTTTTTTTTGGGGCTATTTGAAGAATAACTTTAATTTGTCTCTTGGTATATTTAATTAGGTTATGCCTTCTTGAAATGGTTGACTTCTTTACTCTTCAATTTCAAAGTGGCTGATATGATATTTGATTCCTTTAATTATTTTTTTTTTTTTTCTTAGTGTTTGTGTAAGTGGTCACATTCGACATACCACGTAGTTTTAATTACCACCGATTGTAGTAGCAGCACTATAGGAGGACAACATTGAACGTTCCAATACGATACTATTAGAACCATTATTGTGTTTGACTAATATAGATATTCAATTTAATAGAAAATTACGATTTCACAGTAGTGGCAATAGCTAGGGTTTGACAATTTAGAGGGTGCTATTTTTGTGCAAAATTTTGTATTTCATCCCTTAAATTACCAACTAGCTAGAGTATGTAACCCATATGTAATCAAACGTTCACAATACACAATTGTTTAATTATTAATCCGAATTGTACATCAGTCAAAATATAATAGTGTTTTGCAACTTTCTCACAAGGTTAAAAAAAATCTACCAAGTATATTTTATTATTTTGATCAGCTAAATGAAAGTAAGTTATCAATTTTTATTTGAGCACCTCATTTATTCATCAAATCCAACATTCAAACAACTAATTACAAGTTTTTTATATGAGTATTATAGAAAAATCAACTTAAAACTATTTTTAACTTTTCAAACATTACTCTGATTTATTTATTTTTGGGACAAAAAAGTATTTAAAAAGACTCTTTTAATGTACACTATATATAAGGGCACGCTTAGAATTTGCATAATATATATACTAAATTAAAGCATGCTCTAGGGTGTGTTTAGAAGAGAATGTGAAGAATGTCTAATAAAGTGAGGATGCATGGTTAGAGGCGTGCTCCTTGCCGTCCCAAATCACTCCCAAACCTAAGCAAAACGAATACTAAAATCATTTCTGGGGTAGGATTCATAATTTAAAAGTCAATGTCTCTTTAGTAAGACATTGGGTTGATGAATGTGTGTGTGTTTAATGTGAGTGAGTGTGTGTGTGAGTGGAGTCACATCTACAAGAGGATTAAAGTCAACAATACGATAAGTGCAAATATATCGCATTGACAATTAAATATATATTTTATTGATATTATTAATTTAATATTTGTGAGCATGCATGAGTTAGACTTTGTTGTTAAATACATATTAAATAAATGACGTTTGGGCTATGGGTTATTATGGGCTAAATTAGTGAGATGAAATTGGCCCAATTAAAGACTAAACAAACGGGCCGAAGGTATTGAGCTATGTACTTCATGTGGCCCAAACTTTGGTCCAGAATTTCAGTATTATTTTAAATAATTCAATAATTCTTATACCAGCTCTCTGATCTGGTGAATTTATAAGAATGATATTATTTATATTTATATTATTATTCTGTTAAACTTTCTGCTACTCCACGTAATCTGTAGATTCTAAATCTTTCATGGTACTCAAATTTCATTATATTTCACAACTGCATTATATATACAATAAATTATCATTATTATTATTATATAAAGGAACTCTATTTAGATAAAAGAATCTTGTTTTTGTCTATAATAATTATGTATATGGATAATAATTAATACAAATACCATCCATGCATTTTCAAACCGCCAACCACCCAAATTTGTCACCTATTTCAGGGGGGAAAAAGTTAAAAGTAAAGAAGAAGATTTTCTTTTTCTCTCTTGAGAAAAAGATTTTTTCTTTTTTTTTTTTAATTCAAAAGGAAGGTCAAAGTGTTTTTATTATCCCAATGTTGAAAAATGACAATTTCACATTAAGTTATGCTACATAAGATTTCAATGCTGACGATGTGAAAAACTTCAACGCATTGAAACTACATTATCTCAATGTTATAAATCGAAAAAGAAAAAGAAAAAAAATCACAATTAAAGCGTAATCCTGGTTGATCACGTATAGAAGTAGACAACATAAACTATAACATCCAATTGCTCAAAAACAATAGTTTTATATTGATGAAAAGTTGATGCAAATTTACAATGACAGAGAATTGGGGGATTCAATTATGTCGTTTCATATGAGAAAGCATCTCCAAAACTTAGAAATCTATGTAACCAAATTAAATGTAGTTAGCATGAAATTAAAATTTCAGATAATTAAATAAACACAGTAAATATTGTCGGCAAAAATAATTAAACTCGAGAGAGACAAAACACGACGATCATCACTAAGAGAAACTCAATCAAAACGACAACACAAAGTTCCTCCTAGAAAATAACTTAGCCAAATTCTATGAAGCTGTCACCTTCTTTAGTAAATCTCGGCACAAACCCTAGACCTTTTTGTCATTTCTCTCACAGATCGCTGTATTTATACACAGACGTGCTTCCATGCATTTCAATCTCCAAGAAATAAAATCCAGTTTCTGATTTTCTCATCTTACTATGGCGGCGACTTTTCCGGTGGTGGAGAACTGCCCGTCGATAGGGCGGGAGAAGGAGACGGTGGTGGCGGACATGGACGGGACGTTGCTGAGAGGGCGGAGCTCCTTTCCTTACTTCGCATTGGTGGCATTCGAAGTTGGTGGTGTTTTGAGGCTTCTTTTCCTGCTTCTGCTGACGCCATTGGCGGGGTTTCTGTATTACTTAGCGTCGGAATCTGCCGGGATTCAGGTGCTGATATTCGCCACCTTCGCCGGAATGAGGGTTTCGGACATTGAGTCGGTGGCGCGTGCCGTGCTGCCAAAATTCTACTCCGGCGACTTGCACCCTGAGTCGTGGCGGGTGTTCTCATCGTGCGGGCGGCGGTGCGTGCTGACGGCGAATCCCCGGATAATGGTGGAGGCGTTTCTGAAGGATTTCTTGGGCGCCGATATGGTGTTGGGGACGGAGGTTTTGAGCTACGGTGGCAGAGCGACGGGGTTTGTGAAGAGACCCGGCGTTTTGGTCGGAGAAAACAAGGCTGACGCGCTCAAGGCCGCGTTTGGGGACGCGCCGCCGGAGATTGGGTTGGGAGACAGGCATACTGATTTTGCCTTCATGAATTTGTGCAAGGTAACGAATTTTTAACTATATACTATTTCAATTTGAGTAAATTTATTAAGAAAATAATTTTTAAATTGGTAAATTAAATACAGGAAGCTTACATTGTAGCGCCAAGGCCAGAAGTGAAGCCGGTTACGATGGATAAGCTGCCTAAGCCGATCATATTTCACGACGGTCGGCTCGTGCAGAAGCCGAGCCCATTCACGGCTCTCCTCATCATCCTCTGGCTTCCAATCGGCTTCATCCTGGCTTGCCTCCGCATCGCCGCCGGCGCCCTCCTCCCAATGCCGCTAGTCTACTACGCATTCTGGGCGCTCGGCGTCCGCGTCACCGTCAAAGGCACGCCGCCTCCGCCGGTGAAAAAGTCCGGCCAGTCCGGCGTCCTCTTCATCTGCTCCCACCGGACCCTCCTCGACCCGATCTTCCTCTCCACCGCCCTCGGCCGCCCCATCCCCGCCGTCACCTACTCCGTCTCCCGCCTCTCCGAGATCATCTCCCCCATCAAGACCGTCCGCCTCAGCCGCGACCGCGCCACCGACGCCGCCATGATCAAGAAGCTCCTACAGGACGGCGACCTCGCCCTCTGCCCCGAGGGCACCACCTGCCGCGAGCCGTTCCTCCTCCGGTTCAGCTCCCTCTTCGCCGAGCTGACCGATGAGCTGGTCCCGGTGGCGATGGTTAACCGGATGAGCATGTTCCATGGGACCACGGCTCGCGGCTGGAAGGGCATGGACCCGTTTTACTTCTTCATGAACCCGAGCCCGGCTTATGAGGTGACGTTCTTGAATAAGCTGCCTAATGAGCTGACTTGTGGAGCCGGGAAGTCGAGCCATGAAGTCGCGAATTACATCCAAAGGGTGATCGCGGCTACATTGTCGTACGAGTGCACCACTTTTACAAGGAAAGATAAGTATCGCGCTTTGGCCGGAAACGATGGCAGCGTGGCGGAGAAGCCGCGGCTCAAGCCGAACAAAGTCATGGGCTGCTAGCTGATTGGTTATATAGATGGCTAATAATATGGGTTTGATTGTGATAAAGTTACAATGGGGTTGTTTGTGTTATAGAGAAATGAACCCATACGAGATCCTCTGTATTCACTTTCGTATTTCAATTTCATCAATACATAGATATAAATATATATGAGTACACATACACATTTGCTTGTATTAGTGAGGTTGGATAGGAGATGAACATAGTTTGGGCCAGGACTTCAATTGGAGAAAAGAACCATACTGAATTTTGTGTTTTCTTGGATACTGAGACCTAAATAAAGTGCTACTAAATTTTGTTTTAATGTGAGATTAATGTGTTTTATAATCCATCATTCAATTCAGTTAAATCCATGGTATATAAGTCACCGAACCGATCCAAGCCCAATGGACCAAATAGGCCCATTAGTGTAGCGTATTTGGGCCATCACATATAGAATCCGCCCAACCAATATTTCGGGCTGTTGGGATTGAGCTCATTTTGCCACCTGATCTTTGAAGATTGAAGTTTGATTGGTAAATCCTTGTTAGAAATTGTAGAGAGTGGTGTTATACACACCCCACAAATACTAAACACACCCCAAAAAATTGTGTTTTTATTCTTTCAGTTTAAATAAAGACACACCCAATATAAAAAGATAATTAAAATAAAATATATGGGTCTGTCTGAAAACTGGATATCCTAAAATCATGTAGAGAAATCTTAAAAATTCAGAACCAAAACAAAATCTGGAAACATGGAAGTTGTCAGTGGACAGTAAGTACCACTGCCCAACGAGGGAACCTAAGATTTAGTACTTTAAGACAGACACAGAGCATCACCACTTGTTTTCTATTACAACACACTTTTTCTCTTTTTCTATTTTCTCATAATAATAGTATGCATAAAATTATAATTTCTTTGATATAAGATGACAAGAACATACTAGAAACTAGATATTTCTTCATACGTCCATTTCATCATATGAGGAAATACAGAAAGAAAGAAGGGGAGGATGGGTTCATGCAATTCGTGTAGTAAAACATTTGCCAAAAAACAAAGTTGCAATTTCTGATGAATCTCTGTCTGGTCCCCATGAAAATGTGGGAAAATGGACCAATGATTGGGCTTCATTGGCTTTTATTTCCAATAGAAATCTCCAACTCTCTGACAGACATTTTATTTAGACAAACAAAGAAAAAGTGATGCCATTTCTTTATTGATTGCAGTTAAATATCTTAAAAATGTCATTGGGACATCATAAAGACATATTTATGTTTTTTCTCACCATACAAACTGTAAAGTGGAAAAAAAGACCAAAAAAATGAATAAATCATTTCTCAGGGTATTTTGACCAATCATGGATTCCTTCCTTTCTCTGTTCTTTCGTCTGATTGTCTAAATCATCCCAAATTTTAGCAGCATTCTCTCTCCAAAACTCACATTTCTCAGCCAAAAATGCTCAAGATTTTATGTTTTCTAGCACTTTCAACTCTCATTTTTGCTGGAGAAAGCAAGAATGTATATACTGAAGAAATATGCCATCCCAATGACCTGAAAGGCCTCAGAAGTTTCAAGACAGGGATTCACTCAGACACGTCCGATCGACTCGAGAAATGGATTGGCAATAACTGCTGCAAATGGGAAGGCATATCCTGTGACAAGACAAATGGCAGAGTAACAGAAATCAATCTCCCAGGTTTATACACTTCAGATGAAGCCCCTTTCCAAACATCCATGAATGGCTCTCTCTCTCCTTCAATCACACTTCTCAGTTTTCTCCAAGTCATTGATCTATCAGGGCTCATTGCTCTAACTGGAAAGATTCCACCATTGATTGGACTCCATCTTCCCAGGCTCAGAAAACTCTCTCTATCAGGCAATAACATCAACGGCCCGTTGCCAGAAAGTATCTGTAAGTTATCTAAACTCGAAGAATTGTCTTTGTCTGAAAACAGGCTTACTGGCTCTTTACCTGAAAACCTAGGAAGTCTCAAAGGTTTGAGGTTGTTGGATTTGCATTCAAATAAACTGTCAGGTGGTATACCTGAGTCTATTACTAATTTGACGAATTTGGAAACTCTTAGTTTACAGAATAATTTTCTGGGAGGAAGAATTCCAGGGAAAATCGGTGATTCACAGTGTCTGAAAGTGCTTGATCTGTCTAACAATTCGTTAACTGGAAGAATCCCTTCTTCGTTAACTAAACTAAGAGCAATTTCGATTCTTTACCTCGACAATAATCGCCTTGTAGGAGAGATCCCATCTATTGTAAGAAAAGATCAAATGCCTTTCCTAGGTTTCCTCAAACTCAATGATAATAGCCTCACAGGGAAAATACCTTACTCTTTTGGATTCTTAACTTCCCTGCAAAGAGTTTCCTTAGCAAACAACAAGCTCAATGGTTCAATTCCGTCCAGTTTAGGCAATCTCAGATCTTTAACAGAGCTGTACCTCAATGGCAACAAACTATCAGGACAAATACCTAGTACAATAAGCCAGCTCTCCAGTCTTCTCATGTTGAAAATTTCAGACAACCTGATTGAAGGACCATTGCCCTATCAGATGGCTTCTCTTATAAATCTACAAACGCTCGATCTCTCATTCAACCGGTTGAATCTTTCATACATCCCCAAGTGGATTATCAAAATGCCATCCCTGTCTAGGATTTTCTTGGCGGGGTGTAATATCCAGGGCAAAATATCAGAGGATTTTTTAGCTACTGCAAGTCCACTACAAGAGCTCGACTTATCAGCCAATCATCTTACAGGTAAAATACCAGAATGGATTGGGAGACTAACTGAGATCTACTCGCTAAACTTATCTGTCAACGTTCTTGAAAATGAAATTCCTAGCTCGATTACAAGTTTAGCAAGACTTGGGGTGCTAGATCTCCATTCCAACGAATTATCGGGTTCTCTACAATCGGTTTTTCAGATACAGGGTGGATCGTTGACATTTCTTGATCTTTCAGACAATAGTTTTACGAGTGGCATTGAGCAAATAGGCATGGGGACACAACTTGAATTCGAGTATATAAAACTGTCACACAACTTGATTAGAGGTAAATTGCCTGATTCCATTGGGAGATTGGAGACGATGAGGAGCCTCGATTTGAGCTGCAACGAGATGGATTCCGAGCTGCCACCATCACTGGCGAACGCGAGTTCCTTGGTGAGCCTGAACCTGAGGAAAAATCATTTCACTGGGGAAATACCAAGTGGATTTCTCAAGTTCAAGAATCTGAAAGAGTTGGACCTGTCTGATAATTTTCTCCAGGGGGAAATCCCGTATGGGAAGCCTTTGATCGATTTCCCGAGAGACTCTTACTCGGGAAATACAGGCTTGTGTGGTGTACCACTTGAGCCTTGTAGACGTTAAGCCCTGATTTTTCATTCTTTGATATCGGCATAGATAGCACGATCACTAGTTATCGATTTGTATGAGAGAGATAGAGAGAAGGGGAGAGAGAGAGAGAGAGAGAGTAGACAAGGAATCATTCATGTAAAAGAAAAACTGCATTTATCCATTGATATTGTGATGCCTACAAAGTACAGCTATTCAAGGGTTTCTTCAGACAACCCAAGTTGTTGATAGTTCACATAATCAATTTCATTTAACCGTATACAACACAAAATCTGCTCTGGCAGCTCTTCAGCTTTGTTAGCCTGTCATAAAATCATAGGATATATCAACATGTCTGCTTGAAAAACGTATGGAAATAGACGTAATATGAACTTGTATACTTGCCTGAATTGTCAATCCGAAATCTAAGACACACAGCTTCAGTCTATCCAGGAATGTCTCAAAGCCCTTTCTCGAAATGTAGCTGAATCTATGCATATCCAAATCAATCTCAAAATAATTCTCACCCTGCAAAGAAAGAGACAGAAAACCTTATAAACACCAAAAGTCACTTATCCTATTAAATGGAGGTTAAGTTCCTCTGTTATAAACTAACCAAATAAAAGTCATGTTGAGGACGTGAAAGTACGGGCTTCTCATTGTAGGCGTGCATGAGCTTTCTCTCTGCAGCACTCATTGGAAGGTCATCCACATTTCCTACACGACCCAATATCTTTAACCTTTCTCTAAAAGGTACACTCGTTTCCGTACGAAAACCTTTAACCTTCTCCACTTCATCATCGATTAACCTCTGTGATTGTAATAGCATACATGATATAGTGATAAGAGAAATGCTATTATGCAAAAACCAATGAAGCAGCAAATGTTGAATTACAGAGTCGATTAACTCACCCTAATATTGTCTTGAAAATGGATCGGAAGGTCCTTGGAAAAGTTTTCGGAAAGCTTAAAATACAAAACAAAACTTATTCCTTCCCCATCGGTTTCACCCTGAAAAAATGCTGTAGGATACAATGGTATCTGCAAAAGGAAAAAAAAAAAACATAATAAACGAGAAATCAGTCATAATCATCTGGTAAAAAAACATCATTCCATCGAATTGGCAAGAAATACTTAAATCAATGGAGTACCTGAACGTTTACGACGAGAATGGGTGGAAGTTTTCCTGAAGGACTAGTAGAGGGAAGTTCCACAAATCGAGCAACGTGATTAATTTTTTTCTGAGATAAAAATACATCAAGACCAAAAGGATTATAAGCAGCGGAGTTGGGAGCAAACTCCTTCCTTTTATCCCTGCAAGAATGCACCAAGACCAAAATAGACAAAACAAAGATAAGTCAGATATATGATACTTAATGTTTCTATGCATGTTCAACAAATATAAACAAGAATTGGTTACCTGAAATAGCTCACACTCCTAACCCTAAAAGTCCCTGGCTCGATCTCGGACCAACTATCTGACACTCTCTTCCCCGAGGGACAGAAAGGCACCTGAGAACCAGCAATAGGTCTTTGCAATAACGTCTTTGAAGAAACTGTAATAAATAAGACAGCATTATGGTTTAAGACCAAGACAGCATACACTTGTTTTAACCAAAAAATCAGGTATTTAATCTGCACTCACATAAAGCGGCTGTAGGATTTCCGTCCTTCCATTTGAAGGACAGTTTCAAGGCACCTTTTTTCCTTGAACTTGGAGGAGGGCTCGAGCTTAGAGATCTTCTCTTCTCAACTGTATTAACTGTCGAAGCTAGACAAGGCAAACAGTTATTCGGAAGAATCCCACAATTATCCAATAAACTGTCATCACCACTAGCAGTCTCGATTTCGTCGAGAAATACAGGCTTCGTTTCACTCATTAGCTCACTCGGATGGACCGAGCTTTTGGTCGCTCCAGTGACGGAATTAGGGGCAGAATTGTCATTGCACGAGTCCTCAGGGTGTTCGAGAGACGAAACATGTTGAGCTCTGGGAGATGAATCCCCCATTACCGATGCTCCATCTAAACCACTTAAAGACAGCATATCTGTGGAAATGAACTTATTAGTGTCATTATTACAAAAAAACATGTTCGATTATCAGTGAAAGACGAGGTTTGTACGGACCATCGGGAACGCTTTGGAAATCCTCGTCGCTCCAATCGGATTCAAGGGCAGTAGCAGAGTCGAACCACGCTTCATCAACATTTCCTATCAATTTTAAAAAAATTATATAATTGCTCTAATCCAACAACCATGGAGTTTTAGGAGCCTCAGTATAACAATTATCAAAGAAGTAATCTTGCACAACAATAATTTACAGAATCTATGAACAAAACTTGAATTCCTAAATTAAAACCAAGGTTCAGAGATTAATTAAAGCAATATCTGATTGATAATTCTGTATTAGATAAACAAACTCAGCCTACTAGCTGGCACATTTTAATATAATTACAACTAAATTAAAAGAAATTGCATAAAATACTTCACACATTCAACGCTTTCACGCTTGAGCATAACTAACTACAGATCAATAGTTCC
The DNA here is from genome assembly GCA_946896805.1 of Scutellaria galericulata. Classification (NCBI taxonomy): domain Eukaryota; kingdom Viridiplantae; phylum Streptophyta; class Magnoliopsida; order Lamiales; family Lamiaceae; genus Scutellaria; species Scutellaria galericulata. The sequence goes on along the minus strand of OX335791.1, from coordinate 1,384,510 downwards.
TGTCATTTCATAGGCACTATCCTCATCAGCTCGATACAGACAAGAATGTCATAAAACACACACACGCATGAGAGAGAGAGAGAGAGAGAGAGAGAGAGGAACCATGAAAAGTAGGGTTGTTGAAGGGACGATCGACGGGCAAATTAGATGGAAGCTTCTCGACTATATCCGATGATCGATCAGACAAATAAGAAGGTCCTCTTTTCTTCAGAGCTTTTCTTCTCTTTCTAATTTTCTTCCTTTTAGAACCTCCGATTTTACCTCCGACGCAATTCGCCGGTCGGGAAACACACGTCCCCATCTCTGGTTTTCGTGATTTTTGATGAGGAGAGAAATTTCCAATATATATTGTAATAAAATTAGGAAACGAAAAGGAAATAAAATAAATATAAATAAAGGCTATTTAAGAATGAGAAACGGGTTCACATATATTCACGCCCCCAAATAAAGTGGTCTTATAAACATATCTCCATCCTATAATATCAACCACATAGAAGTCTAGAGAGAGAAGCAAAACCATTCTACAGTGAGAGAGCGTGAAAAGGAGGTAGAACCCTTTCAACCACCCCCTCTCTCTCCTCTTTCTCTCTCTCTCTCTTCTTCCACAATTACTGCAAAAAATCTTCTCCCATTCTATGGAGATTCACAAATTGTTTGTTCATATACATATTGCGTGTGAAAAATATGTGATTTTCAGAGCTATGGCCAAAGAAAAGGAAGTATAAAAGTCAAATTTAATTTATATAAATTGTATTTTTTACAGGGAATGGAAGATGGGAGAGAGAAAGCAAATCAGTAACGGCAGTTGGCTGCAACTTTGATGGTGGGCCCGGACACGTGGCAGATATCTGGAGCGCCATACGTGTGAGAGTTCAGTTTCGTACGTGTGTTCTTTTTGGGATCCTAACGTTGCTGTCTGTCACCAAAATCTTAACACTATTTTTGGTGTTCGATTTTGGACAGCTTCTTTTTCACAATTTTTTTTTCTTTCAATAAAAAAACGATAAAATCTATACTTTAATTTCATATTATTAAAGATATACATACAACACATGCAATTAGAGTACAAAAGGAAAAAGAAGAGCTGGAAGTTAAAGAAGGCAAAATCAGTTAGCCATACAAGCTGTTAGTTAGCAGATAAATTGTTAGCATCTCTTTTGGTTAAGATAGTTTGTTAGGCTAGATCTCTATATAAGTAAAGCTCATATCCATTGATCAAGTATCAAACTCTATTCTAGAATTTGATATATAGCAATCTTTCTTTTTTCCTCTCTGAAACTCGTTCATCTCAACATGGTATCAGTTTTAGGGTTTCCATAGTTCATCCTGGATTTCCTGTTTCCGCTATTTTCTTTATTTGGTGTCTATCATCAATCGTCTATTCTCTGATTGGGTTCTTTTCCCCTGATTGGGACGTTCATGGATCCTTCAACCTCTGCTTTGGATCAAGGAGATGATTCTCTTCCTCCACGTTCACAGCCCACTGTTCCAGCGCAAGGAGGTGCGCGATCGCAACCTGCACCAAATTTTACGAAGCTGAACCCCATTCTCAATCCATTGTCGCCTTTGGCTCTCCATCCCAACGATAACACAGCAATCTCTATCGTTCTTGAGCCTCTCAATGGAGCGAATTATGTTTCTTGGAGTCATGCTGTCAAACGGGCTTTGAGTGTGAAGAATAAGCTGCCGTTAATTGATGGATCTTTCATTCCTCCAGATGAAGATGACTATTCACGCAGCATGGATTCGAGCCAATGATCTCGTTTTGTTATGGTTATTGAACTCTGTTCAGAGTGATATCAAGCAGACTCTTGAGTATTTTTGTTCAGCAAAAGAGGTATGGGATGAATTGAAGCTGAGGTATGCTCGATCTGATGGACCTCGTGTTTATCACCTAGAAAAGTCACTGAGTTCTATATCACAAAATAATCAGTCCTTGGTTGTGTACTACAACAATTTCAAAGGTTTGTGGGATGAATTCACAGGCCCTTCTTGAAGTGTCATTGTGGAGCAATACTGAATTGTTCTTGTGATTTAATCCAAGCAATGGTTAAGATACAAGAACAGGATTCTGTTATGAAATTCCTAATTGGCCTTGATGAGTCTTATTCATCCATTCGTAGCCAACTTCTCTTGAGTTCTCCTCTACCTTCTTTAGCAAAAGTTTATTCTCTCCTGTTACAAGAAGAGTCACAGAGAAGTTTGTCTTCTTCTCAATCTGTTATTCCTACTGATTCTCTAGCTATGCTAGCTAAGAATTCTTCTTTCAATAAATTCAAAGACAAGAAAAAGACCTTGAAGTGTTCTCACTGTGGAGGACCAGGGCATACTGTGGATAGGTGTTTTCAATTGATAGGATATCCACCTGGATGGAGGGGACCAAGAGGGCCTAGAGTCAATACAAATTCTTCAGCAAATGCTACTGTTTCATCTCTTCAACCAGAATCTGAGGCAAAGAGGAATGATTCAAATCATTTATCCAATCAAGATCTCTTTGAGCAGTTCATGGCTTTCACTAGAATGAAGAATGGTCAAGAAAATCACAGTGCAGCTATTGCTATTTCTGATAACAACACAGCCTTGCAACAATCTTCAGGTTTGCATTATTGTTTGATTTCTAAATCTTCATCTAATAATACTTGGATCATAGACACAGGTGCAACAGATCACATGATATGCAATTACAATCTTTTTACTACAAATCCTATTTCATGTGATATGAAAATAAGTATGCCAAATAATGAAATTGTTATTGCTACACACATTGGCACAGTTCATATAGGGAATGGATTATCTTTGCATAATGTGTTATATGTTCCCAATTTCTCATTCAATTTGTTGTCTGTTTCTCACCTTGCTAAATTTTCAAATTGTACAGTATTTTTTTGCATCATCACATTGTGTTTTTCAGGACAACAAGAGCAAGAAAACGATTGGTTTTGCTAGAGAAGAAGGAGGGTTGTATTACTTGCAAAATTGTAATTCAAAATTTGTGAATAAAGCATCTGTTGATACTTTCAAGCTGTGGCATTCTAGGCTAGGACATATGTCTATAAAGAACATGCTACATCTTAAGAATGCTGGGATTCAATGTAAAGATAGTATCAGTTGTGATATTTGTCACTTTGCTAAACAAAGAAAACTTCCTTTTTCTGTCAGTGGTACAAGTTCTTTAAATGCTTTTGATATAATACACTGTGATGTTTGGGGACCTTTCTCCATTGAATCTCATATTGGAAGTAGATATTTTTTAACTATTGTAGATGATCATAGTAGAGTTACATGGATATATATGCTTAAATTCAAAACTGATGTGAAAAAATGCTTGGAAAATTTTGCTTCTATGGTGAAAAATCAGTTTAGTTCTACCATCAAAGTATTGAGGAGTGATAATGGAACTGAGTTTCTTTTACATGATTTTTATTCCTCTAATGGTATAATTCATCAGACATCTTGTGTTGAAACACCACAACAAAATGGTGTTGTGGAAAGGAAGCATCAACACTTGTTACAAGTTGCTAGATCCATGCTTTTCCAATCCGGCTTATCTCTTAAATATTGGAATGAGTGTATTCTTATAACTGCTCATTTGATAAATAGAACTCCTTCTACTGTGTTAAATGGTAAAACTCCTTTTGAAATCTTGTTTAAAAAGGCTCCTGATTATAGCTACTTAAGAAGTTTTGGTTGTTTATGTTATGCTGGAATTTTAGTAGCTAACAGGCATAAGTTTGAGCCAAGGGCTAGAAAATGTGTGTTTCTAGGCTATCCCTTTGGTGTTAAAGGTTATAAGCTTCTGGATTTGAGCAATGGTAAAGTATTCAATTCTAGAAATGTTCAGTTTTATGAACAAACTTTTCCTTTTCTGAATAATAAGCTCTTGGAGAAAGATCAGGAGCTGTCTAATGTGTTTCCACAGGATAGTAGTGATCAAAATTATAATGTTGATACTCTTTATCCATCTGCTATTATTATTTCAAATAAGCAAGGTATTGATCAGGTTTCAAATCAGCTAGAGGATCAACATAATCATGCTTTACAGGAGGAGGTAAGTAATGTTTTAACTGAGCCTCAAACTTTTACTTCAGATGTTGTTATGTCAAATAACTTGAATAAAGTTGTGATTGATCAAGAAGAACAGAATGATGTTATTACTTGTAGAAGATCAGGTAGGCAAAGACATCCTCCATCTTATTTAGATGCATATCAAATTGATCTTCCTCAGTCTATAATGCCTAATCAATCACATACTAATCTTGCTGTCAATAGTAAAGGTAAACAGTATCCTATTTCAAAATACCTTGGTACTGATAATTTTTCATATAAACATAAGGCATTTACTGTCTCTATTTCTCAAATCAAAGAGCCAAAAACATATAAGCAAGCTATTAAAGATCCTGAGTGGATTAAAGTCATGAATAATGAAATACATGCTTTAGAAAAGACTAAAACATGGACTTTGATGAATCTTCCTGAGAATAAGCATTGCATAGGCTGTAAATGGGTTTTTAGAGTAAAGTATAAGTCAGATGGTACTATTGAAAGGTATAAAGTAAGATTAGTTGCAAAGGGTTACACACAAGAACCTGGAATAGATTACTTTGACACCTTTTCTCCTGTTGCAAAGATCACTTCTGTCAGAATTTTGCTAGTTGTTGCAGTTGCTAAAGGATGGTTTATACATCAATTAGATGTAAACAATGCATTCCTACATGGAGAACTCGATGAAGAAGTATATATGCTACCTCCACCAGGTTATTGCTCAGAAAATGACAAGAGAGTATGCAAACTAAACAGGAGCTTATATGGTTTAAAGCAGGCTTCAAGGCAATGGTTTAGTAAGCTTACTGATTCTCTCATTATTTTTGTTTTTATACAATCCATTCATGACAATTCTTTGTTTACTAAGTATGATCATGATGGTTCATTTACTGCATTATTAGTGTATGTTGATGATATAATATTAGCTGGAACTAGTATTGATACAATAGAATCAGTAAAATCCTTTTTACATGCTAAGTTTACCATCAAAAATCTTGGACCTCACTACAAGAAAAATGCTCATAGACAACACCTCTACGACATGTGTTTTTGATAAGAACCGTTGTCGTAGTATCTACGACATGTGTTTTTGAAAAAACCGTTGTCGTAGCTCAAAAACTTCTCTCATAGACAACGGTTTTTTACCTACCGTTGTCGTAGATATTTGAAAACCGTTGTCGTTGGCCGAAAACTTCTCTCATAGACAACGGTTATAGCCTGTCATTGTCGTAGATATTTGAAAACCGTTGTCGTAGGCCCAAAACTTCTCTCATAGACAACGGTTTTAACCCACCGTTGTCGTAGAGGTTTTAAACCGTTGTTGTAGACCAAAAAGACAACGGTATCAACCTAACGATGTCGTAGACGTGTTGTCGTAAGACCCCTAAGACAAGAGTTAGAAAATGTTGTCGTAGCCTCAAAAAAGCGATGTCGTAGACTAATATTTTTTTCAAAAAAAAGTCAATTATTTTAATTTTTTTCTTAAATAATAAAAAGATGATATATATATTTTGACAATTAATTTTATTAATATAGTCATTAATTTGAAAAATACATTAATTTTATATTAATTTTAGAAAATATGTACAATAGATTATTAATTTTATAAATATATTAATTTTATAAATACATTAATGTTATAAATATATTAATTATACTTATAATTTGGAATATATATTAATTTTATAAATATATTCATTATATATATAATTTGAAAATTATATTAATTATTATTAATATAGTCATTAATCATTCAATTATATATAAATATATATATATATATATATTAATATATCAAAATTGGAAATCAATTACTTATATTAGTAAGTAATGGTACTTTATAAAAGTTAACAAAAAAAATGTAAAAATAGAAATTAAATTGAAAAATATCAAAAATATATTATAAAAGAAATATATGTAAGACATTGTCACATGAGTTGTTTTCTAATGTTGTCGTAGCCTCGTAGAAGCGTTGTCGTAGACTAATATTTAAAAAAAAAGTCAAATATTACAATATTTTTTTTAAAATGAAAGAAGAAATGCTATATATTGTTTAATTAAATTGATGAAATAAACTAATTTTGAGAATTAAATTTTATTTCATTATAAAGAAATTTTAGAAAATATGTACAATAGATTATTAATTTTATAAATATATTAATTTGAAAAATACATTAATGTTATAAATATATTAATTATACATATAATTTGAAATATATTAATATATTAATTTGAAAAATATATTAATTTTATAAATATATTAATTTTATAAATATATTCATTATATATATAATTTGAAAAATATATTAATTTTATAAATATATTAATTTTATAAATATATTCATTATATATATATAATTCGAAAATTATATTAATTATTATTAATATAGTCATTAATCATTCAATTATTTATATATATATATATATTAATATATCAAAATTAGAAATCAATTACTTATATTAAAATAAGTAATGGTATTTTATAAAAGTTAACAATAAATATGTAATAATAGAAAATTGAAAAATATCAAAAATATATTATAAAAGAAATATATGCAAGATATTATCACATGAGTCATCAATGGTCTAGTGGTTAGAGTACCATCGGGCCTCCCGGGATCGATTCTCACGCAACGCATAATATTAATTATGATGATGTGTCATCCTTAGGATGATGTGTGTGATGACGTGGCATGACATGTGTGATGATGTGGCAAGCTTACGTGGCAAAATATTGTTTTATTTATTTGGCTGAATATGACAACGGTTATTATAAGGCTACGACAACGGTTTTTATAAGGCGAAGACAACGGTTTTTAACCGTTGTCGTAGAGTCTACGACAACGGTTAAAAACCGTTGTCTATGAGCGGATTTTTTTTGGGTCTACGACAACACCAGCTACGACAACGGTTTGAATATGGCTACGACAAGGGTTAAAAACACTTGTCGTAGCCTTTTTTTCTTGTAGTGCCTTTAAAATATATGCTTGGCATTGAAGTAGCTAGAAGTAACAAAGGAATTCATTTGTGTCAAAGAAAATATGCTCTAGATCTTTTACAAGACACAGATTACTTAGGAAGTAAGCCTTGCACTACTCCAATGGATTCAAAACAATCTTTTATATCAAAAGTATCTTCTGATTTAAGTGATCCTTCATCATATAGGAAGATAGTTGGTAAGCTTCTTTATCTCACAATAACAAGGCCTGACATTTCTTATGTTGTGCAAACTTTAAGTCAGTTCATGAGTAAACCAAATGAATCCCATCTTGGAGCTGTCCACAAGTTACTAAGATATATAAAATCAACTCCAAGTCTTGGTATTTTTTATTCAGCTAATTGTGATCTCAAGTTACAGGCATTTTCTGATAGTGATTGGGCAAGATGTGAAACAACTAGAAAGAGTATTACAGGATATGCTATCTATTTGGGAGAATCTTTAATTTCCTGGAAATCAAAGAAACAAGCTACAGTCAGCAGAAGTTCAGCAGAGGCTGAGTATAGAGCCTTGGCACACACCAGCTGTGAAGTTCAATGGATCATTTACATTCTTAAAGACTTGAGAATTATTCTACCACAACAAGCTATCCTATACACTGATAGCAGATCAGCATATTGCATTGCACACAACCCAGTGTTGCATGAGAAGACTAAACACTTCCAAGTGGATTATCATTTTACAAGAGAGAAAATATTGGACAAAACTATCAAGCTGATTCAAGTGCCATCAGAAGAAAATATAGCTGATCTTCTTACAAAACCTCTAACTACACCAACATTCGAAGAGATCAAATGCAAAATGGGAATGATTGATATCAGCACTCCCATTTTGAGGGGGGTATTAAAGATATACATACAACACATGCAATTAGAGCACAAAAGGAAAAAGAAGAGCTGGAAGTTAAAGAAGGCAAAATCAGTTAGCCATACAAGCTGTTAGTTAGCAGATAAATTGTTAGCATCTCTTTTGGTTAAGATAGTTTGTTAGGCTAGATCTCTATATAAGTAAAGCTCATATCCATTGATCAAGTATCAAACTCTATTCTACAATTTGATATATAGCAATCTTTCTTTTTTCCTCTCTGAAACTCGTTCATCTCAACACATATTAAAACATTTCAAAGAATTTGATTCGTGTTCTTAAATATGATTCTTGTAAAAAGAAAAAAAATTGAACAAAGTTAGCTTCATAAAACAATCTTATATGGTTTTTTTAAAAGAACGATCGTTCTTATATTAAATTTTAGTACTATATTTTCATGTCTTTGATTTCTATTTTTTTTTTCTTTTTGCCCTTTTTGGTAGTTGAGTGGTTGTCCTTTGCTAGTTAAGAGATTTGACAATATGCATCAATGCTTTACTTTACTCATCCGTAGAGTAAAGAAAATAGGAGTAAAAGTTATGAAGTCATTAAAATCTCAACAACCAAATCCTACATAGGAAAATAAAAGAAGGAAAAAAAAACCCACTAAATAAATTAGTCAAGAAAGTGTGTTTGTTATGTGACTGAATCGTTTGAATTTCGTTTGTTTTTTAAGTTCAAAATGGTATATGATGATCTTTTGTTTACAATCTCTAACACAATATACTGATTTTTCATTATTATTATATATATTATTTGTTTGTGCAAAACATGGAGGCTCGACACAAATTTTGTTACTAAAATTGCTGCGGTTTTGTGTTTTTCTTTTAGTTAAATTGCAAACTATATTATAGGATTAAGTAATTAAAATATTAGTATTTGACCCTTCAACATCAAAAAGGTAAAAGGGCTACATTAAAAATAGAGTTTGTATAGCCCACATTTTGTATAGCTATATTAATTAGATTAGATAATATACTTTTTCAAAAAGAAAAAAAGTAGACATATAATATATATGTTAAGTTAAATTGAAACTGGGGTACAACCCACATTCCAACTTATACAGTGATATATATCATTAAATGCATTGTAACAGTAACTGTGTGTGTTAATTTGAAGAAAGTCAGCTTACAAGTTACACCAACAATTGCTTACAAATATAGAATTGATCAGATGAAAATTTTATTGGAAAATTAGATTATTGGAAGAAAAATATTGTATATTAAAATGTGGGATTAATCTTTTTTTGTTTTTTGGTCTCAAATCTTAATTCTATATTGTCTAAAAAAAAAAACAGTCTTGATAACTATAAAAAAAAAAAAAAAAAATTATATGTAGATTACAATTTGTGCATCAGAAGGAAGAAACAATAGTGATATATTTTATTTAAGAGTAATTTTGGAATATAATAACACACATTTCCAATGTTGATGTGACAAATACCGTCAAATCTAGTTTGATAAGACCGGTTAGTTCATAATTTATAACCCATGAAAATTTGACTTTTAGGATATCAAATAGAAACATATAATTAGAAATAGATAATTAAAGAGTTCGATGGATTTAAAATTCGTCATTTAATACCAAAATATCTTTTGCCACTAACCTATTTAAATAATGAGTTGTCGACAAGTTAAAACTAGTGTGAGTTGTTTTCTTAGTTAACCTAAATAGTAATTATAATGACCAATCAAAATATTTTAATATAATAATTTAGAAAAAGGCCAAAAATAATTTAAAATAATAGTGAATAATGAGCTGTTCTAATCTTTCTTGTGAGCCCCATATGATTGTTGCATCTACTTCACTGCTTTATTCAAGATTTGTATGTATCCAGCAGATAATAAGGAGTTCCTTAAATAAATTTGAGCCAATAATTTTGACTTCAATGATTGGGCGGGCAACTCAGGTGTACTTACTTTTGCAAATATTTAATTTTATTTAAATGTCATTGCATTTGTGGGCCCCAGAGCTGCCTTTTCAAATTTATTTCTCGTCCTCTTTATGTTGGAGTATTAGGTAATTGAATGATAGATGTGATCATTCTTGGGAATTTTGGATTATTCCAAAGGATTTGCAACAAAAAAAAATCATCTAATGGGACACTAACTCACAAATTAGATCCCAATTTAAATATAAATTTATAAAAATGAGCTTGGTTTCTGAATAGTAAAATTTTATTATTTTATAGATTTGTATACATTCATATAACCATCACATCTAAGTTTTGTGATATGACAAAGTCTTGGGTGAGACCGTCTCACGGATCTCATTCCGTGAGACGGGTCGGGTCGGGTTGAATATAAAAATTATGTAATATTTTTATATATATGAGGTAATACTTTTATGTGTATCATATAATATTTTTTTCAAAATATCACCACGTAATATTTTTATGTGTATCATGTAATACTTTTTGAAAGTATCACATGATATATATAAAAGTATTACATTGTACACATAAAGTATTACATTATGAAGTATCGCATGATATACATAAAAGTATTACATGACACACTTAAAAATATTACATTATGAAGTATCACATGATATATATAAAAGTATTACATGGTACACTTAAAAGTATTACATTGTGGGAATAAAACATGATGTGGTACTTTTATATATATCATGTAATACTTTTTGAAAATATCATCATGTAATACTTTTATATATATCATATAATATTTTTTTAAAATATCACATTATAACTATAAAAGTATCATGTAATATTTTCATGTATATGTAGTAATATTTTTATGTATATCATGTAATACTTTTAAATCAACGGTGTTGGCCGTCCATTGACCGACGTTGACCGTTGACTTTTTGACTTTGATCTTTAACCGAGTCGGGTTGACCTGTCTCACGGATGTCTCACGGAATGAGATTCGTGAGACGGTCTAACACAAGACCTACTCTTGTGATATATCTATTCATGAAGAATCTTTGACATCATTTTTTTTTTTTTTGGACAAATCAATGGCATTTTCAAAATGTCAACTTCTTTACATTAATTCTTTGAAAGCACAAGACATCCAAGCAAAGTGCTATAGTGTTAAGAGTTTAAAAATAAATAATATTGTTTTTTTTGTCAAAATAATTTTTTTTTAACTTCGCTCCGCATAGATTAAGAAATAATTTAATTGGTATAATCATGAGTGTCAACTGTCAAATGACTATATTAGCCAACATTAAGATGTATACTTAATGTATAACACTATACTAAAGATTGGTAAAAGTAAACAAGATTGGATAAATTTTTTTGACCATGATCGATAGTATAAAGTTAAAAAAAAAATCTGATATATTGAAATAAAATTTATTTTTAAAGATGATGGTTGTTTTGAAATGGAGAAAGTGTTATCAATCACTTTTATTATAAACCACATACAATTTGTTTATTGGGTTCATCAATAGTTGAGATATAATGGGAGGCTGACAATGAAATAATCTAGTTGGAATATTGGTATCTCCAAGTATTATATATTACAGTATAATTTATATAGTCTGATACACTTAAACTTAATTAATATTTTTTTATTTAATATTAAAATAAAAATGAGCGAGGAGTAGTGTGAAAGGGGGTTATATTTTGTAGAGTAGCACTCTTGTGCACCTGATGCACACATGCACTAGGGTCGGGTGTGGGTGTGGGTTGACCCGGATCCGCTCATATTTTTTTTTTGTCTTAACTTCTATATTATGTTAGTCATACATTTATATTATATTAGTCATATCTTAATATTATATTAATCATACATTTATGTCCAAATATCATATATTTATTTAATACTTTTAACTCTAAAAAAACCCTAATTTCGCCACAATTTGTACATGTTTATCTTTATGTGATAATACTCATATATTTATGTGATATTACTTATACATTTATATCAACACAGTCTTATATTTATGTAATAAATAAAGGTACAATAAACATAACTAAAAGGTATATCTAACATAACTAAAATGTATGACTGTTATAACTAAAATGAATAAAAGGTTAAAATATATGTTTAAAAAAATACTGGTATAGTTAGTTTTACAAAATGTATGACTAACACTACTAAAATGTATGGTTAACATAATATAAAAGTCTGGCAACTAGGAGCATGTTTGGGCGGATTTTGTCCACAACCTAGTGGCACGTACAAACCGCGTACGCATATGTGGCGGGCCAGATTGACCCAAGTGCATGGATTTAGGATCAGTGGGTGGTGCACAGAAGTTTTTGTCTATTTTGTATTGACGAGTAAACATATATTAACTTAAATGATTTATTATACAATAATATTTTACTTTTATATCATATTATATTTATTATTATTATATTATATCAGCAATAGCCAAATAAAAAATACCAGTGAGCCCTCACGTAGGCTGTAAAAGCACTTGCAAGGCCACCCAATCAATTAATGTTATTTTTCTTTAAATTATCTATCTCCTTAATTTCTCACAAAAAATAAATAAATCAGGAATCAAACCATATAAATATACATGCACACACACATATATATATATAATACTTATTTAATAAACGACCTTATACGTTTCTTCAATTCCAACCACATAATTATCAATTATCAACTGAGAAGAAATTGGCAAATGGTAGGTCCACATTAAGCAATAAAATATCTAAAATTAAATATCTAAAACAGTGATCCGATTTAACATTACATTGTCCTTTTGTCCTTTTTCATGAATTAATCAAATGCCTATTTTACGTTTGTGGAATGCTACCTATATTTCAACTCTTGACATTATTGGAATTGACTAATTTGTGAAAAAATGCACATATTTTATTTAGTTGGAGAAAGTAAAAAGGTACTAAAAAAAAAACCAAATCAATCGTGTGATAGTAATTAATTAAAAGTTTATTGTAAAAATTAACTAATCATATTATCACATTCCGATTATATTTAAAAAACAATATCATAATTTTCTTATGAAATTATGTGATGGTTATTTTAGTAATCTATTTATAATTTCTATTATCTCATATCCCACATACATTGTCGCAAAGTATACATAATGTTGCATTTTTTTCCATAAAGTGCATCAATCAAACTTGATGATTTTTATACAATTAAGTTAATTCATTATTTATATCAAAAAAAATGTTTCATCTTTTATTTCACAATTTACTTATACATTAATGACTTAAACAGTTAAACTCACTAGTTCAATAAAATACAACAATAGATCCAAAATGCAAACATTGGGCACCAATTAATATAGTTTAATAAGGATGTATTAAAGCCCAATATTTTTCGTTGTATAAATATTTTGTTGAAAATATACATTTAAATCATGCATGCACGATACAACTCGTGATCAGTTTATATACAATGAATATATCATCTGAAAGAGACTTTACATGCTTTACGTGCACCCAAAAAAAAAGGTAAAAAAAAAAAAAAAAAAAAAAAAACTGAACATGTAAGAACAATCATCAATAATTTTTAAGTAGAGCCAAATATTGAATAAATTCAGGTATGGGATTCAAATATTTTTGCTACGCAAGTTTTCACTTACAGTGTTTTGAAAATGCAAAACTTATAATTGTTTATTTATTTATTTATAATTTGTAACCGTTTTATAAATATAATTGCTTGTAATAGAGATCCTCTATCACAACCCAAACTTACTTTTATAAATCAATTTATATTTTATAGGTTACAAATTATGGATCTAACTCATTTTATATAATTACATTCGTGATATGATTTTATAATTCTTTTATTAATTTATGAATGGTAGAAACTAAATCATAAATGGAGTCAAAATCAATGCCCACTCTATTTGAATATTGGTTATGCTCATACGAAGACCAAAACTGTAGAACTCATATGAAGACTAAAAAAAGCAGGAATAATTCAAATAATGCATTGGAAAACTCGACAAATTGAGAAATAGATGTGAGAGTAGTGGAATGCAAATATGCAATAAATGCGTCTTAATTTAAAAACATGTTATGTCAGGACTCATTGATTACTAAAACCTCATTTTATTTTTATTATCATTTTCCTCTTTACAAAGATAAATAAACGAGATACCAACAAGCAAATCAATATATATATATATATATATATATCACTTTATAATTTTGGAAAATCAAAACTGATCGAGATTAAGAAAAATGTTACACATATAATATTATGTTATTTTGACAAATAAGAAAAAATTTGGTTAAAATGACAATTCGAATAAAGTAGTGATTTTCCAACAATTAACCCTAAATAATAATAAAAATCCTTTGTATTTTTTTATACATTTCTAATATTTTGGTGGGTTTTTGAGAATTTTGAAAAGGCACAAGGCTCCAAAAATTGAAATTCTTTAATCGGACCCTATAACATTGAGATCTTCGTAGTAAATAAATAGAACATGTGTTTTGACATTGTTTGAAGTCAATAATTTATTATATTGTATCATCGTATGTTGGGATTTCGAAACATTAATTCATAAATTCAACCATTAAAGAAAAAGTTTACAATTTAAATCTCATTTTTTTAAGATTAGTCTTTTAATGAAATTGTACATATATGATGATATAATACCATTTCATATAAGTTTTTCGATTATTTAAAACTTGAAGAGATTTTATATGAAGAAAAAAATGGAAATGATTATTTTATTTTTCATCTTTGTTGATTTAGAAACTCAACTATTATTTTGAGGCACTGTTATTGATGTTTAAGATGAGTTTTTAATTTCCATAATTGAATACTTAAAATAGGAAAATACATAATCTAATTTCTTAAATTTGGTATAATCATATTCATAAATTTGGAAGGGATATGTGATATCCTTTAATCATGGAAGACCATTTCTGACAGAAGATAAATATTTCGGTTGTCTTCATTAATTGGGCTAGTATGAGTTTTTAATATATCTAGGCCCAAAGTTTTAATTTGAATGGTCTAATAAAATTAAGCCCAACAGATCAACTGATAATACAAACTTTTATTTTTATATTATATAAAGGTATAATAAAAACCATTATTAGCAAGATCATAAAACAAAGTACACAAACACAAAACAAAACCAAACCGGTTCAACTTACTCTTCTCGATTGACTGACTTCATGCTGCAAATGCTACAACAAGAACCTCACCAAAATTTATGTTAATGTGACAACAAAATCTATGAACTACAACACATAAAAAGTGCAAATAATTTACTCAATAATAAATTAATAATAGTAACAATAGTACAAATAAAAAGACACAAAAATCATGAAGTTTGTCATCAGCAAAAAGGAGGTGTCCATATCGTTAAGACCCAATTCCTCGTTCTGTTCCCAATACCCCACATATTTCTCGACTATGCGCAAAAAAACCACCAAACATAAATTACACTTACAATAGGACATAAATCTAATTTCTTAAATTTGGTATAATCATATTCATATATTTGGAAAGGATATGTGATATCCTTTAATCATGGAAGACAATATCTGGCAGAAGATAAGTTTGGTAATTTCTAATTTCGGTTATTTCTCAAAAAAAGAAAAAAAAAATCGGTTATTGGATCATGGGCTTAAAAGTTTGGATAGTATAGTATGAGTTTTAATATCTCTAGGCCCAAATTTTGTAATTTTAATAGTGTAATAAAATTAAGTCCAACAGATCAATTGATAATACTAAATTTATTTTTATTATATATATATATATGTGTGTGTGTGTATATATATTATATAAAAAGACGGATATCTCAATATTTTCCAGGTCTTTGATTTATTATATTGTTCAGTGGTACTGTGGCTAACGATAGCATTCATGCATGAAGCCAGTAAATTAAGTGTTATTTTAAAGATCAAATTTTATTTTTAATTATTATCGTTTTAAATTTTTATATAATTGTATTTCAATAATATTCATATTAATATTTCTTAAATAAAATTTATGAATTTGGTATGGTTATTTTTATAAAATTAATTTGATTCTCTTTGTAATTTTTTAATTTCAACATTCCCTAACTAATTAAAGATAAATTTACTAATTTTTTTTATATAGCTTAATATAAAACAAAAACTCTTGAATATCTTCCAGAGAAGAAAAAGTAAAGTATTCTAAATATAGTTATTTCTAGGTCAATATAAATTCCAATAAGGTAATAAAAGTTCATAAAAAGAAAACGAAAAACTATGATTATTGTTATTGCTGATGTTGAAGTTGTGAGATTAGTCACAACTGATGTCTGAAACTGCATCGTCAATATATCTAATTTGCAACTGTCAAATAATAATTTAATCTTTGAAACGACGTCGTGCCCCCACCGGCGATACACCTCCCACGCTCCGGTTTCCGCGGTTGCACCCCAAATCGTCAATAATAGTTGAATTAGTAAAAGCTCACTCCCCGCTAAGTTCGACACGCGCCGAACCACGCGTAAGAGTTTTCCACGCGGTTTTAATTGACGTATAAAAACTCGGGCCCTAAAAAAATTGAAATAATACCACCCTACCCCCACCCTTCATCATCAGTAGAATTCAACCATTAACAGCAATTTTTAGTATTTTTTTATTTTTATTTTTTCCTAGTGTTGAATTTCCTATTTTTCATCTCTCATCGTTGCTCGGAATTCAACCTTCTGCAATTTCTCAGAATATTTAGGGTTTTCTGCATCTGAGGCCGGTGCAATCGGAGGAATTTCGAGGAAAAATGGCTGGATGGAGGGGATCTAGAGGCGGAGGCGATGCGTCGCCGTCGTCGCAAACGGTTCGTCTTGGAAAGGTTCAGCCACAGGCACCAGGTCACAGGACCGTGTTTTGTAATGATCGGGATGCGAACGCTCTCGCGAAATTCAAGGTTTTCTGATAGTGATCTTTTTAGTAGTTTTCTTACATTGATTTTATTTGTTTCCGTGTTGATTAGTCTAAGCTGGGGGAAATGTGAATATAGGTTTACGACATTGTGTAATGGAATTTTGATGTTCTCTTTGGTGGGTTGGAGATATTAGATATATCTTTTAGGAATTGCGACATCTGATTTTGGATTTTCAGGAGTTGTCTAGTATGTTTTAGTGTGGTTATTTGGGTTTAACAGTTTTTGTGTGAGATTTTTGTCCATCGTTATAGAGTTGTGAACTTTAGCGCAGATGCCTTAATTTGAGTTTTTAGAAATTCCTGTATGTAATAGTTGCAATGATTTTGTTGTGGATTAAAGTCCGTATATTCTACTTTGTATCTTATTGATCAACCGATACATGCTCAGAATTATCGCTGCAACAATTACAAATGTTTCTTATTTAAAGATGAGTAGATCGGGAACTTGAACATATACTTTATAAGCTTGGAATTCAGTTAAATTGTATCTCAATGAGTGCATACGTTCAGGGCCTACATTCTAATGTGACTTCGGAAGTTGTTTTATATGGTAGTTGTATGGTGGTTTGGTGATTTTCTACAATCGTGGCTTCTTTGTGGATCATGGGTTATTGAGTGTGACTATTTTCTTCTTCAAGGTCAGGAATCCATGAAATGTTTTTGGGTATAGAAATTTTTAATGTAAAATCATTGATGGTTATTTGCTGATTTGAGATGCTGAGTGAGTTGATGGAGAAGTGAGATAGAAAGTAGGTGGAGAAATAAAAGGGATGCTGCCACCATTAATTGTTACTATCTTTTCTACTCTTTTAGTATTAAATTTTAAAAAAGTTCTCTAATGACAGATTGAGTAGTGTATCATTTATCTCCAATGT
Organism: Scutellaria galericulata; assembly: GCA_946896805.1. NCBI lineage: Eukaryota > Viridiplantae > Streptophyta > Magnoliopsida > Lamiales > Lamiaceae > Scutellaria > Scutellaria galericulata. The sequence continues at coordinate 1,366,899 of OX335791.1, read as the reverse complement.
TGCTAATAGCTCACTATGGTTATTCCTTGAATGCCCCTTTGTCTCCTCCCTATCCTACTCTTTATGATCATTCTATCTCCAGAGGGCTATGCTAATTAAATTTGAAATTTGAAGCAAGAAATTCAAAAAACAATTAAAAAATACCAAATGAAGGAGGTATCCAGGTGAAGAAGAAGGCTTGACTTTTTCATAATTCTTATTACTTTTAAGAAATAACAGATAGTGGGACCATCATATTAGCATCCTATGAAATATTGCTTGTGTTGCATTTACTTACAATGAATGGTCCTCTGAACATGAGATAAAGCTATTATCTCATGTAAGAGTTTGGTTTTTATGCTTGTGCCAGGTAGAATGGCTCGAAATTACTTACTTCCCAAAGTTGGATCTGTTACTCAATATTCTAGGCTTTCTAGCAATTTATTTTTACCAAGTATTTTGCTACTGGGAGGTTTTCTTATTTCAGATGTTAGAATAGCATTAATTTATTTGAAATCTAACAACTATACTTAGAAGTTTGAGCAATATAAATAATTTCTCTAATCCTCTTGCTGGCTATCTGATTCGTCCTGTTGATTTTGCAGGGTAACTCTGTCTCAACAACAAAGTATGATGTATTTACATTTTTACCCAAGGGGCTCTTTGAACAGGTAAATTTGCATTGCTGTATATGTAAGATAGGAATTTATTGAATTTCAAATAATTATCGCGAAACCAACTGGCACTGGTACTTTGCTTCGAAATGATTTTTTAATTTAAGACTTGCCTTTAAATTTTAGTTATCTGTATAACTTTGAGTTACAATCCATTTTGAATATGTATCCAAATGGAAGTAATGGTATTCAGGCATAGATGCTGGAATGTTATTTTAGTTTTAATAAAATAATACTTTTTGGCGGCCTTCATGTGCTACCACAAGTCTTTTACCTGTGCTGAAGATTATTTGAACTCATCAAATGGTCTTTCTCCCTTGTGAAGAATCTTATTTACTTAATTTATGAAAATTGGTTAATTATATTATGACTCAAAAACGTAAATCATTTTGAAAAAAATATTGGTCATTTAGTCCAGCTTGTGGAAGGCAGAGTAGGACTAAAAATTATATGTACTACTTTTGTGTTTTTACTGATTTCTCTAAGCGCTTTTACCTGATTCCCTCCTGTTTAATTTGTGCTGACAGTTCAGGCGGGTGGCTAACCTTTATTTTCTCATGATCTCAATCTTGTCATGCACTCCAGTGAGGTATGATATATGATATAGTATAATCCGCTAATAGATTGATCAGAGTTAAGTGAGGTTGTAATCTTTCTAGGGAAATAGCTAAGTAGACTAGGGTTCAGGAAACCCTTTTTGACTTTGATCTACAAATTAGTGCCTGACGTATTCCTACAGCCACAGTCCCTATTTGACACTGTATAATGTATGCTAGCAAAAATACAATCCAGCTGCATGATTTCTAAAATATTCGCTTGAAGTGAAATGGTTGAATCAGTTAGAGGACGTTCTTAAGCCTGAATTATGAATGCAGCTGATGTTTCCTTCTACTGGACTTCTATTTCCCTGTTAATTTTCTTTTTTATTTGTTTCTGCTATCACTTAGGATAATCCCGTCGGATTAAACAATTTGAGCATTCTTGACATTGCTGGTATGGAATGATTGTATGAAGTTGTGATATGTGATCGTCTTTTGCTTCATAATGACTAAAAACACGAGTGCAGGGAACAACACCTGATTCATGCAAACAATTTTTTTTTTCTTCTATTGATTGATTTTGAGCTTTTGGTGGTCTCGTTGATTCCTTGTAGCCACACTTAATATCCATGCACTGTGCTTTGTAGAATTTTGCTTCATATCCATTTATAGGGTGTAATGTTACTAATGTGAGGCTTCAGTTCCTGTTTACAGAGTTCTAACTATATGTTGGAACTCTGTTAACAGAGTTCCTGTTAACAGAGGATTTAATTAGATTTGTGTGAAGAATTACTATTTTAAATGATTGATACAGTTTAGATGTTATCAATGATGAAATAGGAGATACACTTATTTACTCTTTTATAAGTCTTTATACATTGTTCTTTTGATATGGATCATAATCAACACATACTATGCATTACTATGAACTAGCTGACTCCACTTTCCATTCTCTTCTTTTGGCTCTCGTCACCAGTTTCCTTGCATGTTGGCTCATTAAAAAAATACCCATAGTTGAGAAGTTTGTAGTGAGTATGAAAAGTGATGTGGTAGTTAGGTGACTACTCTGGTCTGATGAGGGCTTTTACTTCCCTGTTCTATTTCCATCTTATAAACCATATTATCCATGCAGTCCTGTAAGTCCAATTACAAATGTGCTCCCACTGACACTGGTGCTTTTGGTGTCCCTCATAAAGGAAGCTTGGGAGGACTGGGTGAGTATCACATAATTTTCTCTCTCCATTCATTTGCAAGTGAAATATTTGAGTGCGATTTCTCACTTCTTTATTTTTCCTTGTTTTTCTTTCTTTCCTGCATGGAAGAAACGTTTTCAAAATGACATGGCAATCAATAATTCTTCCATAGAAGTGTTGCAAGATCAGAAGTGGGTATTTACCCCGTGGAAAAAGCTGCAGGTTGGAGATATTGTCAAAGTAAGTCGGCTGCTCTCTTGTTTTTCTTCTGTCATACATAATACATCGTCTTCACCTGCTTAGACTGGATCATTAATTTATGATGTTTTGGAATGTTTGTTAATGCTATCTTGGTTGCAAATTAATAGCCCCTGCTGTCTAGAAATTTTTGTTAGCTTGCAGGAGTTACAGCAATGTGACTTCATATCATAGTAGAATATCTTACTTTATGTGGGCTCATGACTAGCAGCAATGGTTGCAGAAGAATATGCTGATGTGGAACTTCAAGTGTTACACTGTAAAAGACTATCTTGAAAAAATCACATAACCCATAGTTTTACACGTACAAAACTTTTCTAACTTGTTATTGTGTACCTAGAATTACCTCTGGGTTAACGAATAATATTTAAGCCCTTGAGAGTAGTGAATGTTCATTAATCTATTTTGCACGGCAATATATAAGCCTTGGAATGTACAGTAATAGATTATATTTAGACCCTGGTGGGTACTGATTGTTCAGTAACCTATTTTAAGTGCAAAAGATGCATCAGATACATTGTTGATTATATATTTCTGAATTCCTCAAAATAGTTACAAGGTCGTGAACCTTAAATATTTTGTAGTTCCAGCAGCCGAGTGGCTTTAGGACTTGTAACCAGAGGTCTCTCACAGAAATCACAAGACATATTTCTGGTGTAATCTATGCCTTCGTTGGGGGAGATGGAAGAAATCTAAAGAAATCCATTTATCTTTGGACCAATTTCTGAAGTATTATATTTTAATTCGTATTTGAGAACTATTTTTCAATTGAGTTCAGACTACTAGATGACCGTTTTCCCGGTCCCAGGTGAATCAGGATGGATTCTTTCCAGCTGATATATTATTCCTTGCCAGCACAAACCCTGATGGTGTCTGCTACGTTGAGGTTAGTATTCTCTGCTTTAGTGTTATACCATTTTCCATTAACTTGTGATGTGGTAAATGACCTCTGCCAAAGATCTGATCCTTCTTCCTTTTTCTATTGATCTTCTTTTCCCTACCAGTGTTTGATGCATGCGATAGGTCAAGTCCTTATTTGTTCGTCACTTGGTTTTTTTTTTTTGTTTTGGTTTTTGTTTTTGGGTATCAATTGTTATTCATGTTCAAGCAATTTTCAATAATGTTGTCCTGATTGTTTTGCAGACTGCAAATCTGGATGGAGAAACTAACTTGAAAATACGGAAGGCATCAGAGAAGACTTGGGATTATGTGATACCAGAGAAAGTTTCTGAATTCAAAGGTTTTGTTTACTTTGTGTTGCTTTGCTAATAATTAATTGTGGCTCAGAGTTCCATATGCTATTTATTTCTGCTCAATCGTGAGTAAAGGGTGGCATGATAGTAATCGCTTTGAATCAAGTCTGTCACCATAATTTGAAATCTGTCTTCTTGGAACTTAAGTTGGCAAATGGATCAAAACACAGGAGCTCTAGCATGTCCCAGTGCTAGGTTGGATGATTAATCACCATCTATGATGAGTATTTGCTTCAAACATAATATGTGATGTTTCTGGTTGTGGTTATATTTATATTTGGAGTTTCTTTTAGTGAGGATCAAAACCATGACTGTGAGTATGATTAGTAAGCCGGATTATTGATTGAATTAATTACTACGGAAAGATCTTTGCAGTCTATAATTATTCTGGTCCACATGTAGTATTTCATGGACAGAAATTCAGATTATTCATTGATGAACTCCATGATGATATTACCTGATGTAGTCACTTGTTGTGCATTTTTATATTTGATGGATATTCCCTTATTAAAAGCAGGTGAGGTACAATGTGAGCAACCAAATAATTCGCTGTACACTTTTACTGGCAACTTGATCGTTAACAAACAAACGTTGCCTCTCAGTCCAAACCAACTTCTACTACGGGTAATAGCTCATTTCTCTACCCCCCCAAATCTGATTTCTTGTTACTTTTCATTTATAGTTTTTGAGTTGAACTAACTCCTTTTAATGGACGATGTCAGTTTTTACCTCATCATTCTCATTGTTATAGTGTCTGTTTGTAAGATATTTTCTACATAAGATGCTTGCTGCATTAACTTGTTTATGAATTGCTGAAGAATCGTTCTATGAATTTTCTGATGTATTTATGTATACTTTTTATTTTGATGATACATGATAGTTCTTTGTAATTATTTCATGTTTTACACTTCCAGGGGTGCAGTCTAAGAAATACTGAGTTCATAGTTGGTGCTGTCATATTTACTGGTCATGAGACAAAGGTACCTCCCTTTAACTACTATATTTAACTTGTAACTTACTTTCTTTTGCTCTGATGCTTCACTTGGAAAGAGGTTTTTTGATTAGTCTTGTTGGGCCAAGGATAATGTTGGAATATTACATAAATACACATAAAGGCAGGGATCCTTTTATTCGAATTGAGGGACTAGTTTAAATGATTTCTGGCAGTTGCAACTCTGTATTTGTTGTCTCTATGACTATAACATTCGCTTTTTTTTTCTGGTTTATTTTCTTATATTTTATATGTTGTATATCAGTGGTGGCTGTTGTGTAATTGCAGGTTATGATGAATTCCATGAAAATTCCTTCCAAAAGAAGCACGTTGGAAAAGAAGCTCGACAAACTTATTCTTACACTGTTTACTGTTCTTTTCTGCATGTGTCTTCTGGGTGCTATTGGCAGGTTGGCCTCCTCTCCTGTATCATATGTCAGATTTAGAAGTTTGCTTCCTAGTTCATTAATATTTGTTAAAATAAATAGAACTTCTCTCTTTTGATATTTTCAGTGGTATATTCATAAACCGCAAGTATTACTATCTGAGATTTGATAGAACGGAGGCACAGTTTGATCCTGACAACAGATTTGTGGTGAATAGAACTCACCTTTCCCTTTAGTTTTGTGTGCAGGCTGTTCTTTCCGTTTCTTAATTTTTCTCATTTTGTTTTTCTGTTTTCTATAGGTTGCCATCTTGACCTTTTTTACCCTTATAACTCTGTATTCACCGATCATTCCAATCTCGCTCTATGTCTCTGTTGAGGTACATTTGACAATGATTTGTTCTGTTTCTGTTTCTGTTTCTGTTTCTTAAGGTGTTTTTTTTTTCTTAAAAGAATGATGGATCAACAATATTCCTCTCTTTGTTTCAGATGATTAAATTCATTCAGTCCACCCAATTCATCAACAATGATTTGCGCATGTACCATGCTGAGAGCAATACCCCTGCATTGGCACGGACATCTAACTTAAATGAGGAACTTGGGCAGGTAGGTATTTTCCGTGTTGAACCTCTTTTTTTATTTTTCTCTCTTGGGTGAGTAGGATTTTTATGTTAAATTTCCAATTCTGGCAAATAGAGTGTATGATCTTTAGTGAATATTGCTTCTGTGAAGTTCTATGATTGTGCTGTTTGTTGATATCTTTTTGTGAGATCTATTCCTTTTTTCATTTTAGTTTGTCGTTTTGGTAGGTGGAGTATATATTCTCTGACAAAACTGGGACGCTGACAAGAAACTTGATGGAATTCTTCAAATGCTCAGTTGGAGGAGAGGTATATGGTACAGGAGTTAGTGAAATAGAGATTGGAACAGCTCAAAGGACTGGTGTTAAAGTTGAGGCAAGATTATTTGCGAGCTATGGTTTATAAAGTACTTTGAGGTGTGCCATATCTTGATTTGATGCCTTTGGTTTCAGGTTCAGAAGCAGCCAAATGCATCACGTGAAAAGGGTTTCAACTTCGACGATGCTCGGCTTTTGAGAGGTGCTTGGAGGAACGAACCTAATCCTGAGTGTTGCAAAGTAGGTTTGTTCAATTGAGAAGAAAGACTTTGTTACGATATCCCACATCGGTTTCACATAAAAGTGTGGAAGGGTATATAAGAGGGAGTCAACCCTTTACCTTTGACCATGGTTTTGGGTTAAGTTAGGGCTCCCTTGCTTATATTCCTAACAGACTTGACATTTACTTCAAAGATATTAAAACCTTCTTCATGATCTTTAATGTCTTCGGAGGCATCTATAACGTCTTCTTGCCAAGTCATACTGCATTTAAATCAGATACTTTCATATTTCTCTCAAGATTGAATTTTGCTATTATCGACAATTTCTTCTCTTTTATATACTTAATCCTCAAGTTCCGTAGTTATATTACAAACCAAGTTTTCAAATATGTTAATTTATTTATTCTCATTTTGAAAGGGTAGCACATGGATTTGTTTTTGCCATCAATATAACTTTCCATCATGAAATAGCAACAAATGAGCATATTGAATGTTGTTTTTGACTAAAATAAATTGTGTTGCTGTTATTGTTCGACATCATGATCACAAGATTGGGTGGTATATCCTTGAATACTATGTTCGATTTATTCCATTATCTGAAAACAAACTTACTTTTTATCTCCTATTATTTGGTAATAAATTTTATTGTGTTCTGGGAATGTTTGTCGGATGTGATTTTCCATCTCCATAAAATTAACATCCATTTATTATCTATTATCATCACCAATATCCTCTGGTAGATGAGATTCGTCCTTGAATAGTCTTTTGCTTTGTGTAGGAGTTTTTTAGATGCCTAGCAATATGTCACACTGTGCTTCCTGAAGGGGATGAGTCCCCTGAAAAGATTCGATATCAAGCTGCATCTCCTGATGAGTCTGCTTTGGTTATTGCAGCCAAGAACTTTGGCTTCTTTTTCTACAGGCATGTGGATTTTATTGGTTGTTTTCAGTGTTTTGAATCTATTATTGCTTGAAGTGGGATTTGTGTCTTGAATGCAGACGTACTCCCACAATGATTTATGTTCGTGAGTCACATGTTGAGAAGATGGGAAAGGTACAGGATGTTTCCTATGAAATTTTAAATGTCCTTGAGTTTAACAGGTAATTTCACTCCTAACCTGCTTGTGATTTTTTTTTTTTTTTTTTAATGATTCCCAATCTATAATATTTCTGATAAACTTGCTGTTTTCGCATGGTTTAGTACAAGGAAGCGCCAATCTGTCGTATGTCGCTATCCAGATGGAAGACTTGTACTTTACTGCAAGGTTAACATTATGACCCTTTATACACATGTTGGCTAGAAGTTAAGTGAAAGGAATAAATCAACAGTTCTCTTTATGATGGATTTACAGGGTGCAGATACAGTGATATATGAAAGATTGGCAGATGGTGACAATGACTTGAAAAGAATAAGTAGGGAGCACTTAGAGCAATTTGGAGCCTCTGGATTGCGCACTCTTTGCTTGGCTTATAAAAATCTGAGCTCTGATGTGTATGAAAGTTGGAATGAGAAATACATTCAGGCAAAATCTGCTCTGCGAGATAGGGAGAAGAAGTTGGATGAGGTGTGTAGGAAATTTCTTATGTGTTTTTGGTTTTTAAGGATGTCTAAAAATGTTGTGTTAGAAGGGTGATTTTGTGTTGGATTTTGATGTTTCTTTAGTTATTTCAAACTTCATATTATATATTGTCCATTTCTACACTCTTGTTAACTTGTTATTTGTATATAGATTTCTATAATACTTAATTGGCCAACATGTAAACTGTTTTAGGTTGCAGAGTTAATAGAAAAGGATCTTATTTTGATTGGATGTACCGCTATTGAAGACAAGCTTCAGGAGGGTGTACCAGCATGCATCGAGACCCTCTCTCGAGCTGGAATTAAAATTTGGGTGCTCACAGGAGATAAGATGGAAACCGCAATAAATATTGCTTACGGTAGTGAATTGGTGATATCATATTTTTCTTGTGTGTTTGTGCTCTATTCCTATATGACTATATCTGTTTATTGCAGCATGCAAGTTAATAAATAACAATATGAAGCAATTTATAATCAGCTCAGAAATTGACGCTATTAGAGAAGTTGAAGACAAGGTATGTCACAGACTCACAATTTAACTGGTGCCTTCCTATCTGAATACACAATACATAAGCCTACAGATTTTCTCCTCATAACCTACTGTTACTAATAACAGGGTGATCAAGTAGAACTTGCTCGCTTTATGAAAGAGTTAGTGAAAATGGAGCTTAAAAAATGCAGTGATGAAGCACAACAGCATCTTGATTCTGTATCCAGACCAAAATTGGCACTTGTAATTGATGGGAAGTGTTTGATGTATGCATTGGACCCCAGTTTACGAGTAATGCTCCTAAATTTGAGCTTGAATTGCAGTGCAGTAGTCTGCTGCCGTGTTTCTCCACTACAGAAGGCACAGGTGAGATTCCTAGGTGGTATTGTTATGTTTTGCATTTTTTTCCCTACTACTTACTACATTGGGCTTTGACTTGTCACCATGATATGCACATGCTGCTTCAGTTACAGCATGTTCATTCTTATTTATTTCAGATAAATAAGTGCCACCAACTATTCTGAAAGTTTGCAATATCATTCTCTTTATTCTCTTACTATCAAATTGTTTTGATGACGACTGTGATAAAATAAATATAGTGTGAATATATTAAAATATCTCAGATTATCACCCAGTGACCCTTTCTGATCATTATCCTCATCGATCTGCCTTATGAATGTTGAGGGTTGACTTAATCACTTCTGATTTTAGGTCACGAGCCTTGTGAAGAAGGGTGCAAACAGGATTACCCTTAGTATTGGTGATGGTGCTAACGATGTTAGCATGATTCAGGCTGCTCATGTTGGTGTTGGTATAAGTGGGCAGGAAGGTATGCAGGCAGTGATGGCCAGTGATTTTGCCATTGCACAGTTCCGTTTTCTTACAGATTTACTCCTTGTGCATGGTCGGTGGTCATATCATAGAATATGCAAGGTTTGTTCTCCTATAACTTTATGCCCACTGAGCTTATTTTTATTTGTTCAAACAATTATCAGCTTGTAAATTTTGCAGGTTGTGACATACTTCTTCTATAAGAACTTGACATTCACTCTCACTCAATTCTGGTTTACGTTCCAAACTGGGTTTTCTGGCCAAAGGTTCTATGATGATTGGTTTCAGTCTCTCTATAATGTCATCTTCACAGCCTTGCCTGTGATCATTATTGGACTTTTTGACAAGGTACTGAGTGTTCAGGTTTATCTTGATTTGTGATAGCAGCTGTTATGTTGGAAGAACAATTTCAATTTCACTTTATAGTTCACATTTTTCATGACCTTTCCCACTCATTTTCTGTAGGATGTCAGTGCTACCCTTTCCAAGCAATACCCTGAGTTGTACAAGGAAGGAATAAGAAACGCCTTTTTCAAGTGGAGAGTTGTGGCAACATGGGCTTTTTTTGCAATTTATCAATCACTGATTTTGTATTATTTTGTTGTTGCTTCAAGTAGTAGAGCCATTAATTCAGCTGGTAAGATGTTCGGCCTGTGGGATGTCAGTACGATGGCTTTCACAAGCGTTGTCGTGACTGTAAATCTGCGTCTCCTCATGATGTGTAACACGATCACTAGATGGCATCACATCAGTGTTGGAGGCAGCATATTAGCATGGTTTGTATTCGTCTTCATTTACTCAGGCATCGTATTACCCAAGGAGCAGGTACCTTTTCTTGCTATCAAAATCAACATATTTTACATTGAAAGATGCCAACTTTCTTTACATTCTTCCTTTTTCTCCAGGAAAATATTTATTTTGTCATCTATGTCCTGATGAGTACTTTCTACTTCTACTTCGCCCTTCTTCTTATCCCCGTTGCTGCTCTCTTTTGTGACTTCGTATACTTGGGGTAAGGTTTACAAGTTCATCCTTTGCGAATTATTCTACTTGTTGATGCAATTGTTTTCGTTGTTGCTATATTTGTCTTACACCATTTTCTTGTTCTCATTCATTCAATCCTTTGGTTAATCTGGCAATCAGGGTTCAGCGCTGGTTCTTCCCCTACGATTATCAGATCGTTCAGGAAATCCACAGGCACGAGATTGATAATAGCAGGATCGGATTACTTGAAGTCGGAAATAACAACCTTACCCCCGATGAGGCGAGGAGTTACGCCATAATGCAACTTCCAGGGCAGAAATCAAAGCACACAGGTTTCGCATTTGATTCACCCGGTTATGAATCATTCTTTGCATCACAGGCTGGTGTTTACGTTCCACAAAAGGCTTGGGATGTGGCTCGGAGAGCCAGCATGAGGAATCGACCCAAGACACCACGAAAGAATTGACTCATCGATACATGTAGTGTACAAATTTTATCCTTCTCTCTTTTCCTCCCACATTTTATATATAGCATCATATGTAGATCGAAATGTATTATATATCCCACAATGTAGTGATATGATTATTCCTAGAAAATTTTGCTTTGTTCTCATAGTGGCTTAAGTTCTGTTTTGTAGTTCGATTTTGTGAGTAAATAGTTGTTAATGCTCATAGACCCTTTATACATTCTTTCTTGTGATGCTCATTCTCTTGCTTTATGCTTTCAATACTTCATCTCTTTTGTATTGTGTTTCAATTTTAATCCTATGTTCCATTTTATTCGTACACAACACGATGCTTCCCTCTATTCCAGAAAGATATCTTTCTCTACCCCTTTATAATTTAATGTTGAGAATATAAATGTAAATGTTTAATTTTAAAGAATATATAGTAAGAATAGGTATTAGAAAAAAATATTTATTACACATTGATTCTTACTGATAATCGGGAACGAAATTGGAAACAAACAGCTTCCACAATCACAGGAGGACCCTCTATATTGTACCATCTGCAGTTGTACTTGCACGAATCTGTACTATATATATATATATATATATATATATATATATATATATACATATATTACATAATGATGTTGTCTCAAATTGAGGCAGTGTTGGAGAAGATCTAAATGGAGGTAAATATGGAGAAAGTAATTAATGGTGTGATTTATATGAATATTGTATGTGCATGAAAAAACACAAAGCAAAGCAAAAGAAGATTGTCATATAGGAGGACCCCTTGCACCTAGCTGTGGTAAAAAGCCAGGTTTTACCCAAATCTCTCTCTCTCTCTCTCTCTCTCTCTCTCTCTCTCTCTCCAGGCTCGAGAAAGTTGAGACAGAAGAAAAATATCACTTAAACCCATAAAGAAACCAATTAACCACCCTTGCCATGCAGCATAAATAATTAACAATATTACTTCTCTTCTTTCCTTTCCTTATAGCAAAGTGCCATTTATCTCCACATCCCACATATCAAAACCAAAGCAACAACTCTCTTATAACCCTCAAATTTTCTCTTACAAAAAGCTAAGAGAGAGAGAGAGAGATGAGTAAGATATTGAAGGTGGTTTTGAAGGTACTCGTGTTGGTAGGATTGGTTCGTTTCTTGATCATAGACGTGGCAGCTGTAGAAAATACGAAGCACCATCATCATCGTCGTCGTCATCATTTGGAAGCTCAGAAAATGGCAAATCCATCAAAGATTGGTATCAACTATGTCAGCAAAAGAAGAATTCCCAATGGACCCGATCCCATTCATAACAGGTCTAAATTCCTATTTCTTTCTTGTTTTTTCCTCACTTTCACGCTTCTTCTTTTTTAATATTATTCATAATTTTGATATGTCATGTGTAATATACACACACACACACACTAAATTTATGATCAATCATGAAATATTAACTATATCATATATATTTTTTGGTATCGAAAAATTTATTTGAAATTTATTCATATAGAACATGTTAGCGAGAAAATTCTTACTATATATTATAAGCAACACAAATTTTATAATAGTTAAATGATAAATTTCTTATATATTGTGATTCAAGTCTTTGAAATTCTTTTGTGTTGGTGAAATGACTATCAACTAATTTTCAAGAAATTACTTGTAATTTCTATCATAATATATCGTATCCTGATATGCCAGCTATATATTACAATATTATGAATTTCAAGACAAAGTTTGCTTTATCATCAAAATTAGACAGAGCAAATAAAGCAGAAAAGAGTTCACTCTCATCACTTTTTCCTTTCTTGAACAGATTTATTGAACTTTTATTTAAAATTTCATTTTGTTTTCTATACTTTTGAGGGCTTTTAACCTTTTTATGTTGCCTTTTCTTTTGGAGTTAATTTTCTTTACCCATCTTTCCTTTATCTTTGCACTAACCATGCACATTATCTATTACTTTAATTAATAACACCAAATTCTTTTTGTTTGTCAATATTACTATCATAAATTATTATTTACTAAATCTTAACAAAGCTAACCTGTTTTTTTATTATTATTATTATTTTTTTAAATATATAACAGAAGAGCTGGAAATTCTCATCAACCACCAGGCCAAGCTTAGGCAGTATGAATGAAGGAGCTAGCTACAATAACGTTAGAGTTTTCCATTTTGTTAATTTGTACTAATTTTGTAGGATCCAGTTTTCTTGAATGAATATCAGAAATTGATTCAAGCTTGTTCAAATTTTAACTCAAAATAATAATTTTGAATTAAACTAATAATTCAATATAAAAAAATCTAGACAGAAATTAGCTTTGGCATGTATACAAACCATCCTCACACATAATTAATTAAACCCCAAACTCTTACAATATTCTTCAAATATTGTCTAGTCTAATTTTTTAGCCGCCATTTATTAAAACACAATCCAATATGAAAGTCGAATTTAAGCTTTTGCTTTAAATTAAATAATAAATAGTGAGTCGGCATGTGTTCCAAAAAACAAAAGGGAACCCACCATTTAAAGGTGTTTGTGCATCTGAAAAAATAAAAATAAAAAAGGAATAAAAATAAAGTAAGTGTATAGAGCAGCATATCTTTGGGGGTTGGTCTTTTTCACCAGATTCTTTGTTAGGGAGAAGTGACACTGCTTTGGTCTTTGGTCCATTCAAACTTCCAAAGCTATTTTCAGATTCTCTAATCTCGTGGTCACTGAAAAGCTTATTTATTTGTACTTGTTTTTCTCCATGTAACTTAGTTTAAAAGATCTTATAAGATGTTATATATAAATTTGAAAATATGTTATGAGATGTTATATATAATTCGAAAATATGCTGTGAAATGTATGTAACGGGGTTTTTAAAATGGGAGTAATGTCGATTTTATATTTGAAATCGTTCTGCCTAAAAATGTTCATTAGAATAAGATGTTTAATTCAAAAATAAGAGTTGGTTTTATAACTTTTTTTTATGTACACCTTGCATGCAACACTAATAAAGAGTTTATAAAATTTTACACATTTCATATGATTTTTCACAGAATCAAAGAATTTATAAATTCACACCTCGTTATAATTCAAACATTTTTTAAAATAAATTTGAGTATAAGAACATTTGATACTCGTGGTAGAAGTAAGAATTGTCTGTGTAACATTTAGTCAAAAGATATAACTTAAAAAAAAAGAGATATTTTTTAAATCTTATAAGTTAACATGATCGTCACTATTCACATAGAATCCTTTTAATGTTCACGGGAATTTTTTTTTTTTAGTATTTATATACATCTTCTTTACAAAAGAATATTTTTACCAACTATAATATGATTAAAAAGAAAAAAAATGGAGAATCTAATCTTGAGAAATTCCACTGGGCTGGCCCAACACTCTTGGACCGAAGCATCCAGTTATACAAAATATAAGGAGAAGTGGGCTCCAGAATTTAAAAAATCCAGATAGTGCTAAACTAAAATATCAACTTTTTTATTATATCTATATCAAATTTGAAAAAAGAAAAAGAAAAAAAAAACTCAACAAAATTGTTAAACTGAACTCGAATTATCACAAACTAGATGTATACCTACCAAAGCCCAACTTTGAGTGAGCCCAATAATAGCACAGGCCCATGATGTTATTTACACGAGGGCGCCGGCTGCTATCTTACGCCGGCCGCCACATGGCCACGTGTACCAGACCGCTTTGATTTGACCCGGCGGGCGAGAAATCTCTAATTTCATTACTTCCAGAAAATCACACCCACACAGTTTCATTTGCATTTCATTTAGAGTTCATTTCCGCTTCATTTCGCATTCCACCATTTCGTCTCAGCTCGTCACACACACACCGCATCAAACATATACATACACGCACCAGCATACATAGATCTCCATTGTTTGTATATATACAAGTTCATATATATAAGCATGTGGTTATTTTTTTGAATAATTTTTAATCAATTTTGATTTTCGTAGAATGGCGACGAATTTCAGTAGTAGAAAATCATGAAGGAAAAGTGTTAAATTTTCCTAGACATCTCGGATTTTAGATCTCGGGTGATCCGGTGGCGCAAATATTTTCTGATTTTTTTTCTATTGAATTTTGAATTAAGATTCGAATTTCAGATCGGAAAATTAAGGAGCTGAAAGTGGGGAAGAGTTTTTGAGGAATATTTCTGCGAAAATGCCGGGGCATGGGGATCTGGATAGGCAAATCGAGCAGTTGATGGAGTGCAAGCCGCTATCGGAGACGGAGGTGAAGGTTTTGTGCGATCAAGCGCGAGCGATTCTCGTGGAGGAATGGAATGTTCAGCCGGTGAAATGCCCCGTGACCGTGTGCGGTGATATCCATGGACAGTTTTATGATCTGATCGAGCTTTTCCGGATTGGTGGCAATGCTCCTGATACGAATTATCTTTTCATGGGAGATTATGTTGGTAAGCTTTTACCTTTTTCTTTTTTATAGAGCCTTTTTTTTTTTTTTTTTCCTAATTTGGTTATTTGTCTGAATGAATTAGGTTTGTAAAATATAAAGTAGCTGTTCATTAATTCGATGCATGAGAAGTGGAGTTTCCTTGGTCCTTTTAGCTTTGATGATTGATGGGGAGTTTTCATTAATAATCTGCTTAAGGATGTGAGAATCGATAAATAGGCTATAATAGTCATACCTGACAGTATAAGTTTGGAATTTCTGTATCTTCTTGAATTTGAAGAAAAAGGCCTGCTATTAACCTATTGGATACGTTTAGTTAGCATGAATTTTAGATTGATTCAGAACATAATTTAGTGAAGTTGATTAGTTAGCTAATTATTAGGTTTGTCATATTTGGAGATTGGAGATTACTTATTGAGCTTTCTGCTGTGTTGGTGAGCTGGATGTCTTTGAATTATTTGCAAGGGTTTCATGTGAATAGATGTTTATCCTTTTTCTATGGACAAAGCATGTTGTTGCTTATGTTGGAGCTATGTGTTCCAGAAATGATGGGTATTGATTATTCCAAACTGATAATATTTGTTGTTTGGATAATGGATGACGTCAAAACTGTTTTGGTCTTGTCATGATATCGCTTTTATGAAGCAATTAGGCAATGTCTTACGTGGAAAGTTGACCTCGATCTGATTATGTGTATATTAAGACACATTGTGTCACCAACTATAGCATATATTTCATCCGTCTATTCCTGGATAAGTTTGTCCATTCTCATACATTGGAAGACAGGACAATATATTTTGCATGCAGATGATAAAACATGCTCCAGGCTGGAGGTTCTGGTTCTTCTTATTATGCATTAACCTGCTGTCTAGTTAGGTTGCTATGCATGATCTTTTATTCTAAATTAATCACTAATAGTAATTGTAAGTTATGTGTCATTTCAAGATGTTTTAAACTTTCTGCAAAGTCCATTGTAATATCCAATTAACGAATATGCATTTACTGCAGACCGTGGGTACTATTCAGTGGAGACAGTCACACTCTTAGTGGCTTTGAAAGTTCGTTATAGAGATAGAATCACAATCCTGAGAGGAAACCATGAAAGTCGGCAAATCACTCAAGTGTATGACCTTTACCTTATCTATTCGTTTTGTTCTCTTAAATTGATTTGGATCTTGTCTAATTTCAATTATGGTATATGAGTAGATGAAATTATTTTATCTTATGAATTTTCCTTTTAGAGGAAAGGGAATATATTCCTTGAATTCTTTCTTGATGGATGCCCCCCATTTGGTAAGTGTGCTTACAAATCTGTTGGTGGTTTTTAGGCTGCTTAGTCATTTATGCATATTTTCAGCCTCTAGCTACATTCTCAGCTTTTATCAGATAAATACTTCTGATGATGTTGAGCTGTGGTGCTTCTGCAACCTATATAAATCCTTAGAATTGTGGTTCAATCTGTATGTACGTACTTTAAATTTTCACGTACATATGATGCAGTGATGTTGATGCATAACTTCTTCATAGGATTTGTGTGATTCTTTTGTAATATGCAGTATAAATGTCTTTATGCCAAAAAAAATGCAATAAAAATGAATGGATTTTTGACGTCTATGTAATCACACCTACGAGTCTATGACCAATATGTTTTGTAAGTGTGGAAATTGGAAGGATTATCTTAGGTATTTCAATATATATGGGTATGTGAAATTGAATTTGATGAAGTTTATTTAAAATGTCCCAAAAGAAAACACATAATTATATAATATTTCAAAATTTTCAAGTTCTGTAATATGGCTTTTGGTTCTAAATGTCTCTGAATCATTCATGCACCTTGTCATGCACCAGGTATGGGTTCTATGATGAGTGCTTGAGGAAGTATGGCAACGCCAACGTATGGAAGTATTTCACTGATCTTTTTGATTATTTGCCGTTGACAGCACTTATTGAGAGTCAGGTTGGTTGATGAAAACACAAACTCCTTTATATTGATTGTAGCATGTTGTTGGTCACCTCTGATGTTGTACACTGTTTTCTTGTAGATCTTCTGTTTGCATGGGGGTCTTTCACCTTCACTGGATACCTTGGATAATATACGAGCTTTGGACCGTATACAGGAGGTATAAATGATCTTTTTGAGTATGAATACAATAAATAACCTTCAAATGCCTCCTTTATACTTGTATTATTATGACTTTTGCATTATGATATTCCAAGTGTGTGGAAATGGGGGCATCCCAGCATTCTTTTTGGGTGCTAGCTTCCAATTTTGTGATTTGAGGTTTAAGTGTTTCTGAATGTATTTCAAAACTCAACTTATTGAAAAGCCGAAGCCTTGGTAAATTCATCTTTGCTTGTTCTGTCAATTAATGTCAAGATCCTGAAATTCTATCCTTTTTATGTCTAGAAGTTTGTTATTTGCATGTTCTTTATGATAAAGAGATATGGTTTTGTCGATAAAATGTAAAGACCTTTAATACAGATGGAATGGCTTGTTAATATTTTATATGTTCTCCAGCATAATTTCTTTCATGAGAATATCCTTGTTGGACTGTTAGGTTCCACATGAAGGACCAATGTGTGACCTTTTGTGGTCTGATCCGGATGATCGTTGTGGTTGGGGCATATCACCTCGTGGGGCTGGCTACACCTTTGGACAAGATATCGCTGCACAGTTCAACCACACAAATGGTCTCACACTAATTTCAAGAGCTCACCAACTTGTCATGGAGGGTTATAATTGGTGTCAGGTTGGTCAACAATTTAATTTCAAATCATCAATCCAAACTATAATATACTCAATTTAATTTCAACCAACCCTACTCATTGCTTCCGTTCATATTTGTAGGAGAAGAACGTGGTGACGGTTTTTAGCGCCCCAAACTATTGCTACCGCTGTGGGAACATGGCTGCAATTCTCGAAATTGGGGAAAACATGGAGCAGAATTTTCTTCGATTTGACCCAGCTCCTCGGCAAATTGAGCCGGACACAACTCGTAAGACTCCAGACTATTTTTTGTGAACTAAACAACAGCCAAGGCATTCTGGCAGGAGCAGTTACATTATTACAGTAGATGTGTCTTAAGAGAAGAGTGTTGTTATCTGAGGATTATTATCATTCTTTTGTTTGAAGTTTGCTCTGCTAATGACTTCCCTTATGTGCTCACCGCATAACTACCAAGGCACTGAGTCTTCTGTATATTTTCCCAATAGATGACATTTATATTGTGTTGTGTAATTTACCAGCTTTTCCTAGGATCCCTTTTCCAGATTCTCCTTCCCCTTTTCCCTTATATAACTGTTATCTACCATAGCATTGAAAATAAACTCATTGCACAGAATTCACTCCTCCAATTAAATTATTAGCTTCTATGATTTGAATATTTTGAGAAATGGAGATAAGTTGATGAACTGGAACTGGGAGTAAGAGGGGTACACATTTTCCTAGTATTCTTTGAAATCTAAGTAGCTCTTTTTTGGAAGGTTCTGATTAGATCTGCATTGGTATATTTATCTTAGCTTATTTTAAACCATTCATTTCCTCTTTCTCTCTCTGGATTGATGAAGATTTGAAATATAATATTCTTATTTGCTGGATTTCAATTTTAAATCGTTCAATTCAAACGTAGAGAATAAAAATACTTATTTTTGTCTCATGCAATGATGGGAAAGAAGCATCAAGAATTAACCTGAAACACAGCCAATAAAGAAAAGGAATCTCATTTCAAAGTAACGGGGTCTCTGTAGATAGTCAAAATTTGTTAGCCAATCAAAAGTTGTCATGCGTCAAAGTTGTGCAAATATTATTAAAATAAATAAATAAATTTAATTTGATAATTATCTCAAAGAAGTTGAAAGATATCAAATTGTGAAGAATCCTAGAGCTACTAAAACTCTACTTTTACAAGCTGTTAGAATCCTAAAGCTTTCAGAATTCTACTTCCGGATAGACATCAAATTATGATGGACCAATCAAATCACTCCATTAGAATCTTAAATCTATCAGGATTCAATTTCTAATCCTATCAGGACTCTTCATCAACATCTATAAATAGGGGTCTGATTTTCATTATTCCAGACATCAGAAGACAACAAGAATTGAAGAACTTAAGGGCTCTCCACCGACGATGATCTTCAAAGTGTTCTTCTGCAGCGACGACACTACAACGATGACACGCCAATCTTCAAGCGCATTCTTCAGCGACAACGACAATCTTCAAGTGCGTTCTTCAAAGTATTCTTCGGTGATCTTCAAAGTATTCTTTGACAACGACGACAATCTTCAAGCGCATTCTTCAGCGGTGACGACGATCTTCAAAGTGTTCTTCGGCGGCGATGACAATCTTCAAGCACGTTCTTCAGTGGCGGTGGTGATCTTCAAATCTTCAAAACTGTCTTTTGATTCGAATAAGGTTTTAAACCTTCGAATTCAAACAGTTCTTCAAAACTGTACCTGATTCGAATAAGGTGTTAAACCTTCGAATTCAAACAGTTCTTTTTTCCAACCAAACTCAAGTTTCAAGAAGTCAACTCCAACTATTGAAGAGAAGAATTAAGGGATTCAAGAGATTGTAACCGAATTTATTTAATTCAAATAAATAATTGTTGTTACAAATTTAACTGATTGAATCCATTGATTCTTGATTCTTCTCTTTAATAGTTGGAGTTGACTTCTTGAAACTTGAGCTTGGTTGGAAAGAAAACTGTTTGAATTCGAAAGTTTAGCACCTTATTCAAGTACAATTTTGAAGAACTGTTTGAATTCGAAGGTTTAAAACCTTTCGAATCAAAAGAAGCTTGAAGATTGTCATCGTCGTCGAAGAACACTTTGAAGATCGTCGATTCTTATTATCTTCTGATATCTGAAATAATGAAAATCAGATCACTATTTATAGATGTTGATGGAGAGTCCTGGTAGAATTAGAAGTTGAATTCTGATAGGTTTAGGATTCTAATGGAGTGATTTGATTGGTCCATCATAATTTGATGTTTATCCGGAAGTAGAATTCTGATAGCTTTAGGATTCTAATAGCTTGTAGAAGTAGAGCTCTACTTTGAAGATCGTCGCTGGTGGAGAGCTTTTGAATTCTTCAATTCTTATTGTCTTCTGATATCTGAAATAATGAAAATCAGATCTCTATTTATAGATGTTGATGGGGAGTCCTGATACAATTAGAAGTTGAATCCTGATAGGTTTAGGAATGAAGTGATTTGATTGGTCCATCATAATTTGATGTCTATCCAGAAGTAGAATTCTGATAGCTCTAGGATTCTAATAGCTTGTAGAAGTAGAATTTTAGTAGTTCTACGATTCTTTACAATTTGATATCCTTCAACTTTTTTGAGATAATTATCAAATTAAATTTATTTATTTATTTTGATAATATCTGCACGACTTTGACACGTGACAATTTTGATTGACTAACAAATCTTGACTATCTACGTTCTCTATAGAAATCCAACTACTTTGCAACTTTTGTCTATCTCCATTTGAAATAGCCAGTTTTGTGTTTTACTATCCTGGTGGAATGTACCATCAAGATTCCAAAACGTGCATCACATGTGAGATTCTATACTACACAATTACACTTTCATATTTTTCCCAATTTATCATCTCTATACTGTAGGTTAGGGCAAATAACGAAAATCGATCATTTCAAATGGTGATCACGAAAAAAAAAGTTTTCAAGAACCATAATGGTTACAGATTGGTATCTCATAATGGAAAGCTGGCCCTCATGAACAGTGAGGAATTTTGATGTGTTTCATAGAGAGTACCAAAAGAAAAATCACTGAGTGATGTTTGGATTAGTGTTATGTAGGATTGGGGAAATCCAACTTTAAAATATTGAGTTTTTGAAATAAAGGTGAATAGTTAAAATCTGTATTTGTTTAGATATTTTGTAGGGTAGGATTAATACTGTAAATGTCAAATCAATGTTGGAAAAAATGTTATTATGTAATATTATATTATGAGTTGATGTAATGATAATGATTGAATGGTTGTAATAGTATAAATTTAGGTGTGTATTGAAATTTGTGTATTAATAGGTTATAGTATAGAGTTAATGATTGTATTTTTATTTAAATAAAGTGGGATTTTGGTATATTATATAATCATCTTCTAACATCAAAACAAACGGAAATTTGGTTGAATCCAAATCCCGACCAGCCAACACTAATCCAAACATCACTTTATGTAATCTGATACTCACAAAAAAAAGGATAATGCTTCTTGGACTAGTACCAATCATTTGTTTGTTTTAAAATTTCAAGATAAGATTGAATAATTTGATCCCTTTCCTGTATTTTCTATATATTACATGTACTCTGTGCATTACTTGTCCTTGAAGTAAGTAGCTCATTGTCACAATTCTTCATCAATGACTCAAAAAAAGATGCATAAAAGCAAATCCCTTTGTGAGGAATCAATGAAGCTGATGATGAACATCATCAAGCTCTCATCACTCTCTTTAACAGCTCTGAATTTGAGCCCAAAGAACGACACCAATAGGCCGTTTGGTTCATCAAACTCTCGGTTCATCAACACGAGCAATAGGTCACAAGCCCAAGCAAGTAAATATAAGATGCAGACTTATCTGATGGAGCAAGATGCAGGAGATACTAGCCATTCGTCGATTTATGATCATCATAATCTTGATGATGGCACTTTCTCAGATTACATCGACAAGTTCCACAAAAGGAATGAAAATGAGGTAAGTAGAGAAGCCACAAATAGTAAGGCCATTCATCGAAAGAATTCCTGTGATCACACATTAGCTGCATCAACTGGCTTTCCTATGATATTACCACCTCCACCTCCTTGTCTCAAGAAATGAACACTATTGTCTGAGAATCATGGGATGATCAAATCCCAATACTAGATTCATTCTAAAATGCAAAAGCAGCAGTATATGTATAAATCCTTCAAGAAAAGTTATAAGCTTATCTTACTATTGCAAATATAAGGAAATAAACAAAAATATTCCAAGATTGATTTTTTATCGCGCCTGTGGAAGAGTTATGCTCATTTGATTTGTCGAACTAAATGTAGTTGAGCTAACAGAGGTTTCTGATTCTGTTATCTCTCTTTCTGTGAAAAAACCGGGCTTTTTAGGCTGAGGTAAAGGGCCATCATTTCCCAGCATTATAACTACTGAAGTCATGCTTGGCCTATCTTCGGGGCTTTGTTGAACGCATAATAGACCGATATGGATTGATCTCAGAATCTCTGATAAACAGCCTGATTTTTCAGGATAAGAATCAACTAACTCCATTGCCCTTCCTTCTCTGTAAAGAATCCATGCCTGTTTTAATTGAACAGATAATCAGAACGCTTTTTTACTTCTTACCAAAGTGATAAAGATACAAACTTTGTTGAGGATTTAGGAGACTTACATGTCCAAGAAGGTTGAGAAAATGGTCTTTATGAGAAAATCCTCTGTTTCTCTTGCAACTCACAATTTCGAGCACTAGAACACCGAAGCTAAAGACATCTGATTTCACTGAGAAGATGCCATCTACTACGTATTCTGGGGACATATATCCACTGCAAGAAAATGTTTGCAAGAAAATTGAGTACTAAAAAGAAAGGTGTGTAATCTGGTATGTAATAAATGGTCTTACTATGTTCCTACTACTCTGCTCGTGTTGGCTCCCGTCTCGTTCCCTCCAAAACTTCTGGCTAGTCCGAAGTCTGATATTTTCGGGTTCATGTCTGAATCCAGCAGTATATTGCTGGCTTTGAGGTCTCTGTGGATGATTCTCAGACAAGAATCTTGGTGAAGATACATTAGGCCACGAGCAATACCGATGATAATGTGGAATCGCTTAGGCCAATCAAGGGTCGTATTTTTCGCAGGATCTGCCAAATCAATCAGGATTATAATAACCAAAGACTTTTATAATAATCACAAGAACTCTAAGTACACGTTATTACCAAAAAGAATCAAGTCAAGACTTCTATTAGGCATGTATTCATAAATCAGCAAATATTCTTCTCCTTGAATGCAGCATCCAAGAAGCTTCACCAGATTTCGATGCTGAAGTTTGGCCACACAGATTACTTCATTCTTGAACTCGTCTATTCCTTGAAGAGACGTTCTTGATAGTCGCTTCACTGCAACTTCCTGTCCCTCTTCTAGCTGCCCCTATTATCAGAATTTGCTCAAATAGATAAGAATCACCATAAATATATCAAAAGTAAGAAACCATTTGAACTATGTTTACCTTATAAACAGGTCCAAATCCACCTTCTCCAATCTTGTTGCTGATTGAGAAATTATCAGTAGCTTTACTTATTGCTGAAAATTCGAAAAGAGGCAGCTCTAGATTACTGTTATGACTTTCATCGTTACGATCATTCACATTGTTGAGTGCCAACCTGCCTGGATCACGTGCTACATAGACAATGTACTCAATGTCACAGAGAATACAAGACACGAAAGAAAACGAGGAAAACCATATGGGCTTACTTACTTCGTATTCTCAGACAAAGACCAATCTTGTTCCTCTTCCGAGAATACAAAACCAGGCTCAGGCATAGAACAACTATTGCTATTACCAGAGTCAAACTCACGATAACTACTTTCCGTTTCCTTCCTCCAGAGCCTGCACAAATTGTGTATTCAATTCATACAAACTTCACTTACAATGCGATATGACATAAACTGAACAGACTCTTACCCAACTCAGAAGAGGCCATTCGAATGAAGATGTCTTGTCCTCCAAACGACAACGTTTTGATGTCAACAAGGTCATCAAACCAAAGTAGGCATGTCTTGCCACCTGCACTTACATTTATGTTAGTGTAAGCCATGCAAGAGCAATTCTTCAAGCATAACTCCTTGCATTCTTCAAGATTCATACTTTCCTTATACCAAGAGTGTTCTGTGTCTGGCAATTTCATACCAGAATACTTCAAGAACACATCTCCATTTTTACAATTCAAAGGTGCTCTACGAACACACCCTTTCGACCAATTCGGTCTATCCCAACCTTCTTCGTCTTTAGGCACAAATCTATTCAAGCATCCACAGATAGCAGTACTACAAATACCATAAGCCCCACAGATATTAAAAAAATCACAATTATCAGTAGGGGCAGTTAGGTAAACATGCCAACTTTGAGTTTCATTGATCCAAGTCCATCTCTGACCAACGCCATTCTGGCTCAAAGTAAACCTTGAAATAATCGAAGTGTTGATGAGTTGATACTGATAGTAGACCTCATTCTTGTTCATAACTAATCCGATACTAAAAATGGAGTTTTTCCGTAAACCTGGCAGCCCACTAAAGGTGACACCATTCCAAGGCCCTGTACTATACTCCTTAGTTCCACCCTTTCTTAAGACGTTTTGTGGATAACCAGTGGGATCACAATGGTAAGTGAAATCCCCCATGGATGGATCATCAGAGTTCTTCCATGATGACAGGTATACTTCATGGTGTGTCACAAAGTTCCATCCAAGCTTCATCCCTGGCAGAAGTGTATCAGTTGGATAATCAAAGCTTTGCCAAAGGAAACTCTCACCATTCGTGTCTCTTACAACGAGGTTTCCAGAGTCGAGCAGCTGAGCAACAGGTGTCTTCACCGAGGCTGATGCATTAGTGGTCCAAATAGTGGCATTGGACTCATTGAGAAGAACCAACAGTCCTGATTCGATGACTTTAAGGATGCTTTCTGTATTTGTGAGTGGAACTTCTCTGTTGGCAACCCAAACAGGAGTTAGGACAGATACTTTGTTATACCACACGCCTAAATACCGATTCTTGGAGTTTCCAGGGCTGAAAAAGCCCATTGCAAAGGCACCACCTGATGAGACTAAGGTGTCTCCATCTCTGACAATCTGGTTAGTGCTTATAGTATCAACTGCACGAGACATTGTGTGGAGAGACAAGGAGGCTGTAATAAGAAGAAAGAAGACGAATTTATTCAATGTTTTCATGGTTTTACCTGTCTCAGAGAATCCAACTATACCTTCTGTCTTAAACCAAACCTTGTGTCTTGACCTGGTCTCTGGTCTTCAATCTGCAGTTTCTTCCATGTGAATAATGTTATTAAAATTGCTCTCCATGTTCTGATTAGCCAGAATTTTCATGGCTGAGACAATTTAGAAAAAGAAGTCAAGAATGAGTTAAAGTTTGCTGACTAATCTGGGACATCAGGGCCCAGGATATGGACCTGTAATAATTAGGACAGGTCACAGATAAGAAAGCTAAAGCATATAGAAAGTTCAACTCAATCAAAGTAATAAATGAAAACAAACATTTGGCTCAGTTCCATTCAGACATCCAAAATGTAAACATCATATACCTAATATTTAACTCTTTTAAGCAAAGATCATATTAGGACCAAGCTCTTCTCAGAGTTTCAACAAGACAAGAAAATAAACAATTAATGCCACGTGTTCTTTGACCCAACCATTATTGGAATGAACTGTATGCCCTCATAACCAAGACAGAGGGTTTAGGTATATGAAACTTCATTATCAGTGATAGTTAAGCTTTGAACCCTTTTGCATCAAAATAAATATTTCATTTTGGGACACAAAAGATATGAACAAAGAATAATCAATAATGTTACATCCTCACCAGAGTTACAACTATGTATAATTCCTGTTAAAAAAACCAAAGGCCTTTTCCTGATCTATTTCCAGAAAGAAAAAAAAGAAAGATACAAATTGTGAAAGAAATCAAAAAATGAATGAATTGAATCTCATGTGATTATATCCTTTACAATATCTTCAATCAGACAAGGCACCATTCATCTCCCATGGTAGCAAACCACTCGAAACATCGGTCAAATTGGCTAAGACAAAGTCTCTCAAACCAGTGTCCCACACCTCACAGAACCTCTCGGGCCAATCAGGAGGCTCAATAGCTTCCGTTCCCAGCCCAGGGGCCCGGTCTCTAGAACCTTCATTCTGGTTCTCTTGCCAATCCGCAACGTACGTAGCTACCCTTCTGTAAAACTTTGCTCTAAACACCTCCCACACTTGGTATTTATAGTGATTGATTACAGCTCTACTTTGAGGCAAATTCATGTACTCAAACCCCTTCCTGAGGTGGAAATGGTGCACCACATTGAGCAAGGTGGAATCCAGCGTGTCGGGCCTAATGATCGACTT
This sequence comes from Scutellaria galericulata, assembly GCA_946896805.1. Taxonomy (NCBI): domain Eukaryota; kingdom Viridiplantae; phylum Streptophyta; class Magnoliopsida; order Lamiales; family Lamiaceae; genus Scutellaria; species Scutellaria galericulata. Next base: position 1,340,616 of record OX335791.1, on the reverse strand, counting down.
GTGCCTCTCGGGGCTCTGAAGTCGACAAGTGTACCCCACACTGACTCCTCGTGGGGGCGGAGATTTCAGTCCCGATGGCCCAAAACTGTGGCATGATGTTCGGATTTCTCCAATTGAGGATGACGAGAAGTTTGCCACTAAGGAACGAAGCGAATTCTGAGACGCGTAGCCCAACGAGCGAGACGGGAAGTAAAAGTACTCATCCACATCCATGAATGACACCCAATTGCACTCATCCTTGGCTCTAAGAGCACAATGTGAGAACCCAGCCTCTTGTGTCTTGATCCATGGCCAAACATGCCTAGAAACGTTGTAATTATCGTGGTAGAGTTCTTGAATAACCCCATCTATTCCATCATCACTATTGTTGTCATATATAAACCATCTCTCAACTCCAAGCCAAGCATGATACTTGATCCACTCTCTTATAGAAGAGGCCTGGTTCCACACCATTGTACACACACAAAGCTCGTTTTTCGCCTCACCATTAAATCTTGGGCTGAAAATCTTGGCCACAGATGGGACAAGTACACGATGATCATGACCTCGAGGGGTCACTCCAATGGTGACATGGATTCCTCGAGGCCTAGCAAGATCTTTGCTAATGCTCTTTGGCAATGGACATCTAACAACCTCTTGAGCAGCGGTTAAAGCCTTCGTTGAGAGCATAAACTTTTCGTTATTTTCCCATTTCCCTAATCCATAATGGCAACTAAACTGACTAGGATTGGATTCTCTATCAGCCCTTAGATTCAACCCCTTCACAAACACAACAGTAGTATTCACATCCACAGTGGCAGCATAGACAACATTGTCCCATGATTTAACACTGTGATTGCTTGCCCTAAACCTACTTTTCCATCTCAAGATTCCATTTTTATCACCAATTTTCTTCAAATGTACAACATTGGAATGATTCATAGATGGAAGTGGGCACCTAACAATTTCCCTAAACCCATCATATTCATCCACAGACAACACCTTTTTCTTACCAAAATCAAGAGTATTATTATATTTACCATAATAAACACACTCCAACTCATCACCTCTCTTCATCAACCCACCACTCACAAGCAACAACACATGATCAGGAAACAAAACCATGTTCTCAATTCTCAATGGCAGCAACAAACCACCAGATTCTTGAACTGATTTAACTGTTCTTGAACTAGAAGACGACAACAAAGATAAGCTTGAAGCAACTAGAACAGGGCGAAAAGCAGAGGAGGTAGAGGAGGTTGTGTAGGATAAAAGATGAAGAAAAATCAGAAAGACAAAACCCATGAGAAGAAACCTTACAGACAATGAGTGTAATGACTGTCTGAATAAGCGTTTCCGCTTGCGGCGTTGGTCTGAAGAATCCATAATATTTCTTCAAGATAAGATTAAGAATCTGTTTAACGAAGTTTCAAGAAAAAATGCAACGGAATTGTTGCAGCAGATCTGTGTATATATATACTGACAGAGGTAGCGTACGTACTTGTATTTGTTTTACGGTGTTGTTGCTTCTGGGAAAATAAAGAAAATGTCGGAGACAACCAAAAAGTCGTTTCTGGTGTAGTGGGACGCGTTTTGCTGGGCTGCTAGGAATTGGAATTTCTTTTTTCTTTTTTCTTTTTTCCTGCAAATTTGCAAATTGTCTGATTTTATATTCAAGAGTGGTTCTGCCATGAACGTGTGTTTAGTATCCGTATTCAAGGAGTGGAATCTTGCATTTATTTTGAAAAAAAATGTGGTGGTGTTAAAGAATATATATATATATATATATATATATATATATATATATATATATATGTGTGTGTGTGTGTGTGTGTGTAAAAATGAAGAATTAAATATATATATATATAATATGATATCTGATTTATCTTTTGGAACAAACTATAATAATAATGTGAAGTATGAGAAGTAACTTCTTATAATTACATGAGTTTGATCGGCTCACAAAATATGATTTTCGAGAGCTCTTATCTAAGTATTTCAATTAGTATTTTTTTAGGGAATATTAATAATTTTGTTTTCTGTAAGCAGAATCTATTTAGAAGTGTAAGAAAGTCCTCCCAATTAACTACTTATTTAATGTAAGTAAAAAAATGATTGATTGTCCAATAGTAACTGTTGTATTATTCTTAATTGTTTATATTTTACTACTTTATCAGCGGCACATGTACAGATACGTGAAGAGAAAACAAAGCTACAAAGGACAAAGCAAATGGTCCTCGTTTTTGGACCAATTATGAATATGGACAGCCTGGTAAGAATTGTTTAGATAAGATTTTCCAAAATAATTAAAATAATAAAAGAAAAGCTATTAGTATTTCTTGAACTTTTCTGTATCTAATCTCTATTTATTTTTTAATTTAAACGTCTTAATTTTTTTTATTTTTTTTTTGGGTGTGAACGGAGATAATGGAAAGAAAACATGCATTTTATATTTATTGGTTACTTTAATTTGATCAATGAATTGCAATGATTTATACGAACATGCAAGGAGACAACCATGGAGAAGATGAAATATAAATTGTAATTAAGAAGCTTTAAATTATAATATTGGTTATTTTCATCATTAATTATCAATACATATTTACTTTATAATGCAAACGCGAATAAATAGATACATGCATATATTATTTTTCACATGATTACTCAATAATATTTACTGTGTATCATTGAATATATATCTACAAACAAATTAAATACATATATGTTTTATGTGGATGTGTCTGAGACGATTATACATATTTTATAAAGTATACTCGATCTCATGATAAATACAATATATATATACACACACATAAGACACTTTTTTTTTTTTTATCTATTTTAATAAAATATTATGATGAAATGAATTGAATGAGATTTCGTCTTACATAATGTAATCCAAGAGACAATTTTTATGTAAGTTTTTATGTGTGTATATATATTTCTATCTTCAAAGGCATGCAATGATAAATATATTACATAATTCATAAAGAAACTTACAAGCACATGGTCACTAAAATTATGAATCCAATAAATTTTTTTAGATATTTAAGTCACATTTATTCAAACTATATAATCTAAAATAGCTTGGCAGAATAATAATATAGTTAGGCTAGGTTAGTGAATAATGGGCAGGTGGAGGAAGATGCTAGTTTGATAAAGATTAGTGAGCTAAAGCGAATTAAGAGCTGGAATCAGTTGGTACATTATTATTAGTCTTATTGCAGCCTTTCCAACAAATACATTCATTAGTTCATTCAATTCATTAAGGATGTTTTAATGCTATAAATAACTATAATTAATTAATCAAAATGATTCTTAATCATGTCCCCCTTCACATAGAGATCATCGCAGATTCGTCAACCACCGGTAAATGCGCCGAGCAATTAGAGGAATATATGGAATTTTATTAAAGTATATTCATGATTCTAAGTCTTGTGATACAATTGAAATGGATTTAGGAGCATATTTTCAAAAAACACAAAAACTCGGTTTCACGAATAGTCACTGTGAGACAGATTAAACTCATGTGAGATGGTTTTACGAATAGTTATCGTGAGACAAGTGTGAATTGTAGGATTTAGATTGTGGGGTTTGGATTGTAGGTGATTTGATTGTGGGTCGACTCGTCTCATGATAAAAATTCATGAGACGATTCCACAAGATATTTACTCTTCAAAAAATATTATTTTATTTTTTATATATTAAAAAAATTAAACTCAATGAAAAGTCAACATGATGAGGAGATGAAAAATACTCTTCACGAATTAGCAAATTATTTAAGGGAGCTTATTTTTATTATATACTCTTCACAAATTAGTAAATTATTCAAGAGAGTTTTTTTTAATTATTATTAATAAGCTTGGGAGGAGTAGCTGATCATCACAATTTGCACCTTTATTTCGTGGTTAAAGAATAAGATTTTTATATTAATATAAAAGTAGGATAGTTTGATAAAATTATACAAATGTCATTTTTCCGTTCAAAACTGTTCTATCAAATATAGTTTTGAGTAAAAATAATCAAAATTAAAATTATTACAGAAGTGTGTTATCCTGTCATGAGACACCAAAATATTATAAAAAAAGAACTAAAAATGAAGGATAAAATTCCTCATTAACTTTCTATGCAAACTAGAATGAGGATTTGATATATCACAAAAACTCATGTGAAACGGTCTCACAGATAGTTTTCGTGAGACGGAGTCCTATCATCTATAAACAATGAATTGTAGGGTTTAAGTGGTAGGCGTTGTGGATTGACTCAATTGGATTGTGGATTGACCCGTCTCACACAATTTAATAAAATTTCATGAAACGATCTCACAAGAGACTTACAGTTGATATATTAGGGATGGGCCAGGATGAGGACGTGAGGTGTTGCTGGTGGTGGTTTTCTAACTAGGGTTTTACTGTGCGCGCATATATATTGAAAATTGAGACGATGATATAGTAATTTCTAAAGACAATTGGGCCTCAATAAGTAGTCTTTTAAATAAGGCCTCTTAAATGGGCCTTTTCAGTAAGGTCATAACATTGAATAGTTCCTTTAAATTATGGCCCATTTCATAAAAGTACTTTTAATACTCAAATTCAAAGTGCAAACAATTTTGATCATTATTAATAACTAATAATAATCACATTTTTTTTATGATATTATCAAAATTATAACATCATAAAATATTTTACTACTATTATTATCATTATCATTTATTTATTTCTATTATTATTTTTTTTGTTAAATATTTAAATTTATATAATTATCTGATTTCCTTTTCTTTTTCCTTCCTTCTATTATGCTTTTATGTTTACTAAAATGATATTTTAATGGATCACTTTTAAATACTTTAGTCAAACAGAAACATTTTTACTAATCTAAAAATTGTTTTTACTAATTATTTCATATTTTTAATATATACATTAAAATTCACTGTTTTATAAATATATATGTTATTATTTGGTATATATGGTTCTTCTATTATAAACTATATTATTTAGAAAGCTCAATATAATTGGTTAAAAAAAGAAATTTCTATATAAGTGTTTGCTTTTAAAATTTCAAATATTGTCAAAATACAACTATTTAGAATGACATACATTAGATACTAATAGTATTATATTCATATAGTTATACTAACATAAAAAGAGAAAAGTTGATAAAATTTAGTGAATTGTCACTTTTCCACCCATTTTGCTAACTGTGTAAATATTTTTGTTTTTGTTTTTTTTTTAGGATTTCTAGATTGCTTAAAAAAATGTCATTTTATATGTAATGATAGACCTTATATATAATATAACTAAGACCTTATAATATAATATAATATCGTAGTATAGACCTTATATATAATATAACTAAGGCCATCTCCAACCATGACTCCCAAATGCTATATTTCAAAAAATATAGCATTTTGGGAGAAGTTTGAGTGCTCCAATAGAAGCACAATAAATTTGTAAGAATTGTATATCAAATTTTGAAATGCTATTTTAGCATTTTACTGTTCATTAAATGGTAAAATTTTATAATAATTTAATATAAAAAAAGTAAATGAAAGAGTTGACAATCAACCACCAACGGTAATATTTATGTTGGTGGTTGATGATTTCATCTATTAAACTGGAATAACAGAACAAAAACAGAGAAAATAAATGGTTCGAAACAGATCAATTCGTGAGTGAAGAGAGACTACGATGTACGGCGGCTTCATCATCTCGAAATGTTGAGTGTCGAAAAGAAAATAGGAACGACGACTGCGGCTTCATCTTCTTCACGCACCATCAGTGGTAGGCTTCATCTTCTTCACGCAACTCTGGTTTTTCCTTTGTTTTGTTTTCCTCTCATATCTCTATCTCTTCTCAAATGAGCCCTATTGAAATGAGACCCAATTCTTCCATTTTATTTAGTTTAATGTTGCAAAATAATGAGCCCATGAATATTGATAAATAATGATTCCACCCTTTCATTTTTGTGGCCCATCAATGTTGAGAATGTTTTTAGCCCATTGGATAGTTAACCAATGGTATATTCTGTTGAGAAAATTTCAATGATATATTCTAGCAAAATTATTTCAAATAGGTATGGTTTCAAGTCTAACATATAATTTAATATTTGAAGTGATAATTTATTAATTTAAATTTAGTAAAGATATTACCTAATAATAAATATATTATAAATAATAAAATATATTTTTAAGTATTTACTTGTAATAATTATAATTTATATTGTAATAAAATATCAATTACAAATGACAATTATAATAAAAAATTAAAAAAATAATAAAATATCATTTAATTTAGCATTTTACAATTCATGATTGGAACACATGGTAAATTTGAAAATGCTATAACACTATTTGAAATGCTAAATATACATTTAGCATTTCATTATAGCATTTATGGTTGGAGGTGCTCTTAGGCTACGCAATCCGTACAATTACCAATAAAATATATATTCTTGTGTTCAAAGTTTGAATATCTATATATGTTGCTGATTTTTTACTTAATTCACATGCACGAATTGCAATACATTATTGTTGGACTTGATCTTGTAGTGACGATTAGAGAGTCACCGGATGGTGGCATTGGTAGGGTTGGCGATGGATGTGAAAGAAAGGTGAGAAGTAACGTGTTGACGACGATAAAGGAGGAGGAGGTGGCAGCGCGACAGCCAGAAGGAGAAGACAATAACAGAGACGCAAAAACGAGACAGTAATGATGTAGAGGAGGAGGTGGAGGAGGAAATGATGTTTGATATGATCACTAATTTAATAGTGATCTTTTTTCAAATCTTTCTTTCTTTTTAATTTTGCATCCAAAGCCAAAAACACCCTGCAAATTCCTCGATCATATATTCGGAGAAGCGCACCGGGTGAGTCTCTAGAGTCTCTACATGCCAACTGTTAACTAATTTAAGAGTGAATTTTTTTTCCCCCTATGTTTTTCTTCTTTTCTATTTTATATAAAAAAAAAAATTATTTATTTTTAATGAACAAGTAATATATAGAGACCCAACACATGGTGCACCCACCCGATTGGAGATTCTAAATCCAAGCACGATGACGGTCCGGATCCAATCTTACCACGCCCTCTCTCTCTCTCTAAAGTCCTTTGAATAATTCTTTGTTTCTTTCCCAGTTCAGTTCAAACACGGCTTCTGAAACAAAATAAAAGGGAAGGGCTTCATTCTTTCACCAAGGATCGTTCTGGTATATCCGCGAAATCAGATCCACTTCCATCTGAATTTGTTTACAGAAATAAATATCCTTTGTTTCTAAAACCCTCATCAACGAATCTGCACATTGGTCGAATCTCATATTTTAGTCATTTTCCGTATCCGAATCCGAATCCGTGTGTGTGAAATTAGATTGCTTTCTATTAAGCCTTTCGATTTATCCATCCTGCGTGTATGAATTGAGTTTAGTTTCTTGATTTGGTTACGATTTTGTGCTATTGCTTATTTGCGATTTTCCTGTCGGTGATTTGAATATAAATTGTTTAATTAAGGAAAGAATACCCAAATATGGAAAACGATTGTAAGGAGCAACAAGTAGTAAAAGTTGAGGTTCACGATGTAGAGGAAGGTGAGATCTCGGATTCCGCCTCTGTCGAAGAAATTACAGAAGAAGATTTTAATATTAAGCAAGCTTCATCTCCTTCTCCGCCGCCGAAAAGCACCGTTAATCCGAATAATGTCAGTGTGGTTAATAATAATACTGGTGGTGGTGGGCCTAGGGTTTGGACGATAAGGGATATGTACAAGTATCAGATTGCTCCCAAGACTTCGTATTCGGGTTTGTATAATTTAGCATGGGCACAGGCCGTAAATAATAAGCCACTCGGTGAGGTTTTTGTTATGATGGAGGATGGTAGTAATGATAATAGTAGTAATGGTAATAATGATACCATGTGTTCAGATGTGGATGAGAGTAAGGTTGTGATTGATGTGGAGGATGACGGTGAGAAGGAGGAAGGTGAGTTGGAGGAGGGTGAGATTGATTTGGATTCTGAGTTTGTTGTCGAAATTAAGGAGGATTTAAGTGCTAAAACTATGAAGGATGAGCTGGAGAAGAGGAGGAAGTATGTTGATTCTGTAAAGGAAGAGCTGGGGAGTCTCAGTGTGGTTGATGCACAAAAGTAAGTAGATTGGTACTCTATTTGATTGTTAACTGTGTTGTTTTTATCCAATTAAAAGTATAATTCATGGTTTTGTGTTGGTGTAGATCGTTTGATAAATTATGCTCATTCATGGAGAACACAGCTCTAAACTTTCAGAAAATGGTATTGGAGGGTTCTTGTGCTGAGAAAGACATTCTTGTTCAGCTGTTATTAACTGCAATTCAGACACTTTACTCGGTATTATGTTCGATCAATTCTGATGATTGGCCTGAACTTTTGAAGTATTTTTGTATTTAATTCTTTTGGGCCACATTAGTTTGTCAACACTTTTAAGTTTTAGGTGAACTCTTGTTACAATGATCAGAAGTGATATTTGCAGGCATTTTCTTCCATGACCCTGGGACCCAAGGAGAAGAACAGAGCAATTTTGTCAAGGTGTTCTTAGCACAACTATTTCATTATGTTTGTATTTTTTTTTTTGGGTTTTTTGTGTTTTTGGTGTGGCATCATCTTTATTACTGACCACATCATCCTTGTAAATATGCCCACAGGTTGCTTGCTCTAGTAACTAGCTTAAAGCCATCCCTTTTTTCTTCATTGCAGTTAAAAGAGGTGCCAAATTTTCTCTAACCACACACCCCCCCCCCCCCTCCCCCCCACACACACACAAAATGGTTCCTCAGCTTTTGGAATCTGTACTGGTTATAATATCTTAATTGGAAGTATGTTATCACAGGTGGAGGCTATAAGGTTATCCTTGGAGGAGTCTTCTGATAATTTGTTGAGCAATGACAGTAGTAATCGAAGGAAACAAGTAAGCGAGGGGTTCGATTTACATGTGTTGCAAGAGAATGCTGATAACAACTCAGCTCAGGTAAAGATGTGTGAAACTGAATCTGGGCATGCAGGACCAGTGAGTCAAACTGAGCAGAGCTTTTCAATACGGTCCTCAAAATCAGGGTTTGTTAATCTTAGGCATAAGGGGCTGGCTCTTCCACTGCTAGACCTCCACAAAGATCATGATGCCGACAGTCTTCCTTCTCCCACGCGAGACCTTTCTGCAACTTTGCCTTTTGATAAGGATGGGCTGCTGAAGCCTGAGTGGCCTGTTCCCAGGCGAACACTTGAGAGAGAAAATCCAATGCTGCATCCTTATGAAACTGAAGCTGTCAAAGCTGTTTCCAGTTATCAGCAGAAATTTGGCCGGAGTTCCTTTTTTATGAATGACAATCTTCCTAGTCCAACTCCTTCAGAAGAGGGAGATACTACTGGAGATGGTGAAGCTAGTGAGGAGGTTTCTAGTTCTGTTAGACGCAATGCTGTCTCTGCTTTGAACCTAGCATCAGGTCAGTCAGTGCTTTCTTCTTCTGCCTCCATGGATTCCTTAGCTGGTCCAGAAATTACCAATGCTGGGGTTGTTGGTCCTCCAAGTAGTTCCCGAAGTCCTGTGTTAAAATCCTCCTCAGTAAAAAGTAGGGACCCCAGGCTTCGATTGGCCAATTCTGATACAGGTCCCAGGAATCTCAACCAAAGTCTCTCCTCTGTTGTAAGTGATGAGTCTAAATCGGAGTTCCTTGGTAGGAAGCAGAAGACACTTGAGGAGCCAGTTTTGGATGGTCCTGCAGTGAAACGAAGAAGAAATGAGTTACCGGATCCAACCACAAACTCAACCCTGCCAATCGTTACTGCAATCTCAACCTATCAAAAGACTATTCCGACCACGAATTTGCCTGCTAGCAGTTACATTACGTCGCCATTAACAAGTCAAACTGAAATGTTACCAGCGAACAATCACAGCTCATCTCCTTCCCTTCATTCTTTATTAAGAGATATAGCTGTGAATCCATCTATATGGATGAGCATTCTCAAAATGGAACATCAGAAGTCTTCTTCTGATATGAAGAGTATGCCACAAATGGCAAACTCAAATTCTATACTGGGAGCAGTGCCATCCACATCTGTAATTTTGCCCTCAATGCTTGGGCAGACATCACCAGCAGGAATACTTCCTTGCCAGACGGTCTCTGCGGTAGGCATTTATGTATGTTATATATTATGTTGATATTTTCATTTTTAATCAAGTTACTTATGCTGGATGTTTTATTGGCTGTTTAATTGGATTCTGATACATCTGTTGCTATTTACCCTTTTGATTTCTTCTCTCTTCAGCTCCTCCCTCTCTCCCTGAATGTGTTTATGTTGAACCCAAATGTAAGGGTGAACATGTTGTTCTTATGTTCCAATGTTCTAGAAACTTAAAAAGTGCTCTTTTTTAGGAAACATGCCATGATTATTGTTGGTCTGTTGTCTTCAAATAGTGATTAGATGGAATTTTTCAATGCATTCCTTTTAATGGAATCATTTAGCACATCTTACAAGTTTCTTAGTATTCCTCTTACGAATGTACATGTGATTGCAGGAGGAATCAGGAAAAGTTCGGATGAAACCTCGTGATCCCCGTCGTTTTCTTCTTAATAATGCACCACTGAAGGGTGCAATTGTAGTGCCGGATCAACCTAAAATAAATGCATCATCTGGTCCATCAAAGATGAGCAACTTGATCACCCCAAGGCAAGAAGATCAAATGGAGAAGAAGCCAGCGGGTTCCAGTGGCATGAAAGCACCTGATATTACTATGCAGTTCACTAGTAATTTGAGGAACATTGCTGACATTGTGTCTGTATCTCAGCCATGTATACCTTCATCAGGGCCTGCACAGACTGTATCATCGCAACCGGCAGTAGTTTCTGAGTCTCGTAACCTAAGAACTGGCTGTGACGTAACATCCGAAGCAGCTACTTCTGCACCACCACGACCATTTAATGCAAATGCTTGGGGTGGTGTTGAACATCTATTTGAGGGCTTTGATGACAAGCAAAAAGCTGCTATCCACAGAGAAAGGGCAAGAAGGCTTGAAGAACAGAAGAAAATGTTTGCTGCTCGCAAGCTTTGTCTTGTCTTGGATCTGGATCATACACTACTAAATTCCGCCAAGGCATGGGATTATTTTTGTTTTTCTGAATTGCTCCTAGTTAAAATAAGTAAATAAATAAATAAATAAGAAACGGACTTCCATTAACCTTTTGATTTGTGTCCAGTTTGTTGAGGTTGATATGCTGCATGATGAGATGCTGAAAAAGAAAGAAGAACAGGATCGTGAAAAGCCCCAGAGGCATCTATTTCGGTTTCCCCATATGGGAATGTGGACCAAGTTGCGGCCTGGGATATGGAATTTCTTGGAGAAGGTAACTATTCTGCTTATTTGAATAAAAATCACATTATTAATTTCATTGCTTCCTAAAGCTTCTCGATGTTATATTTCAGGCTAGTAAACTGTATGAGCTGCATCTCTACACCATGGGAAACAAGTATTATGCCACTGAGATGGCAAAATTGCTTGACCCAAAAGGGGAATTGTTTTCTGGACGCGTTATCTCGCGGGGTGATGATGGGGAACCATTTGATGGTGATGATAGGGTTCCCAAGAGTAAGGACTTGGATGGGGTCCTGGGTATGGAGTCAGCTGTTGTAATTATAGATGATTCTGTACGAGTCTGGCCTCACAACAAACCAAACCTGATAGTTGTGGAGCGGTAATTATTTGCCTTGTAATTCTGATATACTTTACTTTGTATCTTAAAATTGAATTCTCTCTTTGCTTTTATCAGGTATATTTATTTTCCCTGTAGTAGAAGGCAATTTGGGCTACCAGGTCCTTCCCTTCTTGAGATTGATCATGATGAGAGACCCGAAGATGGGACTTTGGCCTCTTCTTTGGCGGTGAGCTTCTATTAGCACACGATGAAACTTCTGAATGACCCTAGCGTAGAAACAATCAAAGTTGTTTAATAAAAATCAAGACAAGAATGTCTTGTCAGTTTTTTTGATACTCTGGACTTGTGCATCAGAAAACTTTAGTGGAAGGAAAAAAATGTGCAGGTGGTGGTGGGGTTTTTGGTTTGGAGGTTGGGGTGAGGGGGGTTTTGAATGTTATTTCCAGTCAAACCCAATTTTTTAAAATTTTTATTTTTATTTTTTATGCTGGGTATGATGCTCGTCCACTTTCTAATTAGTCTGTGTTGTGAAAACAGGTTATTCAGAGAATACACGAAAACTTTTTTGCACATCAATCATTAGATGAAGCTGATGTTAGAAACATCTTAGCTTGTGAACAACGGAAGATTCTAGCAGGTTGCCGTATTGTTTTCAGCAGAGTATTCCCAGTTGGTGAATCTAAGCCTCAAATGCATCCACTGTGGCAGGCAGCCGAGCAATTTGGTGCTGTCTGCGTCAATCAGGTGGACGATCAGGTTACCCATGTAGTCGCAAATTCACTTGGGACTGATAAGGTACTTCTTTGGTTGCATAACTGTCTGAATGCCAATGCTTAAATTGTGTCACCTTTAGATGCCTTATACATCCTTTAAAAGGTAAAAAATTAGCTCATTAAAATTTGAAAAGGAAGACATACTTCTAAAAGAATCATGAAAAAGATGTTAAATAGAAATGAGAAAAATGTGTCTCAACCTAGTACGATGGTCATATGTGTTGCAACAGCCGACCCATATGGTGGGATTAAGGTTTAGTTATTTGTTGTAGTGTATCTCATTATGGTAATGAGGAATCCCATTCATGAAATTTCTTCAAGTTGTGTAAAAAATAGGAATCCCCTGACTTTGGATTGTGTCTATTCCTACTAAATAGGTAAATTGGGCCGTCAACAGTGGAAGATTTGTCGTGTATCCTGGCTGGTATGACTGCACTCAATTCTGATGCATAAACCTCTTTTCTTTTTCTTCTTCTTTTTTGTTTTTTTGGCCCTCTTTGGTTGCATTTTGCACTGGTATATATGTCCCATTGATCTTAAATGTACTTGCAGGGTGGAAGCATCAACTTTGCTGTACCGAAGAGCTAATGAGCATGACTTTGCTATTAATCAACCACAACCATAAACACTATCACTCACCATTTTTTCTATAAAATCTTCCATGTGCTTGAGCTAAGGCTAGTGGGGGAAATTAAGGGGACTCGCTATAAACTTGAAAATCAAGAATACCATTCTTTTGCCGTTGAAAGTTGCTAAACTGCCTGCCAAGAACCCTTGCTGGATACTGTCTTCTGATGCAAGGTTGTTTACTGCTCTTCAAGGATGGAATGGGGCATATATAAGTTCGAGAGCTTGAGGCACTAATTTAACTGGGAATTTTAATCACATTCTTAGATGAAAAACTGATTATAGGAAATTTGATTTCAAAACCTATGGTTGATCCAATGGACAAAACGGTACAAAGGGCACACTCGGTTCTAAGTCTTCCGAAAGTTAAAATTATAATAGTAATAATAATAATAATAATGATAATAATAATAACCACAAAATTAAAGAATCTGACTCGGGTTAATTTGTATGCATATTTTTTTGGCAAGGATGAAATGGTTTTCTGAGCTGGGTCCATTTGTCTACTGCTTGTTGAGGTAGTTTTTCTTATTCGGTTCCTTGGTATTGGTGTATAATATGACAAGCCTGTGGTATTCACTTGTTTGGCCCGTCCCAGAAAAGACAAAAATTTGAAAGGCAGTGATGATGGTTTCTGTGAGTTATTTCAGACTTTGTATATAAAATGAGAATACTAATCATGAAAGGATATAATATAAGACCATTAATCAAACAGAGTTGGAGCTAAACGAATATTTAGAATTTAAGAGGTTTTACATTATAATTCACTATATTTAATAAATATCAAGTTTGTTCGGATTATTTTAAAATTTAGAAGAATTTTGTCACTACAGCATCCTTTATCCAATGTTCAGGGTTACTCACTGTACTAGCAACCCAGAGAAAAAAGAAAGAAAAAAAACACTATTAATGAAATGAGTTGCTAATTGGTTTTTGCCCCTACCCTTGTCATTATAGCTTTGGAGTACAACCTTAGGGGTATTCATCTTAAATTATGCACAATCAAATTTAAAGTAAATTAGATTATATTAAAGGTTCAGTTATTTAAGTGTTCGTGTCCGGGCATGAGAATTTTAGTGGAATAACATTGACTATAATGAAAGAGGATTGAGGCGCCATTAATAGATTATTTTTTATGTACAATATAAGATTCCAGTAGAAAAGGTCCAAATTATAATAATTTACCAAAGTTGCAACATACCGTCTTGACACGATAAATTTTTATACCAAGGGAATTATACATACTGATAAGTGATAATTTTTTTTCATAAATAATCTCTTAAGAATGCATCCAATAGAATAAATGGAGGACTCATATGTCTTTATTTCATATTGGTTTATTGGAAGAAGGTATTTGAAATTCATGGCTTTAGCCAATTCATTTGGATGATTGGATTTGAGGAGAGATTTGAAATCCATGGTAGTAAATCCATCGATAGTGTTTGGATGGACGTGAATTTCAAATCCATTACTTTTATTTTGAACTAATTTTGGAGTCATTTTGATGGATTTCAAATCCACTCCCAATTCATTTCAAATTTTGAATTTCAAATCACTTTATCCAAACACAACCAAGACACAATTCTGTATCAAATGCATAATCTAAAAACACAATTTATAGACTAGCGAGTATTTAATTCACCATAGTAAAAAAAGTGTGATTAAAGCTTAGCAAATAAAGGTTTAATCTTGTTGAGATGAGCAGGCACAGCTTCTTTTAAATCGTTGGAGAGAAGTAGTGCAGAGTTCAAAGTAGCAACATAATCCAAACCTTGATCCAACGTCAGCTCTCTACTTTGTATCAACACTCGCTTCGTTCCAATTATCGCAAGGGGCGATCTCCCTCCAATACCTAGCACAAGATAGGGAATCATTAGTTTGTCGCATTCTAAATTAAAGAAAAATTGCAATTTCAGAACAATATATTTAGGTCATTTATTAATGTATAACACGAACATTTTGGTCCCAGTATTAGAACACTAACTTTCACACTAACTTTCAATTTGGGCGATTTTATAGCACTATCTTTAGGTTATTTTAGAACAAGCTTGTGATGCAAATTAATTGCATTAAAAGGATTTTAGTGTATTCTAAAAAGAAGAGATGAAGTTAAATGCAAAGACCAACAGTGAAATGACCAACTCACCCTCAGCAATCTCGGCGACCCCTCTCTCGAGGTCTTCTTTGCTGCTGAAAACCCCGGTGACTAATCCCAATTGCTTGGCCTCCAAGCCTGAAAACCTCCTCGCCGTCAAAGCCAGGTCCATGGCATTTCCGAACCCCACAATCCCCGGGAGCCTCTGGAGCGTCCCGAGATCGGCCGTAATCGCCAGGTCCACCTCCTTCACCGAGAAAAACGCGTTTTCCGTTGTGTACCTCAGGTCACAGGCGGTGATTAAATCGACGCCTCCACCCACGCAGCCCCCATGGATGGCAGCAATCACGGGCTTCCTGCACTCCTCGATCGCCGTCACGGCTCGTTGCATCGACTTGATCTCGCGGCGGAGCTTCTCGCTGGTTCGGCCGGAGTCCTCGGAGCGGGAGACTTGCATCATTGAGTCGAGAAATTGGAGGTCGATTCCGGTGCAGAAGTGATTGCCGGCGCCGGAGAGGACGATGACGCCGACTTCAGGGTTCCGATCGAGGGAGGCGAGAGCCTGGGGGAACTCGGCGATGAACTCGCCTGAGAGAGCGTTGCCACGTGTTGGGCGGTTCATCACCAAATCGAACACTCTAGATCCTGGCGATTTCTGCCTGATAATCAGGGATTTGTATATTCCATCCATTTCGCTCACTATTTTCCAGAATTAACAGCTTTCAGAGGATAAAACTTATAATCATATAAGAAGATATTTAATATTTTATATATGTGTGTGTATACTGTGTATATATATATATATATATATATATATATATATATATATATATATGGAGGGAGGAAGAAAAATGGGCCTAACTAAAACTGATAATTGATGGGCTCGACCCAAATAGCATAATTCTGGGCCATTACTTCGAGTTGGCCCACTACTGTTTAGTTATGTCCTGTTCCTCCAGCTATATAAAAAATGATAAATCAAATGAGAAAAAAATATTTTTCCAGCTATACTTTACATCAAACAAAAGTATGACCCTTTCAAAAAAGTAAAAATAAAAAGTATGAACAGCGTGATATTGAATTTTTATAAGACTTATTTATTGGGCTTACACTTAATTTAGTTATTCATACTGATATATTAATATTTTAAAGTATTTTAAATTTTCTTAGTCAAATTAAAAACTTAATTATTATTTCTTTCAAATATTATTATGTTTCTAATATTAATTACTTAAATCATCAAGTAATATCTAATTTAATACAAATATGCAAACGAGTGTCCCTAATTTCTACGAAGTGATGGAAAGCATATTCTAAAACTAATTACCTAAACTAGCACACACCATACATCTATGCTAACTAAGATAATAAATTAGGACCAAAATCAAATATAGAGATTATTAATGCATATATTATTAAAATTTTAGACAAGGGTGTTACAAGGCAAAGGTGTGGGGTGGATGCAGAAAAGTAAAAATGTGAATCAAATGAATGAAACAAGAAATGAAGAGTACAATAATTCAAGCACCACAAACAACAAGTAGATGAGGTGATTCGAGGTGCAGATTGGCTTGGCTAGGTTCAACACTTATTGCACAAGGTACCACGATACGATTAGCCTCCTCTTCTTCTTCTTCTTCTTTAACAGTAGTAGCAGCAGCAGCAATTGTGTTTTCTCCACATCTTTGAGAATCAACTGAATTAATTACTTTGACATTTATTACATGCTCTTCCATTTTTTTCTCCTTTATTTCTGTCTTGACGTTTCGGTACATTCCATACAACAACATTTGAAGCATTCCCAAGAAAAATCCCACCACATTTGGAAGCTGCTACAACCAATATTTTATTTAAATAATTCATCAACCAATATTAATGTCACGTTATTTAATTAGAAAATATTAATATTCCACTCACCGCGACGCACAAATCCCTTTGAAATAAGCCATAGCCGAACCACATGATTGCACTCAGTGTCAAGAAAAAGGAGAGGAGGAATGGCATGAATTCAACACTTCGCGTTCGCACAACTTGAAGCTGTAAGAAAATACAAAAGAAGAAAGTAATTATTAACAACTACCGATCTATATGTAGAGTGGAATTAATTCGTAAAAAACACTATTTTTTAGGTCATTCATCAATAAAGAACATTAACTTTTTGAGTCCTAATATTGGGACACAACTTTTCAGTTTGAGTGATTTTAAAGACTCATACTGTGATTTGACCCGAAATTCGTTATTTCCGACTTTTTTGTCCTAAAATCGCCTAAATTAAGAAAATTAGTGTATTTTATTGTTAAATGACCTAAAAATCGTGTTCTAAATTTGCAATTTTCCCCGCAAATGATAGTGATTTAACTTTTTCTATAATTGTGAGTGGTTAATTACCACAATGCTTAAGGGTGCTGCAAAAACACTGACAGAAACCGCAACGCAAATCCATCCAACGACCTGGACCCGGATTGGACCATCGAATGTGAAGAATGTGAGCAGAAATATCAAAGACAATAGCCCCACATTCATAAGCCCCAAAACCCTCGCAGTATGAGTCTGCAAAAAACATTAAAATAGATTAAATATATATATAATTGTAGTAGTGATACATATATGTGTGTTGAAATGTTTTTAGTTACCCTTGTTTTTTTGGATGCATAAAAGAGGAAGAGGAAGATGTAGATAGTCTCAATAATGCATCCGAATAAATTGATGGAGATGAGAAGTATAGCATTCGTCTTCAGCAATGCGTAGTACATCCACAGCGTAGCTGAGAATAGTGCTACTGCATAAGGTAGTGAATCGAATCCCATTGTCGATTTTTCCTTGTAGATTCGTATAAACGTTGGCCTAAATGCAACAACAATCTTATTAGTAATCACGTGATTTCATGAATATTTCACCTAAATTACTAAAAACACAGTGCAATTAATTACTTACAATGGAGCAAGGTACACGAAGAGTGATATGATGTTACCTGCACCACAAAAACATTTGAAATTCATGTCATCGATAATCATTTGTCGAATAGTTGGAGTGATTCGGATTTAGTTCAACAAATCATCAGCAAAATATTTATGAAGTTGATAATCAAACTTGTCAACAAAAAGGCTGCATGATATCAACATTATTATTTTCTTGATCACTGTGGAAGGTTAGCCATGCGAATTATACCGCCCAAGAAAATTTGCTTGTTTCTATGAATAATGATAATGGCATGCAAGTAATTTATATATAGCTAATTATATGAAAATCATATAAAGGATCTTAAGAAAAAATAAAAATAAAAAGTTTGGTGCATTAGTTAGAATTACCTAAGATACCAAAAGTAAATGCCCATGGGTGGTGAATATCAAAGATAGCCATATCTGTATATAGACGCACACAAATAAATTGAACTAGAAAATAAGCTGCAGGGTCTCTTAAGAAACCCTGGCCTGATTTGGACACCCTTTCTCTCTTTCTCTCCTCTCTCTCTCTCTCTCTCTCTCTCTCTCTCTCTCTGTGAGATATGGAAATGTGGGAAGAGTAGGAGTTTAATTATATAGAGAGAGAGTCATATTAGTTGCATGACAAATGGAATTATTAGTAGGTGGCGTACGATAAAATCATTCACCAAACTTCTGCCTCACGTGCCTTTGCAATCGCGTGCGTGATTTTACCCTTCCAACACCTCATTCCTACGTTGGATATTTATATATGGGAAAAAAAAAACATAAATATATATCCTTTTTGTATCTATTTATAACAAATGTATTTGAAATTAAGCAAATGTCTCGATGAATAAATTAATCTTTACTTAGAAATATTATTTTTTGTCAAATTTCAAAATTTGTTACTCTTTTAAGTTAAAAGAAATGATTTTTGCCAAACTATATCATTCTTAACATTGGCGGTACGAGTTTAAGTATATAATAGTGCGAATTAAAATATATGGTGGTACATGCTTTAATATGGTGGTGCAAACTATGTTAATTATGGTACGCGGGTGTAATATTATTCTCTCATCCAACCACATCATTGATTATCTAACCTGGCCTTGGATATATATGATGAGAGGATGATGAATATCGAGATTCTTTATTTGAAATAATATTAGGGGGAATAAAAAGAAAAAAAAAAAACACATTTTGCAGAGTTAGCTATGAGCCTATGAAAGTGGTGTAACAATTCACGTGAGAATGGAACTTTTAGTGGCGTTTATCATCTCTCTTGCGCAAAAATATTAAGCATAAAACACGCACCCTTCAATTATCATAATATTACTCGTTTTTTTCTGTTATTGTTTCCATCATTATTTTGTTTGCAAGAAACCTAAAACTACGCTAAAGCTAGATTTTATTTATTTATTTATTATTATTTTCTGAAGCCCTGTCTGGGGCTGTTACGTATTGAGAAATGTAACTACACAAAAGAATGACATACTCCCATCAATTAAGATGTTTCTGTTTCAAGTTTGGATCTATTATATATATGAATGCAAAGTGGAAGCCTTGAGGGATCCACAAATTTGGCATGGATACGCAAGCCAATTAATCAATATTAATTCATTCTCGAATTTACTTATTTTCTTCATTATTTATCATTAATACTGTTGAATATGAGGTTAGGTATGTTTGGATTGAAGATTTGAGGAATGACTCACTTGAAATTTATAATAGCAAATTCATTAACTAATTATGTTCGGATAGCTTATTTTGATTATACTACAAGGAATTAAATTACATTTATGTGTATAGATATATTAGAATACATGAATATATAATATGCTTCTAAATATTTAGCATAAACACATAATAATGGCCTTGAAAAGTTTCGCGTGAGACCGTCTCATAAAAGATCTATTCTAATGGTCTTTTCTTTTTCTTCTCTTGAAATCATAGAAATTAAATAAGACCTTTTGCATGTGTTGAGCATTTGAGTAATAAACGATTATACACGTTTGAAATAATCCCATTTGAGTAATAATGAGACGATTTAAAAAATAATTATCACAGATTATAAAATAAGCATAGTTTTGTTAATCTGCATTTCACGTGAATGATTTGATTAATATAAAATTTGTGGACATTAGTAATGTAATAGTTGAAAATATATACGATGATCTCAGATTGGCATGTCATGATGTCAATGTCAGGCAAATAATTGTGGTGACGATAAGGTGGTGTATAATTAGAAAGATTTTGGTGCAAAAAAAAAAAAAAAAACCCATAACTGATTGGGTGTAATTAGGAGTAATATGGTTCGATGAAATGAAGCAATCACATCATGACATCAGTAAATGATTGCATAAATAATGGTGGTGAATGGTGATATGTATATATGTCATATGTGTATGTGGTGACTAATTAATTGGTTATGAGTTGGTGGAACCCCTTCTCAAATGGCTTCTTCAACATGTGGCCTGTTTCATCACCAATGCTGCATTTCTCTTCAAAACCACCACGATTTCAACTCCTTTTCTTCTCTAATCATAATTGCCACTCACAAAACCTATTATATATTGCCACTCACAAAACCTATTATATATTGATTTAAAAAAAAAAACCTATTATATATTAGTGTAAATTTGACCTTCATCAATCAATTAGTGTGTGCGAGCCGTACTACTAATTCAATCATGCATGTACCTTCTTTTCATATATGATGATGAGTTTTTTTTTCCCCCTGTTTAACAAGCTCATATTTTTTGTGAAAAAAAAAATAGAAATTTGTTTCTAATACCAAAAAAATATTGCGATAATCATAATTACATAAAAATGAAGAAGGGCGATATTATACTAAAAATATATAATTAGGGACCTCTCGATGAAGTTTGCGACTAAGGCAATCACATATATGAAAGATCCAATAGTAAAAGCATATGTTTT
Source organism: Scutellaria galericulata (assembly GCA_946896805.1). Lineage (NCBI taxonomy): Eukaryota > Viridiplantae > Streptophyta > Magnoliopsida > Lamiales > Lamiaceae > Scutellaria > Scutellaria galericulata. The sequence continues at coordinate 1,319,613 of OX335791.1, read as the reverse complement.
CCAAAATTAAGAGGTCTGATCATTTGTGACTTGTCTAAGACCCCCACAAATGTTCAGCTAGCCACCTCTATATACAATTAAAAGAACAACCAATTTAAAATATGTTAAAGTGCTAGAACACTTTTTTTTTTTTTTAAAGATATGTAAAAATAAAGGTGGTGATGCACAAATAAAGAATACGTAAGTGGCTAGTTATAAATTAGTATATCACAAAATAAAATCATGGGAGTTATGAGAACAGGCAAATATGAGCAAATGATCCTATCTTCTATTATGTTATTTCATCTGATATCCAAAATAATTGTCATAAGGCATGTGTAATGATATCATTAGTTAATTTATTAAGGGAAAAATTCATTTTTCTTCCTTCCTTAGGGACGTTGTCTATTTTTGGTCCTCTTATTTTCCGATCATCAATTTTAGTCCTCTTATCTCAAAATTTATCCAATTTTGATCTGATTTTCGCCGGAATCTCGATTTTCCGGCCAATTTTGGGCAAGTGCACAATACTCACCCTCAATTTCAACATTTCATAGAACTTATGCTTATGTGGCTGTTATTTTCACATGTGAACTTTATTTTTGCATTATTTTACTACCTAAATTACCAAATCAACCACATCATTTAGGTGAAAAAAAAAATCATAAACATTAAATCACTTTCCATGTCATTTAAGTACAAAAAAAATATCATAATACAAAAATAAAGTTCACGTGTGAAAATAACAGCCACATAAGCATAAGTTCTATGAAATGTTGAAATTGGGGGCGAGTGTTGTGCACTCGCCTGAAATTGGCCGGAAAATCGAGATTCCAACGAAAATCGGATCAAAATCGGACAAATTTTGAGATAGGAGGACTAAAATTGATGATTGGAAAATAAGATGACAAAAAACGGACAACGTCATTAGGAAAGGATGAAAAATGAATTTTTCCCAATTTATTAATTCGTAGTCTGTATTAAAGTCTTAACGATAATATAAGATAAAAATAAAAATAAAAAATGTAATTGAAGATGTATCCAAACAAAAAATGAGAGGGCCTTGATATATATATTTTATGAAAGTATACATGGAAACGAGGAGGAGTAGTAGAAGTTGGTTACGATTTAGATGACGTGCAAGGAGAACCCATAAATTGGGGTAAGGCAAAATTCAATGAATCATATATATAAAAGGATGGTTTGCTCTCTCCTGATGCTGACAAGTGGCACCCTCCAAAGATGCCACATCAGCCTCTCCAAGCTTTTTATGCAAAATATGTTTTTTTCTTATCTCTCTCTTATTTTTCCATCTCTCCTACTTTTCAACATTTAATCCAACATTTAAGAGAAGCGTAACTGCTCATCTTTCTCTTACCTTTCCATCCATCCTACTTTTCAGCATTTAATCCAACATTTAAGAGAAGCATAACTGCAAAAACAGAAGAAAATGGAAAAGTTTTCATATTACAATTGAGTTTTGATTCCATCTTTTTACTATCTAGGTTTTTCATTCTCTATATATTGGACTTTAAGAGCAATGTGTACTTATCTATACATTTGAAGTTGGATCAAAAATGAAAAATATTCATTCAAAATCTCTACATATATCTATAATTAAACTACAACCAAAAGGGAAAAATTAATCAATGACAATTTCAATCACATATTCATAAATCTAACTGAATATTTATTGAATTAAGCAAGTAGAAATAAAGTAATTCTATTAATGGAGAAGCAATAACAAAATACTATTTTTAGGATGAGTGCAAACAATATCAAATAAATTTATAGCAAATGAAATAATCACACATGATCAATAGACATTATATAATTAAAATCTAAACAATAATGAATAAGTACAAAATCATATATTGAACTCACCTTCACTTCAAATTTAAAAAAAAAAAGATATCATATCCCGTAATCCTAAATTTCAAGCAATAGTTGGAAATTAAAACTTTTGAACTGTCACTTAACTTAACTAAATCATTCAACCAAACACACATTGGAGACGTCCAAAGCTTACACCTTTCTTTCAACTATTATTGAGGAAATACCCTTGCAGCAACAGTATTCATGCTCAGCCTTAAAGTATTGACTCATCAATACATTCAAGACATGAATTCCACAAAAGGATAGACAATGCCATCTATTGTTTTCCGGAGACTCTCTACAATAAAATCAACATTATTGTGCACTGGAAACTATGTGTTTCTTGATCACTATATAAGTTTATCTCATCTTGAAACTATATTAGGGTAAATAATTCAAAATGTAGGGGCGGCTATCTAGCTGTATAATGGAAGCAAATTAATTTAATTTTCAATTTTTCCTTTGTCGTTTTCTAAAGATGTTTTAGCTTGGAAGATAATATGGAAAAAGGACCTAATTAGTACTAACATACAGAGATGTCATTGACAGGAGACATACCGTGATGAAATGGCAAGTGTTTTGACCATCTGCTCCAACGTAGTTGTTTGTGGTGCTACTATGAATGCCTGCAGGAATCTCTCCAAATAAAGAGCAAAAAGAAACAACAAATATTAAACCTCAATTCTCCATATTCAAAAGAGAGGATGCAATAAACTTCTTATTTAATTTACCTTTGTAGTTATATCTCTTATTCTAACTGCTAAAAAATATGACTAATCAATTACATATTATATCCAACTTCATGCAAATATTTAAAGCATCTTGAAGCATGTATAAATTGATGGAGGAGCTCCACAAATTAATCAAGACACTATTAAACTTAGAAAATAAATCAAGCATCCAACTTTATTGTTGGATGGATTTCAAACATTTCTTAATATCTTCTATTTTCTTTCCATTCTAAGCACAAATGTCGGCATCAATTCGATTACGATGGCAAAAATAATCAATAACAATACTCGAGGTGATGTGATCTACATGATCATTCTTTACAACCATTTTATCAAACATATACAAGGCAGCAGAGAATTGTTTCATCTTAATTGCCGCAAGATGCATCTATATGGAAAAAGTAAAAAAAAAAAAACATCAAAGACCACTGCGTAAAAAATTAATGGAAAAATTAAGAAAATCAGGTCACTTAATAGAGATACACTTATCTTTCACATCAATAATAGCCGAAAGATTTAATACGCTGGGTAGCAAAAGGATTAAATACGCGGGGCCGCCAAGATCGGCTGATCTTTTCATCCATTGATAGTCTTTGATTGTTGTTGTTGCACTCTATTTCTGTATTCTTTTACTCACCTCTAGCAGACAAATTGCGTACATCAGCTACGTGCTTGGGGTGGTCGTGGTTAAAGCGGAGAAGATAGATCTTGCTGGACAGAAGATATGGGCATGCTGTGGAGACCCGGCATTGGACGACGTCCATGGTGCCATACATCGGTGAGGAAACGATGGTCGATGAAGTAAAGATAGGCTATCTGGAGATGGAGTCGGGGACTGGTGGTGGTTGGTGATTGCGCGAGGTTGGTGCTGGTTGGTGATTGCACCGAAGAAAAGGGTTTAATTTATTATTTTTGTTTCTTTTCAATATATATATCTTCATTTTTTCAAAAATGTTTTTAGAATTATTTGGTATTATTTTTCCTCCCAAGAATTTAATTTCATATGGACTGATGACATGTCAAAATTTATACCAAAATGAACCTCCAAATATACAAATGTGTGACACAAATATATTTCGGCCAAATAGCCTCAAATTTGAGGGGCACATCCGGCCTTATTGAGCCATTCGGGTTGAAATTGGGTAAAATTCGTGAAGAATGAAAAATTATTATCCTAAATTATCGATCCGAAAATTTAATGTCCAAAACTGTCAAATTCCATAATTTACTAGACAAAAAAATAATAAATTCTAACTTCAGTTTTATTGTTTAGTACATGTGACCTCTAAAAATTCTTTTAAAATAAATTGTAAAATATAGAATGATTTAGAACATATTGTACATTTCAAGATGTTTTAGCTTGGAAGATAATATGGAAATAGGACCTAATTAGTATTAACATACAGAGATGTCATTATAATATATATATATATATATATATATATATAGAAATATAGATATTTATATCACCTCAATAAGTATATAACAATGAAGTTACTTAGCACAAATACCATTACATAAATTATCTACTACTATAACTGTATTCCAAATATGTTGAAAAACTATAATAAAAATCATATAATTTTTATTTAACAAATATGTCATTTATAAAACTCCAGTTTAATATATCTTCCATATAACAATACTAAAAATATGACACAATGTTTACATAATTTAAATATATTAAGTAGAATATTAATGTATAATCTTATAAAAATAATATAATAATCAAAATGATGAGAGCATGGAAATTGTAATGTATGAATCTTGAATATAAAAAATTATATATATATATATATATATAAATAATATGATACAGTATTGCATACTGATACAACTAACATTGTAAATAGGAAGTATAAAACTTATGAACTTATATATTTTCTATTAAAACCTACAAATTAAGTATATGAAAATATCATTTACAAAAAAATTATATCATTTATACTTATAAAAAATTAATAAAACTCACTTTTTATGTCCATTTGCCGGATTACATAAATACATTTTCAATATTAAACTTGAAGAATAGAAAGTCAATGCTATTTATAAGAGTGATAATATATCAATGATTTTTTTTTTCCATATATCTTTTAAATATTTAGAATTTTTCATTATGAAAATTCGTTGTCATCTATATAAAACCAATTCATTTTATTTCCACTTTCTAAACTAGAAATACAAAAATTTATTATTTTTTAATATATAAATTAAAAATATTCGATTTTGCACAATTTATATATATCAATAAAACACTTTGAGGCATGAAATCATTTGGTATATACAAGAAAATTCAGAGAGAGAAAAAAAAGATCATATTTGATATGTTATAAATTTATCATGGTTTGTGTAAATAATGTACTAATATCAAGCTAAACGTTCATAAAAATTGTGAAAAACAATTTGGACCTAAATTTAAATCATTATATATATCCACAAAAAAATTAGCAAAAAATATATCTCCTTTAATGTAAGAATAAATAAAGTTTCATCCATAATTAATAAATAATTGTAACTCTGAAATTTCATTAGAATGGTAGCATGAAGTTTCCAATTTATATGAACAATGATAAAATAATTTATAAAAAGAGCACTCGAAGGCAAAATCAGAACAAAACAGGTGCCTTCGAGAAAAAATATGTGGTTTATTCTACATTTCTTAAAGTAAGATATGAAAATACCAAATACAATAGTTAAAATACCTATAAAGAACTAGCAATCAACAATGTTGTGCTAAAGATCAAATGAAAAAAAAAACAATGAACTTATTTTAAGAATATAAAAAAAAAATATAAAGAAATAAAAAAACAAACACTTATAAAATAATATTACTTATAAAATAAAAATTAGATAAGTGTTAAATGAAACCTTTGGCATATTACAAAGCTACTAGGTCTATCGGAAAAATAATAATAAAAACTTACAGACTAAGGACGACCTTTTACAATTTTTAAAATCGATTCCTACAATACAGTATCACATAATTAATTACATTATAAAAATCAATAACAAAACATAAATAAAATTTAAAAATTACTTCAATAATTAAAAAAACATTACGATTCATTTAGGACCGCAACATATTCAAAAGTGGAATATGTAGAGCACTATGCATCTTAATCAAATATACTTTTATTTTAGTTGACATTGTCTCTTTTAAAGGTAAAGAAAAATACAATCAACTAGAAATATCGAAGCAAAACCAGAACAATTGAAAGCGCAAGGAGAAAAATTTGTTCAAAGGAATTAACGGACAACTGTTAAAATTACATTTACCTGCTACACTCAATACCTGGATGTATTACTAAATCCAGGTGAACTACATAATTATATATATATATATATATATATATATATATATATATATATGTGTGTGTGTGTATATGAAGAAAGATTCAATTAATGATATTACACAATACCCACAGTTCAAACAAAATATACAAACGAACCCAGACCAACATTTACTATTTCCCAAAAAAAAAATGAAGTTACACATATGAAAAGAATAACAAACATCTGAAACAACAACACAAAAAATGCAAAATACACGAGTTAGGAAGCCCGTGTAACGCACGGGTCCAAACCTAGTCTTTAATAAATTACGAGTTGGGGAATGTGGGCAATGATGTGCCAATCCTCACCTTTTTCGTTCTCACATCTCTCTACCAGTTCTGGACAACAAGCAATCCATAAAGACTTGAGATTTGTGATTCCTTTGATGGTTGATGGGAGTGATGGGAGTTTTGGGCATTCATAAATACTCAAGTAGGTGAGGGACGTAAGATTACCCAACCAATCCGGCAGTGAAGTGAGTTCAGTTAGTCCGAATAGTGATAGAGATTGGAGTGTAGGGATATGCTGCAATCCTTGTGGAAGGGATACCATCTCATTAAGACTTTCAAGACTGAGACTTGTAAGGAGATGGAGGTATCGTATCTCCTCTCCCATCTCTACCAACTCCCAGCACTCATTTATAGTTAGTTCCTCGAGAGCAGTGAGGTGGCGCAACCACCCCTCTGGAAAACAACTCCCTATCTGGCAAAACCACAATTCCAATTTTGTGAGAGACTTTAGGCCTTCAAACCATTTCTTTGGCAAACACTGCTGCTCTTCCAATGCGTCTTCTGGAATATTCCATCTTCTGGAATCATTGAACATCAACGCAAGAGATGACAAATTTTGAAGCTTGCAATCAGAGATTGAAGACAGATTCAAGACGCTGCAGTTCTCAACCTTCAACTCTTTGAGGGTGGAGAGTGCGAGTGGTTGCAATATCAACAACTTACAATGTAAGATATCCAGAGTTTGAAGATTTGGAAACATGATTTGATCTTCCACTTCCTTCTTTAACAACCCTTTCAGATTCGGTAAAGAAGATAATCGCAGAGAGTTCAGTGATGGGAATATTATTGAATTAGGAACTCCAATTTCATCCTCCCCATTGATATACGCCAATTCATCAAGATCTCTTAAATTCAAGGACTGAAGAAGAGGAAGACCTCCGAGCGGTGGAAGATTTGTGCAATTTGGGCACTTTTCGATGGTTAACTCGGTTAAATTTTCCATCTTTGTCATCCAAAGAGAAAACTGTCCACCTTGCAGATTCGGTAAAGAATGCAAACCCAGTATCTTCAGTGATGAGAATCCTGAATTAGGAACTCCAATTTCATCCTCCCCATTGATATACTCTAATGCAGCAAGATCTCTTAATATCAAGGACTGAAGAAGAGGAAGACCTCCAAGCGGTGGAAGATGTGTGCAATTTGGGCACTCTTCGATGGTTAACTCGGTTAAATTTTCCATCTTTGTCATCCAACGAGAAAACTGTCCACCTTTGAACCCACTTATCTCAAAAATTTCCAAACTTACGTGTGGTTCGAAACCTTCTAATACCTTCTCATCATCCATCATATTTACCGATTCGGAGGATGTTCTCTCACGTCCCCATTTTAAGACCAACTTTCGAAGGTTTCGTTTCTCAACTAGATTTGCTTTCTTTGCGTTCGAAGGGTTTAGAACTCTCTCCAAATGCTGAATTTGAAGTCTACCTCCAAGGTTCAAGTGTTCCAATTCATCAAGTTGATTGCCTATTTTTTCACCTACTATAAACAAACTCAATGTCTTTAGAGAAACTAATTCCCTAATTCTAAAGGGCATATCACTCAATGAACGACATCCTTCTAAGACAATATGACGAAGATTAGTCATGGATCTAATGTTTTTTGGCAAACTCTTGAGACTTCTACAACCAATCAAAATTAATGTTTGCAAATTCCAAAGACCACAAAATGTAGGAGGAAGAGTATGAATAGAAGAATTGGTCAAATCTAAGCACCGCAAATGTTTCAATTTGCCAATTACACTAGGCAACTCTTCCTTTTCCCATAATACTAATTTTAGAATTCTCAAACGACTGTAGTTCATAATGGTGGTTAATGTGGACACTTGTAGTGTAATACTTGAAGAACAAGTTTGACCAAAATAAGATTTGGAGTAATGTACCTCACGTATTTTGCTGTTTGAAGTACTTGTATTCCTGCCTTTCGTTTCTGCTCCAGGAATTTTGTTCTCCATGATGGATTGAGCTAGATCGTGAACAAGATCATGCATCTTAAAGAAGGTGTTACTTCCACGTCTATCAACTTCTTGGAAAAATGATCTCAAAAGCAACTCCTTCCATACTTGATCACCAACATCCTCCACTTCCAGTTTTTCACTTGACGAGATGCATCCATGAGCCATCCAATGAAAGATCAAATCTTGCTTCTTAATTTCAAAATCCTTTGGAAAGACAGCACAATAAACAAAACAACGTTTCAACACTACAGGGAGATGATGATAACTCAATCTCAAGACTGACAAGATTGAATTTTCTTCTTCTTCCGGAAGATTCCAAATTTCACTTTCTTTGACATGAATCCATTCATTTTCTTCTCTCATAAACCGCAGAAGCCCCCCAAGAGCCTTAGCAGCCAGAGGAACACCGGCACATTTCTTCACAATTTGCCTTCCTATAGCTTCCAGCTTAGGATGATGTTGCTCATTCTCTTGCCCAAATGCTCTACGCTTAAACAACAACCAGCAGTGCTCTTCCAATAACTCTTTCAAGCAATAATTTGGAAATGTTCTCATGATATCTCCCACTTTCTGTAAACGTGTGGTGACAAGAATTGAAGAGCATTTCGATCCACAGGCTAACGAACTTTTTAACTTAAACCAAGCTTCTTGATTCTCATTCCATACATCATCCAATACCAACAAGTACTTTTTGTTGTTCAAAACTTGTTGAAGGTGGCATTGTAAAGCATCCAAGTGCTTGAAATTTGGAGCACTTCCAGTGGCCGATTCAATCATAGCCTCAACCAAAATCTTCAGGTCGAAGTTGTCAGAAACACAAACCCATAATTTGGTGTCGAAATGATGCCTTACTCTCTCATCATTATAGACTAATTGGGCAAGAGTGGTCTTTCCAAGGCCTCCAACTCCAATTATAGGCAAAACAGAGAGATGGTGGTCAGAATTTGGAACTTGGTTGACCAACACATCCACAATCTTCTCTTTATCCTCATCTCTTCCATAGACGTGATCTGGCTCATTCACAACAGATCCCGTCTCGCGTCTCCAATCAACCTCGCTTGACTTTGGTACGACCTCGCTTTCACGCAAATGAAAGTTGTGGCGATCAGCTGCAATAGCATCCAATTTCTCAGCAACTTCTTTCATCCTTCTTCCGATTTTGTGATTATACAGAACTTTCTTGACGAAGTTAATTCTGCTAATACCTTTGGCCTTCTTCTGTTTGGAGACCTCAGTGACACACTCATCCAGTATATCTTCAATCTCAAAGGCAATATCACTAAGCTTGCTCAGCCAATTCTGAAGAGCTTTGCTTTGGAATTGCCTATCTTCAGCATCTTCCAACACATATTGGATGGTGGTGAGAGTGTTGGAAAGCTTCTTCATCTCCTTATCCCCTCCCAGAATCAATCCAATCTCTTCTTTAATTAGAGATGCTAAATTCTCAATCAGAACTCCAAGAACTGCCTCTGCCATAATAGTTGCAAAAGTAAACTATGCGAAGGAGATGTGAAGGCTTGGAATTTTTATTTTTTTTTGCAGGCAGAAAGAAGCTCTGTGATTCTAACTTTTTTTTTTTTTAATAATTGAAATGAAAGAGGAAGTTGTGAAATTTTTTTGTTGGCAGAAGGAGAGAAGGATGTGGTTCTTAGCAAAATGGTGGTTGTATTTAATTCCCTTTAGTAATTGGTATCTTTGTTTTATTTGCAGAAATTTCAAAATGGCGTGCGGGTCATATATTGGTGAAGGAAAAAATGCATCAAGGTGTGTGACTGGATTGACTTACTTTTTCAATTAATTAATTAAGTCGTTGCATTATTTATCATGTGTGAAATTTCTAATGTCCTCCTCAAAAAATGAGTTGTCGGTAGCCAATATTGAAGAAACTCGATTAAGAAATTACTCAACTTATTTATAAATCCGTTTATTTTATAAAAAATTAACTCTATATTTTTTGGGTGTATAAACATACACTCTACTCATGAACAATAATAACACATAATATATTATCTTTCATCTCATATCATAATATTAAATATGAGACTCTAAAAATTCAAAAATACAAATTATGACAAAAAAATTTATTTGCACAATTCAAATAAAATATATTTAAATATCAAGAAATGATAAGAAGATGATGATGATTATATTATTATTATTATTATTATTATTATTATTATTATTATTATTATTATTATTATTATTATTATTAAAATATACTACTAGTCTACTACTACTATAAAAATACAAATAATTTTATGTGTTTCGTTCATTTTTGGTAATGTCTATATTATTTCTAACAATATTAAATTTTAAGGATAAGTAAAGTATTACAATATCTATTTTGTTTTTTTATTTGATTAGAAAAGTTTAGAGTCTTTTTACATCTCGAGATCTTTTTTAAAAGGTTACATGTTATGATTATTTTTCTTCTAAAATCTTGAATATTATAAATTTTGGAATAAGATTAGTTGCAAATTAATATAGATTTAAAGAATTTTTCGATGATATATTATAAACATATATAAAAATATTCTACTGGATATTTTTTATTTTTTATTAAACTATGTATTATATAAATTTGTGTTGTAATTTTTTTTTTTTTTCAAAATCTTATCTATAGTTCTTAAATATGAATATAAATGTTTTTTTATCAAATTTTAAAAATATTTTTAGAGGCCATTATGACTAACACTAAAATACTATTAAAATGTAAGTAATAAATTACAATGTTGACAATATGTTGTCAATGAATAAGCTATGTTTACAAGCACCAATATATACAAGCTAAGGTGTAAACTTGTACTGAATATCTTTTTCCGTCTCCCATTCAATTGTGTTTGTACAATATATACTAGGGTACAATTTGGGCTCACAACTAATTACACCAATTATCAATACATAAAGCCCAATACTCCCCCTCAAGTTGGAGCATGCAAATCACAAATGCCCAACTTGCGAAGAAGAAACTCAAAATGATGTCGTCCAAGCGCCTTTGTAAAAATGTCCACCAGCTGACCCTCCGTTGGCACATAAGAGGGCCGAATAGTACCATCCGTAATAGCATCACATAAGAAATGACAATCCACCTCAATATGCTTTGTGCGTTCATGAAAAATAGGATTCTGAGCAAGATGCAATGCAGACTGACTATCACAGAATAAATCCATCGCAACAGGATGCCCAACACCAAGGCATACAAGTAAACCTTTAAGCCATTTGAGCTCACAAGTAAAGGCCGCCATAGAACGGTACTCGGCCTCAGTCGATGAACGAGCCACCGTAACATGCTTCTTTGTCTTCTACGATACCGGAGAATCTCCAAGAAAAACCACCCAACCTGACAAGGACCGACGCGAAATTGGACAACTCGCCCAATCCGAATCACACCACCCTGTGAGTCGCAAACTACAATCGGAACGAAGCAAGACACCCTGCCCAAGGCACCACTTCAAGTAGCACACAACGCGCAAAGCAGCCTCCCAATGATCCTGACGTGGAGCATGTAAAAACTGAGACAAAATATGAACAGAGTAAGCCAAATCAGGATGTGTAAACGAAAGATAAATCAAACGGCCGACTAGCCGCCTATACTGCTCCTCATTAGCCAACGGTTTGCTCGAAGATCGAGCAAGATGGTGTTGTTGTTCCATCGGAAAACTCGCAAGCTTCGCCCCAAGAAGCCCTGTTTCAGAAATGATATCCAGAGTGTACTTCCGTTGGCACAGAAAAATACCCTCTTTACTCTGAGCAACCTCAACCCCAAGAAAATATTTTAACACCCCAAGATCTTTCATGTGAAAACAATCACTCAAATACTTCTTAAAAGCAGACATCGCAGCAGAGTTATTCAAAAAAATAATCAAATCATCCACATATACAAGAATAGTAATCTGAACACCACCGCGATTCAGTGTGAAAAGAGAATAATCAGAATAAGACTGCTGAAAACCATACTGTTTCAAAGAGTTCGTCAATTTAGCAAACCAACACTGAGGAGCCTGTTTCAAACCATAAAGAGATTTTCTAAGGTGACACACCTGACCAGGGCGTGAAGCCTGAAAACCAGAGGCAACCGCATGTACATCTCCTCATAAAGTTCACCATGCAGGAAAGCGTTATGAACATCCATCTGATGCAACTCCCAATTCTTAGTTGCAGCTATGGCTAGGAAAACACGCCCAGTAACCATTTTAGCAACAGGAGCAAAAGTATCCGTATAGTCAATACCTGCTACCTGATGATTACCAAAAACCACCAAACGAGCTTTGAGATATTCGACACTCCCATCAGAGTTATACTTCACCTTATACACCCTGATTAAAGAAAAAACAAAAGCTTACGTGCATTAGCACCTCTGGGCTTTTATATAAGATCTTAATCCACACATGTAACATCAAATGTAATAAATGATCCAATCCACTTAATATTGTGCACGATTAATTTATGATTTTTCGATGTATACACAGGATAAAACAGTATGGATGGATCTTGATAAAATCGACTACTGTCTTTATTACAAGCTAACTAGGTTCATATGATCATATTAATATATATACAAGTGGCTCCTACTCCAATTAGTGTCCAAAGTATCTATGGTATATATGCTTTTGCCAATTGCTATGAAACAAATGTAAAAACAGTGGTGCAAGACCCATTCTTATCATCTCTTTAAAATGATTTCAAATTAATGATTATGTTGAATTTCTGACGCATCAATAATATACATATTAATATATATCTATGATGGATAGGGTAGCAAACTATATATATATATTTTATATTAGTCATATACATTTAAAATAAATGTGAAGCAATTATAAAAATTGATGTGTATCGACATATTGATATCGCAAATAATATGATAGTCGATAGTGATATCGATAATTTATATCAACATATACATATGGTAGTCGATAGTGATATCGATAATTTATATCAACATATACATATCGCAACTGATATGATCGATAACGATGAGTTAAAATATTAGTATATAGATATTGCAACTGATATGATTAATGTCGATAATATTAACAAGTTCTAAATAATTTAAATATTGATATATAGATATTGTAATTGATATGATCGATGTCGATAATACCAAAACAATATAGTTCCATTAATCCAAAATGTGTTCATACACAACCAAAATATAAAGCAAGCACTTCAAACAAGTGCAACCAAAATAATACCAAAACAATATAGTTTGACAAAACCAAAAGAAAATACTTCAAGTAAGTGAAACCAAAATAACACCAAAACAATATTGTTCATCCTAACTTATACTTTATCCAATCTGAAGACTTTATCCAATCTGAGCGCTCTTCTATTGACATCTTCAAGAAAAGGTCTTTCTTTGCATTAGTATCAAGAAAATCAGCCGCCATGTAGCGAGTTCGGTTATCCAAATTTGGGACCTCTTTTATAGCACTCCAAATAGTTCCCTTTGCCTCTCTGTCTCTTTCTCTTTTCTCCATCAAGTTAGACATTTTTTCAAAATTAACATGCCAACAGATATATTTTCTAGAACTTTATTGTTGTTCCCAACTGAGTTAGAACTCCCTCCATCCTCGGCCTACTCCGCTTACGATTAATTGGGTTATTAGTGGGAACCTTCGAGCCTAAAGGGGTTGAGGTGGTGAAATGCTTGGGCGAGGTGATAGAGGCTGAAATGGTGGTTCATAGTGATCTGGTGCTATGAATGCATCACTGTTCGGATCATATGAAAAATTTTCCATCCCAAAATCGGTATTATTTTCTTCCCCAAAAGTTGTAGCATCAGTATAATCAGGGTCTACTGATATGGAACTGTACCCACCAGCAGTTCCACCCCCGAAGACAATCTTCAAATCCTCATAATCAACCATACTTTTTCCTCGAAGATTTTTGTGACTTGGGTGGGACTAGCAAAAAAAATAATTCTGTCATTAATATATTGAAAATAATATATTGCACTACACTAAACTATTAATATATTGAAAAGATTACGAAGTAATCTCACCTTTAAGTACTCTTTCCATATTTCATCAGTAGCGGTGAATGTCTTTAAACTTGGGTCCCACCCAAAGCCAGAATTGTTGCGCATAAGTGATGACATATTATTATATTGTTTCTTAAACCACTTCATTCGACTCAGGTAATGATTATACGTTTTAGGAAACTTAATTTTAGCATTGAGACGAGGAAGGATGACTCTCTCTACATTTAATTTGCTAATTGACCCATTAGCATCACGCAGTCCACTTTTTATAGCATCCACTATCAGTTGTAACAATTCATCGGAATCCTCCTTGGTCCAAGCTTCATAGTTTTCTTTCTCTTTTCCCTTTCCTTTATTATTTCCTTGTGAATCTCCCATTTGAATTACTAAAAAAAAAGTAACGGGAGTATTTTCAGATGAATGAACTATGAATTCTAAAAGATAAAGAGATACAGTATATACATGAAAACGCCAATAGCATATCCTAATCCAATATAGCTCACCTATTCATACATGAAAACGTCAATAGCATCACCCAATACAAACAAAGAGATACAGTATACACACATTATACATATCACGAAATTTTTTTCATATCATATCCTAATTGCTAAAACACATAGCAAACCAATAAATTCCAGGTTCTCATGACCTCATTATACTCTTTTGAATCACAATCTTTGCAACGTGTGGCATTACTTAAGCAGATTGACTACATTGATGCATCCTAAAAATTAGTCAATCCACCACCTGAACATTCAATGGAGGGAGCTACTACATTCTGCGACTAATGATCTTTATGATTTTATTTTTCTTTAGCATGCTTTAAACCAATTAAACAAATAAAAAAACAAAGACTGGATTATTACCTGATTCACAACTCCAGAAGACAAGAAGATTATGCAAGAAATAACAGATTCAGAAAATTGAATGGAAATTTCAGGGAAAACCCAACTAAAGCCAGATGAAAAGGAGAGATAGAAAACTCACTTCGGAATGTTCGATTTTTGTTGGCAACTTTCACCGCAGGATTTCTGCTTTCCAAAATCAATATTTTCTATGATTTCTTCTGTAAATCGATTTATTAGAAGACATGAAATTCTAGGATTGAAGAGTGAAGAGAAATCAATATTTTCTCCGATTTCTTCTGTAAATCGATTTAGGGTAATTGGAAGACATGAAATTCTAGGAGTGAAGAGATAAAGGTGAAAGACATTACCGGAGGAAGCACTTCAAGAGTCCTGCTCTAAAATCTGATGGGTTTGGATGGGATTGTTGGTATTTATAGATATCACTGAAAAGTCCTTCAAAATCCATCTAACACAAAATCCTTGTATTTTTGAATACCAATGGATTATTTTTAAATAGTAAAAAGTCTTGCATGAATACCAATGGATTTGAATGGACTTTTTAAAAAATCTTGAAAATCCAGATTGAATACCAGTGGATTGTTTTTAAGTGACATAAAATCCTGATTGAATACCAACGGATTTTTTTACCAAAAAAAAGTCTTTTAAAATCCTGTGAAATCCTAAACCAATACACCCCCCTTAGTTATTGAGGTGATATAATGCAAAAGTGGATCCAAAATTTAATTATAATTATAATTATTTAATTAAATTATGTAGCATCAAGGTTCTATGGTGTAGTGGTTAGCACTCTGGACTTTGAATCCAGCGACCTGGGTTCGACTCCCGGTAGGACCTCCTTTTTTTTTCTTTCTAAAATCTCGCTTCCACTTTATTATGCTCAAGTTTTAAATTTTTATTAAATGAAAATTAAATTCATTACGTTCAATGGTTACAGTACAAAATCTTGCTTCCTTCTATCTAAATTAAGATAGCTCTTACATTTTAGTAAACCAATTTTGGGTTTTCTCTCATTGCCAAACTTACAACTCTTGATCAATAACAGACAAAAAATACATCAGAAGTTAGTAAAATTTGTTGCAAACTCGAATAACATCATATTCCATCAGGATACATAACAAAGCATGAAGATATATTTAAAACTCTTAATTTTAGGAAGCATTGAAACAAAACAAAAAAAATGCACATAGAAATTCTATAAAATGGATCATATCCATTCGTTTCCTTTCCGTAAAATTTCTTGTGAATTTCAGAGAGAAAAGGTAGAGAAGAAGAGTGGATATTGAAAATGGAAAAAGTGGAACACACGTGATTTGTGTTTTGTGTGTTTTTCTCTTTCCGAAATTTTTACAAAAAAAATCACGGAAAATGAAATATAGATGATCCGAATTCGAAATTCTAAGGCAATTATATTTATAAGCAAAGATTATTATCTCAGAATTCATGTGATGGCATATATAGAATTAGTTTTTGGTTATTTAGGTGAAAAGGACAGTAAATGCTTTGTGATGTTAACCTGTACCTAGTCATGGGATTCACCATATGTATAGCTCATAAAGAATGAAACAATACAAACTCCTCACGGATTCATCATTAGCCTTCCAATTCCTCAACATATATGTGAATTACTTGCAAATCGAATCCCTCATCTTCCACCATGATCAACTACTACATTCTCTCTCTCTTTCTGTTTCTCGCAAATTCATCAACACTACTAGCTCACGCGCCTCCACAACGTATCACCATACTAGGTTCCGTATATTGTGATGTATGCCACGACGACACTTTCTCCAAGCATAGCTACTTCTTGCCAGGTAACAAACAGAGTTTAACATATATACATACAGCCCTGTTACCATACCCATTGTGCACATATATTATATTAATGTGTCCATCGCTGATATTTCAGGTGTAGATGTTCATGTAGAGTGCAAAGTTAAAGCGAGTTCAGGGAGGAGCAGTGAAGTGATATCCTTGTACGTGAACCGAACGACAGATAGATACGGAATGTACAAGGTGGAGATTCCGTCGGTTGAGGGTGTGGACTGCACACAAGATCCCACCATCCAATCATTCTGCCACGCAACCTTGAATCCACCTTCACTTCTTTCTGCCTGTGATCTTCCCACTACATTAACTACTTCTACTGAGATCAGTGTCAGATCAAAAGAAAGCGAAGCATGCTTCTACACATTGGGGGCCTTGAGTTTCAGACCACGCCTAAGAAATGTTACCATGTGTGGCAATCGGAATGTTCAAGGTTGTAGTAATTGGAACAACTCCAAGTTTTTCCTGCCTTATTTTCCTCCATATTATTGGCCCCCTTTTCCACAGCTACCTCCGTTGCCGCCATTGCCACCGCTGCCGCCTCTGCCGCCTTTCCCTTGGTTCCCCTTCCCAATGAATCCGAATCCACCATCTTTGCCTTTCCCATTCCCGTTTGTTCCGCCGCCGCCGCCGCCGCTACTGCCGCCGCCGCCGGCGTTCAATTTCTGGGACCCAAGGACATGGATACCACAGTTGCCCCCATCTGCCCCTACTTATAATCCAACTGCCCACCAATACCATCATCCCTAGTCACTTTTCTTTAAAGTTACATGCATGGATTGTTCCATCTTGGTCCTCTACTATACATTAATTGTAAACTTCATGGTGTATTTTTCATACCAAATTTCATGAAGAGATTACAACCCTAAGTATTACTTATCATGTGAAATTAAATTTCATGATGTTCAATGTTTCCCAATTAATATTAATGGAACATTATTAGCAAGACATGAAAAGGTTAATTTCATTTCTAATATTAAGTTGGTATCTCTAATAGTATTAAGTTGGGAATAAAGAAATTCAGAAATGATAAGGGGATAAGTAAATTTTTTTTTTATTATTTTTTTTTTTTTGTGGATACTCGTCATAAACGGCCAATTATGTGAAGGAATACTTTTTTTTTTTTTTTTGGGTGGTGTTGAAATTATTTAATTATAATATTTTTCTCATAAGTCAGAGGTTTACATCAGACGCGGATAATATTTAATATAAAATTTTACATTAAGCCAGCACCCTGACCTAATCAAATGTCTTCGCACATACAGATTAATTACTGCAATTAAATTGAGAAGGATTTTTAATGTCAAATGTCAACCTATATATGTGTATGAATATTAATGAACACTAAGACAAAACAAAGAATTGGTCATCAATTTTGATGATCTGTCGTTTAAACTATTATTTGGGTTTTCTTAATAATGTGTGGGAATAAATTGTTATTTTTTCTAAATTTCTGTCGTCTTATAACTACAACATAAACAAATATTGAACACTTGAGGTTAATATATAAATTAGCAACGTCAGAGAATGAAATTAAAATTGAGAGGAAGTGGCCGCTTCATGGCGCTGTAAGGTGCTTAATTGGCTTATAGAGATAATTATAAAAAATATACATCAATAATGAGAATTATTAAAATCTATAAAAACCCATTATTATAATTAAGTAGCTAGCTAACTAGCGTTGACAACTTGCATGATGTATCTTACTAAAAAATAAATACATATATATTACGTCCTTTTTGCCTGTGTGGCCCGTGCAGCTATATATGTACTAGTACTTTTTCTCTATTTCATAACCTCCCATCCCTTTTAATTTTAGTCCATTTCTTCCCTTCTTTTCATTATTTCTTCTTCATCCATGCATGATGAGTAACTCTACGAGGCCAAGGATGAAGGTGATGTTTCACTTGGTTTATGACAGAGGTTGAAGTACTAATTAATCTCTTGCAATTTGTTTTAATTTTGCTCAAGAATTTATTATAAGATTGTATATGTAGTGATAGATATAAATGGATTGTGGGAAAGCAAAAGGAGGTAAGAAAGGTGGGTTAATGTTGAAAACATGGAAGCGATGCAAATCATTGAGCTCATCATCATCATCAGGAGGAAAGCGAGTGGGCCCGGAAGGATGCTTCTCCATCTACGTTGGGCCCGAAAAGGAGAGGTTCGTGATGAAGACAGAGTATGTGAACCACCCCCTCTTCAAGATCCTGCTTGAAGAAGCTGAATCCGAGTACGGATACACTAACCATGGCCCGCTCATGCTTCCATGCCAGGTCCGTCATTTCATCAACGTCTTAATGGAAATGGAAATGGATATCGATCACCATCATCTTCGTCATCAAGCTGCTGCTTGTAATTTTGCCAGGCCCAGGACCAGTAGCCACACTACTTATTACCATCTTCTCATCAATTAAGCCTATACTCAATAATCCATCTCTTGTGTTAATAAATATTTTTCGTTTCTTAATGTACCACGTACGTTCCCAAACTTTATTTCAAAATGTTGACTGGGATTGGAGGGGTATTTATCATCTCTCAGTTTGCAACAATGAATCAGTTGTGTTAATAATGATAAAAGACTTGAGTTCAAAAATGCATTAATACAAAATTCCAAATGGGGAACACCAACAAGTCACAAGTTACTCCAAAATTTTGACCTACAGAGAACAATTAATAATCTCAATCTCACCTCACCGGGTAGAGCTTCGTCCACAGACTCAAGGGAGCTACAGCTACACAACCTTGTCCTGTCGTCTTCGATTACAAACAAAGATACAAGAAACAATGATTTCCATCTCTCAGCATGGATTCGATCCAGTGCACAAATTAAAGAAGCAGCTAACACCTCAAACAAACTAACACACGAAAAGCCGACTACAATGACCAAGCTACAGGGGGTTTGTACTTGGAACTCTCACTTAACAATTGACTAACCTACATCTACAAACTCTTGCTGCAAAATTGTCTACAGTACTAAGGCAACTTTCTCCTGAGAAACGAGCATCGAAGGATGAGCAACGAGGGGCTCATAATGGTCAGCACCAGCACAGCACCATCCTGTGGGTAGAAAAATATCAGATTCATTCAAGCCATGAGTGTGATTTGTAAATCATAAGCACCAAAAGTAACAATTTACCTGTTCCTTTCATGAACAGAAACAATGGAGGTTCGCATATTTCACTTCTCGGTCGATGAGGTAAGAAGAAAACACAACTGTCTTCATCGACCATCGCATCAGATCCATGTGCTTGCACCTGAGAATGATCAGTACCATCACATCAGCAACAAATTTCAACGTCTCTTGAACGCATACCAAACAAATAGAAATTCCCACTATGTATATTCTATTGCATCTAACTCACGAAGGAAGATCTCAAAAGTGCATCAGATGGGTTCAGAAACAATAACACAGAGAAGAACCCCCCAAGCCAAGTTAACAAACAGAGTTAGCTAGAAACTAAATCAATATAGACAGAAATTATATGAACATTCAGTGTATCAAGTAAATTGAAGACATTCAGAACCTTTAACAGCAAATGAACAGGCCAAGGATACAGCATCAGAACTACCACAGAGAGAGAGCTCAAGTGGAGGAAGGCAAAATCCCCTTACCACAAATATTTCTCTTTTAAATTCCGTTGCAAGACATTGTATTGCAATATCATCACCAAAAGCAGCAGCCCGGCCATCTCTATTCTCATCCACGGTTAATAAACCCTCCTCAGTATATTGCATGTTGATGATATCATATTCATCAGCATGTGAACCAGAAATCGACATGTACTTAGCCCAACTCAGACCATCCTCCACAGCTACACCCCTTTCCTTGTATATGGACTCTGCAGCTACTTCTCTTCAAAAATCAATCACAAAAACAGGAATCAAAATACACACTTAACACAATGAAACATAGCTTCAAAGTTCATTATCCATACATCTCAAGGCGACCAACAAATTGCAATCCAATCAAGAGATGGACTTAAATTGATAATGCATTGGAGCTAATCCATGAAGTAATACGATTATTGCAATGCAAACACATACATTATGAAGGACACATGATAAACTTATCTCTGATATATAAATAAAGCATTATATCCACAACTATAAATGGATCAAAGTAATTACGAGGAGCATAAGAAAAGTAAATCTTATTTTTCAGAGTATAATGAAAAAAATAGAACCTTATTTCAAAGAACAATTAGTACCACATCCTTCAATTACAATTTAATTCGAAAATAAATCGTCATCGTTACCTATGCATTCCAAGCTGAACGAGCTCATCAATGGCAGAATCCAAACCCTCGCGATCTTGCTTCTTTACCAAAAACTTAACCTCCTGTAGCACGTGGACCCCCCATCCCGATTTCAGATCTGGCGAGTACATATGTCTAATAGCCGTTTCAATCAAGCTCTTGCTCTCCTCGTCCACAGATCCAAGATCCTTCGCGAACCTCCTCACCGTCCTCAACCTCAGCTCACGCGCCGCCGCCTCCACCCCCATGGACCTACAGGCCGCCGTGAAGAGGCAGTTCCCGTCGGCCTCGACCTTGCCCCCATGCATCAGCCTGAATACGATGTTCTGGTCCTTATCCTCTGGATGCCTCCAAAGAACACCTTTATTGTAGAGGCGCATCAAATGCCTCTTCTGCTGATCTTCCAATCCAGATACATTTTCCCATGACTCCACCACGGCGGCGATTTCCTGCCGCGGCTGCAAGATCTGCGTCTGGTTAACCAGATCGGAAGATGGGGTAAGGGTGGGATCTCGCCGTGGAATCACCGGAGATGCTTCCCTGGAATCACATATCAGCTTCCCCATTCGTGCAGGTTTAATGTAATTTAATTTTTTTTTTTTTTTTTTTTGCTTTTTCTTTCGTAATTTTTTTTTTTTCGGAAAAGAAACTTTGGGGGCGGCCTGGAGGGGTGGAGAGAGAGAGAGAGGGGGAGAAGGAGAGGGATCAGGGTAACGGATAATTTTGACTGAATTGACTTTTAAACGTTCATTTTTGCGCTGGGTTTGTCCGTTACATAAATCTTTTCTATTTATGTTATTTATTTATTATTACTCACTTTCCTTTAAAAAATGAATTCAAATTTCATAGACCTCAAATTTGTCTATTTGTAAACATGGTGAGCTTCTTGAAAACATTGACATTCCATGTTTGCTTTGTTACATCTATTTAATATTTTCTTTCTATATTACTAACCATTCCTTGTTTATTTTATTTTTTTAAAAAAAAAAGGCATTCCTTGTATGTCATTTTGCATAAGTTAGATAAATCGGTGTAGCTAAAAATAATAAAAGGATTCCTACAATAACTGCTTTTATCAAATGTGCTACAAATTCAATAATAAGAATATATAAAATAAAATAAAAATGTAAAACAGATTAAAAGTGTTATTATATCAACTGTGTGTTATTATTAATATGGAACTTTAACACATTTAAAATGGCTTATTAAAATATATACATTAGTTTAATCAAAGAAAGTGGTATGCATCACTACAATCATTATAATAATTTTAGATGAATGAACATGAATTAGGATTCTCATCGCTGAATAATTGATGAGAAGAACATAAAAATTGGTGATGATTGTGAGTAGAATAAGTAGATGTAACATCGTCATTCTTTTCATTTTGTTGCCTCATAATCTCTGCATGTCTTCCACCTCTCTTCATTATCAACTCCACAACTTTATTTGGATCCATCATTCCCTTCACACTCACCAAATTCTTCTCCATATTCACTTCCACCCTTTCAATTCCTATGTATCATGTATATATATCATTTATCAAATATTAATTGGGATGGAGACTATTTCTACCCAATATACATCATATAAAATGAAAAATACTCACTCAATAATAAAACAAGTTTTCTTCCCAAAATGAAGGCAAAATTACTCAACTGCCCTTATATCCAAAATATTGCTGAAAATAGATCACGATGCTAAATGTAAATCACGAGGGTGAAGACAAATCACGAGGGTGTTAGAGCACTGTGATCTATTTTTTTCCAAAATTTTCCTGAAAATAGATCACGATGCTAAATGTAGATCACGAGGGTGTTAGAGCACCGTGATCTATTTTTTTCCAAAATTTTCCTAAAAATAGATCACGATACTAAATGTAGATCATGAGGGTGAAGATAAATCATGAGGGTGTTAGAGCATCGTGATCTATTTTTTGGACTTTTTTTCTTCATTTATGAGTAAGGGCATTTAGGACTTTTTTTCTTCATTTTAGGTAAAAAAAAAACATGTTTTCTTATGAAATGAGTATTTTTCGTTTTTTGGTATGTATATTGGATAGAAAGACCACAATATATTAATTTGTATATGTTGATTCAAAGGGCTATCTACTTTTGATTATATACCTTCCATCTTGAGAATGCAATTCTTGACCTCTTTTGCACAGCTTTCACAATGTATATATATTTTCAATACAACCTCAATCACCTCTGGCTGCCAAGCCCACAAGCAATATGTACAAATTATATGTTCAAAATAAAGTAATTAATAAAAAATGAAGCTAAATTACCTGAGGCCTAATTTTGTCTTGAATCATCTCTTCTTTGTGAGGCTTAGGAGATATCAACTCAACATGCTTTCCACTTTTCTTCCTTAGCCTCTCCATCACTTTAATGGGATCAGCATTTTTCCCCTTGACACTCACTTTATTATTCTTAGCATCAATTTGGATCCCCTCAACGCCTAGAAAATTAACAAGCAAACAACGTTGTTTTAATATTTTAACATGCACTTGGTGTACTATGATGTTCATACAAGTTCCTTGAATATAAACCTTCAAATCCACCAAGACACTTCTTCACTTCATTTGCACAACCTTCACAATGAATATTAACACCCATAATTATTATCCCTTCTGGATTATTCTTATTTTCCTCATCATTTGGCCTTTCTGCACACCTCATTCCAGAGAAAAATCTGACTTGCTCTCTCTCTCTCTCTCTCCCTCCCTCCTCCCTATATATATGTGTGTCTTAAAAACTATGATATATGTACTATGAAATACACATGTATAATGTGCAGTTTTCATTTAATTTATTAGAAAGTTTGGAAGTTTAGCAATGAGCAATTTAATCGTTTTACTGTGAGAAAAAATCTTGGCAATAATGACAGAGAAAATGGAGTACAAGCAGAGAGTTGTAGGTTAAACAATCAAAAAAAACAAAAGATACCTTTTAAGGAGTAATAATATGTAAATGAGTATTTTGGAATAAGTTGAAAAGGGAAAGACGTTCAATGAATTTTACATATTTAGCCAATATAAGAGATTGAGTCCTTTAAAAATGGTGACAAATAGTAAAGTATATTAAGAATCCATGGTAAGTATGATTAATTTACTTTTTTTTTCCCCTGGATATGGAATCTATTTTCTCAACCTCAATCAGTTTTCTAGGACAAATCCTCTACATTAAATTAATTAATAGTCTTTCATTTCTTATTCAAACGCTATTTCTAACAAATTAATAGAAAGAATCAGACCCATCTAGACATGTACCTACGGCTGATGTGTAAAAATCCAACATAATCATTAATTTCAAATCATTATTTTATATTATGTTCAAATACATTAATCCTCGAGTGAGCTCCAAAGCTAATACAATGACTTGATCAGACATTCAAATTAAGCTGAGAAGATGCGATGTAGTTTAATTAATTCTTTAATGGGCTTCTAAATAATTATTTACTTTGGAGCCCACTGGACCAGATGTAGTTATATATAGTGGGCTGGGTCGCAATTAAAAGTAGCCCATATTTTGAAATGCAATCATATATATAAAAGTGTGGTTTGATCTCGTGTTGACAAGTGACATTTTTTCGAGCTTCTAAAGAAAACACATATTTCTCCTTTCTCTTTCTCTCCCACTTAAAAAAAATGTAACTGCAAGAAACGGAAGAAAACGGCTTAAAGAAATGAAGAGACCTCCTCCATTTAGAGAGAGAAAAGAGATAAGAAGTAGTAGCAAGGAAATAACTTAATTTTGAAGGCTCCTCCATTCAAACAGAAAGCTAAAATCAGAGAAAGATGGTTTCTTTTATTTATCTAGGTAAGAACTTCAAACATCAGAAATTAAGGATTAAAATTATTTAAAAATGTGAAAAAAATTATTAAAATTAAGGGTTGAAAATATGTGAGATAAGATTAATAAATAGAATGATAATTTTCTAATATACATAAAGAAAAATTGAAAAGAAATCCGTTCATCACACGGGTTCCAAATCTAGTTAGATTCTAATATTACGGTTTCTATTAACATTATAAAACTTCCCAGTTGAAGTACTTTCTTGTAGAAGGGTTTTAAGCATATATTGTCTCCCATATCAACCTGCTAATATTCAAAGATAATTATTTGGATTAACTTATAGGCCTTCAATTTCTAGAATGGACTGAAACGGTCTTCATCAACAGCTGTGAATTAGAAGCTTCCATCACTTTTATATTTAAATTTAACGATCTCAAAAAATAAATTCATAAGACAACCGGAGAAATTTCAGGCCAAACGAAATAATTGTAAAATAATTTTTGATGTTTTTTTATTACAAAATAAAATGATGTTTCATATCGGTATTTAATGAACAATATTCATAGTTTATATTGATAGAATAACAGTACATGTAATTATATTTTGTAATGATGATTCGAATTGATAAAAATACATATAGTTATATACACCGTTTTATTTGGGAAAAAAAATTAATAACAATGAATGCGCACACACACACCTAGCTATTACCAGTTAATTCAGATTTTATTTTACTTTTCAACTATATAACAGATTATAAAATGCTTATTTAGAGTTCACATTTTCGACCTTTTGCTTGATTTTTATGTGTATTGAGTGGAAAATAATAAGGCATAAAAAGAAAATCAACAAAATAGAGTTGAACAGTAGCTATATTAAATTACATGCCTCCCATTTAATTTGGTTCTCTTTCAAAATACTCATTTAAAATGATGAAAAGAAGATAAAAGAGAATTAAATTTTGCATAAAGAAAATCATTCAGAGCTACATTGAGATGACGTGGAGCATTTCTATTGTCAACAAATAAGACCATAGCAAAAATGAATAAGTAGACTTTGATGCCTGTTTTGTCTTGTGCCCACAAAATTCCTATCAACCTATGTTTGGAAAACGACCACATCTGGAATTTATGAAATTATTAGTCCATTCAAAGGAGAAAAAAACAGCATTCATAAAACGAGTAAGAATTAATGTGTGTATACTAATAAGAATAAGACTTTGTAATAACATTTCACTTCACGTACGTAATTAGATTTCTTATATTGGTTATTCCAATTTTATAACAAACAATCTTATATAAGAGATTGTTTGGCTAATAACCTTGTTTAAGAGAGAGTAAATGAGTTTGTTGATTAAAATTTGAACGTCAAAATTATGTACTTTTAAGATTTTAGGACGCTCAATGATCACTTGATTCTTACACTCTTTTTGACGTAAAGGAGAAATGACTAAATTGGATTGTAGCTAAAGTTTCACAGGTGATTATAAAAAATGTTTTTCATATAAGTTATTTTAATCTTTTTTTTAACAGATAATTTTTACTTTTTTAATGTTTATGAGATATTAGATTTGATATTATAGCGTTATTGAAACATTTTGAAAAATTCAACCATGGAGCTATTATGATATTAATAATAATGATAATAACCATAAAAAAAAAATCTGAAACAGCTTGTTATTTATATTATAGAAAAGAATTCTGAATTAAAAATATTTAAAATGTTTAATTAAGAAATAACTCTATACTAGAACCGGCGTAGGTGGAGACCAGAACCGACCAGAATGCCAGAATTGGCCCGATTGGAGACCGAACCGACCAGAAGGCCAGAGCAAGGCCGACCCGACCCGAACCGGCCAAGGCCGAGCCTAGTCCTAGGCTAGACCACTTTGGCTGCTAGGGTGGACTCGCGATTGATCCAAATTTAGGTACTGTAGTCGATGTGGTCCAAAAGTTTTATTACTTAAGACATTTCTGGAGATTAGTTAGAAGGCCAGAAATCTAGGTCATCACCACAGGAGGAGCAGGAAAGACATAGTCTATTTCAAGAATGAGTTTTCAATTAAGGAAACAAATCAAGATCAAATCATATCCAATTTAGATAGATTTTTACCCAATTTTTCCTTATCTAAACCTTAAAAATTGAGGGATTTAAGTCTTAATTACCAAGTTTCATATCATTACATTTAGCCTATAAATAGGGCCTCAATTATCATTTAAAATGAGGGAATTCGAGTTCTGAAATCACTATATTCAAGTAATTAGAGAGTTTTTTACTCTCAGTTGACCGGCCAGAACTAGCCGAACAAATTTGCCCAAGTAGGCATCGGGCACAGTGTTTTTCTCATTTTTATTCGATTTTTATACTTTTTATTCAATTCGATTTATTTAAGTCGGATCGATATTTTGGGCGTTTGATTAGAATTTTGTGTTCTACAAAATCTGACATAAACAACATGTTGATCTAAAAATAATTAATAAAATTAAACTGGCTGACCTGGCTGTCTATGTTTGATCTAAAAGCCCAAATTATTTTTGATAATTAAAATGCAGATGGAAAAAGAGAAACAACGAGGAAACTTATCTCCAGGAAAAAGTTTCAACAATCCAAATAGGAAACACGTGCGTATATTTTATTTATTGACTCATAGGCAGCCTCCAAGCACTCTTCCCCATCAACCACTCTATTTTCTATATTAATCAAACAATTTTATTTCAAAATAACTGTTATTTAAATTGTTTTGTTGTAATTAATCTTGTTTCAATACATATAATAATATGTATAAAATGATTGTATATACATAATCAATGTCTAACACTAAAATAAAAATTTAGTAAAAAAAATCGAGACAAATTAAATTGAATTGAAAAAACAATATTTTCTTTTTAATAATAAAAAAAGACACATAAATTGAAATAAATTTTACTTTTAAGAAATAAAGTATTTTGAAACGGAGCATATTATGTATATTTTATTTTAGTTAACTGTACCATAAATTTTACAAGCGTAGAAGTTTCAATAATTAGTAAATAAACTTTGATAAATAATTTATTTAAAAAACTTTGATAATTATATCCTTTTATAACACGTGCACGAAAAGGATGACTCGTCGATCCATTAATGTATTATATTCTAATTAACCACATATATAGTAGCATTATTGATTTAAGTAATTAATATGCGATCTCATGTGCATAATAAACATTAATATTTATTACAGTCATTCCTGCACCTGAGATATTATTCAAACAAAGACGAAATGTCTTTTTGAATACGGCGTAGGATATCACGTACTAGGAATAAAATAGAAAAGGAAGGAAATCCATTAATTAAAAAAGTGAATAATATTGTAATTAGTGGGAAAAAACAAATGAGGTAATTTATTT
This sequence comes from Scutellaria galericulata, assembly GCA_946896805.1. Classification (NCBI taxonomy): domain Eukaryota; kingdom Viridiplantae; phylum Streptophyta; class Magnoliopsida; order Lamiales; family Lamiaceae; genus Scutellaria; species Scutellaria galericulata. The sequence goes on along the minus strand of OX335791.1, from coordinate 1,291,327 downwards.
CGATGTGTAATTCTTCTAGTATTCTAAATTAAGTAGCAACAATATATCACGTGTATAAATAACACCATTAATTAACATCTGATATGTATTAAACATTTTAAAGATTAAAAAAAAAAAAAAAAGACCTTTATCCTAAAAATTAATTCAGAAAGTACACATGTTCAATGAATTCCAATGATAGCTAGTATGATCATATTAAAAAGACATCTTCCCGAAAACTTAATACATATAAACGAATTTTTGTTCTACGTCTGCGGGCTATATATCCGCATTTAATTCTGGTCATTGAATAAATAAAATTTTGACAAATAACTAATTGATTTATTTTCTTTCAGTTATTCTTTTACCTGCCCTGGTTTATTAATAATCAAACGGATTTTTCCAATGTATAAAATACAAATTCCAATGGTTTTGGCTATTATAACCTTTCCAACCACGATTTTTATTTTATTTTAGGTATTTTACTGAGAAATTTTCTTTTGTTAGGTGTAAAAAATAGAGTCAATAAAAAAAATTAAATGGATAAAGAAATAGTGGTTTTCATGAAGATAACAATAATCTTCTTTGATCATGGAAAATGTGGTTATAAATGGTCAAAACCAATCACCTGGTATCAAGAATTAGAAAATAATCCAAAAGTAGTTAGATTCAAAATAGCAATGATGTGTATATATATTGATTAGTTATTAGATTGAAAAAATATATATAAGTGCAAAAAAACCCACCGCTTTCACTTCTAATCCTTTTGACTTGGCGTGCCGTTTACGACTCCAAACATTGGATATAAAGAAAGTAGGCAATATTAAAGTATAGCCATCAAAGCCGCCTTTTAACTTTAATTCATCTAATTTGCTAAATATTCCACCTTTATTGCAATCCAAAATCTACAATTCTTGTTCTACAAAATCTTTGGACATCATTTCATCTTTCTCACTCTCTCTCTCTCTCATGGAAAACTATCCAACCACCATTTTTCAACCTTCATCTTCAAATACTCCTAGTGTTTCACCCTTGCTCAACATGGTGAATAATTCTCATGATCACAAGCTGCCTAATAATGGGTACATGGAACTAAATAATATTCTTGCGAATGATCATGACGAGGAGAAGAAGAAGAAGAAGAACGAGAAGAAATCAAGAAAACCTAGGTATGCTTTTCAGACAAGAAGCCAAGTAGACATACTTGATGATGGGTATAGGTGGAGGAAATATGGTCAGAAGGCTGTCAAGAACAATAAATTTCCCAGGTATACTACTTCATTTTTTTTTCCTTATCTGCTTAAACATATGTCTCTTTACTACTTCTTTGAAGAGTTATGATTAATTGATAATGATAAGGTGCTCATATAATCCTTGGAAAATGGCTGAAAATAGGTTATGTAAAATTTTTGGGTAATTAAGAGAAGTCTAACTAATTGGTTTAATGCAATAAAATTCAAAAAATGCATCTGTTAGAACTTCTCCGGCGGTGCACTGAATTCTTAAAATTTTAGTATGTTTTCACCCGACGGTATTTTAAAAGTTCACGCTAAATTATCCCAATCGCTAATTTTGTGTTGAATTCAATGTAAGAAATGCTATAAAACCTTTTATTTTTATTTTTATGAAATATTCCTTTTTAGTGTGAATAATAGTGCACATTGTTGAAGACGAGTTTCGGTTTTTACATGAAAATATTGCAAAAACTACAATAATTTTTGTGCACGGTTGAAGATATCCTAAATGCAAAGTATATATGCAATTAAAGCTGACAATTTTCCTAATATTCTCATAAGAAATACATTTCTGATACAACTTGTTCCAGTTTCCTAATTACAACAAAAAACTTATTAGCGACGAAAAAACATTGATAATTGTCACAAATACATTGTACGACAACATTTTATCACAGAATTATTATCTCAAGAGTCCTCTCACAAATAATCTTTTTACAACAATATTATTTTTTAACT